>CM035593.1:70596875-71895625 GCA_020423425.1 Chrysopa pallens | reverse complement strand
ACCGAGGAATAATAGAGACGACTTAAATACTCCAAAAAATATCTGGCAAGCGATATCCTCGTCTGACAAATGATGTTACGCGCTAATTCTCTTTCATTCTACCTCAAATATTTATTATTTATAACAGCCAGAAACCCTTATTTAAAATACTGGCGGCCAAATTTTGATAAGCAGCAACCTGGTAAATATATATTCTACTAATTATAAATAAACATAAAAATTTGGTCTTTAAGCATAAAATCGCTAAGCGCACTAATCCTGCAGCGTAATCTCGTACTAATACATATATGTTGACAAAGGAACCACTTTACTTATACTTATACATTAGGATATCTGAATGGAATCATATCGAATAATTGATTCATACACGCAATGCATCATCATTATCAGATATTAGTCTAATAAATGAATCCTTAAACAAGTGAATATAACAACAAAATGAAACATTTTTAATTAGCATTCGTAAAATACTGTAAATATCCAGTCGATACAGTTATTTATACATGTATAATAATAATATGTATTGTAATTACCAATATATGTTAATTATCTAAAATTGTAGAGAACTCAAACATTTGACGAAAAAATGTTTCATACAAAAGTTGTTTGTTTTAAAGAAATAAACATTTTTGTATTTGAACTTTAATACTTTATGTTATAGTTTAAAAGTTGGATCAAGGATCCATTGAACCCAATGGACCGATGATGCTCATTCACGAACTTAAACCCACTTTTTATGTTTAGAATACGTCACCAAAAGTTTCCTTCAGCTTTCCTTTTGTTTTTGAGTTATCGTCCATTACCATTACAAACTTTATACTAAAACGAATATACTCTGACTTATTATTTATGTCGAGTATAAAAAGGGATTTTTCTACTTTGAACTCAAATCCACCTAAAAACAATTCCGATTTTCATGCTTTAATTAATTGTTTAAACTTAGATACGCTTTAATGGAACGGCGGGGAGTTTTTCGAAGTAGTGAGTAGCACTTTTTCTAGGACAAACAAATTTCAAAATGCAAATAACTACGGGTGCATGCAAGGAACAAATTAATGTTAGACAAAAAAAAAAATGTTCATCAAATTTGTTCCTTTCATGCACCCGTAGTTATTTGCATTTTGAAATTTTTCAAGAATCTAAAATCTTAAATTATATAAAATAACTGGAATTAAGTTTTTTTTTTTTAATCAGTTAAGTAGATTGTAACTGATTATAGCTTGTTCAAGAGTGACATTTTGTTCGAGGAAAATTGAAACTATTGTAGCCTTTGGGAAGTTCAAACAGGTTCGTTAACAAAGGTTCGTTATTGACATGACTATAATTATTATATAATAACCGTTGATTGTAATCAGATAATCAGTCTATAATGATATCATAATATTTGTCATCATACTTAATAACATCCAAAAATCTATACAAAAATTAAACACTCAAAAGTAAAAAATTTTTTAACAAACAAAAAACCGCCTTCAAAAAAATAAACTAAGAAGTAAAAAATAATTTAAAACATTGTGATCAATTACCTCCCGAAGTCGTTGCCCATTTTTTCTTTAGCTAAAAAATTGATTGGTTGGCTTTGACTGAGAATGGTAGTGACAAGAAAAAATTAAAAATAATTTTTTTTTGTTCATTTTTTTGAAGGCGGTTCTTAACTTATGATAAAAATATTCTATAAATTAAATTTTTCGAATTTTAAAAAATTAAAATACATGGTACAAAATGTTACTGAGATAGATAAAATAACATTCTTGAGTCAAGTGTGATATTTTTTTTTTAGTTCGAAAGGTTTATTGATAAATATTGTTAATACACAGCAATTGAATTCATCATTTATCAACCAAACAGTACAAAGTTCGTTTATATAAAATATGAGTCAGTTTGTATGGCCCATTTTTAATGTTCATTATGATTAATAAGATTCTTTTATTTTAATAATCCATTTTTTTTTATTATAATTATTATAATAATATTAAATTCAGTTTATAATAAATAATTGTACTTTGAAACAATAATTATTATACTATTTCAAACAATTATATATTTGTATGTACGAGTTTTGACATTTAAACAAAGAAATTACTATTATTAATTATTCTAAACTATTACAGAATTATTTTTGTACTCTACAAATAAAGTATATATTATTGAACTTATACTTCTTTCTTTAAGCGCGTTATAAAAAAATGATGAGAGTGAAATTTTAATATGCGCGTGCATCACCGCCACACAAAATTCACAGGTTGAAGCTGTTGTTATGATTTATGTTACACTTAATTTGAGAAAATATATATTTATTTGATTAATTTTTCAAATTTAAACTGAGCTTTATTAACTGTGTTGAAAAAAAAGTAGGAAACTGGTTTATCGCTGTATTCATGCATAAACTATTATAATTCTCTAACTTTTTCTAGTATGTTTTTTGCTTTAAATCTGATTAAGAACTTGTGCAGTAAATCTTTTTTTTTTTTGTTAATTATCGTAGTACAAGGCTTTTTGATTAAAATGGTGTTTTTTTTTCTTACAATAATATTCCAATGAATCAAGGTTGATTGAATATTTTTTAAATGTTCGCTTATTATATTTTTCTCTGTATAATTATCAAAACCATGAAGTATTTGTACTATCAACACTAAGTATACGCTATTATTATCTTATATAGACCAGGGTAGAAAACTTTAAAAATAGTAAAAAGTGAAAAAAACATTATATTTGGATGAAACCCATTGGAAACGAAAAAGATTATAACAGTGAAAGAAAAATTAATTTACGGGCGAGCTGAGGTCTGGTAGTTTCAAAATTTATCTACCCTGGTTAGTAATCTATAAAAAATTTTGCATTCACAAAATTGAACTAAAAAGTAAAAAATAATTTTAAAATAATTTCATTGTGACCAAGTCGCCGCCAATGAAATTTTATACAAAATGAGAGTGACCGTTCAATAAAATTAAATTAAATTTTTTGATGAGCTTATTAAGCATTTTCAAAAATTATAGAATATTAGATAGTTTCAGATATTTCTACATTTTAAAACAAAAATACCTGTAATTTTCGAACTGGGATTGTATTACCAAATTTTATATAAGAACTCGAGTCATTTGCATTGGAAAATGGATTAATTTGTTTCATCTACGGTAATTTACATGCGGCGATGCCACAAGATCGTATGAGGGGCTGGGTCCGTGCCTTGCGGAATTGACAGGCATATGAGTGTCTACTTATCAAAATATTTTACAAAAAAATCAAAACCTTTGTGGTAAAACACAAAATAATGGAATTTTTTTAAAAATATATTAAATATTAATATCTAAAAATTTTAACTATTAATCTCTTTTATTTATTAACTTCTTAGTGGGAAGTTTTTTGTGTCCGATTTTGTGAATCCCAAATTTTAACACATCTTTACGTTTCAAGGTCCCTAGAATCCAAATCAAATGTTGTAGAGAGATGTCTATGTGTGAGCTTGTAAACAAATTTCCTGTCGATTATCTAAAGAATAAATAATGATATGAACATGGAACTAATTCATTCGTCGTGTGATTCAGCATCTTACATTTTAAATGACTTCAGAAAAAAACGATTAAACCATTTCTTGTCGAGGATAAAAAAGAGAAAAAAATGCAAAAAAAAATTCCCATATTCGTTATAATAACCACTTTATTGTTACTTAATTTCCTTATTGGAAAGTTCGTCGCATGGACTTTACGGGTTGCACCTGAATAACTTGTTTGAAATTTATTTTTACTTCTGTCAGTTTCCTGGCTTGTTATATAAAAGTATGAATTCATTATTAGTCATAATAATATGTTACTAGTGGCTATGTTAAATTTTTAATAAATTTTTTGATGGAACGAGGAAGAAGTTGAAAAGGAAAGATTGATAAAAAAAAGACCAACACAGTCTTACTTACCATTCTTCGTTTTTGACCTATTGGTAATTCAGCTTATCTCTTCCATTTTTAATTGAATATCATATTTATCTTACTCATTTGGTTTCTTCAATTATAATTCTATGATAGATAATGTATCTAAGACCATAGCAATTAATGTTATGCTTACTCGCCATGTCAACCCCAAGTTAAAAAACTAACCTTAATAATCAATGATCTTTAACAATTATGTTGTGCAATAATTCGTTTTAGATTGGCAAATAATTATATACCACCTATGTGTATGATAAAAAAAATTTTTCTGCAATAATATTATTATAACGGTTTCTATGTATAATGTTGTAGGATTTAAAAATTTGTCGTAAAAATGTTATTGACCTTACGTTTTGTTAAAATTATATACACAATTTTTTTCGCAAAAATTGTATTACTGTAGAATTAATTTCTACAGTACAGTAAAAATCCTTAGGAAATACACAGAGGTCGTTGATCGGTTTCCATTTTCTGGTGAAAATTCCTATTTTCTTTAAAAATCATAGACATATAAAAAGAAACCGTAATAAAGGTATTTTTTATTCTAATGAATTGAATAATACAATAAATATTTCATATTATTATGTAAATGTAATATGGTTTCTTTTATACATACAACGTCTTACTTACAGTACCTCTGTGATCTGTAGACCTCATTCAGAGGTAACTTAATGTGCTTGTGTTCTTATGTAAGGAATTGTAGAAAATATACCAACATCTTTTACATATAAATATTGTTATAAATACACTAAATTTCAATATTTATATTACAAAACCGATACATACTGCAAGCGAGAGAAACAATCCATTTGAAAATTTATTATTACAAGATCCCTAATGGCCCAATTCGACCTGAAAACTATATTTTCTGAACGTGTTCAGAAAAGTTTTTCTTTGAATAATAATTCAAAGTAATTATAATTTAATCGTTGATACACCCTATATCAAGACAAACGACATTCTCGTAACTTGTTGACGCCGTCTTGTAAAAACAATAAATTAGCGGTGAGGTAGTGAAGAAACATTCTAAATGGCTATGAAGGGATAGCTATACAATTAAACGCCTATTTCAAATTGACATCATATATCTAGTCTTGTCAACAAGTTTGGGTTTTGAATTTTATTGTATTAAATTTAAAAAAAATTCAAGTAATTAAAATTTTTCCATATTCATAGGTGTTTTCCTTTCGAAATTATTAAATTGTTTACAAAGTATAAACCATTAGACCAGGGTAGACGCCTTTAAAATTAGTAAAAATTGAAAAAAAATTATACTAGGATGAAACCAATTGGAAACAAAAGAGAATATAACAAAGAACGGAAAAATAATTTACGTGTGATCCGTTATCAGGTAGTGGAAGGGGGTGAGTTTTTTAGGTTAGTTTTTTCACATGACCTCAAAATTTTTATGAAAATAACCAAGTTTTTAGTTATTTATTTCTATCCTTTAGAAAAAAAATTTTTTTTCATGAATTTCTGAAAAAATTACCTTTCTTTTGTTCCAAATACACTAATTTTTTTAAAATATTTATTTTTATATTTTATTTTGAATTAATATCGAAAAAGCGCCTTAATTTCAATCGAAAAAATTTTGAGATTATGTGAAAAAAAGTGTAAATACAAAAGTTGTAGATCTTTTTATTACCTACAACCATTTAATTTTCCCTTTGCTGGAAATCGAGTAAACCATGTTTTACCATTAAAAACTCACCCTCTTCCACTTGCCGATCTCAGATTGCCCGTAAATTATTTTTCCTTACATTTTTGTTATATTCTCTTCTGTTGCTAATGACTTTCATCCCACTATAATTTTTTGTTTTTGGTTTAAAAAATTATCGACCCTGGTCTATTAATATAAAAAATAAAATTTGAGTATTTTTAGATAGTGTTGTATTTTATATTATAATAATTGTGCATAAAAATCCATATGACGTTGTTAGTAAATAATAATCTTTGAACTTATTGATGGATAAACAATTTTTATTATTGTAATATTTTATAATTAAGACAAAAAAAATAAAACACTTATCATTTAAATTGCAATGACAATTATTATTAATTTAATTTAAAATCAATAATTATGTTAAATTAACATTTAATCTCGTACCAGCAAGGTAATTATGACATATCTTGTTCTAAAATAAATTTGTTCCTGGAATTTTACATTTCTACTTCATTAGACATTTTAATCATTATTATTATTATAGTAGATAGGTGCGCAACAATAAAGTCATATGCACCTTTTTAAGTAAAAACTGGGTATGATAAGTTTGCAAATTTAGGGTTATTTTTTTGGATAGGTATTGATTTGCACTGCACTCAATTAAAATTTGGAAATCTTTTTAAAAATAAAAGTAATCTTGGAATGCTAATTAAAAACATTTCAAACAAAGACATTTAATCATGTGTCGAGTATCTAAACAACTAACTCTGTTAGTTGTTATATTCACTTTTTTTTTAAATACAAATCAGAATTTTATTTAAATGTCAGTAAAATATATAAACCAGTTAAACATTTTTTTCTTCTAACCATATAATAGTTTAATTCTTCAGTAATTGACAATTTATAAAACATTTCCGTTGTTCATTTGTATAGCGAGACGTTGACATTGAAATAAAAATAGAAATATTAATTTGTTCTAATAGCTGCAGTAAGAATAAAATCAACTGAATTATTCTACAAAATTTTTATACTTCAATTATTAAAATTTGCTATTGATGGATTTGTAATATAATAAGACCTCGAACATTAACAGAGAATATTTTTCGTGTGGAAGAGTAGGCAAGGGAAGGACAACAACAAAATGTGTACAATAACACAGGCCACCCTCATCATTATTTTTAATATTTATTTAATTCAACTACATTCGATTATATTTTACAATTAAATTCATGATGCGGACTAACTGCCGTAGCCTGGAATCGAACCTGCAATCTGTTTGTCTAAGTAATCAAAAGTTTAAAGGTGTTAGCGCCCTTAATCGCCAATAATATGGTAACTAACATTTGCGAATAATCTTTTGGGAACATATTCCTGGAGGGGAATACTAGTTATAAAGTCAATGTTATAAAGTTAACTGATTTATTTTTCAAAATTTTCCTCATGAGATACATTATTTGTAGTTATTTAAAATAAAAATTTTCCCAACGGGGAGTTCTTGTAATGGAACCGATTTTGAAAATACGAAATTTTGACATATTTTTATGTTTCAAGATCATTAGAATTCAACTCTACAATCCATCGTTTTTAAGGTGATGTCTCGAGACGAAAACTTAAAACTAAATGATTTTCGATCAAAATCCTACAAGCCATTTTTTGTTGAGGATAAAAAAAAACTAAAAGTAAAACCCAAAATACCCCCATATTCGTAATAATAAACAAATTGATTTTTTATTCTCCTCATTGGGAATTTCGTAGTGTGAATCTTGTGGGTCGCACTCAGATTACTTGTTTTAATTATTGATTGTTAGTAAAATTTATCTAAAGTTACTTATTTAAAGTGTAAGAAACACGTAAAAGGTTAGGTTTTACCATTGGAATTCTTATAAAATATATAGGGAAGTGTGTAGCTTTGGTTTTACCATTGAATAATATCTTCTAAAATATACAGGCAATTGACTAGTATTCATTTGAATATCAAACTTTATTATTATCTAAAAATATTATTTACCATATTACTTTCTAATCGAATAATGTAAAATTTTGTGTAGTATTCAATTAGCATCTTCATCTGTATTCAGGATTAAGAAAGGTTGTCATAGAGAAATTATGTTTTAAAAAAAATATGAATTTTTAATTACTTCATGTAATTAATAAATGAGGAACATGCATTTTAAAACTAAGGTTAATTGATGGGTCATTTACTAACACTAATAATCGTGAGTTTCATCGTTTTCAATGTTGATTGATTTATATTTTAATATAAAAGGTCAAATAAAATAAATATATTATTATATCAAATAGACAAAAAATAAATAACTTATATAGACCATTGAAAAAATCCTTGGAATAACTTGTTATGATAAAATTTCATTTATTTGAATTTCCTATTTTTTTTTTTATGTAACAATTTCATTATAATAATATTCAAAAAATTTAATTAAACTGTGCAGTCGAATGTTCAATGATGCTATGTATCTTGATAGGGCAAGACAGAATTAAATATTTTATTTAAATATTAAATACACTCTCCAAACGTGCAAACCGTCACCAAATTAGCAACGAGTAACATCTCCACAGAGAATCATTACAACTAGCTAATTCATACTGATCATGACTACTTTGTAGTCGAAATACGTATTTATAAAATACAAAATTATTTGATCTAGGAAATTGGGGCAAAAAATCGAAATTTATTCGAAAAATCCTAGAGTTCTAATTAATAATTATAAAATTACTCTTAACCATTTACAAGCTTATCATTATCGATATTTGAGGAACCCTTAAAACTTATTGGTTGTAAAGTCAGGATCATAAAGTCAGGAAAATTTTGGAAAATAAATTTTAAACATTCATATTGCTCGTATAAGAACAGGTAAACAATAAAACAGTTTGCTTTTAATTAGTGACAAAGTTCATTAACAAATTGAATAAAAAAACAAAGTTTAAAGTATGGAAAAAAAATTACATTCGCGTGATTTATATACTTCTGTACATGTTAAAGATTAAATATGTGTACATAATTAATACTCACGTTTACGAGAGATTTAAGTCCTTGATTAAACGATGTAAAGAACTTACAAAAAAAAAAAAAGTAATAAATTCAATAATTTTTACAAGACTTATTTCAAGGATACAAAAAGTTATTGTAAATTCATGTTTTTTATTTTTTTTTCTGTTTATTTAACAATGGATCTGAGATATCTAGATGTTTTGTTTTTTTGTAAAATTTTCCATTAAAAATAAATGGTGTTTATTTATGATATATTCTTACTGCACTAAGAACTTTAAAGTTCTAATGTTATTTCTCAGTTTGAGAGGACATGAAGATTTCATGATGAAGTTGCTTATAATAATGCAACATAACATCTATCTATTACATATATCCTTCCATGTCACAATGTTAAATAATGTTAAAATGTTATATAGGTATAGCATTTGGTTAAAACAGAAACTTGTAGTTATAGACCAGGGTATAAATTTAAAATGGTAAAAGTTGAAAAACAATTATAGTAGAAATCCATTGAAAACGAAAGAGAATATAACAAAAATGAAAGGAAAAATCATTTACAGGCGATCTGTGGTCGGGAAGAGGAAGGGGGTGGGGATGGTTTTCAGGGTAAAACACGGTTTATCTCGATTTCTGGAATAACTACAAGTCATACGGAAAAGGTTAAATAGTAAAGTTGTTGGTAATAAAAATTTGTTTGCTCCAAATACACTGTAATTTTTTTGATTTCAAGAAAGCTAAAAATTTTTATAGTGGTAAATCTGCGAATTTTTATTAGAAATTAACTTTAAGTTTGCATACGTTGACTGTGACATTCACTTCTGGATACACATACAAAAATTACATTGTCATAAAGAATTTTCTGATTATATTTGGAAGTCACAAACGATTTTCGATCAACTTCGAGTGCCTAGAAGTTTATGACACAGTTAATTTAAGTTAATTTAAAAATGTTGGGTGTTCGGGATGCCTAAATTATTTATCGAATTTCTCTTAAATTCAGTAGTCACAAACGAAATGAAAGTTGTCACAAATGATTGACATAGATGATCTATGAAAATTTCTATGTTTTAGATTTTGTGTTGGCTAATCGGGATAGAGTTAAAAATCAATAATTAATTTTTTTATAAATGTTTTTGTCGGGAAAATATCTTTGACATGTCAAATTTGTGCAGCCTGTAACTAAGAACTTAGCTATTCCAATCTCATTATGCGTGAAAAAGTTAAATTCTCGTGTATTAAACACTCAAAAATTTTATACATAAACAGGAAATACAAAATGTAGGAAAATTTGTTAGAATAAAACGGAATAACAAGAAACAAAATTATTGAATCATATTCATGTAAGTTTTACCTTCTTACATTTACATAATGTCAAGGTTTATACATTAATTAATTAACTAACTCTATTTTTCAATTAATAGACTGTATTTAAAAGTTTTTACTGAACATTTTTAATAAAAAGGGAAGCACTTGTCAAATTGGAGTTGAAATCATCCAAATAAATAAAAAAAACTACATTCAAGGTTGTATTTAGAATTTTTGAATAATTGTAACTAATTTCAACTAAATTAAACTTAAACTATTTTTATTATATGTAGTTTTTATCCTGCCCACTTTACCTTCATTATTTGTAGACGAGTAATTTATTCTAAAAAACAATCTTAAATTGTAAATAATAATGGTATGCTTCGTGCATTCCTAAAAGTTTATGTGTAGGTTGAAGAACAATATTTTAGAAATCTCAAAATTTCGCGTTAATTTTTATCCTGGACAGCAACAACAAAAATACTTATCCAATTGTAATAAAATTCGGTATGCACAATTTTGACATAAAAACGAACAGTATGTCGAATAGATTTTGGGAAAATAATATATGAATTTTTTTCGATATACTTTTCGTTTCCTGTCGGTTTATACAACAAGTTGCATAAATATTTGAGTTATTTTTGCGCGAAAATCGTGTGTTTATCGTAGAGGTCTCTGTCAATCTATTCCTGTTAAGGTTATTAAAAATAAAATGGCACATATATAATAAAGATAATTTATACACCAGTTATATACATTGTATTTCTTTTTAACTAAAACAGGAATAAATGAATGCTTTTGATGTGATCCAGGTATAAAGTATCACTATTTACGATTCCTTAAAAAACACTACTTTCTGTATATGTTTTTGCTTCTTGCAAAAATAAACTTTTGTCATCGATATTCTTGATTTTTCAGCGATTGCCAAATTTTATTTCCGTAAAAAAATTTCTGTCTAAAGAGGTCTGTTGAGACTTTCTGCATTGCACACTCGTAAATTCTATTTTTATTTTCACCATTTTTTGTCGATCAAAAAAAATAGTGTAGACTGTTGATTTTGTTTGTATAACATAATACAATGAATTTGAATTTCGTTATCAACTCCAGTGTATTGTATTTGTGTTCAACATTTACATTAATTGGCCATCAATTTGAAGTGGTTTGTTAGTTTAATGTTTTAAAATATGGATTATAATTTAAAATTAACAAATCAATTAATCAAGTCAAACTTTTGATAACTTGATCTATTTACATAATTTTGAATACGAAGCGACATCATCATATTTTTATAGCGGTGTTTAAACCTTTCAAGGCACTTGGAACTTTGATTTCCATTACCTGAATATGATTAATTTGAACTAGTAAAATATGTGTGTTGGTTACCAAAAGTTGGAATTTCTGGAACGGGATTTAACAAACATTGTATTAATTGAAATAAGTCAAATTTTATTAGAATAAAGATACATTGAAAGAAATAGAGTTCCTGAACAAAAAATTTTAAGAATTTTCAATAGAAATTGTATGGAAAATATCCACAGGTCACTCGTGTCCCCAAAAAAAAAAATATATTTTTAATGTTGGAGAAATTCCCAACAACAAATTAATAAAAATCATACACAAAATTTCACAGGTGACCCGAGTTCTCAAAAACTAAAATTAAGGTGGCCTGTTGAGCACTTTCAAAAGTAATTGTAGTTTTTGTTGAGAGTTCATTCAAACAAAACCTGCTATAACTTTTGAACGGGGTGAAAAAAATCATACCTTGTTTTCTTTTGAGTATTCGGTTTACCCATAGTTTCATAGAATTTTTCATTTGAAAATTTTACGAATAACAAAAAAAATTATTTTATTCTAAGGTGTGCAAAAATCATCGTTAAAAGATGCTGTATTGCATCTACATAATTATAGTTATGTAAAAATAATTTATTTACCATAAAAAAATGTAAAAAGTTATTTTTACATGCTTGTGGCTGCACGCAATCTACCCTACATTAATTTTATTCAAAATTCTTTAGAGCTTGGTACACGAAAGGTGGCAAATTAATTAATTTGTTTTTATTGTTTTTATCTGGGACCATAATTTTAAAGTCTGCCACTATTAGAATACACAGCAAAATTTATAACAATTTTTTTTTAATTTTAATTTATTTTCCTTTAAGTCGGCTTAGAAAATAATGTATGGTATAAATACAATAAGTATATTGTTTAAGTTTCTCACAATTACCAAAATAAACTATTTGAAATTCTGATGGTGGATTTAAATATTTAAAGTCATTCATATTGTTTTCATGACTAGTGAAAAGCGATTATAAAAAAATAATTAAACGAATATAATACGCCGAAAATATTTAAAACTACCGTTATTACACACAAAATGGTTTAGCTATCAATATTTTCAAGTGTCATAAGGTGATCTAAAATTGTTTTATGTGCCATGACATCAATTACAAAAAAAAATTCTGCAGCCCGCTTAAACGTTTAAAAAACATAGTATACAAATAGAACGCTGATAATATGAATGTTCTTTTTGTAGATGCAATGTTCGGATAAAAAAGAACGCTGTATATAGAGATATTGCCACCCTTGTCTTGAGCATGTACTACAGTATACTGTACTCACATGCTCAGCTTAGGATATGCATACACAAATTTATTATAATGTAGATAATATAGAACAGGTTGAATAATTGTCAGCTGAATATGATATTTGATTGCCTTAGCTACTCAACAGAAATTTTTATCCCGCTCGTCCACCCTCTCAGAGCTTGCTGACTTTCATAACATTCAATTCCCAAATGAATTAATCGACTTGAAACGATTGTGTTATTTGCAACGCTACCTCCCGGACCATTATTCCACTGAATTTTAATTCGTATTTTCCATGTATATAATAATAGAAATAAATGTAAATGAATCTATTTTTTTGCACGTAAATTATAATTTTAAATATTAACTAAAATTAAACATATAATAATCATATTTTAAGAATTTTTAAAAAATTTTAAAACACTAAAAAACTTTGTGTGTTGTGTTGTGCAACTAATTGATGCTTTATAATTACTATTTGAATTAAATAATCATGTATTATTAATATTAATAAATATGCAAGGAAAAATACCTTTATAAAATAAAATGTAAACTTACTCACACAATGATTTTAGCTTTTATTCTCATTCTTTCAAAACAAAAAAAAAAAACTTTATTAATAATGTAAACTATTTTTAATCAGGTCACGGAAAATTTTCATTTTAAAAAACAACCAACCTCCAAATTCCTAGAAGTTGATAGCATTTTTATTTTTGAATAACGACGTATGTCATGCGAAATTTTAAACGTTTGCCAATTTCGAGATGGGTTGGATACCTGCAGTTAGTGATATAGATCAACATCACTTAACAGTTCCGAGTGCTTTTGTTTCGTTTTATATAAACGTATATCTTATGTCGTAAGTCGTATGCATTTGAAATGCAAGGAATTTTTTCACTTATATGTGATAATTGACCCAAAAAATGTTTTATAAATTTTGCCTTTTTTTATTCGACATTTTTAGCCTTAATTAAATTGTGTAATGACCGCTAAAATATTTTAATGTAAAGAAATAATTAAATTTTATCGCTTAGACCCTAAGTAAATTTATGTCGTACGCAAACGCAATACAAGCCATTCTTTGACATTTGTAAAACATTTTATAACCCTTTAATAAATTTTGAGGCTATGCGAAAAAAAGTGTAAATACAAAAGTCGCAGATATTTTAATTACCTACAACTTTGCTATTTAACTTTTTACTATAGAATTTGTAATTTCGTATGAAAAACTCACACCCTTTCCATTTCCCGACAGATCGCCCGTAAATTATTTTTCATTTAATTTTTTTTATATTCTCTACCGTTTCAAATGGGTTTGCATTTTACTATAATTTTTTTTTCACTTTTTACCATTTTAAAAGGCTTCTACCCTGGTCTAACTATAACTAATTTCCAAATGATGTTAGTAAAATATTTACGATTTCAATGTTTTTTATTTGTGGTAAGTTGATTATGTCGACCATAATAAGAGGGATCCAGTGACATCTTTTGATTGAATGTTGTTGCAATAGATTTAAAAATAAATCATAATATATAAATAGAAAGAGGAAAGTTTTATGATAAATAACCAAATAAAACTGACAAAAGAAAACCCAAATTAAAAAAATGTAACCTTTAAATCATATAATTTTTTAATATAATATTGTGCAAGGTAATACCTTTTTATCTTATTTTTGTTGCTAAAACAGGTTACTTGATACAATTAATACTTGACGTATGTGTTGTAAGTAATCAGTGTGTTTTCAAAAAAAGGAAATATTTATAGTATGAAAACTAAGGTCGAAATATGGCATCAAGAAAAAAAAACGAATTATAGAATTTTTCTGTTACAATCGGAAAAAAGTTTTATAAATTAATATATACTAGCAGACCCGCTTATATAATCATTTAACGATTGCCAAATTTACTACGATGGGTTAGCTATCGTTTACGAGATATGGTTTGAAATAGAAATGGAATAACGCTATTTGAAAAGGGATTTAGGCCTAACAATCAATCATCGAATATATGTTATTTTTGTACTTTTTTAGACCATAATTAACCAACAAGTAGACAAAAAATTTGCAAAGATTTGTGAGATTTTTAAGGTTAAATTTGAATTTTACAAAAATGATGCTTATTAGGCAAATCTTCGATCCCAAATGTAGGGCGTAACAGAACATGCGCGTCTTATTTCATCTAGACTATTTTATTGTTAGACAATTTTACTTAAAAGCTATATAGGTGTGTAATAGTTTTTTTTTTGCTAATTATTAAAAAATTATTTTCATAAAACCGGTTTATTATTGTATAAATTTTATAGCAATTACCTTCGAAAAAATTTATAAGTTGATAGTCCAGAGTCTGTTTGTTTTTTTTAAATCATAGTTCAACAAACATTAACCAAACATTATCATCAAAATATTTTTATATTTTTTATACTTTTATAAGAATAAATTTAAGGTCAAATGTGGTATTGATTGACGGGCGATAATAAACACTTGAAATAATAAAATTAAAATTATTGTAAGATGCCAGTCTCGTATTTGTATGACTGCAAAAAATTTTGCGATAAGTTTACATTCATACACACATTCATGCCTTACCCAAAAATTACATTTGTGTATTCAAATACTGCAAAGACTGTGCTTTGAAATTTTCTTCTGTCTCTTCTGGTTTCTGAGTAATGGATTCCATGAGATCGATTTTTTCCATTACGGAACTTCAACTTACTTTTTAGATACAGAATACGCCATCAAAATCACAGCTCGCTATATCTTGTTAAGTTATCTTGATGACAGACAGCAAGGCAGGCAAACAGAAAAGGACTGTGAACACTCATTTAGGGTCTTCAATATTTTCTAGCGTTACAAACTTTAGGTTAAATTAAATATTTCATTTTAAAATTGATTTTTATTAAAGGTTAAATTTGTATGTAACATTTTCCAAAATAATTTTATAAAAAAAAATGTTGTCTGGTTAAATTTCACAATGAATTCAAATGTTTTCTACTAATTATGAATTATTAATTAACCAAGAATAATTAATTAATGCAAACAAATTAACATTAAACAAAAATTTTTTTTTGTTACAGATGTAAAAACCATTTTAAAATCAGTGAGTGGAAGATTGAGATCCGGCGAATTGACGGCCATTATGGGTCCGTCAGGCGCCGGAAAGTCAACTTTACTCAACATATTAACAGGTTACAAGTAAGTATATTTTTATTTATATATTAGATACACAAATCATGTAATTTTATAAACATAAGATTGCTGTAAGCGAACAATCAATTCATTTCAAAGATATTTGTGCTATATCTCTCATAAACGCCTATAACTGTGCTATAAATATAGTTATGATTATTTAAAAAATATGGAAAAAAATAATGTATTTTCTACGATTTTGATAAGCGGCTGAATAACAGAAAAATTATCTAAGATAGGTTGAAATTTTATTAAAAATATTTTGTAGAATTGACAATATTTTGTAGAATATGGATGTGTAATGTATATTACAAAATTCATGTTTTCGTCAATACTAGGATAGTAGGATTTTTCAAAATTATGCTTTAAGTAAAAATACGACATAATATTTTCTCAACATAGATATTAATCGACCAAAAATAGGCTCCCCTTCTGCTAAAGATTTTTTTTGTTAACTATTTTATAAAAAGGGTTTGGATCCAAGATAAATTATATGTACTTGGGATTCAATTAGATTGTTAATTTTTAATTTTATTTTTAGAAAACTTTTTTTTAAAATAAAATAATAAGTTATTACATTTTTTAGAAAATATATTTATCAATAAAATTTAATTAAATAAACACTGAAATCACAAAATATTTGATAAATCGAACTTACAATATTTTAACATGACACTTAAATAGGTCAACAATAAAAAACACAATTAGTTAGCTGAAAAGGAAATTATAACATAAAAGATTTAAAAAGAACGAAAAATTTTACGTTTGTCATTATATTCCCTACTTTAAGAATATTAAAAATATAAATAATTAATCATTGTTGTAATGCTTAAAATATTTTTGTAAAGTCTTCAAAAAGATTATAGATGGCATTAAGTGTTACTATCATGCAGAGAAAATTAATAATGATAAACAACTCAACACAACATAATTTATTTCGAAGATCTACTCATAAGAGTCTGTTTTTTTCTTTTTTTGGCAATCAATTTTATGGATATAAAATTTTATAATTTAATATAATTGTATTGTACAAAACATGGAATTTTTTTTAATTTTCATATTTTACATTAGACAATAATTTAATTGGCAATAAAAGCTATTTATTATATGAACTGTAAGAGGTCAAAGGTAGTACGTTCACCATTTTTTTTTTTTTTAATTTAAAATCATTTAATTTGCCCTAGTTGTGCTGTTTATGTGTATTGCTACCAACTAACCTAGAATTAGAGTAATTTTCTGTAATATCGTGTACAAGAAAATTTTTTAAAATACAAGGTTGGGAAAAACTAATTTCTCATTTTTTTAGCTAAATAATTGATTTCAGTTTTCATTAAAAGTTGATTTGAAGATGTAAAGTAAAATTTACTACCTTTATTAGTTTAAGAAAATGAATAGCAATCAAATTGGCCAACCATCTTTTAGAGCAACAATTCAAAATGTCTTTTTATGTGCCATCTTGTATTTTATTTTGTAAATAATAGTTACGATAAAGTTAGAGATATACTATCCTACTTTGTTTTAAGAGCGATTATCCACACCTCTTATTGACATAATGGAGGCTGCTTCTGTATTATGTTTCAATCCCCCTTAACAACAGATAATGAAAATGTTAGTCAAAATACAACTCAGAAGTTTTCAAGATATTTATTTATGTTTGATGGCAACTTTTAAGGTTTTCAATAATGATGATCGATGTAAATAAAAAATTGGATGTGAATTTCGTAACCAACAACACAATCAATATTTGCTCACATTAACCATTTTTATTATACATATTTCATATTTATCATTCAATTTTTTTCATGATAATCAAATTTTTTTAGTATCCAGTGTTAAAAAAATAAAATATAGCGCAAAAATCACATGTCAAAGATACTTGATAATAGCGTTGATTCATTTAAAAAGTTTCATAAATAAATTTAGATAGGAAGCTAATTCGTCTCATGTGTGCATTGTGATAAGTTTTTATAAGAATTTATGAATCATTGTATTATCTTAACTTTATATCTATCCAACAGTATTTTACAAGGAAAAATTATAAATACATCTCCAGTAATTTTTACGTTATTTTAATTATTCTTAGCCTAACAAGTTTACACGTTTTCCATCAATTTAAAAAATGCATTCTCTTTCACTTAGTGGCAAGAAAACTTTTGTTGTGTGGTTAAGCTTAAAATTAAGCTTAAATTTTAATTTTTTTTAATCAAAGAAAAATATTATTAAATAAAAAATTTGAAAAAAATATTGACAATAATTTTAATAATTTTCGGACCACATGTTTTGATTCTAATTACAGAAAACCTGATTTTCTTTAGTTTTATGTTTTCTAGGAATCAAAAATTTCCCATAAAAAAGAACGCGCAATTAATATTTGTAGAAAATAAGTGTCATTTTTACACTCGACATAAATAATATGTCAGAGTATATTAATTTTAGTTTTTGTAACGTTACCTAATATTGAGCGCGCAATCAAAATTTTGGTTTTAGTTCATAGAAACACGTAATTAATCCGTGTTTGGCGTATAAACGGATATAGGTAACTAATGGATATTTATAGTTTATGCTAATTAAGATTAATCAAAACAGCGAAATTCAATCATATGTTGAGTGAGTATCTAAAGAATTAACTTTGGTAGTTGTTATTTTCACTTGTCTTAAAAGAATAATGCATAAAAAACGGTTATTGTAATAGAAATTTTGATAAAAAGCATTCAAGTTATTTTCCTAAAAATATTGAAATTTTTCTTATCGTGATGAGAAAAATTTTAACATTAGTATATACCAATTTTTTCCTTTTTAAATTTTAGAATGGTTATTTGAATTATTACAGTTGAATTAATATTCCTTATAAGAAATATATCGATTAAGTAAATTTGTAGGTATATAATCTTCCCCCTTTTGTCCTTCCAGGATATATTGTAAATTCCAGGATATACTGTCACATCTAATTTCTACGACCCTGAATAGTAGATAACATCATACATATTTTCTTATGACTATGCCATTCAAAGGAAATATATCGATATTATAATTTTATGTTAATGTATGGATTCTTAGAAAAAGTTTAATTGAATTGAAAAACA
This sequence comes from Chrysopa pallens, assembly GCA_020423425.1. Taxonomy (NCBI): domain Eukaryota; kingdom Metazoa; phylum Arthropoda; class Insecta; order Neuroptera; family Chrysopidae; genus Chrysopa; species Chrysopa pallens. The sequence goes on along the minus strand of CM035593.1, from coordinate 71,876,872 downwards.
TTCATTAGTTCTGATGATGGTTTGAATCAAAATTCTTATAGATATTGATTATAATTTTTGTATTATTAGCATGAATTGATGTTTCGTACTATTTCCTATTCATTATAAAAACACAAAGGATGCAGAGTACACTTTTTTCATCATACAGAATTAATTTTTTTTGGTTCTTAATCAAAAATTTATTTCAAAAACAAAGTATTATGTAAAAATTTAATTCTTGAAGTTTTCCTCCGTTGTTCTTATTAATTGCCAAAATTAAATCTTATTAAATGACAAACAGCCTTTTTTAAGTTTTAGAATAAAAAATTTATAACTATTTTCCAATGTGTGAACGGTATAAATTTTTTTTTATTACATCAATTGAAGCATCTTTAGAAGCATCTCAAAGTAGTTATTTTAATAAGTTTAAAATGTAAGCCAAAAATTATGAACATCTATTTCGACCCATTTCATTAGATGGGTCGTTCTGAGCTCGGTGTCGTCACGAACAATGACGTCATTAATGGACGGTCGTCATGTGGAAAATGCACTGATAATGTGACTAATATTAAAGCCACAAACCTGTTGAAATATACATTTTCTATTGTTCTTTATAGACGAATTAATTACTAACTTCGCTAAATTATTTCTTCCATTATTAACCATAAGTATATAATTATTATTTTTAAATTTTGATTATAAATACAAAAAAAAATTTATTCATAAAACAATGACAACAAAACATCATCGCTTATGTATGTATGAATGATTATTGTTTGTGTTCATGACATTTGGCTTGTTGCCTATTTATTGTATTTCTACGTATTCAATTACATTGTATATGCTGAATATTAATTAAACCATATAGGTACTTTTATAATGACCTTTATAATGTGTGTGTATTTATTTGAAATTATTGGTCCAAGAGCTGGCTGCACAAAACCTGAAACTATCGAGTAACCGGATGAAGTATTTTTTTAAATGATACTACTCACTGTAACTATTGCAAAAAAATCATTTAATGCCAGGGTGCATAACATTGCTATATTTTTTCTACGGTACATTTTTTGGACATAAATTGTACCAATCGAATAATCGCTCGAAACTGATTTTAAAATTTAGCTTCGAGTGAGTAGAAAATTTTTATGAACAAGTGCCTCGTGAAATCTGGTGCTAAATCCATGACACTTTTTAATTTATTGTTGTTGTATTACCGTACCTATCGAGTAACCGCTTCAAACTATAATCAAATTGGAGTTTAAACATTTCTTACTAACAAAATGTTAGTAAGTCCTTCTATGTGAGTCCTTCACCGGATATTACAAACAATTGTGATTTTTAAATACTTTATTATATTTGTTAGACCGAGAATAACATCAAATTCTCGTTTTTTTTATTGCTTAATTTAAAAATTGTTTATTTTGGAATTTATTTAAATTTAAAGATATGTTATTAGCTCGACAAAAATACAGGTTATTGAAACAATTAACTATTATTTGTGTTGTTTATTTATAAATATAGTTGTTCGTCTTGATTATTTTGTTTTGTCTACAAAATAAATAAGTCCTTAAGACATTTAAGTATACAACAGTTGAATTAAAAATTCAATGATATGATATGAACAAGAAATCAGTCACGAAATAAAATACATGTTAACCTATATTCATCATAATCAATAACCTTTTTTTATTAGATCAAGTATCAAGACCTTTATTAATAACAATCTAATTTTATATGTAAAATGGAATTAAATAAGATTTTATTTTAAATAATTATATGGCAATCGTTTACTAATTTTGTGTACCATTTTTCCTGTTTATAATATGCATGTATTGATATAGGTAAGAAAATTCACGGATTTTCTTCATCCTTTGATTTAATTTTTATTAGAAGATTTAAAAATAAATTATACCAATGAAAAAGAAATTTAATTATCCTTGTTCCTTGGAAAGCTTTTAAAAAAAATTCACGAGATGGCACCAACTTGAAGGGGGGGGGGTTAGTTTTAAATGCACGTATTAAGCAATTAATGTTTAATTTTACTCTTAAGTTTATATCAAAATGCAACGGACCAAATCGAACTGGGTGATTTAGATTTATGGAGTGTATTAAACAATCGAATTTCGAAAAAATAATTATCTGTAAATTGAGCTTTTGATCGATAAAAAAGCTTTATAAAAAACTTTAAGGTATTAAAGAAGTCATTTTAATGGTAATCGTGTTTTAATGATTGTTGATAAAATGGTAAACTTGAATTGTAAAGCCAAATAAATCGATAAAATATAAAGATATTTTTCAAACAATAATATTACGATAGTTGGGTCTTACCAGCAAAATATTAAAAAATATTTCAATCTTTGAATATAGGTAATTAAATTAGGTGAGATAATTACAAGTAAAAATAGCATTTTTTGCACACGTAGTATGGGAGAAGTATGAAAAAACAGATTTGTTTATCTTTAACCTAGAGAGAATGTTTTACCGTTTTGATAAAAAATTAGTATTTGGTAGAAGAATATGTTCTGAATAATTAAAAAAAATGGGTTGAATTGACCACGTCGTTTAGATAAACAATAAAAATAATTAAACATTTAAAAGATTTTTTCCATGTATATATATAATATAGTGAGTGAGTGTATGTGTGAATATACTGTAGTGTTATTTATAATATATTGTAAAAATACAGCCATCAGTCTTGGTACTGCATGCCTGGTATATATACGTAGAATGTAGTTACTAAGACAATATATACTTTTACCACTAGGCTGTCGTGAAAGAACTACCTTAAGGACTCTGATTGAAAACCTAATTATAGTAGACATTTTAAAAGTAATTGTGTCTATTATAATATACAGTTAGCAATGAAATTGTTTACAGTCAATCCTGTAGGAAATAGTGCCTATAATAAAAATAAATTCCGTATTTTATACGCTTGTAACAACAAATTGTTATCATATTAAATACACTTAAGTAGTAAGTACTTAAAACTTTTATGCAGTTTTATTGGTTTTAAAATTTATTTTTTATTATTATTAACTATCTACCATTGTTATGAAAACGTGCTGTTGAAAATGATTTTCTTTAAATATCTATCTTAAGCACAATAATAATTAGTATTTTTTTTCTTCTTTTGTATTTAAAACGACGTCAACTTAGAGAGCTATTGCATTTCAGTGTCAACAACTTACTTGTTGTAAGAAACTACTCGTAAATAATGTAATCTTGAATGAATATATTTTTTTTTTCTTCAAGTTATTAATTACAGTCACATTTTTTATTTTCAACGTGATTATTTAGTATTTATTTTGCACTGCGTGCATACAAAGTTATGATTTGACTTCTATTTGGTTTATTTTTCTAGTCATTATATTGATTTGATGATTTGCTTATTTTGCAAGAAACACATATTTGATAAACATTTTTTTAATAGAGATAATAATTATATACAGGGTAATTCTATCAGTATGGTGTTTGTCAAATTATGCGAGTACTGAGTCAACAGTTAACAAATAGTGCTAATTCTTTAAAAACCTGATGTATAGTATAGCAGGGTGTCCACTGGTCAGGGAACATCTGGAAAACCTAGTCTATCGGTATGGTGTTTATTAAATTATGCGAAGGAGAGACAAATTCTTTAAAAACCTGATGAATAGTTAGAAGGGTTTCTACTGGTCAGGAAACATCTGAAAAAACTGGTCTATCGGTATGGTGTTTATTAAATTATGCGAGGACAAAGACAAATTCTTTAAAAACCTGATGTATAGTTGGCAGGGTGTCTACTTACTGGTCAGGGAACATCTGGAAAACCTAGAATAGTCAGGCTTAAAAACTCATTGAATAGTCAGGAAAAATGGCAATTTTTGTTATGAGTCAGGAAATTTTGAATTTTTATCTGGATTTTTATAAACATTTATTTTTTATATATTTACGATAATAATTCTGATCTTGTAATATATCCGATAATGATGCTCACTCGTGAACAAGTCATTGTTCAGGCCTAGAACTGGAAGTCATTTTAAAAATGATGAATGATAATAGTTTTATATTTGCAAAAAGTGGTCTAGAATAAGTCAATGTGAGACCAGGAAATTTCGTTTTTGGAATATAGTAGACACGACCCTGAGTTGAATATCATTTTTTTTTAATAGTTAGACCTTTGCGAATATTACGCACTTTATATTAACGCGTACCATAAAATACTACTTTGCACCGTTACATCTAATTCTTCTTTAAGAAATAGCATATCGATTACGGTTCTGGTTATAATAATTAAAATAAGTGATGTTTGTACGACCCGCAAGGTCCACACGATGAACTTTCCCAATGCGGAGAATAAAAATGGCAATAATTTATTTATTAATATCAATATGGGTATTTTTGAATCTTTCGGAAGGTATAAAAATGCATGAACATAATTGCTCGCCTTTCTCAAACTCATTTTAAATAGACAATAAAAATGATCACCAAGTTTAATATTCATAAAATCTAAAGCAAAATAGTATATTTTTTTTTTTATAAAATTTCCTTAAAAGTCAGTCGTATTGGTAAATCATGATCTCTGACCGAGGAGTAAAAAACACATAAAAATGATAAATTATAACAACAAAAAATTATTTACATATTCTACAATAAAAACAACAGCAAATATTAAACATTAAATGAATGACCTTTGAAACAAGTAAATTTTCTTATCTTATCCAATATGTTCATCTCAATTCACGCATTACGTCATTACATATGCGTGCCTTCTCGATGAGTATTTTAAACAAGTGTAGATAACAATTAACAGTGTTAATTATCTAGATACTGGATTTGCGGTTGGGTATCAATGTTTGAACTATTTTTAATCATTATAGACCAGGATTGAAAATTTTTGAAATAAAAAAAAAAGAAAAATAATTTATGGGCGATCTGAAGTCGAAAAGTAATGGGAGGGGGTGAGTTTTTAATGGTTAAAAACGGTTTATCTCGATTTCCGGCAAAACTATTAGTACTACTAGTCAAACGGCAAAGCTGTAGGTAATAAAATGATCTACAACTTTACACTTTTTTCACATAACCTCAAAATTATTCGATTGAAAATTAAATTCAAAAAAAGGTGAAAAAATGAATATGAAAAAAATTACGATTTTAGTATTTGGAAAAGGTAAGTTTTTGTGAAAAAACAATTTTTTGTAAAAGGATTAAAGTAGTTTTGCCGGAAATCGAGATAAACCGTGTTTTACACTTAAAAACTCACTCCCTTCCACTTCCCGATCTCAGCTCGCTCGTAAATTATTTTTCCTTTCATTTTTGTTATATTCTCTTCCGTTTTCAATGGGTTTCATCCTACCATAATATTTTTTGGTTTCAATAATTATCGACCGTGGTCTAAAAATCCGGTTGACAACTTTATCATACTTATTACATTTAAAAGAAAATTTACTTTTATGACAAATTTCACAATTGACATTAATTTGTACTTCTATTATTTGGTTAAAAAAGTAATTGTAAAAAAAAAAAGAATATTATACTTTTCCTGGTATTGTTGTAGAAAATTATTTTATACATGCAATATGATGTTTATTTATAAACAATAATACATTTTTGATTATTATTTACAAAAATAGTTTTTATCATTAATGACCTTAGAAAAAGTTTGTTAATAAAAGATTTGATTCAATGATTTTGGAATTTATGTTATCGCATTATTTGATTCAATACTTTGTGTACCATAAAATCCGTGACCATTTGATTTTTAACGGGAGTTATGTTATTGATACAGACCACTATAATAAAGATAATATCTAATGAAAAATACTAAATATGTATATTGTATTTTTTTTTCATTTTTCGCGCACTAATAACTCAAAAAATAATAAAAATACTCTTTCTCAAAACTCTTCCATATGCTCTCCGTTTTCATGTCAAAATTGGGTATTTGTGGTTGAAAATTAAAAACATGCTATGCATATTAGAGATTGTTGTTTATTATAAGTTAGAGGCCTCTGTGAAAAACACAACCCCGCTTTAAACATACTTTGCCTTTTTAAGCAGTTTTGATCATAATTTTTTGTTCTAATCAATAATTGGAAATTTATGAAATCAGAAACATGAGATGTGAATTAAATCAATTTACAAGTGATTAAACCATGAATAATTTATTGTGAAAGTTAGAATAGAAGAGATCATTTCATTGGCAGGCTCAACAATTAATATTGATTGCGGAGCAGGACACACGTGCACTTGTAATTTTTTTATTTTCGAGTACAACGATCATGATATTTAAACATTTGCATTTTTTTTTTATAAATTATTTGTATTGGTATTAGCAAGGTTATTCTATTAAAGAACCATTATATCATGAATAACTCTTTTTTGCAATTAAAAAACTTGTTTTTTTTTTTTTGTATATTGAATATCAAATTTATGCGATACACGTAACCTCCATATACTAATCACCAAAAATGACAGAAAGATGTAAAAAAAAGGCTGATCGAAAATTATCAGAAATTCTGGCCTAAAACATTACACAGGCTTAGTTATATAAAATGATCAAAGCTACTATTAGTGAAATAGTGGTTATATGAAATTTCAATAAGAAAATGAAATTGGTAAATAAAGGAAGATAACAATTAACAGAGTTATATTAATATAAAGTAAAACGCAGGAAGTAGAAATTATATTAAATGACAAAAAAAAGTTATTAAAAGAAAAAGTTAACCTATAATGAAAAAGAATGCGTATAAGTTAAATATATTGACAAAGTAAATTGTATTAATTCAGTTTTATTTATGATTATTAAATTACACAAAATACACCTTTATATAAATATAAGGGTGCATTTTGTATAACATGTTTAACTTTTAAAAGTTATAGATCTTTTTATTTTCTACAACTTTACATTTTAACTTTTTTCCATAGGTCTTTTACCCTTAACTTTAACGCTTTTATCAATTCCGGACCACAGATCGTCCGTAAATTATTTTTCCTTTCATTTTTGTTATATTCTCTTCCGTTTCTAATGGGTTTCTCATTCTACGATACTTTTTTTTTTTTGGTTTCAAATATCATCGAGTCTGGTCTATTATGTTTTATATTAAATATAGAAGTAAAAAAAATAATACCACTAAGTACAGTTTAAAATTAAAACCAGGAAATTTTCCATACCTATTAATAATTAATCATAATACTAGTATTTATAACAGCGAGTGTAACAATACTTACATATTTATGTAACTCATATAGAAATTGTTCAATTGAATTGAATTGATTTTGTCAAAAATTACATCGAATGAATCTATTGCTATAGAGTCCAGAAGCAAGGGGCTACTTGAATGATATTCTTTTTCTTAACTAATAAATTATACTAAATATTTATAACTAAATTAATATTACATTTAGTGTTTCTTTTATTTTTAATGTTAGGAAACTACTGGATCATCCTATACATAATTTCCGTATAGTGATTTGATAAAAGTCAAATGCCAGACTTGTTTGAATTTCCCAGATATTATAGTTTTTGGCATATCATCAATTGAAAACAATTGACTTAAACTTACATATCAAACCTGAGCTCTTATTTTCGCATTTTAATGGCAAATCTATACATGTAGACAATAAAAATTGCACTAGAAGTAAATTTCTAAGTATGAGCAGTGAATGGTTTACGATTTAACATAGATAATTTTCAAAATTTATTAACTAATTTAAATGGATAATTACCCATATTAACAATTAAAAATAATTACTAAAACAATTTCTTCAATCATTCTTACAATTTTCATCTTTGGTAATTATTCAATAATTTTTAATTGACATTTTCTGTACAATTTACTTGCAAACAATTGAAAAAATTATTCAATTTTCTCGATTGTGAATGTTTTATGCACGGTACAAATAAAATAATCGAATATAAGTATTTTTTTTAAATAAAACAAAACTAAACATTTTTTTATCATTAATGAGACTGGTGGACATTGCGGAAATCCTTTAATTAGAACATAAGGTCATGAGATAAAGTGTAAAGCAAATCAAGTACTTATGTTATGTTATGTGTACAAACAACAGCATTTAAACATTAATTAATCAATTAAATGTGATTATGGCTGACCAACAAAATTTCAACAGATACGAAAAAGCTGATGTAACACTTTCTATGCGTATATTTTTATTCATTCGCTAAATCTCTTTCCATCTAGCAAAAGAGACGATCGTGGTTTGTATTACGTCAGATATATTCTAAATTTTGTGTACGTATTATTTATATACTGTTTATTTACTGCTGAGAGAGTTCTGCTAGTCCTATGAGATAGGTCCACAGAACTACTAGTAGATATAACAATTAAAATTCTATGTATTTTTTTTTTGTAAAGCATTGGAGAGAATATAAGTAAGCCACCCACGTCTCTTGAATATAATAGGTTTATATATTAATTAATGGTAGGGGATTGTACCAATCTAAATTGGGATTTAACTCGAGCGTCGTTGGGACCTATTGAATTTTGAACATACCATACAAAAAATCCAAAAACACTATCATAAATATCAATATTATATTGTTACAAATTTTTCAAAATTATGGAACAAAAAAGTGAAAACCCGAAAATTGGTATTCTTCATTTTCGTCTTATTTATACTTTGTTTTGCCAAAATTTATCGTCAAATCTTGGCACCCATGGGTATCGTAATTAATCCATACAAACAAAATGTAAAATCGTCTAATTAACATTTAAACGTCATTTTATGAATTTTTATGATGTTTTTATTTCTTTTGGACAAATATGATAATTAATATCAAATATTGCGTATTTCTTGTTTATAATAAAGCGATTACATTTCCTTCGATGATATAAACAAATAAATTCCGTTAGAAAACATATACAATTGTTTGGTGATTGTATAATATATATATTCTTAAAATTATGTAATATACAGAATTTATTAAATTTTTAATTAAATTGATAGTAATGCATTTTTAGTACTTATTACTATCATAAATACACAATAATATTATGAAAAATTAATGTTTGAATTAGAAATTTAATGTAAAAATGAAAACGATGTCATGGTTTTAGTTATAACATCTCGACATTTTATTGTTCAAATGTTTTTATTATAATTGGAGCATAAACACAACAGATAATATCATTTTAGAGCAGGCGCTAGAAGACCTGTTTTAAATACAAAACTGATACCCAGAGAAAAAAATGAACATGTTGAATGAAAATGGGTTCCACGTGGATATCATTCTTTGTTCTCGAAATAATCGAGTCGAGATAACGATCGCACATACATATACACACACAGGCATGTCTCTAAAAACGGTAGATTTTATATCTAGCCTCCTTGACAAGCACTTAGTAAGCACAATTAATGAATGTAGCAGCCAATGAATGTTCTTTATGCTCTAAAATAAAAAGAGGAAATCCTAGGCCTAAAAGAGTTAACCAAATTGATACTACAGAAGCGAATAATTTGAACCGAAAAAAAATAAAATAAAGTTAATAAAAATCTGTCTGCCAATAAAAATCATGATAAACTTTATAAAATTATTGACTGTTGCATTACAGTTAATTACACTAATTGATAAAGTGCACACATGCATAAACAAATTATCATATTATAACTGTTTAAAATATTATTTATTTTACAAAAACTTTTTATTGAATATGTACACAAAAAATCAAATAATTTTTATTTGAATTTAATCAAATAAATTATAAATAAACAGAATAAAATATCGTACACACTTCAGAAAACTAGATTATTATATCTGCTAATACTTTTTTACGATTATAGACTTTCAATGCCATCTGGATTGAAAATATTTCTTTCATTTGATGATGGTACGTCGTAGTTAATTATAATGTAAACTTGATAAAATAATACAACAAATAATAATTAAAATCGTTCAAATGCTTCAAGGGATGTAACTTTAAAAAAAAATGTGTCGATTACTCGAGAAATAGGCGAAAACTTGAAAATTGGCATTCTACATTTATAGTTTTATCAAAACAAATCGATGCGCCACGGATATCGTAATCTCCCCTATAACTTCATATTGTTTTGTAAGTAAATTAAGTATTAAAATGTGATATAAACAGATATGCATTTAGTTTTCAAATCATTTAAAAATCATTTAAAAACTACAATATTTCAAAATATTTCACCTCATCAAGAAGTTTATCATAAATCACAAAATATTATGTTTATTTTGAACAGAAATAACAAATAAATTATATTATTTGTTACAAAGGTAAATGTCCAAAATTATTTACTATTATCTAATTAGTATTATTCAATATGTAAATAATAACTAATCAATTCTAATTTTTGTCACGTACAACGTATATTTATTTATATTTATTAATTATACATAAAATAAATTGGTCATGCATCTTAAGGACAAATTTTATACCGATATGGACCGTTTTTTTTTTTTATTTTATTTTTATCACTTAGTATTATTTTAAAAATATTTATAACGGAGATATCATAGAATTGAAGAACTCGTGCTAAAAAAAAACATTCATTAAATCAAATATTTGAAAATTTTTTTAAATATTTTTTTTGTTTGGTTAACCGAGAAATGCAAACCGTTGAAGGAGCTGTAAAATTTATTAATATATCAAAAATTAGATAGACTTTAAAAATTCTCTTCGATTGAGTTATATTTCAAAAAAAATCTGGAGTTGATATTTTCGACTTTGCAAAATTTTCTAATTAAATTCAAATTGTGGTTGAATTTCGAAACGTATATGCTATTTTTGATGAGAATTATCTAGACTTCCTTCCACAGTTTATAAAATGCAAAATTACAATTAATTTTTTTTTTTTTTTCAAAAATATACAGCTAAGGATGAATAAGAGATAAATAGGGTAACTTTAGGTGAGCCATAATTATAATTTTTTTGGAATATTCTTACATGTGTCCTGAATCCTCAATTTGGTGGTATTACGCTGCCCAGTTAAAAATTTTAGCCGTTTTTGTATTATATGCCAAAAACCTCAAAAGAATCTGCTATCATTTTTTAAATTGGTCTGTGACCCTACCTCAAATTTTTTTGAGAACTCGGATTACTAGTGGAAATGTTGTGTAAAATTTGTGTCAAATTATGCATTTTTTTAACAGTGATAACTACTCCCTAAGTAGTTCACTTATAAAAATAAGAACAAACTTTAATGAAAATTTAATGCAATATTTCCACAAGTTTTCTCAGAGATAAAAAAACTTACACGATAGTTATTTTGCAATTAATTTTTGAACGAGTTGAAGAAATATGTTGCGAACAAATTTTTGTGTCACCTATAAATGTTTTCTCCAGTATGTTCTCCAATTCTCCCCTAATTTAAAATTTCACATGTTTAAATAAATATTAAAAACACACCTGTAATTTTAACATATTTACAAGGTAATAATATAATTACTTTACTAATTATTTGACTTCGAGGATACAAAATAAATATAGAATAAATATTATTCTTAATTGTAAATGAATATGATGTAAAAAAGGAGATATAGAATGCGCCGCGCGCCTTTCAATAACGCTTCACGTCATAACTATAACAGGTTACCATTAGACTTGTACCGATTAGTTTACGACTAATTCGTAAAGCCTACTATCTGTCCAATTTCGAAGTCGGTGACTATTTGATAAAAAGAGCTCCGACTACTATCCGACTGCTAATTTTGTATGGATATCTTAATAAAATTTATTTATGAGGTATTAACATTAAATGAAAACCTTGATTGTTAATTAATTTTTTATTTTTGAATCAGTAATATTGAATCTAAATTGCATGTACAGGATGTACTGTAAAAATTTAAAAAAAAAAAAAAAATTACAAATATTTTTTTAAAAATTCGAAAAATCTCTCATAACAACAAAAACAATCATTTTTTGTAGTTGAATTTTTCTTTCTTTTTTATATCTTTTATAGTTTAAAAGTTGAGTCAAGAATCCATTGGACCTAATGAACTGTTTTTATTCATTCACGAATTTAAACTCACTTTTTATGTTAAGAATTTATGTTTATCGACTAAAATATTTTGAGAAAAGTGATCCTAGATGAAAATACGTAATATCTCGATTCAATAAGCATTTACCAATGTTTGAATAAATATGTGTCGTCTTTTGGCCACAGCAAATTTTCTTTACTATTTTAATTTTATAAAGAAAATATGAAAATTAATTGAAATTCTTCTTATTAATTTTTCTATGATATTAATTTCCAATTGTTCTAATTATATATTTTTCATTATTTCCAGAACATCTGGAATGGAAGGGTCAATAACAATGAATGGTCATGAACGTAATCTTAGTCAATTTCGTAAATTATCTGCATATATTATGCAAGACAATCAATTACATGCTAATTTAACTGTTGAAGAGGCCATGAATGTTGCTACGAACCTTAAATTGGGAAATGATATCCAAGGAAGTGAACGTGATGAAGTGGTATGTATCTCCTCCATATTTCTATATATTTTTACATAATTACCATTAAAACTATAATTATATTTGTTAATAATATAATTTTTTATAATATTTATAACTTATTATGTGAATGTATTTTAATTATTTTCATACACGTCATGAAATAAATATTGTACACGCAAATTATTTACAATTGTATTAAAAATGTTGTGCCTGAAAATCAATAACGCCCGTAAATATTTAGTACACAAAATGATTTATATAAGCTTTGGACTGGACTGGTGATCGAAACTTTCAAACCGTGATCAAAAACTAATTGAAATAATGAATGATTTATAAAAACTACTTGAAATGATTCACATTTATAATACGAAAAATAAATGAAGTTTCTTTTCCATTCATATTGTTATCAGCTTCTACGCCTTTATATTTCCCCTAGCATAGTCATAAATGAGTAAATTCTGCCGGAATTAAAATCGTGCAATTCTATTTATGACGTATGCAGTAAAAATACAACACTAAACTTTTTTGATTCGGTTAAAATCAATTCTTCATCGGAAGTGCATATTCTTATGGGAAGTTCTGAATCCGTAAATATCGAATTTAACAAAATTTATTAACTTTGAAATTACATTTGACCCCCGTGTACATATGAAGGAAATTACATATGACCCCTATACCACTTTTTCGTATAGAAAACCGTAGTAGTAAGGAATCACAGATTCTCTCATTTTAGATAGAGCTTTCTGAATTTGGCCACTAACCATACTTTTGCGTGACATTTAGGTTTTTGACGACAATATAATAATGCACACAATTTTTTTTTTGTGCATGATTGTTTGACTTTTTTTCCATTAAGAACTTTGCTAATATTTATAAATTATTACCCAAACGAAGTGCGATCTATGGTATAGCTAGAAGTTTTTGAAATTCGTTTATTTATATCGATTTATCTCTAGAATTTCATTTATTCCATTATGACTTTCGAACGCTCTCATTGTTCACGCTCTGGAAATTCAATGTATAATTTGTAGAAGAAATTGTAAAAAAAATATAAAAATTTGCTAGTTTCGAACACAAGACTTTATGTTTCAAAGCAGGTTCTCTAACTACTAGAGAATTGTACTGAATATTTTTATACTATTTTTCTTTTTATTTAACATATACATTATTTATTTTTATTTTTTGACATATTTAATTTGTAAGTAAGTAAAAATAAATTATTTAAATCATTGACTAAGTAATTTTTTATTTTTTTTATTTTAGATTCAAGAAATTCTCGAAACATTGGGCTTACAAGAACATCGTCGAACAATGACTGGAAACTTATCTGGTGGACAAAAGAAACGTTTATCAATTGCTTTGGAATTGGTCAACAATCCACCAATAATGTTCTTTGACGAACCAACCAGTGGTTTAGATAGTTCGTCATGTTTCCAATGTATATCATTGTTAAAAACATTAGCACGTGGTGGTCGTACAATTATTTGTACAATACATCAACCATCAGCCCGTCTATTTGAAATGTTTGATCATTTGTATACATTAGCTGAAGGACAGTGTGTCTATCAAGGATCCACTCAACAATTGGTACCATTTTTAAGTACATTAGAATTAAAATGTCCATCATACCATAATCCAGCCTCATTCATTATTGAAGTGTCATGTGGAGAGTATGGTAATCACAACAATAAATTAGTAAATGCTATTAAAAATGGTAAAAATGATATACGAACTGGTAGCTTACCAGCACTCAAAGAGAGTAACGAAGAATTAAATAATGCAAACAAAATAAACAACGTGAATGAAAATGATGAACAAAATGTGGATAAATTTAGCAGTAGCAATATGAATGAAACAACTGCTAATGTTAAAAATAATTCTATTATTCAAGCCGCTATGAATGATATAGCCAAAAGCTCATCAAGTAAGTATTTTTCCACATTAAATTTTTTAATTACAATTGTTTTGATAAGCTATCATTTATCAATATAATTGTGTTAACTATTTATCGGAAACAGTGTTCACAATGGCGAGATCTCATAAACTATTCATTTGATTTTGATGAAATTTTGTATACATGAGTGATATAACTTTTACATTAGTCATTTAAATTTTAAGTCCAATTATTCCTATTTGAGGAACAAAACATTATGACAAAAATGAATGTATAGCTATTAAAGTAAGTATGTTCGTTCATATAGGAAGAGGAAGATCTGTGTCCAGGCAGTGTATTTATGATTCTACGAAAATTACTTATGTTGAATCTCGAAAAGTATTTTTCGGTTTAGATCTTTTGTTGATGTGGTAAAAATCAGAAAATTATTAAAATAAAAATAACATTAGCCATTTTCACGACTGCACTTGTAACTGCATCTCTATAGATTTAAATTAATTTAAAAAAAAAAAACCTAAAAATTGTTTAGAAAAAATCTCGCGAAACTTTAGCTAACTGCATCTCTATAGATTTAAATTAATTTCAAAAAAAAAAAACCTAAAAATTACTACTTCATACAATCTTGTATTGTATATATATTCCTTTGGAAAATGAAATTATTCAAATATCTTCCAATCACTCATTTCTAGCATACACCCAAAATAATAATTACCATCCTGATATTAACTGTAAAACTAAATTCATGCTCAAATTCAATCCCCAGTCTAAAACAAAGGGAAAACTTAAACTTTAATTTAATTCTGCAGAACCCTTGTCATTAAGAAAGAGAATATTTCAAATTATTTCATATAAATTGATGTTATCTTATTTTAATTGACAAATTTAAACATTGATCTCTCTATCTTGACAAATATTTTAATTTATTTAACTAAATAATGATTGTTTATTAAAAACTTATTTTTGTTTGTTTTTGTTTTCTTAATTATTTAGAACAACAAGAAGTGGTTATCCCAATGGAAGCAATTAAAGCACCCGATAATGTAACAACAGCTTTATTGGATGATACGATTGCTGTAAATCCGAGAAGATATGCCACATCTGAATTTAAACAATTTTGGATAATATTGAAAAGGCAATTACTTTTCAGCAGACGAGATTGGGTACTTTTATTTTTAAATTTATCTTTTTCACTCAAATCAAGTTTCTTTTTGAAGTTCAATAAATGAGAATTAGTTGTGATTCATATAATAAATAAGGTTTCAAAAAGTAAATCTGGTCTTCATTAAATTAAAATTTTACTATATTACTTGTGAAAAAGTAATATTAGCAGTTTTACTTTAAATTGCATTCAGTGTATGTTTTTTTTTTTTTAATATTTAAATTACTACAAAGTATTTTATATACAAAGAGGCAAGTGGTGCAAAAACTAAGTTGTTCAGTAGGTAATAAAATAAAATTAAATTTTGTGGGAGTAAAATTTATCATTAATGACCGTTTACATTACATTATTTACAGGTCACACTCTATACAATTGGAATATATTAAATTTTTAATATTCGCCACAGGAGTCATCTCCAGTTACTAGAAATTAAAACCTTAATTCATAAACCAATACTTTTTAAATACTTATAGTTTTATATCTTTTATAAATATGGTTTAATACTTTTTTTGTTTTTGTTACAGACTCTTATGTATCTTCGATTATTTGCTCATATTTTAGTTGGATTTCTAATTGGTGCTTTATACTTTAATATTGGAAATGATGGTGCCAAAGTTCTTAGTAATTTAGGCTTTCTATTCTTTAACATGTTATTCTTAATGTACACATCTATGACAATAACAATTTTGTCATTCCCATTGGAATTGCCAGTTTTACTTAAGGAAAATTTCAACAGATGGTATTCACTTCGTTCTTACTATTTAGCTATAACTGTTTCGGATATTCCATTCCAGGTAATAAAAAGATACAAATATATATATATATATATATTTATTTATTTATTTATTTAGTTAGTTTAAGAAATAGACAGTTTTAATTTTTTGAGTCAACTACTATATTTTATGACCTAGTATCAATCTTTTATTAAATTGATTAAACATTTTATTAATATATTTGGTTTTTTTTCAGGCTGTATTTTGTGTAATTTATGTATCAATTGTATATTTCATGACAGCACAACCACCAGAATTATTCCGTTACTCAATGTTCTTGGGTGCATGTCTATTAATATCATTTGTTGCTCAAAGTGTTGGTCTCGTCGTTGGTGCTGCAATGAATGTACAAAATGGTGTATTTTTGGCTCCAGTAATGTCAGTACCATTCTTGTTATTCTCTGGTTTCTTCGTATCATTCGATGCAATTCCAGTATATTTACGATGGATCACATATTTATCATATATTCGATATGGTTTCGAAGGTACAGCACTTGCAACATACAGCTACGATCGTGAAAATTTAAAATGTCATCAAATTTATTGTCATTTTAAAAATCCAGAAAATACGTTAGAGGAATTAGATATGTTAGATTCTGATTTCAGATTAGATATTATCGCACTTGTTGTTATATTTATTATTTTAAGAATTGCTGCATTCCTATTTTTAAGATGGAAATTGAAATCAGCACGATAAATATTTATTTTTAATTTTTAAATAATATTATTTTTTTTTAGTTTATTATGATTGCTACACAGATTCCCTTTTATATAAAAAATAATTATTTCATTAGGTTAAGGGGGACTTTTTATTTGTTTAAAAATAATCGATTAGAAATCCAAGATTATATTATATAAATAAAAATATTATATGGTATAATCACTTTAGATTTCATATTGTACAAACAATTTTGAAAACTGCATTTTTAGTTTTCAAATAATTGACTGAATACTTTAAAAAAAAAACTATCAGCGTACATATATTAAAATTTAAAGAAATTTCGTTGGCGGTACTTGATAACGGTCCGATAGCAGACTGAAATAAATTCTACTTGATAACTCTAAAATCTAATTTCATAGTTATTATCGTTCTTAAATATAGGCAAGATTATCTTCGCTAAAATAGGCTACACTAATAAATAATAAAATGTACTACCGCAATATTCGAAATTTCGATTTAAGTACATAGAAACTTTATTATAATTTTGTCGTCGTAATTATTTTCGATTAATAACAGTTATAGTTTACTTATAAATGGTGTATAACTCTCACTCATTCAGTACAGTAAAAACTATGAAAGTAAAATTTAAGTGTTACCAAGGAGAGTTTTCGACAGTCAGCACTGCTATTAAAAGATTGTCAATTTATATATTAAATAATCATGTTGAATTTCATCTTCCATAAAATTTGTATATGTGTAAGCTGAAAATAAAATTAATTCATTAAAGTGGTGCCTTTATTCCATAAAATTTACATAAAAAAATGCCAGTCCAAATAAAAGCCTCTAGTGTGAAATCTTAACTTACCAAATAGAAATATATGGATCATATTTCTAAACTATAATGGGGCCAGTTACTCCAACAATAACCTTTTTTTTTTTAATCAAATGAGAATATTTATAAACAGAAATGTAGATACAAAAATTTAAATAGAAATTTTCTCTATTTTACATATAGGCTGTGAATGTGATGTGTTGAGAGTTAGAATTGTTCTTGGAAAATTTGTCTTTGTATTTAGGCACGCATATATACTCATACGTAGAATTTTAATTTGATTTGTACTTTAAAATGTGTATATAATGTGAATTCGCTAAAAAAAAATTTGAAAATGTTATCAATTCAAATAATTGTCGTTAAAAAATACTCTCAAAATTGTCTTAAATTGAATGAATCATTGATGAATACCATATTTTTAAATATGTTGTTAATAAAATATATCTTTTTATTTAGTTAAATTATTATTTTGATAGCAGCAATTTTAATTTAGATTTATTTTATTCTTGCCACATTTAATATATCTACTTTCGTTTTACAAAAATATACAGTAAAATACTATACTCTCGTTTTATAAATTTTTGCTTTCCGTTGGATTTTGTTTTCGACTATCACAATAAACCCAACCACTTTTTATATTTTTTAACTATAACGGGAGACATTTTATTGTCTTGTATAATTTGTAATACTATTTTATGCTTGGCAATATATATATATTATATACTATATACATATTACTTTACAACGAGATTTTATTGGAAAAAAAAAGATTTTTGTATTTTTCTATGTAATTAGCGTATAAAATGATAATTAATTAAAATATGTATGCTATTATAATATTTGTGAATAAATTATATTGAAATATTTAAATATAAGTTATTATTGAATGATTATCGGTTTTTTTTTTCCTAAAACAGAGGCTTATTGCAGTACAAATTTCGAAAAGAATGAAACGCCTGGTATAGTAAATAGGAGATACTTTGTTGTTATTCATTTGAGGAAGTGATTTAACCTTATTACTTAGGAGTTATCGATGAAGAACGTATTGTATTCATTTAGTAAAATAAAATTTTATTTGCACCAATTTTAAAATCTGTTTTATTTTTGGTGCTTCCGAGCAGTTTTCATTTCGTGCTTGAACGGGTAAAAAGTATAGACGTGCTATAAAAAGCCAGTATTTTGTGAACCGTTCATCCGATGTTAATGAAATTTTCTATGTACATACGTGATACGGATTTACATTGGTTATTTGAATATCGTTATTCAAATTATTGAAATCTATCATTCCGCAAAATCTATATTTAGGAATAAGCAAAAATCGAAAATTTACAATTAATTAAAGTCTTATTTTATAGATAGAGAGAGTGCGTTCCTTACCAAGGGAGAATTCTCGGCCTACCTCCGAGGATTTTAATTGGTAGTAGAATGGAAGAAACTCTAGAAGGCCTGATGCGCTAGCATGGGCGTTACCAAGGGAGGCCTTTAGAGTCGTTGGGGTAAACTGTTAAACAGTAGGTACCTTATATAAAAAACGTTTGCTATCCTGTTCTTCCAACTATTTTTTATTTATCACTAAAAACTATCGACAGAAACAGCTAGGAGTGTATGAAGAAATTTTTTAAGAATAAATCAAATAAAAATAGCACCATGTCGTTCAGTTCTCGAGATAGGAAAATTATAAATTTAAAATTATTCTACTCATACATTTTGCCTGCCATTATTTCATAATATAGGCAAAATATATAACATAACACAATGTTTTTGAGTAAAATTATATTTAAAATAATACATTGCACGATGTATAGAAATCATATACTATCTATGACATGATGAATGAATGCTGAACAACCTTATTATCTAAAGAGAAAACATTAATTACAGGATTTGTTTCAGTTTAACGTAACATGTCTTATGCCGTATAATAAAAAATGAAGTTCATGTAGGCAATAAAGATAAAAACAAAAAATGAGATTTCAGAAGTTATCTCTTACATTATTTGTGAGACTTTCTTGGACGTTAGTATTTTGAAATGATACTTAAAGCACCCTAATTTCAAAGCCAATGCCATCTTCTATTCTTATCATTATGGAGGCTGTTCTTTACTCTTTTCGGAGGATAAAAACCTACATCTTCTTTTTCGTTTTTTGACGTTACAGTAATTTTTATTTCACTATTTTTGATGTAGATGGAATTTCTGAAAAATGTGATCACATTGTTACCAATATGATAATAGCATTGTTAGTGAACAAACAATGGTGTGAACTCAGCATTAGTTATTCTTGTAAAATCATATTTAACTTTAAAAGAAATTCATTGTCTAATAGAAATTTAATTTCCAATGACATGACACACGTAGCGATTGAAGAGTTTTAAGTTAAATGTCAATCACAAAACACTTCAATTGTTAACTCGCTTGGGGCAATAACTTTCATCTTTTCATTCCTCAACAATAGACATATAAATTTTTTAATTATTATAAATGTAAGGTAATAATTCTTTTTTTTTTTTCTTTACTATGTTGTATTGTATTCAGAGGCGTATTTCCGCTCAGGCCCGTGAGGCTTGAGTCTAGAGTGTCAAATTTTTGAAATCATAAAATTTTAGAAAACAAAACTGGAGAAAGAATTAAAATTTAAAGTTTAATTGTGAATATAAGAATAGTTCAGGTGTATTTTATTATTAATTAAAAGTAATTAATCGAATTTTAACACGAAAAAATTTATAAAAATTTTGGAAGAATACCGAAAGTCATAATTTATTTAAAGATATATAATTGTTATTCTTGCAATTATATACATATACTTTTCATTTAAGTTTTTTTATTTAAATTTTCTAAAAGATTCTAGAAAAGTGATTTTTTTGGATTCCAGAAAAGATTAGTTGGTGTAAAAAATTGAGTATAATCAACGATATAATCGCACGAGCTAAAGTAAGTAAAGAAACTATTGTAATGCGCCTCTGATTGTACTGCATTCTTAATATATTTATCACATTAATAAATGATTTCTTTGTATGACTTATTAATAGATAATATCGCCTCGAGATGATATTCGCATCATTCATTTCACCGTAGTGTTGAAAAAGTGCTTAGCGTTGCTTGTCACTTATGGTTTAAATTTTTTCGAAAAGTTCAATAAGTCTGAAAAAATCTAAAAGAGAAATCTCTAGGTATTTTTTTTGACTAAACGTTTTATAATTAATTTTTTATCGTAGAACGTTTCTATTTATTTTTTTGGTACTATGAGCTCTTTATAGATGCACACTAACGGGATTGTTCTTTAGGCTTAGAAATAATATAATTCAATTTATATAAATCCTATTAAAAATTTAATCGGAATTAATATTCAAACCTTTTCAATAGGAAATTAAATTTCGTATTCATTCCGTTTCAATTTTAATAGGATTGAATAGGATTTTTTTATTAGGGATAACATCCCTTATTTTTTTATGCTCGCCAGACCAAGGAATATATTCCGTTATCCTGATTTGATTTAATAATATTTAATTTAAAATCTGGGAAATTCGGACAATTATTTTGGATGAAGGCTTAACGAAATAAATTGGCAACACTCATTTCGTCAAATAAACCGTTTTTATTAACATAACTGAACTATGAATTTCACTATGAACTATTAATTAAGGTTGAGTTGTGAGACATATAGTGAATGAATATTTAAATTGTTTATAATTATTAACATTAATGAAATACACTCAATACGTAATCCATACGGCTATAAAGTGTTTATTCTAATGCACAATATTATATAAAATTGTGTTTTAATATCTGAAACAATTATATACCTATGCTTGACTGAAGAATTTGAACTTAAATTATAGCAAATATAAAAAGTTTATGAACACATCTGTAAAAAAGCTGCTTGATTATAATAAACAAAATTTATTATTTTTATACTCGGCATACATAATATGTCCGAGTATATTAATTTTAGTTACAAGGATGGATAAACACTTTTTGCCGCCCGTGGCACAAGTGGTGTAGAGCGCCCCTATTTGCCTGCAAATCACAAGACATCTATCATATTATCAAATTTTTCCGGCCTTTGACGTCCGGGGAAGTCAGACAAACTTAATAATTAAGTTGCTACAAACTTAATAATTACATTTATTGTATATTCTCATATATTCATATATGTGTGTAGGATATGACTGACAGATTGTGAAAATCAACAAAGAAAAATTAAATTTCGATAAAATTTCTTTCATCGAAACTTCATAAAAATGTACGTAATGTTTTTGTTAATTTAATTAAAAGATTTATGAAATTATGCGGATAGGCATTTAATAAACAGGTAAGCATTACAAATTGCTCTAATGTCATGAATTGTTTTTCAACAATATTGGAAACGATTTTTGGAATTGAGTATATTTTAATTACTAATAATTCAATTAAATTAAGAAAGGATTTTCGAAATTCTTACCTTGTAAAATAAAATTGATGATCCTTCTGGAATTCTTTGATTGTAAAATATAAACTAATTCATAATATCATTTAATATCATAATTTATTGTTAAAATGAGTGAATTTAAAAGTACATTTTTTCATAAATATTGTCTAATAACAGAGAGAGTTTTTATCACAGCATAAGCACATGCTGTGATAGTTGTCACAACAGAAACATAGAAAAATATTAGATTTATGGATAATAGAAGTATTAGTATTGGAGAGTAGATAGAAATTCTTTAAGTAGGCTTTCTTTGGCCAACAATAATCGAGGGTAATCTTGTGTCACTATAACCGGCTATCATATGTTTAGCATGCCTGTACACTAATGTATTTCCCATTTCTGCCTGGTGGTAGTCCCTAGATACCCGTTTGGCCTTGACACAAATATGAGTTTCTACTGTAGTTCGGCGTCCGCATTAGTGTAACATATTTATTGCCAAATTCTCAAGTAATTTCGTGAACCTAGGGGAAATTCGGCTAGGAGCGATATCGATATACTACAAATGTTTGAAAAACAGTAGCATGTTGAATCAATGGAAAATTCGACCCCGTTTAGCTTAAAGCCTTTCGAGTTACAAACGGAAGTTTTGCGGGAAGGTCATTTTTATTCTATCCATTTTTCTATACTCGGGAGATTAAATTGTCTTTGTAATCTTAATTGACCACTTGCTTTATTAACTAATCAAAGCTGAAAAAGATATTGCCTTCTCTCATAAAAAATGACTTTTAATTGGTTATATATAAAAAATGAAAATCCGTTGAAAAAATTTTTTTTGGAAATTAACAATTCTAGCGGGTAAAACAATTAATTTTAATTGTAATTTAAAGCAAATTACGACAATTTGCGAATAATTGAAAAATAATTCTAATTTTTTTTCCTTCACTTATCAAGAACAATATTATTTTTTTGTTATAGAATATATTTCCTGAATAAATTTTGAAAAAAATGATATTAAAAAAAAAACAAGTATTTTTGGCAATATATATGTATTGCGCAAATAATAATATTCATATATAATTTATGTTACTTCTATAATATAGTATAATATTATTAGTTTATTGATACAGTAGAAAAATGGATTTACTCTTCATAAATTTTATAGTCAAGTCAATCAATATACGTCAATATTCTTGCACGTATAATCAGGACAGATTTTGCACTAAACACAATTGAAAAAGTGGTGTACTAAACACAATTGAAAATGGTACTCTGTTTTGTTAAATTCTTAATTAGCCCACTTAATAAGCCGGAGAATGAGGAAAAGTGGTGGAATAGCACCGATTTTAAAAATCCTGGTTTGCATGTGTTCCCCATACCTTCAAGAACATACATCACCTCACATAACATCAGCCTCACTAGGAAAATTGAGAAAATTAGGGTTCTTTTCCCACCTCAAGTACTGACAGAGATAAAATAAATGTAAAAATTTCGAAATTTCTGAGGATGGTTTCAACCCCAATTAAAACCTCTAGAAATGACAGACATAAAACTTATTATAAATTCTAAATTTCACCTCTGAAATTATGTCTCGTTGGCTTACTCGCTGATCACAAGTCCACGATTTCAAAGCAACGGGGGATAGTTGTAATCCCATTGAAACCACCCCTTCAAGTGATAGACATAAAAAAAATATTTTTATTTCAAAATTTCACATCGGAAATCGTTTTTTTAGGGTTTTAGTGGTCACTGATCACGAATCTGAGGGCTAATAGCAACTGATAATTATTGAAACCTCGGTTAAACTACTCCTAGAAATAACAAATGCTTATCTATTTGTATTAGATTTAAAATTTACTCGATGATGAAAACAAGTACAAAAAAGGCAATTTAATAAAACAATATTTTGGTATAGGTCTTCATAGAATTACCTAATTAGTAAATTTCTGTTTGTCCGAACGCCCGCCTGTCCATCATCAAGAAAACTACAAAACAAAATGAGATATTGTGCTGAAAATTTAGTGGAGTATTCTGGAACTTAAAAAGTTCCATAATGAGCTAAATCGGCCCATCTGGTACTCAGGAACTTTTTAACCAAATAAGATAGAGGAGGTATAAAAACAAAAACAACTTTTATTTCAAAACAAATAACCATATATCTAAACAATTAATTCTGATAATTTTTTTTTTAACAACTGAATTAATTATACTTTCAAAAAAAAAAATCCTTGCATGTAAGTTATTTTACTTATATGTTCATGCAGGTGTATTAAATATCAAATTTTATTTTGATTTATATTTAATCAATAAATAATATACAAACAAGCCTTGGGTTGCTTCTCTACATATGTATGTTTTATCCGTATTTGTATTATATTTAAATTTGGCAGTTTTTGAATATTAATTTGCAAATTTAAACATTTTCATATTTAACTAACCCGTTACGATCTCATGGGTCCGGTGGACCCCATGCATGCTTTGTGAAAATTTTTACAAAATTTTTTCATTATATCATTGATTTTTTCATGAAAATTATATTATTTTCCGAGTAATTTATTATTAAGTGGAATTTATTTAATTTATTTTTTAATATTCCTAAGTTTTTTTATAAATCGAATTTTTCTTGTTTTTTTCCTAATGTTTCTAACTATTTCAATGTCTTTATATATAAAAAAAAATACTATTGGATTACTTAAATTAAAGTTTGACTTAATATTTAAGACAATAAATCAAATAGAACGCGAATAGGAACTATTTTTCTACGTGGAATCTACTGGACCCCATGTAACCCTATCATTATTATATGTAGGTATGACTTCAACAGGTTACATAGGTATATGATTAATTGTATTAACACACACCAAAAAATGGTATTGAATATTGAAATGGGTTTGAAACATAATTAATAATTTATTTTTAATTTGTATACAGCTGTGTAATTTTTTGTTATAATATTTTCTGTTAAGGGAGAATGGGATAATGGCGTTCAGCATCTTCGTATTACGCTATTTACTCAAAACGACCGTTATTAACTGCGTGTGTGGCTAACGATGGTCAAAGCTGGAATATTTTTTAAACTGAAGCTACATCTTTATAATTGTACAAAAGCCATTAATAAGTTGTCAAATAGGAAGATTATTTGTTAGAGAATGTGTTAAATTGATTTAAATAAATATATCGTTATAATTTTCATTTAATTCACATTTTTCCTTAAGTAATCGCCATTACCCAGTTCTCCCCTACTCATACAATTATTAAAAAAAAGAATTCATAATTAAAATATATTTTGATTATCTAACTTGATTATATCCCGATTTAAAAAAATTAGTTTTTATATAAATTTTTTATTTGTCTGTGAACTCTTATTATTTCCTACACAGAAATTTTAAGCTTTATTAATTATTATTGGACTCAAAGCGAATTGATAAAATTAAGAATCTATAGACTTTTACCCGTACACTGAAAGAAAGTAATGTAGCTTATGCATTCAGGACTTTGTGCTCTTTTATATGACTTTCTAACAGAAAATTGGAAGATAATACTATCCCAGTATTCTTTTCACTTCAAAAAAATCACAAGTTACAAATAAGGTGTGTGTAATTGATACCGTGTGTATTTTTGCCGTACAAAATTTGTTTATAAAATAATTTAAATTTATTACTGGCAAGAATGAAAGTGGCAAGAAAAATTAGAAAATTTTTTAATGATTTTTGAGCGGCAAATTATTTGGAAAGTTGTAGTTATTCTAAAGATCGGAATCTAAAGAAAATTCACAACGAAAAACTCAATCCATTAAACCATTTTTCAACATCCATTAAACAGGCTGTATATATTTGTAAGTTGGGCGTGGATATTCCAAAAACCATAAAATGTCCCGTTTATAATTTTTTATTGTCAAGAATGGTAAAATTTTTAAATTAAAAATTCACAAGTTTTTAATTAATTTCAAGTTCTGAAAGTTGTTTGTCATCATGTATCAAGAAAATTAATGGACTAAACTTTTCTTAAGATAGCGCAATAATCGCAAGTTCTAAAATAATTTTTTTTTACAAAAAGTTCAGCTTAAAAATGCTATATTTTTCATCACTTGATCTTCGTTGTATCATTTTTAAGTGAGATACCGCCGTTCAAAAGCATTAAGAAATCTGCCAGGTAAGCAGGCGGATTAAATGGACTAAATCGGTTAACATTTAGACTTGATGGTAGTTTAATGTATATAAAATTATGTGTAATAATAGTACTTGCAGAAATCAAAAATTTCAAGTAGGTACTATCGGCGCGGATCCATACGTAAATGTTGGCAATTTTGGGGGGTCAAGGCCTTTTTTTTAGTTGTAATTTTATTTTTTTAAAATTAGCTTGAATTATTATCTACACATGTTTAGCTGTAGGAAACAAAATTTTTTCGAAGAATTTGTAATAAAAAAATTAAATTTTTTCAGAAATAACTAATAGACGTCATCAAGCATAATGACCAAGTTGTTTTTATAAATTAATTTTTTTTTTAAATTTATTTCTTCAAGTGTTTAATTTATTAATTCAAGAGCCCGAAAGTGAAGTTATTTTTTGAAATCTTTAAAAATGAACAAAATATGAACGTTTAAAAATTCTGATTAGTTAAAAATAAGTTAAATTATATTTATTATCTCACACAACTAAAAAAGTAATGTATTCCTCAGAGCTTATAATTTCTTATAAATTTTTTCATTTCATAGCAAATATTTAGAAAAAAACAAAATATAAATTACTCTTGTAGTACCTAAACGCCGATCCTGGGGAGGGAGGTATAGTTCAAATCCGAATTATTTGTAAAATGTCTTGAAAGAAATATATTACTCGTAGCTAGTTAGGCAATTAATACGTATTGGGGCTCAGTTTTGGTATGTCCAATCAGTCAATCCTAATTTACACTCGATGGGTAACTTGTTAGGATAGCTCACCACATAAGTAATAAAACTGTCATCAGTTGTTCCCACTTTGGGCTACTTAGGAACTAATTGGGACGCCCCACACATAAATAAATAATAATAGTTTCATATTAGTGACGCGTCAATTTATTAACAAAAATCCTAGCCCAGGCATTTTAAATATCACCCATTGAGTCGATTTTTAGAGTTTTCATTAATTATCTGAGATAATTCAATAACTTATAATAATAATTTATCAAATATGATTTCAATTCATCTTTTTTGTATAATTCATATCGTTCATTAATTTATAAAAAATCATTGTTCATTCATTTTGAAAAATTCCAATTAAATGTTTTTCTATTGTTGAAAGTTTATTGTATTTTTATTCTATCTTCTTTAAATGTTTAATGAATTATTAAGAAAATAAACAAAGAATATAATTCTCCAATCGGTTGCGTGATCGAAATTGACCTTTCACCGACAAATTCTTTTGTACAAAGTCATTTAAAAAACAGACATTTTGTAAACAAAATGTAAATTAAATCAAAGATCATTAATTATATTGTTTTTTTGTTAAAGAACTGTTAGAGCGACGGTTTGTGGTAGCTACCTCAACTTAAATTTCCTTAGATAATTGTTTCTTAATTTATACCTATCTAAAAAAATTTAAATATCCGATTGTCATGTCCGATCAGAATTCATTTTGTTAATTTAGCAAAGAAGTTCATTTTAAACTGAAAAATTATAAGATACACCATAAAATTAGCGTACTTTATAATTTTAAGTAATCGTGGAAACTTCAGGTCATCGTGTATTTTGATCAAAAGTTCTGATCAGAAAATCTGATGTAACTCTTCGCATATATTTTATATTATACCCCACACACGGTAAGAATTCTACATAAGACATCAGATTTCCTGATCAGAAAATCTAATCATGTTCGCCCGCATTCATATGATGCTGTCTGAGGTAGCATCACAATTTCTGATCAGAAAATCTTACAATAGATTATCTGAAGTCAAACCTGTCAAAAAATTAAATAATAAATTTAAAATATTTAATTGGCTAGTTGTGCGTTGTACGTATCCGATGATATCCGATGATATGCGCTTGCTTAAGATTCTTGTTTGAAGTATGGTCAGATTTTTTTGTAAGAATTTCTTTTAAGACTGTCCGTGTGCGCTGGCCCTAAATGTGGAAGTCAATTTGTTATTTTCATGGCAAAAGCTCAAACATTTACATGCTGAAAGGCACACTGAAAGTTTGAGCTGCAAGGCACTTGTTATCCAGACTAATATAGCTGTTACTGTGAGAATATTCGGTCATCGCGTAAATTTTTGATAGTGTTCATTATTGATAGTGTATTTTAAGTTTTAAAAATATTAATGCTGTCGAACTAAAGCAGCCCCAAACTAAGAGCCTAAATAAAACTACTGATACAATATATAACTATAATACGTATTAATAAGTATAATACGTATTATTTAATATTGTATGGTTTGGGAATGACTATGAGTTAACTAAAGAGCAATGAATGACTGACTATATGAGAGCGATTCGAAAAAAGAAGGGAATAGTGTAACACTTTTTATAATATATGATATTTCTGTATACACAGTATTACAAAATTAAATGCTTTTGTGTGTACGTATTATATATATTATATATGACCGCATTTAATGAAAATTTTTTATTTAATTTTCAATCACTGCTGGGATGAATGAATAAATATGTTGATGTATTAAACAACAATGAAAATATAATATGTCCGTGCTAACAATTAGAAATTATCGAATTATAAGAATATATATATTTGACAAGCAAGAGTTCTTATTTTAAATACATGATTATAGAGCTTTGATTGTATATCATATTTGAAAATTAATTCACTCATTAGAATCAGTAATTATATGAAATAATTAAATGAATGTATTTGTTTTAAGACACTTAAAAGTATATAAAGATAGACAAATAAATTGATAAAGTGTCACGTGTATATGTGTCACCTGTTCTTTTCTATCTGTTAAAATTCCCGTTGTCATTGTATTACAAGTTGTTTTATTGTATGATTATTATTTCAAATTTTCAAACAAGAAAATTTTATTTAAAAAAAAAGGATTATGTGATAGACTAGTGATATGATAGACTAGTGATTATACATTATCAGTCTTCTAACAGTTATATGTTATTTTAGATCGTTAACATACAAATTAAAAAGAAATAGACATTGCGTACTTCCTTTAGAGACCCGTATGTTTATGTTTTCGAATTCAGACTGTCAATTTCCACGAAAAATTACATATTTTCTAAATACGAACTATTGAAAATTCATCAAATCATGTGATTTTTTCCAGAGATATTCATAAGTGACCAAAATGATTGTAGCTGTTTATGCATGAAAATTGAAAATGTTTTTTTTTTTTCGAAAGATGTGCTGTGCACAGTGAAATAACTTTTTATTTTCAAGAAAATTGTCAATATAACTAAATTTTATAATTATTAATGAGAACTCTAGGATTTTTCTAAAAGCAACACTAAGCGTATGATACAAATAATGATTGCTGTGATACAAATTTTAAATTGATGGGTTTATGAGTAATTTTCGAATCCTTAATTCTTAAATATGTCACAAGAGTAATATTTCATACTACCCAAACAAAATACCAAAAGCAACAAACCTTCGAAAGAATTATTTCAATTTTTGATCATCATGGGTTTATTAACATAAAACCCATTAAATTAAATTTACATTAAATTTACATAATTTATGTGTTGTATAAATTGTTTGGGAAAATTTTTTTTACTATATTAAAAAGTAAAATGGGATGCCATACTAATTAGTAAAATTCATTAACATTTATTTAGATCTTATTTGAGTGTTTTGGACATTTATCATCTAATTAAAACATTCAAATAAAATCTATATAAATGTTAATGAATTTTACTAATAAAATAAGTAAGTAAGGTCACGTTTGACGATGCATATTTATCAACTTACATTATGCAGTTGCTGTTGCTACATTATAGAATGAAAGAAAATCTAAATAAATCTCAAATTTTAAACAGACTTACTTAAAGCTATAATACTTAAATAAAATTTAAGAAAATCTATAAACAAAATTGTTTTACTGCGTAATGACTGAGTAGTATACAACGCAGATTAATTTAAAATTCAATAACATATAATTAATTAATTTTATTAGTTAAATATGTCAATATATATATTTAAGGAAAAATACAGCAGTGTACTAAAAATATATTTTCTTAATTACATGTATATCTGGAAGTGTAGAAAATTAGATATGAGATGAAAAAATTGATATTTACATTTTTATTACATAAAATTTGCTGTAGCGGTAAGCTAATTAGGCTAACATTTAATTTTTTTTTAAATATCCGCAATAATCTCAAGAACAATTTTAAATTCCTCATATGTAAAACTTTATTATGGGTGTATGCATTTCATTAAAAACATAAGAAAATGCAAATTTTATTATGAGATAAAAAATGCGTTTTAATCACAAAAACTTTTCTGTGATAGTTTATTTTTTAAATATTTTTTTTTTTCATTCTGATTGTTTGTAGACAGAAGGACAACAATTTAAAGTTGCTCAGAAAGGTTGCGCAAAAAGGCGACGTATATAAAACTTAAATCGAAAGAATAAACTTTTTTTTTTTACAATTAGGAATACAATAATTCCGGGATCGATGGATATATTTCAAAAGTATCATTTTCAGTATCATATTCTATAAAAAAAGGAAATTTTGTCACATCTCAAAGCAAAGATTGAAGTAATATAACAAATATTTGAACTTACTCAATTGAATAATAAATAACAAATTATTATTATTCACTTTTAATAATTAATGAACTACTTACATTATTTACAATAATAAACAATATTATTAAAAAATATATACTGATAACAACTGAATAAAACTATATGAAGTCAGCACCTCTAATTTGGAATTTTCCGAAAAGGCTTTCTTTGTTTTTCTATTTTATTTTTAATTAAAAATTTAACTTTTGACCATCTAATTATATTTGAAATTTTGATGCTATTGTTTCTTGCATTGGAGCAATAACTGCATCAAATTCTATTCTTTAGTTTCTATGGTTACTAAGTACCACTTTATCAATCATATAAGTCTGTAAGTCTGGGAATAGTATATGATTTATCATAGGAAATTTCCAAATAATAATTTTAATGATTTATTATTTATATTTGAAATTAAATATAACTATTTATGCAATTTCTTCGAAAATAATTATATTTTGTAGAATGCGAATATTTTATTACAAATTTTAACTAATTTTAAAGCATTAATTAAGAAAACCCTTCCACGCACTATGCATGGTACGCATATAATTCTCTCTCGAGACAATCAGGATCAGTTTATTAATAATACCGCCAAAACTTGTGTTTGTTTTATTTATTATAAGATAGCATGTAGTTTGGTATGACCTGAACTGCAGGAGGTCCACCAGGAAATTATTTATAAAATTTTATACCTACGATAGTTTATAAAATAAAATATCGATTAGTTTTTATTTCAAAAAATATATTATATATAAATTTAATCTGAGTTTTTAAAGTCTTCTAAAAAGATGATGGATGATGAAGCTGCCCAATTAAGGTATATAACAAGTGGTTAAATATTGAAATCTATTATTTTTATGGTTCTATAGTTTTATTAAAAAGTAGCTGCTCCCCGCGGTTTCACCGGCGTAAGTCTACATCCCGTGAGAATATCGGGTTAAAAGTAGGCGATGTGTTGAGAGATATCAGAACATTGAATCTACAAAAATAAGAAAAATAAGAAACAGTAACTATTAACGACAAATATTATTTTTACAAATTAAATACATTATATTTGTGTAACTTCAACGATATTTGCGGCGCGCGCCAAAACATGTCATCGATTGTAAAATTTTTTGCTACTTACTTGACACTTATCGTTATATTTTGGACAATTTACACAATATCTTTATAAATTATAGCCTATGTGTTATTCTGATGTATAAGCTAAATTATTAAGCTAAGTTTCATTAAAATCCATTCAGTAGTTTTTGCGTGTAAGAGGAACAAACATCCACACATCCACACTCACAAACATTCGGCTTTATAATATTAGTAAGATAAATAAAAACATTGCTAAATAATACATACAATGAAATAAACTTAAATCGGATATTGGTTGTCGGTATCAATGACGAATGTTTTATAGATAACGAAAAAACTATCATCTGTGACGATATGCATTAATGCAGTAATTTATTCTAATGCTTTGAACAATATTGAATGACACTTGAAAAAGAGTATCAAAATAATTTAATTCTATTTTGTTTTAATTTTTTCATTAATCACTATGCGATAGAAGAATCGAAAACAAAAAGTTATAGAAGAATTCTTTTCACAGCTATAGCTGATGAGTTAATAAAAGTTTTGTGTACCTAAATTCTATAAATTTTTTTCTATAATAATAAAGTCTATAAAAATAATATTGCAGGTGTTTAGACAAGGTACTTTTGTCAGCAATTTAAAAGATATGTCGTTATTACCACCTGTTGCTCATTCACTTACTATTGCTTTTTTCTGAAATTTTAAAAATGTTTCAATTGTAATACAGAAAAGTAAAAATGTATATTTCCTTTAGTAATCAATATGGCCTTCTTCTATCTATAAAAAAACTGTATGCATTATTCATTTTTGTATAGTATGGAACCTATTTTTTATCATTACAAAAACGCTTATAAAGTAATTGAAGAATAAAACATTTTGCGATTTTTGAATATGCATTAAACGAACAAATAATGTTTTCTAATATATTAAATGTTTTTATTATAGGAGCATTTCATGATTAGTTAAGAATAGTTATTTTTTTATCATACACTCGTAAGATGTGCGTAATATTCGGTAACATATATGTGCGCATTAACGTCTACATGTTAAAAAAATTGATGAAAAGTTGTATATCCGTGGCTTGCTCATCCAATTTGAGTGTTTAATAGCTCAAATGAATGATCTAACTGAGTGTTCAACTCTCTATCTTCATTAGAACTTTAGACATTTGGATACAAAACTATCACAACACCTGGAGAAACAAATGCCCCATAAGACATGCATACTATATCAATTGGCCTAAAGACACGCAGTGGCTCAATACCTATCATTTGAGCAATTAAACACTCACTAAATTGGATGACTTTGAGGTTGTTAAGAGACATTGTTGTATTTAAATTTTACTTCATCTTTTAATATTGGACCAATCTTATTTACAAATTTAAACTTAAATTTTTAGATCTAAAATACGCCACTAATATTTCAGCTCCCTATCTCTTTTCATCTTTGAGTAGATGACGGACAGATAGACGGTAAAACGGAAATCGAGGAGATTCTACTAGCGCATATACCAAAATTTTGTATGTGTGATCCATATTTTCTAGCTTTGCTGACAATAAAGAAATTTAGAATAAAAAATCATTTACGCAGTTGGTTTTTCCAATCTATTCTTGATATTTCTTGTTTTACAATAAGTTTGTTATAAAAACTGGTAATTTTGAAACACCTTGTAATAATGTATTTGATTTTTTTTTTAATAAATAAATGTTATTATAATACTTCCACAATCACCATTAATATAATATCTAACCATACCAGCACACACCGCGATCGTACGTCGTGCATACATCAGACTAACATAATATATGCATTACGCGACCATACCGCCGCCGAGCATTACAATATTATAATATTACATAGAAAATAAAAAATAAACAAAACAAATTAAATGAATAACAGTCGTCAGAGAGTGAATCAGATGCAGTGAATAAAAATAAACAAGATTATTTTAAAAGTGTGTTAGAACAGCTGATTTCATTTCTTCAATTTATTCTTATATATAACTGTAACCGTATTATAGTTATGTGTATTTTGTAAATAAATAATAAATATAAATCGGGTAAATAAACTTTTTATCCTCCAAAAAAAAAAACAAAAACTTTCCTTTTATAAAAGAAATGTGTGTACCAGTTTTTTGATGTTCATCACTGTGAAATATAAACATTCAATATTTTAGTGTGTTGTTATTTTTTTTGTTTGTTTTAAAAGTTTTTAAAAAATAGTTTTTAAAAAAAAAAATAATGACATCTATTATTACATCGGAATATTCGACAGAAATGACGACAACAATTGATGTTGAAAATGATGTTTCAACATTACAAAGGATTATACCAAAATTACAATTATCCCATTTACCACAAAGACCACCGGTTAATATTGAATTTCAAGATATTTCATATACGGTTCCTCAAGGACGAAAAGGTTTGTTTTCATTTATTTGAATTGTTTTTTCTTTTCATTTCCTTAATTTTTAATAATATCAAAGAGACCGCTTATACTCTATTTTTTTTTTTTTTTAATTTTTCTGAAAATTTGAGTAGCATTTTTTAAAAGAAAAATTAGATGTCATGAAGCTTTTCTAAGTTGAAAACAATACTACAATTCAATCGTAACGTTTCATGATTGTTCATTTCCTCAGGGTGTATTAAATCAGAAATTATTATTATAATTATTTTAATTGATTGCAAAAATTTTGTTTTTAATTTATTCTTTTCACTTTCTTTTACTACTAAAAAAAGGAAGTATCCAAAAATAAATGTTTTGCGGTCCCCTAATCCAAAATCGAGAAATTAATCTGTGTATGACAGCGATATCTTATCGAACGCTTTATCCAAAATTCATTAAACCTGGTATTCTGGCTTCACATTATCTCTAGTTGATCCGCGATGCTATTGGTTAAAAACGGGCTATCGAGTGTCCCAATTTATTCGTATTTTCAGATTTTTAACGTTTTTCTCGAAAATGATTCAGAGGATTTTCTTCAAACTCATGTTCACAGACATTTTAAGCCTTTACTCGCATTTGAAACATTTCTCTGGGAACATTCAAATAAAGAAGAAAAATTCAACTACAAAGTTTTGTTACGAGAATAAAATAAATATTCATTCCAAATATTTTGTACTTAATTAATAAATAAAGTAGCGGAAATTTGTATAAAACAAAAAATTTAATAACTCATTTGCAACGTTTCATCATTATTTAAACCATAATTTATTAAAGAAATATTTTATTTTAATTTTTTATTGATGGCCATAAAAATTTAATTATTACATCTTTTTGTTTTTAAGTAGGTTAAATTTTTTATCGACGAAAAAAAATAATATTTAGAACAAAACAGGGTCAAAGAGATAGGTATTGAATAATTAATTTTTTTTAAAAAGATAATAAAATAATTATTCAAAATAAAGTTTAAAAGTTATATTTATAAAGTTTATTTTTTTAAAATTAATCCGTTATTTTATTTCCAATCACAATTCCTTGGATTTGGCATTTAATAAATAGCTTTATAAGTAAAACGTTTGAGGTTTTAAGGTCGACGCGTATATTTTTGTATCCTTTTTGTTTCATGTATGACCAAGCGCAACTTTTTACATAGTCGTCCGATTTTGATAATTTCTTTTTTAATGAAAATAGTATAACCCCAAGTTGACCCCAAATAAATTTGGTTAACTTTAAGGATAGGAAAACAGGGAATGGCTTATTGTTCACTTACTGATTGTAATGTATGACTACGGATAACTTTTTATAAAATAGTCCGATTTTGACAATTATTTTTTTATTGAATAGGATGTACTTTGAAGTTGGTCCCATATAAATTTGTACAAAAATTTCTTACCTTAAGAATGGGAAAATAGGGGTGTATTTGCTTCCAACCATTTTTTTTCTCATCATTAGCACATTCTTCTAAATGTCTTTTTCTCATTCGATCAGCAAATTTTTGTAGGCCTACCCATGTTGGTATATAAAGCCTGTTTTTTTTAAGTATTTATATTATACAACAGATAATAGTTATGGATTATGTAATAGTTAATAGCTAAAGTAAGGTAGTTATCTATTTTAAAAGTAAGATAAAATTAAGCATGTATAAGTAATTATTAGTAGATCATTGTCACAAAAAAATTATTAAATAAAATTTTTTTAACACAGAAAGGAAAACAACCGAAAAATCTGGAAAAAAAAAGTTTTTTATTTAACCTTAATAATTATGTTCTTAAACTAATGCAAGTCTAACTATTAATTTGCTTAATTAATTTCGCCGACTGAAAGTTACATAGACATATTAAGAATTTAGTTGTTAAGGTTAAATAAAAAAGGTTTATTAATTTTTTTTTTTGCATTTCAATTTTTTTGGCGGTTTTTGATTTTTTGTTAAAAAGTTTTTATATTTTGAATGAGACTGTTCCACATCATGTCTGATTTTGTTTATTGGCGTGCCAAAGGCTATGAACAATTGTTTTATTTTGTATAAATAATGAAGTTATATATAAAACAATAGCTTTTCAATGACTAGCCATTAATATGCAATGGAAATTGTAGTGGATGTGGATTATTAAAATTGTATTAATTTGTATTTAATATTCAATTTTTCGAATAATCTATGATCTTTTACGTTTTACGCTGTTCAATAAATTGTTGACTGTGATTGCACTGATTTTGCATATATCATAAACTAAATAACAGTTTATATATATATACTGAGATGGTGAAAATGTTAATTGTGATAATTTTCAATTTTCATCACTAATTTGATAATACGTTCGGTCACATTCACGTTTTTGAAATCTTTTAGACGATTTTTCGATTTCATGCGTTTTCCGATTTTTATGAAATGTGCTACACACATATATCACATTCAGGAAATAATTAATTGTAAATAGTGTACATAGTTTTTTACCCCCAATGGACCGGAAGGAGCTTCGAAATATCAAACACTAAAAAATTATTGTAATTCTCACTTGTATAAACTCATACATCAATCCGGAAAACGAGGTGTGGCCTATATTTACGTCTTAGTAAGAATGGAGAATCACGGTGAATGAGGTCTACTGAACAACAGAGACTGAATATTTATAGTATTTTATGAATGCTAATTAAAAATAGACAAACAAAAATAGCCCAAAAAAATGTTTTTTTACTTTAAATTAACTTATTTTTTGTTTGTTTTTTTTTTTTTTACTTATTATCATATGATTTTAAACTTACGAACTTTACGGAAGCTCAATTATATGTATGTATAAAAATTTATTTTTATCTGAACTCAAAAAAAAAATGAATCATCTTTTATCGCTTATATGCTAAAAATACTGAAAAGATTTATCTCTTAATTAAATATGATTTATTTCCTTATATTTTAAGAACTTTAAACAATTTAAAAAAAAATTTTATAAACTTTATTGCAAAAAATATTTTAAACAAATCTCGCAAACATTTCATTTCTTTTTAAATATAAGCTTTAATCTGTATACAAGACATTTTTTAAACTGAGTTCGTTAAAAAAAAGCTTATAACTATAGCTTTTGATTTCATATACTCAGAGTACCATTTTATAAAAAATTTCAAAAAAATTATATCGAATTATTAAAGTAACTAGCATTATTTTTGTGGAATTTCCAAAATTGATATGTTTAGATTGTTCATCAGAAGTTAAAAATAAAATGAAAAGTTATTAGTTTTAATTACAGAAATACCATTTTATATTTTTTATAAGCTCATAACAAGCTTTTAAAATAATCGACCACTTGAAGATAACAAAATAATAATATAATTTTATACAAAAGCTTTTGTTTTTTTACAGTTTTTCTTTATACCGACTTATTTGCATATCGGATTTTCCCATTTCACATATCAATGTATTCCTATAATCCAAAAACCCCAAGTACTATTCTATGCTAATATACATCCGCGCATTGCAATTCTCCCGCTTTCATTGATTATTGCATAGAAAAAGCCAATCACAATTTTGTACAATTATAATTAGTATTATATTATTTGAATAGGGAATTTGCATTCTTTTGTCTTTGCTTTTGCTGTCCATCGCTTGTTATATTTATACAATAAATTGCCAATTGCCAATACATAAATGAAAAAAAGCGTTTTTAAGTCATCAAAAAAAACTGCTAAGTTTTTTAGAGCAATTATTTTTGCGATTTTAAGAATATTAATTATTTAAATTGATTTTTAAGTCTTTGTTTACCCAAAAGAAAAGATTAACTCCATCAAATTGGTTACGACCTAGAAAATCATTATTTTTCGTTTATTGTAAATTTATTAAATTATTAATCATTTTGATATATGATTATTACTGTGCAGTAATAGTATGAAGTAATTAAAATTGTATATTAGTACTGTCCAATAATACTATCAGGTTTTCGAAACACAGACTATCTTTAAAACAAATCATGAATTGTTAATTATGATTTGAATATCACTGTAAAATTTCCTAGTAATATTTTTATATTTTCAAATTTATTGGAATTATTTTATTTATGCTCATGGTTTTTTTTCGAAGTAAAAGGATGTAATGTGCAAAGAATTGTAATTGATGGAGTTCATTGATCTCCACTATAAATGCTTTTAATATCGTAAAATATACACTATAAACCTGTAATAAATAGTATTGTAAACTTTTAGAAGGTAATGCAATTGGTAGCAGGTAGTGATTAAGAAGTTGTTATCTAAGAGCAGGTCATTTAAAAATTTGGTTAAAAATAGAACCAAACCTACTTTAAAAAACTTAACATAAAACATAAAAAAAGAATTTTAAATAAAATAAATTATTCTGTCAATAATTTCCTTGTGACCAATTACCATTAGAACTAACGAATCTATGATTGGCTGAAATTATGATTATCACAGACTTCGAATGGGAATTATTCATGAGGAAATTATTTTTAGAAGTATTTATATAAATTAAAATTTTTATTTTTATTTTCTTGAAATTAAAAAGTTTAGCAGATAATTTAAAAAAATGATAAAAAACATTTTTTCATGAAAAAGTGATTTACTATATGATTAGAAAAATATTTTGGCGCAACTTAAATGTTTAAATGTACCTTATTTGGAATGAGAAATAATGAAAAAAACTTGGTCATCAGCGATGTCCAGCAGATTTAAATCATAGACAATGTTGAAG
The DNA here is from genome assembly GCA_020423425.1 of Chrysopa pallens. Lineage (NCBI taxonomy): Eukaryota > Metazoa > Arthropoda > Insecta > Neuroptera > Chrysopidae > Chrysopa > Chrysopa pallens. Next base: position 71,837,803 of record CM035593.1, on the reverse strand, counting down.
AAAATAGTGTTTGTATTTTTTTATCAATGAATAGAAAAATTAACTTATTCAAATGGTGGAATAGCACCTAAAGGCCAAAATTCTGTCAAATTTCTTGTTCTTTTTTTTTTCCATCTTATCAAGGTTAATTTATTGAGTAACTAAAGTTACAATTTAAATAAATTAATCAAAGAACAATCAAGGTTGACTACTAGAGTTGCTCACAAAAATATTTTAGGTTTGGTTATAGATAGTAATCTAATTTTTACGCTTTTTTTCTAAAGATGAAATAATTTATGTTGTCGTTTTACAAGAATTGGCGGCCTAGTTGAATCAATTGGTTATATCGCCAAATGCTATGTTGTCATTTGACCTTAATTGTTGATTCGAGCTCCGCAGTCTCCACAAAAATTAATTAAGTGATTGTCAAAAGTAATGGATGAGAATGAGTCACAAAATTCTATTCAATTTTTAGCTGGTTTTTTATGGTGTCAATTAATTTTTAGCTCATAAAATAATTTTATTGCATTATTAAACTATAGATAAAACATTTCTTATTAAACCGTTATCTCCAAGGAAAGTTGAAATTAAAATAAAAACTTATTAAAATTTTAAACAAATGAACTCAATGAATATAAATTATTTATATTAACAGGAAAATACGTTAAATAAATAATATTGCAAGATTTTAATTGAAATAGATTGGATACACAAATTTCATATAAATATGACAATAAAAACAAACAAGATTAAAATCACTATACAATACTAAATTTTAAGATTAATCATTGAAATTAAACTTCCTTTCTATAATGAGAATGAAGAAGGGGTATGTTAAGCAATAAAATTTTCAAGTTTTCGTATTTTTACTAATTATGCTATTTCATTTCGCAACGATTGCAAAACCACTTCGTTGTAGTATGTAGTAGAAAAAAAGTTGGCATTTTAAAATTAATTATGCTAAATGCATTGTAGAACACCTGTTTTGTGAAATATTTAAGAAAAACATGCATACCTTATCATACCTGATACCTCAGCGTACATCATAACAACAAACAAAGAACTAAAGAATTACTTAGTAATATATATATATGAACGCTTAATATTTCAACAAAACCAATAAAAAAATCTTGATCTTAGGGCACTAATTGGCTTGTAATAATTAATTTCCTCAAGATAAGTTAACTGTAGAATCCAGGAATGATGAAAAGTATCGGTAGCGAAAAAGGGTAGCGGCTTGCAACTAGATGTGTTTAGAAATATTTAAAACTGAAATGAAACATATATTTTCACAAAAACCATGCTGTCATACGTTTCAACATATATAAGAAACATGCAAATAATTGAAACGAATTAAAAACTGATTTATTTTGTAATGAAGCTTTAAGCAATAATATGTATTTTGAAATTAAGCTTTACATTGATTGACAAAATTAACATTCATTATTCGTATATTCCGCAATAAGGTAAAAAAAAAACGTAAACAAAAATAAATACATATTAATTAATTCATAATAAATAAATAAAAATTTGTAAATAAATACAAAATTTAAATAAATCGAAAAAAAAAAATATATAAACATATAAAATATTTTATTGCCTTTTCTTAAAAAAAAAACTTAAATTATTCTTTGAATGTTTGAATAAGTATACATACAGAATATGGATTATCGATTATTGTGTGGCCCAATTTTGGCCTAAAATATGTGGTTCTGAATTTTGGTGGCCAAACTCATTTCATAGTTTTATTTTTTTTTTTCGAATTGTCGATCTATATATAATCGAAAAATATCAACACATGCCATTTTCAAATATTACATTTTACTGAGTTCTTATTGGATATTTTTGAATTTTTAGTATTTGGAAAATACTTATTTCTCATTCAAAAATTTTAACTCTCTTGAACTTAAATCGTTCGAAAACCGAGTATTTCCTTGAAGTTCTTTGAAAAAGAAGAGGAAGTCGTAAAAACATTGGACCAAAAATTAGCGTGACAACATCCCAATTCTTAATATTTGATTCAATTGTATTTATAGAATCCGGTGTTCGATTATTAAATACTCAAGATAGATAATGGAGTTAATATTTCTGAAATATATCTTATCCGTGTTTACAAAAACTAATAAATAATAATAATAATAATAATAACAGTGAATTAGCATTTAATGAACTTTGCAATCGGATGTATTATTATGGAAATAACATTCCTATCTCTGATTTATCACAGCTGTGACAAATAAAAGTAGAAACAAAAGCTGCAGAACATATATAACAAATTTTGTATTTGTAAGGTCATCAGATAGGTTGTACCTTTTATTTTTCTTTCTTCCAAAAAAGATGTAAAAATTCACGTGAATAAACAGAAACAATGAATTATTCAATAAAATTATTAACATAAATACTGTCAATTCTTTGAGACAAATAAAAAAATCAATTTTATGTTTTATAAACTTACTTCACTAATGAAATGATTCCTCAAGTTAGGCAACATTAGATACAGTAAGTACTTTAATGGGTGCAGATCACCTGAGAATGACGTGCGCTGCTATTTTGTAATATATACTGCAGTCACTGATGACTTTAGTAGTTAAAAAGTGATAAAAATAAAAATAAATTGATATTGAAGTATGTGATTTAATACTGTAAAGTTAAAAATGATAAACTAAAAAAAAAAATTGTATTCATTTCATATAGCAAAATTTTGCTATCAATCAATTTTTTTGCAAATTACCCTTAAATAAAGCGAAAATAATACGCAAAAAAATGTAAATTAAAAATTTTTAATAATTAATTTCCAGACAAACAGGATAAATTCCCAATTTTGATCAGAATTGGAATATGTTAAAATGTGACCACATTTCGACTTGATAACCTCGGATTGAATAATGTATACACAAAGTTACATGCGGCGGTCGTACTTATTATACCTACTCAAATATTCATATATTTTGCTTGATGCAAAAAAAACGTCATTTATTTTGCATGATGAATATTTATGAATATATAAAATTATTAAAAACTGAACGAATTCATTAGATTTTAATTGCAAAAAAGATTAATGAAAGTTTTAAGCAAATTGAAAACATGCACTTAATAAAATTTAAGTGATTATGTATGGAATTAAATAAACAATTGTATTTTTCAGTTTATTTAAATAAATATGATGTTAATAGATATTAAATAAAAAAGGTATTGATTGTTTATTTAGAAAGTGTAATTATTATTTTAATGTTTTAATAATAAATTAATTGTTATAAATTGAGTAATAGTTTATTATTGATTTTAATCAAAATGTGTATATGTTGAGTGGTTTTTGAAATACATCGTCTTATTTGTAAAAACCAATTATTATACTCGACATATATATAAAATGCCAGAGTCTATTAATTTTAAAGTTTGTAACGGTTAAAAAAAATGGCTGCCAAAAAACAAAATTTTGGTAAAGTATTCGGAGAATAAACTTTTTAGTCCCTGTCCATACTTCAAGGTGACGATATAAAAAGCAACTTTAAATTCGTGAATGGGCAGATTCGGTCGATAAGGTCTAATGGATTCATGGCCCAACTTTTAAACCAAAAAGGATAGAAGAAAAATGCAAAAAAAAATTTTGGATGTAAATAAAAAAAAAAAATATTGCTTTTTAGGCGTCATCATTCCAATATTGTGGCAAGATACGAAGTTCTTAAGTAGCAATTCGGAAAGACATCAACATCTACATAACATGCTTGATATTACAATATGAGAACAATATAAAAGAATAATACATTTAAAAAATAATATATCAGCAAAATTTAACTTTATCTTGTATTTGAAACTTTAAATAGATTGTATTAAAAATACTTATGCATGTGAATATATAAATAATAAGTTTCATCCTCATCATTTAAATACCCCCAGCTATTTATTTACATAATCAAGTATTAGTAAAATTTACATAATCAATAGTAGGTAGATTTCAATTGTTATAGTAGACGAGAAAGTGAAATTCAATTACTTATAAATTTAAAAAAAAATGAAGATAAAAACTAACATTGTTAATTACTTAAGTAGACCAGTGTAGAAACCTTTAAAAAAGGTAAAAAGTGAAAAAAAAAATTATAGTAAGATAAAACCCATTGAAAATGGAAGAGAATATAACAAATATGAAAGAAAAAATAATTTACGGGTGATCTACGAAACTGTAAGTTCTATGGAAAAAAATTAAATGGCAAAGTTGTAGAATAGCGTATTATAGGTTAACAGGATATGTGAAATTAAAGAATATATTTATTTAAAATTTAAAAAAAAGATTATATAGTGAACATTTTGCATAATAATTTAGCTTTATTTATTTATCATGAAATTAACATATTACTTATCAAATGATTAAATACCTTAAATTTATAAATATTCTTTATAAGTCAAGGAGTCATTGAATAATATTAGGTACTTATTAGGTTGCATACAAGTAATGCAATAATGCAGTGAATCATTCTAAATATATTTTGAGCCTATTGTAAGCTTTATATATCTTATATTTGAATCTTTTTCTAGTTTTTATTCATAATAATAGTATTATTATTATTATTCATCTTCATCTTCTCCTTCGTCATGTTTCTTTCTTCAGTTCGGCTAGCAATTTCAGACATTATGGCTAAGCGAAAATGGTTAAACAAATAAATAAAGGTTGCAGATAAACCTAGTTGAGAATTTTATCCACTTTAACTTTGATACTAAATTCATATAAGATTGGATGTAGAGAAAACGAGTTATTCTCTGACTGATTTTTGAGACCTTTGACCCTGAATATCTTACGTTTCGTAAACTTGACCAATTATCATTTTTGGTACAGCTTTTTTAATACCAAAATAAAGGCTAGTTTCCGTTAGATTCCGAGTTGAAACCCTAAAATAACTGATCTATGTATTTAAATTACTTATAATTAATATAAATACAAAAATTAAATAAATACTTCATTATCATACAAATTATAGATAAAAATTTTTTTTTATTGTTTATAAAATGTGACATTTATAGAATGTTAAATATAAAATATTTTCATTAAAAATATATCCTTTTTAATGGATTATGTCAAGATCATTGTTTACTAACATTTTAAAATGTGTATGATGCATGCTTATCAAATTTATAAATTATAGAAAAAAACAAAAACTAACATAAAAATAAACACTATCAATTTTTGAAAATTTCCATTTCATATTATAAAAGTGCGTCGACAAACAATTTTACCCAAACTGATTAGATCCGTTTTTATTTTTTGTGTGTACTGATTAGATAACGATTAGAATTAAGCTTAAATTTTCAATTATTTTATTATAAATTCCAATGTTTATAATCAATACAGACTTATGTGAATTTTAGTATGCATAAATTAATTGTAAAAAAAATAATACCTTTTATTTAAATGCTGTTGAAAGAATAAAATTTAAATCAAAATAAACCAATTAATTTATAACAATTTATATGATGTAGTTGTCGCGATAGTTTTATGTCAAGATCAAGTTATATATTGCATTTTTATCTACACAGGTAAATCTCGCGACAAAATTTATATCATAAAAATTGTGTAATGCAATAAATTTGTGTATTTAAATAAGAGTTTTTTTTTAATATTTTTTTAAAATATATATTAATTTATCTCAACCAACCTATTATATATACTTTAGTTTGTATATTTTACGTTTAGTTTCACTCTAGGTCCCAAAAATACCTTTGTCTTTGCAAGTTAGAAAGATGCTGCTTTTTGTAATCCTCGTGAAATGGTGAAGACTTTACTAAAAATGTTGAGATAATAACTTTTCCAGTTAGTGCAGTAATGTATTTATATATATATATATATATATATATATATATATATATATATATATATATATATATATATATATATATATATATATATATATATATATATATATATATGAATTTATTTTTCCTCCTTTTAATATCAAAAAAATATATGCATTCATAAATATATATATATATATATATATATATGTACTAGCAAATTTTCAACTTGATTGGACACGACAAAAACGTTAAAATTCGATATAAAGTTTTTTACAATAAATAGGCAGACAAGCCTTAACAACACGTTGATGATGGCCAGTGTGAGAAAAAACGGAAGGCAGTGGCAAAGATGATGAAGATTCTCCAGGTAGATCGATCAAAGATTCACATCGACAATAATGAAGTAGGAATCAGTAAGCCAGTCCTATCCAGTCGAGGTAATACCTGACGGTGATTCCGCGCGTGTATACAATAGAGTATCCTCAAGAGTTAGGGTTTTAGCTGGTTCTAGACATGTCTAGTCCGATCCCCGCACTTGAAAAATCAGGAGACTTTTCCGGTTAGTGCAGTAATGTATTTATATATATATATATATATATATATATATATATATATATATATATATATATATACATATATATATATATATATATATATATATATATATATATATATATATATATATATATATATATATATATATATATATATATATATATATATATATATATATATATATATATATATATATATATATATATATATATATATATATATATATATATATATATATATATATATATATATATATATATATATAGTCATTATTTATAGGGGAAACTACCCTATTTAACGCATAAAGTTTAAAGCAGTTAAATTGTCTATAAAAGCTACATATCTATTGATCAATCAAATGAAACTGAAATAATTAAAAAAACCATCATTTTGACATTGAATTTTGATCTGTTATGCCTACAATGTTTAGTTTAATTCTAATAATTTATAAATTTGAATTACTTTCATTTGTTTACTATAGTAATTATCAAAACCACAATACCGTGCATGATTATAATCAATTTGTTTCATTTTATTATTTTACTATAAATTTTAACATTATTTTTTTTTTTAAAACGAATAAATGGTATTATTATTTCACTTCGTAGTAAATTAAAAGAACCCTAATTCGACAAATTTGGAAATATTTATATTTTCATCATAAATGAAAGTTAAATGTTTTCATGTACAAGAACTTGTATATGATAGATAGCTATTAGTAGTGTGAATCATTTTTTGTAGTTTACGATTTAGTCGTCTATGTAAAAGTTTAACGAATACAAATATCAGAAATCCTCTAAAATAATAACATTGAGCCATTCACCTAGTTTCATGAATAGAATTATACCCATTGGAAACCCATTATGTATACATACATAATTTTAGCATTTTAATATGATCCCATATTGAAATATGACTTATGGAAGAATTCATAAATAATATTTCTTCAGTTTAGATTTTAATTTATAATTTTTATTTATGATTTGGAGAATTATCTTCAAAAAGGACCTTTTAAGAAATTTGAACACCTTAAGAGTTCATAAATAAGAATGCTTTAAGCATTCGTTTTTTCCGCCTACTAAAATAAATTCGTTTCTTAGACTACGAAATCGCCATACATATGATGTTCAAATATTAGACTTTTTATTAACAAGAATTTATTTTTTTTAAAGTCTTATATTGTCTTCAAGATCAATAATAACTCCCCCTATCTAGATAAATTTGGGAGCTTAAAGTGAATCTCAAAAATAAATTTCAACCAAATCTTTGAATAATTTGTGGTAATATTAATCCGTTAGTAACGGGCCAGCTAGTAACAAATATTTTTATTTTTATTTACAAGTATTTCTTCCTATTTTATGGATAGTCATACTTTATTAATCTTTTATAATATTTTTAATAGAATTTTACGCATCACAAAGCTTATAAATTATGTAGCTGAAACAAACCAATAAGCATGTATGGATTAAACTTTAATTATTTTTATTTAATCATTATACTAATCAAGCCTGACATAATTATGAAGTGTAAACTGATTGAAATGAAGAAATTTGTTTGACCTTCATAAATATAATGATTAAAAACGCGAATAATAATTAATAATTAATCAAAGCTAAATTTAAATTGAATATTCTACGACGAACGCTCTTATAATTGCAATTTTTCGAACATGATAATTTTGATGTGAAACATCTAAAGGCGCGGATTAACGTGAGTCTTCGCGTGGCGATATAGGCCGTGGAGACGCATCTCCATGCTATATGATGGAATATTATGTACTATACGTAGTCGTAGCTAATGCGCAAATGACTGTGCGCAATCTGTCTTATCACACTAACCTCACATACCTATAGTATATACAGTGTTATTTGCTACGTTAGACATGTAAGGGTAACCTTCAAAATTATTTCGATGTTTCACTTCTGCTAGGCGTCCCTTGACGACTCAAAATTTTTTTTTTATAACACTTTTCTTTCGATAATTCAATATCTTTTTAAATTTCAAACTCAAGACTTTATTTACACCTGCTTCTAATAAATAATAGACTATTAAATGAATCATTACTTTGATATAAGCACGTGAACTGTGGTTATTAATTTCATTAAGTAAATCTAAGTAATTATAAAAATATGTAGATCAGCGAACAAGAAGAATTCAGTAGGAAAGCTGTTTAGCATGTTTTCATTCAATGAACTATTATTGACTTAACTTGATACACATGTGATTTACAACCATACTAATTTAGTTATATGTATAAATCTTGTTTCACAAAATAGATGATTTGAAAATAAATCTGATCAGAAAATCTGATTAAATATATTTTCATAAGGGCAGACGCACAAGATAATATTTTCTAATCAAAAATGCTGATGGTCTAAGCACAACATCAGACAGTCCTATAAGAAATTCAGACGGCGTCTTAAATTCATCTCACATTATAAGAAATTCGTATTAGAAATTCTGATCAGCCAAAAATCTTAAGCAAGTGCGCGCATTCATAGAATAGGATATCATCATTTAGAAGTGTTAACATCTAAATACCTTAGATCATATAGTGCTTAAACATTTTGAATGAATTAAGGAATTATTTTAAATGTATTACTTACTTTTTTAGCTAACAGGCGGAAATGTTAACAAATGCAATTTTCTGTTTAAATAAATCCAATAATGTATAGTATTTATCTTTTATTTCTGTACTTTTTTTTAATGAACCGGTTATATTACATAATATTTTGCAAAATGATTTTAAAATATGTATTTAGGAATTTATTTTTATTTTTTTAAACTATTAAATTGTAGTTGATTTTGTAAAAATTTTGTTTATCTATCAGATTATAATAATTTCATAATATTTTTATAAATTTGTTTATGAAAGAAAATAGAAGGAAAAAAATAGTAAAATGTGTAACAAGGTCACAGGGTCAATTAACTCTAAAGAGTGACATACAATTCTAGACGTGTCTCGTCAATATATTATGTATATACAAAGAGTGTTTGTGTAATATCAGTTGTAAGGTTTTCAAACGTGGCGTCTATTTCCTAAATGAACCATTTTGACAATTAATCTCATAGTTCTAAGATTAATTTGATGAGCCATAATACGACGAATCTTTCTTAGATTCGAAATAATTTTAATTGAAAATGAGCTACGTGAGGTTCTCGAGGGAATACAGAAATAAAAGTACCCTATGTCTCTTGGAAACAATGTATCTTCCTAACGATGAAACAATCTTCCAAATCGGTCCAATAGTTTTTCTGTTTATTCGTTACATACAATAATATGTACAAAAAATCAAATATTTCCTCTTTATCCCGCTTAACTCCCGTTTTGGTGAGAGTATAAATATAAAATATAGCCTATGTCACCCGGGGATAGTGTAGCTTTCCAACGGTGAAATAATTTTTCAAATAGGTCCAGTAGATTTAATGTTTAATACAAAAATAATAGAAAAAAAATACAAATGTCTCTTTCACTCATATGGTTCCCTTGTCTTTGGGAATACAGGGATAAAAGTAGCCTATGTCACCTGGAGAAAGTGTAGCTTCTCAACGATGAAAGAATTTTTCAAATCGGTCCAGTAGTTTTCAACTTATTTCTTTACAAAAATGCATACAAATGTTTTCTCTGTAATATTAGCTTAGATAAAATAGGTTGAACAACCTTAATAATAAAGAAAATATTGAGAACATAACATAAATTTATGTGTTTCTTATGTAATAATAATATTTTAATTTAATATTTAAATATTTTTTATTAAATTTATATTTATTTAATAATAATTATACAATAAGTTTAAATAAAATTCTGCAGCACGTTTACAATTAAATGAAATAGTATTAGTCTAGTACAAATCGGTGCATGAATACCAAAAACTATTCCATCTCAAATTTTTTACACGATTCTCTTCAAATTGTTCTATCGATTGCATAAATGCATGCCCCTACAATTTTTTTAAACCGTAATTGTTTAATCAATTTCATGGAATTCTTCTTTTTTTATATTCTTTGATATGAATTTATAAGTAATAAAATGGTCCTAACGTTTTATACCTGACACCGAGTTACTCCCTGGCAACATACATTTGTATATTCAGTATGATAATTTGAAGAGAATCGTATAAAAAAATTTAGAAAAGTTTTTGGTACTCTGATACGCCGATTCTTATTAGACTATATAATTAAACACCTACTTATTTTAATCATTAAATCTTAACATGAATCATGAAATTATTTATTTATGGAATGCATACATTAAAGCATGAGCTTAGCAGGTTAAATCCATGTTAATGTATAAGCTCAGAGCCAGGGCCTGCCAGACCTATATAATAATGAATAAAAATTTGTTTCGAAGTATAAATTTTTTAATGCATTCTCAATACGCTAATCAAGTGTTCTTTCACACTTGATCTTTGCGCTAGCCAGTGTTTTAATTTTTAATCACTATGCACCCAAAAATCTACCATGAAAAACAATTGATTGGTAAATATGAAATATTTATAATATAAATGGTCAAATAAAAAAAATAATAATTTGGATTATTTTTGAACAATTTTGACCTGGCAATTAAAAATATTTATTGACATGTCCATATGTCTCTACACCATGTCTAGGTGTTTGTTAAAAATTAAGCTAGTTGTATATCTTTATCTCTCTTAGAACCACAGATTCCAAAAAATAATACAAGGTGGCGTATACTTGATTAGCGTATAGTCAAGTAAACAAGGCATTTTGGGGGTGATTCCGTTTAGTAAATTGACTGTTTTGATTTTTGCCTTAATATAAGAATAAAATAACGTCAAATGTAAAAAATCGCATCAGCCTAATATCAATAGAAGTGGCTTTAATTATAAATTTTTAATGAGTTTACTAATTTTTTTGGTATGATTTCGATAAAAAAAACTAATTTTCTGGTGTTCTATGTGAAACTAAAAGTTAATCAAATGAAAAAAACCATATCACTCTATTATGTGTAGAAATAAAGTTACTATTTTGGGGTATTTGCATCCCATTTTGAGGGATTGAAATTAATCGTGCAACATCTTTAAAGAGGAGTAATAAGCCACAAGGAACACGTTTAAAAATGTTTCATATTAATATGAACTGTTTATATCACTCTTTGTTAATATGAATCTTTGACCCGACCGTATGGAATATTTTCAAATTAGTGGGTTATTATTTTATTAGTTTTCCGTGTTAATTAAAAATATCTTGTAATATTTGATGTAATGACGCCAATTTAAAATTAAATTATTTGCTATTTTGAAATCGGCATTGGTTTTTTATGAAACATTTTAAACATAATTAGAGTGTCAATCAATTGTTTGTTTCTTTGTCTAGTTTTTGTTTTAAACTTGCGTCATTAAGTCAGATACAATTTAATTTTTTTTTCTTTACTTATGATGAAAATCTTATTAAATACTAATACTAGTTCAAGGTCGTAAAAGATACTATGTTGATTATGGTCCCCGGGCTATATCAAAAAATATCTGTTGAAGCAAATTATTGAATTCATTACATTAATTATTTAAGTATTAGATATCAAGTCCTTAAAACTTTGCTTATGATACTTATATTTTTCTTAATACTTTTATAAGGAAATATCTCTGTGGCCGCCGCAACAAATATTGATAGGTATTATTGACGGCACTGGCAATTTTGTTAGCTGTTGGCGATTGGAGATTATTCTGTCAATGCTTTATGATGGCACTGGTTCTAAAAAATTTATTTCTTACCACAGATAATTCTATTACTTAAGCTTTATTAATTTTATATATCCTTTATATTTGTAATATCCTTTAAGTATGTAACTCAAGCAAATATTGACTACACAAATAAAATTTTCATCAATATACCTGAAAATAGATAGCGAATTAAAATTTTGGTATCGTATTCTGAACCAAAAAAAATGGGCAAAATCGTTCCGTTCAAACCAATGGATCCATATAACTCATCTTTTAAACTATAAAAGATAGGAGAAATACTCCAGAACAAAAAATGGTAGTTTTTTAAAAACAAATAACTTTTCTTTGAAACTATTAATTCGTAAAATATTTGAATTCGCCACAATTTTAGCTCAAATTTAGCTAGTAAACACATACAATTACAATACATATTATTATTATTATACTTACATTTATGATTGTAAATAGTTTAAACATTGATACTCAATCATAAATTACACTAAGTCCCAAACACTTAAATAAAATATACATATAATAATAATAAGTATTATTAATTATATATTCTTTATTAGCTATTAAATTTTTTATAAAATATTTTAAACATAATGAGAGCGTCAATTAATTTTTATTTTAAATTATGATGAAAAGCTTATTAAATAAATATTAATACTAGTTCAAGGCTGTAAAAAACATTATGGTGAATATGGTCCCCTGGCCATAACCAAAAAATAACTGATGAAGCAAATTATTGAATTCATTACATTAATTATTTAAGTAATAGATATCCAGTCTTTAAACATTTGCTTATGAGAAACATGTTTTTCTTTATAGTTTAATGAAGAAATATCTTCGTTGCTGAAGCGACAAATATTGTTAGAAATTACTGACGGCGCAGACAATTTTGGTAGTTATTTTTGTAAGTTGTTACTTGACCTGACGTTGTGGCGAATCTAAACAGTTCACGAAAAGATATTTCAAATAAACATTGATAGCTTTAAAAAAGCAAACTTATTGTAATTTTTCTTTTATAGTTCAAAAGTTGAACCCATTGATCCCAATGGACCGATTTTGGTTATTAATCGCACTTTTTTTGGTTTCGAATACACCACCAAATTATCTATTCGATTTTTAGGTATCTTGAGGAAGGACAGATGAACAGACGGGCGTACAAACGGAAACGGAATAATTAATTGTATGAACACCTTTACCAAAATTTGGTTAGTGTGTTCAATATTTCCTACCGTTATTTTAAGACTAAAAGAAATACAATGTGACATATATTAAATAGATATATTTCGGGTATAAAAATGAAAATATTTAATAAAAGGACAATTGTGTAGTACATACAATAAATTATATATAGTATATTTGTTTCGCCTAGAAGTTTAAAGCTAATACTTTAATTTCGATTTTCGAGTTTCGAGATTTCGAATGTATTATTTCAATTTAATCGATAATAATCATAAATAATATATATAATGTAGTTAATTGAGTAAAAAAAAATTTAAATGAAATTAGATACTAAAAAAAATATATAAAATATTCCATTAAAAAAAATATTTGTATAAAACTCAATCATTTAAATTAGAAAATCTTGTATATAAAAGATTAAGTGAGGTCATAATTACTTCACGTGTTTCTGTCGAGCGACGTTATGCAATAATATTGGTTGTACTTGGGGAGAATTATCAACGTTCTGATACAAAATTATTGTCATCAACACGAAAATCGAAAAGGAAAGTCACATGATACCTTTACTTTTTCATTCTTGAGAATCTACTTTTCAATGTAGACGAAATAAAAATTTATTTATAAGTGAACTAACAGAGTTTATTACTTAGATCGTTGACCTATACGATTGAACTTCGATTGAAACTATTTTTAATCATAAGAATTCAAAAAACTCTCAATACAGTTATAAATTATTTGGAATTAAATAAATATATTATGCTAAAATAAGTACCAATAAATACACAAAGAATTAACCAAAAAAAAAATTCATGTAACAAACAAACTTTAAAGATCATTTGCACTGTTTTAGGGTTTAAATTTTGGTTGAGTATTCGGGTTAACCTGTAGTCTGATGGATTAAATAAAACTTAAATCACTTCCTGATAAATGAATTTAAAAAAATTCTGTCTTATGTTAGTTTCCATTTAATCCATAAATGAGATAGTTGCTTCTGCAGAAAAGAGTTGTCGAAATTAAATGTTATATGAGAAGTATATAAGAACCCGTGTAGGTAAAGTATTTAAAACCTGGCGCATACTGAGACGCGTATGGCACAGCCCAACGTGACATCACGCGATTGCGCCACACGCGTAGTATTTGGGAACGTATATTGCCACGCAGTTATCTATTAAAAAAAGGAAAAGTTTCTTTCTAGAAGAGATGATTTCAATCAATTCATCTCTTTAAACAAGAGATGATTTCAAAACCAGAAAAAAAATGACTGTGCTTTTGACCACACGACTGAAGTAAAACTTTTTTAGCTCCATCTAAATGTATGTTTATCCCTCTCGTTCTATGTTCACTAACTTATATCTCCCTCTCAACTCGTGACTTATATCTATACCATTATATTTATTTACCAGCTTACTTCCCAAGTCAAATGTGCCTAAAGAAGTTTTTGTTCAAAATGGTCCATTATTTCCACTATTATTTTATTGTGATTTTTCACAGATTGTAATAATTTACTTCAAATCAGAAAGATATAGATTTGGTCATCTAAAGGTCAAATTAACGTCATTACATAGTGAGAATTGTTGAATACCATTGCGTAGTAAGAATGTAAGATGAATGTAGTTTATTAAACGTTGATACGTTGTACACCTTACAACATATTAAGAAGCGATTGTAGTGCACATAATCAGACTACCTGGTTCTTGTTGAGCCGCTTGTGTTACATAAGTTGTATGTAATATTTATATCTATAGCCTATCTACCTATATAGATTGTTTAAAATTACTGTGATATATAAACAAAAAAGGCTTATTTCACATAGGTCTGTTTTTGACCTAGTATGTTGTCTCAGACTGTACAGACTTTATATCATCATAACATTTTGAAATACTATATTTACGGATATTACATTGATTGAGATGATATCACATTTATTCGATTTGAAATAAAGTTTTATACCTGCTCATTCCAAACCTAATATATTTATAGTATTTTTCAATTAGGTATATAAAAAATTCGTCTGAATACCAACCTTTACTTAATCTTAAGTGTGCATTGAATTTCTTTGTTTTGTAACAGAACAATGGTCAGATTTGATTTCATTCAAGTGTTTTTGACTTTGTTTCTCTCTCTCTAAAAATGCTTATGAATATATTTTCAACAAATAGTGTATCAATCAATACTTTTGATTACCAAAAATTATAGAATATTGTTTCGTCAACATTTAGATATGTCTGCCAAAATATTTTCTTAAATATAATGAACTAGTGGTTTTGTATCTTTGAACGAGTCCAGTGCATTGGATTTTAAAATCTGGAGTTCTTGGTAAGCTTGGAAGCCTGTAAATCGATATTTTCGCACTTCTTAAATACTGAACCCAAATCATTTATTCAAAATGTTTGCAAATTAAACCAAATTGTTTAAAATTTTCACTAAACGATTGGAATCGATATTCGGTGTCGACTATTATTGTGTTCGAAAATTCTGTTCAAAGCCTACTGTGATTTTAATTGGATGGTATATCGATATCATGCCATGATCACTTTTGCTCATAAACCAAATGTTTGAAAATTCAAAAATTAAAGTAAATGTGTTTTAAAAATAAAAATCTTTTAATTTGAGACTAAGTTCTTTTTTTCTACAATCACTTGCATTGTTCACAAACGAACAAGTTTTTAACAGCTTAAAATTTATTTGCGAGGCCGGTGCTTAACGCCTCCACTGTAAAGTAAGAAAGAAACTTATAACGATTTAAGTTAAAATAAAATGTTAAGAAATTCTATGGGTATAATTAGGCAATGAACAAATTTATCTAAATTTCTACATAAAAAATTTAGTATGGAAGTTATATTTTAAAAATTTAAAAAAATTGTGTAATGTACAATTAATTATATGATACAAAATACTTAATATTATACGGTTTTATTATAATATTAACTAAGTCAACAGATATAATATTTGAAGCAATAATATTAAACACAAATATAGTTTTATAAGCTATAAACAAAAACGAAAATATAATTTTGTAATGGTACCAATCTAATGCAAACGTAAAAAAAAAACAAGTTTCTTTAACTCCTACCTAACTCAATAAAATTTGTATTATAAGAGATTAAGAGAATTTTATAATCGTATTTATATATAGAATGGTCAAAAAATGACAACTATGTTATTTGAAATCCATCATTTGAAAATTTGATAGATTTTCATTAATGCGCTAGTGAAAATGTTTATACTATGAAACTGTGATTCAGTTATTAAAGACACAAAAGTGACAATGAATAGAAAAGAAGTTTAAAACAAGTTAAATTTCCAAAATTTTAAAAACACCCGATGATTAAAAAAATGTAATTCGCCATTTTGTGGTGGCGTCTATATTGGTTTTGAAATTTTCCATAGTGTATAATAAATAATAATTCTACTAGCCAAGCCATTTCATTTACCCATATTGACGGAGTTGTAAAAAAAATATATATAATAATGTAAATAAAATCAAGAATATACTTGTGTCTTGTTATATTCGTTATATTTTGATGTAAAATATTACAAATTTAATGTCAATTCTATAATTAATTATACTTTCAATTGATCAAATAGTTACATTTTCTAGAATGTACGTTATTATAAATTAAGGTACCCGGTGGCGCTTGCTTCAATCCATTAAGTTATATCATGCACATACACGATACGAATATATCATTTTTTTGGTAAAACCCCCTGTATCATATAGTAAATTTTTAATTAAAATATAATCATAATCATTGTTAGTTTTTTTTTTATTAGATAGAAGGCACAGTTTATATTTATTTTTTTACTTTCATTTTTTTTGTGGTTCAATTAACTAATCTTATATTGAATGTATATTGTACATCATATGATCCCTACAGTATTTTTTATTTTCTTTATGAATTAACATATAAAAAAGTAAAGATAATGAAGAAATAATAATAATGTCTCGAATCTCATCAAAAATGTATGTATAGTTTTATTTGAAATGTTTAGAGTAATTACAAAATACAACAATTATTGTTAAAATTTTTTGTTGTTTTTTTTTTTTTTTATTTTAAAAAGGAGAAAGTTTTCTATAGATGCTTCTGCCTACAAATTTTATTTTATTATTCTACGCCTACCAAAAGTTTGAAATTTGAAGAAGCAACAAGAAAAAACACAACATTAATTTATTGAGTATATAAATTTTAATAATATTTTAACATAAAAATACAATTTTATTACCCTCTATACATGACCACAACTGCTTGCTACCTTTTATGATTTATAAATTACTGTTTATTGTTTTATTAACAGTTTTCACCACTAGTGATCAGCTTACTACCAGTTATAATTACTAAATTATTGTTTGTTGTTTTATAATCAGCTTCCACCAGTAATGATATTATATCGTTCTATTTATCACAGTGATTATATTAAACTTGAGAATTTCTATCATCGTTACTCTAAATATGACGATTTTAAAATATAGAACGTTGAGACATGCGGTTTTTTTTTTCATTATGCTCAGAAATGTATTTGAATAAAAATCTACCCATTGTGATTTATTGCTTTTTTGCATTTAAATGCTTGCAAAATGTGCATTAATTTCCTAAAATCTCAAAAACTGAATAACAATTTTTAAAATTTAGTATATAACAGTTTTTGAGGAAGCTAATAACGATAAAATTGTTTATTAGAGCCAAATTACTTTACCTGCACATTTATTATGTGTTTAAATATATAAAATGCATACAAAAAGTGCATAATTTTTCTGAATTATTTAAAAATGAATATACATTCAGGAAACTCAAAATACAAGAGTTTTTTAATTGCATTTATAATGCATTTAAATAATTTGTAAAAATGACTAAAAATTTATGAAATTCAGTATGAGTTTTCAAGGTTGCTAATTATAAAAATGTTTATTAGACCCAAAAATTAGGTAATTTAAATGTATTTATTATGCATTTAAATATAAAAAGTATATAATTTTTCTAAAATGAATAACAATTAATATAAGCGTTTTTGTTAATGCTGGTGACATAAAAAATAATTTTTTATGAATTAAAAGTGCATATACCCACATATAAAAAACAATTTTTGTATGCAGTTTTAAGGATTTTCTTAAAAATCATTAAAAATGGGTGAACATGCATATAGTATTTATTCTCGACATGTATAGAATATGTCAGAGTATATTAATTTTAGCCTTAAGTTTGAAAATTTTGGTATAGTGCATCACGATAACTCAAAAACAAAAAGAGATAACGAACTGAAATTTTGGTAACGAATTCTAAATTGATCCATTGAACTTTTAAACTATCAAAGATAGATTAAAACAAACTAACTTTTGTTTGTAATTTTTTTTCGTAAAATGTTAAAAGTCGTCTAATTTAAGCTCAAATTTACCTAATTATCACATATTGGTAATTACAATACATATTATTATTACTATTATTATTATACAAATATATATAACTGTATGGACTGCATAATTATAGTATTTTTTGAATGATAATTTAAAATATTCGGC
The DNA here is from genome assembly GCA_020423425.1 of Chrysopa pallens. Classification (NCBI taxonomy): domain Eukaryota; kingdom Metazoa; phylum Arthropoda; class Insecta; order Neuroptera; family Chrysopidae; genus Chrysopa; species Chrysopa pallens. The sequence continues at coordinate 71,819,095 of CM035593.1, read as the reverse complement.
ACAATGAAATTAAATCATAAGTCGAGTATCTAAACAATTAACTTTGTTAGTTGTTATCTTCACTTGTTATTATTATTTACAAAGATTTTAAATTTTATGCACTTGCATTTACTTGGAGTTAAATAATTAGAGTTAAGAGCGTTTTTGCATACATACTTGAAAGTATTTGAATATAAGCATAAAATATTTTATGCATTTTTTTTTTAAATATTCATGAATAAAAATTAAAGAAAGGTCTTGGACTATCACTTTCGCGTTGTGCGCATCAGTTGCTTGCTCTAGGCAATCAATCATTTATTGTTTAACCATTTTAAGTTGTATTAATTAATTAATATAACATTTAATATATGTATTAAAAATAAATTAACCACGTACTCTGTATTGTCTGTAATTTAATTACAGGGAGAACAAAATTTAAGTTAAAAAAAGTGCAGACAAAAAATGCATATTTAAATTGATAAAAAAGGCAATTTAATTTTTTGCTCTAATCAACATTATCGTCATCAGCAACCACAAAAACTCTTATATATTATGTCTTATAAATTTGTATTCATTTTTACAAATTTTTGGATAGTGCATACAAAAATGCATATTTAAATGCAGTTAAAGTAATTTTGGCCTACATTTTATGCATTTTAAATGCAAAATCAAAATAAGCAATGAATCCGCAATTGTTTCACCAATTTTTTATTAATTAATGTTGATGACATATGTTTCGATCTATATGACCATTTTCAAAACAGGGTTTTGAAAAGATAGAATGAAAAGAAAAATACCAGCATATTTTTAATTACCTGCTTAGATTAAATTTAATATACCATTACATATTTCAAGTGTAAAAATGTGAAATGCTTCGTTGATTTATAATGCTAAAAATTAACCACAGCAAAATAAATATATATTTTTTGTTTTTATTAACGTTTTATTAGTTAAAAATTTCACTTTCATATATCTAAACTTTAGATTGCTTAGTGGTGTAATTTTTACTTGAGTGAGTATATGAACAAATGTAATAATTATTAGATAATTAATTATTATTGTTAGATGACTATCTTTTTTTTTCTTGTTAATTTCATATAGTTTTATGCCTAACATAAATTACATTTTTTTTACAATTTAATGGTCATTTCAATACACAATTTTTTTTGTAATATATGCACGTTTTTCTTGTCTTTACATCTATAGCGAAATGCAGCAGTATAGTCTTCGTAATATAAAATTTGCCAGCGGGAGATTTTCATCTGACAATATAATTTCAATGGGCGTTTTCCATTTTTCGCACACAATTCCAGTGGTTTTGTCAAAACTGAATCTTGATTTTCGGAATAAAAGAAACATTAGATGTTATGATACACAAACTGAGGGTAAGCCCAGTTGCTTCCCTAGTTGGGACATCGATGCAGTTGAGCCGTGTAAATAAGAAGAATGACAGGTTCCACACGTAAAATATATCATCTTCTGAATAGTACTCATATTTTCTCCTCGAAATTTGGATTTAGAACCCCAAACTCCAAATAAATATCAGTCGCGGAAAATGTCACGTATTATAATATAAACATTATCAGAAAATTTTCCCGAATTATAGTATTCGATTTTTGTTAATTGATTTTTAATTAATTGGGGTAGCCAATGCTATTAAACTCATAGTTTACTGCTATTAAGTTGCTCGTATCTTCTATATAATTAGTTTATAATGATGTGGGCGACCTCTGATTTGGGCTCATTGATCAAGGGTAATATTAAATTATTTCTCACACTTACAAAAGTAGGTGTCATTTTTTTTTTACTTTTATTGGTAACTGTTAAGTGACCACGCGGTTCACGTCTTAGATAGGCTATAGAATTCATACCCATAACCTGCTAGTTCAAATATTCAAACGCAAAGACGTGATAGATACATGCCTTTAAGTGCATGGTCACTTGGCAAGTACCAATAAAATTAAATAAAATGATATGTACTTTTGGTATAATTATATAATTATGTATAACTATAGTCATCTACACTAATGGCTCCAAAATTTATTTCAAACTTTAACGTACAAAGATACTCATTAGACACGAATTACCTTTGATATAAAAACCAAAATTATACAATTATTTTAAAAAAAATACCGCGTAGAATTAATAATCATAATTATACCAAAACTATAATAATAAACAAAGTACAATGTTATAATTTTTTTTATAACAATGGTGTTATAACCTTACGTTTGAACTGTTTTGTCTTATTCCATATTCCATTTATTATTTACTAAACATGAATAAACAAATTTTTAATCACAAATACACAGTTAATTGTGGACAAAAAAGTTCCTTGCGATATCCAAAAAATATTTAAAGGTCGAATAATAAAATAGAAACAAACGAAATTGTGCAGATTTTAGAAAATATTTTGATTTTATGATTTTATATTTTCCTTATAAGCAAATACATTTCAAACAAATTCTGATTCTTTAACAAATCTTCATGAGAAATAATTAGAGAAAACAACAAGTTTGGTCAATTAAATATTAATAAAATGAAGGTGTTTTATTATTTTTACACTATACGCAAATCGTTTAAAATTTTTTTATGAAATCGTTGAAGCATTTAACTCGATTTTACAATACAAATAGAAAATTAATTACAGGAAAATATTTCTGTAAGTTCCTCTAAACTAAATACTTTTAATGTGCATTGACTGACTACCTCTAACCTGTTGAATAAAAATTGAAGCAACTTTAATTACTTATATTTAAAATGTGGTTTTGGCCAGTTTCGAGAAAAAAATCTGAAGAATGTCAGGAAAATATAGAATCCTTCTCGAATTCATGTACGGAGGTGTTGAAACATACTAATCATCCCGAAAAGTAGGATGCGGTTTGGAATATATACAAACAAAGGGATCACACCACAGAATAATCCACCATAAATTTCAAAATTGAAATATACTTAGATAATCTACGCCTTTAAAAAAATTGAACTAAAAAGTAAAAATTAATTGTAAATTTTTTATTGTGACCTTTCGAATTCGGTGTCTTATCCTAAAAAATTGGTAGGCGTCTATTTAGAAAGGTAACTGGTCACAAGGAAACATTCTAAATTCATTTTTACATTTTAATTTATGTTTTTGAAGGCGATTCTTTTTTTGTTTAAACATTGTATACGGTATTCGAATTTGTTATTATCTGGTTATAAAAATCGTAGTTATCGCATTTCTTTGCTGTTCTTAAAATCATTTATGCAATCCTGTCCTATTTGTTTTCAAAATTTACTAACATGTTCTTGCACAAGAAGTAAAGTCAGTATATCGTAAGTAACTTGAGTGCAGTTATCTTCAGCACCAGTATCCAAAATGCTTTGAACGCAAAAACGCTGTGGCCTCCACCAAGCTACAATCGTCACTGAAAATAGTTTCTAGTTAGGTATTTTAATACATTAAACAAATGACATTGGACGTTCAAGATAACAATTATTTGTGTGATATATATTTATTTCCTGACAAGTATTACTTTAATTGTACGAAATGCACTTAACCGTATCGTGTGCAATTACTGTGCAAACCTTCAGCATAGAGTTTGTATCAAAAAATGATAAAATATATATTTCATGTTCAAAGCAAATAAAATAAATATCTGCCAATAATGAACATGAAACTTCCTCATCAAGTACGAATATGCTCGATGCCCCATACGTCTTCAAAAAAAATGAAATAAAATTTCGATATAAGATACAAAATTTCATTTTCTACATTTCAATCATATAAAATTTTCTGTTACATTCAGCTAACGTAGTAGTTATTTCAATATCTAGAATAATGAATTTCAACAAAGCTATCTATATACATGAATCTACATCCAAAATTTTCATCAAAATCCGATGAATGGTTCAGAAAATATCGGCGTTTATATGAAAATCCAGATTATCGAAAATATATAATTTAGATCTAGAGTAAAAAAAATCTTTATTTATTTTTATAACATAACAAGTGAAGATAACAACAAACAGAGTTAATTGTTTAGATACTCGACATATCATTGGATTTAATTGTTTGGACTGTTTTTAATTAGCATTCATAAAATACAGTTTTTATGTTTAGAATACACCACCAAAATTTCAGCTCGCTATATCTTTTTGAGTTATCGTGATGTCGGACGGACGGACGGATATTCAGAAATGGACTAAAAAGGTGCATCTGGCAACACCTATTCCAAAATATATATATATATATATATATATATATATATATATATATATATATATATATATATATATATATATATATATATATATATATATATATATATATATATATATATATATATATATAAAATGTTTCGAAACCGAACAAAAAAATGTTTGTTTTTAAAACAGGAAAACAATACTTCCGAACTCGGATGTGATTGGCACTTTTCATTCTCTTCAATTTTCTTTAAAATTATTTTAGCCTTGAATATCGATGATCACGTGAAAATTTGTTCCGTGTAAAGTTTTTTTTTTTTTCATATTATGCACAAATGTACGAGAAACAATAATTTTTTTTTTTCTATATTTCACATATTATGAATTTTATTACATACATAAATTTAATTTTTCTTCAAGTGTGTTTAAAAAGCCTTAAGTACTTTGAGGAATTTATGTTAGGAAAAAATATATAAATTAATTACTTTGAGAATATAAAAAATCCTCAATGTCTTCAGAAACATTCAAATTAATAAATGCATTAAAAATTTTCTATTTCAAGGTTGAATATTTTTCCTTGGAAAAACCTATGGTAAATAAGCGGTATAGGTGCGACCCACAAAACAATAATGCTTTTATTTAAGTTTATTATTGCAAATATACCGAAGGGTATTTTTTGTCTTTTTTCTAAATTTTTTATCGTCATTAAAAACAGCTGGATCGATTTTGATGAAAAATCTTTCGGTTTTAAGTTACATAAATACTCGTCGAATGAAAGTAGTTTCCATTAAAATTATATCATTATAATTTCAATAATTTCAATTTGGATTCGAGTGTCTTGAAACGTAGAGAATATTTACATATATTCTGGATTCAGATAATCGTCCCCATTCCAAGAACTTCCCATTGACCAGTTTAAATCATCATTTCACCTGAAGTATAAAGAAATACCAAAATTATATAATATTTATTTCTTATGGGGTGTTTGTTTCTCCAAATGTTGTGATAGTTTTGTATCCAAATATCTCCAATTGGATGTAACTAAAATAAGATGGGATGGAGGAGAGCAAGTCGAGGACATTCAACTTGACTTTCAACGCTTTAGGAGATTTTCTCCACTCCAGTTAAATATAGAAACATATAAATTGGATTTTAGTGTATTTTTAATTAATAATTTGTCTCTTAATTGATCGATAAGGTCCCCAAATTTTTGTTAACATAGGGGTCGTTAACTTTAACGTACTAAAAATTTCGATCTTTATCTAATACTCACTAAGTTATGTTTCTCTATTCATGCCGAAGGACCTGCCTTTAACCAGAATGCTTATACCGTAGTAAATTTATTTAAACAAATATGGCTAACTTGTTTGAAGCTAAAGGTTTAAAATTAAGGTACTTGAAAATCACTCTATAGATAATAGATATATTAATATATAATGAAATTAGCATAGAACTTCTATGGTTATTATCTTCTAATAAATTACAATATTATTTTCTTTGGATAATCACTTTAATAACCCTAAAACAAATTGTAGAGACAACAGAATTGAGTTAATCAGCAAAGAACTTGAACTTAGTTCGTGATGTCAAATTAAAATCAATACTTGAAGAATTTTCTTTAAACAAAATTAGGGTAGTGGAGGGTAATACTGTAGAATAGAGAATATATAAAATGTATCAAGTCATTCGAAATTTAGTTTCATTATATATGAATAACACACACATTTGAATGGATTCAATATGAATATGTCAAAAACATATTCGATACAATTATTTGTTCCCAATTACTCGGAGACTTGTGTCCTTTTTCTAATTAGATGAAATTATTCATCTGATTTGGTACACAATTTTGTACACAATTTTAAAGCTCAAGATAGCTTGAAAGAACAATGAATAATTACAAAGAAGTAAATGCATTAAAGCTTACATCTTATTTTCTAACGTCGTAAAAGCGCATTACTTCTACTTATACTTAAATCATTGCTCGAAATAGCACTATAATCTGGCCTCTATAATCTAAGGGTAGGCTACGGTCTAAGGCAGATGCACATGATAAGATTTTCTGATGAGATATAAGAATATCTGACCATGCACATTTTAATATATTTTGATCAGACAAAAATTTTAAGCAACCACACGCATAACTACCTTCGGATATCATCGTTGAGATGTGTTAACATCTCAACTTTCTCAACGAATCCACGAATTATAATAAAAAATTTTATTACTTTTTTGGCTAACAGATGTTATACTTCAGAAAATCTGATGTTACTTCAGAACATCGTGAGAATTGCTTATAAGAAATTCTGATACGATTAGAGTTCCTGATCAGAAAATATAATATATTATGTAGAATTCTTACCGTGTACGGGGTCTAATATAGAATTAATTCATGCTTAGATTTACATCAGTGGTCTAACTTAAGAATCTTAAAAGCACTGCCGTACGTAATTGACTGCTTTATAATATGAGGTGCTATACGATATTAGGCTCCGATCCCCTATACTAAAACTTTCAACAATTCAAAATATGAAGACGTAATTTGTACAATAACAATTTAATTATGATGTAGTTCTCATAATCACGTGTAAAAGTCAATATTGATTTATGTGACAAATTTCCATGATCATTGAACAATTGCAATATCAAAGTAATAATTCTTTGTCAATTATCTATGTTCAATGAAAATTCATGTATGTATGTTGTTTAGATAAAAAACAATTATTTAAAAATTTTTTTCCAAATAGAATGAACAAGATTATCGGCTTTTAACTGACAAATTCCAATATCTAATACATAAATTGACCGATTAAATTTTAATATACAACCATTCATCCATCGAAAAATTATCGCTGCAAACTTATAAAACTATATTTATAGATAATAAAAAACTTGACTAATCAATTTCTTTTAACCAGTAATTTATAAAAATTATTTTCTCAAAATTTTTTTAAAAACTTGTAAGTATATAATATTTTGAGACAATAACAGAAGCTTCATCCAAAACAGCTAAAAAACCCTACAAAATGGCATTTGTAAACAAAAAGTTTTCTCCTAAATAATAAAAAAAAAAACAATAAAATACCTATGGCGATTTTTCTAACTGTACTAATTTATCATCGTTTGAAAGTTTGAATAAAAATTTATTCAATTCACATTTTTTCTATTTGCATTTGTTTTTATGTTTCCCATAGTTTAAATACTGGATCCAAACACTACTCCTTTTTCGTTTTTGACTAATAGGGTGATTTTATGACATCCATACCAAAATTTTTGTATCCCCATCAATATGTTCTGGCATTATAAACTTTAGTAGGTTAAATGTGTCGGATATACCGATCATGATAAAGGGAATTTAAGTTTATATATACCTATATAGAATATTACAATTTTCATACATAAATAAAAATTTTTTAATAAATACATAAGTGGGGATCCCCACTATTCATTATAACCTTTTCAAAATGATAATATATAACACAAAAATCTGTTGACTGACATACTTTTATTTTTTCAAAACGATATACAAGGTGTAATTTATATGGAGATATTAACAATAGACGTATTTCTATGCTTATTATAAATAAATGTAGGTCCATGTTCGTTGAGTAAAGACGCTTCAATGGAAGTAATAAAAAATTTCATCCGGTCTCCTATAATTGTACAATATATATTGATGTTCATATTGCGCGTCTTGGCGCTGCTTAAACATGCATAATATTATCAGTACATATGCATAATGGTGATGACTAAAGCTTATTGTGAATGATTATTATGCAGAAGCAGTGATGATATATATCAAATAATATAATTGTTCATTTCATTTTCGTTTTTATTATATTTAAATATTATTATCTTGATGAACCAAAGACAAAGTGCATAATACATAAACACACTAACATAAGTAAAACACATTAAAGTTTTTTAAATGGGTCAATGACATAATAAGTAATAATTAATTTTTATAAGTGTATTATTAATCTACAGATGATTTTTAATTTCATTTTCATACTGTATTTAGTATTTAAAACTATTCAATCAATTTTTTTGAAGTAATACTGGCGCCTTTGCATGAAAGTGAATTTGTAAGTTGCGCTCGCACGATCTCATAAAAGTGACAGGATGCAGTTGGCTACAGAATAGAATTAATAATATTTATTTCTTTAAATGACTAAGTTAACTTATATACTTGTCACGCACATGCCTATTCAATCATTACCAGAAGAACTTATGGATATACCTAAGTATATTTTAAATATTTAAAAAATATATTTGACTCGTTCACATGATAATTAATGATTGTATATCTATTTTTACTGAAATAAAACCTTTTTGATTAATTTTAATATTTTTCTTTGATCTTAGCTATAAGTAATTTTCGACACCAATTCGATCTACCGGTATATATTGGCACAAACTCTAAACTCAAAAAATTTTCTAAATTTCTGACATTTTATTATTGTAGAAAATATCTGAAATGCAGAGTGAAAATTAAAAAACAATATAATTTATTTATCAAATTTAGATATAACAGGTAATTAAGTAAAAAAAATAAAAGTTAATAATTAATCAGAAAGTTAAAATAATAAAAGAATCCCTCTTTGGTTATCTCAATGACATTTTGTTCACGGCCATAAATGAATCGCCAATGATATCATAATAAAACTTTCTTTTTTAACAGTTATATATCAAAGTATCTGAGATTAACTTGATGTGTCTATTAAATTAACTATTTAAATCTACGTACGACCAATAAGGGTTTATGGATGTAAAAGAATTTCAGTCATAGAATCCAAGCAAAAAATTGGAAATAATATTAAATGAAAATTACATAAATAAATATTACTATATAAATTTAAATAAGACAGTAAATTGGTAAATGGAAATTTGTTGAATTTCTTAGAATTTTTTAAGAGGAAATGTAATCCTATGAATAGTCTCGCTGTTTCATTTTTCCTAAAGTATATCTTAAAGACATTAAAAGAGTGAGAGAGAGGGAAATCAGATATGAGACATATATAAGAAAGACAAACACTGATGCTATTAACATTGTATTCCTTTTAAGTGTCGCCCAAAAATAACTAAAAAAATATATATATAAAAGGTATGAAATTCAAGATACATCATAAAAACAAAAACAGAGATTTTTTACTTAGAAATACTTTTTCATGAAAAATTCTGTATGTCCTGTGTTATCATGTCAAGGTTGTGTATGCTAAACTTTATGACATTTGGATAATTATTTTTTGAGTAATTTGTGGGTGAAAATTGAAAAAAAAGTACAATGTATATTTCATAAGAGATTGTCTTTATCCTAGAGATTTTGCCTTTTGTATAGGGTTATTATTTTTATTTATTATATATATTTTTTTATATAGTAAAAAAATTACAAAATTAAATTGGATACCAGAATTTAATCACAAAATTTAGGTGGAATCTCTCATATATACATACAAAATCAATATTTTACTTCGATAAAGAAAATTAAATATGGAAAACATCTTAACACACCATAAAAATCTACCTACCTATACATAATACCGTTTACAAATGCGCCAAAAAAAATGTTTGCTTCTCAATGTCGATTTTTGTCCAATGAATTCAATTTTTCGAACTCTCCAGCTATATCAGTGTTGTAAAAGATTTACTACAAATTAATATTACTTTGTATATTTTTATACAGTCAGGTTCAAAGTGTCTAAAAATTGAAACTAATTAATAGTATTTAATATTTAGATGCCCCCATGAAAATGTAATTTATTAATTAATTTTCAAATATACCTTTGAACTTCAAAACTTTTTACATTATATCACAGCCTCTACGACATACATATTATCCAAGGCTATCTTATTTACAATAATTGATCAATTAACATCGATTAATGATACGTATTTATTAATGCTATTCATAGATATAATGACAATATGACCTTAAAGTGGTTTATCTTTCAGAGACCTCTGTAAAAAAGCCACTATTTTCAGCACATATAACATCAAAAATAGTGATCCAATTGAAATGAAATTGGGTCTATACAATATTGACATGAAAACTTTGTATTTGTCACGAAAAAAAGTAAAAAATCTAAATTTATTAATTATATTAATAGTTATAAAAACAATATATTTGTTTTCACAAATTATTTATTTGCAAAATAGTGATCAAATCAATCTAAAAATGCAGATGAATTATTAAAATGTAGATTAATAATAGTTCTGGTCTGTGGATTTTGTAGTTTTTTCTAATTAACAGTACTATAAAAGTGAAACTTTTATAGTCCAACAATCCTAAAATATTTCTATTAGTGTAGAACCTGGATGGACTTGAGTGTGCAAAAATAGATCAGCACATTCTGTCAATGGAATTGTGTTAGTAAATATTAAAAATCTGGATATTCTGGAACCAATTTTCTTTATTTTGCATCCCTCCTCTTTTTAGATGGACTAAAAGGTTTGGAGCTATTTTAACAATCGTCTTATGGAAAAAATAATTCCTTTTGAACTATTGGAATTTTTACGAATGCCTCGTTTTTTTGTTTTTAAAGTTCGAAAAACAGTCACACAAAAAATTTTGCGAGAAATGACATGCATTACTACAACTTCCAAAAAAATCAAATTAGAAAATTTTCTATATACTACGAGTAACCCCGAGCTTTTTTCGAATCGCTAATATCACGAATACGTAGTGTTTGATATACGTAGCATTATTATGTAGCAAGTCCATCTAGTTCCGGCTCTATATGAAAATATCGTTGTTACTGGACACAAAATAGTTTATTTTTTAAAATCATTGTATAATAACATATTAAATATTAAATGCAAAAATAAAGTTTCTGAATAAATTGCAAATTTTAAAGTGTTACAAATAATTAAATAATGCATTATGAATAAATTATTATTAGTTTAGAAAACATCAGAATAAGAAAATATTTTTATGTCTGTCTGCATATTCATTACGGTACAATTATTTATATAACAATGTTTATTACTCTTATTCATTGGTTTGTTAAATAAACTTTATGGTCTAGGTGTTCATATGCAAATCATTCAAACGTGCGTTAAAACCAACGGACGTCGAACGGACGTCAGTTTTAGTACGCGTCGAACGGACGTTGTAGCTTTCCAAGAAATATCAACTATACATACTAGAAAGATGCAGTTTTTTTTTACAATCGATGTGATATGAAATGGCATGGTTAAGAGAATCATGAAAATTTTTATTACCTTACATTGGAGAAAATGTTGACAAACACAAAGTATTTTCTCTAAAAACTAGAAATTGCAAATTTGGTAATTTTAAAGATGATTGCAATTTTTTACTCATTCCAAAACACTGGGTATAATAGAAAACTGCAGTTATAAATACATCCCTCCCACCTTTTTGAAAATCATCTCTAAAATTACCAAATTATGCAATCGATATGAATTGATTAATGAACAAAGCAAAACTTTTTCGTTTTTGCACACAAACCCATTTTTTGCTTGATGTTCCTATATGAATGTAATAAATATGAAAATTTAAAACATCTTTGTATCCATTATGAAATTATTGTTACTTTATAAATACTGGAACACTTCCAAATGAAATTAGTATTAATTTTATACACACTGTATTTATTATACGATATTATAACAAAAGAAATGCTTTTTGGAAATGATTCATGAATGTTTTGGAAACAAACAAAATACAGCTGACTAGTTTCAATCACATAATACAATAATAATAAATTACTTATTGTAAATGATTCATGTATTTTTTTTAAATATAAACAAAATAAAAATTAATAAAGTTTTAACTTGTTGCAATATTAATAAAAAAATAACAAAAAACTAACGTTCATTCAACGTACGTTAAAATCAACGCTAGTTTTATAAACGCTAGATGGCTGGAAGGTACGTTGATTATCAAACTGTAGTATGACTGCATATATTTAACTTAATAGAAAGCTGAAACGGACGGTAGTTTCAACGCACGTTGGTAAAAACAACACTAGTGTAGCAGAATGCTTAACATTTAATTTTCGGTAAACTATTTGTGGTGATTTCTGGTGATGTTTTTTGTAACCTAGCCTTTGTAATTATTTTACCTCTCGCATATATGACCTAGTAATTGATCTAAATATTCTAAATATAGGATTCATCTAATTAAATGATTTTTCAATGTTCCGTATGTGCATATAATGAGTTATTACAGTATTGTCTGCATTTTTTATTTTTATTTTTTAATTTGAAATTAATCTCGTTGATCTTGACACTAAATTTACTTAAAATATATAAAAAAAAAAAATGATATAATATTATTAAAGTCATGTACAAATAGATAATAATATATGATATTTTGATTAAGTGTATAATTAAATATTAAAATTTGTGGGTTAATTTTAGTTCACTGAATTGAAAGGAAAATATTCAACATTATATTAAAATTTTTAATATCTTTTGTTAAAAGTTTAAATTTAAAAAAAAAATATATTTAGGGCAAACTATAATAAAATAAAATAAAATAATTATATTGCAATTTTAATTTTGTATTGTTTAGAGAAATATTATTACATTGGTTAGTTTGGAACCAATTTTTAAATTATTAAAATTTTGGCCTTCGGTGGTACTTCGATTTTTAAATTTTTGGTTTTGTTTAAATATTATATGCAAATTTAAAATATAAAATTTCACACGATTCAAATAAATGTTATCCGAATGAATTCAATTGAATGTAATTTATACACATTTATACTATTGTCATGTATTTTTTACTTGGATAATTATTTTTAATTTTTTTTAATTTAAATTAAAACAAAGTCTAAAAAGAAATTCATTTATTCACTTTTGAGCAATTACCTCCTTCGGAAAGTTAAGACAACGGTTAAATGACTAAAAAATCTATCAAAATTGCACATAACAATAAACTAATGCTTTATTTGTTATATTTGCATCCGATATAGAGTTTATTCAGAATACGGAATCCTAATATGTTTGACGATAGGTAAATATGAAAAAAAATACTTGAGATGAATTATTAGTTGTTAAACTCGTTCTTTTAAAATTATTTGAAGGATATTTAATTATTACACAACCTCTAAACAATGATTTCCCGTAAAATACATAATGATACTATCAATAATTGGATATAGAAAAAAATATCAATAAATTTATTTATATAAATATATATGGTTAAAGTTATTTATTTCCTAATTTGTAGTATGTTGTTATAAATTATAGTTATTATTTTAAATATGATAATTTTATTAAAATTATTTTACTATGGATAAGTTCCGATGTATACTGCGAACACTGGGAGGCGTCAATTAAGTATACTGCGAAGCACTGATGTCCATTACCATATAGGTGCGAAGCCATAGGAAATTTCACAAAATTTATTAACAAATAAATTTAAATGAATAATTATTTATATTCAATTAAAAATAATAACTAATACAATTAATTCTATCTTTTTTTACAATTTTCAATCCAATAGCTTCAATTAAATGTCATTTTTTGTAATTATTCAATAATATTTGTTTTGTAATTATTTAATAATTTGCCATACAATTTACATGCAAACAATTGAACAAATAAATATTTTTGCTAGAATGTGAATGTTTTATTAAAAATTTTCTTTGAGAGCTCATAACACTTTTGTTTCTAAATGTAGTTTAACTCGAATTCAAGTGCAAATTTTTTATTTTATTTATTTATTTTTTGAAACTATTTGTAAACAGTATTATCATGCTTCTATTTTTGGTAACTGTTTACGAATGTTTATATTATTTTTCACCGTTTATCATTTTTTTTCGAAAAATGCTTCGTATTTGTGCTTAAAGAGATTGAAGTTGGTAAATAAAATCATTATTAAAACAATTCCATTAACAGATCGCGGTATTTCATTTTTGCACACTCTAATCCTTCTCTATTTGCAATTTTTGGTGTATATATGATGTATATGTTTAATGTAAATTACCTTAGGTACCCGAATGCGGAAGTAATTAATATTATAATATATTCAATTACCTAATTTTTTGTTTCGATGATTCCTCAATTGACTATGAATAGAAAACAAATTATTATATATTACTACAAGGGAAAATTACAAGCAAACATACAATGGTTTCATGAGCTATTGATTTACAATTGGTAAATAAATACTTTACATTTTTAACAATACATATTTATAAATCAAAGATTCTAGGAATATATTTGTTTACATTGTCAAGTCATTTTATCATATCAATTATTTTTTCTCATATAATACATTTTTCTTGAACATATTTCCAAGAATTTAATAATTAAATATAAATAATGCAATATAATGAATAACATTAGATTGTATTCTGTTTCGATTATTCTAAAATTGACAGATTATTACTGATTATTCGTCTCAAATGATTAAACAACCATTTTACGTATATCATATTGCATATATCAATATACTTCTTAATTTTTATATAGTTTAATTATGATTAGTGTAATAATTTTTTCCGTAACAAAACTTCTTAAAATTGGTTCATTTTCTTTTTCAAAGCCTGTAAAATTTCGAAAAAGATTCAAATTGACGAATATCCCTTTTTGTTATGTTTAGTTATAAGGAAATCTTTAAACAATTATAACCAGATATCCTGAAACTAGCAATTTTAATGTTGTCGGAGAAGGGACATTCCTTTTTTTTTCATATTGGACAAAATATTTTTTTTTCAATGATATTGTTATAAGAAACACGAAAACTCCGAAAAAGAAAATATGTGTATTGTTAATATGTATATGTGTGATCGAGATGAAAGTGTATGACATTTGATAGAAAACTTCCCGGGAACCTCTGGTGCTGAGAACATTTTATAGTGTCCAGTATATCTTTAGTATATCGATTCTTATCTTACTTCAGCCAGTCGTAAAATACCTACGATTTTTTTATAAAATGAGGAAAACACATTGAATTAATTGGCACATGTTTCCTTAATAGAATAATATTCTGTTGTTTTCTTTTTCTTTTTGTCTTGTAAAATTTATGTAATATTTTTATCTTGTTGATTTATTTTCTCTCTAGTGATTTATAGCTTTTTTTGCATTTTTTTAAAATTACTTTATTGTATTTTATTATTGCCTTTTTGTAAAATGTTTTTTTAATCTATTCGATTTATAACAATAAATCTGTATATTGATACGTGAAGCAAAAACTCTGTACCCTATTTTACGAAAATTTTTTACCCAAATATCAAAAATTCTTAATTTAATACATTTTTAGATTAACTTAGACATAATTGCAAGAATTTTAGTTTCATTTGATATAATTTCATTTTATTAAGTACGGATGTTACAGATTCTACACCCACTTAGCATTCACAATATAATAGGTTCAATGACTCTTTTAAAACAATAAACACTCACTCATTAAGTTTATTATTGAAAAGTAAAGTAAATACGGTTGTATATTGTTATTATAGTTTATTATGACAGACAATATTAGGGCTTGAATATCTGAAGGTATAAGAAGTTTGTAACGTTAGAAAATATTGAAGGCATAAACATTCATAAGTGGTTTACATCAAAGACAAATAGAGGTAAAAATAATAATAAAAATGAGTTTAAATTCATGAATGAGCAAATTTGGCTGATTGGATCCCATCAGCCATCTGTAAGTTGTACTGCAATAAATGTTCGTTTCTGAAATTCAAACAACTTACGTTTAAAATTTTGTTCATAGACTGAATAACTACTACTTATAAATAGATTTATCTGTGATACAATTTCGAATAATTTTAATTACCATTTTTACTTTGCATTGATAAGACTTCGTTTTATAGAGTAGATAAGCTAAAGAGGCATTGACAACCAGCTCTTACTTATAAAAGGCCACCTCCAATATAAAAGGAAAAAATCTTATAAGGAAAATAAATTAAGAAAAAACAGTATTAAAAATGATATAATATTGTACTGTAATATTATCTTGTTCACGCCCAGAAAATTAATAAATAACTTAATTTGGTCATAGGGATTCAGGACAATAAATTACAAACTGAATGTTGATTTTAGTTGAACGTTTCGTCCTTTTATTAGGACTTCCTCAGCAACTACAAATAAAAAGAAAACCTTTGTATATAATAATACATGTAAAAATAGTGACCATGTGACCAATTTAAGTTAAAGTACTGTAATATGTTATAATATTGTATTGTCATCTGATTTACGTATGTATACTAAATATCAACTTCATTGAAAATGGGGTTTTATCAAGTTTAATCAAATTTATCTTGCAAGATATGACAAGTGATATTAAATAAAAGTTTGTAACATCTAGCTAATCATAAACTAGAAAAACATTTCATCAATTCTTAATATAAATAAAATAATATTCATACTTGTTTTCAAATTTTTGTTAAATAATAAATTATTAATTGTAATAATATTGATTTATTTAAGGAAATATATATTCACAATAATAAAAACAAATAAATACTTAAGTAATTTTTTTATATAATTAGTTATTATTAATCCTTGAAATAATGTTCTGATTTATTCATTCATCATATTGTTTATTATAAAAATTAGCATTTCTTAGAATTACTCATTTCGTTGAGTTATTTTTAATATAATTATTATATATATATTTTTTTTTTAGGGTTAAATTTTTTATAATAATTTTTCTACAAAGGAAATTTTTTGCATTATTATTTCATTGTTTGTTACATTCCTTTGGTGTTATGACAAATCTTAATTGATTTTGTAATTTTCATCAGTTTCTTTTCCGAGCATATTTAAGTTTAAAATTTTTAAAATTTGAGGTTTTTATACCATACAATAAAACCGACGCGTTTTGTCTATTAATGAATGCTTTTTATGGCCGTACGCAAAGGGTATAACGGTACCCTATTACTAAGACTCCACTGTCTCTATCTCATGAATCGCGATATGTAAACAGTTTAATAAAAAACAGAATAAAATAGAACGTATTTAGGGTATCCACCCGATGTAGTGTTACGGAACCCTTCGTGCAAGAGTTTGACTCGCACTTTGCTGGTTTTATTACATATGTATAAGTACACGTCGTATATGATTTTTTGGACGCAAATTACCGTGGAAAATGATCCTTGTCATAATGAGAGACAAATTTTTCGATTCATAATTTTCGTAATTCGTAAAATTATTATATTTTTTAAGCGAAATATTGCGTTAAAAGTGCGTACTAAATTGCTTCATCATGAGCGGTTTATACAACTTTAGAATATTAAAAATGTTAATCCACGACCTCAAAAACCCTCACACGCAATCTTTTATAAAATTTGTTTAATTTTTTACGATAATAAAATTGTGTTAATACTCGTAGGAGGATCATATATAATCATAGAGTTTAATAAAACTTCTTTTGGGTGCTGTTTCTATCAAATTTTCTTTTGTTTCAGGCACGAAATTAATTTTAAGGAATATAAGTGGTCAATTTCGTTCAGGGCAACTCACAGCAATATTGGGACCATCAGGTGCTGGCAAAAGTACATTATTAAATTTATTAGCTGGATATAAGTATGTATAAGTTTTTTATTTTTTCCATTTTACAAAAAATTTTTTTTTTATAATTTCTTGAAACTTAACGTAAAAACGAAAAATAAGACTATGATTTTACTGCAATTAATTTTTTTTTTATACGTGCTTCAAGATTTATTATTTTCAGTGTTATACAGATCGTCCGTAGAATCACTTTCCATAGTTTTCAGTATTAGAATAAACCTATATAGAATTCATAAATATACATATAAACATTTTTACAATAATACTTACAAAAATATGTATGACATTTATGTATTATTATTCTTTTAATAGTGGGGATAACTACTATTAAATTATTAAAGGTTTTTACCCACATACATAAATATTTATGTATTATTTTAATTTGTTTATATATATATGTATGTTTGTATATAGGTTTATTTTAACACTATTTTTCAGGAAATATTATATTGTTATTGTAACAGGAAAGTGCTCTTTGGTCTTTTAAAAAAAAGAATAATGTTATTAAAATTACTTTTAATAAACGGTGTAAACTATAATAATCAATTGGTAAACGAAATCATAAAACACAATTTGTATTATTTTTATGAAATTTTTCTAAAATTCAAATAAAATTAATAAAATTGAAAGTTAGAAACTCTACTTCCTAACAAAACAATTAGACAACAAGAATTAATTTAAACATAAAAATACCTAATATAAAAATTAAACACTAATTTTTTATTTTAACTTAAAGAAAGTAAATTATTTGAAAAAAAAAAACCCCACAAACCTAAGTTAGTTTAAATTGATAGAAATTTTTAAAAATTTTTATTATTACATTTAAAGTAATTATTATACTTGTGGTTTCCAAAAATTTCATCTCATTTTTATAAAATAATTATCGCGTTGCTTGCAATTAAAATAATTTGTTAATTTATACACTGGATGTGTTAATTTCAAGTACTCCCACAAAACTTATTGTTGATGAAATAATAATTGTTCTTTTTTTTTAATATTACTATATAAATTATTTTATAAGATGGAAAGTAACTTATTTATTTGGTGTTGAAGAAACAATAACCATTGATAGAATGGTACATCTATCAATTTTTGCGCACAATGAACTAACAAAAATTAGACAAATTTTGTATGCACAATCTTGACATAAAAATGGGGGGCGTGTTGAAGAATTATTTCCAAAAAAATAAAAATTTAGAAAATTACGAAAAAATTACCTACTAGCTATAGAAAATTAAAATATCTTATTAGGATTTATTAGAAACTGTATTTTTTTTCATCTATTAACCAAATATCAACACAATTTGTAAAGTTGCTCTAGAAATTTACCTATTTATTCACAAATGTACCTGAATTTGATTTCAATTGATATGCAGGCTATAATATTAATAATAGTGCACTCAAGTTTATGAAATAAATTCGTTACTTTTACTCTTTATCAATCATATTTTAACAAAATGTTTTTTTGCTTTTATTAAATAGTTACGCTGTATATTATGTTCTAAATATCTAAATTATTGAATACACACTCTTCTCTTTCATAACTTTCTCCAGTATTTTACGATAAATCTTTTTACTTTCTCATTTTAAATCTAATGAGTATGTACTTATTATTATTATTATTATATTTGTTGTATTTTGTTTATTGTTAAAATTAGAGGGCACATAATTTTTTTGTAACCAAATTATACATTATATGGAACGGATATGTAAAATTAACTGCCCACTGAAATTTTATTTATTTTCTCATATACTTAAATTAATGGAATGTATCGATTGAATACAAAAAAATTATATTTTTCTTAATTTTGACAGAAGAAAAAAATTTTGAATTTTTGACGGGTTTTTGAGGTTTCTTATAAAATGTCAAAAGTAAAACTATTTATGGATTTATAGCTAATTAAATCTTGCATTACCAGACTTCAATGTTTTTTTATATTAATTGGTTTATAAAAAGTATTCATAAAAGATCAGTGAATCAAAAGAAAAGCCTTGAACTTAAATTGTAATTTTTTGCATATTTGATTCAATTATAATGTCAGCAGGTAATCAATTATATCACCAGCTTTTATTATTATTATAAATAATATAAATATTATATGCAGTACCTTTGACCTGGAATATAACCTTCATCAAATTATTGACAAGATGATTTGTATAGAAATATGCAATTATTGCTATTTTTTTGTTTTTAATCAATCAAATATGATGCCCGCATGATATTTAAGGAAGACCCCGTACGGTCAATGTTCAAGGAAATTATTTAATTGCAAATAACTTGCGAAATATTTTTTTTTTGTCTCGTACAACATGGATAAAATAAACTAAACAAGCTTTCTGGATTGAAAAATCTAAGGTGTTTGGCAAACATCTCTTTTCTAACAAAACTTTGTTATATATATATATATATATATATATATATATATATATATATATATATATATATATATATATATATATATATATATATATATATATATATATATAACAAAGTTGTGTTAGTTACACCGCTTATAACTCAACAATGAACCAATTTTTGTGTTTTTGGATTTATCTACGCCCAGAAAAGGAGATAGGATAGGTCTATTTTCTACACCTTTTATAGGTCTTTTTTTGTAAATCTAATTTTGAAATTTAAAAAAAAAAAACCTTTCTTACTACTAGTATTTTGAACTGTCAATTATATAAAGTGTGCATATTGCATCGTTCAAGTATCACCGAAACCATTCGTGATTCTGAAGTTCAATAAACTTTACACCAACGCGACGGGTGTACCCTACACGAAACATCGGGTGCACACCAACCAAAACCAAATATCGGGTGTTCCACACCAATAAACATTGAATACCAGCAAATAATAGAATTATTACTTAAAATATATTTTTTTAATTATATTCTTTATAGCGACGACACGCTTGAGTAATAACGGCTGTGTGGTATCTCATTTCCACGACGGATTAACATTATAAGGAATTTTCAAGTTATAAACATAAATGGAACGCCGTAGTTCTTTCTTTCTTTTTAATTATTTACGGCTTAGCTATTAATACCATCATGTATTAAGATGCATAGAAAATGTAAAAACTAAACGTGACTATAATTAATAATAGTAATTTTATAATTATATTAGATATTAATACAAAGTCAATAATAATTAATATTAATTAATAAAATCTTAATTATTCGTAAAAATACGTTTTTCGTTATTTTGTTATTAAATTTAAAAAAAAAATGCTAGTTAATATGTCAGAGTATATTAATTTTAGTCTAAGTTTTGTTCCGCTAAAAAATATTGACGTCACTACAAAATTTTGGTATTTTTGTTGATAATCACCTATAATTATTCTATTTCTTCATGCGTCCGTCGTGAAATTTTGGTGACGTATAGTACTCTAAGGCTCGCTCTTTTTATTTTAAAGAGTTCAATATTTTCTAGCATCACAAGATTTAGACTAAATTTAGTACATCCTCACATATTTCACATATACGTCAGGTGATTGGAAAAAGTTTGACACGAGTAAGACCCACTACCTGTCAACCGATTTGGTATTTAGGCATTGCTAAAAGTGATTTACACAAATTTTGTTACTATCTCAATTAACTATTTAAAATTATCTACCACCACTGTATTTGATGATTCTTTTAAAATTTGAGTTGGAACTTAGTGAGCACTATGTATAAAAATGTTACCATGAAGGAATCATTTCATAACAGGAATAATGGAAAAACCGTTAGTGTAAAATGGTTGTAAAAGTAGCTTTCAAATCCGTTTCTAATATTTAAATTATAAAATATTTTATATATTTTATAATAAACCTTAGATGGTGTAATACCGACCTTACTAATAGAGTATTAATAGAATTAATTTTCTTACCTCGACATGCATTTTTTTATAGAATGACGTCAAAATCATCTCAAGTAATTAGTGATTATTAGTAAAATTATTAGTTACATGTTCAGTGAACTTGTCTAGTGTTAATTATCACGTGTATTAAGCAATCAAAATACACAAAGTTTAGTTTTATGCAACTTATGTGCAATTATTATTATTATTTTTAATTTATAATCAAAAAATTTAAAAAATTTATACGGAGGAAATTACACAAGACAGATAGACTTATAAAATATAAATTAAAACTTTTAAACGTGAAAGCTCGAAAAATAGGGTGAATCAAGAAAATTGGTTTAACTACAGAAGTTTATTTGAAATGCACGATTCATCATCAAGTTTATATTTACTTTTAGGACGATGGTTTCTAGGCTAAATGATGATCAAATTTATTTATTTTTTATGGATATGATTATTTGTTATTAAATTAAAACTCTTTTGTACAAAGTATTTTAACGCCTTCAGTTTTTTATTTAAGTTTTATATTTATTAAAAAATTTACATTTAATTTTAAACGATCTTATGAGATGTCCGTTGATTTCAAACTTGTGGGTGCAATCGAAAATTCTAAGGGTTCCGAAAATAAAATGGCTCACCTTTCATAATTTTCGTAGAGAAAAAAGTTTATATAGACAAAATTTTAATAGTATATTTATGAATAAGATGACATGCTTATGAAAATTTACGAGATCCAAAGTAAAATAAATTAGTAGCAATTAACAAATAATAGAAAAATTTATAATTAATGAAGAATATTCAAGTTGAATCCTTATTTTACTTTGAATCCTTTATAATACGATTCAACTATACGTATGAAACTTGATAAATTCGAAAACTCAATTTTATTTGAGTATAATACCATTTTATACGTTTTATGAGTTTATTGATGTAAAAAATTATGTACAACTCCTTATAATTTTCATACGAATCAAAAATTGCATATTTCATCTTTAGTCTTCTTGTTTTGAACAGATTTTATTTAAAATTTTATAAAATTAATATATTTTAAATTATTATAAAAAAGTTTTCCTATTTGTAAATAAATAAATAAAAATTAGAGCACGTGTGAAAATTATTTACCATAGACGTTTACAAATAAAAATCAACTTTCGCTACTATTACATATACAAATAATATAATTTATACTACTTTTTTTTATATTTATTTTAATATACATAAATTAATTGAATAGAATTATTTTCTTTGTGTATCTAATGTCTATTAATTAAAAGAAAAAAGAATGCTCTGATTGCTCAAAAAAAGATTTATTCAAATTGTTTTATTTCTTGCCCATACATGCTCATTTTTCCCATGAATACATTACCACAAAACATACATAGTAAACTGACATTTCTTTGTATATAAATAAAAAATACACTGTCAATACTGGACACAGAATTTCCTCGTGATGTATGAATATGTTTACTTAATTGTCCGAAACGTCTTCATCAAATGAGTTGTAATTTCTTCATGTCAATCATCTAAATAAGCTAACTAAACTAGCTTTTCCACGAGTTTTTGTTGCAATTTTTTATCGTAAACTAAACTATACGATTATTACAGACTTATTTTATCACACAATTTTCTAAGTGTTTGATTTTTTTTCATGTTTTTCGTTCCAATTTTCGATTTTTCTTTACTAAAGGTTTTCCAGAATGATCAATTTTAACACAATTAAAATAATTAATGTAAATTTATACCACACATTTACATTCAAAATTCCACTAAAATAGGATAAACGGCTGGCAAAAAATGGTTAGTTTCGAGAATATTTCGTAACTCTCTATAAATATTATTCGTTTAGACAGACTGATGACAATTTTGATAATTTCAAAAAACTTTCGATATATATGGTCCATAAACCAAAATTTTTCAAAAATGTAATTTTATGTATATTGGATAAAAATAAACAATTTTAAACTGTTATCATTATTTCGGAAAATGCTTCGTACTATAAGTTCGAGAAACAATCCCCAAAAACCCAAATTTTATGAAAAAGAAAAATTTTTGCTAAAAAACTGAGGCACCCTCCATTAGAAAATAAGAATATTTTATTTGAAAATAAGTACAGTTTACTTACTATACTTATATAATAGTTTATTTATTATGTTTAAAAACAGTTTATATATTGGCTTTCAATCATATGATGAGTATTAATTTATATTATTAATAAAAAATCCTACTAATTTCTTCTTCATTTGCTTTATTTTAATATAAAATAAATGAACTATTACATTCATTAATGCCAGGGGACTTTCACGTTTATAGTACAAATTAATTGAGCATAAAGTAAATTCAAAAATAGAGTAATAAAAATTAATAAAAATAAAAACAAATAAAATATTTGATACATTTTGTTTCATATTTTTTGAATTTAAAAAAATCACACCAATATAAAATTAATCAACTTTCACTTCCTTACGACAGATTTAACTCAACGCCACTGTTCATTTTATTAAAAAAATTAAGATTATTATTGCAAGACATTATTTTTTAAAAATAATACTTCAATTAAAACTATAATTTAAATAAAAATTGTGACATAAAAACCTTTAATGTCTTCAATTTGTATAGGAATTACTAGCTGACCCGGCAAACGTTATTTTGCACACATAAATTATTTTTAATATGCATAACATTTTTTAATGTATTTATAACTTTTAGGGGGTTTATAAACAACTGTTAGAAGCGTATGAAGCTATTATAAAATTTGGTATTAAAATTTGGAGAGAAACGGAATTTTCTTCGGGTAAAATTTCTGACCTAGAGTAAAATTAGTCAGGCGGGCAGAGTATTGACCCTCCATGTCGTATAAGTAACGTGTAACGCCACAATGACTCGAGTCCTGGAAAAAAAGCCATGCATGAATTACCTCAAACGAATTTGATTATTTTTTGTACCCCCTCCCTGTGACTAAGAACATCACATTTCTGAGACCTTTTCACTCTGGTGTGAGGTCACATATTTTGCAGTTTTTCATCTGAAACTAATTAAATTTAAACAGCAGTTTTAAAATAGTATGTTCCTTAAAAATATTTGTATCAAAGTATCAAATAAAATATTTTGAAAATTCAATCCCTGCTCGTAATTTTCATAAATACATGGCAAAGGTCAATTGTTTAATGAAAACATTAAAGCCATTGCGCCAGGCGTGTGGTGGAAAGCCTCACACAAAAGCAAAGCCATATAAACCTACTTATATCTTATAATTCCTCTCACTCCTTGCCGTATGTCACATTTCATTGACAACCTCTCCTCCTCTTAATCAGTGCCTGTTGATTTTCTTACTAATTGTTTTTTATATAGGTTTTAATATGTATATTTAACCACTGATATTAATTAATTGCAGATGCCGTGATGTTACGGGTTCAATATTAATTAATGGTATACCAAGAAATCTACGACAGTTTCGAAAATTATCACGATACATAATGCAAGAAGACTTATTACAGCCACTATTAACAGTACATGAAATGATGTTAGTTGCTGCTAATTTAAAATTGGGTACAGAATTATCAAAAGCAAATAAATTAGTTGCGGTAAGAGAATAATGTCAATTTATTTTTATTAGATAAGAGATTTTAAATTATAGATATATCTAGGCCTAACTCAGAGTGATGCCGCAGTAAAATAATGAACATTTCCGTTTATTCTTTTTAGAGTTCAAAACTTTAAAGCGTTTTTCTCATAACTCACGTTTTCGAAGTTGGTACCCCTCATAGTTGCAAAACTACTGCACCGATACTTTTTCTGTATATAATTAACACTATTTCTGTATATAATTTTTAAAGTAATCCTGAATAATTTATTTTCAAATTTATGCTATTTTTATTTTATACTCAACTACTTATTTTTATTTTTTTAATAGTTTTAAATATTGTAGCAATTTTTTGACGTAATATTTTATTCAATATACTTCTAAAAATAATTTATATAATTTAAACAACTAATTATACTAATAATAAATTTATAATTTGGTTAAAAGCATAAAATACTTTCTCTAAAGTACTTATATCTAACAAAATTTAATACACGATTTTTAAATCTTTTTCAATGCCATTTTGAAATAATTAATTGATTTTTATGTTTTAAGTACGCAAAATGTATTTATTGCACGAAAGCAATGCTTAATTCTAACAAAATTTTACCGATCGAAAAATCTTTTTCAAATAATAAATGACTTTGTTCAAAAAAAAAAAAAATTAAATTTTTCTTAATGCTTTTGTTGTTTTTTCAAAAATTTTTACATTTCGGCCACAAAATGGAAAATTTAGATCAAAACATATAAATTATAAAAAAATTTCGGTATATTTATTATCAGATAGGGTTGGACACGAACCTAGAATGAACAGCTCGTTTTGCAAATCTTAGATTTGATAGATAGACACCATCTAACTATTAATTGAAGCCCTACATTGAAGGGTTGTAGTAAAAGCGGATTACCGTTTACCATCAGGAAACCCACGAAAACCTCTTCTGACATGTCCTGCGTTTTCATGATTAGATTATACATGCCCAATTTCAAATACATTTAATTCAAATACATATGACATACTAAATGAAAGCTTTTATTTTAACGATGTTTTACAAAAACGTAATTAATTCTCTGAGCATAAAAATGATAATGACAGTCATAAAAAAAAGCTAATTTTCTTACCTATAACTTATCAGTCCCCTGTTCCTGAAGTAAAGATACTACGAATGAAATAATAATAAAAATATAGGCATTATTTCTATTTCATTATAGTACATTGTACCTGCACCTGGGTACAAATAACCCAATAAAACGAACTGTAGCTGCACCTAGATACTTTTCAAAAATATCTATTTAAATCAATGAACTATGTATACTATATAATTAACAATTATTTATTTGCAAAAAATACTTAATTACAAATAAATAATAAATAATATTTAATTATCTATAAAATACTTATTTTTTTAAATAATTAGTTAGGTACTAATTTACTTTATTTATTTCCATTTTTGTAGATTGATGAAATTCTTAGTACGTTACGATTATCTAAAGCTAAAAATACAACAACAGATCGATTATCGGGTGGTGAACGAAAACGATTGTCAATTGCTTTGGAATTATTAAATAACCCACCTGTTATATTTTTGGATGAGCCCACAACGTAAGTAAAGACCTAAGCAATATTCAATGAAGTTCCCTGAATCCAAAAAAAAAATGGTTTACCGAAAATGAGCTCTGTGTTTTTTGTATAGTAATATTATTAGGCGGTACAAAAATTAACTGTCAAAATCGAGCCTACAGTCTTGGTGAACTACAATTCTAACTAATATATTATTATTTTTGATTATTTTAGTGGCTTGGATGATTTATCCAGTTCACAATGTATAGCATTATTAAAATTATTAGCTCAAGGTGGAAGAACTGTTATATGTTCAATACACACACCTAGTGCAAAATTATTCGAAATGTTTGATAATGTCTACGTAGTTGCAAATGGCCTGTGCGTGTTTCAAGGACTTGGCAAATACATTGTTCCATTTATGTCAAATGTTGGCTTGGAATGTCCATTACATTATAATCCAGCTGACTTCAGTAAGTTATAAATTTTCCATTCAATGTGTTGAAAATAAATCTAATTTGAAATGTATTCTCTCTACATAGTTATTGAAGTTGCAAGTGGTGAATATGGTGATTTTATTGAAAAAATGGTTCAAGAAGTGGATAATGGACGATGTATTCGATGGCGACCTGATAAAAAGATAATAGATAACAATAGTAAAAATAGTTATCATACAACAAAATTAAGTGATGTTGATGATATTATGTATGCGCCATTACCGGTTGAGGATATCAAAAATCATACTTATAAATATCATACGACCAGTTATAAACAATTTCAAATATTACTTAATCGAATGTTACTACAAACTTGGCGTGATTCAGTAAGTTTTATGCTTTATTTAATTAAATTTCAAAATACATAATTTTTTTGGTGTATTTAATTAATACATTCAAATTCAAAACAGTGTTTTATTTAAAAAAATAAAAATTAAATTAGGAAAATAACTAAACACACTGAAAAGCATACATTTAATAATTTTAAACAGGCATGAAATATGCAGAACTTTTTTTTGTTGCGGGGATTGAAATTGAACGGTACATAGTAGGAGAAGTATTGTTGGTAATTTATAGGCTCACTTATAGTTGAGCGGTTTTGCCATAACAAGACGAATAAAATTTTTGAGTTGACCAACAAGGGAAAGTCGTCTGGAAAATATTTTTTGATGATTGTTTGGTGTTACAAACAAAACATCTTCCTAACTTTTTTCTTTACCAACCTTTGGTAATTTATTATTAACAAAAAACATGCGGAAAATACTATTTCCGGTATGAAAATATTGTTTTCATATATTTGAAAATATATTTGACAAAACTTAACAGTTTTAAAATCGAACAGTCAAACTACACCATTTTTTTACTCGAAATATACTCAATATCTCAGAATATATTAATTTTAGTCTAAAATTTGTAACACTAGAAAATATTGATCGCGCAAACTAAATTTTGGTACAAGGGTTCATGCAATGATCTATTAAGTCAATTTCCGCATGTCCGCTCGTCCGTCTGAACGCAACCAAGATAACTCAAAAACGAAAAGATATAACGAGTTAAAATTTTGGTGACGTACTTTTGGTGACGACATAAAGTAAGATCAAGTTCGTGACTGAGAAATGCCATGGATGCCATGGGCATATAACCCAACTTTTGAACCATTAAAGACTTTTGTTTAGTTCAAATATTAATACTGAATTATTTGTCGAGTATATAATAATTAACTCTGTTAGTCTCTTCACTTTTTAACAATAATTTTTCAGAAATTTTAAAATTTTATTTTATTGAAAATACTTGTAGAACGTTTTGGCTAAATTTGTTTACTTTGGAATCTAAAGTTTTTTATTTTCAAACGCTCCAGCCTTGTCATTATCGCTTTCAATTTTAATTTGCAACAAATCAACAAATTAAGTTGTATCCAACTTTTATTGATAAACTACAATCACCCAAATACAGTTGAATCATGGGAATGGTCCTGTAGTATTATGAATTTTACCTTTACTGACATTATGTAAGATACAAACAATCTCACTAATTTATGAGATAAGTGATATTAAAGGCATTTTATTATAAAGGCAAACTCGCATCAAACCGATGGACGATGAATTCTACACGATGAATGAGTAATATTTTCGAATATACTCAATGAAATTTTGATTTTCAATTATCAATCATCAGTAATTCATTTCGAATTATTACTTGCCATTCAATAGTGATTACTATTTAGTCACTTATTAACGGCTTTAAAAGATTGGTAAAGTGTTATAATATCGCCGAAAGATTCAAGTGATCTGTTATTTTATTATCGGAAATATCTGGCGATAAACTACGCCTCAACAGGACTATTTATTTTTATTTTTTTTATTTTACAGAATTACTTAATGTTGAAAGCTGGCATGTATTTGTTTGTTGCACTTATTATTGGTAGTTTATTTTGGCAAATGGGTAATGATGGCTCAAAAACATTGTTTAATTTTGGATTTTGTTTTACTTGTATTATTGTTTTTCTTTATGTTCCATTACTTCCAATTTTATTACACTGTATGTATTTATTATATGAATAATTTTTGAAATTTTTTTTTTTTGAGAATTTTATCAACAGAATATCTTTTTTTATTATAGCATTTGGATGATTTGCAACTAATAAAAATTTTAGAAACATTTTATTCTCGATCTGATTTGAATTGATTATTTTAATATGTTTGTATGCGCAACGATTGGTGCTAAAACCTTATCTTACTAAATCGTATGCAACGCTTGCAATACATTGATTCTTAGTAGCAAGCATTAGTAAAAAGAATAAAATTTTCTATAAATTTCTTAATAAAAAAAAAATCAATAATAAATATAAAAATTTTCTTAATATTAAAAATGCTGTAAATAATTATTCTATTTTTAGTTCCAACTGAAGTACAATTATTAAAAAGAGAACATTTTAATAAATGGTATGGTTTAAATGCATACTTTTGTGCAATGACTGTGGCACAAATACCATCTCAATTAATATTAGGATCAATGTATATTATAATGGTTTACTTTTTTACAAATCAACCGTTTGAATGGGATCGTTTACTTATGTTTTATTCAGTATGTATTATGATTGCATTAATATCGGAAAGTTTTGGATTAGTTATTTCATCACAATTAAATATTTTGGTAAGTCTAATTGGAAATTTTTATAGTGTTCTGATCAGAAAATCTAATGGTCAACGCACTCTATCGAACAGTCCCATAAGAAATTCTGATCAGAAAATCTTAAGCATGTGCTCGCATATATACCGTCAGATATGATCGGATTCGTGTCAGTCCAATCTATGTCCTTGTTGCGCATTCTATGAACTTTGAATGAATATTTATTTTATACTTTTTGCGGGAATATAAAAATGGATGATGATGACTTATTGTTAATCGCTTTATTCATTTATTAAATGTTCAATGTCTATCATTTTATATTTTTTGTTAGTAAATAAGAGTAAATAAAATATTATAATTTAAGTAAAATTAAATACAATTTTTAAACCACTCACAACAGTCATAATGACGTTCGTAATATAAATGACGGTGAATAACGGTTACTTTAAATTAACTAATTAGTTTTTTGGATAACAGATGGCCTACTTCAGAAAATCTTATGATGTTGTCTGATGTAACATTAGATTTTCTGATCAGAAATTCTGATGCTACTTCAGACAGCATTATATGTATTCGCACACCATAACATTGCGGGGTCTATATAAAATACATGTAATTTAGTTACATCAGATTTTCTGATCAGAAAATCTGATGGTGAGTGTCCGCTCTTACTCTGCAAATTTTTTAATTTCAGATTTGAATTTTAATTCATTGAAATAATTTTTGTATAAATTAAATAACCATGAACTTGCGCTTTTGAAATAGTTTGCGGAAATTTTGAAAAATCTATCTAAATTAAACATAATTTATGAAAACTAAAGATTAATGAAATTAAATTTTAAATACGTCACAATGCCCAGATTAATAAACACAATGTGTTTATTAACACAATGTGTTAGTGTTTTTTAACAATTAAAAAACAATTGTTAAAAAACACTAATTTATCCTGGATTCCAACCATTTTAAATAGTTCATTAAAAAAACCTTTTGTAGAGGGCATGAGTCACCCATCTATTTTTGTTTTATTAACTGTGGTCCGGGAAAATTAAATATTAATATATTATTTAAGGCGGATATTGGTTTCGCTTGTTTCAAATTCCGCTTGGTTACAGAATCGGGAAAATATCAGTTCCGGAGACTCAAAATAACTCAAGAAATGTCTTATTCAAATTTTGACGGGTTCTGTTTGAGGAGTCCTGTGCTATGTTAATACAGTAATATACCAAATTTATAAATTTGTTTTTCATGTTCACAGAATGGAATGTTTGTGGGACCAGCCTCGTCAGTACCGTTAATGTTATTAGCTGTATATGGTTTGGGAACGGGAAGTCAAAATATTCCTATCTTAATACGTCTTGGAATGTCATTGAGTTTCCTGCGTTATGGTTTAGAAGGTATTGTTATAGCCATATATGGTGGTGATCGTCCAAGTTTACCATGTCCATTAGAAGAAGAATATTGTCAGTATCGTAATCCAAAACAGTTAATAGAATTAATTGGCATGGAGAATGCGGTATTTTGGTTTGACATGGTTATATTAGTATTTTGTTTTATTACCTTTAGAGTTGCCAGTTTATATTTATTAAGACAAAGATTATCACCAAATAAGACATTCCAAATGTTAAATTATATTGGACGAATAGTTAAATCTCATTTTAGTTTATCAAGATAAGCATATTAGTTAATAGTTTTAAACAGGGTTATAATTTTATGTGTGAAATAAACGTTGGATACAAAATCTTTTAGTTAAAATATTTCATAGAATTTTCATTGTGTACCGAATGTCTCAAAAATGGATACGGGTGAATAACAATTATTACGGAATATAATAATACGTTTGTGGAAACTTACGTTCAAATGTTGATAGATTTTCTTATATAAAATGATTATAAATTTTTTATTTATTAACTTTCTCAAATAACAATTTAAAAAAAAAGAAATCTAGGTATTTCTATTTACAAAAATGATTTTCGTTTTGAAAATCGAAAAGTGCCCAATTCAAATTTTTCTGCCCTCTAACAGAGAAGATCTTTTTGATAAAGCCCTCTATTTGTGTACATAAATAATCGAACAAATACTTATTCAAATTTAAGGAAATTTGGTATGTAAAATCTTAACATGTAAACTTCAGAAATGTTAAACAATTTTCCTAGAATGTATTAAAATTTTCATTAAATTTGAATAAGTAATTTTTGAGTTACTTATGTGCAAAAATAGCTAGGTATTACTTATTTCTGCCAGATGTCTCTAATTGTTGCAAATCGTATATAAATTATGTGTTAAGATTTGAATATCGCAACATCCGTAACGAATTATTCAGTCGTAACCATACTTTTGACAATATTTATTTTCATAAATGAATGATTTATAGTTTCCTTCAAATTCTCTTTAAACATGTTCCACCGTTTAGTAAACACTTTGTTTTATTGTATTATATAGATAAATAAAAATAATGTTTACATTTTTTATAAAAATTGTTTATAAAAAGGGTAAAAGGAGTATGTTAGAATTTCTTGATTTTATTTTTAAAAGAAATGACAAATGAAATAAATTTTAATAAACATTATTGACGACTTTAGTTGAAAATTGATTTAAAAA
The DNA here is from genome assembly GCA_020423425.1 of Chrysopa pallens. Lineage (NCBI taxonomy): Eukaryota > Metazoa > Arthropoda > Insecta > Neuroptera > Chrysopidae > Chrysopa > Chrysopa pallens. Next base: position 71,786,735 of record CM035593.1, on the reverse strand, counting down.
AATTTAAATCGCATGACTATTTTTGAAGTTTAATTCCATTTCATCATTAAATGTTTCCATTAATGTTTTTATGCGATTTTTAAATAATATTCACAGCGTAAGATATTAATAAATTTATACAATGAAACGTTTATAGTCACTTAGTGTCAAGAAATTCTAATTGTTAAAAGAACTGGAGTTTGTTATAGAAACTTTGTTAAGTATAATAAAAATAATTTAAAGCTGTGAAATTACAAGTGCTAAAAGTACTCGATAATAATAGATCTGCCTTCAAAAATTTCTATAAAAAAAAATTAAATTTTGGTGATATCTTGCCGTGTTAATTATTACTTAACTTAATCTAATAAAATGTATTTAAGATATTATATTTTTTTATTGTGATGTTAAAAATTAGTTTTTATGAAACCTATTATGTATGAAGAAAAAAATAATTATAGTTTGTACATATTAGCCCCGTTTTACAAAACATCAAATATAACTACAATCTGTTGCATAGACATGTATTATAAAATCCTTTTGGCAACAAAACTGAGTGAGGGAAGAACTTTAGAAACCCCCCTTTGACTGTAAAAGTGCTCCCTATTATTTAGAAAGTGATCTTTTATGTTCCAAAAACAAACGATTTAAATTACTTTTAATTATCTCAAACAGATCAATACAATTAAATTAAAAACAAAACACTTAATATTACATTCACATACAGTTTTTTGAATTAGTTATATTATTTTGTTTTTTAATTACATTTAAGTAATAGGTGGGTTTGGCAGAAAAAAGAGCTTGGTAGTGCTGAGAAACGAACAATACAGTTATCGGTCGCCACGTTTACTAATGTCAATTTTTATTGTATCGTTGTTTAATATCCAAAACCTAAAATTAAGATTAATAAAAACACTTTTACTAATATTATCGATTTTAGTGAAATATTTTTTTAAATAAGTTTCTGGAACTTATGGCATTGAAAGACGCGATGCCTGTTAAACCCGAGCAATAACAGCCGTTGAACGCTGTGGTTAAACATAAGCCACCTATTAAGATGATATAAACATGCAGTGATCTATATAAAACCACACAGTCTTAACTTGGATCATTTAAATCCAAAAGAACAGTTCATTTACAATTTTTTATCTAAAATCCAAAATATAATTTATTTATGCAATTTAAAAATACTTGAAGGACCACAATTTTGTGATAAGAATTCGTAATTTTATATGCACTAATATTACTTTTTCAATATCATGTATGATAATGGGAGCAATTAAACAATTGTACACTGTATTTGAATAAATGATTCTTTTTTAAATTGTTTTTTTACTTAATTTGTGTTTCTGCCAAAGCTTATATCTAAAATAGAATGTTAAACTTACTACCATCGTTGAAGAAAACGTTACTATTTTTTAATGACTTACCTAATTACTCATTAGTTACGAATTATATATTTCTACGTGTTACATAATTTTTTGGCTTAATCATTTGACTGTCATGCTTGATGCACACAGTTAATTGTGTTTACTACTACGTATATAAATAAATGTTCATACTTACTGTAAGGTCGTTAAAAGAGAACTACTTTATTGTATGACAAATATTATTCAAAATTTAACATCAGGTCCCGGACTGACGTAACGTAATTACAGACTGTTGTTGTATAAAAATAATAATCCCCTTTGGTTAATGGCAATATGGCTGCAATAGCTGAAGCCAGAAAAAAAATTAACATCAGGAACTCGTTTCACTGATTTAAGTTTGCAGTTTTTGAGGAAGATACTATTTCTCCTCTGCGGAAAGGCTGAACTGAAATTAAATTTCGACCAAATTTTCAGTTTCGTTTAAAAACCAGAAAATTTGTGTGGCCAAAACTTAGAAACTACACCCAATAAACATGTATTATGCTAAATAAGAATAACACATAAAAGTAGATTCACATTTCATTAATACTTTACCTGGCGGCAATTTATTACTTGATTACAGTGACAACCACTCTCAAAAATGTATCGTCTTCCTAATTTTGTTAATATGTTTTGCAATTGCATGACATTATTTTAGATGTGTTCTCTGGAAGAAAAAGTGTTGAAAAATAAGTAGCCTACGAGAGATTGACATGGAATACTTGTAAAATCAATTTATTAAAAAATTTTAGTATAAATAAAAATACGCAAATAATACAACACGGTTGCTTTATACTATAAGTTCAAACACATACACGTTAGCATTTACTAATTTATATACGCTGTGGAATATTACAAAAACAGGAGATCGCGAATATAAAATAATGTGTAATGTATTCTACCTAATTCTCTCGCCGACTTAATCCTATACATTTATGTGTTTGTTTCTTTATCGTGACGAATTTATGTTTCATCGATTTTCAAATCACAACGATTCTAAAGAAGTGTTATTTCAAAAATAAAATAATATTTCGGAGATATTGAAAGTTAGAGATTTTTAGATGGCCTCAAAGATCTCCCGATCTAAAGCTCCTAGAATTTTATTGTGATCTGCATAAATTTTATTCTTTTATTACGTATTTTAAATGTATTGACATGTAAAAGGAATTTAGAAATTGGATTGTACACGCCACAACAAATATCTGTTGCTGTATTAAAAAATTAACTTTTCTATTGTAGTAGATTAAAAGCCCACCAAATGTAAAGAAATATCGTATATGATAAAAAACATATCTTTTATGACTCAGTATTTCGGTAATTAAATAATTTCACACAAATGTGTATATGACCTTTTTTGTTTATTTTTTTGCTAGAGAACACACACTAAAATAAGGTAATGAAATTATGAAATAATAAGTTAAAGCTTTTGTAGTAAAATTCAAAAATTCATTCAGATATGTCTTACTCTATTAAAATAAAAGGAAAAAATAAAACATGTTTTTATGATTTAAGACAACAAAATTCGAATGAATGAAAAAATAAATATATGAATTCAAAAACAAATCAACCATTACATTAATATTAAAAATTTCTTCCTTTTTTATGCAGTTAAAAAATATTTTTCTGTTTTTACATTTCAAACAAAAACTACTTAGTTTACGCTGACACATCTTAATACTATAAAATACAAAAATTATATTGCAACTTTAGGGTTTGGTGGTGGTGGGTCTTTTGGTGTAGGAAAAGTCTCATCTTTTTTTTCTCGTTCTTTATTCCACTCTCTTAATCCTTTTGGTAACGTAGTGTCTTCTTCAAACGATCCAGTACCTTCAACAAACTCTTCATAAGTGGATTTTTCAGGGAATGGTCTTCGACCTAACAATTCGATCATATCTTCGCGACTTAAAATTTCTTGTTTTAATAGTCTTTCGGCAACTTTGGTTACGTTATCACGGTGACTTTCTAATAGTTCTTTAGTACGAGTATATGCATTATTAATTAATACTCGAACTTCTGAATCTATTAACTGTGCTGTACTCTCTGAATACGGCTTTTCCAAAACCATTTCTCCAGGTTGTGGCATATCAAAACTAACATTACCAACTTTTGGATTCATACCATAATGTACGACTTGAGCATAAGCACTTTGAGTTATTTTCTTCAAATCGTCTTGAGCACCGGTAGTAATACGCCCAAAAAATAGTTCCTCAGATACTCGTCCACCCAAAGCCATACACATACGATCAAAAAGTTGCTCTTTAGTATATAAATATTGTTCTTTTGGTAAATATTGCGCATATCCTAATCCTTTTCCACGAGGTATAATTGAAACTTTTAATAATGGATCTGCGTGTTCTAAAAACCAACCAGCAACTGCGTGACCTGCCTCGTGGTAAGCGACGGTTTTCTTTTCTTCTGGTTGCAGTACATTCGTTTTCTTTTCCATGCCAGCTACAACTCTCTCTATTGCCTGCTCAAAGTGTTTCATTATAATTGAATCTTTCAAATCTCTGGCAGCAATTAGAGCAGCTTCATTACAAACGTTCGCAATATCAGCTCCTGTAAAACCAGGTGTTAACGCGGCCATTTTTCTAGATAAATCATTTTTATCTAAGTTTGTCTTTAAAGGCATTAAATGTACTTTAAAAATGTTGGCCCTTCCTTTAATATCAGGGGCCGGTACATATATTTGACGGTCGAAACGTCCAGGCCGCATTAAAGCCTTATCTAAAATATCGACGCGATTTGTGGCTGCTAAGACAACCACATTTGTAGTTGTATTAAAACCATCCATTTCCACCAACAATTGATTTAATGTATTTTCTTGTTCAGAATGGCCTCCGAAACTTCTACCACCTCGCTTTCGACCAACAGCATCAATTTCATCAATAAAGAGTATACATGGTGCGTGTTTACGTGCCATAGCAAACATATCACGAACTCGAGAAGGTCCTACTCCTACAAACATTTCAAGAAACTCAGAACCAGATACTGTTAAGAAAGGAACATTTGCTTCACCAGCTGTAGCTTTAGCTAACAATGTCTTTCCCGTTCCAGGTGGGCCTAGAATCATAAAATTATTGTTAAATCTGTTCATCCATTAACGAGAAACAAATCAAGTTACCTGTCAACATTGCCCCTTTAGGTATTTTGGCTCCTAAATCAATATATTGCTGAGGATTTTTTAAAAAATTAACAAACTCCATTATTTCAATTTTAGCTTCTTCACAGCCAGCTACATCTCTGAAACAAAGCAAACACAATTTTATCATTTTTCTATTTTCTTTCTCAAAAAAAAAAAAAAAAAAAACAGAAAACCTTACTTAAATCGAACTCCAATCTCATTTGGATTAATTAATTTCGCGGTAGATTCCATAACACCGCCAAAAAGACCACCACCTTTGCGGCCTGCTCGACCAGTCATCATGTCCGCCGATCGACGCATCATATAAACTAAAAATCCTATGATTAATAATGACGGTAAAATGCCAGAAACACTTGATAGTTCTAATTCTGTTTTATATATAACAGGAATATAATTTGCTGGTTCTATGTTCATATCAACTTGTGCACTCTCTAAATTTCTTTCAAAAGAATCCACGCTTCCAATATTAAACCACAATACATTCTAAAAAAAATACTTTTAAATGAACAAATTTCTGAGTAAATAAATATACAAAAATATTAAAAAATAACTAAAAATATTGGACAAGTAATAAAAAATTGGATTATGATATCAAACTTGATAATGTGGTCAAAAAGATCCTAATCGAACAAAATGTTTTTTGAACAGAGGAAAAATTAATATACAATTTCATTCAAAATATTCCATGAGCTACCATTGTCTACTGTTTTAGATTCTGCTTCGAATTTTGAGTCAGTAGATTAAGTGCCCATTATTTAAAAAAATAACCTTGAACTTGCGCTTTAGAAAAAAACTACCCGAGTTCTAAAAAATTTAGAGAATTAAAAGAACACCCACTGATGCTTAATAATGTGAACAAAGAAAAAATCTATCTAAAACGACGGTTATTTAAAAGAAAACAAAGGGTTGTGAATTAATATTACCGTTCTTTCATTTGCCATTTATCATTTTCTACATGTCATTATCGAGGAAAATTTTTATACATTTATTACATTTTTATCTGAACAAATGACTACTGGGAATCCACTAAATTTCTTACACAGAAATTGTACATAAAATGCTACCTCTACAAATGTAAAAAATTATTTCACAAACGTATGATTCAAACACGTTTTTAAAAACTTTTATGACAAATGTTTATGCATTATTATCTGTTACTTTTATAATTTGAAATATAGTTCATCTTAAATTTTGACTCACCGCATTTTCAACAGTATTGCCAGGTGTTAATTTCACACGGACCCATTTTTTATTTACAACTTCTAATTTTTCAACAATACCACGTGATAAATAACTAAAATCATAATTATCAAATTACAAACTTAAAATTAAAACCATAAATATGAAAAAAACATACCTATGCACAAACTCCTTCCATCCAATTTCTTTATAATTCATTTCCATATATGCAAACATTCCTAGTATGGATAATGCTCCAACTGCACCAAACATTAACCATTTATCTCGATCATTGTCACCAAATGATTTACCGCCTGGCCCACTCCTAAAATATTTGCAGAGCATATTACATGAGCTCAGTATTCGAAATTGAATAGAAAAAGAAGATAAAATAAACATCGAAGGATCTAACTGAGATCAACTTTAGAGCCTTCAGAGATAGGATAGAAAGGTAAGTATTATTAAGGTATATATGTTCTAATAGATAAAATGAAAAATTTGTAATATATAGCCGGGTTAAATGTTGATTATAATTTTCTTAGGACTGAAAAATCGTTTTTTTAATTCTAAATATAAATTGCAGATTAAAAGTAAACGCTAGGATAAAATTTTACATAAAACACATATGCCAAAACCCTTCTTTAGTCTGAGAAATTCTACAAATTTATTTTGGGCTATCACGGTGAGCAATATAAAAAAGTTAGTAAAATGATGATAAAATGCTCATTTTTTTATTTTAAAAATTAAATTTTATTTGGTTAAAGTAAATAATTTTAAAGGGAAGAAAATTTTCTGGCAAATTTCGATTATTTTAATTCAATTTTCAGAGAATTTTCCTTAAATACGTGAAGGATGTCAAAAAAGTATGAAGTTAACATTACAATACATTTTTTTTTTAATTTCTATTTGTAAACATACTTTTATAATAGGATGATATTATAATAACATGGTATTATGCTATTAATATTGATACGCAAACAATTTTGTATAATACACTTTCTTTATTTGTAATAGCTAGAAAGTAATAGCATAAATGTTTTTGTAAATGAGACAATATTCATCACGAATTTTTAATGGGCTATTATATAAGTATTTTGTAGAGTTTTTCTTCTAAACTATGGATTTTAAAAAATGTATCTCAACAGTTTTAAGTTTTACTAACCTTCCTCCAGGTCCACCAAATAAACCAAATGACCATTGATCATAAGGTTTACTTGTTTGTCCTGGCGTTCTCCCAAGTGGTGGAGGTGTTGGTTTTGGTGGATCAGTTGATCGCTTAGCTTCCTCTGCTTTTTTACCATCTTTTTTATTATCACTTGGCTTTACTTTATCATCTTTCAATTCTTTTGCAACACCAGGTTTTGGTTTAAAATATTTTTCAAACCCTTTTGGTGGTTTTTCACAAAATAATTTCCATTCTTGCAAAATACTTTCAAATCCATTAAATAATGAACTACGTTGTAATATTTGCAAATTTTTGTTAAGCTACATAATAAACATATAAAATTAAACTTTCACTATAATTAATAAGAAAATGTCATCATATAAATAAAAATGTCATCATACCGCAACAAAATTTATTTCGCCATGATTTACACCTTTCCACAATAACTTCTCTACCCGTGTTACTGTTTGAAGTAACCTATGTGCCATATCAATTTTGAAATATCCTGAAAATAAATATTTGTCACTGTCTTCTACTACATAACCGTGTACTCAACTCCATTTGTAACTTATTCTCAATCAATTATATGTTAGTACTGCTATCTATTTAAAAATAACTGAACTGGTTTACTCAACTTTGCGACTCTCAATGCCCTGTTGGCTGTTGGTGGTACCTCTATTATCTGTTCTAAAAGAATTGTATTGTACAAAAGAATCAATGAGATTTATTGTACATTACATATAAGATAGACGTTTTTAATTATTTATAATGTATTGTTTTTTTTTTTTCTAAAAAGTCCCCATACATGAATAAAATCTTATTTTAAATATATACAAAATTTTGATTTGTGTATTTCATTAATTTATAAATATTTATAATTGACTGATCTGAATGGATGAAGTCACGTGACTATTTGACACGGCGTGTGACAGTAGAAAAAAGAAAACGAAGTATTAATTATTTTTTCAGGCATGATGGCGCCAAATTATATGATAAAGTTTTGTGTTTATAAAATAATTTTATTAACATATACGCGAAAATTTTTAAGAGTGAATGATTAAAATAAGTAATTTTAATAAAAGAAGTATACATGATCGAAAAACAATCGGTCGGGGTGAGTGCATCCAACACAATAAAAGCGTGGAATGTGTAATGAGGACATATTGGTTATGCTGATGACAATCCATCATCAATGCACTTCGATATAATTTTACCTGTTTAATCATAATCACTTAAAAAATATAAACATAATTAAGGATTATTTAATCAATAAAATTTAATTTTAATATTCATTAATCGATTCATACATTATTGTTTTCTTATAATAATTAAATCTGTGCAGAAAAATATGATCGAAATTATTCATTTCGGGTAAGGGGATGTGCGGGTATGATAGGGGTAACATGCTATAGGCCAGTTCGTCGATCTACCTGCCATCTGTATTGTCAATGTTGTTAGGCTTACCAAATGGAGTCTAATGGAGGATATAAATCGCAAATATATCAATTTTATCAATGTTAATAATGAAAAATCTTAATGGAAATGGTATATATTATATATTTATTATGTGTTCGGTAGTGAACGTTTTGTTAAAATTGTGTTCAAATATTGTTTGTGTTGATTTTATGCATGAAACCTGAAGAGCAATGTTTACACTAGACATGGGAGACACCTCCACCAGCTCTGGGCCATCAAAATCTTTTTCCTCATTACTCATTTCTACGTTTTTATTTAAAAAAAAAGTGCTGTCCACAAAAATAATATCATTTTATAATACTTATGTATATTTACATTATTTTTGTTTACTATATATTACACTTTGTCCTACCTATAAAAATGTATTATTATTTGCATGTATAAAACTCATTTACTAGCAAAAAACTTAAATTGAATATTTTAATAAACTAAAATTGCCCGCTTTATTTTGATTTCATTTAGCAAATTAACAATATAAACTAGTAGATTGAAAAAAGCGTTTGATTTATTTTGAACTGTCCAAATTGGGATGTTTGTGTATAATGTGTTTATTATATTTGGTTTTAGAGTTCTCAAAACATCACACTACTTCAAGAGAATAAATTCATAGCTATGTAGTAAGTAAAGCATGCTAAATTTTGTGTAGTTTACATACATTTTTTATATAACACATAATTGTATTTAGTTTCTTTTCATATGATATTTATATCTTATTTGTTATTAAATATTTCAGACAAACTCTACATATTGTAGCCAATAATACCCAAATTGCAAATGTATTTTACGAACAACTTATAAATTTTTTAACTATTGAAGAAGAAAGTTAATTTACACAATTATTTAGTTAAAAATGTAAATAAATGAACAACTGAATATCGTATAGAAAGGATCGTTTGATTCAAAGAATGCGCTACTTATTTTTATTTTGAGCGCGAAATTTTTGATCTAAAGCATTGATAAATTTAAATTCAATGTTAAAATATAATATGACATTCTTCAAAATTGATATTGGCTTTTATAACAAATACTCCTTTAATAACAATTTTGTCTAAACATTCCATTCTTTACAGTATAAATTATGCTTTTTGCTTACAAAATAGTTTGCTTTATGTTTTAGTTAACTTATTTTATGTTTAATGTAAACCCATTCTTAATTTTTAATAATGCATTATTCGTTTCTAAAGATAGATTTAAATATGTTGTTTGAATTGTAGGTAGCGTGGTGACGTACAACGCGCACCACGACAACGCTGATATTTGAGGCGTTGCAGCATGTCTCAGAGAGCAAAGCGGCCAAACCGAACTGACGATGGCGCGGCCCCGACTAAGAGACGCAAATGTCGGCCGACGACGGAAGAAGAAGAAGCGGCCACCTTGGCTGCAACATGGCAGCCACGTCCTCTTAACGATCTCAAAATATCCAGTATATATAATCGTAGTGCCACAGAACCACCTGCAGAATTATTTCGTAAAGATCTTATAAGCGCAATGAAATTACCAGACTCAGAACCTTTAGCAGCCGATGAATATTGGGTGATTATTGATCAATGGAAACAGGAATGGGAACGAGGCGTTCAGGTTCCAGTTAATCCTGATTCATTACCAGAACCATGTGTTACTGTTGCCGCACATGGATCAACTACTCTTAAGCCGCACAACGAATTTAAATTGTGAGTAGTTTTTTCATATATTATTGTTTACCAATTTATAATTTTTACTGCAAGTATTAATTGTGGTTTATGAATTTCTTAGCGTCAAAATTAAACTGGTAGAATTTTATTAGTTAAAGTGAAAACGGCAAAAATTTCATTATAATTGGTTTAAAATAAATAAGCTAACTGGACAAAACATACTTAAGTCACGAAATCATCGAATTTCACACATTTGATGATTAAAGAAAATAAGAGAGTAGAACGACTTTAAATACACTTAGAGAAGCATTAATCTCGAATAAGCGGTCTAAAAAGCTTAATATCGGTAATTCAAAATGAAGTATAACGGGAACTTATAGTGGATACTTCTCAACGATAGGAAACATTAACTTTATTAATACTACAAATATATATAGCGCTGATAAATTCATTAATTACAACTGCTACTATATAATTTCCATTGCTTACAGCCATAATTACCGTCACGTTTGTTTTTTCCTCAATGTTTTTCGCCAATCGTAAAATGGTCATGTTATTAGCAATGTTCAAATGATGAATGTTTCAATATTTTGTTACAAATCAATTTTTTTTAAAAGAAACTTCGAAACAATTTACTCAATTTACCTTTGCCTGAATCACAAAACAACATTACATATACTATAATAGCTTTTTAAAAAATGTATTATTAAAAGTAAACGTATTTCAATGTGTGTTTCAGTTTCACATGACCTTTTAAAACGGGTCTCATTTTCTTATAGTGAATGGGAGTGTTAAGACAGTTTTAAATACGTCTAAGTACGTTGAATATTCTATAAAATGGAATATAACTATACATATACGCATCTGTAATAGCTCCAATTCGAGAATGTTTTATAAATAAATAATACGTGGTTATAAATAGAAATTTTCATTCGTGTACATTTATTTCCTTTTCATTAGTGTACATTTATTTCCTACGCAAAATGGAAATTCGTTAAAAAAAGTTATGTTTCTAAATTAATATTTTCGAATAATACATAGATTTGTTTTACGAAGACACTAACGAATTTCATAATTCCTTACAAAAAAATCAACGCAACTTATAATTTGTCATGAAGACAAATACATCTCTTGATTGATCGTAACTAACCCAAATCTTTATTTATATGGAATAAAATGTATAATAGACAGGTACACAATATATTATTACATTATGAGCTGGGATAAATTAAGAATTGTGTTAGTATTGTAATAACATTATAATTAGTTTTGGTTTTCATGAAGGGTCGGTTTATATACGATATGTACACTTTCGTAAGAATAATACAAGTTAGACACATTAAAATTTCATAACATTGGCACATATAAGACAGAATGTTTATTAAATAGTTTACCACGAATTAAAAAATTTTAATAACTAACGTTTAACGAACAATTCAATGTTTACCTTTAAAGTGATCGTCCGCTGAACTAATTAACAGGTTTTAACTAAAAAGATTACCAAAGACTATAATTGAAGAAGTTGTCTAAATGAACTTTGACAATAAGTTCTATTGTATTTAAACAAAATATATGATTTACATTCTATAAATTACATTCGTGTCTTAAAAAATATCATATTCAACACTCAAGGAAAAGAAACCCCAAAAAAATTAGTTTGATGTATTTTATTTATTACGATTAATTTTATTTCATGCCATACAGGTATGATATGAATTCAAGTTTTCTAATTTGCTAGAAAAATTTTATAAAGATCTAAGTTATTAAAATGAGCTTCAGCAAAACCCTCCATTCAATCTGATTAATTAATAGAAAAAGAATGATTTGTTTTCCTTGAAAAAACATACCATATTTTTGCATTTTCTCACGTATAAAAGAATTGCATATTCCAGCTTACAACATAATAGCTAGAAACTTTATTTTTTGTAATTAGAAATATACAGTTTTAATTCATATTCTTATTAATTAACAAAAATATATTTTTATTCTGCAATTGAAAAATTGCATTTTTTTTAATGAATTTAAAAAAAATGTATATATATATATATCTTATTGGTAAATTTTAAAAAATTATGAGGTACAGAAATGATTATTTGTCTTACAGTCCGAAAAATAAATACATCCGTATTACAAAAGATGAACAATTTATTCCTGAAGAACATTATTTATCAAAAGCGGCATCACGTGCTGACGCAGCATGCTCTTACGATTTAGACGAATGCGATGCTGCTTGGTTACGTTTGGTAAATGGAGAAAGAGCATTAGCTGGATTACCACCAATAAACGAAGAGCAATTAGAACGTGTTATAGAAGAATTAGAGGTACATTGTTGGGATAGAATACAAACAATTATTAAGAGTGAGGAAGGTCTAGGTATTGAATTCGACGAAAATGTTATTTGCGATGTATGTAGATCACCAGATAGTGAGGAGGGTAATGAAATGGTGTTTTGTGATAGTTGTAATATATGCGTTCATCAAGCTTGTTATGGTATTACGAAAATACCACCAGGTCAATGGCTTTGTCGTACGTGTGCACTCAGCCAACGACCTGATTGTCTATTATGTCCAAATAAAGGTGGTGCCATGAAATGTACACGATCTGGTCAAAAATGGGCGCATGTATCTTGTGCATTATGGATACCAGAAGTAAGTATAGGTTGTGTTGAAAAAATGGAACCTATAACAAAAATTTCAAGTATACCTCAAAGTCGATGGGCTCTTATTTGTGTGTTATGTCGTGAACGAGTTGGTGCTTGTATCCAATGTTCGGTAAAAACTTGTAAAACTGCGTACCATGTAACATGTGCATTTAAACATGGATTAGAAATGCGTGCAATTATTGAAGATGAAAATGCGGAAGATGGTGTGAAATTACGATCATATTGTCAAAAACATAGTGTTTCAAGTAAAAAAGAGAAAAGTGTGTGTTCAGGATCTGAAGATGATGATTGTAAACGTAAAAAACGAAAAGACATGACATCTGAGGAAAAGAATCAAGCAAGAGCTGCTCGATTACATGAAATTGAGGCAGAATTTGATAAACATGTTTCACCCAAAGATGTAGGAACTTCACCCGGTGTCGATGCTGAAGGTATTCACTATATTTATAACTATTGGAAACTAAAACGTCGTGCTGGACATAATAAACCATTATTACCTCCCAAATTTGAAGATGTTGATATGCTTTCACATAAACAAGAACAAGCAGATCTGGAGAAAATGAAAACGTTTGTTCAATTGCGTCAAGATTTGGAGCGAGTAAGGAATCTCTGTTATATGGTAAGTCGGCGCGAAAAATTATCGCGTACGTATTTCCGTATGCGGGAACAAACATTTCATAAACAAGTGGCTGTACTCACAGACACAAACAGTGGAATTACTGCTTCTGTTGAAGATGCAGTCATTGAAGCAAACCATGGACCATCTATTTATGATCGTTTATATTCTCATGTGAAAGCAGAAGATCATACAAATGATTTTGAAAGTATTTTAGCTCGAATAGCGGGTATTAAATCACCATATGAATCATCAGACGAAAAAATTAATGGCCTTCTTAAAACAGATAAGAAGGAAAATCCTTATAAAAAATTGTACTTTAATGGTTCATCGAAGAGACGTAGTGGAAGTGTTTATGGAAGTAGTTATTCTGGTACAAGTGGTAGTGAAGTTGATATCAAAATAAAACGCTCAACAAGTACTGAAGAGGATAAATCAGTGCATACATTGAATAACAAGAAAACTCTAACACCTAGTGCAAATAAAAGACGTAATAGTGTTAAAACAAAGAAACGTCGAAGAGGTAGACCTAGTCTTAATTCTCGTGTACATTTAGACAGTTCTAGTGAAGAAGATATTACTACAAAGGACAATAAAGTGCAATCGCGCAATCGTACTTTAAGACAAATGGTGAGTGAAATTGGTGATGGTGTATCAGCCACTGATAGTGACGATATTATGATAGTGAGTTCACCAAATAAAACCATTGATACAAAGACATACAAACAAATATATTCAGATAGTGATAGTTCTGATAGTTCAGACAAAGATGATCGAAATGAAGACCGATCATCAAATGCTGCTAGTGATTCTCAACAACAGCCATTTAGAACGAAAGCAGCTGTTAAAGAATTCTCCCAACAATCAAAACCAAGCAATATAACTAATAAAAAGAAGACAACAACACCAACTCCAGTCACTCCTTCTGCAACCGAAAATGTTTGCGAAAAAGATAATAAAGATAAGGACAAAGAAAAAGAAAATGTTAAATCAGCGAAGAAAAAACCATCTGATTTAATTGTACCACAAAGGCAAGCAGCTAAGAAAGCGTCAGAAAATATGCGATCAACTACAAGTTCAAGAACGAAAGATCAACCAACTGCTGAAACAGAAATCGCTAAACCTGAAATTAAATTAAACGAAGAATTGGTAGTAAAACCTGTAAAACCGAAACCTGCTAATAAAACAATTAAAAATAAGGAAATTAAAGATAAAGAACCTATAAAAGAAGCAGCAAAATTGACAAAAGATATCAAAACCTCAAGTAATGTTGATGTATTTGATCTTGGTAAAGAGTTGGACAAAGAAGAAATGCAAGAAATTTTAGCATATGTACCACAACGACAAGCTGCAAAGAAAGCTGCAGAACATATTAAAAGTGGTCTTGGTAAACCTGGTGCTGTTCCAACCGTTGAGGTGGAACCAGATTCTAAATCTGAAAAATTAAAGAAAGATGTTAAAGATATTAAAGATGTTAAAGATATCAAAGATGTTAAAGAAATTAAAGAAGTAAAAGAAGTTGAAATTACTAAAATAAAGAAAGAGCATGAACCAATTGTAAAGGCTAAACCTGAACCAGTTAAAGTAGAAAAGAAAGTGGTAGAAAAGAAAGTACAACCTCCTAGTTCATCATCGTCTTCCTCATCATGTTCTTCCACGGATTCTTCAACAAGTAGTAGTTCTGATAGTGAGTCTGATTCATCACCTAAAAGTGATACAGGCACTAAAAGACCATCTCCGGTACCACCTAAAGGCAATAATGCCAAAGACTGGCCCTTTCTTGACAAGGGATCTAAGTCTGCCGCTATATTGCCCAGTACCGACAGTAGTAGCAACTCCTCCGACGAGAGCGATGGTGAAAAATTACCACCAACGACTACTAAAAAACGAATTAGTACCGATTCAAAATCAGACACAAAATCTAAAGTCGTTAAAACAGTTAAGAAACCCGACACGACAACATCAACTCCAGCACCTCAACCAAAACAAAAACCAACAGTTCGAGATGATGAATCACCCTCAAAATTGGCTGGAAAGAAATTCGACAGTGCGCTTGAGAAGAAGCTTAAAACTTCCGATGGGCGGCCTGAAGTTGAATTTCAGCCGCCAACTATTGAGGGAGAGGAATCACGAAGAACAGCAGCTACGAAAACTAAACAACAGCCACCAGCAAGAACACGCAGCAAGAGGTCGAGTAACGCGAGTGATAGGGTCGGAGATGTTTCTAGCAGGGCAAGAGATACTTCTTCTAGCCAACAGAGGAGTAGTGTGGACCGACAATCCAGTCCCGAGCGACTTAAGAAAGAGCAATCCAAATCTGAAGTTAGGAAGAGAAAATCAAGTACAGTGGAAAATACCGCTGTGCACAATGAAATTGATAAGTCAAAATCTACCAACACCGTTACCATCGAGAAAGCGAGCCTCAAGCCCAGTCAACTTTCTCCTACGATCCGGAAAACGGACAAGAAGCTAAATGAGAAAGTAATTGCAAAGACTGACGATGTTGTACAAGTTAGCAGCATTTTGGAAAAAGAAATAATGGAACGTAAAGCAGGGGGTGGCGGCAATGAAATTGCAACTGGAAAGGCCTCTAAGAATACATTAAATAAATTATTAGAAAAACGAGATAAACAAGTAAAAGGTAGTGATAAAATAACAATAAATAATGAAATAACAATAACAACTGAAAAACGTGAGGACCGACTCAGTCGATCAACAACCAAAAAGTCTAAAATAGAAGAGTCAATTAAAGATCGTGAGAATACGTCAAATCAGCAGTTGAAAAAATCACCAACGAAAACATTAAAAGATCAAAATGAAATAATAACAAATAAAGAAACCATTGTTGAAATTGAGGAGAAAATAACACCAAAAATAAAGACTAAGAAATTAGACGACAGCACAACAACTGCTATGGAACCATTTTCTAATAAAACAAATTTCAATACGGATATATATTTCAGTAAAGATGATAGTAAAATGGATATTGAAAATGAAATTAAAGAAGAAATTACTTTAATTGATAGCAAAGATGAGCCAAAACCTCCTACACCTACGCCACAAGAGCCGGCGGAACAACAGGTTGAACAACCAGAAGAGAAAGTTAAAATACAAGAGGAAACAAAAGAACCACCTGCGCCAGAAGCTATTCCAAATGATATTGACATTCACCAGTATCCAACACGATCAATATTTTCACCACAACCTTCTGTTAAGGATAGTTCTGGTCCTAATGAAACTAGTTTCGAAATGAATGAATTCGACAATGATCTAATTACAGATGAAACTCCAGATGATACATTTGGCATCGAAAAAGATGAAATACGTCAAACGTCATTTACATTTGGGGGTAATACTGATAATTCTTCGTTATTTAAAGAAGATTCTAAAGAAGATAGTGCAAGAGAAACTTTAAATCTTGTTGAAAAATTAAGAATGGGATTGTCAAAGAAATCTACATGTAGTAACCAAGCAGAAGATATGGAATTAGAGCCTAAAATTGAGGAAGATATATCGAATAAACCAACTGATGAATATAAAGAACAATCTGCCCCAGTGCCAATTGATATTGTTGAACCAAACATTATCGATGATAATAAACCACAAGAACAAGAACAATCTGAAGTTTTAATATCAACGAATGATATTTGTAGTAATACAAGTCATACAACAGAACAATCTATTGCCGAACAATCAATCGAAAACATTCATCAACAAGTGCCGATATTACCATCGGATTTACCATACATTAGTGAAAATGCATCTGGCTATGATTCTGGTGTGTATTCTGGTGAACCAATGAAAGACATATCAGCTGAAGCACAGTCAGAACTAACAGCCCAAAATACTGATCATTGGATTCCTGAGACAAATTTCCAACCTCAAGATATGGAATTAGAGCCTCAACCATTACTTCCTGACAATGAGAAGGTATGTATCAATTAATAATTCCTATGTATTTTATTTACAATGTGTGCAAACCGTCACCAAATTAGCAACGAGTAACATCTCAGAGAATCATTACAACTAGATAATCCATACTGATGATGACTACTTTGTAGTCGAAATACGTATTTATAAAAAACAAAATAATTTTATCTAGAAAATTAGGGAAAAAATCGAAATTTATTCGAAAAATCCTAGAATTTTCATTAATAATTATAAAAAACAAAAAACACCTCTCAATAAGTTAAAAACTCCATACTCAAATTTTTTTAGCATTTTTAGCACAATTAGCAATCTATATTATTTTTTATTTGAAAAATGGCTTTTTTTTTTGTTTTATGTATATTGTATTTTAAATTTTAGTATTAGAAATGTATAAACGGTTTTTAGATATTTATTAGAGGATTCACTCTTCATCAGTAATAGTGATTAAATAATCAGTTAATTTTCTTTTTTATTCCAATTATATCATTGTGAAAATAATAAAACTAAAAATACTTAAGTGTTTTTTAAAGGCGAATTCTGTCCTCAAATTTTGTATAGTCTCTATTATAATTATAAAAAATTTGGTGCTTTTTCAACGTCCATAAGAATTTAATTTTTACTAATTACACTAACCTGCTTTATAAGTATATTTTTTTTTACATTGAATTAATAATTGATTTGAAATTATAGGATATGCATTCACAAATACCAAATTGTCCACCAATGGAATCAACCGATCATCATTTAATGAATCAGCAGATACCTGTAAATGAATGTATGGCAATGCCGCCAATGATATCAAACTCACCATATCAAGAAATACCAAATCCAGCTAAATGGAATGAAAGTGAAATGATGCCAGAACGTAGATCATCATCATCGTCAATAGCGTCATCTTCATCAGAAATATCACGCCGAAATGATGAAAATGAAATTTCAAAACGTGAGGAACAATTAATGCTAGCATTACACCCATCCTTAGATATGGCATATTCCAATTTACATCAACAATTTCCACTTGCACCAATTAATGATCAATTAACATATCATCCATATTCGGAAGCGTCACCATTTGTTGGTCCTATAGGTGGACCTGTATCGTTATTACCACCACAACAAATTAATACACAGATACCATTTCCATCACCTGTGTTTCCACCATCATTTGGTACAAATTTTCCTACAGCTCACGCAGTATTACAACAAGTTCAAAAACCACCAGAAGAATCACATCATTTTCAATCACCATGTACAGCTGCTTTTACTTCATCGTCACATAATATCGCCTTTACTGCAGCTATGGTGTCTAAACCTGAACCAGCTACAGTAATGGAAGATGATCCACCATTATCATCTCCAGTTCAACCATCTCCTTCGCCGATATTAAATAATATTAACGAAATGAATCATAGATCACCAAGTCCAATTACTACCCCATTACCAAAAACAACGCCAACTAATACAACTGGTAAAAAATCACCAACAAAACCAACACGGAGCTCTGCGAGAGTTGTTAGCCAACAAGGTAAATCGCCGGGTAAAAGTCCTGGAAAATCACCTCGACAAATGGAAGTTCAAACTAAAGTAGTAACACAAAATAGAAAACGTGATAATAATCGTGGTAATCGAAATGCAACGACAGCTAGAGGACGCGGTCGTGGTAGAGGACGTGGTCGTGGAAGTCATCCACTAATTAGCCACATAGATTCAGAATATAATACAATACATAATAAATTAATTGGTACTGTGTACGATTTAGATTTTGATGAAGATATTGCTGGTGAAAATGTTGAAAATTTACGAACTATGCGTGAACGTAGAAGATCAACTGATTTACATGAAAGGAAGGAAGGCAATTCATATTTAGCTAGAGATTCTTCAATATCACCTAGATTTTCAAGCCCAACGCAGAATAGTAAAACACGTTCATCGTATGTTAATGATTTGAGAGACCTTCGACCACCAACTCCAGTTACAGATTTACCGACGCTTGGTACAGTTTCATCTCAACCACAATCGTTTCCAGATATGGTTCAACCTGTTTTACCAGGACCAGTTGATATGCGTACATATAGTGGTGCATACGAACCTTCTTCTGCTAGTTCAGAAACATTAAGTAATCAACAGTTATTGGGTGCTTTTGCAAGTGGTACAGCAGATCATCCAATATCAGAAAATATAGACGAAGATCTCGAAAAAGAATTGCATACAGCGTTAGCGGCAAGTACTGTACGACCAGACCCACCATTAACTATTAGTAATAGTGAAACTCCGACATTAAAAGCTACATTATCGGAATCTAGGAATCAACTAAAAGTGAAAATTAAAGGACCATTTTTGGATGCAAACTACACATCAACAGTTGCACCACCACAACAATCTATTGTCGAACCAATTGTTGTTACAAGTAATAATTTTTCAAGTAATACAAACTTATCTGTAAGTGCTTCAGCGTCATCTTCCGGTACATCGAATTTGCGTCGCATGCGAAAAAAAGAATTATTACGCCAATATCAAACACAAGATATGAACATGGATGAACCGATTACAGGTATTACTGGCGGACAATCAATCGTTCCAGCTACACCTCCACTTGTAAATAGAACTGTGATTACTATACCAAAAGCTGTTGCCTCCATGACGAGTATTCCTACTAAAGAGGATTATAAGGCTGTTGTAGATGCGAATATGGAGAAAAAGAAGAGAAAAGAAAAAGGAAATATGAGTATCCCATCTCATGAATTTAGACACCTAGACAGCTTACCAGACGAAGATCTTGATATGCCTGAAAGAAGAAGAAGCATTGGGTCTAATGGTAGTAATGCATCTGGAAGCGGTGGTATTAATATTGATGTGTATAATAAACGTAGAGGTGGTAGAACTACTGTGCGGCCCCCACCATTACCGCAACCTACAGCACCTAAACTCAAAATAAAAATCGGTGCAGATGGTGTTACAACTAGTATGGATGACAAGCGATGCAGATCAAGGCCACCTAAAAAACGTTTAGCAGCAAATAATCAAGTTATATTTGAAACAATCAAACGTGATAGTATGAACTATAGACGGAAAGTGATGGAAAGTTTCGACGAACAGAAAAAGAGTAAATCATCAAAAAGTGGTAAAAAGAAGAGGAAAAAGAAAAAAGAACCTCAGGTGGAAATAATAAATAATGACAATGGTAATACTCCAAAATTAATAATACGTTTCGGTAAAAAGAGAGACGATAATTGTAGTAATAATAGTAGTGTTGAAAAAAGTACATTTATAGTGACGGGAGCGGTAAACCCAGCACCTAGGACCGAACAAGCATCAGATAGTAGAACGGCTGCACCGCCTTCTTCATCTGATATTCTACACTCCTTACAAGACAATATTAGTGGTAGTGTTTCAGCTCTTCGTAAAGTGCGTGCTACAAAAGTGACTCCCATTAGATTAAAAATAGCTCGCTGTCATAAGGGTACAGGGTATGTGATGAAAACAGCAAATACAGATACAACGCTGTTGGACTCATCAAGGACATCACCGGTTATTGATGATCAGGATGAGGAACAAGAAACCGAAGTTCCACTTCCATTACCTCTTGATCCTCTAGCACCTGATCCACTCGCTTTACCAGAGATGTTAGATAAAGAATTAACATTAACAAATAGTGCTGTCAGTGGTGATACTGTAGATTTAGATAATAATACACCACGAACAGTTGTCCTTGAGCCGACACATGACACAAGTCACACGCCTTTACCCCTCAATAAAGATTGCGAGGTTAGGTGATAATGTGTATCATAATTATTTCTTTGTATTATACTTAGGTTTACAATTATATACATATTATATATATATATATACATTATAAAAAATGATTAAAGACGTTAGTTCGTATGTAATCACAAGGTGATGTTCCGTGAACGGGGACTTGTACCAAGTACACACTAGAAAAGTATTGAAGTATTCAGTGTTTTCACTTTGTTTTAGATCACGTTGTTAAATGCTGTCATAGTGAATGTTTTTAGATTAGCGCATCTTTGCACAGTTCACTTTTCTATTGAATTCAACGTAATTAATTCTATTTTCATTTATTTTATTCATATTTTAAAGTTAAAATTTTTTTCGAACTCAAAACTCATTTTATAAATAATTAAGACAAACCTATACGACAATTAATTTTGTCGTAATTCATTTCAAAAGAGCATATCGTATTAATTTTACTTAAACGTTACAAATTTTATTATAAATTTTTATTGATTATTTGATATTTTGTAACTATTTATACAAATGATTTTATAACGAAAATAGTCTTATTTTATTATTGAAAAATATTTCAAAATTTTTTTACTGTATTTATTGATAATATTAAAAAATATTTTATTATTTTATTTATCGATAACTTTTCAATGCCTCTTATGTACAAGTAATTTTTTTCGGCATTTAATACACTTTCTTCCTAATATTTATCAGATGAATAAAAAAAAAATTCAATTGTTAGCGGATGTATATAACGAAATATGTTGGATCTTCAACAATTTTTTAATTATGAAAATTATTTCACTACATAGGGAAAAGTCTGCACTAAATTTCGAAAAAAAATTATTTTGCGTATCTCATGGACATAATTTGGGACAAAATAATACAAAATTTTAAACATGTATTTAATCCGCAAAAGAATCTTGGTTTAGGTGGATTTAAGCGCAACACAAATAAAATTGTTGGAATAACTTCACACAACAATTTTCAGCTATCGAATTCGATATATTTACATATGTTTAATTCAAGAAATATCTATTTAATTTTTGTTTACCAACAATTTACCGTATTTGAACAGCAAATTTTCAAATACGCCAAAAAGGTTGGGTATCAAAAATATGAAATTGTTATTTATTGTGGAGTGAAATAATCAACCTGTATTCAGTCGATTAGTTTAAATTATTCCGTTATTTATCGAATTAAATACGATTAAAACATATTTTACGTGGTTAAAATTTTTGTTTCAAGAAATTTTAACGTTTGGCTGACGCTGAAGTTGATTGCTTATAGCCAATAATTCTTTTTGGATTAAATACTTATTGCAATTGGTTAGAATTAGTTTTCTTACCAATCACAAATTATTATTTTATTCCGCCTTTATTTCAACTTTTAAGCATGACGACATCCTAAAGAATAGATTTGTTTTCTCAGATTTAAATTTTTTAGAGGTAATACTCATTTTTTATATTTTTATTTTTTTCTGGATACAAAAACTGATGAGAAATAATTACTAAAGAGTTTTAATTTTACTTTCCATTTTTATTTTTTGTCTACTATAATTTCAAATTAAAAGTAAAAAATTTGTCGAACTCCATTGTGTGCATGGTATACTACAGACTTAAAGTTCGTGGGCGTTTTGAACTAAGATCTTTCTGCAAGGCTGTAAATTTTTTCAGTGATGGATCATAGTATACTTAGTACGGTAGATGTGATTAATTTTATTTGATTTTTTTTTTTCATTTATGCCTGAAGCAGATTGTTGGCGGAAAATTTGAGGAACTGTTGCATCACTATCATCTTCAAAATTTGAATTCTAGTGTAAAATTAGAAAGGAAATTTTCGAGATAATAATCACGCAGAGGTTTGCTAGATTGTCTATCAACAATATTAGTTTTTAATTGTCTTTCAGTATTCTCGAAGTTATGAGTGAGAAAATCATTAAATTAAATCTGCTATCATATGTCAATTCATTGGTAGAATTAAATGATTTTTATTTTAATTTTAATTGATTTGTTTATTTAAAATTCGATTTTTGTCTATCGATTATTTTTAACACATGCTCTTTTGATTTTCAAGCCAATATGTTTGCGCAGCTTTATATTTACATGCAATTTTTTTTAATGACAACAAGTAATAAATCACACAGCATACCAGCATAGGAATAAGAAGAATACCTAAATTCATATACTAAAATGTAAATTATTGACTCGAAAATAAAATGTTCTTTTACAAACGTTAAAATCAATAGAAAAGTAGTAATTCCGTTATGTTATGCAACTACAATGTAGTGTATAAAGAGGTCAATTACTGTTGCATACACATAAAAAAAGTAAAGGAAAAAATAAGATAAAAGCAAAAAATTAAACAAACATGAAAAAACGGATAATTAATATTTTTGTACATAATGTAAGTTATAATATGCGCAATGTGAATATTATTATATAATAGTACTAATTTATATATTAAAAATTAAATAAACAAAATATTATGATTGAAGTCGTGTTGACAGTTTTATATAGAATCGTTATTATACACTGTTCAAAATGACATAAGAAGTAATATGTTTGTTGGCAATTTTATACATTCAGTAAAAATAACCGGACTAAAAAATTAATTTAATAAGTAAATTTATCTTGCAAAAGTTACAGGACAGATAAAAATTTCCGATTTTGGAACATTCACAAGTTATCGCCGATGCCATAGTTTTATAATAATAAAAAATTTAAAATTCTTTTGTCATTATTAGTAAGCGAAACTTCTATTTAAGGGATTATAAAGAATCTAAATTGTTCGTTTTAAAAACACAAAGCTAAATTTAAAATTGAGATCATTTTCAATAAATAGTACGATTAGCTTCTAAATTAAACATGTTTATGTATACTGGAATTTTAATTTAGCATGTTTATTTATATTAATGAGTGGAATCTGCAAATAAAAAGTTAGCTTATTTTGTAGTTTTTGTATATTGTTGCAATTTTTATAAGTAGAGGTTTGCTTACCCTTGGTCTACATTTTACATTTACCAGTTTATTAACCGAATGTTAGAATAACGAATGTTTCAATTAAAATAGTTCTTTAATTTATAGACAACTTGTAACAACAGCAATTTTAAAATATTTTTTAAATGAGTACTTTATCTTTTGAAAATATAGTGGACGAAGTGGTGTAATTTTACTGTGATACATTAATGTCACGTATTATTCGAATATTTAGGAAATATAGAAATTGAGAACAAAAGCTTACTCTTTCCATTATTATTATAACACTACTCCAAAATAAAAATGAAAATTTTATATAATTATCGTTAGAATAAAAATATCTAATCATTTTCGTAAAAAGTGATTCCATTTAATATTCGACAGTTACGATGCTATTATTCCGGGTACTTATACAAATCATTATTTCTTTCGTATATGTTTACAGAAAAAATAATCAATAAAAATCATATTCAACAGCTAAAATAAAAAGTGCGACGATCTGAATTTTTCATGCTTATTGAAAATTCCACAGTACACGATTTTTATAATGTATTTTATAGCTTATTCGGTTTCAATCAATGTTTTACGTAAATAAAGAAAATTAAATCTGGAAAGCACTTAACAAACCATAAAAGTATTGTATTTTATAATTTTAAATATGTATGAATGATTCAAGTAAATGTTTAATTTTATCGAAATGTAAAAAAAAAAAAATTAATTAATTTTTGATTATGTAGATCTGTTTGTAATGATATTAATTTTTACATCACGCTCTAAATGTGAACAATAAGCATGATTATTATTTAAACATTAAAATGTTTGATAAACAGAATTGTCTAAAGGTCTATAGAATTGAATTTTATTGATATGCCAATGATCAAATTACATCTTAATTCATTTTGCATGGTATTATTATTATAATGTAAATCGATCAAAAGAATAAAATAATTATAATATTATTAATTAAATTAAAAAAAAAAAAAAGTAAATAAAAATTTAAAAAAATTACTGAATGAACATAAATAAGGATTAATTACAAAAAAAGGTAGCTTGTGCGAGCCGTAGCTACTCTAATTGTGACTAAATAAGTAAGAAAGGGAATGAGAAAAATTTTATCGTGTGTTTTTTAAATAGTTTATTTTTTTATTTTTGTTATATTTATTATGTACCTGTTTACAAAAAATGAATAACTATACTATATTTATTTTAAATTAAGAAATTAAATTAAAAACTATTATCATAATATTTAATAAATGAACTCTTTTTCAACATTTTTTATGTTTATTTATGATAATAGTTTTTAATGACTATATATTATAAATTGAATTCTGAATATGGTCTTTACTTTTTATAGTTAATATCAATTTTAAATTCATAAAAACATTCCAGTCGAATTGTCGCAATAAACAATTTACCATCCAAAATGTCAAGTTTTGTTTTGAGTTATTTTGTGTATATGTTTCTTAAAAAATTCAAGGTTTTATATTTTGAACTAGTTGTGGATTTTCCGAAATTTATAAATTTGTTACAGTTTTTCCTTTATAAATTGTTTCCGATTCGTCGCAGTTCAACAAGGTTTATTAGCTTAATGATAATATTTCCTGAAAATTACTCTCATTTTGGATATTTGCTGAAATAAACAAGACTCGTTGAATTAGATCGAATCGTAAGGATTCATTTAAATAAAGATTTTAGAATGTTTTTGATAATTTTCCCTCATATGTCTATTTGAAATTTTTTCTAATTTAAAACTGTGATTTTTTCGCATTATACCAAAAGTTTATAATGGTGCTCGCTATAAGAGTTATTGGGTTGAATAAAAAAAAAAACAACAGTCTAAATTTTCAGATGTCACGTTGAAACTAAGAAATAATATTCAAAATGACACAAAAGTTCTAGAAGGAATTGTTTGTAGATCACTTTATGCGAAATTAAAATTCTTTTCTGCATTCACTGATTACAATAACACTACGGAATTTGTTAATTAGTTTAAATTTTAAATATTTCTGTTATTATACCGAGCTTAGTGCTCTATGCGCTAAATAGCTAGTAGTCTATTGAGAACACCAAATTTAATTATTATCACCTCTCAAATTTGAATTTGAACCATTTTCGAATTTTGCATTTACGTTTGACTTGTGAATGTAATTTCAAATTTTGTCCCTGCACAGAAAATTGGACACAAAAAACTAATTTCGTGTTTTAGTGCACTTGACAATACCATTGTAAATTTTTATGTTTGCATAATTTTGTCGGGAAAACTGAGCACTGGAATCAATTTTATGCCCTAGCATTTGACAAATCAAGGTCTGATTTTTTGTTAGTTATTTATATTTAGGACCTATTTTAAAAAAAATGTACCTCATTGAAAGTGGTTTTCCGTTTAAAATTTAATGTTAAAATTGTATCACAACTTCTTATTTTTATACCACGTAAGATTGCAACTTCTTTGATATAATTTTTTTTTTAATTTCATAGAATCATATCTCAAATGAATCTCAAAATGTTATTTATGCATGTCAAAATATTTTTCAAATTTATATTGATTGTGAATTTAATATATACTCATGTAGTCAAAAAACCCAACGACCTGCATGTTGAAAGCTTACTTAAAATTGTAAAATACACTACTTTGATGGTGTATTTTATAATTTTTTTCAGTTTAAATGAATGTATTAGATAAACTAAATGAATTCTGATAAACAACATAAAAATCGAATATTTAATGTTTTTAAAAAGGTATAAAAATAACAAACTAAAAAGTGTCGTATTTTTGATTTTTTGAGTATACATTGTATAAAATTAATTTTTATTGACTATCGGCAATGCTGGATTTATTTATAAATTGAACCATATTTTCGGAATTCAATTTAAAAAAAAAATGTAATGAAATTTTCACAACGGACACAAAATTTTACCAAATTAATACTTTATTATGTAAATACTATTACATAACTTTTTCTCAGATGTTTTGTTTTTTATTTTCTAAACATTTGATCTCTTGGATCTTTTTTCGGCAGAAAAAATCCAATATATTTCCCAAAATTCTCGTAAGATAAATTAATAAAATATATATATATAAATCCATTAAATTTTTTTCATATATACTTTCAGAAGATTTGTAAAAAAATATTATTTGCTGGATGACGAGGTCAAGTCAATCACGATCATTTTTCGTCAATCCATTATTTATTTAATATCTTCCAAAGGTTGTATAATTTTTAAATAAATGATACTTGCACAATTTTCAGTTTTAACAGAAATAATTTAAAAAAAAAATTGATTTTTAAGAATATTAAAAGTTATTTTCGAAATATCAAAAGAATTTATTTATTTTTTTTAATAGCAAGTATTGAAGTTTTTTTTGCAATACTGTTTTTTTAAAGTAAGCATAGTATAGTTGAATTATTTGATTTTATTTTTCTTTTGTCATATATTATAATAATTATTAAAGTTTACCATTAAACATCATCACTTCTAAATAATTGAAACTTTTTTCTGTAATATTTATATAAGGTAAATTATATTTGTAATTGTTATTGTAAATTGTAATATTTTAAAAAATCAATTTTTTAATGAAACAAAAAATTTTAAATAAAAACATTATTTATATTTAAGTGTCTTATCAATTTTTAATTAGCAAACAAAAATCGAAAAATATTCGATTGTATATAGAAGAAACTCGATGTAATTAAAAATTGAGTGTGTACTGCGTAAAATAAAATATAATTTATCGAATTTTGCGACGGCTGATTTTATTATCGTCTAGTTAAGTGACATCAACATAAAATACGTACTCTTTTAATGATGGGTAAGTCTTAATAAAATCAGCGTCTCTGTATATCCCGAAACCAATGAATATACAAAAAAAGAATTCGATATTTACGCAGTGTACTCTTGATAGTTTTTCTCACAATTAGGTAGCAATAAGAAACGAAAAAAGGTTCATACCATTTAAGAAATGATAAGCAGGCTACTCTTTTATTTAAAAAAAATTTTGTGGTATTTTGGAAAACGGGGATAATGTATTATTATGTTGTGACTAAAAGTTTAGAATGAATATTTAAATCTTTTAAGTAAATACCCAAAGGGTTAGATATTGAATATGTTTTTAAATTTAAATTAAAAGACAACAAATTCTAAATTAAATCTAAAAAAAAAAAAAAAACACTTTAAACAGATGTCTTCCATTTTTCATTAGATTTAATAAAAAAATTAATTTTATTCATTTATTTATTTTTGTTATACCTCTTATAATTAATCATTTAGATTGACTTGATTTAATGAAAAATGGACTGATTCTGAGTTAAAATGAATTTTTCTTTATTGTCTATTCGCATAACGTAGACGTATTTAATTATTATTATCTGTCTTTTGGACCTCGGTATATATATATATATATATGTAATATACATATATATAAGAAAAATATATGTAAGATTGTACCGTTATTCAAAAACAAAAGGGAATTTATTGTACAGAGGAGCACCTTTTATATCGTTTGTAAATAGTGTAATAATATTCTATTACTACTACCTAATACCTTCGATGAAGCTGGACTCTTTTATAAAACTTATTTTAATAATTCATAGTTCATCCCTTATCATTCCCATCCATTCATTTTAATATACAAATCAGAAATATCAGTAAAAGTTATAAATTTATTAACAAATTATCAACAAAACTGATTTTACTGATATTTGCTCACATCAGGAACTTAAGACGTTTGTTTCATTGAAAAAAAATTTGTAAATTATTCAGTAAAAATCATTCATTCTGCTCTTAAGTTCGTAGTTGAAATCAACTCCTGAAACATTAAAAGTTATTTTAAAAAATTGTTTCGTTTCATATTTTATAAAATAATTTTTAATCTTTTATATATATTTATATGTTGCCTGTTTAAATTCTAAAATTTTCTTTTGTCAATGCAATATATATTCTCTTAATTTTTATTGTCTATATTGCTCCCAATCCCCCCTTAATTTTGTTCTATTTAATTGAAAATCACAAAAACAAATTCCAGCGAAAAAGCAAATAAAATAATTTTTAATATAATTATTATTGTTTCATTGTGATTCCTATTCAATTTTCAGTAAGTATTTTTTATATGAGACGCCAAGAAGAATGATTTCGTCTATGGAATGTTTAATCCAACTTACTGAGAACTTAGATTTTCAAACACGGCCAATAATAATTCATGAAATCATGAATAGAATTATCACCTTGTCAGAATATCATTTCACGTCATTGATAAATATGCTTCTAAAAATTGCTATATGGTTTAATTATAATTAGTGTAACAACTTTTCTGTCTACTAAAATTTTGATAAGTGATTTTTATTTTCGGAGCCCGTAATAATTTTTAATTACCCCCACGGACTTGAAATTGACAGGATGTCTTTCCTTTCGTCCGAATACATCGAATGCACATTTTTAACAGGAAAAAATTTCATTTTTGAGTTATTTGGGCCCTTAATATATTTTTCGTGAAGTATTTATTCTATAATATTTTTTGTTTGTTATGTATTTTTAACCCTATTTGTATCCTATGTAAGCGTTCGAAGAAAAAGCAACAAATGCGAAATTGACAATTTAACTGAATATAATTAAATCTGATGGTTTTGTACTTATGGTACGAAGCGGTGGGTTGCAGCTGTTACATGTTATATATCATTGATGTGGTCGGTTCGTTATAAATGAAGATGAGTGGGATATAAACACGGATCATTAATGACTAGAACCGCGAATACAGATATGGATATTAACTTGGCCTTGAAATTTGTTAATTTTTTTTAAGTACCTATTGTTATAAAATTAAAAAGTACCTATTGTTATATTTGGTTATTTTTTATAAATTGTTAGTAAATTAGTGTTGATTTAGAAATCAAAATAATTTGAGACTGGAGAATCAAATTATTAACTTAGAAAAAATGTCTTATTAATTTAAAGTATAAATAGTAGAGCTATTGTTCTGAAAATTAAAATCTTATGCACTTAAAAATCTTTTTTATGGATTTCAAATATCAGTAACAGTTCTTGAGATAACCGTGGAAAATAAAATCCTTACGTTTTTTTTACTAAATTTTGGAGTGTCTAATTTTGTTGAAAATTTTTTAAGTGTCAATCCGAATCGAATGACAGAATGATCATATTTTTAGGAGACGGAGAAAATAGTTTGACCTGCAGGGCTCTTTTTGACTGGACTACTAGGATCTGTGTTTATTTGGTCAATTCTCAATTGTAGGTAAATCATTACAAAAGAGTTTTTGGAAACTGCAATAGAATAATGTTTATTTATAATTTGTATTGAAAAATTACTACATTTTAAGACAATTTCTTGATCACCTTGATAACGATTATTCAAACAAATTAATGAATAAGCGGTATTATCCATTATATATATATATATATATATATATATATATATATATATATATATATATATATATATATATATATATATATATATATATATATATATATATATATATATATATATATATATATATATATATATATATATATATATATATATATATATATATATTCAACGAAACATCGCAGGCAAACGTAGAAGATGGTGCTTAAAAGAGTGTGAAATATTTAAACGATTAATCTAAGTTGAATGAAAGTTCTGCGCGGACTATAGTAATTATAATAATGGTAAGTATATTGATAAATGAAGTATCATAAATCAATAAATAAATATAAAATATAATTCATAATTTTCAATTCAAAAAATATCGATCTTATGTTGGATTTATACGATATAGCCTTTGGTAAATTTGTATAGAAATTAGTACCATTATTGTAACTAAAGCTACATCTGAAATTGTGAGTCTAGTAGGTCTCCCCGGCTAGTTTTTGAGATTTAAAGTATGAATAACTGACCGCTCCTAATTTATTTATCTAATGTACCAGGTAGTTATTAAAAACCGTTGAATTCGTCTGGCGATTAACACGTATTCTTAAAATTAATTATTAAATATGACGAAAAAGTTTTCAAATGTATAAAGTATTTTTTTCGTATAGATATTAATTAAATCAATTCGGATTTGCTGAAAATTTTAAATTGTCTAAAATATATTTTTTTTTGGGATTTATTTCAAATGCAGATGCACCCGTTGTTACAATATTGTTTTTTTAATATTTCAACGGGACTAAAACACACTTTCTATATTCGAGTGAACTTTCCCACTATTATCGATTAAATCAGTTAGATATTATTGACTTTATCGATACAGAATTCCCCAAAACTACAAATTATTTTAACAGAATAAACTTTTTAAGTAATACTTTTGTGTTAACTTAACAGTGATATTCAGTGCATAACTGTCTAGTAATATGCACCAAAAAATTCTGATCTGAATGAGAACATAATTGAAAATAATAGATAACGTTGTATTTTAAGTACAACTATACGTAACGTACTTAAAACTTACAACAGATTAGTGTATTATGCGTAATCATAATTGGTATTGTATTTCATTGTTTATTTTCAATGTTATCAGCAATAATAAAATCATTGTTATTTTGAAATATTGTATTGATTATATTCAGAGTTCTTAAAAATGTGATAATATTTTTTAGTTATAAAATGAGATTATCTGTAATGTTCAACTTTACTTGTGTGTTTCTAAAATTTTTAAAACTAAGGTGCGAAATTGGTACCTTTTTATTACCGATTTTGCCTATTCACAAATAAACATATTCATATATCATGGGGAAGTTCTGTACCCATTATTGCCATTGTATTTCTTACATGTCTCTGGCTTATCAAAAAATAAAATCAAAGTATCATTAAAGAAATTTTGTGTGGTCACTGATATGTGAACCTATATATTATCGCTTGTATATGTTACAGTTAAAGTAAAAAATATTAATTGTATGATATAATTAAAAACAATACACATCTACTAGGAAACGAACCTGGAACGTTCCAAATGCTAGACGAACGTGCTACCAACTACTGTTGGACGTGTAGTTGATATCACGTAGAAGGTGTTCGGTCATATTGTCGACAGATATGTAATATTTCTAATTCTATACATCTAATGTACAATGTAAAATACGATAAACGCTTAAGTTAAACGGTCTTATTTTAAATAAATAATAGTATTTAAAAACTAGAAAATAATTAGGATACAAACTTGGGCGTTTTTGAGATTTTAACGCCAGGTAAAAAACCCTGCAATACTCAAGTATTTTCTTCGAATCCCTTGCGTCTTACGTCTGGATTTTATCTGTTAAATGTCAAAGATTTTGTCTTTTTCCGTTAAGGTTGCAGCCCAAAACGCCATTGACATCCGGTATGAGTAGAGAATTGTGAAAATTTTGCACGATTTTTTACCTGACTTCAGAATCTCAAAAAATCCCAATTTTGCATGCAATTATTTATTTTCTACTTTTCAACTGATTTTAACCATTTAACTTAAAAGTTATTTTACGCACATTTTTTAATAGTTATCTTGGTTTATTCATCTTACAAAATCGAAAAATATTGTTTTAGTTTATCTGAAATGTATACTTTAACAGTAACATGTATATACATTTTTTCAATATTAATGATTGACTGTTTAATGTTAGATTTAAAATTCAATACCTATAAGCAAGCTAATCTGAATTGATTAGAGTTAGTTCTGAAGAAATTTATAAAATACAAAAAACATTGTTTTTGTAATTGTTGCGTGTTTTTGATAAGAAAAATCATTTACATTTTATGTATGTTAAATTAATACGAATCAATAATAAAGAATTTTATAAAACGGGTAGTGTCTATTCGGAAGTCGAAAGTTTCGGAAATAATCAGTTGAAACCATTATTGATGTCATTAGTACATTTTTTTCTTAAGTGGGTATGCTTTGTAACAGTTCTTGAGTGTATCTTGACAACCACATATTAAAAGAATTTCGTTAATTGAGATTATAGAAAAAAATTCATTAAATTTTCACCTACAAACATAGAGTTCATCTGACATCAACATACTGTATTATCAATAAATGGGGGGCGGTTACACACACCCCTCGAACAAGTGATATTAAACTAACGCCATGCGCCGTTAAACCATTTCAATCAATATGAACACAGTCGGTGAAAGACCATGCAAGAAAATGTTATTCTATTAAATTAGGGATATATGGTAATGATGAAGTCTTGAGTTACATTAATTACATAAAAATTTTTTGTTTTTTATTCAAATTGTCATCAGTTATCCCTCGTTTTGTGTGTAATTGTTGTGTATATGCGTGTCGATACATTCAAATTATAATATGCAGCCTCCACCTCGAAAGGTATGTGCGAGGTATCAAATTCTATGTATCTTTTAATTTCTAATAGAAAATGGGAGAAAATTATTTATGTTATACAACATTGTTATGAATGATCCCATGTTATGTACATATTTTCATTCGTCATATTTAATTCAATTTTTCCTTAATTAAATAAGATCAGATTTTCGTATTATCTAATTTTTCGAAATTTTACAAAATAAGTATAACTTTCTTAAAACTGAAATATTCAGATTCAGTTTGTTGATTTTATTTATTCAATAAATAATTCTTTATTGAATTTTATTTAAAATTTTGTCAATGTGGACATTTTTTTATATTAAAAATTTATCAAACAAAACGTGTGTGAAAAATTAGAAAAAGTCTTAATTATCTAAATTAGTTATTATTGTTTTACAGTCAAAATACCTCAAATATGTACTTTTTTTACTCTTATATAAAAATATTATTATATTAAAACTGTGTTTATAATAGATGATTTTCTATTATTACTTATTGATATTTAAAACTAGTAACCCCATTAAAAATAATCGATATTATTACGATTTAAAATTGTATATATGTATTGTAAAATTACGAATAACAATTACTTACTTAAAATTAAATTTATCCTATTTTTATATCAAATTAAATAATTTTTTTAAAAATAATTCTCTCCTATTTTTATATCGAATTATATAATTTAATAAAAAATTTGATTTTTAATAAATTATATAATTCACAATTAAATAATTAATTAATTCGATGGTTAAATTTATAATACATTCTGAATTTAATTTTAATTTAGGGAAATTATACGAAATTTCTAAAAAATTTACATTCAGAACAAGTTGCAAAATTACAATTAAAAAATCAACATGAATGTGATTTATTGGAAGATATACGAAATTTTACAATTAAAAAATCAGCTGTGGAAAAGTCATATTCAGAGGTAATATTAATTAAAATAGTACCTTTATTATTATTGCATTTCACAATCTTCTGTTAAAGTTAAAGTGAACAAGTGAAGATAACAAATAGCCGAATTAATAGATTAATTTTGTTATTACCTGACGTATCTCTTCAGTGTCAAAATTTGAAATCTTTGTAATTATTAAAAATTAATAATATTAATACCTAAACATTCTAAGATTGACTAAAACCCTCCTCAGAGCTTGTTTCGCACACTGACCACATGCAAACTTCGTCGTGCTAGTATACCACTGGACAACTCTTGTTTCGGCATTGGTCATACCATGTCCAGCATAACGTTGTACATTGTGCCCATATCCCATTTTGTATTCGGGCTATATCGGTTCATCTCCACTTGAGGATCATTATGCTCACTACAACATCTTTGTCTGTATTGTATTGCGAATTTTGGTACAACGAATTTCATCATTTTTGTAATTATTATCATTATAAAATTACTCAAAATGCTTTAAATAGCAGTGAAAAGTTTATAATACAATAATTTCAAACAAAAAATGGTTTTGTTTATAAAAAAATTTTATTTGTTTCAACTATTCTCCAATCCCTCAAGTTTTAACTATTCTCCAATCCCTGTCAATAAGCCTCAATACCATAGATTAGGAAAATAGAGGAAATAAATCTTCATTTCAAGAATTTTGATTGAAATTTTTTGGATTATTAATTTGATTTTATTGAACTTAGTGATATGACCTTTTTGATCTTGAAGTTATTTAAATTTTGTATTCAAACCGACTTTGTTGAACAAATTTTGACAATCACAATTTTTATGCCGCCGTAACCTCCTTTTCTTTAATTTTAGACGCTTCTCTTACAAGAACTTTTTAGAGGAATATTAATGAGGTGTATTTTTGATAGCATCATATGCTGACGAATACTTAGCGACTTTTTTTCACTGACGAATGTTTGCGATAATGTTCACGGAAAAGGTCGAATTAGTCCAATCTGGAAGAAAGTTTCACGAAAATTCGAAAATTCTCAGTATTTTGTTAGGCATATTGTAGAAGTTTTTTTACAATTGAATATCTCAAATATATGCAAGCAAGAGGAAAGTTTATTTTCGGGAAAAATAGTAATTTTATTTTAACGTAGATATAACAATATATAATTGAAAATTATTCAACGATTAATTATTATGAATTTAACTTTAACAGGCGATTGTCGAATCCAATCTCATTAGCTAATTATAAATTTTTTAATTTAATTAGGCCCTGCTTAAAATATCTTCAGCTTATCTTAATAAAAAAATGCCAAATATACCCGACATAAAAATCGACGGAGGTGAAGAAAAGTGGTATGTATTAAGGTTTTAATAAATTTATAGAATATCGTAATGCCTTATTCACTATGCGGATTTGGTTTAAAACTAAATTTATCAAAAGAGTATTTATTGAGTTAAACAATTGTAAATTTTAAAAACTAAATTTTGAAAATAAACGCGAATATGAACGATTACCGAATATTGATAGTAATATTAATAGTGATTATACATTCTAGAAACTGAAATGCAAATGTTTTATTTTGTACTATAGTAATTCTTGTTCCGGCATCGCATAGGTATTACTAAATAATGTGCAGCCAAAAGACTTATAGTTCATTACATATAAAATTTATTACATATGATAAAATAGTTTATTTCGACAAATAATTTGGCTAAAATATGAATGATACAAGTATTTTATCGCGAACATTCTATAAGATCTAAATAAGTAGCTGAGTTTTTGGGTTGTAGGGTACCCTGATCGATCAATCAACATTTATTTTGTTTTTTATTTTTCAGCGTTTTGAGTAGAACGATATGAGATCGATATAACAAAATTGAAAACTTTTCTTAACCCTTTTAAGGAACGAATTTCCAAAAATTTCTTCTTAGTTTTCATTTACGTCATATTCTTTCTAATGCAAAATTGCTTCTAGACCAAGAGGTTTCGGCTCTGTGTTGATATGCCAGTCAGTCTATTATCGTTTTATATATAGAGATATTGGATTCTTTGTCATTTTTCGTAAACTGATTTGGCAAATTCATTTTGTATTGAAAGAGGTTTTGAATTAGGTTGTATTTTATATTATAAGACAAATTTTTATTGTCTGTGTAAAACACAAAAAAGAAATTTATTATAATTAATGAAAAAAAATTGAAAAGTTTCAAAAACGTAGAAAAAAATTCGATACAAAGTAAAAAATTATTTTTAATTACATATTTTTATACATCGTTTCTTTGTGGTCACTTACTTTTCGAAGTCGTCGATAATCATATTTTTAATTTGATTCTTTTAGACCGACTTCAACATGTTGTTAAAATTATCATAAATAATTTATTCATAGATATATTTAATTAAAAATCAAATTATTATCTTTTATTTTTTAGTTCAACTTTTCTGATATCTGTTTTTATTAAAATGTTTAAAAAGATAGAATATTGTATATGAGAGTAATGTTATATTGATACAGATATATTGATTAAGAAAATCTTCCTTTTTCGCATCGTGTGATACCAAAAAAAAAGGTTTTCTTTAATTTCAGTCGCTTTTTAAAACATTTTTTTTGGAAAATTAAATCACGGTAAAATTTCTAGAGATGTATTTATGATAGGATATATGTCGAATGCTTAGAGACTTAAAATATTCAACAAGAATATATTCAACATATTATCAATATAAAAAATATATTCTATATAAAATGAATATATTCAACAATAATTAATATTTATCATACGTGAAAAAATGATTTATAAAGATTTCTTTAAAATCTTTTGATTTATTTTCTTTAAATACGGCTGCCATAACTTTTTTTCGTGTATAATGTATATTCACAAAAACTTTCTTTCCTTACAAAAAAAAGTTAAATTTTGTTATTTTACTTTTTTTTTTGTTTCGAAGTATATGGATTCCATAAATGATATCCGCATATGACCATTTTTAGTTATATTCTTCGGAAATTTTAGAATTTGTTGTAACGTTTAGGCAATTTTCATAGAGAAGGAGTTTTTTTGATAATCAGTTTTAACTTTTTTAATATTAAAATTTTCATACCTTTAAATGCAAGGGCATAAATTTTAAAAAGAGTTTAATACTTTCCTCAATTTTTAAGTAGTATAGCTATTTATTTATAATCAATTTTCAAAAAGATTCATTTATATTTTGGTGCAAATAAGAATAAGAAGTTTAAATCTACGATTTCTATTTGAAATATAATAAACATATTCA
Organism: Chrysopa pallens; assembly: GCA_020423425.1. NCBI lineage: Eukaryota > Metazoa > Arthropoda > Insecta > Neuroptera > Chrysopidae > Chrysopa > Chrysopa pallens. The sequence continues at coordinate 71,749,362 of CM035593.1, read as the reverse complement.
ATCTGTACGAGACATCGTATTTTTTTTTCATAATACTTCTAAGAATACGCTTTTAAATCACTTAAAGATATGTTATCGTTATAAACTTATCAATTTAATTAATTTGACTGATAATGCTGATACAAATATGTATGAAAATATATGCTGTAAAAAATTGTTTACTTTTTTACTTTTCGCAATGCAAATTTAAAATATCAGCTATGCGTTACTGAACTTTATAGACCAGGGTCGATAATTTTTGAAAAAAAAAAATATAGTAGAATAAAACCAACGAAAGACAATATATCAAAAATAAAAGGGAAAATAATTTACGGACGATCTGGGGTCTCGAAGTGGAAGGGTGTGAGTTTTTAAGAAGATTTCCGGAAAAACTACAAGTTCTATGGAAAAAAGTTAAATGGCAAAGTTGTAGGTAATAAAAAGATCTACAACTTTCGTATTTACACTTTTTTTTTTAAATAATTTTTAATATTAAAATAAATTTTTAATATTTTAAAGTTAGACTTTTATGTTATAATTTTAACTCGACATGGTAGATTATATTTGGGACATAGAACTAATGTTGTAGAATTTTTTTTTTGAAGAAAATTACTAAAGCCTACACAACTCTTGTATTGGGAAATTAAATTTTTTTTTTGTATATTTAGATACGGTGATAGCACAAATATTTTATTAACTATGAAACCTTCATTTTTTTAAAATGATGTTTTGTTTATATTGATTGGTCAAATTGAATTTTTTACAGCAATTTGTAGAAAATTAGCTCAATATATATAATATATAAGTTCAATAATTAAAAGTATATTATATAATATATAATATATATATAAGTTCATCGCATATTTTCATATCATACGAATTTATATTTACAGCAGGGCTTAAAAATTTTAAGCCTCCATATTATATACCCGGTTAATTAATTTCTAGAATTTATTTAGCTAAAATTTTTAATTAAATTTCATTAAATATAATTTATTATACTATTTATTATATACTAAACACTAAACAGCAGAATTTATTGATTTTAATTTTAAATCAATAGCGTAAATTGCTTTAAATAGAATCTTTGAGAGCTTATAACTTCTTTGTTTTTGAATTAATGCTAATTAAAAGTTTTCAAATTTTATTATGGCATTTTATTTAGTTTTTTGTTTCAATGTGTGATTGCAGAAAATATGTTTTAATAGATTAAAGTTGATTTTTTACTATTCTACTATTTGGGTTGTGGAAAAATTCATATTTGATAATTTTTATCTCGTAAGCCAATCGACATTTTAATAATTTGGGTATTAAATAAGTACTAAAGAATAACATTCAGTTTTTTATGAATCTATCGGCATTTAATTATAAGACAAATAACATATTTACTGTTTAACATAGTTACACTGTTTAATATACATATTTTGTATCTGATTTTTAATTTAATTATTTTCAATTTAAAGTAATTTCGCAATAACATATTTGGTATTAATATTTAGATACAATATAAAAAGAAAATTATTATTTTATTCTTTAAACATGTAAAAAGAATTAATTATTCAGCAAACAAAATGAGAAGCAAAACAAATAATATATAAAACTTATAAATATCTGAATTAAAGTATGCGCAGTTTTGAAATATCGGAGAATTATAGGAATACGACTGCGGATTTTAGGGTGTAATTGGTATTTAGAAAATTTAATTTTTATAAGATATACAATTTTTCGGATTGATAGGAAAACAAGATAATGATAGTCGAGGAATATATAATTTTCTTTAACAACAATCGTATCAATTTGGATGATTATTTACATTTATTTTGTGTAAATTTTTTATGACTCGATAGGTTATTGTGCCCAGTAAATATCATCGATTGTTTATCAATCTGTAGTTCAGCGAACCAATATTTTAGAATGGGTAATTGCCCGTGTATTAAGATCATTATGATAGCATTTATTGTGGCACCCTATTTTGATAACAAATTCACAAATTCAAATTATACTAGGGAAAATTTATTGCGGAAATTATGTATGAATTATTATAATAGAATTGGATAAGGTTCAAAATAGTATTTTCGAGTCCGATACTATTATGATTCTCTCAGTATGAGATAAATATATATCGTAGACCTTCTTAGCTAAAGAAAAATTTTAATTCAATTTATATGTGAGAAATAGCTGTATGTTGTTGCTATCGTTGAAAATCAATTTATATTAATATTGCAATCGATTTTATGATAATTTAATTTAGGAATATGTGGAATGTTTGGAGAACGGTACTTGAAGAAAATGAGAAATTAGCTAGAGCACGATTGGCAGCTGTTGAAGTATTTCAACAACAAATTGCCGATGAAGCAAAAGTACTTCGAGCACATAAAGTACAATCAACAAAAAAGGTAATATATATCAAATAAAAATTTTTGTGAATCTGACATATAAAACCTCTATAAAAACATTGTATTTCTTCCCATTTTCGCGCACAAATAACTTACAAAATAATTATACAAATGTAAAAATTTAGCGTGATCAGGGATTGTGACAGAAATACGATTGGTTTGAGTATTTCACGAAAAATTGATTCCAAAATAAAAACTTATGGTTTAGGAGTTGTGTTTGTAATGTAAATTTTAAATCAATAGCGTAATATAAATACCCTAAGTTTAAAAGGTTCTTTTTGTATACTACGTAAATATGGTAGTCAGTGCGAGTTAAAGAAGCTATTAATTTTTGAGTCACGCTTATTTAGAAAAGAAGTCTCTAAAGTTTTTAGATTCTAAAAGCCTATTACCCATCGAAATTTTCTATCTAAAACACAATATTGAGTTTTATAATAAAAAAAGATTTCATCTAAATTTAAACAGAAATTATTAATGCTTTTGTTAACTTACCTGGATACATTCGTTTTTGGTAAATGGCACCTAAATAATGGTGCTAAAAGGATTTAGAAATATTAGTTACTATTCAGATAATTATTATGTTCTCAAGTAGTATTTATTGGCCCTAAAAATCCTACAAGTAGAAGTATATTAAAAAAGTGTAGGTAATTTGTTTTTGTAATGTTTCTTTTTTCAATTATAGTCCATCGATCAATTAACAGTTGTTCAAAAGGAATTACAAACGTGTGTACAAGATGTTGATAAAACGAAAAAATTATATTTCGACGAAGAACATTGTGCTCACGATGTGCGTGACAAAGCCAAAGACCTCGAAGAAAAGTTAGTATGAATAATAATTATTATGATAAAAAAATATACAAATTATAATTAATTATTCATTTTCTATAAATAGATTAAAGAAAAAGAAAGGTTCATTTTTCCAATCAATAACATCTTTACAAAAAAATAGTGCAAAATTTTCAACAAAACGCGATCAGTTAGAAGAAAAATCATCTGGTGCTAGAAATGATTATCTATTGAGTTTGGCTGCTGCGAATGCTCATCAAACACGTTACTTTGCTGTTGACTTACAAATGGCCATACAGATAATGGAAAGTGGTGTATTTGATAAAGTAGCCGAATATTTAACATTAATGGGCCGTACAGAATTACTGACATGTTCAGCGACACAAAACTCATATGGAAAAATTCGGGACCAAGCCCAACAATTAACCCGTGAATATAATTTAAAATGTTGCTATCTATTTTATCCAGTTTTAAAACAACATATTCAATATGAATTTGAGCCTTGTGATAATGATCCTGTTGATCACATTACTGCTGATCATGAATCTGCAGCAGCGACACTTAGTAAAGAAGCACGCAGATGGGCATCGAAAATTGTTCGAGAAAATAATAATATACGTGAATGTGTTCGAAAATTACAAGTGTATAATGCGTTGAGAGATTCAGGACAAAAGACTGATCCGAACGATCCCAATGGCCCCGATTTAGAAACAAAAATTGATGATATGAAACAAGGCATACGAAAAGCGGAAACAGCAAAAATGAAAGCAGAAGCACGAATTGAATGTTTAAGAGCTGGTGGTGTTAATGTCGATGAATGGATGCAAGAAGCGGAAACATTGAGTGTACAAGATATACCACGATCAGCAAGTTCTTTATCAATGAGAACTGATGCTTCCGGAACAGGGGTATGAAGTATAACAAATATTGTATTTAAGCCAAGTTAGCGAATAATATTTTATAATTTAATTCAGGGTAAATTAATTTTATAATAAACGATTGATTTCCACGAATTTCACTATTGACTATTTATTTTGGAATGAATTAATGATGATTGAATAAGCTCTCCAAGAGTTTTGTTCCCAGTGTCTCGGGATTCCATAAACAATTTGCACTATTCATAACCTGGATAAAATTATTTTATATTGAACCTCTTCTTAGACATATAATTTTAAACATCCTAAGTAATCTCAATTTGTAAAATGAATAAGTGATGTTAGTAAAGGTTTACCGTTAATCAAGTTTATGCACGGACAATTGGTACAAAGTGCTTAAAGAATCCGTAGAAATAAGATCAAAAGCTACGAATTATTATCTTGGATGTTTGCAGTCCGCCCTATTACAGTCTTTTGATTAAGTGTACATAAAATATGCGTAGGCAATTACTAATATTATAACACTCAAGAAAAAAATAATATCGTTTGGAATATTAAAAAATAATTATTACGCTAACGATTTACTAAATGCTAAAAAGGAAATTTTTAATAATAACTTTATTATTTTTAAGGAACAACCTAGCTCAGATTCATTTTATGATAGTGATTTTGCTGATGGTGAAACAGCTCCAGTCGAAAAAGTACAAAGCACTACTGTTGAAGCTGAAGAAGCTCAGGATACTAGTTATGATACCGCCGAGGTCGACGGTGAGTGGGGTAGGCAACGATTTGTTCCTCATGCACATTTGATTATTTCCACACATGAAATATATGAATTATTCAGATACAGCTTTAACAAAGCTTATCCACTCGTTTTTTTCAAATGCTCAATAAATTTTAATGTATCGTGGTGTGTTTTATATATATATATATATATTAATTAAATTATATCGATAATAATAATGTTTTATATATTGTTTATTTATAGATTGTAGAAAAACATGGCGCCTGTTCGCGTATGCACAAATCATTCATTATTGTGGAAACAGTAGCTTTGGCATGAAACAACGATCGTTGCATTGCTAATTTTTTTTCAACGTTTTCAATTTAAATATCAATTTTAATATAAACAATTATTAATAAAGACAAAAATATTTAAAAGTGTGAAATTTTAAAACTATTTTTGGGCTGTTTTTCTTATTATAAAAATAAGGAACCTGAGGCAAATAAGGTCCACCTAACTTAAATGTGCTATAAATGTTACTTTACTCTCTTTTTGGGCCTTATTATCACCGTAGTAATACACCCATTTGGAAACTAGTAGTTTTTCTTAAATTATCTATAAAAGGATTCCTTACAATGGTACTTAAATTTGAAAAACTACATATAGAACTGGACTAAACGTTGTTAAGAATGACCACGTTTTATATATGATTATAATCGACATCATAATGTTGTTCAGGGCTATTTACAATGAAAAACTTATCTTTCAGTTTTTTCATGTCTTGGATATATTCTGGAAGACTCTTTAAAATCTGCTATATTATAATTTTCTTGGGCTTTATTCGATATAGAACCAAACGTTTCACTCTTTTAAAAGATTCAAAAAGCTCTCTGCGGTCCTTCCTCTACCTTTGCCGTCGATGCATATAGGCTTTTTTCACTCCACCTGTTATTTTATCGTGATAAGAATAAGTAGGCCAATAGTGACCACGCATGTTTAGAATGGAATGACTAGATTAAAAAAAAAAATAATAAAATAAAAAAATAATTATTATGAATCTAAATGCAAATTAATATTTTAATCATGTCCTACGGTTCCTTGTGCCCAATATAAACAAGAATAGTTATGTTAACTTAACAATTAAACTTTAAAGGTTACGGTTATATTACATGAAAAGTTATAAAACGAAATTTTGAATGTGTGCCTTACTATCTCCAGGGCTTCCTTATTTGCCTCAAGTACCTTAATCATTCTTAGCTTGCTTATATGCTGTTCTATTTTGATAATGCTTAATTCAATAAAATATTCATCCCACTCGAAATTTTTGACTTTATTAATAATATTAATGTACAAATTTTGCTTCTCTACAAGACATTTCGTAATCATCATGATAATTAGAACAGTATAAAACTTTCGACAAGTATTCAGTCTTATTTAATCTTATAAGATAGTTTATATATTCAACCAGTATCTGTAAATAAAAATAATAATGTAAGAGTAGAGAGTATAAAAAAAGGTGGTTATTTTAAGTCAAAATGGAAGAATCGGGGAATACAAACTAACAACTACTTTTATGGTTTATCATACTACTTTTATAGTTTATCATACTTTAGGTTTTGTAAAGAAGCGTTAGGTATAGATAGACAGTCTAGACTAATAATCTGATATTTCATACGAGTAATTACAACCAATCTTAGACAGAGAGCGAGCTGCCTATCTATAAGATATTTATAAATACAGATTTTTATAAATATGGAATACGAAACAACCAAATAGAAGAGGTATCGAACTCGATTCTATGTTTTCTTCGATGCCTTTTTGTTCGTGGACTCTTCGCCAAGAATTACAGGACTATCCGATTTTCTAGACAGTTCCACTTTAGCGCTTCTTTTATATCAGTCATATTTGCGCAGTTCGTTGGTTAAAACCTTATGAGCTTTGGTGACATATTTTGATTAGGTTTTCATTAAAGATTGGATTCGACCAGTGCTTGTTTAGAATGTTCCTTAAAACGCGATTGGGAAAATATACCGGCGGAGGTATCTCATGAGAGACCTTCCTGGTTACTTATATAATTATTATGGGCCCAAAAATTGAAATAAATAAAATGCATTATATTGCATTAAATATTGTATTTATTATACGTATATGTCTTTTTTTATTCTAACTTATCTTAATTTTTATTATGCAAGTCTAAGGAATCGATTCAAAATAATGCAAAAACATGCTTATATTGTCTCCTTGCCTAGTTTGGTCTATAACTGATAAGAAAATAAAAAACAAATGATAAGATAATCGGTAAATCTGTATTTAGTAATCCAAAAATAAATTTCTGTTATTAATTAATACACTAAGATAGAATCTATAGAATTAATTTTCTGCGGATTACATTGTTTCATCTTTTTTTAGCAGTCCGTTTTTTTATTCATTATAATTATTCATTGTGTTCTGCATTTCATCATTTCATAATTTGTGTTTCTATAACTACTATTGCATAAACATTCAATCATACAATTTTTGATTCTGCTCAACACTGAAAATTGAATTAAAATCAAATTTAATTTTGTTATGAATCATTGAATATATTTTTTTTCATAATATCTTAAAAATATTTGTATTGCATTTTATAATTCAGCTATGTTAGAACAAGAAAGACAAAGAATAGAACAATTAACAGCTGGATGGGATGATCCAACACAAGTTGATTGGGGTGCAGAAGAAGATCAAAATGCAGACGACGCACGTGCAGAAGCTGTCACATCAGTTCCTGGATTAAAGTGTACTGCTTTATATTCTTATACGGTTAGTATTTTTCTAGAATTTTTTAAGATAATTATTTGTGCCTTATGATTAATGTCTTGTAACTCATACATTGATAAAAATAATCACGGAATATTTAAGATCAAGTAAATACGGATCTATTTTTATTATTTAGGCACAAAATCCAGATGAGCTAAGTATTATTGAAAATGAACAGTTAGAAGTGGTTGGGGAAGGTGATGGTGATGGTTGGCTGCGAGCCAGAAATTATCGTGGTGAAGAAGGATTTGTACCGCATAATTATTTAGATGTAGAACGTGAAACTTCCAGTCAAACACCTGGATTACAAACTCAAATATCTTTCTCATCGGTTGATTACACTGTCGATGAACAGGATGAAGAAGGATTACCAAGTGAACAAACAGATCAAACACAATCACCTGAGCAAATCTCCGTCATATCTGTACCGATCCAAAAATTTGAAGAACCTGTTACATACTGCTGTGCTTTATATGATTATGATGCAAGTGGACCCGATGAATTGACTTTCGAAGAATGTGATGTGATTAAAGTATTGAATAAGTGTGCGCATGGTATTGATGACGGATGGTGGGAAGGGGAGATTGATGGACGACGTGGAAATTTCCCATCTCTTGTTGTTGAAGAGTGTGACCAATTTGGTGAGCCATTAACTAATCAATGGGAAGATACACCACCAGCAAGTGCGCCACCTGTATTTACACCACCTGATGTTCCTAATTTTTTATTACAACCAGCAACTGAAGTTATAATAACTCAAGCGACGCCTATGGGTGATAGACCTCAAAATGAAATTGAAGGTAATAATTCAACTTAATCGGGCACGAAATTTATTACTAACATGATCACTACACATTTTGAACACTTATACGCTAATCCTTCTCTTTTATGGATAGAAAATTGAACTGTACTGTGTCTATCTACTTCAATTTGAATCTTCCTGCTGTAAGCTAGTAGCTTATGAAGAATAATTCGCCATTCATTCTGGTTATACGATTTTCCCAGTACATTCTATTAATGTTTATATTTATTAAATCGATTCTCATTATATTTTATATAGCTCATAGCTTATATAGCTTACACCTTCTTCAAATGATGTTTTTTCTACTAAAAAAGACCTGTCGTACTTATTGCTCAAAGCAAACTAGTTTCTTTTTATCTAATTTGATCAATGAACCATAAGGAATTCTTAATATATTGTGGGTTATAAATTTTACGAAAATATAATCGATACTTTTATGAAAACAATTCATTTGTAATAATTTATATAATTTTATTTTTGAAATAAAAGAAAATGGTACCGATGAATACTATGAAAATGAAAGTGGCCCACCCGAAGAATCCCCACCGACAAAACCCCAAGGTTTTCAAATGGATTTAACAAGAAAGCAACAGCAACAATATACTACCCAATTTGGTTTTGAAGAATCAGAAATAGAAGAACGTCACAATAAACCCAAAAAACGTAAGTTCAAATCGTTTTTTTTTTTTTATTAGTAGTAAATTACCGTTATCTTAACATTAAATGTTAAATTTTCAAATTCTGTTTTTACTTATCAATAATATTATTTTCACGCTTATCAGCGGAAATTTGTGTAGTTGTGGATGGAGAGGTAATGTGATTATAAAAAAATTTCACTTAAGGTATAACAGCTAAATTAAATTTTGTTAAAATAGGACGACCTAGAAGTTGGTGGAGAAAAGGAAACTGATAAACGTGAAGATCAAGATTTCGGTCTTGGTGTAGCACAAATTGTGATAACGGCTGCAACTCCAATGATAGAGGAGCCAGAGCAACCATTTCCACCACCAGAGGATGAAAAAACGGAAGTATCCACAAATGGTAATCTAGAAGATGAGGATAATACTAGTGCAGATCCTTTAACAGAAATCCCCGAAGAGGAGGAAGCAACTGCAGATGATGCAAGTAAAATAGAAACACATAAAGAAGAATTAGAAGATGAAAAATCCGTTGTTGATGATCAACCAACAGATTCAGCTCCATTTCCAACAAGCAGTAGTACTGGAAGCGATGGTGATTCCACAGGACCTAGTACAGCAGAAAATTCACAAAGTTTACCAGCAACGACCACAACGACTAGCAGTCATCCACCGGAAGAAGTTATCCCTCAAGATGATATTTTACCAGACGATGATATTCCAAAGCAAGTAGTAGGTGGCCGAGCTAGTATACCAGATGAATTAGAACCCCATCAATTAGCTCAATTACAAGACCTTAAAGAATCCAACGCTTAAATAAGTTAAAATTTAAAAGGGAACCTTGATATAAAAATACTCCAAAATATTTTTTTTGCGAAATAAATAAGAGATAAAATATTTTTTAATTTTTGTGGTATTTGTTTTTGGTCGAATATAAAATACTAGTTTCGAAGTTTTATTTTTTTTGTTTTTTTTTTGAAAGTGTTTACGCTGACAATTATTATATTTACAAGAGATGCATAACTATTGAATCACGTGTTAAATTTATTTTTTCGTAATTTATTAAAGAAAATACTAGAAAGGTTCTCTTTTCATTATTAATATATTTCAATATATCTATCTATTTCTTAAGAAAATGGAAAATGAATTACAAAAATGATATTAAACAAATTATACTACGCCAAAAGAAAAACACATATTTAAATATGACTAAAGATAAAAATTAATTGTTTTAAATGTGTATTGTTTTTTGCAGTTGTTGACAATTTTTATAGTACGTTATATTATTATTATTATTAATTATTAATTAATTATTATTAATTATTATATGCTATTAAATTTTAGTAATTTATATTTACGTTGAGTATTATTAGTGTATAGTTACAAAAATATTAATTACTTACGTTTTCTAATCAATCTTAAATATAATTACAATCTATTTCATACAAATCATAGAAAACATATTTTTTGTGATAATCATACATTATTTTAATTTAGAATCAAATGAAATCGGGATTTATTCGATATTTACGCTAGAGGTGCAATATCTTATATAAACTGAATATTAATAAGGATCCAAATAAAAAAATCTTAGCATAATAGGTATTAGGGTACACCCTGAATACTCAATGTGGTCTATATCAACTTACAGGTATTGCTTTGCCTTATATAGACTTTTTACTCAGACATCAGACTTCATAAATAACTTTCTAAAGGTAAGTCTGAATTGTGAAATGTCTGTATCATGTAAACCCTACATGCGACAGACATGTTTTTTTTTTTTTTTTTTTTTTATTTCTTATCGCAATTTATTGAATTTAATTACTAAATTTTATTTACTTCCCTGTGTATTTTTGAAATTAACAAAATAATAAATATTTTACTAATAAATTAATATAAATTAGTATAAATTAATATTTTACTAACCGATATCGATTGTTTTGACAATCATCTTCAGTATACCTTAAAAATAACATAATCTTTTAATAAATATCAAAATATATGCAGTCCTGTAAAGAAAATAAATTAACTTATCAAATATATTGTAAAATAAACAAATAAAATAAAAATGTAGGTCCTTAAAGTAAAATTTATTGTGGGCCCTTAAAGGGATTTTATATTTCAAAAATGAATTTTGTAGCCCACAAAAATGCTCATTTAAACCGAAATATACTGTTAAATAGGACCTAGGATGTCGAGAAAAAATATTGAAATCGACATGAAACCATTCGATATTTCATGACGTAGTTTAAAACGACTTCAAACTCGGCCCGGCTGTTTTTGCTTCGTTAAAAAAAAAGTCAAAAAAATACATGTATTCATAATCAAAAAAAAATTTTTTGTTTTCTCTGTCGTGGGAAGTTTGTCGTATGGGGTTGGGGCACCTGTTTTAAAAGGTAAAATATCAAATAAATCGTGATTTTAATTGTACAATCAATTTACAAAATTTACCAAATGGAAGTTTTTGATGTTTAATGTAAAATATTTTTTATACAAAAACTAAAAACTATCAATTTACTTGTACTTAAAAAAAAAATGTGAAGCTGAATTTATACAACTAACAAAATAAAAATGATTTCAAGTCTTTAATTCAATATTAACATGTTTCCTGTTAAATTTAATTTTATTAAATTTCAATAGCTTTAATTTATGGAATTAATGAATTATGATCTAAGAGGCGATACAAATTGGTTCAATAACTTGTAGATACATAGAAAAATTTGAATGCAACTATATTCAAAGTGTTTTAACAGTGTTGATTGAATACAATATTACTTTTAAGATATTTTTATAATTTCGAATATACTCTAAAAGCTTTTCGAATTAAATGCCCCAATTGGTTAATAGTTTAAGTATTATTTTCATTAATTTTTCACATATAACAGCTGCCTGTTAATTTAAAGCTTTTGGAGGCAATCAAAAATTTTAGTCGTTCTAAAAAATAAAATGGTTTACTTTTCTGAATTGGCGTATGAGGAAAAATTAATAGGGATGTTGAGTAATGTTTTATTTATTACTTCAATTGTTTTAAACAAATTTTCTATTAAATTTTATTCATTTCTGATTTAATTTTTAATAGTCAAGAGAAAACTATGATTATCTAATAAACTGATGATGGATGACTCTTTAGTAGTCGAAATTCTTATTTATAGTTTAAAATAATTAATGGCAAAGTTTTTTAAGGGCACTTTAATTAACGATTATGCGTCATTTTCACCTTTTAAGAGCTTTTTACTAATATACATTTTTTTTTTAAATATTTAAATCGCAAATAAAAATACGGGCAAAATCTAGGCAAAATAAAAAAAAAATTATAAAAATATCTTACAAAAGATAAATAAATAGGAAATTTTTTTACAAGTTCAGCAATAAGAATTTAAATCAAAAAGAAATTAAAAAAATTAGTATAATCAAAAATGCTTTCGGTACTTATCAAATAATCAAATAAATTTCATAGAGCTAAAACCTAGAGCTCTATACCATATATAATCTATCTATTTATGTGTGTTTTATACATAAACTATATTTAAAACATTGTTTGTGTCAAGTATGATCTGATTTAGAAAATCCCTTTGTACCCATAATGCATTTTTGAAAACTATAGTGAGAAGCTGCATTTATGTATGTATTCGCTTATTTTATTGCTTGGAAATCTGTGTGCAAAAACACACAGTTCTCAAGTATCAGTATGTAAAATTAAATTGTTTAAAAAAAAAAAGACTAGACTTGTATGATTTTAGTATTAATATTTAAAACTTACTTCGAGTCATTCGGGTCAACTGTGCGCAGTTTTTCATTTGGAATCGCGCTACTTTCTTTGGAGTCAAATTTTTCGTATTCCTAAAACGAAAAGCATCTATTTATTAATAAATAAAAACTACATTTGCAAGAAGCATTTTAGAAAGAAAAAAGTATAAATGAGACGTTTCACGATGAACTAATATAATCGATAACTATGGCAATAGACGACACTGCGCTCAGTTACCCTGAATGATTCAAAAATTTAAAATAAAAAAAAAGACATTTCAAGGAGTAACCAATCAGTTACGAACAAATAATAATGTATATCTTGTTTTGTAAATATACTTTTATACGATTTTAGCTCTGAAAAACTTATGAGGACAAATACAAATTTTAGAGTGTTTTTTAATGATTGGAAAAATTCAAAGGCTAAAATTCAACTTCCACATACAATTTTATTGCCAATTTTTACAATTATAGGCGTTGTATTAAGCAAACTACATTTATGGAAAATGCCTTCATTTCATTAAAAAAATGCCTATTTTAGAAAAATGCATTATGGACAATAATATGATTAAAAATATCCATTTATTGATAAAGTCCATAAAATTTACAAGAAAAAATTGTCTATTTTATTTAATTGACATTAAGTGCGATCGGACTGTAATATTCAAGTCATATTATTCAAAAATCTAAGTCCAACGAATCTAAGGACCTATCATGTATCACAATCGGTTCAGCCGTTTAGTAGATACGACAGAATATAGCATTGGACATGCATACAGGACAAAAAATATATCCTACATTTTTGGCGTCGCCGAAGTCGGGTGAATAGTGTTGAGAAGTATTTTATTTGACAATTCTCAGTAATGCAAACCAATTTACGTTTTTAAAGCTGTTTTCTATACTTCCTTAAAGTTTAAAGTTACTTTAAGTATAAACTGATATTTTGGTAAATTTTCAATTATTTAAAATTAAGATATTTGTAAAACTCTTTGCTAAAATATTTTCCTTTACATTTTAACGTAATTTTATTTTTAAGGCTAGATTTTTTATCAAAATTTCATCTTTTAAGAATGAATCACATAAAAATCTTTCTCACAGAAATAATTATTTGATAACAATAGTTCGATCAAAGTTGTATTGGCCGATCAACCTTGAACTAAAAGACCAAAACAATTAATCATTAAAATTGAATTTATTCGCCACAAAAAAAATATTAAGTAAAATAATAATGACCTAAACAAAGTGCAGAAAATTATTTTTCATTCAAAATGAAACTCGAAACTTCCTGTTCATTTTCTTTTTACTATTCCCTAATGGAATATTCCAATTAAATCCTATTGAAATTGATTCAAATTTTTGAATAGGTTTTAATTTGGCTTTTTTTATTAGGGTTAAGAAACACTCTATAAGTACTATCTCAATCTATCAGAGCTATATATCAATTTTGTAAAAATATAAACTCATTTTATCATTGTAAAAATATTGAAATCAACGAATTATCATCATCTACAAATTTGTCAACGATTTTTATCTATTAAAAAAACCGTAAATGATTTTCAATTACTATTCAATTATTACATATCCTTTTGAAAAAAAAAGACATTTCGAAAATTATAGTATTTTTATTGTAAAAATTTAGTTTCTTGAAAAGTATTCAACGATTTGTGTAGAAGTTTATAATCATAAATTAGAATTTTCGGTTTTATAACTCTTTTGTTTAATGCCAAATGTTTTTAATACTCTTTCATGATAATACGAGCTGATTACAGTTGTTAATAATCAATTTACAGTATTCCATGAAGCTCAATTATGATGGCTACTATTAAAAAAAAAAAACCATGCAAAAATTTATCCTAGTTCATATTTATAAGAGAAATTCATAAATTTCATTTCTCTTTTATAAGTAGCTAAAGTTTAAAAAAAAAAAAGAATTTTTAAAACTTGTACATATAATTTTATTAGATAAAGCATATTATTTTTTAAAATGAAATTTGGGATTTGATCAATAAAATATACTCTGATTGGACAAAAAAAAAAAACACGCAATAAAATAAATTGTTTGATTTTATATTTTATAATTTTAATTAATAGTAAGCAATAATTTTTTTTTGCCAATCAGTGTTATAATTTAGCTGTCAATTATTATGAAAATATATTCCTAATTAATTAAAAAAAAAAAAAAGTGTATAAAATATTTGTACGATAATTTCGATTTCATCCCAAATTTAATAAAAACAACTGAATTAATTATTACAAAAAATATTGTGGTCGGATGTTATAATTTCAAAAGTACATTTGAAATTATTTAAATAAATGTGACGAGAAGATTTAACATACAGAAAAACAATTCAACAATTTTATTTTTTTTTGCTTAAATTTAGGTGGATTTTAAAAGTATATACAAAGTGTTCCAAGCAAAGTCACGAGCCACAGAATAGCGGTGGTTAGGAATTGTAATTCAAAGACTAAAAGCCCCTTGACACAGAAATTAATTCATTATAATTATATCATCTTATCATTTTATCTCTATATTTAATGTAAACATAACTATGTCCTATGGAGAAAACCAATAAGTTATACATTTATTGGTATAGATGCATTTATGTATTTTTGGTATATATGCGCATATGCGCATACATAATTTTATTGTTTTTGGTCATATCTATAACATACAATATTATTATCTATAATGAACCGCAACCATAGAGACTAAAAGTATGTATGAATATATACCTACCAAAAATATGTAGGTATAGTTCAATTCGTGTACAACATAGGTCATCTAAAACAGAGTTGTTTACGATCAAATTTTGTATTCAAGTAAATATTAAACGCGGAGATAAAATGATCCGATGATAAATTATAATAAAAATCATTTTCAAAAACTTTGCTGATTATTATAAATCAAGATATTCCCAAAATAAAAAACGATAATTCATGAAGCTATATCTTTGCCAGATTGGACAAATCCAAAGAACATTTCGTTTTTGAATTTCCCCCGTTATTCATAAAGGTGACCCACGGAAAGTCGATCTGTATATAATTTCAAACTTTTTAGGGTTCAGTACTTAATTTACTGATTTTTTTATCGAAGTTTGGAGCCTAAATAAGCAAAATTTATGTAGTATCGAAAATTATGATCATTTATTTATTTATTTATTATTATTACTATTTTTTTTTTTTTAGAGTAGAATGAAATTCTTGAAGTAAAAAGAAATGGCCGGAATTTCTTATGTTATTAATTAGTAGTTGTTTAAAATTAAAATGAATGGAAGCCTAAATAGATTAGAACATACATATTTATTTTTCTTATTCTTTGCTTACTTCCAAAAAAAATATTTTTACAATTTGTTATATATGAATTACCTTAAGTACTTTTTGTTTATTTAAGTATATTAATTTCTCATCTATGTGTACGACCCTTTAAGTTTCCACTGTACATAAATGTATATTTTCATTTTTATAGTAGATAATATTTAAGTAATATAGAAATCCACTTAAAATTTTATTATTATTTTTTTTAAATTTATTCAAAAAATTTAAAGACGGAGTAAGCAAAAATTATTGGGTTCAAATTTATGACTGACAAATTTATAAAACAATAGTATTTATTTTTTTTAAATTGAGACAAATGACAATAAGCCATTTAGAAAATAGATATTGGTCCATATCACTCTCGTAGCCTGAATTAAATACCATATCATGTGTAAGCCTGATCCATATTAAATCATGGCTCATTAAATCAATAGAAAGTCAAATCGGATATTGTAATTAAAAGTTAATAACAACAATTTGATGATGTGGTTTCTTTTGGTAAGGCAATGGGAAAAGGAACAAAGATGAAACCCACTATCCAATTTATTTATTACCCAAGATAAAAGGGATAGCTTATGCTTACTCAAATCCGCAGATCCATGATAATTTAATCCCAAACATACATACTTTAGTATTTATCTTGGTAATAAGTTGGTTAATCACTGAAATATTATAGCCAAAATTTTCGCCTACCACCACAAAGGACAAAAATCACGTAATATCCTCTAAAAGAATTTAATAAAACACATTTTTATTATTCTACCCAAAAGGCGAAAACATTATTTATAAAGCCGGGATTTTCACTAAATAATTTAGAAATATAAGAACATTTAACTTCTTTTAGCACAATTGTTTAACTTTTAAAGGCAATTTCTGAATTTCCCATAGCGCCAAAGTTTAAAGCTCTTTACCATCAAAATCTAAAAATAAATTTGCATACCTTTAACCACTCGAAATGGTATGCGAGTAATATTGTATGCGAGTAATATTGGCTGAAAAACGTCAAATAAAAAAGACAAAATTTCTAAAATGGCATATCATACATGTATTTGCACTCGGCTAGTTACATGTATCTCATAGGACCAAAGATGATACACCACAAGGACGAACGGAAATCTATTTTCGTATAGAATATTGTTATTTAACAACTAATAAAAAAAATCCTTTTTACCATCTCATAAAAAAATCGCAATCAAAGTTTATATCAAATTTATTTACATGTACATGGCAGCAGAAGTAAGACTTACTCCGTCTATTAAATAAAATTAACTCTTCATCCAATGATACTTTAACAAATATTTCAATTTGTTTTGTTTTTTCAAAAGATAAACTCGAATAAAAATATTAAAATTCATATTACTTTTATACATATTGTACAAATGCATTAAATACGTTTTGATTTATTTTCATTTTTTAATGTTTGTCAGCAATATTATATTGAGTATTCATTTATAAAATATTATTAACATTTAAAACAACAAAATGGGAATTAATCAAAAAAATAAAAATAAATAAATAAAACTGATTGTTGTAAATTTTAATACATATAAAAAAAATATAAATGGCTGTTGCACTCTTTCTTAAATAAATAATTCCTTGTCTTCTTTCAGCGGTGCCTTCTCGTTCAGAAACAAAACAAAACAAAAAATAAATAAAATATATCGACATTTTCTGACCCATTATTGTAAAATATGATCACAAGAATATTTACACGATGTTTAATGGACGTTTACTTAAAAAACCAAAAATCGATTCATATAAAAAGCACAATATTATTACTATTATGTTTTTGTTTATTATATAAATAGAATTTCGAATTAATTCGTATAAAAAAAAAACGTCTAGAATTAAAATGTATAAAAAAAAAGAACCATATAAAATAATATTTATGACGAAATATTTCGATATTTTAAAATGAATAATTAAATAATTAATAAATTATAATATTGATTATTATATACTAATGATAAACATGATTTAATAAAGGCATACATGTATACAGGATGTTATAAAAAATATGGGCTGGTTATTTCGTTTTTAATTCTACACATCAAAACAAACAAAAAATATAAATTAAAAGATTTTCATTTCTATATTTTGAATTGAAAATTTTTGTTTGAAACTAATATGTAAACAATACATGTTTGACACCGAATTAAGATTAAAAGGTTCTTAAGGTTTTTGCATTTACTTTGTTCTAATGTGTCGAATCCAAAAATGAATAACCACTGTACCTTTTTTATGTACCCTGTATGCATAAAAGTCTGTATGTTTTTCATTAACAAATCAAAAAACTCATCTGTGACCTCTGTAAATGAATCAATAGCGCAAATATAAATTATTATTGAATGGAAATTAAATAATATTTTTTATCCCCCTCTATTTATATTTTGGAGTTTTATAAATATGCCGCCAATATTTTAATGGAAATTGTAGTAAATTTTTGCAAGAATCCGTGATAAATAAGTCTATCAATACAGATAACGAAAAGGTAAGATCAAAGTTTATTCAAATTCTCGACAAAAACATATATTATTTATTTAGAATTAGGATTTCGATAAAAACTATCTAGCATCCAGTTATTAAAAAATCAGCCCAAAATAATTTTTCCCATTCCTACAATTCATGGATGCTAACAAAATAACATAAGAATTTTGAAAAGATAGATAGTAGCTATTGAAAACATTATGCAACTGCGAGGGATTGAACCCAGGATCATCTATTTAATACTCGGATGTGTTACCATCTACATCACAAGTGCTTTGTAGTCAACTATATATGTTATATGTGCCATTTCTCTATCATCTTTACTCCCATCTTTACTAATTTTTTGTTTGTATCAAACATGGTTCTGGAATGTATTGTCGGTTATTATTATTACTATGAATTCATTGAATGGATTTCATTTTGTGTTCGTTTGTCAGTTTCCACAACTTAGATATTTTTTACAACCTTTAGAGCGGGCGCACACCATCAGATTTTCTGATCAGAAAATCTGATGTAACTAAATAACATGTATTTTATATAGACCCCGCACACGGTAAGATTTTCTGATCAAAAAATCTTATGGATATAATATGATATTGAGGATATGATATTGAGTAAGGACTCAAATTTGGTAGATAGTGCGTCGGTAGCCGGTCTTTTGAAGGTACCTATGCCGACAGAAGTATAGATTTGTGAGAGAGAAACTACAGAAAACCTCTACAAGCATAGTCAGAAACTCCGATCTTATTCATGCATAACGAAGCATAAAGTAACCAAGGCATAACGCCAAAGCGGTTTCGGTTAGTCAGTTGGTCAGAACATACATGTTAAGCTAATAAAATCGTATTAAAAAATGAAGAATGCTCATTCAGTATGTGTATATTGTCTACAAATGTTATATGACTAAAAATTTAAAGTTTATTAAACCTACGTAAGATATATATAGGCACGAACATCGAGAAATGTGTTACAATGAATGTACATCGATCATGTCGTACAAGTTTACAAATGAACATTGATATAAATTACATATATAATAAATTATTTTAAATGGTTGAAGATAGATAATGGAATAATTACTGTTGTTATACAGGTTGTTTTCCTAAATTTGACAAATGAAAAAAATCTCGAATAATGACTTAAGGTATTTCTAACGACATGGGATTTTACGTTTTTCTAGAAACGGAGTTCATCGATTTTCTTCAAACTGAATATGCGCACAGATCATTTCAAATTATACAACATTTATTTCGAACATTTCTCTAGGAATATTCAAGGGAGGAAAATTCAATTAAGCGTATTTAGGTACACACAAAATACTGTACTTAAGTATATAATAGTAAAAGACGCCTGTGACGCGTTGATCTTTTAAAATGAAAAACCATATTTTTGATTGCGTACTTGGGGTTCAAAATTTTTTACTGCATATTTTTTAAGATTATTTAACGAAAAGAGATAGCAAGCTGAAAATAAAGTAGCGTGTTCTAGACTTAAAAAATTAATTATAAGTACATCCCCATCTCCATCCACCCATAACCAGATATAACAGAAAATTTACTCCATTTATAAAGTAGATTCACCTGTTGTCATCACCTGTTGTCATTACAGAAGCCTGATGTAATACTCAAAGCGCCTAATTTTTTGGTATTAATAATATTAGGTAAATAATTAAAGTGGGAGCTCAAGCGTATAAAAAGAGACTGAAAAGTAGCACCAAGTGTAGCCCTTTCCCCCTTGTGTGTAGCTTGTCATTTCTGGTAAAATTTAATTTTTTAATGTTTTAATTTAAAATTTAATGTTTGCGAAGTTTCGTTAAAATAGTTTTAGCCGATTCGGATTTTACGATTTAAAATATATAGAATATTATAACAATTAATAACTGTATAGTAAATATTAGAATCAAGAGGCTAAAAAAAGTAAAACTAAAAAATTTGATTGAAATCTCCAGTTGTTTCTGCCTATTACACGATCAAAAAAAAACCTGTAACATTTTAAACCATACAGGATATTTAAAGAATTAACGCTGATAGTTGTTAATTTTCTTATAATATTCATTTTTCGATCTGGAAATAAAACATTTAGTAATTGGAAGTTTGTATGTTATTCTTATATATAGAGGTCGTGTAGTGTTCGGCGCACTAATTTTTAGATATTTTTACTTAAAACAATAAGCCGATATATCATGATACTATTTAATAAATCATCACCCAAAATTAATGACGTACGAAACAAACATAATTATTCTTAGATTCTTAGAACTATTTTTTTTTCCAAAAAATACAAAAAATGAAATTGAAAATCAAATATTTGATTAAATATCAAATAGTTTATATGTAGGTGTACAGCATTTATAAATAGTCCTATGATAACGATTATAACAGCTATTTTGTAAAACAGGTCTATATATTGATTAAATTATATGTACTTACATAGATATACCTATCTATATTTAAAAAGCTACTGAATTAGAAAATAATTTCATTTAAGCTCAAACTAATATGAATATATTTATAAGAACGTAACTAATCGTTGGCATGGATACTTCATTCGAGTGTTATAGAATTCTCCCCTCAATATCGCACTTTGTTGCATTCGTTTATATACTACAATTCATATTTATGTTATTAGTTTAGTCGTTAATCGTTCATTGATAAGTTAATATTCATTAAAAATGTCTTGGTTCGAAAAATCTGAAATGTATTCACGAACATCTTCACGAACTAGTAGTGCATCAACAGATACATCTTCAAGAATGGAAAACGAAGAATTGAATTTAACATTATATGGTGAATCAGTGCCATTAAGACGAACTCGTACAATAATTCATCGTGCTAAAGGACGAACATTACGAACATTAAGTCTTGTACCTGGTACGGGAGGTGGTGCAGCAAAACTTTTAGCAGAGAATACAACACTAGACCTAGGATTCACTATGCGTACCGAAGAAATTGATAATTTTGCAAATCCATATAAACCAATTGGAGAAACAAGTTCATCAAATCGCACTTCAACTAATTTTAGTCGTCGAGAATCCGATTCAAGTGATATTGTTGAATCTGAACAAAGTGATGCATGTACTTCTAAAGAGTGTAGTTCAATTGAATCATCACCAGCCATAACACCTATGGATAATCCTGAAAATAATCTAACCAGAAGTTCAACATGTAATAGTTGGACAACTGACGAATATAGCGTTAAAAGTGAACATGGCAGTACATCAAAAAATGCGGAAGATTATGATTCAAGCGGTGAATGGAATAATTTTTGGAAGAAATATAATAATACGTTAAATTTAAAATCAGTTTGTACAGATATTGTGCCCTCATTACCAGTTGATGATCCAATAAGTTGTGTAAGTTCGCGACGATCAAGTTATTTAGATAATTCGACTAGTCAAAAGAAAATTACAGAAAAGAAATCACCACAAATACAAAAAGTAATTATGTCAACAGCGGATGCAATTGAAGCTGCATCATGTGCCAGACGTTTATCTGAAATATTATCAAGTGCAATTAGACGATCATCGTTGCCGTGTACAAACAAAGATGCTAATGAACGTAACTTATTAAAATTAACGAAAAATATTGAACAATCCATTCCACAGCCGCCGCCTTTACCAACAAATGAAAAAATTATTCGAAGTAAAAGTGAACCAGAATTATCAAATGTTACTATCACATCCGAACAATTACAAAATAAAAAATTATCATTAAAACCATTAAATAACGATTGTATAGAAGTTGAAATTCAATCAACCGATCCGTTAAATATTGCTGAAATTTTAAAAAAAGTTTTAAATCAAAGAAGAGACATTATAATGCCACAAGAGGATTCACTATCCGGGTGCCAATCGCATAGATCTGATTGGTCTTCGTTCGATGATAAGTGAAGCCTATTATATATTGAGTGTCAAAAAATTATTTATTAAAATTGATTAAAGGGTAAAAGTTAAATTTATTTTGAAAAAAAATCATAATTCTGTAATATTTTCGGAAAATAAAATTTTTTTTATTACAATATGGAGTATTGTTTAATTATTGTGAGCTTTAATTTAGTACAAGTTCAAATAAATTTTTTTTATTGTATTTTTTAAGATAATAGATTGGAGAAATAAAAACAAAGTTAACCTGTTTATGAGAAAATATTTCAAACATTAACTTTGTGTTTTCAAACATTTTTGGCATATAAATTTTTCTTGTATATTTTACGGTTTCAAAGATGTGCTGCTCATTCACGTACTTTTTAGGTCTAGAAATAACAACAAAATTTTAGCTCGCCATGTCTTTGTTTTGTTTTTAATTTTAGATAGGAAATTATTTTTACAACTGTACTTTGTTATTTATTTATTTATTTATTTTTTTTTTTAAATTTTTGGCTTTAGCTTTTTTCAGCTATATAGCCATTAACCAAAGTGGATTATACTTTGTTATTAACCAATCCACTTTTATTTAATAAAAAAATTAAATAAATATTTTTCAAGTTTTATTCCATTATGGAAACTGGGATCAAACCCATTGGCTTTGACAATGTGGTAAAACCCGAAAAACGCGAATACATTTAATTAAGTTAGTTTATAAAAAATTGAAGTTGTAAAAATAGTTATTTTTATCTTTACTAAAAAATAAAAGTTTACGGTAGATGTTACAACACAATTGTCTTAACACGCCAAAAAATATTCCTTAAAATAGGGAACGGACTCGGAAAATAATGAATGCACGAGAAAACACTTACAACCATCGTCTTGGAGCAACTCTACTATGCTGTTTTCTCAAATATTGACTGTAACACAGAGATAATTTTAATGATAGTTTTAATGTTATCTGTCAAATGCGTATTTGATAATTTTAATGAAATTAAAAAAGCATATAAAAATAAATAAGAGTGCATATTTTAATTACTTTTGTTCATATTTTAATTTATTTTTTTCAAATATTATTCCCTTTTTCTTAACTAAATAGAAAAAATAAATTGTTTGAATGTAAAATATATAAACATTTATATTTCTTTATAAGAGTCTGTATTTTAGATGTGTTGTAAGACAGTATCATCTATTATCTTTATAAAACACTAAAAAAAATTTTTTGTAATCAGGTTTGAGTCTTTACTATGGGTGTACAAGTAGTCCATAACTCTTCTATCTATGACCTATTATGTTAATAATTGATAATAAACAAAAAGAATCCGGGTGGAAACCACAGTTGTATAATATAATTGACTGTGGTGGAAATTAAGCATAATTGGGTTTTTGTGCCAGCTATTGAATCAGAATGATGGAAATTGTTGTTTTAATCCATCATCCATTCGTATTTAAGAACCCTTTAGTCTATGATCTGATTTAAAAATTAATAATGAATTTCCATAGCAACAATCATTATTATTTTAATGTCATTACGTTTATAAAATTATTAATTATTGTAATAAAATTTGTTATTTAAAAATATACATAAAAAAGGAAATTTTATTCTTTAAAGTGTATATATAATATTAAATAATTTCATATAATAATTTTGGATGTTGTTAAAATTGTAAAGTTGTTAAGTAAAAATTGTAAAGAAAAAACAAATAGAAATAACCCTTATTTGTTCAAGTACCTTCTCTTTTTAAGATTTAAAGACTGTTCATATTATGTATAATTACGAAGGTATATTGCAACTTCAAATTGAACAAAATTCACCGATTGTATTTTCGAATGTACGAAATTCATTTTGAGAAAAAATATCCACGTACATTACCTATTCAAGAATCAAGCTAAAGTAAATGAAAACGTTAATCATAAATAAAAAAAATAACGAGGTGGCTGCAAGTATTATTTATGCACCAATCGAGGAAGATAGTTAATTTAATCGGTTTTTTGTTTGCGGCTTTTTAACAGTTTCATTTTATGATTTATAAACAACATACGACGGCATGATACAGAAAATTAACAAATTACGAAATAAAAGCATTCAAATAAACATACTTTATCATCATCATCATAGGGTTCCATATCCTATTACAGGATTTTGGAGACCACTCGAATCCATTGAATTCGGTCCATTGCGGCCGACTTTATATTTTTATTTTTATGAAATTGTATCCCATTTTTGTAGTATAAATCGTCGTCCTTGTTCGTTATCGTGGTCGTCCTGGGCACTTTATTATGATGTATTGCCATTACCTTCCATCGGATATCACCCCTATGCTTCCCGTTCGTTAGAATCTGTTTTTTTTCTCGTGTATAACTGGGGATTTACTTTACTTTCGTCTAGTTCTTCTTCACTTCTGGGTCTCTTATTTATATCATCCACTTTTGTGTTATTTATTTCTGTTCCCAATAACATCGCTTCCTCTTTCGAATAATATTTGCCCTCGTACAAGAGTTTACATACTTTATACCTAATTTAGAAAAAACTAAAACATTAAAGAAAATAGCATATTTTTCTTAGAAGTTTTCTATTCAAACTTTCAATTTACAATTAAATGTATACAAGGTCAAATATTTGATGTTAATTTTAACAAATTTCTTTGAGCGTGTATACAAGCCTTTATTTACATATACATTTGGTTGGTAGTAAAACTAAGTAGTTGGCATTGGTATGATAGTCATTTGACTGTTAGTAAATAAAAGTAAAACTAAAACCAATGGAAACTGACAAGTACATTATTGAACTCCAGTTTTTTTTTGGTGACGCCGGTAAAACATTTTCAAGAAAACTTCTTATAGAGTGATAGTCAAGGTAAGAAAACAACTATAATCATAATGTTGATTTTATAATTCTTGCTGATTTAAAATTTTGTATCAATAAAATGTTTGTACACAAAAATGTATTCATCATTTTTTAGTTTGAAATAATATGTCAAATCGACGCCACGGTAGCGGCAATCGATCATATTCTCAAAGTCCAATGACTGCTAGCCCTTGGCAAGGTGGTTTGCCACCAAACATGAGGTCACAACTTGGATTGTCTGATTCACAAGCTCAATTAGCACTGGCTATAACCAGCCTACTAAGATCTAATAATCCCTTACCATCCATGCAGCAACCCCCTTCAATTCTTAACTTGCCTCAAGTTAATAATTCTGGAATTTCCGATTACGGACAACACAGTTATGGTCGATCGAATCTGCCATTTGATAGACGCAGCAGATATAGTGACTCAAAGGTAGTAGTTTCTTTTTTCTTCCCATTATTAAAGAAAATGTATTTTAACTTGTCTTCATCATTTTCATTTCAAATTTGATTTAAACAGTTCAAATTCGTAGATCAAAGAATTTATTTTGGCGATTTTGCCTCCTATTTTAATTTTGATTAGATCTACAGTCGCAGAGATGATTCTCGTCGAAATGATTCACACAAGTCAAGTAGTAACACAAATTATCGTACCACTGTTACTGATAAAACATCCAACAAAAAATCAAAAGATGAATCGAAAAATAAAAATGACTTTAAAACCGAAAGGTAAATATTCATGAATTCATTCAAATGTTTTTTTTTATTTATACCATTCATTTAAATATCAGCTAGATTCTCGTTCAATTTCTCACGAAACCGTATAGATTTTATGAAGTATCATTTATATGTCTTTGTACAAGTTTTACATTTATATTTCCAATATAATTGTACACTTTTCACTTAAATTATTGAAATTTATACTTTTAAATCATTTTGTTTTACTAATTAAACTATTTTTTAAATAGCACCGATGCTGACAATGAAAAAAATGAATTTAACGGAGATGATAATGAAAATAAACCAGAAAGTGTTGACGATGATAAATCTGAAAAAGAAGTTAAATCAAAAGATGACAAATACAGTGGAATTCCAGTTCATTATTTGAAATGTAAACCATGTGAAAAAAGTATGTGGAATGGAGAATCTTTTGAAAAACACTTACGTGGTCGAGCGCATCGCTTAGTCTTTGAAAGTTTGGAAGATAGTTATAAAATTCAAGCTGATATGATACGCCAAAGTATACGTTTAGATGAAGAGCGTAAAGCAATAGAATTAAATCGTATGAGACGATTAGGAAAACAAGTTGATATGCGCATAGGAATTCATTGTAATATGTGTGACTATAGTTTTTATGGGAGAGAAGTGGCTCACCGGAAATCAGATGGACATCGAAAGTTGAAGCAGTTCTTACATCCTCGGTGTAACCGTTGTCGATTAGAGTTTCCTACACGCATTGAATGGGAACAACATCGACTGACTCCAGAACATCTTTTGAATTTGCGAGAAAAAATTGGTAAGTAAATAAATCGAAGTTTTTCAATAATAATTAATATTATTGAATTCGATTTTTTAAAAATTGAAAAAAAAATTATACATTTAAATTTATTTGGAGTTTGAAATCAAGTTCATGTGTGTGTATTTTTTTTTTTTTTTTATTATTATGAACAACAATTTACGACAACTTAGTGTCAAATAAATAACTTGCATAATTTCATTGAGACCAATTTCCTTTTGAAGTTGACATATGTCATTCATATGTCATAAAATATTTCAGGAAACTTCTTACTGTACATTATTTGTATGCAATTTTCACTTAGTATGCAGCATCCATCCTCTCCAATATTGAGCAAATAAATTAAAGCTTTTGTTACCGAAGTTATACAGTATAGGGAGCCTTGAATATTTATAAAATTTTATGTTATGTAGAAAAGTTTAAAATAAAACAATTTCGAAATTGTTTTATCTGATTGTAATAAAATACCGAATTATATCTATCCACTAGTATGGAACGTGGAGACTTCAATAATTAAACACCAAAATTGTTTAGTAAATGAAAGTAAAGAATAATTGACTTATTTTTTAAAAATGAGTTATACTTCAAATATTCAAAGTACCTAGAATAAAAACATTTCAAGATTAAGTTGTAGGCATGTCCTGTTATTTCTCCGTGATAATAGCATGGTATTGTTACTTGTTTTTAAATAGATATTACAGACTTTTATGACAGTGGAGATTTCAAATTACCAAACAGGTTTGACAGGCTGTCATCATTGAATATATAGTATTTTTTTGTGATTTGAAACTGTAGAGACATTTTTTTGGGATAAAAAAGATCCCAAAAATTTTAAATTAATTTGATTTGTTCTCTCAATTTGATTTCTTATATTTGCATTTTATTTTATTCAGAGGTAAGGGGCTACGAAATTGAAGGATCTGAAGATTGTTTAGTGAATACAAATGGAGATGAAGATGAAAAAGAAAGTGTAGAAGAAGGACAAAATATAATACTTGATGTAAATGATGAAACAAATTTCTTAGATGATTTTGAGAATCGTTTGCCACAATTAAAAAAGAATAGAACGATAGGTGCAAGTTTTATATCTGAAGTAACTGGAAGTTTCTGTAAATTATGTGATACATTTTTCTTCACCAAAGAGAAATCTAATTTGCACACAAAATCAGTATATCATTATGAAAAATACGTTAAGTTTATAAAGGAAAAACATGAAGAAAAAAAGAAAGAAAAAGAGAGTACAGAAAATTTAAAAACTGAAGAACCGAAGACTGAAGAAAGTGTTAAACGTGATGTTGATGGGGATGTAGATGATAATGAGAGTAATTGGAAGCGTAGAAAAACGACATCTGAATGTGAAGAACATGTTGAAGATACCGAACCCGTTTCAAAAGAAGAAAATCTATATGATCCAATGGAGGCGGAGGAAGAGTTTCAAAATACCAAAAACGAAAATACTGAAAAATTGAAAATAGAAGAATTAAAAAATGAAGTATCTACTTCTTTTAAAAGTGGTGCAACAATTGCAGAAATAGTAGTTGAAGATTTAAAAGAATCGAAAGAAAGTGAAGATCAAAAGTTGTCTAAAGCTGTGGAAATACAAACTGTGATTAAATCCTCAAATTCAAAAACTCGACCTCGACCTCGTATTGGCCCATTGTCAAAAACTAGAGGAAATCGTTCTCAATAATTCAAATGAGTTCTCCTAAATATATAGAATGTGTATTTTGGTTAGTCAAATACCCTTTCAAAATTTATATGTGGCCTAATATGTGCGGAGAAAGTAAAATTTTCGATTGCGCTTACAACATAAAATTTGTAGGTACTAATTTTTTTGTAATATTAAGATCATTTTATAAAAATTTCAAAAACTATTTTTATCTAAATGTATTTTGCTAAATTATCAAATTATCTTCCCATAAAATTTAAAAAAAAAATATCCATTAATTTGAAGCTCGTGGGCGCAGTCGGAAGTTTCACGTGCTCCAAAAAAACATGACGTTACTCTTAGTTATTCTTATCAGAATTTTAATAGGAGAAAAAGTTGTTACGCAATCCTGAGCCACATACAAATTTATAAATGATATATATATATATATATATATATATATATATATATATATATATATATATATATATATATATATATATATATATATATATATATATATATATATATATATATATATATATATATATATATATTAATTGAAAACGTCACAATTGAATTGAATTCTTATTTGAAGTACAATTTGTGAATCTGCATTTAAATTTACGAATCTAAATAAATTGTTATTTTTATCATGTGTTTAAATGTAAGGCCTTCAAAATTTTTAAATTTTTAACACCGTCTACAATATTAAAAAGTTATCTAATGGAATAAAATTACGTTATTAAGTGTAAAAAAAAGTTGTATTTTATTTTTGAATAAAACTAATTACAAAGCAAAAATTTTTATTTTTTAAATAAGCTCTTTTGTATTGTCACTTAAATGCCTATACTACAACAAATTTAAAGAATAAAGCTAATACAGAACTAAGTAGAAAGGTTTGTTTTTCATTCCTATAAATATAACATTAACAGAATTATAATTACGTTGAAGGTGATTTACATATTTTACAATATAAATTTATAACATAAAAACAAAATATTTCGTAAAATTTATCAGACCTTGATTAAAGTAAATGCAAAGACATTTAAAATGAGTTATTTTTAAAATAAAAAAAATAAATTTTAAAAGAAATTAAACGTTTTTAAAAAATAATTGCATTTTTTTTTTTCTAAACGAAACATTTTAAACCAGTTAAACATTTTAGAATGTATTTTTGCAACTTAGATAAAAAGGAATTAACGTGCGTTACTAAAAATTTTAATGATTTTGGAAATATTAATTAAAAAACTTATTTTTTTACAGTAAAAAAGTAGAAAACATTATTGTCATTATAACTCCGTTAGTTTTTGAGCTAACGACTTGAACAAAGGTTCATTATGAATAAATGTCATTCCGTAATTTAGTGAAGGCTTCATGAATTTCCTTCATATAATTATGGATTTTTAACTTCCCGCTAAGAAAATCGAAGATTTTCAAAAACCGGAAAGTTATTGGTTTTATCCCGTTTTGAAAAATTGAGTTTCCACCAGATCTCGATGTTTTGAGGTTACAGGAAGCTTCTCTGACTACCTCTGCGAGGTTGTCACTATGTTTGTATATATGTGTGTGTGAAAGTAAGTGAACCGTCTATAACTTTTGAACGGCTCGACCGATTTTATCGCGGTTGGTGCCATTCGAAAGGGCTTGACCAAACTCAGATTTTGAATGAACATTTGATCTAAATACATTTGGATCAATTCGAACGGGTAGATTTTGAGAAATCTGAAAAAAACTAATTAAAAATATCGTTAACGAAATATTTGTGAACGAGTGTTTTTTTAGCATAACTCCGACATTTCTTTTCGGATCGTTTAAAAACAAAATTTTAAGCTCAATAACATTGTAATATGTTAAATTTTAAGTGCTTTGGAATGGAATTAACGGGAAGTTGCAGGGATGGCCTTTTGGGTAAACCATTTTCCAAAAAAAAAAAAAAAAAAAATGGTAAAAAGTGGAAGAAAATTATAGTAGGATGAAACCCATGGGAAACGCAAGATAATATGATACAAATGAAAGAAAAAATAAATTACGGGCGATCTGAGTTCGGGAAGAAGGAGGGAGTTTTTAAGGATAAAACACGATTTATTTCGATATCCGACAAAACTACAAGTCCTATGGAAAAAAATTAGATGGTAAAGTTGTAGGTAATTAAAAGATCTACAACTTTGTATTTACACTTTTTTCACATAACTTCAAAATTTGCCTTGTCGATAGTTATTCAAAATAAGGTGAAAAAATAAATATTTTAATTCAAAAAAATTACAATGTATTTGGAACATAAAAAGGTAAGTTATTCAAAATAAGGTGAAAAAATAAATATTTTAATTCAAAAAAATTACAATGTATTTGGAACATAAAAAGGTAAGTTTTCGTGGAAAAAATTTTTTTTTGTAAAAGTTAAAAATAAAACAAAAACTTGGTTATTTGAATTTTTCACTTAAATTTTGAGGTTATGTGAAAAATGTGAATACAAAAGTTGAAGATCTTTTTATTACCTACAACTTTGCCATTTAACTTTTTTCCATAGGTCTTTTAGTTGCTGGAAATCGAAATAAACCGTGTTTTACCGTTAAAAAATCACCCCCTCCTTCTTCCCGAACTCAGATCGCCCGTTATTTTTGTTTTCCTTTTATTTTTATCATATTATCTTCCGTTTCCAAATGGTTCCATTCTACTATAAGCTTTTTCCCTTTCAAAAATTATCTACTCTCTGGTATAGTTTTGCTTATTATCGTTAAGAATTTTATACAAAATAAAAGTATATACAAAATTAAAAAAAAATAAATGATTTTCTAGGAAATCCATAGTTTTTTTTTTACTAATTTTTCATAATTATTAAATTTTTTCCGTATTTTTTTGAGGAGGAGTTTAATTTATCAAAATCGCTCATATTTCGTGACCAAAACTTCAAATTGAAGAAATAGTTTTATATGATTAATAATCGATTAAATAAAATAATAATCGAATAATATAGATATATCAGAAATCACAACTGCCATAAATATATCAAAATTAGAGTAATCGAACCAAGAGATCATAGAATAACTACCAAATAAAGTTGACTGACAGTCAGGCATTCGAAAAATGGACTAATAATCTAATCCGATGAGCGCCTATATCAAAATTTTGTAAATGCATATTTTTTAGCGTTACAAACTGTGTCTAAAATAAATACACTCTCTTGTATATCATATACGTTGACTAGAATATTGAAAGTATGAAATTTTTACATAAAGTGGTTGATATTTATGGTAAAAAATAATTGTATTATAAGTTTAAATTTTGATAAGAGTTTATACAATCATTATTATAAAAATCAATGAAAATTTACATTATTTTGTGTAAAATATATGATAAAATATAAAAGAGTAACAGAGATAACAATAATTTTACCGAGATGTATTATTAAATTGATGCTTCGTTGATGATAAATGTCTATTGTCCCAGCGGTCAGACTCCAATTTTCTGCTTCAGTGCATACTATATGTTTTCCGGATTTAGCTCATCCAATTGTGTCATGTAATTTGTAAGCATATTATTCTAAAGTTTGATGTTATTTTACAAAAAAAAAAAAAAAAATATATATATATATATATATATATATTTAAAAATACATACCTATATTAGATATTTATAAATTAGTTTTATAATGTAATTTATAGTTTGTGATGTTCAAATTTTAAATGTTCATTATGTATTATTCATGTTCGAAATTAATGGGTTTTAATTACTAATTATTATTGCATTTGTTTTTAATTAGAAAAATGGTGAATGCCATACATACACACTCTCTACATACAAGCTAAAATTTGAAAGGATGTTTTACATTTTTTTGATATAATCAATGCGTTAATTAGTTTTTATTTCGTTTATTGTAAGAAAATGATGAATAGCAATTCGATATTCAAGAGAGACTCTAACTACCGATAGAAATTAGAACTATGTAACAGGTCACTATATAGAATAACGTTGGTTAGTTTAAATCTTTCGACAGTAAAACTGCCTATTACTTTGAAAATAATATTTTTAAAGTAAAATTTCTTTTATATCGTTGTAATTTCAAACTTGATGAAACAGGAAAGCGACAGAAAAATGAGACAACCACATACACACCTATGGGGTATAACGTGCCAGAGAATGAATTCGAAGTATCTATATGATTTAACGTGCGAGAGAATGAGATTGAAGGCATTATTCAATGTTTATTACAGCGTTTGTGTAAGACGATTGTATAAATAGATACACTGTAATTAATATCAAGTTTTGCTCTCTAGAATCTTTATTTAAATGAAAAATATCAAGAAATATTCAAAAAAAAAGCACTTAGGTATTATTATATTATTTACTTTTATTTTCTATTAAAGTTAAAACCATTTTAAATTTAAACCACTTTTTATTCAAATTGACATTCTAGGTTTTATCAAATCTTAAGCTGTTGGTTAAACATATAAAACTACGCACATTTACGCTAAATTTATTATTATTTTATTGTAATAGAGATGTGTATTTATTAAATGAACTTTCACATATTTCATGAGCCATTTGCTATTTATTGACACATATGCAAAATATATATGGATTTGAAATGAAAATAATAAGGTTTTGAATTTTATGTGGCAGTATAATTTTGTTGTAGAGGTCAATTTTATATATTGTACAGTCAAGTAAAAACTAAACTACACAAACATTTTTATTATAGATTCTTTTATGTGGTTTAAGTGTGTTTCGAACAAAATACAGAAAATAAAATAAAACAACATTTAACTCATAATGTTATTATTATATTATTATTTTTGTTGTTATATAAAAATACTCACTTGTTCTTTTGTCTACATGAATATATTACTTGCTCATTTCTGTAAATTCGTTTTGGTATACTCTATCCATAGACTTATGCAAATTTATACATTTTGGAAAATATTGTTAATTTTTGTTTTCGATATCATTTACGGAAGTATTAAATTTGGAGATCAGAAATCTACGAATATGTCTATGGCAACCAAATCATCAATCGTGCTCGCTGATATATTTCCAATTTTAATGGGAAATGGAGCAAATGTTGTCTTCATTCAGCAACAATTCTCAAACAGGTTTTAAAACATATTCTTCAATCTGGGTCATATAATTTTATATTGTTTACTTGTAACGCTAACAAAACAATTTTGGTATAAGTTTAAGTTTGGTAATGTTTCCGTCCTGGCTGACATGGGACTGTCCATCCGGTGTCATTTGACCGGTGGCCAGCCTCATGTCACAATATGTATACTGTTACAAAAGAAAGAGGACGCCATATAGTCTCGGGCCTAAGGCGCCTTCAAACCTACATCCACTACTGCTAACTTTGATTAATATTCCAACATATGCGGGGTATCTAAACAATTAACATTGTAATCTTCACTTGTTTATAGTCAACTTTATTATTTATTTTATTTTTTTTGGTATTTTGTATGTTCATGGTATGATAGTTTGTTGCAGAAATAAGTTTATATGTTTTATAATTGTAAGGCAGATCACGTTCTGAATTGCCAGATTTACTGTCTAGATTTTGTGTTGTTTTACGAGAAATATTTTTTATGTTTTAGAAAAAAAAAACAAACATAGGGAATGGAATGTGTTTTCTTTTCTGTTGGAGTCATGATAAAATGTAGATAAAATGTGTAGTAATATTCTTTCTTTATTAGCGTTTTTGTTTTTTCATTTAGATTATTATATGCTTGAATACTTGATTAACCAGATAAATGCTTTTGTGAAACAAAACAACACCATGAAAACTAATAAAAATAATCATCTTTATATTATTGTTCGTTATATATATATGCATGATGATATTTCATGATATTTGACTATTATCAACATTTTTTTATTCAAATTTTATATAATTTAATTGACACTTTTTTTCCATGATACTTTAAAAAAATATGATAAATATTTTAATTTTAATTTATGATGAGAAAAATTATTTATTTTTACTATTTAAAATATGGTTGAAAATGTTTTTTATTTTAAAAATAAATGTCTGATTTTAGTTTTAAAAAATTTTATTTTAAGTTCTTTTGAGGCAAGAATTTATTGTTGTAGAAAGTACAATTATTTACGTTCTAGGTACCTGTAACAGGGTTTTTAATAAGCTCATTTTAGAAACTTGACAAAGTAAATATATTGGTATCGTTTGGATTTTTATTATTTCAGTGCCAAAGTTTGAAGTGTTTTAAAAGATAAGTACTCATAAAATACCCCATATGCAGTCCATACAGATATAAATACATATATAATAATGATATGTATTGCAAGTTTGTGTGCTTATTAGTTAAAGTTGAGCTGAAATTGTGGCAAACTTGATTTTAAAAAAACCATCTTTGAGGGTAGTGTTTAAGGGTAAAATTCGGTTTATTTGAATTTTCGGCTAAAAACTACAAGTCCTATGGAAAAAAGTTAAATGGCAAAGCGCAAATACAAAAGTTGTAGATCTTTTTCTTACCTACAACTTTGCCATTAAACTTTTTTCCATACGGCTTGCAGTTTTGCCGGAAATCGAAATAAACTGTATTTTACCCTTAAAAACTCACTCCCTCCTACTTACCGAACTCAGATCGCCCACAATTTATTTTTCCTTTCATTTTTATCATATTATCCTGCGTTTCCAATGGGTTTCCTCCTACT
Organism: Chrysopa pallens; assembly: GCA_020423425.1. Classification (NCBI taxonomy): domain Eukaryota; kingdom Metazoa; phylum Arthropoda; class Insecta; order Neuroptera; family Chrysopidae; genus Chrysopa; species Chrysopa pallens. Next base: position 71,714,278 of record CM035593.1, on the reverse strand, counting down.
ATAATTTTCTTTCCACTTTTTATCATTTTTTAAGCCTTCTACTTTGGTCTTTTTTGTTTAATTATTTTTTTGTTTTTTTTTTCTCCAAAAAGAAGAAAATTATTGAATTTTTGATTAGGTTATGCAACTTCGGGTTCAGTGTAAGTTTTTTCAAAATCGGTTGAGTAGTTTTCAAGCTATGGACAATTTTCAAGAAAAGTTTGTACTTTTCTTGGTTGCTGTAATTCGGCAAAATTTCACAAGGAAATTATTTATACAATATTTTTTACTTTTCATTTTCATTTTTTTGATGGCAGTTCCTTTTTTTTTAAATTTTTTTATAAATCCGTTTTTTTAGCATTATTGATTTGAATAAATTATAAATGGACACGAGCAAGGAATAAATCATACACAAAACCAACGTATACAAATTTTTAAGAATTTAGGCTGTTACATTTGGGATTTAATTTTATAAAAAAAAAAAAAAAAATATATATATATATATATATATATATATATATATATATATATATATATATATATATATATATATATATATATATATATATATATATATATGTATATATATATATATATATATAAAATTCAGTTGAAATGGATTGAATGCCCAGAGCAGTAGTTATAGTATTTACCAATGGGATTTCAGATTGAATTTTTCGTATTGCATTTGAAGAAAAAAAAACGACTTCAAGTCCAATATAGATAGGTGTTGTATGCTCAAGTGAACCACCTCCGATAAACAAGCGCAACAGAGTACGAATTGTACAACACCCTTACCTAAATAATGTGTATGTATAGCTGTTATAGAAAGTTAGAGAATTTGATATAACGGCCCATTGGGGATGATCACGACCGCAAAGCCATCAACATATATAATGTATATATACCAAACGAACTTCGACTATAACATTCTCATAAAAATGTGACGATTCTCATTCCAATGGCCCTTTTATTGATCAAATCTCAAGTGAATGACTGACTGAAGAAATGTACATTTTTTTTAACAGTGTCGTTTTGTTACACATTGCAGTTTTGGTGTGTTAAACATTATTTGTTTCATTAGCGGTTTTCTACGAAGTCAAATTTGGTACACTAATAACATCAATGGAATAGGGAAGATGCAATAAAAATACTTTCCTATTTTTCCCAATCAGATCGTGAAACTTGGTTTAATACCATACAAAATTTAAATTTAAAACTCATTCAAAAATGAATAAGTTATAAGCTCTTAAAGATTGTTTTCCATCTCTGGATTGCAAAAAAAATGTTTTACGGGTGATTCTACGATAAGCGGTTATTTTCTATAGAAAAATCGTACAAGAAAATTTTTTAATATTAATGTAATTTATAAAACATTTTTATTCACAATCAACTCATTTGTGCGTACTAACATTATTTATCTTAATTTTTGAAGGTAAGTATATATAAGAGTATTTAAGTGCCATGGCCATGGATAGGATATCCTGTATCTAGAATGACCCTTTTGTATAATCACTATGGAGATAAATATGTTTGATGTCATTTATGCAAATTTCCCTCTTTGTCTAATAAAGAATTTTGAACGTCAATATTTTGACTATTTTTTAAGATTTTGAAAAAGTAAAAAAATTCATGTTCGTGTAGTAATTATCACTTCAATTGAAGTGATAAAAAAATTTGTGCATCTTCCATATTGTGTAAATCATTTCTATTCTGTGTATAAAATATTCGTTTTAGGATAGGAATAATTATTTTTTGTTAGGATAAGAGTAATTCCTATGTAATCGGTATTTAGTCATTGGGCCTAGCTATCCGATATAATAGGGCTTTCTTTAGCTATCCAAAAGTCTATCGATTTAAAGATAGTTCGCCAAATGGCAGCTGGTAACAATTTAGTTTCTTAATCGTTTTATTGGACAAATTTTCTTCGTTCCGTAATAGTGATTAGTGTACTGATCATATCTTTTAATGTGGTTAATTTGTGAAATTTGTACTCATTCTCTTATTTGCGGAAAACACCATGGTATCATTTAGATAGTACTATTTTATTGTCATCGGGTCTTTACTCCCGTCCATAAGACTCCTTAAAGTTCATATAATTAAGAAAATAATTCCAAAGATTCTATATTAAATAGATACAAGTCACGGTAGTATAAAGTGTGTAAAAGTAAAATGTAAAACTGTAATTTAAATTATGTACTGTGAATTTAATGAACGCCACTGTACTCAAATAATAATATATGTTTTCTTTCGTTATTTTTTCGATTGGGGAAATTGGGGATTCTTTAATGTCGAGAACATAATAGATGAATTTTAAATTAAAATAAAATGTAGCTTATAGTTGACAGGACTTAAAAATATTACTTGTTTTTAATCAACAGTACAATGATACATCAACTTTTAATTCACATATTATATATTGAAAAGGTACTTTGACTTGAATCATTTCGATATGATATAGGGAAAATTAATTTTAAAGTTTAAAGTTTAAAAATTAGTAAGTCAAAGGGGTGTAGGATATTTAAAAAATGAGCGTATGTTCATTCTGTTAATTTGGTCGAGTATCAAAATTAATTTTTACCTTTATATTTTTTCAAACTAACTAATTTTTTTGGTTTTTGTGACGTTACTAGAATCAATAAATTAATTTTCCCAATATCTTGGCCAAATCGGATCGATTTGAGTGAACTTTTTTTTGAAACCAACTAATTTTAGGTCGTACTTTTCAATTTTAATATTATATATGCGCTTCTTTTAACCTATATATGAAATATCATGGACAGGGACTTCGTATCTGGTAACATATTATAGTAATGTTTAATTCAGCCAAAAATTTGAAAACTACGACCCAAATTTAGTAGGATTAGATACTTTGTTCGGTTAAATTGGCTAAATATTGAGCCTTATAGAGCAAAACTAATTTTTTTGTTTTTTGTGACGTCACTAGAATCTATAAATTAATTTTCCCAATATCTTATCCAATAATGGACCGATCTGAGTGAACTTTTTTTTGAAACCAACTAAGTTTAGGTCGTACTTTTCAATTTTAATATTATTAATGCGCTTCTTTTAACCTATATATGAAATATCATGAACAGGGACTTCGTATCTGGTAACATATTATAGTTATGTTTAATTCAGCCAAAAATTTGAAAACTACGACCCAAATTTAGTAGGATTAGATACTTTGTTCGGTTAAATTGGCTAAATATTGAGCCTTATAGAGCAAAACTAATTTTTTTGTTTTTTGTGACGTCACTAGAATCAATAAATTAATTTTCCCAATATCTTGGCTAAAAATGGACCGATCTGAGTGAACTTTTTTTTGAAACCAACTAAGTTTAGGTCGTACTTTTCAATTTTAATATTATTAATGCGCTTCTTTTAACCTATATATGAAATATCATGAACAGGGACTTCGTATCTGGTAACATATTATAGTTATGTTTAATTCAGCCAAAAATTTGAAAACTACGACCCAAATTTAGTAGGATTAGATACTTTGTTCGGTTAAATTGGCTAAATATTGAGCCTTATAGACCAAAACTAATTTTTTTGTTTTTTGTGACGTCACTAGAATCAATAAATTAATTTTTCCAATATCTTGGCTAAAAATGGACCGATCTGAGTGAACTTTTTTTTGAAACCAACTAAGTTTAGGTCGTACTTTTCAATTTTAATATTATATTAGGTCGTACTTTTCAATTTTAATATTATTAATGCGCTTCTTTTAACCTATATATGAAATATCATGAACAGGGACTTCGTATCTGGTAACATATTATAGTTATGTTTAATTCAGCCAAAAATTTGAAAACTACGACCCAAATTTAGTAGGATTAGATACTTTGTTCGGTTAAATTGGCTAAATATTGAGCCTTATAGAGCAAAACTAATTTTTTTGTTTTTTGTGACGTCACTAGAATCAATAAATTAATTTTCCCAATATCTTGGCCAATAATGGACCGATCTGAGTGAACTTTTTTTTGATACCAACTAATATTAGGTCGTACTTTTCAATTTTAATATTATTAATGCGCTTCTTTTAACCTATATATGAAATATCATGAACAGGGACTTTGTATCTGGTAACATATTATAGTTATGTTTAATTCAGCCAAAAATTGGAAAACTACGACCCAAATTTAGTAGGATTAGATATTTTGTTCGGTTAAATTGGCTAAATATTGAGCCTTATAGAGCAAAACTAATTTTTTTATTTTTTGTGACGTCACTAGAATCAATAAATTAATTTTCCCAATATCTTAACCAATATCGGACTGATCTGAGTGAACTTTTTTTTGAAACCGACTAAGTTTAGGTCGTACTTTTCAATTTTAATATTATATATGCGCTTCTTTTAACCTATATATGAAATATCATGGACAGGGACTTCGTATCTGGTAACATATTATAGTAATGTTTAATTCAGCCAAAAATTTGAAAACTACGACCCAAATTTAGTAGGATTAGATACTTTGTTCGGTTAAATTGGCTAAATATTGAGCCTTATAGAGCAAAACTAATTTTTTTGTTTTTTGTGACGTCACTAGAATCAATAAATTAATTTTCCCAATATCTTGGCTAAAAATGGACCGATCTGAGTGAACTTTTTTTTGAAACCAACTAAGTTTAGGTCGTACTTTTCAATTTTAATATTATTAATGCGCTTCTTTTAACCTATATATGAAATATCATGAACAGGGACTTTGTATCTGGTAACATATTATAGTTATGTTTAATTCAGCCAAAAATTGGAAAACTACGACCCAAATTTAGTAGGATTAGATATTTTGTTCGGTTAAATTGGCTAAATATTGAGCCTTATAGAGCAAAACTAATTTTTTTATTTTTTGTGACGTCACTAGAATCAATAAATTAATTTTCCCAATATCTTAACCAATATCGGACTGATCTGAGTGAACTTTTTTTTGAAACCAACTAAGTTTAGGTCGTACTTTTCAATTTTAATATTATTAATGCGCTTCTTTTAACCTATATATGAAATATCATGGACAGGGACTTCGTATCTGGTAACATATTATAGTTACGTTTAATTCAGCTAAAAATTTGAAAACTACGACCCAAATTTAGTAGGATTAGATATTTTGTTCGGTTAAATTGGCTAAATATTGAGCCTTATAGAGCAAAACTAATTTTTTTGTTTTTTGTGACGTCACTAGAATCAATAAATTAATTTTCCCAATATCTTGGCCACATATTGACTGATTTGAGTAAACTTATTTTTGAACCCTCAAAATGGTACTATGTTGCGATAGTAACAGCGCAATAAAATAAACTTTAAAATTTGGTCATACAGTTTACAGAAAGCCCAATCGATTTTTAATTTTAGTCGTCTTGAAAAGTTAAGCGCCCCTCAAAATTTGCCAAAATCCACTACTGAACTTAAATGATAAAGAATCTAATAAAAGAAGAACTGAATTCGATAAGAATAATGCATTTTAATGTCGGAAGATATTTAAAATATGATATGATAAAACCCAAAATATGTTTACCAAATAAGTAAATTTGTATTCAGAAATATAATTAGCATTATATATATATATATATATATATATATATATATATATATATATATATATATATATATATATATATATATATATATATATATATGAACTTGAACGATTATTCTAGTTTATAATTAATGATATTGAGGGATTAATGAAATTATGTAAACTCATGTCATATCCCTTTATTTCAATATATTTATTAAAACTTTAGAAATCTATTGACATAAAAAATTCAGTTTTCGTACCCAAATAACCAAAAAAGTAAGTATCCAAATGTTATGAATATTGATTGGTATGCTTAATCTTATCATGAAAACAGAGGGTGTGTCGAAAAAACATATCTAAATATAGAATAAAACTTTGATTTTAAATGCAATTAGTTTTAAGTCAAATGAATCACTTGGTATGTAATAATATACAGGTGGTATATAATTTATATTTTTCATTAAATCCACATTTTTGTCATTTTATTTAATGGATTTTCACTCTTTTTTATTTTACTCATATATACACTTTTTTTTTTTTTTTAAATTCCTATGCATTGTTTTATTCATTATTATTATTATTTTTATATTTTGTGTACACCACAATTCTATTATACAACACAAAAATTATTTTACTCATGGGCTCCGCCACACACAACTCGCTCGCTACAATAATAATTCTAAATAAAACCAATGTATATTCTTTTCACTCATAATATTTTGTTGTTGTTTAATGTTTAAATTATTAAAGGTAGATTTGTGTAAATTTGATTTTTATGTGATAGCCACAAAATTACATTATATATATATATATATATATATATAGTACCTATATATGCACCAACAATAACTATCGACAATAGTTATATACCTATGAACGGTTATGGCTACCGTTATATATATGTTTTCGGTTAAAAATGTATTTTATATTTTATATTGCAGTTAGCTATGTTTTCGAAATCCTATACAGTTCCCTAGTTTTCAATATTAAAATAGTGAATTTGGACACTACGCACATAAATAATGTTATCTGTAAAGCATTTGGGTATATAAGATGGCAAATTTGAGTAGGACAATTCCTTAAACAGGATACTAACCACAGGAAATAGTGTTTTAAAATGTGCAAAAGACCATGATAGCCATGGAACTCTTTTCTAACTTTTCTTTGTATACTCTTAGGCATTCTAAGTCATAATACAGTCAGAGTCAGGTGTAAAGAAATTAATTAATGTTAGACTAAATGTAATGTTAGTTATGAAAATGATTTTACTTGTTTGAAGTCGACAATACATATATATATATATATTTCCCATCCCATAGGGTATGCCTCAGACAAAAATAATCATAATCACAGCTAGATAACTTAAGTTTCTTCAATTATAAATAACTGACATGCATGTGAAAATTTGCAAAATTGATTGGCTAAATAATGTGAGTTTTGCTTTAACCTGAAAATGATATAAATATCCATCAAACCAAATCAAATCTAAAACAAGTAAAAATAATAACTAACAGTGTTCATTGTTTAGATTCTCATACATGTGGTTCAGTATCAATTGTTGAACTATTTTTAATGATTAGTATTCGAATAATATCCTAAAGATGAAGTTATAAATACATTTACAATAACAATATGTATTTCGTAACATTTAGGGATAATAAGTCTTACTACCTAATGTACTTCTACTCTATATACTACCTTTTCCAATTTCCTTTAATAAGGTGCTTTTTTACAGTGGTCTCTTGGTCCATATATTTGTTGTTAAGTAATTAATTTATTTCATTTTCAACATAATTCACGCTCAAATGCTCATAGTAGCTATGCGCAAGTACGAATATAACTTTTAAACCTTAAGTGAAATTTGTAGTATTTTTAAAATTTTTGTTTTAAAGTAATTTTTGGATTATTCCACTTAGGCATACAGTTTTTTTAACGCTGCAAAAAAAATATTAGAGAATTGGAGCATATTACTTTTAGAAAAAACTCCACAATCTCGGGGTATTACACAATTCCACATATTTGATGAGTGGGGCAAAAACTAATCTTTATTCATAAGTTTATACAAAGACAAACGGAGCCACGATTACAGGAACATCTCAAGATGAGTACATTTAGACAATAAAATTAGGTTAATATTTGTATTTGTCACATTTCATTCGATGCGAATAAAATGCATTAGAAAATCTTTGGAAATCAAACATAGTTAATATTCGCATTATCAAAGAATATAGATACAAATTTTAATATTGAAAATCGTATATAGGAAATCAAAAAGTAAACGTTCGGTACAAATATAAGCGCAACTGTTATAACTTAAATATAATGTGGATGCATATATGCGATAATGTCAAAATGAATTTTATTTATGATTTTCAATTATTACTATGTTTTTATATATAAATTTTCATATTTCATTTGAAAATGTATGTGAACAATGTTTTAATGTAATTTACTTATAAAAATTTTATTTTTATTTTTTATTTTTTTTTTATAAATTATTATTACATGTAACTAATAATATACACACCCAAACCCAAATTTGTCGATTAATTTCAATTTATTATCATTGTAGTTTTATTAGTTGATTCTTGTTGGAAAATCAACTGTGCAACATATTGTAAATAGTTTATTTGATTTCTTAATATTTTTTGATAATTGTACATTATTAATCTGAGCTTCACACAGAGTATTGTATACCCCAATAATAATAAATGCGATTTCTAATGTTTAAACCATGCCAGTGTACTGTAGCGAATAAAGTTCTGAAGTATTCAGCATTTTTACCGATTAGAACGATGTCATCAGCATAAGCATAAGGATTAATTTTCATATTTTATTTGAAAATCTATGTGAACACTCTTTTAATGTAATTTATTGTTAATTATTATTACATGTAACTTAAATAATGCTAGGCGAAATAATTTGGCGGCGTGTAAGCGCGCGAGACACGACATGGCACAGTGCAGTTTTTTAAATAACATACCCAAATGAATGGGTCAAATTGACAACACGACGCTATACAGCGCTACTGGCGATATACGATAAGCACGTGGCACAGTGGCCGAGCCACAGTTTCTCGTCGCACTATATATATGAATAATTATACAGTCAAAATGGCTAATTTATACGCTAAAACGTATGGTCTTAATATTTTTCTTTTTAGTGACTCGCGCAATAAGGACGTTTATTAAAAGCGTTTTAGTCGTTTTGTTGTTACGAATATAGAGATGATGTTTATCGAAGACCATTTTGCTAACAGCTCATCGTCTACAGTATGTCGAACTTCCGGAATGACTTGAGTTTATCCTCGCTCTGGCATTAGTTTTGGCACTTGTTAGAAGAAGTGTTTTGAAAAGTTAGAAGAAGTGAAGCTGAGCACTTCTTGGTGTTTGCTTCTAAGATGGCTAAAGTGGTCTTACTGGGAATACATACGTATTCAGATATTTATGATAGATGTAATTCATATACAAATAGGTCACCCGCCTTTTTTGACTTGACGCCGCAGTTAGTTAAAATATAAAATAATTTGCATGGTTGTTTTTAATAAAAATTATCAATTTAAATTTGTTTCATTTTTAATTAATTGTTAATTAGAATATAATTTAAACATTCAAGTTTTTTAATGGTATATATTTTTTTTTTTTAGCAATTTTCAATTATAAAAATTTACATAATATTTTAATAATATACCACCCATTCTTCCTCCACCATTTTCTATAAAAAAAAACGCAGATATCATAACGGATAAAAAAGAAGTTATTAAAGTAACCAACCACCAAAGTTTTTGTTAAACTTTTACAACACATCTTACAAAGATGGTAAAAATGTTTATATATACAGTTTTTTTTTTCTTACAATTTATTCAACTAGAAAATACTCCAAAATATATGTCTTTACTTTTTCCTATGTATTCACATTATAGCTTGAATCATCAGACCCATAGAATCCAAAGTGTGACGTTCTCCATCGTGTTTATGTGATATTGGTATATGTTACAGTTACAGTATCAATTGCAATATGCTTTAATTAGTAAATTGGTTAATGAGATTATGTCTTTCACCCAATAATTTGTGCTGTAATACTCATACAATTGACAAAAGCTACCTCTTAAACTACAAATGCTTCCGGTAATATTTGAATAATGCGATATGCACACTTTATATAGTTAACAGCTCTACATACTGCTTGTGAGAAGAGAAGAGAAGAGAAGTTTCATTTTGAATTTCAAATTTAGATTTTGAATTTCAAATTAAGATTTGTAACATGTGAGAAAAAAAAAAGACAAAAGATATTACACAACGAAACATTTTGTATTCGAAAATTAAATTGTCGTTTATAGCATTTTCCGTTACTTATTATTTATGTTTCTCACCGTTTTAATCTTTCCTGAACTTCAACAAATATTTCTAGATCAAAATTAGCAAAATCGATCCAGCCATTTTCGAGTTTTTTCGAGACAAACGAACAGCAATTGATTTATATATATATATATATATATATATATATATATATATATATATATATATATATATATATATATATATATATATATATATATATATATAAATACACACATTTGAACGAATTGCCGATGTTGTGAAAAGTCCTTTCTAATACATCATCCTTGGCCAGGAGTTTAAAAAAAATTTATTATTTACGCTTGATAACAATAATAATCAAAGAGGAAGTAAAATAGATAAGTGATGAAAATAATATAATTTGTAGTAGTCTATATCGTTCTTTATACATATAATGACAATATTAAGATATTTATTGTGAAACCGTTGCAGCATGAAAGAACATTGCACACACAGACATTGTATTGTTGTTGACGACGGTGAGCCCACTCTCGAACAGTGTGGATGATGCATAGGGTGTTTGCTTACTTGTGAAAGTTTTTATAGCGCAGATGTGTCTTCTTTCACTATGAAAAACTGAAATTAATCCAATTAGAGCTGTCACTGTGATTTTAAATAAGACAGAATAATATTTTAAAAGAATAAAAAAAAAATATGTATATAAGATGGGATATATGTATGGGTAGGAAATATTCTTTTCATTGCGTTTATTCAACATTTTAATAACTAATACTTTTCTTACAATGTACTGTGTAGTATAAAAAGTATTGAGAATTTTCCCAACTGATTTTAGCCTCACTATTTGAAGATTTGTCTATAGTTTCTTTCTATCTAGATACCCCTCAAGCCATTTTCTGCGATTTTACATGCAAGACTTATTCAAATTTCTACGATCCACTTCTATGGGATTTCATTGAAACATCGCAGACATGAATAGAAAAAGTTGCTGAAAGTGACTTTATGACCTCAGATTGAAGTACAGCGATGCCAAAAACCACTGTTAATAGAAATTTAGAATTTTCATAAATTTATTATCACTCTAATTACTAGTGGTTGCTTTTTGCGGAGTTACAACCACCCTCAGTCGCTTTTAACCTCGGATTCGTTAATCAACAGGCTGCGAAAACCATCTCGAGATAATTTTTGGAGTGAAAATTTGAAATCAAATTTGTTTGATATTTGTCACTTCATAGTGGTTTTGTTGGCCATCCATCCTTTTTTACCTCTGATTTGTGATCAACGATTTCAATAAACATCGAAAGATGATTTTCGTGAGAAGTTTTTGCAATTATTTAAATTTATTTATTATTGTTATATTTAAGGTGGGAAAATAATTTAGTGAAGCAGATGCTAGTAACATTCCTGTAAATTGCATCACTGAATATCTGCTTTGTAGACTCGGTAATTTTTGTAGATTGAAAAGAGCATTTTACATCCCAAAATATTGGCTTTTATACAGAAAGATTTCACATGTTTTTGTTCATATAAAAATCTTCAGATGAAACTCTAAACGTATATTATGTGATAGACAAAGAGAAGTAATATGTATGGTGTAAACAGTTGAATAATTTGTTAAAACTATTTACTGTCATTTTCAATTACTCAATCATAATCAAACAAAATGTTATTTAGTTATGTATGAGAAAGGAAAGGCAGCAGGCGCTAATGAAGTACGTTGGACGACCTAGTTGTATAATATTGTTGAATATTAGTCTAATTCTCTTCAAGGTTAACTTGGAGGTTAATTTGATGAAGCCGGAACAATAACTGTTATCGTTGCCTATCGCTCTATCTGTTATGTTCGTTCTTCTTAAACTACCATATTTTATAATTACATTTTAATTTCCTATGTAAAGTGATTAAGGCACTGACTGTTCTGCATGTGAGTTAGGTTTTACTACTACCATATCTACCAGAGTATATTGTACCGAAAAGAGTGTAAGCAACACTGTAAATATAAAACTAAAATCTTACTACACGTGTCGTCCCTTAACAACATATCTACAATCATTTGGTTACATCCTACAGGATTTTACAAATTTATAATAATATTAGTGGTACGATATAGGATGACTAATATCGTGCTGTTTAACACAGTTGTAGTGGAAATGGTAAAATTATCCTAGTCATTTAAATTAGTCGAGTTAATTTACTTTGAAAATGATATTACGAATTTTTTTCTAAAAACAGTCATAGATTTTTCTTCATTTTAGGTACGGGATACTTTACCAAATGTCCAAATATAGTTACAAGAAGAGAAACGTTTCCTCTTCTTGTTAAAGCTAATTACAGCAAGAAATCTTTTCTATCTTGAAAAGGACATGGACTTTCGAGAGTATGTGAAGAGGCAAATTGCTTCGGCTTTATATAAATACAAATATACTTTGAAAACTACAATGTTTTTTCCTCATCAAACAGGAATTTTTGTAAAAATTTTTGATTTGCGAAATATCTATATTCCGACTATATTATAAAGAACTTTTTTCGTATGACTAATTCATCAACGTGGAAGCGATTGTCGATGCTAGAATTACGGAATTCGCACGTGATGAATAATTACCGTTCACAATCGATACCCAAAGTTAAGCGACATCAGTCATAATCAGTACTTTCTTAGGCGACTAACTGGGAATGCTGTGTTCGTAAATACTGTAGACACGGTTTGCCCTTAGAAGTTAAACACTGACTTAAAATGAAATTAAATAAAAATTAAATGCCTTGCACAGCCAACCGTGAAAACTGCGTAATATATGATAAAATTATCAGCGAAATTGCTTTGCTTGGTTGACCCAATTCACGATTGAAAAAAAATCAGCTATATATTATATGCATAAAGAATTTTATAGTCGTAATACCCTCTCATTTTCAGTAGTTACCCGGAGAGGTAAATTCTAATAACCTAACTTACCAATGTTCTACACATTTGTCCGTTCCGTTTTAACAACAACTAACAGATATAATATATATTTAACTTGTATTATAAATTATATATGTGTATCTACTACCTTCTATACCTACTACCTATGGGTAAAGTATATGAATTGTGTTATATCTTCTTAATACGACCAATTACCAAAGCCCATCCTAAACTATAGTTATGAAATGTTACTATAAGCTGCTTATATCCTCAATTTTATATGAAAGTGGTTTAATTGACCATTCTTGGTTTTGATATCATTATGTAAAGAGTATCATTAATTATATATTTAGAAAAAAAATAAAATTGAATTTATGACTTTTTGTTGGAAAATAATTCTTAAGAATCACTTTTATAGAAATTTAAAGTTTTGTACTTATTTCAATTCAATAAAAAAAAAAACTGAAGATAATAACAGAATTAATTGTTGAAATACTCGACATACGGCTAAGTATCATTGTTTGAATTACTTTCAAGTATTCATAAATTTGTCTAAATATCCAATCTATACAGTTAAAAATACATATATATATATATATATATATATATATATATATATATATATATATATATATATATATATATATATATATATATATATATATATATATATATATATATATATATATATATGTAATAATTTGATTCTACAAACGATCTATTCAATAATGCTTATTGTTCCATTGCTTCCTACTAAAATCAAATACTGTATTTAATTGAAATAATCCCTCTACATATTTTTAATTATGAATTAAAGTTTAAAGGTTTTCTAAAATTTGTTCTTTGTTAATGAATTATTCAATTATTATTCAAATTGTGTAATGGCATCAAAAGATAGCAAATTTCCCGATATCTCAAAAATAAAAATAAAATAAATGTAAAAAAAGTAGCTTGGGCCTAGACAACAGGGCGTTCTTGATCACATTGCCCTATAATGCAGAGTCATATAATGCTGTGTTTATTATTGTAGGAAATAAAAAAAATAAAATAAAAATGTAAAAGAAAAAATTGTTTGCAAAAATAAAAGTATTGAAGAAATTCAGTTATTTTTATTATTAATAATAATAATGTATTTCTCCTTTTACTTGTATTAAATATATAATATTTATACCAGTGGTCTTAAACCTTCTTCAAGTAAGATTATTAGTACTATTCATTATATTATTCTATAAGATGAATTCTTAAGGACGTTCCGAAGACAATCAGTTTACTTAGAATCTTTTAGAAAATTCTGGGTGTGTTCCAAAAAAGAATCCCGAATACTGGTTATTAGTTTTGACGTCATGAATCGACGCCATACTGATGATTCGTTCCGAAATAGAGCTTCGTATAAATGTCTCGTGTATAAATGTATGTAAATCATCAGTACTCATCAGGACAATATGATGTCGAATTTATAACGTCAAAAGTAATGGTCAGTGCACTGAATTATATTTCGGAACCTATAAACTCACATAGGTGCATACAATTGTCCTCTAAAAAAAATTTTTTTTCATATCTTGTGGTACTAATTTTTGAAAAATTGTTTGTTAAAGCATTGCATATTAAACACATATTTTATTCTCATGAAAAGTGTTCAAAAATGCCAAATGCATGCTGGAAATCTGCGGCGTTTTATGCAGAAATATGTAATGAAATATTTTTATATATATTTACGAGAATCAGAAAATTTAATAATTTGTTTATTGCATCCTCACCTTCTTTTGGGAGAAAATATCAAAAATACCAATTTATTTACAGTTTTGATGAAGCGAGTTACGAAAATTCGTTCTCATATTATAGAAAATTTTCAAAAATAGCTTTTATTTTATGAAAGCTCGAAACACGGGGTTTCATAAAATCAATGTGAAATATCCTCGTGTATTAAAGTTTCAAGACCATTTTTGATAACAATATGTTCTTTAATTAATTATCTTTTAAAAAACAAGAAACTTTAATGCAATTTTTAAATTTTTAAAATAATAATTTAGCTATGATTCCTAATAATCTAATAATTGCGTTAAATATAATAAATGAATAAATTTAAACTAAACAAAAATTTTTCCGCAAATTTTTGCCCCCAGATCATTCACGACACCATTATAGAAAGTAATAGTTTGGTATCCCTGTTTTATAGAAATAATATTGCGATGTCTGCCAAAGTAAATGCAATAAAACAGGCACAAATAATTGTTTTATTTAGAATGAATGAATTTTTGCCAGGGGTGAGTAAATATTATCCGGTGGTCGTAAGTAGAGTGAGTAAATAAAACAGTCAGTAAAGTTGTGTGATTATAAATACATACAAGATTTCATGTATGTATATATAAATGAATGTATATACAGCTTATATATACAATTCTATCCATTCATTGTTCACATTTAATAAAACGTTATTATCCTTGTTCATATATATATGTATATAATATGTGGATATTGTTCCAAATCCATGAACAAACCAAATCAAATATATAATAAAAGTTATACTCTGTATTTCAATTTATAGTTATCTAAAATTCTTAATATTTACAATATTTTTAGTATTAATACGATAGTTGCCAATATAAACAATCATTTTTAAACTTTATACATACGATAGATTATAAAATAAAACTCCAATATGTATTGATTATTTTTTCGTAACATTTTGTTGATAATTATTCAAATTTTCAAAAATTCTTCTTATTTTTTTTAACACGTTAATCATTTTTATAAGTCAATACAAGGAAATGTGATCCTAAAGTTGCGCAAACAAAAACAGCAGACATACAACAAAATAAAATACTATTACTTTTTATTTTTATGTCTCTATGACTTTTTTCATATGCTTTATTGAACTAGCAATGTTTGTTCGGGAAAAATTTTGAAGCTAAATTTTAAAGCAAGTATCCACAATCGATTGAGCTGAAATACACGCCTCAGTTGGAATTTTGGTATACAATGCATGGTTAATTAAGTGATATTCTAAGTACAAAAATGCAGACCATCAAAAATAGCATACTAGTAATGGGCTAATAATATATTCCGGGTGAGTTAAGTAAATCTGTCTAGTTTCCTGGTATTTCCATATGCTTCTGTATCTGATATTTTATATGCTGCTCTAATCACGAGGTTTATTTTTTTTCCATATCATCCAGGTATAAGTGCCAAAAGAACAGAGAGAAAGATTTGCCAAAATAATTCATTGTCAAAATCATTAGTTGTATGTTTGAGATTTTTGTTTGCACTCGCAGTTAAATCATTGTGAAGTTTCATAAAATTTAAAATTTCTCTTCAATTGAATCGACTGATTAAAATCTGATTCTGATTAAACAACCGACATACAATATTTTGAGATAGCCTACTTGAATCTTTATAAGATTACATTTACTTAAATCGTTGTTGCCAAGAAAGAGGTGGAAAATAATCTTTGAGAGCTTAAAATTTCTTTGTTTTTAAATCAGTTTTAATTTCGATTTGTTATGGTTATTGTATCTAGTTTCATATTTTCATATAGAATAGCAAATTTTTTAAATGAAACTTGCTCAATTGTAACATTTAACGACAAATAAACTGTGGCAAAGTGAATAAATTTATTTTTATTTTCATATTGGTTATGAAATGTTTCTTGCTTGTGTTTGACTATGTTATCTACGATAGTACTATATGTATTGTTGCATACTATAAATGTGCTTATTTTTAATGTCCTCTCTATTGACTAATATGTCCATTACCGTATACAGTATGATTACTTTTTTTGGGAATCTATAAGAATTTAACTCATTTTTTTTCACGAAATCAAAAGAAATGATCTAGAATACCTGTCATTTATTATCATAAATATTAGAATTATTATTTCTTATATTTATTAAAAAATATGGAACTAATCACAGTTTTCATTTTTGAAATATATATCACTTTAAGGACCCACAATAAAAGGAGTGGAATTCAATAGAGTGGAATAAATTTCATTGAAATATTGGGTGCAAATAAATCTTTGTTCCAAAATAAAACTATTGATGCCTTGTTAGGTTTGATTTGTAGGTTATACAATTTCTATACGGTCACAATATTGTTATTATTATAACTTGCAGCTTCATGGAGCAGTGGGTTTCCACCATGGTGAAACTCCATTGTCACAAGGTAAATGGAGAGGACATACCGCAAGTGAGAATAACAATACTTTTTTTTAATTATTGTTTTTGAAGCTCTTGATGGTCCAATAAGGCGCAAAGTTAATTTTTAGAATGTGACAAACAAGTGAAGTAATAAAAATTGAAATATTAGAAAGTTAAATACAGAAAGTCAGACAAACAGAATGAAAAATGGCCTAGTTATATCATAGATGAATTCTAATTAATCCCACACGGACGAGGTCCAGGATAAAGCTAGTAAAAATATAAAAAGTAACATATAAGTTGTGACAGTTTCTTAAGGATTTATTTACTAATTAATTTTTTTTAAAACTGAATGGGTATAAACAGATGTTTTAGAGAATAAACGAATTAGGAATTATGCTTCATCGTTATTCTGTGTATTAAAAAATTTCTGAAACGAAAATGGGTTAAATGATGTTGCTATAATTGGTAAACTGATCAAAAAAATTTAATTACTTATACACTGAATTTAATCAATACAGAGGAAAGTCAATAAAACTAATAATTCCATACCAATCTGTTTTTAAAGGTACAAGGTACATAGTGTGAATATTATATACGTAATATGTAGAGAGTACATATGATATCGGCTATTTTTCATCTATATACACACACGTATCATACCTTTTTTATACTCCTAAATATAAAATTTAATAAAAACATCTGTTGCACATTACAAATATATATAGTTTTATATAATACAATATGTTTCAAATGTATCATGGATTCCATCTAGT
Source organism: Chrysopa pallens (assembly GCA_020423425.1). Classification (NCBI taxonomy): domain Eukaryota; kingdom Metazoa; phylum Arthropoda; class Insecta; order Neuroptera; family Chrysopidae; genus Chrysopa; species Chrysopa pallens. The sequence continues at coordinate 71,696,653 of CM035593.1, read as the reverse complement.
CACTAGATGTAGCTCTCCGATTGAAACGACATTTGTAGGTGATAGTTGATAGATGTGCATTTCGATGTAAAAATGATATTCAATCTTGTAAATAATGAAATAATCAATTCACAACTTTTTTGATAGCAAGAATTAAAACAATAAAAACATTTTTTTCTAAGAATAATAAAAGTTGCATTTACAAAACAATAATATAAACACTACTCCACATCTGCTTGCCTTTGTTAATTTTTAGAAATTACAAATGTATTTCATAAATTTGATAATATCATAATAATATATAACTGTTTAAAGCTTTAGTTACATTAATGTTCGATTTCTTATAAACTGAAGAGAAAATCGTTTTAATGCAATCGGTGTATTGTCATCTTCACGTGCTTTCAGGGAACAATCTGGGATTCACTGACGATTTGGTATACTTTACGTACAACGTGATCCTATCTTAGTATGTACATAAAAAAAAATACTAAAGTTTACAAACGGTGTAAAACAACCAATTTTTTTTCAAAATTTAGAAGTTCAGTTCATGAATATATCTATTCAAGGTTGCTTTTTTCATGCAAAACAGGATAAAACGATACACACACATTGCTCAAATGCCTTTTAATTCCAACCTATTGCAAGTTAATAAAGGCAAAGTTTTTGATGCCATTATGGCTTATTTTTGTTAGACAGTTGCTTTAAAAAAGAAATCGACTCAAAAACCGGTGAATTTCCAATGAACAAGAACTGACTCTATTGCTGATTTTTTATTTTTTTGTGATCAAAATTTGTTTCACATTGCTTCAAGTGGTAAATTTATAGAAAAATGCATATCTATGTTTGAAATAACAGTATAAAATTTTGGTTAGTATGAAAATTTACCACATTGCAATATCATGAATTTCAAGAAATTTTATGTGGAGTTTCTTAGCATTTTAAAAAATTATAGTATTTTCTAATCTGAATAATTTTATTCCAAAACAATACGATAAAAATTTTACCAATTTTTGAACCATTTTTTTACAGGCAACTAAAAATTCATGAATTGGGGTTACCTATATCAAAACTTTGTTACCATCTTCAATATATTTTAGCGCTACAAACTTTAGCCTAGTATATAAAACGTCAAAAATATTTTATTTAAGTCATGCTGTACACAAATATTTGTTTACCTACCGTAACCTCAACGTTATTATTTTAGTTCATATTTGTAAAAACGTGTGAATGGTAACATTTTTTTATTATTAAAATTTATATATAAATGGAAATGGGGTTTCATAAAATAATTAATTAAATTTTTTAATTATTATTTTTTCTTTTTTGATAATTTTAATAAAAATAATTTTTATTTACATATTGTGAAATATTTTTTTTTTAATATACGGATATTTTCCTAGTTTTTATTCGAATAAACATTAAACACATTTATGTTATAGGTACTATTGGAATTATTTCAATTGTGTTCAATATGGAGAGGGGAATTTGACATAAACTGGTTGATTTATCTGTGCAAACTGACTGACTGATACAAAACAAAATTACTGAAAAATTTCCAAAATGTCGACATATTTGAAAAATTTTGAAAAGTATAACAAGAGCAATTTTCATTAACATAAATTTATTTTTCTTAGAAAATATGGAACTTTCCTATCGGGTAAACTGCCAAAAATGCGAATATTTTATCTGTGCAAGATTGGAAGAAGCAGTTTTTTGGAATCGATTTGAAATGGTTTAATAAAATTGGAAATTTGTTATTCAAAACTTTTGCTATGAAAATTGTCACAGGGTAATTGTCAAGTTTTTGTTTTTAAATTATCTCACATTTTTTAATTAAAAAATTAATTATACAAGAAAATAATGACAAAATAGAAAAACTGTTTCATCTTTAAACTTTGGCAATAAATTTCAAATAGATTTAAATTAATGAAAAACAAAACTTTGAGGTTATAACCAGTCCCTTTGGCGTTAAGAAGTGCTGTTTTCAACAACATTAATTGATTTTTCTCAGAAAATATGAGACTGTCCATACGGGGCTATTGGCCCTAAAAATTAGGAAAAAATAAGGTTGATGGCATGTATGAAATTTTAGCATTTTATTATTTTAGAACATATGTATTTTACGTTTTCAGTGAAATATTAGTATTATTTTAGTAATTTTTAGCAACTCAGGTGCATAAAGTTTGCCAATTTTGCAGGTTTGGCCAGAATTTAATCGTTTTAATAGATTTAATTCATATAAATTTTTTTAGGTCTTAAATTACACTGAATAATGTAATCCAGTGAATAAATATTTGCATAGTAAAAATCTTAGCAATAGAGTGCATATTGTGGCACAGATTCTATATCAAAATTTATAGATTCAAATTTTCATTATCTGTTTTAAATGCGTTTAAAATCAAATGATATTTTCCCTTAACAAAATCATGAATACGTTTGTAATTTTAAAAAAACATTTTCAACAAACATTACAAGAAACTTTACAATGAAATGAATATTAGTGAGACTAAAAGTTTGTTGTTTTTTCCAAAAAAAAAAAACCCTAAGAAAAATGTAAAGATTATGAAATAACATTATGAACAAATAGCAGCACTACTTTAGACCATATGTTTGTTTGAGAAACTGTAATATTATGTTATGAATATTACGTTATAGAAAATGTTATTCAATATAAGTATAAATATGTGTGTGTGAGATCATACCCAGTAAACGAGTAAACCTATTTTCTTTACATCATTTTTCTGATATTTCCCTTTTCATATTACACTCTTTTTTCCTTTTTTTATAAAATGCTATACAATTATTATTATTATTATTTTTTTTTTTTGTCAAAAATTTCAATATAAATAATATTAGATTCCATTAGTATCGTATATAAGGATTTTGTAAAATAATAAATTGTTCAAGTTTCTAAGTATACTATTCATCAACACCTAGGTAATTTTAAAATTACTAAAAAGTAACTTTAAAGTTACTTTGCAATTACTAAGCTCACACACTGAATACAGTGAATATATATTCTATACAACAACATCACACAGCATTTCTCGGTGGACACCCATCCAAGTACTGACTGGATGTTGCTTAACTTCGGTGATCGGCTGAGATCTGTAATTACGTTACGTGATTGTTTCAGTATGTGTTTCCCACAATCCTTACATTTTTTTGTTGACTTCACGGCTTTGATTTAGAAAATTTTCATTTTGCCCTTAAAAAAAAAAAATTCTTTTTTTCTAAAAATATAAAGCATTTGAATAACCGGTCTCGAACACGGGAACTTTATGAGTCATAAGCAGGTTCTCTTAGCACTAGATAACTGTACTAATGGGTATTTAGAAAATAATATTAGGAACTTTTTACTTTGACTAATTTCCACCTTAAAAGAGGCTTCCAAAAGAGGTTTGTAGTGAGATGTTGTCTATAGTGGGGCAGATACATAATAATTTTCTGGTTTGGATGAATCATGGGGGATTTTTTTCTTTTTAATTAATACGAAACGAATACTTAAAATTTGGGGTTGGTATCCAAGGTATCCACGTATTATTTATATAATTTTTATTTATTTCTGACTGAGGCAAACGGTTCGCAGAAATAGTAGTTAGAATGAATCAACTTTTTCAATAAATAATAGAACAAAAATGTTAAGAATAAATATTTTTGATAATATTTTTCAGAATAATTATTTTAACGGATAGTTGTTAATCCCAGCACATTTTATTGAAAAATAAATGTATTTTTTCGTATGGCGAATGATGCAATTCGATAGATATACATATTCTTTTGCTTGTTCTGCAAACTGTTACCAGTGTGCGATGTTATTTTATATCTACAAGATCACATCCAATACCCATATCTAAAACCACTCCACAATTTCTACCTTCACTTTGTATTCATCCAATAAATGTTCTCATACTCTCTGCATATTGACTAGTTTTGCTGATGTTTTCCACATGTGATGGTAACATGTTGTGCCCCAACAGGTCGATCAAACAACATATACCTATAGACTCTCCTTCAATCCAATCTGTATGTATAACCGAAATTCATTAAAGATAGCATGGTGATTTTAATGTAGGAAAAATGATGATAATTAATTATTCAGGAAATTGGCAAACTTACTATGAATAACACTTGATATCTAAGAATGGTTTGTTATTACGATACCTAGCAAGTCTACGTGGTGTATTGCACTGGTGGTCTAACTGTATTTAAATATACATCTAAAGTAGCCAATTTAAATTAATCGATATTTTTTGTACTTAATCAATTGAGCCATAATATTCAAATGGTAATAGTGTCAAATTAATGATGTAAAACTATATCATGACTATACGCGAACGCTTTCATCAAAATCGGATGAATGGTTCAAGTTATAATGACATTTTTTTTTAATTAAACATAATACGATATCGAAAGATATAGCTCGAAAGTAATAAAAAATAAACGTTTCAATAGAAAATTGAATTAAAAAGTAGAAAATAATGAAGATATTGTTTTAAAGCGATTTTTATTTATTATTTACTAACCAATTCGGTTTACCTTAAGGCCTGTTTTTCAGTTTTTTTTTTAAATATAATTTAAATTTAAGATTAAAAATCACAGCGCACATTAAACGTCGTTTCATCACAGTATTCTTTCGGGCTGAAAGTGAACTTGGAAAGTGGCTGAACTTAAAGATACATGCAGGTCAGGCTAATATAATTATGTTAAAAAAATTTTCCCCATAAATTCAACTCTAAGACTTAAAAAAAATTAAAAAAAATTTATGTTATAGAAATTATTTTCGAATGGGTCTCCTACGTTAAAACATCATCAGATTCGAAAAGTAGACATTCAAAGATAACTTATGAAAAATTTTGGATGCTTTTTTAACGCCGTAACGGAAGCAACATTAAATTATCGATAAGCTTATTTTACACTATATTGAAATGGTCATGTTAACTTCAAAGACTTTTATAAGCAGGCAGTTGATTGGTTAGTTTCACTTCTTTTCCAAACAACAGGTCACTATGCCATCCACATATATATTCGTTCATAATATATTCTAAACTAATATTTGATACATTTATATGATTTATTTAAGGAAATTTGTATTCGTAGAATGAAAAAAGTATTTTCGAAAAGAAAAACTTTTACTATATATATTTATATGGGATATTTATATATTGAGTATGCTCGTATTTGGTATAAACACTGGTGCATGTTACTGATTACAATCATTGTTTGGAGAATGAAAGTTTTGGCATTTTTTATACGCGGTACATATATGGAAAAATATATAAGGGTTGTGATCGTTTCACTTATGGCATGGAAATATCTGGTTTTCCATAATATCTACCAACAGAAAAATTAAAAAAATTAAATAATTAAATAGTCATAATAAACAAATAAACAGTGAAACCATTACAATTTAATTTTAACAAGTGAAGACCAAAAACAAACATAGTTATTTGTTTAGATACTCGACACATAGTTCCGTGTCAGTCTTTGAACTTTTTTTAATCATAAGTATTCATAAAATTCTCTAATTATTGCAATCTATACACTTATCTATAATAAGAATCATGTGCTTATTAGCTTAATTTGTTCTGAAGTTGTGGCGAATTTACACAGTTAACGAAAAAATGTTTCAAACAAAAGTTGTTTATTTTAAAAAATAAAGATATGTTGTCCTTGGACTTTTCTTCCAGCTTTAATGTTTCAAAATTTGGATGATGGATCGTCTGAATCCATCTAAAGTATGTCACCTTATATCCTAGTTGTTTCATTTGAAAGTTTTGTTCCAAGCTGTTTAAAATTTAATTTATTTATGGTAAAATATTTTTATTAATGAGAGATATTTATTCGATTTAAAACATTGTTTTTCGTAAACTTGGCGATAATAATTTATTTTCTTATAGAACAAAAGTTTTTCTTCAAAATGTGAACAGTTTTTTATCTCATTTATTTTATTGGCCTAAATTTTTGAATCCAATATCAGCCTTGTTTCCACATTTATTTATTTTTTTGTATGCTATTATTTTCTTTAAGTATTTTTTTTTTATTCCAAAGAATTTTCAAAAGTCTATTTCTATGAGTAAATAAACATGATTAATATGAGCGTATATTATAAGAATTACGTATAAAACAACATTACTACACAAAATAATGCTAAAGCACACAAAATACACATAATATTTGTGTTATTCAATGATTATTTAGACTTAATACAACAACATTGGTTTTTGATATTATATATAAAATACTATAACTATTTATTATGGACAAACAGTCTTTATTTTGTAATATTTATGTTTCTTTCAAAAAATTGCTTGTGCTAGTAACTATTATATATGTTTACAAATAAGAACAACAAACAGTAACTTTTACCAAGTAAATTTTATGTTTTGTTTGACATATTCAACAATAATTTTTCTTTTATTTATTATTTATATATTATGGATAGCAACAAAACATTATGATTTATGATATTGAATGTAACTCTTATATATATATATATATATATATATATATATATATATACGCAAGCCACAAAAATCACGGAATACAATGTATTCTAAAACATGACATTTTAGCTAATACTTCATAATAAAAAAAAAATTGATAAATGTATATTTATTTTATGACGTTCCTCAATTAAATTTTTCAATTGAAAATGTCTATTTCAAATATTGCATATATTTAGTGAATTATATTTTTATATTGTAATATATAAATTGTGTAATGGCGCTAAAAGCTGACAGTAAAAGTTTTAATGAAAAATATTTTTCTGATCTTTTTAGCACATTTAAATAAAAGCTTTTTAAAATTTTTAAAATGGTAGTTTATTTTTAATTTATTTTATACATTTTAGGTATCGCATTGCTTGATAACTAAAATCTCCAGAAGGATTGGAACAATGGACCTTATGTTCAGCATCTTATGATTTTAAGCTCACTTTTATTTGATACTCATATTGTAGGTAATTATTAAAAACTTAGTCCACCATATTGAATTTAAAATAACGACAGTTTATTTTTTGACTTTCCGCAGCAAGACATGCATGGATTTAGAAAAACTACACAAAGATAACCATTATGCATAGTCATCTAAACTGAATGTTCATTCAAAACGAAGATATCTGCTTCAAAATTGAGTTACAATATTCCAACCGATCAAATAACATCGTTGCAAGTTTAATAAAAGCTTTAAAAAAGGTTAGAGCGTCCTTTATGCATAAGGTGACAATCTAGATCAATGTTGCTAGTGGGTCAAGATAAACAAATAATAAATGAAACAAATTTGATTGAATTCGGAAAGATAATATATTTTGCTTGCTATTTTTTGGTCCATTCTTGTATTTTTTATTAGTTAAATATAATTTTTTTTTTTTAAATACATTGTATTTTTATTTATGCTAACCACTGAATATTTATATTTTATATATTTCTTTTATTTGTAACCAACAGAAGTTGTGTATGAGTGTTCGTATACTATCTGCCTCTACAGTGATACAGGATCAGTACACTAGATGTGTTTTACTAAACTATACAGAACAACAAGTTTATATAATAGTAAGCACAATCGATCTAAAATCCAAAACGAAAGTATATTCTCTAAAGTCCGATTACTATCCAACTTTTCAACCCACCAATAACCTATTATTCATCTTTTTTGATCTTTGTTGTTTTCTATTTGGAGATAAAAATATGTTTGTTAAAATGTTATCATTGTTATACGATGTATTGTGATATATATATATATTTATATATATATATATATATATATATATATATATATATATATATATATATATATATATATATATATATATAATATTATATAAGTAAATGTGCTTGTATTTTATTATTTGGAAAATTTACTAAAACTTTATTATTTTTTTATAACTTTTATCAATTTTATAAAAAAAAAAAAATAAAATATATTCGTGATGTTATTTTTTTTGTATGTATATTTTCACCCATCTTATGATTTGTCGTTGTTTTATATAACTTTTGAAAAATATATTAAAATTTTTGTCAATCGATTATGTCTTATATTTTAAAACATGTGCGTTCAATTTAATTGAGATGAGAACATTAATAAGTTTTCGTTTTTAATGATTCATTAATCTTAACGTTATTTATTAATATTAACGAGTGTATCTAATTTATGAGATTATTAATTATTTAAATAAGTTAGTAAAAAATATATCTATTTTGATAATGGCATAGAAAATCCTAAATGTAAATTATAATAGAATACTAATCAGTTTCTTCGCTATTGATAATACTTTTTAGTTTGAAGTTTTTGATAAAATTGAATATTGGCTTAGCAGTGCTTATCAATATCAATATATGCTTCTAGCAACTTGTAATATCAGTGAATATTTATGTAACAATGACCAATGTGTTAACAGACTATAGAAATGTTTGGTCTTATTATTCTTTCCCTGATAAATTGTCTCTGTAACAATAGAAGGTGGTACTTTTGGAGATTGACTCCTAAGAGAGAAATCAAAATTCTTCGAAATTGATAGTATTTTTCCTGATTGAGATATACTTGAGGCTTACCAAATTTCATAAGACAGACAGATTGATTGAGAAAGGAACTGCAAAATCAGCTAGTTATAATCCCAAAAAACAACAAATCCAAGTGAACAAAAACAAGTTAAGCTTCTGCTTACTTTGACTCACCTTTATTTCATTAACTTAAGTAAAAATTTGGCTAGAATTCGTGAGACTTAAAAAGAAGAATCGATTAAATCTCTTTTGTTTTGAAAAAAGATTACATTAAAATTATTGAGATTACATAGAGGTAAAAATAAAAATCTGATTAAAATGGAAGAGATAAATAAAATCAATAGCTTTACATAAAATGTAAATGAAAAATTCAAGGTAATTTGTATAATGAGTACAACATTTAGTTAGTATGAGCTCTTCTGTGCTGGTAATAATAATAGAATCTATGCTATAATTTATGATAGTAAATCAACTTATAAATCATTTAATAAACAATACAAAGGTATTTTATTCTTGGCTTGATTCTGTTGTTTTGTGTTCGGCTGCATTTATCTACAAAACTACTATAATGGTCCTGTTATCTCCATTCTTACTTCTGTATAATATATATTTATGCTATTATGAAAATCTATATCAACGAAAGAATATAAGTGTATTTGAAAATAATTTCAAAAATAGTTTTATACTTGACATACATAATATGTCAGAGTATATTAATTATTAGTCTAAAATTTGTAACGTTAACTAATATTGACCGCACAATCATAATTTTGGCACAGGTGTTTATAGAAACACCTATTTAGTCTGCCCATCCGTCATCACGATAACACAAAAACAAAAAGAGACAGCGAGCTGAAATTTTGATGACATATTCTAAACATAAAATGATTATTTTGATGATATATTCTAAAAATATTATTTCCAAACATTTTTTGTTCTTCATCAGACGTTTATATGTGAAAAATGAAACGAGCAATAAAACTTTTTAAATATAAAAGTCTGATGATGAAAAAGAAATTCTTTGCAAAATATTATTCTACGTTTATTGGCTAAATAAAGAATTTCCAGTTTTGTACTTGATATATTTTAAGCTTCTATGATGTAATTTTTATTGACTGATTCAGTTTATTTTCATATAGATTGTTAGGTGTACTTACGCCAAATTTTTGTTTATAAGCTAGGGCCTGTCTAATCAAAATAGAATTTAAAACATTCTCTACAATTCAGCTTATAAACTCCCATTTTTAATTTTTTACCGTTATTATTTGTGAAGGTCTTCAATTTGTGAGAGAGTTTGATGACTGTTCTTAATTATTTATTACTACATTCGTCATGGATTTAAATACATATATGAACACATCTACTAGCGAATGGAAACCTATTTCATTTTAAATTGATTTCAAAAATGATTATCTCTTCTTCCTTTGGAGGGATTAATATTTTTACAATTTCTTTGTATATTGAGGTGTTGTGAATGTTTCCTACTGTGTTTAATTGCTATGAATATCCATATAGATAGAGGTAAATTACAATTTTCATTCTGTTTGCCGGTTGTAGTGTAAAAAATTTTAATTCAGATTATTTAATGAATGCTAGTCTCTATAATGTTTGGATGTCTTTATTTCTAAGTGGGATGACATTTTAGGTGTATTGATTAATTCCTCAGTTAGTACCCTATAGAACTCGTTACTTTTACGTGAATATAAATTTGTAGATTGAATTGAGAGAATTAACCTTTCTTCTCATAATTTCATGTATTTTAACTTGCGTTTATTTAATATTTCTAATATTAAGGTAAAAATTTGCAATGAAACTGGATAACGAAATGTGTGTGAAATATACGTGGCCTGCCAATTTCAAGAGACGGTGGAATGATCAAATGTGTATTTCATGAAACGCGACGTTTTATGCAAGCTTAAAATTTTCCGTTAATTATTCCTAATTTACTCAGAAAGATAAAAATTTCTTGATAATAAGCAGAATCATTATTTGACGATGTGATGCTGACAATTTGTGATGCATAAATGTTGGATATTCATAAAATTTTATATATGGTTAAAATATGTCATTTTTTATCGATTAATTATCCATGTGACAGAAAATTTTTTCCAAATCCAATAAAACGTAAAATTTCAGGTGAGAAAAGTTATCAACGGCATTTTTATTTTTCCTGAAGGATTTTATCTTCTTAGTGTTTATTCCTGAAGATCTAACGGTCCTTAAAATACTCTGGAATATATTTAAAAATCATTCGTGACAAATACAACTTTTCGTGAATAAAACTACCGAATGAAAAAATTACGTAATTTTTTTACTTGCGCTTCCACCATATTTTGAGAAATACACATTTTATTTCAATATGAAAAATTCAACGGAAATTATTTAATTCTAGCTCTTTCAACGTTTAATACTATAAAAGCTTGTATTAAAAAAATTTTTTTTCACATGAAATAGTTTTATTAGTAAGGATAATATACGTTTCGGTAATTTTTTTCCAGAATTTTTGATTGTTGCCAAGGAAGTTATCATCAATGACTTCAAAAAAATATCTCAGGCTCACAAATTTATATAAAGTCAACTGAGCGATAATTGCTAACAATGGTTGTCAAAATCATGGAAGCTTCGATTTTCACACATGTTTAAATGTATATGTGGAATATTCTAGTGGCCTAGCTTCGATGATTTTGATAACAGCCAAAAATAGACAAAGAAATAGATAAATAATCTTTTTTTAGCTTTTACCTTTTTGAACCAACCCAACTTCAATCTCTTACAAATGTATACAAACTTATGATGTGCAATGCTGATTCTTACAAAAACATACCTCAATACTAAGTTAATTGAATTATTACTGAAAAAAACTATTACTGAAGAAAATCAAGAAACTTACAGGCACACCATTACTCAAACCGTCCACAAACTCACAGTCTTTAATTAAGTCGATAAAAATACTGATGGCAGGATACATTCCATCAAAATGAGTTTATAAGTGGACTTTCAGTGTCCCAGAACTTTGATATGTGTAGCTTTACAGTAAAAATTGGACATTCGGTAGATGCGATAGAGATGATATATATTTTGATATTATGAATTAATGAAATTGAAACATTATTATGCAAGAACAGTGATGTGTAATGATAAATGAATATTGTAGAAAGTGAGATGGATACATAAAACCACAGAAATGAATCAGATATTTTATATAAAATATATGTATATAATGTTGGTTGGTTGCCCCCCCCCCCCTGAACTTTTCATAATATAATGTAGTATATTAAACCTAACGTATGTATGCATGTTGTAGGCAAACGAAGAATCTGTTGGGAAATTTTTGTCTACACATTGGATGATACTTAACTGTAATTTACCATCGTTTCATTGTTTCACGAACTCAGATTTTAGTTACAAAATTATGCGTTGATTGGAATTCCATACATATGTTACATACGCAGGCCTCCACTTAAAATTATAGCATTCCGATCAGGGGACAATATAACGTTGGAGTCAAAACAACATGCTACCGGAATATGTAATTTGGATATATATTTTAATCAATTGCTGTTCATTAGTATCGCTAAAACTCGAGAATGGCTGGACCGATTTGGCTAATTTTTGGCTTGAATTATTTATGGAAGTTCAGGGAAGGTTTAAACAGAAACATAAATAATAATTAACGGAAAATACCATAAACGGCAATTTAATTTTCCAATACAAAATGTTCCCAGCTGTGAAACAATTTGTCTTTTTGTTACAAATCCTATTATCATCATTTCCATAGAAACCAAAATCTAAATTTGAAACTCAAAATGAAAATTCTTTATCTCTACTCACTAGCAGTATGTTGAACTATCAATTGTATAAAATGTGCATATCGCAATGTTCAAGTATTACCGGAAACAATTGTGGTTCTGGAGGTCCATATACCTTTCATCCAGAGTACAACAGCACAAGTTATCGGTTGAACGCGGTATCCCACCAAATACCAGGAAAATAACGGATGTATATAATGTACCGGGTGCACACTAAATATCGGGAATCCGATAATAAAGGATTTTCTATCCCTAAGGGTAGAATTGCATTTGCATGTAATCGATGTAATATCATTTAATAAAATGGGAAAATTAACATAGTAAGGTGTGAACCTGGTGGGTCTACTTTTGAATATAAATTAATATTATTTATTCTGATTTGCCTCAGCTTCATTATTTAGAAATAGGAGAGTTGAGAATATGTTATTTACATTTAGGAGATATTGATGTTGTTTAGAAATAATTTATATGTCAAAATAATGTTTGCCCGGGTCAACTAGTATATTTATATATCTCGGACCAGTCAAAAAGATAGTTGACAAATTCTTCGTATTATTTACAGCACATTTATATCAACAAACATATAAATGTGTATAGTATATAAGTATGATAATGCTGAATCAACGTAAATTTTGTAATCAATATTGACATATTTGCTTATCACTTAAACTAATGAAATGTATTTATTCCAATCATAGCTAAAAGATCAGATATAACTCTAATTTATACAAGTAAACATTTTATATATTATATTATATGAATGGTTTTCTATATGGTGATGGTTATTATAACAAATAATATATACTTTTATTTGTATTATGTTTGTGCATATTATTTTGATTAGAAGTATATACATCTTTCTTATACATGAATAATATATTGTATTTGAATTTGAATTTGAAATATTTTATAAAATTTTATTTGTGTAAATAGTATTTAATTCGATTTCATTTTAAAGACTCTTAATGAAATTGATTTAAGGTTGATCGGACATTTACGCATTGTATAAATAAAAAAAAACTGAATTTTTAATGTGCTATTTTAATCACAATGGTATAAACTAATTCTTAAGTTAGATCTGACGATGAATTTTTGTATAATTTATTTGAAAAAATTGATATTTAAATATTTTGTCAGTACAATTGTTGACTGAATGCATATATTTTAGAAAACAGTAGCCATACATTTTGAATATGAAATAAACATTCAGTTATCAAGGTGCTGTGCGGTTGTGGAAATCTTTAAACCACAGAAAAAACTTTAAAAAGAACGGGGCTGAGAGATTGACTTCCATAATAGAAAATAGCTTCACAGCTTAACAAGATGTCTGCATGTCAGATGAGAGGAACGCATTCTAGAAGACGGAAGTTCTTGAGAATAGAATGGGCATTTGAAGCAATTGAGGTTGAAAATATTTCTGGTTAATCTTTGAAAAAAGTACGTTTTTTATCAGATAATCTCAATTTGGAGAAACTATCAACAATTGAAAGAAAAGGTCTGGTAAAACCAAATACCTAAGTTTTTGCCAGTTGTAATGAATTTTGTGTATTTTAACTATATTAATAATTATAACTACTTATAAATAACACACTTGTAATGTTTTAAATTATTAAAAAAAAACCATCGAAACATTAAAATAACAAGTCGATGAATCTGTTTTTGTTACATATCTTCTACAATGTGTAACTTCTGCATCATATTTCATTGTATGGACTAATTTAAATAGTTGACGTGCATCAAAAATCAGAAAAGAAATTTGAATGAAAATTTACCGCATATTTTTTGGAAAAACAACTAATAAAAGCTATTGTTTTATTTTATAAACTGTCCTATGTATATTGTTTTATAAATTATTTTTTTTAGGTGGAAATGAGTATGATGATTACTGAAACATTATCTTGAACAAAAACTGTGTAGCTTGTGATTGAATTGATAAAATGAACTAAATGAAAATGAAAATATTTATTTTCAAATTGTATCTCTACCTGTATTTAATAGTCAGTTCTTTGATGGAATTTTCACACAAAATTTTGTTTACCTATGGGGTTTTATTTTCTTTCGTAATTTATAAACGAATCGTTTTTATCTCTCAATAGAAAAATCCTTTCCAATATTCACCTAGTTTTCACTATACACATACATAAAAGGTACCCACATTTATCTTATACGCACGCATACATTCAGAAAACATTTTTGAAACTTTTTATTTTCGAACTTTTCAAATAGATAGAAGATCATTCATCATTATTTATAGACAAGTTTCTGTACAGTACAAACTTTTTTCGAAATGTGATTTCATCTTCATTTAAAATCTGTTCATACATTTTCATTTAACAATTTGGTCTTTTATGAAAGGAAAATAAAAATTTATAAAAAGGTAAAGAATACAATTACATTTGTATTCAACCTTTGTACAATTACATTGTTACAATGTAATTGTTTATAACAATTATTTAAACAATTTTAATAAAAAAACAAAACGTTTAAATATGATTTTATATAATGAGAAAAGGGAATCAAAAAATTTGGTAAAAAAAGTTTTTTTATACCATTTTGAAAACTTAAAATTCTTAAAAATTCCTAAAAATCCAAATTTTCTGTTTTTTTACAAATTAATTTGGAAAATTTTATCATTAAAAGGCAAGAACCACTACCACTCAAATTGCTTATAAAAGAATTCAAAATGCAATTATAACAATTTTAAGAAATTTTTTGCGAAAAACAAAACCCTTTCCTGTTTTTAACTAAATTTTTTTTATATTTTTTATTTCAGGTGAATTTTTTCTGTTAGTTTCTAAATGCCATTCCAAATGAGACTCTAGATTTGGCGAATTATAATTTTATATAAAATGTGACTTGTTAATAAGACTATTTGCGGTGTACTTAGACGATACCTGAAGTATGAATAGTTTTTCTTGTACTTGAAGTTTTTTACAAAAAAAGATTTTTTAATCGGAAAATATGATAATGTACGGCCATTGTAAAGGTGTGTAGTTACGTTAAGCGAAGTAAATAAAGGTTAGATGTGGTTTTATAAAAGTTATGTATACAAATTTTAAATAATTAAATAAGTTTTAAAGTAATTATCAAGTACGTTTAAAAGTTTTATGTTATACAACAACAACATAGCGTTTGTTTTAATAATAAAACATTATTCACTTATTTATATATATATTATATTTAATTTAACAACTAACGAACATACGGTTCATGTTTATTATCTTGGAACAATGTTTTTTTTTTTTTTTTTTTAAATTTTATTTCTTTATTTTTATTAAAGTAAAAATACCATTAAATTGAATACTTATTTATATTTTCTATATAAAAACTTAAATCATTTACCTTAAGAGCGACAATCCACAGCTGTTATTGACGGTGTATACTTTGAACAAGCTGTTGCATTAAATTACATGTAATATACATTGTATTTCTTTAAATTTTCAATAAATCCAAAAATACTCATCCAAATTTTGAAACTTGGTATGCAAAACATTGATATGAAAGCGGAGTGCTTGTCGAATAGTTTTGCTCGGAAAAAATATTTCTAATATAAAAATCAAAATTCGAATTTATATTAAAAAGTTTTCAAAATTGTGCTTAACAAGTAACAAAACATTTGAATAATTATTTTTTCAGTTATTTTCGTGCGAAAATTGAAAGATTTTTACATAACGGAGCGTACTTTATTGTTTTCAAACACCCTTAAGTGCAATTACTGGGTTACATAGCTTCAACCGAATCCCGTAGTTTTATAACCTACATAATTTTAGCATAAAAACAAGTGAAGACAACTAAGAGAGATAATTGTTTGTATACGCGACGTATGCTTCAGTCTCAATGTTTGAACTATTTTTAATGATAAAAAACTCCAAATATGCAGTCCACACAGTTATAAACACATATATAATAATATTACAATGGCAAATGTGCTTATTTTAGCTGAAAATGTGACGAATATAAATAGTTAACGAAAAAATGTATAAAACAAAAGTTGTTGGTTTTGGAAAACAAACTTTTTTTGTCTTTGAACTTGTCTTCTATTTTTAATGGTTCAAAAGCTGGATCATTGATTTTCGGATCCAAGGGACCGATTCTGCCCATGATCTTAAACACACTTTATGTCTATATACGTCACCAAAATTTCAACTCGTCATTTATTTTTGTTATCCTGTTGACGTACGGACGGACGGTCGGACGCACAGACAGGCGGAAATTGACTAATTAGATAATTCTATGAATTTTTATGCCAATATTTTCTAGTGTTACAAATTAATACATTCTGAGTTACTCTGACTAAAATTAATATACACTGATATATTGTATATATGTCGAGTATAATGATACTTACTATTATGAGATACATTTATGAAATACATTTGAAAAATGAAAGATTTAAATAAATGGAAAAAATACAGAAATTATTGAAGCCCAAACAAAATTGTTTCATAGAGTCATCTAATTAGCCAAGTTTCACATGTCAAAAAAAATTCGTTAATATGCAAAATCTATTCAGTGGAAACAGGGAAGTATAAGGTTTTGCAAGATTTTCTAGACAGGCAGACAACGAGATGGGAAGTAAATTTTATAACAATTACAAGAATTTACCACTTCAAGTAGTTGAAAGTTTTCAAAAATAGTCTGAATGGCGAGTCTTGAAATTCAAAGTAAAAGTGAATTATTATAGCTACTTCAGAATACATTTTGATAACTTTAGTTGGTTAAAATCACCTTAAAAAACATGTCATACTTTTGAAGTGATGAAGGTATAAAACAGCGGAGGGTTTTCCTATTTTTTTTCGATAATTAATTTACTCGCACTTAGTACTTTTAATCAAATTCAACAGTTTTTGATCTCATTCTGTCTTTATAGTCAGAATTTTTGGATAGAAGCTTCGCCCACATTTTCACTTTATGTCTTTGAAAGTTTCTAATTTACAAAAGAAAAGACGCTTTTTTTCTTCTTCTATCAATATGGTACATTTAATTCGTATATGCGACCGTTCATTATAAATTATTAGTATTTGTTTGTGTGTATGTATGTTTATTAATTGATGAAAAAAAAGATACATATTTTACGTTGTTTTAACAAATTTTATTAAATTTTTCCGTTTGTATTTCTGTCGACAAAAATATAATTAAATTACATGTTTGATAACAATAAACAAGATTTAGAATTGAAGATCATAAATAACAGAACCGAAATATACTAACATTAAAACAAACGAGTACCCATTTTCAATGGTGACTGCTTGTTCTTCCTTGCTGACTGAATTTGTTGCTATTAAAAACAACGGGTGAACCTGCCGCCAATATTCTTTAGCACTACAGTCCATGACAAAAGTTTATCATTCGAATATTTGTTATAAAAATACTTTATGGTAAAGAATGGTAAAATTTACATTTAAATTACAGGATAAATAAAAGCTTTTCTTCTTAAATATACAAAAAAACTTAGATTCATTTTTGGAAAGGAATTACATTGTATGCTTCAGAATCATAGTAATTTTTTATACGTTTAAAAAAGGCATATTTTCAAGTCTTTTTTAACAATATATAAAACTGTAATAATATACAGACTTTGTCAGACTTTATCACGAGTCCATCTTAAGGACTCAAGTTTTTTAATTAAAAATTAAAGCATTTCATTTAATTTTGTAGTACTTTTCCAAGCATTTAAAATATACCTAAGTTTGCATATATTTGCATTCAATTTTGAATACTATTTTCTGTTATTTCAAGATGTGAGATGTGCCAGCTTGAAATTTTTTTAGCAGTGATACATGTTAGTTATTTTCATTGTAATTCATATTTAATTGATTAAATTGAATGCACAGTGGTGCATCATTATTTCTAGGCTGCATACTTTTAATAGCAGTATGAAGTCATAAAAATGTATCCAGTGAACCGATTTTGATAAAACTTCTACTGATCCAAAAGTTGAATCAGCCATCCAATGCAAATTTCTGACTAAATAACTTTCTATGTTGGAAGTACGTCAAAACAATTGGCTATCATAACGAAAACCAAAGTTGGACTACAGACCATTTTTCTAACGAACTCTTTTCAAAAGGAAAAATTTATGTATTCTTTTGGTCCAATAGCCTAGCCTCACTTCCTTCTTGTGTAATTCAGAAAGATGCAGTTTTTTGTTATTTTCTAAGTAAGGTCTACATCACACAGAACTACTAGAAAATTCGTTATAGTTTTAGCTTGCACATTCTATTTTTCAACTAACTGTAATTTGGAAGGTACTGATTCATTTTATAACAACTATAAAGTCTAGTTGTAGTAGTGTTGTTGGGTTTGCTATGCTGTTTGCTATTGTATTCTATATACTGATACTACTGGTTTTCGAAATGAAATGGCAGTGGGTGGTTGCTGTAGTAAAGCAGAAGGCGGGACACTTACGCAGTTTGTTGTTGTTTGTTCCTTGTTCGTTTTGTGTTGTTAAGTTGTATTTTGTAAACAGAATATTTATGTCAGGTCACTTAAACTTGGTTTTATATACATATATTTACAAACAATGTGTATATATGTGCCTAAAAGAAAATTTCTTTTTTCATCTTCTTGTTGTTCTATATATTTACATAGGCGTTCTTTTTTAAATTCATGTTTTCGAAGGATTACCAATTCAACAAAAAATATTTATTACAGTCAGTGTAGTATTCAGTTTAATTTCTTTAACTCAAAGAAAAGCTATCTTGAATATACAAATCTTATAAATTTTTTTATTGATTTCAGTTTAAAGAGCAGGGCAAATAATTTTTGGTAATAACAGTTAATAATAGTATGAGAATTTTATTGGTAAATTTCATATTAAATAAAAATTGATTCAAAAGCGAAGAAGTTAGAAGCTCCCAAAGGATATTTTCCATTTTTTTTTTTGAAAATGGAATTTAACGTGTAATCTCTACAGAAGTAATAAATGGTGACGTCTCTTCTAAGAGTGATTATCTTTATTTAATCACGTTTTTTAAACGTCTATATTTTCCACATTTAGCACAACTATTAAAAAAAATAAAATAACTAAATTACCTATTGATGATATGTAAAGATTTTTCAAATGAAGATTAAAAAAAAATGTAGTCATCATGTCTATTGTTGGAAAAGGAAGGAAATAGAGGGAACAAATAAGAAAAATAAATTAATGTTGATTTGTATTCCGAGAGTTCAATGGGGTGAACTTTTAGAAAATAGGATCGAAATTTGGTAATGAATAGTTAAATGCAAAAGTTGTTTTCACTAACACGATTTTATATATTTATTTACTTTTTTTTTTTTTAATTTAATATTTATTTTTACAATACTGTTTTCAATTGTTCTCGAAAAATTATAGATAGAATATGTGAAAAAAAAACGTCACCTCAGATTTCATTGCAATTTCAATAGCGTAGTTTTCAAATAAATTTCATCGATTTCCTCCATAAATAAATTTTTCTGCAGAAAACTACAAAGTTACTACTGAATTTGTCAAGTCGGCCCTTATATATTCTGCACAAAAAAAGTGAATGTTTTTCCTTAAGTGATAACAAAGACCTGTAGATAAAAATTAAGAAACGATTAATGGCTCTTATGAATATAAGAACATATAATAATGTTTCAACTAGATTATAACATTGAGGATAACCAAGTTGCTATTTCTATCTTTCAAACACAAACACACACGCATATATATATATATATATATACAAAAAACACACATCTATAACAAACAATTTTCATTTTGTATACATATAAATTTTCCTTTCAAGGCTATTATATGATAATATACTAAATCAATGCTCTAGTAATAGAGTAAAAGCGGCAGCATATTTGATGTATGGTTATCATATAACAGTAAAGAGTGTGTATCCTAGTAAATACGATTTTTAAACAACATAGCATCGAGGCAGTGGTGAATACGGCTTACATAAATATTACATCCAGAAAACAAAATCTCTTCATATATTACTTAATTTCTCTGCCGATATTTAGAATAAATGGTATCATTTATTTTTTTTTTTTTTGAAGTTTATGTTTAGTATAAATATGATATAGGCTCTAAGAATTGTATATAAAGGTTTTAATAACATTTCAGATTTGAAAATTAGTGCTAAAAAGATACCAGTTATTCTGGTGTTCCAATTGGACTATTTTTGATATCGACTGTATGTCTTTCTCGTGCGTGTTTTAGGTTCTTAAGGGAATATCTAAAGAAACAAATACAAACAAAATCTGCCCAAATGGTTGTGTAATAAAAACATTGCTAATAATGGACACAAAACTTCCTCATATTTTCATATGTTTATTCAAATAGCTTTATCCTCGAAACATCTTTATCGAATAAGTTGCAATTTGAATATGATATGAAAAAATAGTTTATTCCAGATCCCATTGCAATCATACTTTCTGCAGCATTCATCTTACGAAGCTAACGTATTTTCAAAATTCAAACTATTCATGTAAAACGACATGTACATATAAAATTTCATCAAAATCAGAAAATGATTCACAATGTTTCAAGATGTATTATTTAAGTGAAATATAGTGAAATATAAGTGAAAAAAGAAAAAAAAATTCAGGGTGAAAACAATAGTTTTCTATCAAAAAGTTGAAAAAAACTTTGGAAAGAAGACAGTAAACGCATATCATAGAAATAAATTTTGTAATATTTTCAACATGTCTTCTGTTTTTCTTGGTGGTATACGTATTTGAGTGGGGGGAAACGATATTCAATGTGTGTAAAAGGTATCGCTAACATCTTATTTTTATATGTATTTCACAATAAATATAAAGGTGAATTTTTCAAAAAGTATTAAGGACGTATCGATACTGCTTTCAAAACGTTGTTTTAAATTGAACAAAAAAAAACCATTATTTATAGGTATTCCATTCGATATGTTTAGAAACGTGAATTCAGATAAGAAAAATAAAATATACATGAATGATACTTTTATATAAAATTTTATTATGTATTAGTAATTGAACACCTGCTTATTTTTTTTACTTAAAAAAATATTTCTATACGATCCTAAAGTATTCGTCACGCAACTATTTACCGTAAAAATATCCCGAAGATTTAATAAAACTTAGTAAATTGAAGATTGTGTTTCCGATTCTATGAAACAAATTAGTAAATCTAAAACTTTATAGCGTCAAGAAATATGATATACGTTACTCAGACTGTGTCCCTGGATGAACTCTCCGAGAAGTTATACTCGTTAGCCGATTTGAACATACTAACTCATGAACTAATTACGACGTCAAAAGAGACAGAGGTAGGACGTTTGTAGATTAAATAATATAGCACAAACCAAGAAACAAGTTTCGGAGTTTCGGTATCATTCATAAATAATAAATTAATGTCAGCAAACCTGCATATGCCTAATATCAGCAAACCTGCCTTTTCTTAATAATTCTATGTGTAATAAAAATTAATTGTTTTCAGCTGTACTATTTTGGATTATATTTATTTCATTTCAACGTTTCATCTTGTATCATGACTTTCTCTCGAAATTTAAACAGTCAATTTTTTAGTCAAATACATATATGAAGCATTGTTGTTATAGGTTAAACTTGTCGAACATACAATCCAAAAATTATTATTAATTTTTAACAATAATTAAAGTCTTTTAGTTATTTACGCTGCAGCCGATGAAACTGTATTGAATTAGCTAAGAAAATGGTAGTAGTGTTCTCTTTATGCTCGTCTTTTTGAAATAGAAGTCCATATTGCTGATGACTTCATTGCGATTTAATATACAGCGTAATAATGATACTTTACTGAAAAATAAAATGCAATTACAAGAAGTATCCACAATCATACGTAAGCTCAATAAAGTAAACATGATAAATCACTTTTGAATAAAGTAGTCATTTGAATTTCAATGTAGTACAGAATAAATCAGTTTTGTATAAAAGAAATCTCACATTTACGAATTTATTGCTGTTAAAACCACAGAATTCGCATTTTATATACTGACATATTAAATAACGTATTAATTATGCGTAAAATAAATTTGTTTGTTCTTCTGCATGAATCTTTATTTATTTCAAGTGTTATTTTCTTGTTTTTATTTGCTTTGTAGTTTATTTGTAAAATGTCTTCTTAATACTTGTTATTAAACTTATTTACTTTGAATATGTGGTGTGTATAATTTACACATGGTAATATCCCATCCTTATGGAATGGTAATCGCCATAACTATTATGATTCATTAATTTCGAGTATATACTGTTTTAATAAATGTGAAATTAGAAGCTACTGGGTACATTCAGATTCATTTCCGATCAGTGATCGATTCCTATGTTAACCAATTAAATAAATCACAGTTACATTATCAATCAATTAGGTTTTTTTATTCACCTTCTTTGGCTCCTCTAACACTTTCAAAATTCAGGATAATTTGATACTGAAATAAGCAATATAATATTAGGGAGTTGAGTTAATATATTATTTGATTAAATGGAAAAAATTTGAAATTTAAAAATTGTATCCCAAAGATCGTAATTTAAATATTAGACCTAATGAATATTATTAGTATTGGGATTTTATTTTAATCTAAATATTAGATTAAAAAAACTCGATTTTTGTGATAGATAATTTGTTTTAATTATAGAACCCTACATTTACTATTAATGCAAATGATAATAACATTAAATACCATCAAAATTTTGTCGTTCGGAATAAAATAGATTAACCCTATTATGTACAAAATGCACTTGCTCTGTTAAGTGGTAGAGGTGCTATTTGTTTTTTATTTCTACATGGCACTTTATAATATTCGACTTTTTTTTCATCGAGTGGTTTACTGTGATTTCTCTATAACCATAAACTTTTCGTAGGTTTTATTCATTTTTTTATTCATTGACATATATATTAAAATAACTAAAAATGTTAAACTATTCATGAAAACAATTCAACCCAAGTCATAAAAAGTGTTTTTATTTAAATTTTCTAATACATGCATGCTATTCATTCATATATGGTCACAAAAATATGAGTTACTATACATTACAAAATGGATATTTTTATTCAATCAAAATAATTGAACAAATCTAAAAAAAAAATACACTTTAAAAGGGCTCCACTTTTGTTCTATAATTTGTACATTGAACAATTTTTTTAAATTTAATATCAACAATTGTATGAACATTATTTTCATGCAACAAAATTTATGACAGACAGGACAAATTTGTTTCAAAATAATATGAAACCTAATGAATCATTTACTTATAGCCTCAAATTTGGGCAAAGTTTTATTTTAGGAAATCGATTTTGCCACATTATTTTGATGGAGTGAAGTACCAGGATTGAAATTGCTGGTATATAATAAACTATCGAACGACACGCGGTTATTACCAGCGTAGTTGCCGTTGAAAGGTTGTCGTAGCTTACCAAGGGTGAAAGAATTTTCATATCGGTCCAAATATGCATTCAAAGTTATTATAAATAGCGGGCGTTACGCGGTTACACCCGCGTAGTTCTCGTTCCCAAGGGTAGTGTAGTTTCCCAAAAGTGAATTAATTTATTCGATAAAAGCAAAAGTTTTTATAATTAAATGAAAATTGTTCATTAACAAATCCATTTATTATCCTTTGTATTAATGCATACCATATAGAGTCTATTAAACAGGAAACCCCAATCGCGTTCCTTGTGCTAGATGTTTTGGTCCTCTGTACGTTGAACTTTTTAGAACACTCTATCACCTGAAGGCACAGTTGCCTTCTAGCACAAGGTAACAATTGAATTGTTATTTTGTTGTTGGTGCAGCCGGTTACTTCGTTCTTATCTAAGCGACGACAGTGTGATCAATCAAGCGCCTCTTTTTTTTATGGTCTTATAATTGATAAAACATTTTTTATGAACGTAAAATAATACAATCGTTTTCTCTTTGACTGATAATATTATTTGACGGCTGTATGTGGAAAAATATTTTAGGTATGGTGAGATAGTATAGGATTCTTGTAGAATATTTGATGCCCATTCACATTTGGTGCTAATTGATACCTGATCACTATTCAGTTGGCACATTTGTGTCGCCATAAGTATTTTGAGAACTAATTTGTCATCAAAATTGATGAAATGTTTGATAATGCATAAAATCCATTATTAAGATTGATTCAAAATAAATTGAATATCATTTAAAAAATTATTATTGCATTTAATTATAAAATTGAATTGATAGTACTACAAAGTTTTTTAAGTTTGAGTGTACATTTATGCATATTTATAATGCCTATTTGCCTACATTTTTATGTATGCATATTTTTCTTCGGAATCGGATGAACGAATCATTGAATAAAAATTTTATAGACAGTTTTTGGTACAATTCATATAAAATAAAATAAAAAAAACAGAAAATATGATTCACATAAAATATGTGATATAAGTTAAGTAGTAACATTTTATTTTTACATATGTGTTGTTATGTATGTTGTATATATGTTGGTTATTTGTTTATATATATACATACTTTTATTTTATTTTATTTTATTATTATATTTACACAACAAGTTTTTACAATTTTATATGTAAAATATAAACAGCAAATAAAATGACTGACTGTTGTGTGTTAAAACAAAAAAATTACTTATATTAAAGATACATATAATGTAAGATACAAACTAAAAACGTATAGAACAAGATCTGGAGCTACTTGACAAATGCAAAATGCCGCAGGACCATTCATTGTAGCGGGACCAATTTTTGATGTGAAACATCTATAGGCGAAGGTAAACGAAACATACAACACTTTCTGTCTCGAGGAATGCATGGTTTACGTGCTATACGTGATTTAATTTCGAAAAACTATCTCGAAAATGGTATGTTTTAATCAAAAATCGTCGGAACTACTTTCGATTAAAACGTACGAAACTGAAAAATCATTATAAAGTGGGGCACCCAGTTCAGCGATATTTACTAAAACTTTCGAGACACATTTAGAGGTATTTTGAAGACGGAATATCAAGTTTGGTGAAGTTTATATAGGTAATATACACACCAATTGGTTAAACTATCCCACGAATTTTGATAGGATAGCATTACTGCGTTTTACCAGTAGTAAAGTCAAGTAAAAACAGACATACGAATATTCCTAATACAATATTCCTAACACAATTCTATTATCAAAATGCGGTGCGAGGTTTTTGCACATACAAGTACGTCCAACCTTTGCTATATTATGTAATGACAAAATATGTACATAGTGACAATGTTACTCGAATAATATTATTACTTACATTCATTTATCATAATGAAATCGTTTGATTGGCAAGGTTTCAAATTAATTTATATTCTTCAAGAGCCTATCCCCTGGTAAAGATTCTGTGTTAGCTCAGCAAACAAAAATCTTCACCGCATAATATCAGATTTTTTTATTAATATTACAAGAAAAATTTCATTATATAAGTAAAAATGGGTGACGGGATTTTAATTTATACCCAAAAAATTGTAAATAACGAAGTTTGGAAAAAGAGCGAAAATCGGAGTTAATATAAAAAAATAAAAATATAGACGCATAAATTTTTTTTATAATGTAAAAAAAAAATTTATTTTATTCTTGAGGTAAATTATAATATATTTCAAGTCTTAATTGATGACATATATTCATTATGTATTGTCTATAAATGTATGAAATTTATTATTTCAATATAAATACTTTTTTTAATTAACAAAATAATTACTGATGTTGATCTCTTCAAAATTTTTAAAGTTATAAACATTTTTGTTAATTTTAAGTATTCACTATTCGCTTAGATGAATGTTTAAATTCACAAAGTGCTACGAACTTAGGAAATTCTTCGCTCTACAATTAAAAAAATTTAGATTTATTTTTCTATAGTATCTTCCTCTATATCTTAAACGCCTTTGTTCGATTTGGATGAAATTTGGCAGACAAATTAACCATACATAGGAAATTATAGTTTTTTACATTGTATAGTTTTTGAAAAATTTTTATTTTGGAAAATTCTTTCATGAAACTGAAAAGTTTCTTTCACGTAGTTCATAAACATTGTGATTGCTCGCTCAAGCTTAATTCTGTTATCGGAAAATCTCAAAACTATTATTTTCTAGTTATCCGACAAAGAATACTCGACTTTGTGATCTATGGTTTCTTGAGAGATTCACTTGTTAAAATATTCAAAAATTGGGTAACCGAATACTAATTTAAAACTTGCCGTTAAAAGAATTTTCAAAGATGAAATATTTCTTATACTAACCAATATTTAAGATACATTTTAATTTTGGATGAATACTTTTTATTCCATAAATTATTGACGGTGCCATGTACTATAATTAATTTACATTTATAAATTTATTTATTGATTGATTTGAAATATTTAATCTATTCGTTATAAAATGCACGAATTGAATAAAGTATAAAAGTTAAAACAAAATATATTTGATAGTAAAAATTTTAAAACAACATAACCAAGCGTGAATGTTAACTATATAAAATAAAATGAATATTATTGTATATCGTAGTACTTTTATATCGTATGTACGTAGACGTACGTAACACGAGATAGAACTGATTCCGGTGTGGACCGGATGTACGCTTGTGCCTGCTGGTATATCACGCAAATGCCATGAGGTAGTCAGCCTCTACGCCACTGATTCATAGTTTTCATATGTATATCATGCCATATTTGTTTATTATATTGCCTTGGATACACGATAATGATTATCCTTAATAATAACTTGTCTGTACTTGTGGTTGTTTATGCCGCTAAATCAATAAAATTGTAAAAAGTACAATTTATTTACTTAGTTGCTCTCAAATCAGTGCTAGTTGTATCTTTGTAGCAGGTCTGCCTGGAACTCAATTAAGAGCCACAGAAATTACTACAGTTTAAACTTCTTTACTGTATACTAGTATCTTTGTAGCCAGTTTGTGGATCCCAATCAGAAGCCACAGAAATGACTACTATTTTAACTTCTTGTACCCTAGAATTAGTATGTTGATACTCGAAATACATACATAATATGTTACAGTATATTAATTTTAGTCTAAAGTATGAAACGCTACCTTATATTGGATCGCACAAACAAAAAACACCGTATTAGTCCATTTCTGACTGTCCGTCCGTTCGTTTGTCCTTAACTCAAAAACAAGAAAAAAAAGCAAGCTAAAATTTTGATGATATTTTTTAAACATAAAAAGTGACTTTTATTTCGTGAATGAGCAAAATCATTACATTGGGTCCAATAGACCCTTGACTCAACTTTTAAACCATAAAATATTGAAGAAAAGTTCAAGAGCAAAAATATTAATGTTGACTTCTTATTATTATACATATATACATATATAACTGTATAGACTGGATATTTATAGTATTTTATGAACTCGTCAAATTAAAATGGTTCCATGTCGATATCACTATTTTTTCTCGAAATATTCAGAACATATGGATATACCCACACACAGACATTTCTCTAAGAACGTTGCATTTGGATGATCTTGAAACATAAAGTTAGGTCAACATTTTGGATTTACAAAATCGGCCCGCCAAAAAAAATCATAATTATAATAAATAAATAATAATAATAATTTGACTTTACCATTAAATTGTGTATGTTTTCCAGTATTTTAGAGCAGGATTTGATATATACCACAAAATATAACAATATATTAATTACTCGTGTTTATAGTAAATATTCCGAATTATAGTTTGGGATTTCAATGAAGTAAGCTAGACAATTTCGGAAAATAGAACGTACCCCGTAAACGGAGAAATTATTTCTTGCTGTAATTTAGATTGAAAAAGAACGTACCCCTTAACGGAGAAATTATATCTTGCTGTAATTTCTATCGAAATAGAACGTACCCGTAAACGGAGAAATTATTTCTTGCTGTAATTTCTACAGTAATTTCGATCGAAAATTCAAGGAAAATCTGAAAAATAGGAACAATTCAGCATGTGACTAACTTACAGTACTAAAACAAAGTCGTACCAGTTTCTAGTCAAAATTTTTCTACTACCATGCCCTTTTTTTGATGGATGATAAAGTTTGGTTTTACTTAAATTGGGCAAAAATATACAATTGCACTCTTGGAGCATTTTTTTGGGGAAATTGCTTCGTTTCCATAGTATAAGTGTTTAATTAATTTAATAAGTATATTTATTGATAATTTATTATACTCAAGTGTATTTTGTTGTAGATAATTTTAAATAATTCTACCAAAAAATCAAATATTATGTAAAATAAATCCAGATTATATAGTAAAATATTCAATTATAATTTATTATTGATATCGTTTATAAATAGTGCATCCAATTTGATTTCTCGTAGTTTTAGGACAATGGTTAGATTTCTTTTTATGGTTGATTTTTAATTGCTCTAAAATAATACAAACTATGGGTAATAAACAACAAAAATAAATTGTGTGTATTTAAATCGTTATATTATAGGGGAAATTGAAACTATCGTAATCGTAACACTTTGGTAGAAAATAGATGGTATGTATGTTATTGGATTGTTTTATAAATGCACGCCACTGATCTCTTACTGTGAGATTTATGATCATAGATAGCGGAAATGGTAAAGAAGATAGCAACTACTAAACCAAACCAAATATAACCAACAATTTAAGTATAGTCAAAGAATATTTTACATATATATATATATATAGAGATATATAGAGATATATCAAAAAACAGAAAATTATGCCTAGTGGAAAAGAAAATATTTATGATAAAATAATTTTAAATAATATGTGGTTTGATATGAACACAGTGTGAAAATATTTAATCTAAATATTATTTCACTCAATAATATTATTTAACCATACAATAAATAGAACATACAAGCGACGGTGAATTTTGCCATGGAAAGTCATATTCTGTTTTAAATAAATTAAAATATTTATTAAAATCATTTATTTTTTTGCCTTTTAAAAATATTTATTTATTTATTTTACTTATTATAAAAATATACTGCAAATAATGGACACAAAATTATCTGGTGAGGTCTAAATTTGCTTACATAGATGGTGACTCGATTAGGATATACGTGTCCCTCGATTTTTTTATGAATATTCGCAAAACATGCCAAAATAAGACGAAAATAAAGAATACGAATTTTCGACTTTTTTTCGAGTTATCCATGGGTAGTTTAATCACAGGTTGGATGTAGGGGCCAAAAACCCGACCCCAGAAGTTCATGGTTTAATAACAGTCGAAAATGGCGTACATGTATTTTTAATAGTTCTATTAAATATACAAGTGTTGATTTAAAAATAAAATTAAATTTCGGTTATTTATGCTCGGATTGTACTTAAATTATAGTCATTTAACAAACAATAATAATTAAATCTAGTAAAATGTTTTCAATTGTCGTATTTATGTGTCAAAAATACGATAATTTCTAAAAAGTATCGTTAACTCGAAAAACAGGCAATAATAATTGTTTAATCAATGATATAATGTTGGATAATTACAAATGACAGCTATTTTTTTCGGATAGTGGGTAATAATAATTTGTTACTATAGCCAGCAATGCCCTAATCGATAACAAAGGATTGAAACATTTAGAAAAAGTCATATCTGCAATTTCTGACCATTATGTAATGAATTAACCCATGCAACAAAAATTAACCCAGCAATAACGCATAAAATAATATATCGACATATTTTTATTTCATGATTTAGTTGTGGGAGAAATTAATTGTATAATGATCAGAAATTAAAGGGTATACTTTTTATTAATTGTGTCAATCTTTTATTGAGGTTTAGGACGTGGATGATGTCTATAGTAATAAATTATTATTGCCAAAAATTTGAAAAAAATTGAAAATATCCATAGTAAATATTCAATATTATACCATTTTTGATTATTGCTGGGCCATAGATTGCATTGTTGGCTTTTGCCAAATTTTCCAACCATTTTTCATCGAAAAGAACGTGGTTATTCTATTGTTGTATCTTTGGTTGGCTAAAATGGCTGGACCAGGTTCTAAGAGTTAAAATAGTCATTAGGTTGAAAAACGTATACATACAATATTTTTTGATGACAGTATAAGGAAGAACAAAATTATTTTATGATTTTATTTACAATGGCATATAGAATTTGGATGGAATATGTAAAGAAAAGAAATTAAATATATGTTATCATATATAACAAATACAGCATGTGCAACTTGTAGACGTGGAAAAAATGTTCATCAAAATTTTGCAGAAATGGTAGCTTTTTTTTGAGAGATGAACGTCTAAGTGTTTTCGGTACGTTTTAAGTTCATACGGTTTAAATTATTTAGAACATTTCAAATTAAAAATTATTTTCTTGGTTTTATGCAGTTTTTGGTCGTCCAATGAATAAATTAATACCCAAATAATCGTGAGTACTTTTAATACTTATTATAAGAGGCTATATACTAAGCAGAAGTTAGCATTTGTATTATTTAGAAGAAATTTGTATTTTTTATCAAATCGGCTTGTTTACGTTGTATAAATTTCGATTTTGTGCCCCAATTTCCTAGATCAAATTATATTGTATTTTTATAAATACGTAATCTAATTTTATGAGTAGGTACAAAGTAAAAGAAAATTGTCTTGTTATATGCTAGAATATATCGAAAATTGCTGAGTAATTCCAAGAGAATTCCTGTATATCATCACATCAAAAATATGTATACACGAATAAGATAAAGTTAGTGGACTGATTCTAAAAATTGTTTAGTAGAAAAATCATATTTATTTACTGATATCTTATTTTATGGGCATGACAATATCAGATGGATATCAAAACACTTAATTTTCGATAATAAAACGTTTAACGGCTTTTTTTATGATCTGAATATGAAATAGATTTTAGATTAGACTATTAAATGTATTTTTTTTTTTCTTTTTGTTTTATTACTAGTAAAACTATGGTCATTTGGTCAGTAGTAAAAATTTCACACAAAATATTTCTTTTTTAATATCAATCTTCCATTTAAAAATGTATAATAGTAGCTTATAAGTATAGTCCAAGCAAATTTTCTTTCAAGATTTTCTAAAATGTACCATGAATAGTACTGGGAAGGGTAGAATTTGTAATAAAACATTCACATTCTAGAAAATATAAATATTTGTTCAATTGTTTGCAGGAAAATTGTATAGCAAATGTCAAACAAAGATTGTAGAATAATTTATTGGATTGAAAACTGTAAAAATGATAGAATAAATTGCAAATTAGTTTTTATTTTTCATTGCAAATATAAATAATTATTTATTTAAATTAGTTTAATAAATTTTGGAAAATTTCCTATGTTAAATCATACACGCTTTACAGACGCATATATATCATTTGATTAATATAATAGTATTTGTAACCATAGAAACCCATGAAAATATATTCATA
Source organism: Chrysopa pallens (assembly GCA_020423425.1). Taxonomy (NCBI): domain Eukaryota; kingdom Metazoa; phylum Arthropoda; class Insecta; order Neuroptera; family Chrysopidae; genus Chrysopa; species Chrysopa pallens. Next base: position 71,665,040 of record CM035593.1, on the reverse strand, counting down.
CAGGCATATTAACTGGTATTCTTTGCGTAGTTTCATATGCACCATTCTTGAGCAATTAAACGGAAAATTTGGCTCGATGTGACATAAAATATAACTAATTTAAGTTACTCGTGATGGATTTTTTAAATATGCAACGTTCCCTTTCGACCCCCTTATTAAACAGCATATTTTCTGAAATTATTAACACATTCAATAAATTATTACAAAAGTAATTGCACTTAAAAAAAATCAAAGGTTTTCTACAATTTAGGACAAAAATTGAACTGTTTTGAATTTTGATCACGTTAATTTGTCTTATTTATGAACGTATTATATGAACCTTTTTCCTTTTAAAAACTTGTATAGCTCAAACAAAATTTAAAATAAACTATTGTTCATTACTTTAGCCAGCCACCATTTGGTTAAAATTGGACAGGAAATTATTTCTATTTCAATATTTTTCAGACATCTTCAAAAATATGTCTTTAATTTGCTTGGACTATAACTATTAAATATTGTGTATTGAATTGATGATGTCTTTAAATAAATTATTTATTTTATGATAGTTTTTAAATGAAATTTTTGATTGTCAAAACTTTATTAGTTTTATTATTTCATTTTTTTTTAATAAAAATATTGTTTTTAAATTGTTTTGAATATATAAGATACCTATTATATACGGTACTCGTTGTGTATTGTGAGATTAGACACTGCATCCGCCTGTGGGGATAAGCTCCACAAATATCAACCAAATATGTTTTCTTCTATGTAAGCTAGGAAGATTTTTTTAAAATTTCAACTTTTCTTCTATACATGGGGTTTTTTGCAATCGATGTGAAACCAGAGTAAAAGAATATTTTACTAAAACCTTCAGTAAATTTTTTTTAATAAGATTTTATTTAAATGCTTTAAAAAGAGGAAAATAAATTTAAAATTCAATTATATCCATAAATTTATCATATTACACAATTTTTATGATATAAATGTTTGTTGAGATTTTCATGTCAAAATCAAGTTACATAATCTATTCTATATTTAATCTATGTAGATTGATCTCGCGGCAAGCTTTTACAACATATAAATTGTGTAATGTGATAGATTTAAGGATTTAATTTTATTTATAATTCATTTTCTTCTTGTAAGAGCATAAAAACTAGAAATAAAAACGTTTCTCAGATAAGTTATTTAAATCGAAAAATTTTAAATCAATTTAGCGAGTCCTAACGATTAAAATTCTAACATCTTCGGTTCAAATTTGTAAAATTCTACTATTTAATGTTAAGACTTAAATTTATCGTCTTAATTCAAGTCTAATGTTTAAAAATACAATCGGTTTGTTAAAAAAAAAAAAAAAAACAAAACACACACAAAAAAAAATTAAATCAAAAATATAATTTAAGAGTTTTGAAAAGTCAAATACAAGGTAGTTTATATATTAAGCGTAAAAGTTGACAAATATTGTATATGACCTTTTCTCCAGTTTTTAATAAAACTGACTCTTAACTTAAAAAAAATCAGACGAAATTATTCTAGGTATACATTAGCATTGTCCCAAAACTGTTATGCAATTTATGTCTCTGATACACTTAATGAGTGCAAATTAATATAGAGAATGTTGCTTACGATAATACTGTGAAATCACATGAAACCAGAAGTGTAATGAAATAATTGTAAGAATCCTTCCAAAGTCATTAAATTTAATTAATATTTACATTACAGTAACATAAGTGCTCTTATTAATGTAATTTTTACAATATTGTCTACAATATTATACATATACTCACAACTTGCATATAATGCAACGAATTTATATCCTTTTTCTAACTTGCCATTTTAATTATAGCATCTTGTAATGCAATTATGCGCTTAGTGCATTGTAAAGAAACATTCAAATACAACATTACACCATATTTTATAGGAACGGTGGTAAGGAATTGAGTCTACGAAGAGGAATGAAAATAAGCAAGTGTATGCCATTATTCCGATAGACTTTCATGTGGAACTATTTCTTGACTTCGATGAATCATTTTAGGTTTTCGTTATAGATACTTAATCATAATGGCAGTAATGGCAGTTTAAATCTATGCTAATAGAAAAACTTTGACTAGGTAATTGAGGTAGCATTATTTTGTATTACTCATTTTTAAGTCTATACATGAAATTGAAAAGACCTGGGTGAAGGGTAGTAGAGCTTTTCTTACAGTTGGAATTTTTGTTGAAAAAATGTCTTATTGGCATTTTGATGTTTTTAATTCCAAATATCCCTACATCTTTGTATAACTGTTTATCTTGCAGAACCAGTAAAAATGATGTTATAACTTTGCTGGTTGGAACGAATGAATAATTCTTACCTATTACACATTGAAATCCTTTATTGGGTAATAATTACATCTACCTAGGCCATCATATCATGCACTCAGGAAACAATGCTCGAGACAAGATCGATCAAATTACGATAAAACTAGATCGATGCTTTACATGGTATATGTTATTGAAGGTTATTGAAGTCGTCTATACTCTAAGCCAGAGAACATAAAACAACCGTCATGTTGAAATACAAAATAAAAAGAGGAATGCTGTGTAAAGCAAAAGTTGACTAAAAGTTGAAGCCAAATACACATGAGTATGGCTAGTATATTTAGAATGTGATGCTAATAATATTGCAACAATCATATATTTAAGAAGCAATTTGATATCATCACTAGAAAAATTTGCACGCTATTTGTGGATCCAAGTGAAATTTTGGATTAATAGGCAAGTTTTTGGCTCTTGTAGTAGAACAAACAAAATGAGACATGCAATAATTTGTTTGAAATTAAATATAGTGGGAATATTTTACGGTAACACTCGCTTGTTGCTTTAAGTTTAATTGTAGTAATTTAATATTAATAAATCGTACATGTGTCTATCTGGGTATTACGTCAACCAAGCACCAAGTAGCAGACATGCAAGAAACGACCCAATTCAATATGTAAACACAAACAAAATATTGTATGTAAGTCGTTTTAACCAACAACACAAATGTTGTTCTGTGGGATGGATGCTTTGACGGTTTGAGGAGATGAAGATGAACAAGAAATATATTTATATAGTCATTGTCTTGAATCGTTGTCGAGGTTGCCGAGATGCGGTTGGAATGACGATACGATAGTTTGTATATAGAGATTTTTTCACATCATCTTCAAGAGCCATCATTTGTCGTCGTGGCGGTATAAGCAAGTAGCAGTAACCTCATATCTACTTTTCAAAATTTACTTCACAATCTTTTTAATGTTGCATACTTCTTGCCTTACTTCTAGTTTGTGGATTCACTTACTTCCTGCAGTCACTCACTAGATGTGTGTTGTGTATTCATTCGATACAAAATACTAGTATGCTTTTTCGAGTGTGAAAATGTATATTTATTCTCGAATATATAATGTTCTAGAAAAAGTTTCACAGAAAACTTTGTGTTAAAAAATTAACTTAACTAAGTGACATGACTATATACACGTATTTTTTTTAAACATAGGTAACTAGTGGTGCTCCTCAGCATTAATTGTTGATAATGATTTAATTGATTAATTATTATATAGAATAATCTTAAATTCTAAACAACTGTGGCATTTTTCAAACTTACTCGATATTATGAATCATTCAAATGATATGTCTTGAGTCACTGTGTGTTCTTAGACCCATAAAAATCCTCTATCCTCATTAAAACCGGAGATAGCGGGATACAAAATCACAATATTTGGAAACAGAAACTTACTAATACCTTCATTTAGAAAATTATGCAAATCGGCTGGATAAAACTGCTAAGCGGACTGAAAATGTTTAAATACGGGATGCTTTTTAAAGATTATTCTATTTTCAAATTGATTGATTTTGGTTTAAATGCAAATGATGCTAAATGAGGAATTAATACAGTTCTAAAACTGTATGCAGTTGGTGATACGACTTTCGTTGTTTTGCCTGTCTCAAATCTGTCTAAAGAAATATTCATTACAATTTGACTGATTGGATATCATCGTTCGAAGGTGGTAGATGTAAAACAGATATGCACACCCTTGTTCACATTGCAAATGTATAGATCGAAGATCTCGGAACCAGTCAATTTATCTGTTCAGTAAATCAATAAATTGTTGAGTTAGTAGCATAATTAATTTTGTAAAAGCAATAGCATAATGAAGAGCGATGTAGTTTTTTGACTGGAGCAAATCCAAAAAGCATTTTTCTAATGTTAATTACAAATTGATTCTCAAATTATACTGAAATTGTTATAAATTACTCAGCGAATGGCTACTAAATAGTCACAGATTAAAATTAAAATTTTTAAATTCTAGTTTCAGTTCTTTACACACTTGTTTTTATGTATATATTCTGCTGGGAAAATCGATAAAGTTTATTTCTGCAATTTTACAAGGTTTTATAGCATAATAAATTTTTAAAAATTTTGCCTAATTTTTCCGTATACACTACGTACAAATAAATATTCGAAAACGTGTTATTACTGCTACAAATGACTATAAAATTATTTTATTATTTCTTTGCTGTATTCGTTTGAAGCTTAGTGTCTTGTTAAGTGTAGGCAGGCACTCTTGTTTATGTTTTTTACAATATGAAAACTTTGAAGTTACTGTTTAACGATAATATTTCTATTTAATCAACTGAAAACTTATTTTCAGGAACTACTGGTTTAAAATTATACAATTTTCTTTTATAATATGTATTTTCTATGTCAAATATTATGGTATTTGCTGAGAATATGGTATTTCCTTGGTAAAAAATGCATAAATAGTATTCTGCAGTTTACAGTCGGCTTTAGTGTAAATCAGTAGTTAATTTCTGATTCGGTAAACACATATCTTCATACTTGATTCTTATTTTAATCTCAAAGTATAGATGTTAATTTGGTATGGATTTCATTCAAAATGCAAAATTTGATCACGCTTTACCTCTAAGTCAGTTTCTTGACCCTAACATTTAACATTATAGTAAAACTGGTTGGTTATAAATGTGGAAGATAATTATTATTTTTTTTAGTTACGATTTCAAGTCTTATCTACTCAATCTTACACACAGACGGATTTAAATAAATTTTAAAGATACCACAAAAAAACTTTCTTCCTATTTTTCAAAAATTTTTTTGCATATGTATGGTATGGAACTTCCTGATTAATATTTGTGTGATATCTGCATAACTGACAATCTGTGGCACTCATTTAGAAACCAGTTTAGAAACATTTGATCTCGATAATTTGACTGTATATCTATTTTGACTGAAATAAAACCTTTTTGATTAATTTTAATATTTTTTCTTCAATCTTTACTGTAGTTATGTTTTTCGAAATTTTTTTTTTCAGGCTCCAAAGATGTATAACTTCTAACGTGTGTACATAAGTGTACACAGACACATTTTTTTTTATACTCACCTTCTTCATTCATTATTCGTGAGCAGGTTTTTTTTTCTTTGCATAGACTCAAAAAAATAATCTTCAAAGTCAAAATGTTTGTTTGAAACTTTGAACAAAATGTTAAATAAATAACATTTCGTGGACAAATAATCAATAACTGTTGATGCTTATTTTACAAGCTGTCGTATCTATATATATAGGTAGAATGTCTTAAATAATTTTTTATGATGGCAACTATTGCTGAAAATAAACAGGTTGTGTACAATGAAATAAAACATGCAAATTCGATTAAAAATATGTTTATTGCTTTCATCGGCTATTGTGTGTATATAATTTTTGTTTATATATAATGTATATATAATATGATGATAATGATTTAATGTCAATTTAAAATACATTTTTTTTTTTGTTTTTTTTATTAAATTTTGTTTTACGTACGTAAAAATTGTTTTTGATCTTTTTATTGGAACATTTTTTAACTGTAAATTTTTTTATTATTGTTGCTGAAATGGTTCTAAACTTAAATATATAGTAATATTCTACGAAAAATCTAAAAACTAATATTGAAAATCTAAGTTTGAAACATTTTGTTTACAACATTTTTAAGTAAATATAATAATAATTCAAAAAATTAGCGACATTCTAATTTAAAAAGTTTACATAAAAAATTAGTAAATTGTTATAAAATATTGCCGCTGTCTAGGAATATGTAAAAAAAAAAACATTAAAATATTTTAATAATTTTGTTATAATTGAACTTTTCTGGAAAATTGGTGTCCAAAAAGTTGCTCTGTTATTATATACATTTTTTTTTCTCTAATCTTAAAACTTTTTATTTTTTTAAATATTTTTTTTTTATTTTATAAAAATATGCAATTTTATTTGTATTAGACCAAAAAATTTATTTACCATATTGCTTTTGAAATATTAAATATTGCTTTTTTCATACATAATTTTAATGTTTTTTTCTTTCATTGTAATAATGATTTCACTTTCTTCTCAAAATACTATTTTTTTTTTCTACAAATTTCTAGTAATTATTGCTTTTTCCTATTCAATAATAGTTTTTGTAAATTTTAAATGTTTAACTTTTCTAAAGCAAAAACTATTTTGTTTGAAGCATGGATTAAAATACTATTTAATATATTTTAAACTCTGTTTTTTCATAAATTTTTTAAAACGTTTAAAAACTTTTTTTTCGCTTTTTTTATTTTTTTTATTTTTTCGTTAATATTTATTTTTTAATACCATTTGCAAATATTATTATATTTTGTTAATTCATATAATCTGAGTTGTTTTAATAACTGTTTTATTTTTAAATCCTGTACCCTGTTGTAAATTGTGTATTTAGGAAACTTTGGAATATTAGACAAATATTGAAAAAATAATTTCTAATTTGCTTTCGAAATTTTAATTTCACGTACCAAAATTTTTATGTCAACGTTTAAGAATATTATATTTTCCATAATATCTAATTTTATCTATTAGATATAAAAATTATTATCCTTTCTGAATAATAGTTCTTTTGTTATTTTGGTAGTTCTACTAAACTTAAGTTATGTTGATTGTATTAACTCAGTTATATTGACTTTGAAAATTTAACTGCTTATAAAATTTTATATGAAATAGTGTAAACAAATGTTCTATAATTTGATCAGTTGTAGCCTATGGAGAGAAATGAACTAAATTTCGAATTTTACCATGGGTTCCGAAAATAATTGGACAGGTTATCCTTCCCGTACGGCCATCTACCCAGACTTACCCTATATGATTAAACAGCAAAATATTTCTGGGGGCAATTTCGTCACTATTTGGCCGTTTATTTCTCCGTGTATATAAATCATGTTTATATTAAAAATTTATTATAATTTGTTTTCAATTATCATTTTAGATTAGTTTGACCATTTGACCGAATACTATTTGTACTTAAATCCAATGTGATTATATAACAGCTATAATTATTTATATGTTGCAACATATAGAATTTACACATAACATAGAATATGCCAGCAGTAACGTACGAGCAAGCAGCCTATAAATATTGTTATAGTCATCAAGCCTTTATTGAATAGAAAAGCTTTATATAGCAATAATAATAATGGAAGCAGCGAGCGATAACTATACATTGTTGTGCTTTAGTTGCGTGTATGTATCAGTAACAGTAAAGTCAAAATGAAAAAAAATTGATAAAGTATTACGCCCTTGTTTTCAGAATGATTCTTCACGAATATATTTTGATTGTTAACTTTTTTTATTATAATTTAATACCACATATTTGAGTCATTTAAATGGTAATAGGAGATAAAATGAGACGCCTATTATAGAAATTTAAAAAAAAGATAGAGTAGTTCATGAAGAAGGCTTAGGTATATAATTTGTCAAGATTTTGTGTAAATTGGTTGAATTAAAACAAGAGAATGAATGAATTATAAATAAAACAAGAGGTCGAAAGCTTGAAAAACAAAGCTAACAATGAAGCAAAGCGATCTTTTTCCGAATCAATGTTGGAAATTTTTCCTAGAGCCAAATGAAGGTTGGAGGCTGACACATCTCTTTTTGAAGGTCACAGTTTCCTTCACATCTATTTGTATCAATTGTAAGAGTTTGATAAAAAACGGAACAAAAACAAAATTGAAAATTAAATAAATATTATTAAATTTGATATGTGTTTGTACATCTACCGTAGCAAAGCGGAAACTATCAGCTAGTTATAAATATTTTGATCTGTTTTATCTTTAAAATTTGCGAATCTAAGATATAATTTATGTCAAGTATATGACCCATATGGTTTCCTTAAAAAATTGAGGTGTATGAACTTTATGCTGAATGTAGCATTGCTACGATAATAAAGACCAAGAGAGTATACTGGTCAAATTTTATTTGTGACTATTGTTCTCATTAGATTCTGTATACTGCCATGCAGATGTTGTCGAAGAAGGTGAGGATGAAAGGAAATTCAATATGCTTGTTAAGTACAACTAAGCAAAAAAAGAGGCCATGGGTCGGTATCTGTGTATTCAGTTCTCACGAAACTGAAGCCATTTCTGGATCTAATGCTTTCAATTTATTTGGAAAGTTACACATCGTAAAAATCCATGATCTACTTTCTCGTTAATGTTTTTTCCAATCTAGTGACTGCAAATTTTTTGTCGGGTATGTACGTTATATATGTATATATATGTGAATATATACTTTCTATTCGCCATATTGATGATGCTGATGATGATGATACTGTTGGTTGATATTTGGAGGTCTCTAATTGGTGGAATTATTTGCTAAATCAACGTAAATTCAATAATTGAAATATCGAATCATTAATTAAACATAAATACATACTACATAACATTGTCAATATACATAATATATAACTAGTCATACAATAATTATACACTATTTATGTATAGATAATTGTTATACAGAATGATAACTGAAAATTTCAGAGGGAATTAATATGATATTCAGATGGAAAGAAACATAGCTACTGTAATACGGGTAAACACATTAACGCTGGATTTGGGAGTCTATAAGAAATTTCTTGGCAACTTTTTAATCTTTAAATCACCTTTTTCTATATGGAAATGTTTTTCAATATAACTGAATTACACAAACAACGCTCGATAAGTTGAATTGACAGTTTCTTAAAGTTCACATAAAATATAATTAACTTGAATATGTAGAAGCGGCCGGGAAAAAAAAAATTGTAATTCAATAGCGTGAATTAAAAATCTATGTCGCTTAATAGTTACATATAAAATATAACACATTCAACAGTGACAAATTGATCATATTATATTTATTAATTGCAATATTACGTATTTAAAAGACATTTTTGTGTTAAAATGCTGTAATATTTTATTTCCCTATTTCACCAAAATTAAAAAAACTTCTTTTCTATAAATAGAAAAGTTTCATTAACCATTTATCAATACAAATTTATATAAAAATTATATTTAAAACATTTTATTTTCAGATAAATTCATGAATTTCAATTTTAAACTAAAAATTTTCTGGAAACTTTCTTTTTTTAAACTTTCTAGGAAAAAAAAAAAATAAAAAAACATACAAGTTCTTTATTGTTGATCCAGTGCTGCATAATTTGATTATTTTTGCAACAAAAATCCCTGCTTAACGAGAAAATTTGACTATCATATACACAAAGTGAAAATTATTTCATTTTACAATTTATAAAATTAAAAAAAAAAAATCAAACTATAAATAAAATTGGCATGTAATTTTCCAAACTTAAGAATTGGCATTAATAAGTTTATTATTGTTCCGACCACAATGAAAATATTTTGAAAACACAACTTTTATACGATTTTTTTTTATTAATATTAGCAATGTTATATATAATTTGAAATTGCTGAGACAAATAGTCGAATTTTCAATGTTGTTCAATAATTTTGTAAACATTCAATTATTAAAATAAATTAATAATTACACACAATATTTAAGACATGTAAATTGTTTGAATAATTATTTGGTTAGACTTACATATTTATTTATTTATTATTTTAAATAAATAAATGTTTTTAAATTTTTAAATTTCTTTTCTGTGACGGATTCATTAGTATATGTGTTTTTTTTTTTTCATTAAAATATTGTTTCTTAAATTGACTCTTTGTATGATATTTTTCAAATATTTCATAAGTTGGTATATTATTTTAATGGGTAAAATATTAATAATGTAATTTAAAAAAAAAAAGGAAAAAATATTTTATATTTAAATATAATCATAAATACAGGAATTGAAAACAAATATTAAGTACATTTCCATCATAATCAATTTTTTTCTAAAATCACTTTGGACTGGTGCAATATCTTTTGGAAAATTTTGTGTCATTTTATACTTAAATATGGTCTTACTGCATTTATTCTGCCGTAATTTGCAGAAGTAACTGAAACAATTATCCGACCTGATCCCTTAAATTTTCATCAGTACAATTATGATGAAAATGACCCAAGCCTTTTAAAAAATTTAGTATTATTTATGTGCTAATTAGTTGCATTATTTCGGATTTTTGGGGTCTAATTCTCATATTTTTGTTTTTGGAATTTTAGGCAAAGGGCAACCAGGTAACGATAATCTGACCCCTGCCATTTTAAAAGTCGTTATCTTCTAACTAAATTGTTAGATACGTTTCGAATAGTTTTATAATCGGGGGAGGCCAGGTTAACATGGATGAAGAACATATTCAATTCATATAAAAGCGCCTATAATAAAATTACTTAAAAAAATAATTTTTAAAATTAAGCTAGACTTAGTTAAAATTAATACAAAATATTAATTTGTAAAATCTAAATTATTTTTCTGTTTGGAAATGTACTTGTTATTAAATATGAATTTATTTACTATAATCAACAGAATTTATAAATTTCAGAAATTGGCAGTAAGCAGCTATTATCAATTTGCTACGTTAATATCCACCACTGTAAAATAGGTGGTTAATAAATTTTATTTAAAATTTATTAATATTTACGTCCAAAATTACCTAAATAGGTACTTTATAACTTTCGAAATCTGTTTGGTAATGGAGTAATTCAAGAGAATGAATGGAATGTTCCTGCCAATTCATGTTGGAATTTGAAAAATATTGAAAGTAAACCGTTTTGTTTAGGAGCTCGTAAAATTTTCTAACACCCCAACAGGCGTGGCAATAATGGACATCTGGTTTTTTGATAATATTGTAGGAATATCATTTAAAAGAAAAGTAAAATATATTTTGTCCAATATTTGATGAAACGAAATGTTCTTTGTCCGAGAACATCAACTTTGTTATTTTTTACAATTTTCCTGTTGTATGAAAACAACGGACATGTTTTATCACGTAGTGGAAAAAACAGTTTTTACTTTTGTTATTGAAATGATCTTCCTACTATAATAGCAAAAAAAAAACAGATATCTCTTTATTAAAGCTATTCAGCAATTTATTAGCATTTAAAGGGAAATTTTACGAGCTCCGTAATTCTAATTCCTCCATTAATTTTTCATTAATAAATCTCAAATTGAATTAAATTGAATTTAAATATTCAATCATTCTAAAACGAAAAAAAAAAAACCTCAATTTATATAATTTTATATCGTGTTAAAAGTTATGTGAATTGAATAGAACATTCCATTTTTTGAGGCATGGATATTTTGTTATATTAAAATTAAATTTATAATTTTCCTGCTCATGAAATAAAATTCATCAAAAAATTTGATTGACAAGCATGCAAAATAATTGATATCAATTTATATAAAATAATACAAAATATCACAAAAAATATAAATATTGTTTCACATATTTATTCTGTTTCGAATTGTATAAAATAATATTAGTTAGTATTTATTAGTTTTGGTTTCTTTTGCGAATAAATATAATTTTTTTTTTTTTTGACAAATTTGATTACAAAAAATATGTTTTTTTTTTTTTTAAATTTACTTTCGAATAAGTTTCTTCATCAAATATACACATATTGCTATTCAGTTTCACTTTTCACAAACATATCCCTAATTAATTTTAAAATTGTAAAAAAATTAAAATTTTTTCGTTTTTCAAAACTTGTTTTAGTTTTTTTACATTTTACAGTCTACATATACAGTCATATTTTACTTATGCTAATTTTTTATAAATAATTGTGTTTACTTAAATAAAAATTTATAAAACACTCGAATTTATAAAACAATAAATTAATTTTAAACCACAATACAATTCATATTTGCAAGCACCATTTAGAATTTATGGAAAAATAATCGAAATAATTACTTACCATTGTTTAAGACTGACTTAGTATATATTATCAGATTTTCTAATCAGAAAATTTGATGTCACTGTTCTAAGATTATATTTTACATTAGAACTAGTACAATGTAAGAATTTTTTATAAGACTTTCAGACTAATCAGACATTCGGATGCAGAAATTCTTATGAAAATATATAATTTTATTTATTGTTGTGTATTTTATTGTTGTTGTGGAATTCATTGTTCTGTTCTGGATAAAAATATTTCCAATAACATCTTGAAAATACTCTGAAAAAACTCAATAGCATTTTTATGAATGGGTATGTGAAACACAGGACAAAATCATTTTAAAATCCGAGATAGCCAAGAACAATTTTCAATATTTAAACGAGATAAGATTGTATTCTTCCAAATTCTTTAGAGAAAAATTATGAGATAAAGCAACCGAAAAAACTTGTATATATATGAAGTCCAGAAAGGCTTGACAGCTTGAGTTTAAAATTTAAAACATTAAAAACTTTAATCACCTTATTGAGTTTAATTTTCATTAGTACAAAGGACTGTTTTCTAAGCTTGACTCTTTCTTAAATATCGACTTTTCTAAATATAATCCCATTTGTACAAAATTTAAATGAGATAGGCTAGAAATTTTTGTAAAATTATCGAATGTGTTCACTCAAAGAGGTATATCAACGGGACAATTTGTCCGATCATATCCTTAAGTTATTAATACATATGTTATAATTATATATCTGTCTTTTGGATAAATTTAAGCTGAAATTATGGCGAATTAAATCAATTTCCAAAAAAGTGTTTCTAACAAAAGTTGTTTTCAAAATCAAACATTTTTTTGTTTATTAATTTTTCGTTTTGAATCTCTTTTCGTACGATGACCAAAGTTTGATAATTGACTCAAAGGATCGATTTTCCTCATTCACGATATACGTCTTGAATATGGCACTAAAATTTCATCCCGCTTCCGCTTTTATTTTTCTTGCTTAACTTAATGACAAACGGATGAACGAACAGACAAACAGAAGCATAGGATCATCTATACCAAAATTTTATTTGTGCCTACAATATTAGTTAGTATATAACAAACTTCATCATTAATATACTCTGACATATTTTGTATATGTAGAGTATAAATAAATGTAGAATATCTTGAAATGAAAGCTATACATACAAATGAATTCAATTCTCTTTTTTTTTTCAATAAATTAACATGGCATTAGTATTGTTTATTATATTTCAGTATTAAATTAAAAAAATTAAATTGCTTCTAAATATTTATAAATAAAATATTGATTTATTTATATATATCTATTTGAAAACATTTATGCGAAGTATTCAAAGGATATGAAAATTTTTTAAATTAATATTTAAAAGTAAGAATAATTTAAGATAATACTTTTAATAAAAATCATATTCATAATATTTGCATACCAATTTTAAAACAATTCTATGAATTCATTTTAATTTATACCAGTGATAAAAATTAGCATTTAAATTCGATTTTTATTAAAATTGATTTAATCAAACGATCACCGTATGTTTTTAATTCAAATTAAATTTATAAATATTACGTTAAAAACAAACAAAATATAATTAATTTTATTCATATAAAAGACTGAATTTTTATCGAAGAATATAAAGAACGATGTCATATTTAACAAATAAAGATACAACTGACAATGGAAATTGTTTAAATACCCGATGGATAGCTGAGTATAGATATTTGAGTCCGGCTTTTTGTTTTTGCTGTCAAATAGATAGTTTACATAATGTGTATTGTAAGAATTATCTGCATTTGAAAGGAATTTTAACGCTTTACGAAAAAGTATTTCAAACAAAAGTTGTTTGTTTTTAATACACAAATATTTTTTTATTTGAGCTCCCCTTCAATCCCTAAGGGTTTAAAAAATGTGCAAAATTCGAAGGGACCGCTCGATTTTGCTTCTGTACGAAATTTAACTCCCTTTTAAGGTCAGGATTACGACATCCAATTTTTGGCATTGGCATCTCTTTTCATTTTTGAGATATCAAAATGACGGACGCATTTCAAGGTCAATTTTTTTTTTTAGTTGTTTCTATCGTTAGACAATTATATAAGCTAAATTTTATATACCCATGTGTATGTCAGGTATAAAAGCACTTATTAGATGCTCTGAACTATAGACTTCAATCTCAAAAATAAATCAAAACCTGATATTCCTTGATTGTACTGATCATATTCAATGTCAAAGAACCTCACTATTCTAGCTTACATTGAAAAAAATTATTATTTATAATGATTTTCCAAAGAAGATTTTTCAAGGAGATTTAAAATATATAACAGTTTACCTATGTTTCCATATCATTTCAAATAAATTACAGAAAACGCATCTTTGTAGCTTGTATAAAAAAAGTTGGTAATATTATTAGCAATTAAAACAACAGAAGGGTGCAAGAAGTATATTTTTCACATTTTTCCTGATTATTTCACATTGGATGCAAAATCTGCTTCTTTCTAATTTGCACAGGCAAAAAGTATTTTTGTAGACTTCTGCAAAAGAGATGGGGTGTAATAAAAATATTTAAGTGTTTCTATTTACGCAACTTATGTATGCATAGGCAAAAAATGTTTGCTATTTGTAGAGAGTTGCCGAAAAGTGAATGCAAATATTCCAAAAAGTGTGAGGGTGATAAAAATGTCTATCAAATTTGATCAAAATCGGACAACATGTTCAAAACTTACTATCTTTGCGGAACAAACATAGATACCATAACGGAATTGCAAAATCGTGAAGTTATACCATTGACCTCACAACGTTTGGTCAATAGTATAAGTAACTAAAAATAAAAATAGGACAAATTTCCTGTACATTTAAAAAATAAAGTAACAAAAATCAATGACAATATTCATTAGGTTTATATTTTAAAAAAGTTTTTGTTGTTTTGATAAACTTTGGAAAAATATTATTCAATTGTATATTGTTTATTTTTTTGCTCTTAAGTTAACTTGAAATGGATATTGACTATAGAGTGTATACAGTAAATAATTTACTAATGTAGAATTAATGTTTAATGCAATATTTTGTAAGAACACGTAAAGATAACAAATAATTCAAATACAATTTTAAGGGAAACAGGTAGATTGTAGAGACAAAGTCAACTTTAAAACATTTGTTGAGCATTTCGTCCGTTTTATTTGGATTTTTTAAGCAACTAAGTTATTTATAAAAACAATTATTAATGAGATTTGAAGTTGAAATTGTCAAAGATAAAATTATAAAATCACCATAAGATTGTAATAAGATGTAAAATAAGTTTTTTTTTTTTTTAATTGTAATAACTTTTAAACAGTTTAATGAATAAGTTTGTAATTTATACATGTGATTTAGAATTGAATGATGAACGTTCAACTAAATTTTCATTTCTGTCGTAGTGTTTTATATACTAGGAGAGTAGAATTTTGTATCTTTAAACGTATATTTAAAATTTTTGGTCATAATTGGTGAAGGGATCTCACTTATCTCATTTTACAAACATCTCACGTATCAATTGCCATTGCGGAGATCTTACGGTTTTGTGTAGTAAATTTTGTGGAAATTTGTTATTATAGAAAATTGATTTAAAAAAAAAAGTATAAATACAGAAAATAAAAAATAAATTATTAGACTTTATTGTAGAAAACGCATTGTTTGGATTTATAATCCTAAGCCTTAATCTGTTGACTCCATCCACATAGCTATTTAATTAAAATTGATCATGAGGAATTGTTGTGTAGAATCTATGCGGTGTACTTGTTTACAAAATTATGTTAGCTGGAACACATCTCACATAAATTTGGATTAAACGAAAAAGATTTCTCCAATTATTAATTGAAACTATTTTAAATGAGAATAATGACTGCGACTGATACTCGCGTAAGTCAATAAGATTACAATTCATATTGGCTACTATAATTCATAAAATAAACCCAAGATATAAGTGAAAAAAAAATACGTATTTTAATAAATTTCTCACATTTATTATTTATATGACCCACCCCATATTTTCTAGAATACAATGCAATTGCATGTATATACATAATTTTAGATTCGATTGAAGAAAACTTATAGAAAACAGAAATAGATGATATATTTATTTATATTCTTCAAGATATTTTCTTTCTATATAGAATAGAATGAAAATGTAGAGTAAGGTACAAGTTATAATATACGGCTGTCAGTTTTCCCGTTTGTATATGTATAGAATTATAGTTACCTAAGTACTATAATATTATTTTATTAGAATATATGATTTCAAATTGAACTGACGGATACTTTATTTAAAAAAAAAAAAAAAGAGTGAATATCATTTTCGATTGAAATCATATTTTGAACTTTGAACATTATTTCTTCTGATACTTCCCGCATACAGATTCGATACACTGTTTATTTATGTATTATATGTAAATACAGTGTGTTAATGAATTTTTGAATAATTTTGCTTTGTTTATTTTCAAAATACATTATCTGTTAAATTTTCGTTGTAGTACGTACGGTCAATGGTAGTCTGACCAAATTTAATTTATATATTACAGTCTCACATAGCGTCGCATGTGCACTTTCAACATTTACGGTGGTATACGTAAAAAGCATTTAAGAAATGTGTTTCACTCGTTAAAATATAATTTTAAAAAAACTGCGAGGTTTGTCAATCGAGAGTATTTAGAATCGTTTAAATTTTACTACACAAAATTTTCCGTATAGTTTGTATATTAGGTACCCATCCAATGGCAAGTTATAATTAAGAATACTTGACTAGTGATCAGGGTGGCAAATTTGAGGCTACAAAAACCTCGATTGCAATTTGTTTGGTTTGCAATTTTTTCAATTTTTAAGTGGTTAGTAAATTAAATTCTGGTATCAAATTGTAATATTTGTTCATCATACCACTTTTGACTTCTGACATGGAATGAAATTTTCGTAAGAATTGTGTGGTCTGAGCTCGAGGCTGATGTCCCCTCGACCAACTCCTAAACTGACAAAAAATGGTATAATTTATGATTTAATTTATCCACGTTTGACCAAACAGAAGTTATCCGTTTTTTTTTAAGTATTGGCATAAAAAAGTTATAAGAAATAAGACAACTAAATAAACGAATATTATTAAAAACCCCGAAAGAAAACGGATAATAGGCAAGAACCAGCTCTAGTGAGAATGATCCTTCGTTTCATACTCTTTTGGATTATAACTACTAGAATATATTGGATTATATACTAGTATAACTACATTTATTATTGTGTTGGTAGCGTCAAGTCTGGTAAATCTAATTTTACTTCTTTGCCTGATACATGTCAATGGATATGGACCAGAATCATGTGTATTTCCCAAGCTTCTTTAGCAGAAGATAATAATTTATTATGAAATTTTCACTTTAAATCAGTTTTAGTACTATTTTTCCAGTTCTATTTTTAATAAGGTTAAAATTGCGTCAAGGCTGTCTTCTTTTTTTGATACATATTAATGTTTGGACACCAGACACACGGTTGTTCCTCAGCCTCTTATATAGAAGATAATCAAGTATTTTGAAATTTTCAGTTTTAATTAGTTTTAGTACCATTTTTACATTCGATAAGTAAATGGTTTTGATTTTGTTTACAATATTTTTAACTCATTCACATCAAAAACATAAGGAACCATTACTTATTATTTAGAATTTCGTATAAATTTTGTATCCAACAATAACGTAAGAAATCTATTAAATTTGACCAAAATATAGTATTCAATGTTCCTATTACAAACATATTTCATGGCTTTTTTGACTCGTTTCATTAGCTTTTTCTAAAACTCGTTCTTGTCTACTTTGTAATGGATTTCTATCTATCAAAAGTATCAAAAGATTCAAATTGTCACCCGAAAAAGAAATATTTGTTGCTTAACTTTAAAAGTTCTAGATTTGTGCAGTTTTACTTGCTATTAATAATAAATTTTCTAATGGATTTAAAATTATTGAATATTTTATCGAAGGTGTAAACTAGTTTCTATTGTGTTTGCGTTGAAGATATAAAAGTACAATAGTTTCTATTTATTTGTTTGTATCTAGCTTCAGAATTCCAATGAAATTTTCCAATATAACATTATCTACGTATTCTCAATTTTATCAATTTTATAGAAAGGAAATTTATTTATAAACATTTATTTAAATAAAATATATGAAAAATATAATATAAATGATGTTATTTCTTTATAGGTATATGAAATAATATGGATTAAATCTATATACCTTCACTATTGAATTCGAAAATAAATTGTTTTATGATTTATTTCCATATTCTGTGTGCTATTTCTGAAAAATTGCAAAATGAAAAAAAACGGTAGGTAAATATATAAAGCCACATTCTACAATATGTTTGTGAATGCATTCAGGGTTCAAAATACTTTCAATTTTCACCATTATGAAATAAACTTTTTAGTTCCAATAAATATTGTAAAAGTAATCTCTAATATTTTCGTTTTATTTTTCTTTGATTATATAAAGTGCCTAAACGTCATTTTTCTAAAACAATTTGTAAATCATACTAAGCACTACTCTGGTGATGAAAAAAGAACTTCTCGATGATTGTACTTAAAAAAAAGTGAAATTTATATTTATTATTATATTCTGGCCTTAAAAGAAAACATTAGATAACCGCTATGTATATAATGTTTATAGAATTGACAAAAATAAAAAATCTATAATATTCTTGTTTTTCTTGGAGAAAAGTTTGCTCCAGAATCGATTACTGTTGGGAAAAAAGTTTGTCCAGACTCCATAATTAATAATGCGACCACCATTTAGCGTTACGTGCCAAGTGACACATATCATTAGTATCATCCTATCTTGACAATCCTATTAAAATGAACAAGAAAAAAAGAGACTAATGTAGGGTCAACTAGTCGGTGTTAGATGGAACATTAAGTGGTAACAGTGGACATTAATCAACGAAAAATTGCTGGATCTGTTCTGCAGCGTGTGGAAGTATGTTTTTTTCTTCATCAAGCTTCTTGACAAAAAAATCATGATCAACAACCCAGATTCCTGTTTATGACGACTGCTTATTAACAAATAGACTTGCATAGCACGCGGTATCCTGCTAAACTGTGTCAGATATAAGATTCCTTATCGAACACGTTTTGCATAAAAATTTATATCTAACTTAGCAATTCGTTTATTTAAAGTTTAAGTTCGATATCTCTTAATGTAATCCTCATATATCCCGGAAATACTTAAATTACTCCAATACTCCCAAACTTAACATGGGTGGAACAAATTTATAAAGCCACCATATAAGTTATAAATTGAATTGAATATTTAATCGTCGACGATTCACTACGAATTCTATATACAAAAAATTGACACACATAAGTAGGTATGTTGATATGTGCTGCTGGTCGAATAGGGGGAGTAGTCAAAAATGATTAGATTTGGGTTTGAATCAATTGACGGAGACATCATGATCATTGTATCGTTATGTAGCAGACAGACTACATACTGGATTGTATGAAGTGTAGGAGATATGTAACATGTCTGTCTCATATTTTAATAATTGAATTTTCACATTTATTGGTTAATAAAAATTGAATTGATTTTTTTCTATATGCATATGGGTGATGTATGTATGGACACCACATTTAACAAAAAGTTAATATTTCATACGTATTATATAATTATCCTTCGACAATAAGGTTAGAATATTTTTAGTTAAATTTTTATAGCTGATGAACAAGTAGGTTAAATTAAATTTGTATATAGGATGTATCGATGGACTTGCAAAACTAGCAAAAGTTAATTTTTTACTTTTGAGGTCGGAAGTATTTAGTCCCTGATTGAAAAAAAATTTTCTATACTTTAGTTCAAAAATTTTTATGCATATCGACTTTCTTGAAGTTTTTTTTACTACTATCACTAGGCTTTGAAATTTATTTTCTCATAATTCTGAATAAATCGCTTATTTTATTAAAAAATTTGGAAAAAATGTTAAATAAAATCAAATATCGTCGTTATTCATATAAATTAAACGCAATGGTTTTTTTTTAATGTATTGTGGTTTATGAAATAAATTAAAATAAATAAATAAATTAAATAATTAATAAATTATCTGTTATTAAATAATTTGTTTTTAATATTATTTAATTTTAAAAAATTTGTATATGTTGCGATGTAAATAAATAAACTTATTTTTGTTTTGTATTTTATGACTAGAACATTTTTTGGTAAGTTTGTTTCATGACTTTTCTTTTATATAATATTTTGTAATAATTCTAATGGAACATGATCTAATAAAAATGAAACCCCTTTCTACATAATAAATTTTGCAAACACGCTAGTTTTATTTTATTTAATTTTTTTTTTTTGGATTTTTAAAACATTGTTTTCAATATATTAATTTCAATATAATTGAGATTCGTTGTATAATTTAACTTTGGCTTTAATTGGTATTTTTTTTATTAAATAATTTTTTTTTTTGTTTTTTTTGTTTTTTTTTTTGCTATATTTCTAAAAAATATGATGCTTCTGAAAAGTCTTTATTTTTAATTTTTGTTTTTTTTGTTTTTTTTGTTTTTTTTATATATTAAATTAATAATTGTATATAATATATAATTAATAAAATGAATCAATATAAATATTATTCCCTATTGGTTACATCACTTGTTTATAAATTTTCTTTTAAATTTTTCTAAAAAAATTTTCTTTTAAGCTAAGTTTCAAGATCTCACTCTTTATTTTTCTTTATTATTATTATTATTAAGTAAAGATGAATAGTAGTTGTAAGATAAAGTTTTTGGGAATGTTACATTTTTGTTTTTTTTTTCTTTTATCTCTGATAATACGAATATTTTTCGGAATTGTTCACTAAATTAAAAGTTAATCGATTTTTTAATTAAGAAAATACGAAATAATTTTTGTATATCATTTTCTATAAATTGAAAATCTTTTTCGTGATCTTGAATTTCGTATAATAAATACTTCAATATTACAGCACACTGTATCTAAAATATTAGGTATAATTCTGTACTAACTTAAATATAGTTTGTAAAATTGATATTCTGTTTTATATGTCATACATCGTTTTGAAATTATATCTAACAGACATTCAAATTTTGGTAGCTAATAAATAGTTTAGGAATGCAACATTTTTTAGAAGGTTGCTTTGGATAGTAAGTTGCTGACAAAAAAGTATTTCAAGCGTTGAAAAGATTTTATCTTTCAGTTTTTATGATTTTATAACTGAAAATTTTCAAATTTTACAGGATAAGAGTCTTTAGACTTTAAAACAGATCCGATATGAACTTAAATTAACTACTCAAGAATAAGTGTCAGTGTAACAAATTACTGCAAATAAACGCTTTATCGCGTTTGAGTGAAATTTTAAAATAAAAAATAAATAGTTATGAGGCCAATTTTTATTTTTTAAATGTTTATTAATAGAAACTGATAAAAAATTTATCAATCATTTCTGTAATTATATCTAAATGTTTTATCAACAACACTTTTAACTCAGTGAACAATTCTTGAAAATTGATCCAAAAATTATTAAGAGTGGGAAAATTAAGAGTGAAATATTATGCGAATCTAAATGAAATATACATATTAAATTTTTTCCTACGTAATCTACAGTTCTTGTAAACAATTAAATTCTATTCATTATTGCTTTTTGATTCACCTAAAATATACATAAAAATTTACTGAAACACATAGCAATAAACATTTAAGATGTAACATTCCAAGAAATACAGCACTTAGATTTGTTGTGAATGTCTTAAATGTATTTTACTTGGAAATTCGTTGCGAATGAATTTATACGAAGCTCAATAGGTTTGGTTTTGTTTTGGTATCTGTTGAAAGCTTAAAGATTTTGGAAAGCTGCAAGTATTGCTTATTATTGCCCTATAGTTCGTCAATTATAAAAGTATTATCAAAAAAATTTTTATTTACGTCTTACCATTTGACGCCACTGAAATATTAGTTACTTCTATATATTCATCATCTTCAGTGGTTGTGGACGACACTGTATTGCTGTTACCACCCATAATTTCATCATCCTTAAAGCATGCGGATTCTAAATGTTTATTTAAATACGATTTTAATGCAAACGATTTATGGCATCGATTACATTCAAAATTTTTATCTGCAGAATGCGTTTGCATGTGCGCACGTAAATTTGATCGATCCGCAAATGCTTTACCACAATGTGCACATCCATAAGGTTTCTCACCAGTATGTGAACGTAAGTGGCCTTGTAATAGCCAGGGTCTTGAAAATAGTTTCCCGCAAACACCACAACTATGTGATAATTTATGTGTAAGTACATGCATTGCCAGCGCTGGCATACTTACATACGCTTTACCACAAGTCATACATTTTTTCGCCGATTGTGAATCTAAACTTCGATGCGTTTGTTTATGTCGGGATAGATTTGATGATGTGGCATACTGTTTACCACATTCTGAACACACATAACGATTTAGATTTAAATTTTTGGTTTGTTCTTGAGCTATTGGCTCCTCAACAATTACTTCTTTTGACGGATGTTTCTTGTTTGTTTGTTGTCCCTTTTTATTTGGTGTTTTCTCTTTTTTATTCTTACAACGACCATCAGCTACACGTAGTGCATCATAAGTATAAATAACTTTATTATTTACAATATGTTTAGAATGAAATGTTTCTTCATGTTCCCCCACCTGGTGATGACCACTATTAATGTGGTCCTCTTCAATATCTTGTAATTGTATCGTACGTGAATTTGGATTATTATTCTCAGTGTCTGATGAACATTCAGACGTTGGCGGTGTTAAAGGAACTAATGGTTGTGTATTTGGCGATGTAAGTGGTTGTGTGATATATGTTGGCGAAGATGTGATTGGTGATTGTGATCGATATACCTCAATTTCATTTGAATTTGTGTCGTATCGATGGTGATATGATGTTATATCTGGTGAAGGTGTTGTATTTCGATATCGAATATGTTCTTGTTGCTGTTCATAATCTGGTGGTGAATTATGATAGATGATTTCCTCGTGCATTGTTGCAGCTGGAACATAACGATAAATGATATTATGGTCACTGTCGTGATGTGGTGCTGTTGAATGTATTTGTTGAACTGGTGTTATTGTTACATTATTATGGTCGTTATTGTTATTGTTATTACTATTGTAAGACACTATATTTTGTTTTTGGTATGATGACGTCGATCGGCTATATGTTATGACTGGTGGTCGATAAGGCGTTGTTGTTATTACTGTTGGATGTGATGGTGGAGTTTTTGGTCGTTGATGGTGATGTGGATGATGGTATTGATCACCATATTCGTCATCTGTTGCTGGTGATCTCGCTCTTTTTATTGGCGGTGGTGTAGGAGCCCTTGAAACTACATGGTGATGAATAATTGTAATGACTCCAGGTGCTTGTAATGGCGGTAATGATTGTGACAATGACAGTAAATCATGTGCAGCTTCTGTTTCTTCTGCGGTACGTGTTCGAAATAACGAAGATGAATGGGAAGGTGAATGATTATTGTTTTCTATAACTGTTGGAGGCACCACAATTTCATTTTGTTCCGGTTGTTGTTGTATAATTACTATTGGTGTATTAGGCCTATGTGGAAGGATGTACTCTTGGTGTGAATAATCTGTAAAAAATAAATACAAATCATTAATTTAAATCTTCGTAAAATTAATTTAAAATTATAAAGAAAAATTTCATTTTTTTTATGTTGAAAAATAAATTTATAGAAAGGATAAAGGTGGATTTATACGTTCCTGTAATTTACTCTCGGTGGGTTTATACGTTAGTGTAGTTTGCCAAAAGATAAAGATAAGGAGATATTTCAAGATAGAATTAGCGGTTGTGGAAAAAAATTTCTATAAATCTTGATGAACTTTATAAATAATTAATATAAGAAGAAATTTTTGAAAGTAGATAATTGCATTTTTGCTTTTAATATAACAATTATTCTTATTACCCTTATTATTTTTAACTGTTGATATATAAAAGTGGTGACAGATCAAGGCAGGGTTTATGATAATTTAAAACCTAATCAACAATAATAAATCAATTAGAACTTTTAGTTTTATCTGAAATATCGATAAAAAATATATTTTTGCATGAAATGTATAAAATGTATATTCACTGTTATTATTCTATGTATTGTATTTTAATAATTTAATATAAATTTAAAATTAAATTTTACTATGATATAGAGTGTAAAAAGGATAGAAAAATAATGTAGAATAAAAACATAACACATATTCAAGCATAAAAAAAGTACTACTCGTACTATACGTTACGTAGAATAAGAACTCTTTCGATAGAATATAAGAGCAGAACAGAATCTTCATAATATATAAATATCTAACTTTATATGTATGGAATACATTGTTAAGTATATATATATATAAATATATATATATATATATATATATATATATATATATATATATATATATATATATATATATATATATATATATATATATATATATATATATATATATATATATATATATATATATATAAATATATATAATTCTTGTAAAAACGGGAATAACAGGAAAACTTCTGTACAAGACATTAAGTATGGAAAAACCTTAACTACCTCGTATTTTACATAAGTGTGTTTGTTTATGTTGATTTT
Source organism: Chrysopa pallens (assembly GCA_020423425.1). NCBI lineage: Eukaryota > Metazoa > Arthropoda > Insecta > Neuroptera > Chrysopidae > Chrysopa > Chrysopa pallens. The sequence goes on along the minus strand of CM035593.1, from coordinate 71,640,295 downwards.
TGTGTTATATAAATTTTATATGTGTTAGGTTAGAAGGTTACTCAGTTTATACTGTATGGCACAATTTATTTCAAGACATTTTAGTCCAGTTAAATGAGTATTTAACCCAAAAGTAACTAGCGAAAAATTAAATATGTTTCTCCATGCATTCAAAAACAGAGGTTAGAAAAAATTACGAAAACCAGCTTATCGTAAAAGTCTTGTTAAATTAAATTTGTATTAAAAGACTTATTGGTCAGTACTCTTAAATAATTTATTTAATGTACTTGAACAGTACGCAAACTAATTTAAGTATATTTATCACCAAGAAAAATTATTTTGAATAGATATTAAACGCCCTGTAAAAATGGCACGAGATTTTAAAAAAAAAACTTTTCTTTTCAGCTACTGCTTTGAATATCAAAATAGTGGTTTTCAAGGTTAATAACTAATTATTTTGTCTTTGCCTTTACACATTTGTACAAGTCTTTTTATTTACACGTTTCAAATCACAGGTTTTCGTGAAATAGAGTGCAATATCCCGACTTTCGTTCTTAAAATATACATTTTAGTGGCTATTTAAATATATTTATTTATTTACTTTGTGAAAATCCATATTTATAAAATAATGGAAACTTTTCACTTAGTCTAATTTTCACTTCAAAATCATGTGCATTTTCCACTTCTATAATATACTATACAAAACCCAACCAGCTTATAATAATTATAGTAATTTAGGCAAACCAAGTTTTTATGCTAAAGAAAAAAATCCATCCTTAATAAAAGTGGTGTATATAGATCGCCATGCCCGCAATGTAATGCCGCTTATTTTGGTCAGTCAGGAAGATCATTTTTAACCAGGTACAAAGAACACATAAACAACCATAAACCTTCTCCGTTGATCTTACTAATGCAGGTCATAAAATTAATAGAGAAGACAAAGTGTTACGACAAAAGACAAAAATAAAATATTTAGAAATCCGGGATTTCAATAAATAAAAACCCAAATTTTAGAATTTTGAATAATCAAATAGAACTTAATAACTCCTTTTTATTAAATTTAAAAATATTAAAATTCAAAAAATATTTTTGTTTCATTACACAATTTCTTCTTTCACAATTCCCACAGTTTATTCATTCAATAATCTTACCTGCTTTTCCTATATATTTCCAAAATAAAAGAATAATTATTTATTTTCTTGATAATGATTTTATAAGTCGAAAATACTCTAGTAATTTTTAAAAAGAATTTAAAATGAAAATAAGATAAAGTAAATTTTTTTTATTAAATTTCCTTTTTATTACGGCATTTTGAAAAGCATCGGTTTCTAGAAACATTTAATCAGAAGATAGGAAATTATATACTGAACAGCTTTTCTCCTAAAATGTTCATATCATTTTACTTTTAAACGTTTAGCTTTTGAGAATTTTGTTTTACAGAATAATCATAGGATATTAAAATAATTTCTTTCAATTATAAAAAATTTGTATAGTTCTTAGTAAATTATTTTCTTCCTTTTCTATAAAATTCAACAAAGCAAAAGTGCAACTTTGGGGTAAAAATGTAAAATTTTGCATTTCTTAAAATCAGCAAAGCATGTTGTTAGTTATAAATAATTCTAGAGGGGAATTTTGTGCTATAAAAATTATTCTTTATAGCAGGCTGTTTACGATTAAAAAAATTATTTTTTGAAGATTGAAGGCTAATTTTGAAACCATGGCATATACCATTAATCACTGAAATAATTTTTTAGTGCAATAATATATGAAATAAGAAAATACATCGACTGTATTATAATATTCTACAATTGCAATGTAAAACTACACAGGAAGTTAAAAAAAAGATCTCGCCAAACTTGTTCCCTTTAACACAATATACATAATAACAACAAGTATAAGTTAGTGGTTTGAGACTTCACCTCTAGAGGGTAGTTATGCATAGGTGTGTGAAGAAAGAGACAAAAGAAATTTCATTTCTACAAGTTTCAAAACATTATTCCTATCGTATTAATATGAATACACCTATGTGTTCACATGTACACTACTATTCAATAAAATTTATAACATCATTGAATTCAGTGAAAAACATTTTAAATTAGAACTGATTCCTTTTATAAACGGTACGTTGTAGTAGCCTAAGAACTGGCTGTAAAACTTTTAATCGAACATGTAAAGGAATGAAATTGATTTTGAATGATATTAGGAACAAATATATATCTTTGTTTTTCGGATCAACGTTGTATATATAAACATTATTGAATGGGGTCAGAGCTGGGGAAAAAATTCTTACAAAAATCGTACGAAATTTTTCATAAATAGGACCTCTTGAGCTTTTTCGCTGTTATTAAAAAAAACTGAGGAATCGTCTAGAATTGGGAGAGTTTTTACAGGTACGAAAAATTCTAGGTTGTATTATTATTCATGGTAAAATAATTATATTTTTGTGTTTTCCAGGACTAGGTACCAATTTGGATTTTTATAGGAAGGTATATTATAACCAATATTTTAATTTAATTATTTTTTATTTCAAAGGACAATTTATTATTGAATTTTTTTATATTACAATGGTGTTTTCCTTGCTTTTCATTTTTCGAAATTTTTCGAATTTTTCTAAATTTTTTATTATATTTATTTTATTTTTCTTTACAAATTTTAACACAATATCATTAAATAGTTATTTCATTTTGAGTAATTTAATTATCGATTACGATGTAACTTAGGTAACTTAGTAACGATGTAACTTAGGGGAATTATTTGCATGTATTACGTTCTCCATATTTTTGATTGTTTTTTGTACCTGAAGTGTACAGAATTACTAAATATAATTTTTGTTTGAGTGTGATGTTTGTAATCGGTATACAACCAGCATTCCTTTATATGGGTGTAATAATTGTAATACTAACAATAGTAGTTAATATTCTAACATTTTAACAATAAATGGGATAACTTAGTTATATAGGTAGCTACCTTACATAATACCTGCAGATATAAAATAATAGTATCAGTTAAAGTACTGTGTAGATACTAAAAGAACTTGAACAATGTTCATATCATTAAATTTAATTATATAATAATAAAATTTAAAAAAATTATTTTTACTCTTTACATTTTAACAACATTGGTGGTCAGTGAAAAAATAACTCTTAATCGATTACAAAAATATGATATTCTGTATTCGATACGTAAGTATGTATGGTCCTAATTATAACGCAAATTTTCGAAAATCATGATTCCTTTCGACTGACTAAAAAATAAATATGCAATACAAATTTTTTGTACTTTAAAATTATTCTCCAAACAGATGTTACTCGTTGCTAATTTGATGTAGATCGTCACCAAATTGGCATCGAGTAAGATCTCTTTGATGAATACTTATTTTGATGTAGGAAATTGACACAAAATAAAAACAAAAATAAATTTTGCCAAATAGGATCTTAGACAAAATTACTCTTAATCTTAAAATGTTTTCATAAGCATACTGATAGACCTTTTCTGGCAAAAATACGTCAATTTTTTTTATAAAATGCTCGACTTATATGAGGAAGTAAGATACCAGATAATACAAAATATTATCTGGTATAATACAAAATATTATCGATTTAGAATATAAAGTAATTAAAAAAAAAAAAAGTTTGATAAAAAATTGTTATCTATTCCAAAGTCTTGAAAATAAAACATTACAATAAATACAATTTTTTATTAGTTAGCATTATGTTTTGAAATTGACAAAAAACTACAATAATTTAAGTTTAAAAAATTCAATAAGTTCGAACCATATTTATCACTTTATGCGTTACCATTATTAAGATTTTATGAGACAGCAAAGAATTTATACTACGAGCTTTAATTTAAAAAAACTAAGTGAATTTGTGTTTGAGAATAAATATAATGAATGGAAATTGAAAATCTGTAATTTTAGAACATATTTGTGCCTAATTTTCTCACTTCAATGATTTTTTAGAAAGAACTATTTATTATAAAATTAAAAAAAATATTTTTTCACTTATTATCTGACATAGAATTTTTCCGGATCCAAAACTTAACTCGGTTAGAATCAGAATATTTTGTAAGCGTAACAATTTTTATTAAACAGAAAACTAATATTAAAAAATTATAATATTAAACAAATTTTTCTACAAACGATATCTAATTACGATATCCCAGGTCACTATTAATTAAAAAAAAGTATAGAAGGTCATTAATATTCGAATATTTTTATAAAATTTTACCTTTCTCTTGTAACTGCTTTAAATGTACTATTTTGAATGGGAATGAATGATACAACATACGAGAATGATGATACTGAAGAGTACAAATTGAATTATCGGTATGATTAAACAATTAGTTTTATGTTCATTGGACAATGTAGGCATTTAATGTTTTGGAAAATGAAGTTTGGCAATATCATTTGCATTTTTTTTTTTGCCTAGAAATATAACAATTTTAAATACTATTCCATTTACTTGTTAAAAATACATTTTTGTTGTAAAGAAATAAATAAATAAAAATACTGTACATTTGCATGCTAGAACCTTTTGTTATTTTGTACAATTACCTTTAAAGCCTTGACACTTTAAATTTGAAACATTACTAAAGGAAATAAAGTTTTTTCGAGAAATTGGAAGTGGGGGAAAGTGGAAGTTTCCCATTTTAAAAAAATTATAAGTATTATAAAATGATTTTAAAAAATTTTTCATTTAATTTATCGAGAATTTTTTATTATAATTATAATAATTATTATTATTTAGTTGAAAGGAAAGCAAGTGAAATTATATATCTAAACGCATAAAACTTTTGTCAAAGTGTTATTTTAAGCTTCCACATCATCAACCAAATCATAGTCCAACAATTTAATCTACGATCATCCACAATTATTTTTTGTATACTAAAATATAATCTTCAGAAATTTATTTGATATCATACTTTTTGATCGGATTATAGCATCCTATATGACAAGCGTAATTAAATTTATGTTGTACCAGCTGCAAACACGCTTTGCTGGGTTTAATGATAAGTGTAAGGAAATTTTCAATTTTTAGTATGCTCAATAAAATTACCAAACGTTCAAAAGCATTCAGAAATATTCCCGGAAAGTTAGACGTTACTGAATTTCTAAATCGTTGATGAAATTTTCCATAGAGACCTTACAGTTGGTTATCTGTGTATATCTGGAATAAGTGCAGATAGACACAGGTACCAGAATTTTATTATATAAGAAGTACAATATACTTTCAGCCCCCGTATCTCCTACACAGGTGTAAAGATATCCAGATGCAACCATTCAACCAACTTAGAGCACGGTAGGAAGTTTGCGGTTACCACACAAAAATTTGTTATACAAAGGAAAAAGTTTACATACAAATTTGTTTTATTTTAACTTTGATTCGTATTACATATGTAAGCCACACATTATTGTTTTAAAACTTGAATGCCATTTAAAGACCGTTAAATTTTAGAGGATTAATACGATAGTTTTATTCAGTTTATTTAAAATTTTTTGTTCACTTGCATCATTATAAACCTTGGAATATATTTGTTGTCACATTTAAAAGAGTAAATTATGAAAAATTTATTATTCCTTGGAACATTAAATTTTTTTTGTAAATAGAAAATTACACTAAAAATTTCATTTCATCGGTTTTAGTATTCTTTGAAATCCAATCATTTAATTGTTCAATCATTTCATCGCTTAATTCATTTTTATAGGAACCACTTTTACCAGATCTTAAAAATTCATCTTTTTCATTCAATTTAAATAATTCCTTGCGATTAACAGCTGGATTTTTCTTCATCTGTTCAAAATTTGTATGTTCAATTAACCCATCAATTTCACTATCAGTAAAATTCTTATTTAAAAATTTCGAAACTTGTATCATTGTATCACGTGTATTTGATTTTAAATCTTCAAATTTAATAAACAAAACATTACTATCACTGTTTTTCGACACATTCCAAAAATCTTCGACATGCTTAAAATATGGTGTATAAAGTAAACGATCATTTGTTAATAATGTTACAACATCATTTATATCGCCAGAAAATCTTTCTAAAATTCTTAAATGATTATAATATGATCCAATAATATCCTTTGGCTTCCGTACAATGTAAATTATTTTTGGTTTTTTTACAAAAATATCTTTTGGTAATACGGACCATGGTAAATGCGATTTAATGAATCTTGGTCGCGGTAAACTGTCTTCACAATATTTTAATGTATCTGATATGAATTCAAGACCTTTCTTTTGAGCTTCAGGTACCAATTCTGGATCGAAATATAACGGAAATTCCAGTGTTGGAAATCGTGCATTTAATACTTTCGATTTTGCTTGTTCATAATTTAAATCGTTGCCAATACACCAAACAATTTCTTGAAGCCAATTTGTTCCAGATTTTGGATATCCCATTACCCAAATATCATCACTGTGGACTTGAAAATTTTCAATATCATTGACTAATTGTTCATATCTTGATGATAAACATACATTATCAGGTCCAACTAATACATATCCAGATCGTATTTTTGTATAGCGTTCGTAAAGTAATGCATCGCATTCGTTGCCACTATTTGGATCAACTTTTACAATTTTGCGTACGGCTTCTGACATATTAAAAGATATTCAAAACTATGTTAAATTTTTATGTTTAAGTTGTGTTTGACTCAAGCAATATTAAAATAGTTCGACAATATTACCAGAATTTATATGCATTGCTTTGAAATGTACAATGTGTATCAAAATTATAGATTTAGTACCTTTTTTATACCCGACATACATAATATGTCAGAGTTTATTAATTTTATTGTAAAGTTTGTGACGTTAGGAATTATTTTTTTGGTATAGAAAATTTTGGTATAGGAATTCATTTAAGTATCTTTCAGCAAGATAACTCAAAAACAATAGGAGATAATATGCTGAAATTTGATGACGTAATCTTAACATAAAAAGTGTAATACGCATCATTTGTTGATAATAAGTGAATCTCGCAGCATTAAAAATGTATGAAAAATCTGAAGCAAAAATGCTGCTTCGGGTTTAACCATTTACTAAAATTACTAATAACAAAATCATAAACCACGCAATGCTGGTGATTGAATTACAAAATTGAAAAGATTAAATGATAGTTCAAAATTTTTTTTAATAATAATTTATTGGAAATTTTGTGTAAAAATTTTGAACCTCAAGCGATTTTTCTATACCTTTATTTTCTATAAATTCAACATAAACGGTTAAATATTTGTATGGATAAATTATCCAATTTGTATACATTTGGAGTCTAAGTTTTGAAAGTCTCTGCATGTCATTTTTTAATAATATATAAATTACAACCAATGTTAATCATACCACTTGAAATGGGATTATCAAATTATTATTGTATTTGTTTGATAAATAATTATTAGGTTGATCTTTGTATGAATAAAGTGATTGGAATAATATTAATCAGGAAATCAGTTCAAGTATAAGTTTACGTATATAAAGACGAAATTTACAAATTGGATTTCTGTGAAATGTAGACGTCACTCTGGATATCTGACACAGTCTAAATATAATCTTGATTAGACAAATTAAATATAAATAATAAATAAATGAAAAATATCCATCGTATAGAATGGAGGTTTATCGGTGGCAGATTGAAAAATTGTTTGCGGTTTGCCATGATTATTGAACCCACTTATTAATTTTGTTTATATTTTGAACACTTGCACAATATATTATCTTTAATGGCATTGAATGTAATCGCGGTACTTTAGTTTTTAAGATTGTGAGCGGTATTCACACCAAGTCTTTATGTATTTTAATACAAAAATTAAAATTATATTATATCGAAAATATATACTTCTTCTTCAACAAAGAAGAAGTATAAATAAATTGTTCTTTTATAAATTGTTCAAATCCAGATGTTCATCTTTGGAATTTTCTTATTTTAAAGAAAATTGAGGATTTATTAATGATTTAAATATTGATATGTAGGGAGGGATGCTCTGAGTCATATATTGAGATGCTTTGACAATCATATAATTTGATTGAATAACATCCTCAAATGGCGCTACAGTCTGATGTAGGCCTTGTAGGAGACCCGCTAACCTAATGATTAACAATTAAAATAATTTTAAAACATTATAAATCTTAAGTTATATTTTCATGAAAACGTTTGGCGCTGATTTTGAGCGAAAAATTAGATAGGAACAGAGGCTATATCTGGCTAAAATAGATATAATAAAGTCCTAGCGTTGAGCGACCTGCGTCAAGTTGTAAAATTAAGCAATGATAACAGTATTTGAAATAAATAATCAGTTATACTTAACATTTTAAAAAAAACCATAGTAATGATAAACAATTATCAAACATTCGTGAAAATATTATATTAAATTGAAATAATCAATCTAATTTCATGGCTTATCAATATGATTATTAATTATGGATTTATCAATGTCAAAACCTATCTAAAATAAATGAGGATTTTTGTCAGTTTCTCAGTTTTTGACTAAAAAAGTTAACAGCATGTCTGAACAGCTTTCTCTAATATTCGGTGCTTGTTTGTAGGGGGAACTCTCTAGATCTTGTTCTGTAATACCATTTCTGAGTTTGTAACCATTTTTAAACTTTAAATGAGGGATCGGACTAAATTTCTTATCAACATCAATTGAAGCGTCTTTACTTCACGGACATGGATGTGAAGTAATTATTTTTTAAAATCTTGCAAAATAAGCAAGAAATAGATCTTATTAAACAAAGAGTGACTTCAATATCATTTTCAAGAAAGAGGTAGAAAAGAAAATAATCTTTGATAGCTAATACTATTTTTTGTATGTTTTTGAATCAATTTAAATTTAAAGTTTTGTTAAAATTTGAGTCTAGTTTCACATTTTGTTATGAAATATAGTAAATCAACAAGAATCAGTCCAGTTCATTGTATCATTTTTGAACAGATTTTTACTGAGCTTCATTTGGTGTTCAATTTAGATGACAATATGCTGTAAAGGGGTGAAATATTTCACCTAAAGTAGCTAAGCAGAATTATGTTATCAAAATAGAAAACTTGATAACATTTCTTGAAAAATTGTCTTTATATTATTTAAAAAAAAAAAAAAATAGTGGAGCTACTATAATAATAGTAAGCAAATTTTTTATATAATCTTAAAATTAAGTTACCCCATTTGTATAGAACAAAAGAAACAAATTATGTACCATACATAAAAAATATACCTAAGTTTTTATATTGTTTCTTCATTATACTTAATCTCAATTAATGTACAAGGTGTCTTGTGAAAAAAGTATTATTTTATACATTTTTAAACTTAGTAAATACGAGTACTTATCTCTCTATCTATCTCTCTTTTATATCATACAATTTATGAAATGACGTTATAAGTTGATAGTAAAAGTTTATTTGTTTCTGTTTAGCACATTTTAATAAAAGCTTGCTTTAAAAACTTTTTCTCATTTTCTTTTATTTTCATATGAAAACGGAGTGGTGCTAATTTTTTAAAGCTTAATGGAAAATAAATGGGAGAAGAGTATATGTTACACGCTCTGAGTGGGAAGTGATCATTTCTGCAACTTAGGGATCGCATAGATCACGTTATTCTAAATCCAAGAAAAAGGAAAAATCAGTAGAAAAATTTTTTTTTTTTTGTTTCACGCTGGAACAACCTTAAGCATAATAAAATAAAACGTAAGTTATACATAGATTATGAAAGAAATGTAACACATTTTCAGCTTTTAAAGTTTTATTTCGAGGTCGAATATAACTTATTTGTTGAGTATACATCCTAAATAAAAGTTATCAGAAATACTCCACAAATGAGCTGCGTTGGACAATCAAATAATTTTTGTAAAGCGTGTGTTTCTTTGATTAATTATTTCAGAAAATATCGGCTTAATGTCCAAGTAAGTAATGGCACTAACACCCTTAAACATTTGACTCTTACACCGGAGGTTAAGGATTCGACTGCAGGTAGTATGATCAATTATAGAAAAAGGGATGTTTTATTGATCACACTGGATGTTCGGCTAAAGGACCAAAAGAACTGGGTACAATAGGCGTGGCTGCGGTTTCCCAAAGTAATGATTGCTCACAAATAAATCACACAAAAAAATAATATATAATAATTTCAAATGGAATGAAACTATTCAATCAGAATGTAATATTTAATTAAGCCAAGGAGTTGCCAATACTGTGTTGAGTTCTATTACCTGTAGCTCATTTCAAATTGTATAACTTCAAGATTTGAATTTTCTCGATTAGGTCAAGAAATGGCATGTTTTGAGATTTTGCTTGTATGTTAATATAATAATTTTTGCTTATTCATTGCATTAGAAACTCAATAATTCAATATTTTAATCATTTTTTTTTTCTTTTTAAATAGGAAAATGTGTGCAAAGATTAATAGTGATTTTGGCGAAGTAAAAATATAGGCATTGATATTTATACACAATGTATATAAAGTAATAATGAAAATGAGATATATATAAAATTTACTTAGTAAAATATGAGCTTATGAAAAAGAAAATTTTATATCTGTTATCTTTGTCTATATATATATGAAAATAATATTATCCTCTGTGTACGGTTGAAAAGTTGAAAACAAAGCAGTGGCTTGAAGGCAGTTATCATTATTGTCTCCCATGGGATATCCTCAAGCATTGTAGCAATGTAATATATATATATATATATATATATATATATATATATATATATATATATATATATATATATATATATATATATATATATATATATATATATATATATATATATATATATATATATATATATGATAAATTTACTATATATATTTATTCATTGGGGGATGTGAAGAACTCCTAAGGATAATCTAATTTCAGTGCCACTCAAAATTATCCACAATCTTAAAATATCATAATATCATATTATAAACCAGTATTAGTATGTTTTGATGGTGAGACGTCTGTTATGATTATCATACACCTTAAAATATTCATACTTACAGACTAAAAACATTGTTTCTACAGCTAAAAATTACACTGTTTGATTCAATACAACAGGTCGCTACTCAATTCACAAAAATCAATAAGATAAAGGGCATAAATGTATACACCGTAATCGTGTGTCGTCATTATTGATTTTAACTATCAATGACATCCAATTTATTTTAATCGATAATTCAAAGTTTCATATACACTCTGCTCAGTAATGTCGCTTTGCATTCTTACACGCACCTTAACCGCATGGAAATTCATCAGCAGATTATAATTTTATAAATGTTTGCATACTTAACACATAATTCGTAATGGAAAGTTATATCAAACATAAAAGTTTACACAAAAGTAGGTACACTCATAAACCATCATATTCGTTTATTCAATAATAAAAATATAAAATAAATATAAATATTGAATAAATAATAATAATATTATTTATGATTATTTGAAAAGAATCCATTTTGGTTTATACAGAGTGTTGGCAAAGTATTGTAAGAAATTTTTTATACAGGAGAAGTTGTTGTTTTGAATGCGCTGTCCAAATTTGCTCATTGTAAAGGTGTTGAAGAATTGATAATCGAAAGAATGTTTATTTTTTAGAGTGCTTTCTCTTGCTAAGATGTAAGAACTGCTATATTATTTAGAATTGGAAAGTATATAAGTTAGTAGAAAGTTAAAAAATAATTAAAGTCATCGAGTAATAATTCTCAGTGATTCTCGATCGACTAATAATCGATTCTGATTGATTATTCATCAGAAGATTTTACATACATTAACAGAAATATTTCATCTTTCAAGAGATATTAGTGGAAAATGAAGCTATACTTATGTATAATCAGCAACTGCGATCAAAAAACAAACACTAAGTTTATGTACAATCTTGATGTTTAATTATACAAATCAAAACTTGGTGTATAACTTTCAGAAAAAGTTCGCAAATGAAAAAAACAGTAATTCGTTTTTATCGAATGTACGAAATTCACTTTAAGGAAAAAAATCAACATTTAAAACGTCCATGGAAGTATTTTTCGCTAAACAGGTAGAAAATTTACAACTGTCTCAACGAAATTCTTTATCAACAAATATTAACAGAATATTCGCAAAAAATGAAGCTTAATGGTAAAAAAAATTTAATATAATTCAAAAATAGAAAATGCATTTGTTTTCATTTTAAATCAAATTATTTTTTTAAGACATACGGAATATACAGATATTTCAGTTTAACAAACTTCCAGTACACCCTGGAAATACATTCAGTAGTTTCTTGATTTTAGAATTATGGTAATAAAAGTACAGTTTTTTATATTTAATATTTAAGGTAACAAAAATTGAAATAAATAAAAGAAGATATGTAACATACAAATAAAGACACAGTGTATCAGAATGAATTACTTCAAACTTGTCATTGAATTTAAATACTCAATATATAAAAAGATGCATTGTAATTTCCAGTCATGTTTCTAAATTCTTCACGAGGCCTCAAAGTTTATAATAAAATACATTTATTACAATTTACGTTACCAACTGGTTTTTAAGTATTTTTAATTATTTATCACTTTTAGTTTATTGTTACATTTTTGTTACGACATTTTAGAATTGCGATATTCTGTAATGGTCATTCATAAAACCCATTAATAAATCCAGTTTCGTTTGTTTGTCCGTGCGTTATGAACTCAAAAACGAAAAGAGTCAACGACTAGAAACTGTGAACGTGTATTTTAGATCAAAAGTTGCGTGCAAAATTTGCGTATAACGTAACTGCGTAACTCAATTTTGACGCGTAACAGCAACCTTTGTATGGGCATGAACGCGAAACACCGTCTGGTAACAAAAGTTCATACGCGAGGATGATACATTTTTTCCCACAAATTGTCGGTAAATTTGAATCGCATTAAAATATGTTGCTAGGTGGGCTTACAAATAGTGTTGAATCAATAACGCCACAATTACAAACACAAGCGGAAAACATTATTCATTTTTAATGAACATAACCAATTACCCAAAGTGATGATACTCTATCTTGGTAAACTTATAGAACGCAAATACGAGATATGTTAGTTTCTTCAAAATAAACAACTTTTGTTTGAAATATTTTTGGAATAACTGTTTAGATTCTCCACAATTCCACCCCAAAATCAGGTATATATACACACTTTTATGTATTAACAATTAATTCTATTAGCTTCTATCTTTACTTATTTGTCTGAATTCATGAATTCAAGTACAGCATATAGTATATTACAATATTTTTTGCTACACTAGAAGTGAAAAGATAAAACACGAAATTGGATCTAAAATTAAAGATACCGTACGAGCTTTTAACCTCAAAAATATTTGTATTCTTTATTTGTACAATAATTTAAATATAATTGACATGTCCTTACGCTTTACAATAAGACATTATTTCGTAAACGAAAAAAAATAAAAATTTTTCCATAAGATCTTGTACATATTTTATATAAAATAATAATAATATATCTAATCCATTTTTGATACTCATAAAATCCCGAATTTTATTTTATATTTGCTGATTGGTAATTCGTATATACATACCAAGCATGTTTCACGTGTGTGTAAGACTAATACTGGAGAATTTGTATAGATAACCTGATACCAGTAAGCAGAAATAACCAATAGGGATTGTTTACTATCACTGAGTAACTATCACTGTTTGAAGATATGTAGTTTCGTTTTTTTTTATAGGGACATAAAAAATACACAGCAATAAAAAAATATGAATTTGATATTAAAAAAAATACTTATTTGATTTTTGTACGATATTATAAAATATATATAATTTCAAATCAATTTATTAAAAATATTTGTTCGTTCAAGCTAGGATATTAATCGTTAAAGAATATTAAGCATTGAGTTAGTTCCATAAGTCCAAATAAAGTAAATTTATATCATTTTATAAATTTTTTTATGCTGAATTCACATCACGACGAACATTGCCAGGCATCATGCTTCGGTAACAATATAAAATAACAAAGTTATCGTGTAATAATATCGTGTAATAAGCAGTGAGTCTATTTGCTGCATTACAATACAAACCATATTTCACTCCCAAATCCCTGTCTTTACTTAAAATCTTGCCATCCACCCACATCATGAATGTATTAAAAGTGGTTAAATAAATAAAGATTAAAAGTAATAATGTCAGTGTTGTAGACGTATAGGTCCGAGAAACGGAGGTATAACCCCATTATCAATATTATTCTGAATATTATTATAAGTAGCAAAAACGTTATTATTATTTGATTTATTATTATAGCTTTATACTTCGACTTGCCCTTTCTCATGCGTAATTGAATTTAATAATGGACTTCTCAAAACATTAAGATAAACAAGTGCTTATCTGAAGTATGATTGCTGACGCATGCATATAATCTTATTTGGATTTTTGAATGTTTTTATGTACAGGACAATCACAAGGGGAAAAACTCCAAAAAATCGTTTTTTTCAATTTTACACTGAAATCAAGTGGTGTTTTCCCCTCTGAATTTCCGACCATGACTATTATGGTGGCTGTGTGCCAATGGTAAAAACAATCATCGTTGGTCCATTGGTTTTTGATATAAGATAGGTAACCCATTTTACCCACTACCCCGCCTAGTCAATTTTTCCCCGACATATATGAAAAACTAATAACTAAAAATTTGATGTTGTCTTGTTGTCGAATGAAAATGAAACAATTCGATTGCGTTCATAATAATAATAATTATAAAAATTATTTAACAAAAATACCAAAAGTAATATTATTTATCACCAAAATAAACTAGGCACGTAATCACAACATAATAGCGGACATGTTCAGTGAAATACACACACATATAATAAATTGATTGTTGGGTGGTACATGAATAAAAAGCAACCATTAACAAATTATATGAACTCGAAAATATTTATCCAACAAAAAAAAACAAGAACAACATAATCAAATAAATCAACAAATTACTATATATATATATACACGTACGTACGTATTGCGTATGATAATTACGCAATAAAAGCAATAAACATATATATAAAATAACTAGGTCCTGCAAAAAAAAAAAATAACGAGAGAATTAACACATAAATTTATGATGGTTTTTTTGTTTATTCTATAACAATGTAAAATAATAAATATTCTATACAATTTTTAAATAAAAATGAAAATTATGATTACATATTTATATTATTTGTATGATTGACAATAATAAGCCCCAGTTAACTATAAAAAATACTTACTTTTTAACAGACCGTTAGAGTATTGTAATGTAGGCATAGATGGCCACAATTAATCCACTTCGTTAATCGTTAATTCGTTTATTAGAAAGATAGCTCCGATAATCGTTTAAGTGTAAATTTTCCAAAATTTTAAAGATATTCAAAGAATTTGATAATAGTTAACCATCCAAATATACTGTTTTTATAAGATGGATAACATAATATTGATAAACATTTTCATCGATAGCGAAAATCGTTTCATCCGTTAAATACCTTTGTCTTTTAAAAAAGTTTTACTGTAGCAATACGCGGAATGGAAGCATTACATTAAATATAAATAATTATTCAACTAGTTGACTAGAAAAGCAACATCCGTAAATGATCTCTCACCGAATTCTGAACCTTAGAGATATGTAGCCTCAAGATTTATATTCCGTATTCCTCAATTTCCCTATTCCGTGGTTTCCGGTAATATTCATTTTCAGCTTTCATTTTCAAGTTTTGCTTCCATTAGCTTATTGCTTTTAGAGACCTTGCTGCTAATATGGTTTTACAGGTACTGTAGTAGACACTTTGGGTAAAATATTGCGGCCGGGTGGCTTTGTTGTCTTTCATTATCCGTTCAAATCTTTTTTTTTTTACATTACAGAAGTGTATCAATCAAGTACCGTCAGTCAAATGCTTACAATTTTGTGTGACATATTTCTTTACGTTTAATAATCACGATCCAATTAAACTGTGTTAAAAATCGTTTATTTTTATTTGTTTAAATTTTTGAATAAAAAGTAATAAAAAAAATCCGTGATACGCAATTGGTTAATTGAATAAAACCGTTGCTCATGTTATAATGTGCGACTCATACCAAACACAAGTGGAACAATGAAAAAAATATAAAAAAAAAAACGAAAATTAATTATATGCTTCATTAATTCGATATATGTTTATTCGTTAAAAAAAATATAACATGAAGATATATAACATGTACTGAGTATATAACAAACAGTAGGTCATGCAGTAACATGCCTGTTATTCTGTTATTAATGAGTTTCTTTTTTAATTAAAAATATATGGATTGGAGTGAATGATCACACATGTTTTAAATATACTTCGTATTTATTGTGTATAATAGGGGATGATTCATGTCCTCAAATTTTAGTTTATTTCTCTATATTTTTTCATAAAGATACGAAAATTTTATTATGAATATTATTCGAGAGATTCTTCGAGTAAATATCGATTTTTTGCCCCAATTTTCTAGAACAATATATTTTGGATTTTATAAGAACGTATTTCGACTACAAAGAAGTCATCATCAGTAGTCATTTGCTAATCGTGATGATTCTTCGAGGATCACCAAATTAGCAACGAGTAACATCTACTCGGGGAAACATTACGGAAAACTAGTTCATACTGAAATAAAGATGGAGAACTTAAGATTTTAGTTTGAGCCGGCAAGCTAGCATATCTAATTTGAATATCCAAGAATCTCAGTACAGCAATATTTAAACAAGTCATTGTCGCAAATAGGTTAAAGCCAAGTCAATAATTAAATTTATCTAATTATATCTTTTATATGTTAACGCCTTATTTTGATCATGATCACTGTTTCGATAAAAATAGTCAGTACGATACAAATATAGATATTGTAGTTTTTAATTTTAAAGCCTTAAAACAGCCTCGGTGTATCTTCTCCCCTTGAATGCTCATTGACCATTCTTCGATTTTTATACATCCAAATTTAAGACTATTTCTAATTTCCCAGTGGACAGTTCTGATAATAGGACTGAATTCGCTGAAGCCGAAATTTTAACATATTTATATATTTCAAAGTCATAAGGATTGAAATACAACGTGACACCCCTTTTTTATCGACACTATATTAAGTAGTAACTTCAAAGTAAATGAGCCGAATTTTCAGTAAAATCCGTTCTTCTATTTTTTGTTGAAGATAAACAAGAAAAAAGTACCTTTGTAAAAATAAATAATTTTTCTTTATTTTCATCAATGAGAAGTCGTGTGGACCTTGCAGACAGTCGCGAGTAGGACCACTTGTTAAATATGTGACCTATACGCATCCAATTTTGTTATGGTACAGTAAAATTTAATATATTCATAACATTGATAGAGGTATCTCTTTCTAATATTAGTTTTGGTATTTCAAATAATAATAATATTATTATTATTTATACATGAATTATTATTCCCAATAGTGATATTAAAATGAGATGCATGTTGCACATTTATTTACGAATAGTACTCGTAGTAGTAGCTTATATTTTATATTTTCGAGGTGTTGGATGTAATGTACTTGGTATGTAAACGTTATAACTAATAATAATTGGCTACAAGCATATTTATATGTATATTATTTACTATTACCCAAAGTATATTTTAATGTAAATCAGTGTCAAGTATTGTTTGTATATTTCCTAATATTAAATTATAAAATGCATTAAAATGGTCTTCAGGTTATTTGTTATACAAAGAAAAAAAACAACGAAATGACTGTGAGACGTAAAATTTTATTTTTCCAATGGGTTTTATGGAAAGTGAAAAAAAAAATTATTATCACCAAGAATCGAAGCGCAATCTTTAATTATCCGATCTATAGTTTTAATGGCTAGTCAATATTAGCCAGCTAATCATTATTGACTTGTTTATATTATCACCTTCATTTTCATCAAAAAACGTAATTTTTTTTTTGCCTTGATATTAAGCATATATTAAATATTTAGAAAATTTTTCGGCGTCAGATCTACGAATTTTCAAACCGAGGCAGAGACTTAATAATGATATCTATCTCTCCAATGTTCGTTTCAAAAAAACTTGATTTAGATTCCCCTAAAAGCTGCCATCTAGAGCAAGTGCACCTATTTGCCGGCCCGTAGTTTCGGCTCTGTATTAAATTGCAAGGTAGACTTACATCAAAAAAAAGTTTCTGTAACAAAATCTAACAATAAATTTTACTTCTCTAAAACTACCAAAATCAGCTATCAGTATAAAAAGATCGTAAGAGCCAGACCCCGTCATTATACAAATATTATTTGATTAGTTGAGAGTAAATAAATTTTTATTTTATTATGAAAATAAATATATCGTTTATTTGTTGTTCTGCTGTCGCGTCGACAATAAATAAAAATTTTGACTATATGTCTATGATCAACTGAATTGTCTGATGACTATTGTAAGCTAGTCTGTTTTAAGCAAATTTTCACTTCACAGGAATAGAGCTATTTGTGTGGTATATAACAAATAGCTCTATTAGAAAATACAGATTCAATTTTCAGATGTATATCGAGTGTAATTTAAGCGTTATTTTATAAATATGGATATTCATGGTGATTTTTCGAATTACGTTTCACGCCGTTGGAAATCCTTACAAATATTCACTGTGATCTTGGATTTTTTCTTTACAATAAGAAAGAAGTTAGAGAGTAAAATAAATTTTTTTCGAAAAAAACATCAAGAATGAAAATATATATTTATAAAATGAAAGTTTTTGACATGTAGAATAGTACGTAATTTTGATAAACATTTTTTTACAATACTGTTTCCAGCAGTGTTTGCAATTTCAAAGTGCCATTTCGTAAAAATAAAAATTTTTCTTAATTGGAAAACTGTTTCTTGGACATTAAATTTTAAATATATATTATAGAGAGCTCATTTCATATCCCATTTTCTTAGAGTGCATTGGTGGATGGTGATGATACTAATTGTTAAGAGCTGATAGAAAAATGAAAGAAAGTATTTGATGCAGTCAGAAGTTAGCAGAAATCATCGTTAGCCTTAAACGATCACACAATTTAAGATCAGGCTCAAAAGTATATTCTCAATCACTTAATTTTGATTAAATTTTCTTGATAACTAGTAACTAAAATGATCAGTCTTTCTAAATATAATCTTACGACTGTCTGAATCTCAACACAAAAAGTGATTTTCTAGAATTGATAAAGCCGAAAAATTCTAGAATTAACCGAAAAATTACTGAAAATTGTTTTCCAACTTTCGAATTAACATAATCCCATTTTATATTTTTGTTAGTTTGAGGATGAAAACATTATTGAAAACAATTGTAACCAGTACATTTGTTAAGCATACGCGTATTCCTTGCGTGGTTGTTTTACTACACACAGTAGTAAATAATATATCGATATGATAATATATTATTATAGTAAACATAAATATTTAATGCATTGTAGTTGTTACAGGTATATATGAATATGTATATATTTTTAATAGGTTTTTACAATATTTTTATTGTAATGTAATGTGATGGTATCATAAACAAATATAAAATTTAAATATTAATTATATTTAACAAAGTATTGGTACAGACAATATGTTACATTGCGAGCCATATATTTTTAAACAATTTCGATTTTCAATCGATCCATTGGTTTTTTTATTATTTGTATTACTTTGCATATACTACACATAAAGAACATTGAAATGCATTATAAATTTCACTATTCGTGCATCGTGGTATGATGAAATCCCCGAAATGTATCATTTATTTAATACTGAAAAAATTTGTATAAATAAGTTTACCGATTCATACTTTCAAGGATCAAATATGGATATCTACAATTTTTAGGAAATCGTAACTGTTTTAGTTTATTTTATGTGTTTGTCCAATCGTCTATTATTATTATTATATGCCTAACTTTTTACATCATTTTGAAAAAATCGTCGCAATTTCAGCATTTACCCGCATAAATGAAGTGTGAGACTTCTAAAGGCTAATCTAAAATAAAGAAGTCAAAAAAAATGGTAATGATAAAATACTAGATAAAATAAATGAAAAGTATCTATGAAAAAACTGCGTGAAAATTATAAAAAAAATAAAATTTATTACAAAACGCATATTATAATGTGGTAAAGAAAAAGATTAGCTTAACATTCCCTTTTCGCAAAAAATGATCTTACAGGTACAAAATTACCTTCTTACAGATATATTGCATGTAAGAGTTTATAAATTTTACTAAGAAATTATTAAGTATTACTGAAAAACATAAACGAAAAGACCATGTAGCGAGCTGTACAAATAGTTACTTATTAAAGTTATTCTGACGTGAAGCGTTATTCAAAGGCATACATCTGGCTCTTTGTTTTTCACTTTTTTCGTTAACATTCGATAAATCTGCGAAATATTTTCGCGGTTCATGTAATAGGGAGTATGATTTAAAATCAATTTAATTTTACAAAAATTTCTACATTTAAATTTTCTGTTTATAAATTAGTTGACAAAGTTTGTTAAATTAAATTCGATAAAGAAAAAAGAATTATTTATAATAAAACCTTTTAACTCATATATACATATTTTGTCACCAATAAAATTTACTATCCGATTGAAAGCATTTTAATTATCACATAAAACATTTAATTTAAATAAATTTTAAATAAACTTATGTGTTAAATAATCTTAAATATAATCTGTTACTATCAAGATTTCATGCAAGGTTAGAAGTACATACCTAATATATCTATGTCATGTATTTTAACTTACCTCTACCTACCTACCTAACATAACAACACCTTGTAAAATATAAAGTTTAAAGTATAGAAACAACAAAGTTAAAAAAATAAAAAAATAAAATTGAATATAATAAAGTAATTACCTAAAATTATAAATGAATATTGTTCATGCAACAAGGTGAGTTTTTGCACCAACATACCACCATACCACTACACCTTACTTACCATACATTTTAATAAAAGCAACGTAGCAACAAGTGTTATGAAAATGTAGTAATGAAAATAACGTCATGTTTTCTTATTTGTTCAAGATTGAAAAACATGATATTATTGGGTTCGTTATAATATAAAATTACAGTACCTATATTGAAAATTATTTTTTTTTTTTTTTTTTTTTTACATTTATTTTATGCTTACATTCTATGTTTGTAGTCTAAACTGTCGTCTGAAATGTTATTAATTTATATTTTCGAGTTATATCTAACGATATCGAATGTATTATGTATATTTGAAATCGAAGCAAAAATGTTTTTATTTACAACACAATACATTCGATATCGATAAATATAACTTGAAAACAAAATTTATATACATTTTAAAACATCCTAAGCAAATTTTATATCGTGCCTATCTATCGATCTGGTCAGTCTGTTAACATTATTCAGATAAGCGGGTAATTTCTAAAACCAGTTCATGATTGTGCTTGGGATGGTGCCATTTTACACTCATATCTTCAATCAATCGCTGTTCCTGAGATCCAGTGTTTGTGTGTGACATCCTTTAAATGCGAATATCTTGTACACTATTTTTCTCTTCGATAGTTTAATTTTTTTTTTGAAATCGATCATTTCACAAAAGAAAAATCGGAAAATTCCACAAAATAGAAAAACATTTCAAATTTATTGTTTTAGAAATTTGCGATTGAAATCATAGCAGATACTAAGACATTTCTTGTAGTTGATCAATTTAGTGAAATAGCATTCTTTTATATAAATAAATATAAATTATGATATCTCTTTCTCATTTTAATGCCGGAATAGTATATAAATGTTGTTATACTAACTATTAAATGGAATTTCAAACTTAAGTTCTCTCCTGTTGCATAACCAAGTAAAAAGACACAATTGAAGTCCACAGTTAAAAATTCTCAACCAATTCCAAAGTGGAAAAAAAAAATTATAATCCAAAGTAATTTTCTTTTTATAAATAAAAATATGTTTAATATTTTGTAACATCAAAAGGAAATTTAACGTTACATGGTATTTAATTGTTTCTCTTATATATATAAGACAATTTTATCCAGTACTAAAAAACCTAACCCTACATTAGATTACGTTATTAAAGGGCTTGAACAAAAAGTAGGTATAATGTTTTAATAAAAATAATTAAACTTGAAGTAATAATTTAACTAACATTTTAATTAGCTTACTTTAATTCAGTAGTAATCATTACTTAAAGAAAATTAAACAGTAAGATTAAAAATATAATATCATGTTACATTATACGTATGTAATATAAATAGCAGGTATATTATATATAAAGTAGTAGGTATAAAATAAATACAATATTTAAAAAGATAAAGGAAATTTAAGATCTTTGAAGTTAGCACCCCTCTTCATTTATTTATTCTTGAATCATTGATTTTCTTCTCAAGTATGTAGCATATCACGCATGCAGACTATAATAAGCCCTAGGCATTTATATAAATAAAGTTGTCCAACGTACGTATGTCCAACGTAATTTAAACGTTATTCAAACGATTTTAGTGTCAGACTTTAGTATTAGGGGTATTAGGCAAATCACAAATTCGTCAGTTAGCCGATCTTTTGGCAAATTCTTTACTCTTTGGATCCTTTTTAATTATAAAACTCAAAAATTTAGACAGTAAAGACGATGGAAAGAGAACTTGGTTTGTGGATGGTTAGGTGGTCGAAATTATCCAGATCGGCAGAAAACAGATCTTACTTGGTGGAAATGGGGTAGAACTTTGAATATATTGGGTCAAAATTAGGCTTTATTACTATAGATAATAGTTTTTAAATACAGAACAAATCGTTATTGTAATGATATTCTGGATGGATTTTAAAACTTTTATAAATATAATTAATTTGTAAAATATGCAGAAAGGAATTTGTGAAATATGCAGAATTTATTTTTGAAAAATCGGGATACGGGAAGTGCAAGTTTAACACAGCTAAAAAATTTTAATATATATTCTATTTAAAATATAATAATAATAAATAGCTTATAAAGTTATTAAGAAAGAAGTTAAGTTGGTATGAGATCTTAATGGAGAATATTCTGTATAAGTTCATAGTCATGCTAATTAAAATAAATGCAATGGAATGAAAAAAAAAAACTTTGTTTCAACATTCATTAAAATAACTTTTGAAGACAATTTAATTTTAATAAAAGTAAATAATTTATTGAATAAGAATTTGCATAAGCTACTTTTATTTATTTTTTTATTTTCTTATTTGAAAAGTATTAAGTACTGCGTGTAATAATATTGTGACATTGCAATTATATGCAGCAATATAAATATGGCATGTTTAATTTCATTCATTGTAGACCCGTTCCATATAAGTATTTGGTGTCAGTTTATTAATTTCGGCATAATTTTGATACAGTGTGTTTCGTTTAATATTTCTAACCATTATTTTCATATTCATTACCTAAGTTTTTCTTTTTTGAAAAATAATATTTCATTGGTAAAGGCTAAACAATAGTTGTTTTTTTATTTAATTAAATATATTTTTTATGACTAAAATTACTTCGATAAATAAATATATAAACACAATACAATGAAATAAGTCAAAATTCATTAGTTGAAAGTAAATACTATTAAAAATATTAATAACAACAATAATATTAATTAATTAATAATGTATAATAATTTTTATAACAGTATTATTATAATTATTTTAAATTAAATTGAATAAATAAAATGGAGAATAACGAAATTTTTCACAGGATGAAATAAAATAATAAATGAAAGTGAGGTAATAAGTGAAAATAATCTAAACAATTTCCCCATTTATCATTTTAAATAATGCGTAACGTAAAAAGGAAATTTAAAAGATAATTTATTGTATACATCCTTTAATCATTATTAAACGTAAGGAACATACTATGAACAAAACTTTCCCATGAGAGTAGAAAGTAAAGTATAAAGCTATACGCGTCAAATACTACATAATATAATAAACATACACACATATAAGATAGAAGGAACAAGCAAACACACATACACACACACATACACAAATATATATAACTTTAAAATAAAGTTCTTCAGTGAAAATTAACAGGTGTTGCTGATATTCTGCAATCTATCTTCTTGCTTGCAATCTACACAACAACAATAATAAACAGTATGAAAATTATTTACGTATAAAATATATGACAATTTAATGTGTTTCATTTACTTATTTCACTTATGTTGTTAAATTTTTATTTTTATTATTATTTTAATATCATTTTATTCTGACAAGTATTCTAAATATGCAAGTTTTAGAGAGCGTATTTATAGGTGCTAGGTCAATGCTGCACGATGCGACAAACGATTAAGTCAAATATTGGTCTCCTTCATATCCATTCAACTATTTGAAATAATAATTGCCCTTCCACTCAAATAAGGCCAACCTAACTTTAATGCTCTGGAAAAACTATATTTTGTGGAATTTATGGATAAAATCAAGCTTTCTAGAAAGTTTATTAATTTGATTTATCATAAAAATCTAAAAAATTGCAACACAAAGCACGATTATTTTAAAAATATTTTACCATCGAGTCCCATCTGTTAACTTATAGCTTTTCTTCAATTATCTTCAAAAGGACTCCTTGTTCGTTTTGTAGCAAATTGTCCTTGTCTTGTTTTAGAGAAACTAGGTAAACCAAACTTAAAAAAATGGCAATTTCTGTTTCAGTAAGAAAAGAAAACATTATATTTATTTAAAAACATATTTATTATGGTCATAGGGGAGATATGGGTGCTACGCCATTAACGCATATGGCTATGGTCACGTTTTATGCATGATTTTCACCGAAATTATAAAGTTATTCTGGAATATTTAAAATGAAAATATATCGTACAATTCGATTCTTGAAAATAATTTGGAAGCTATTTAAAAAAAAAAAAATTGTATGGAAATAAATGAGTGCCTCCAGATAGCTTTTAGTAAAATAGACGAATCAAATGGGCTAATATCGCCCATGCATTTTTACAGTAGGGATTAGTAGCCTGATAACTAGATCTTTGAAAAATAACAATAAAAATACAAATTAACATGAATCTGAATTCAGATTAACACAGTTAACGTGTCTTATAGTACCTAATGACCAATATAAACAATGAGTTACGATTTAATTTCATCAAAAGTTATATAACGGTGCAATTATGGCCAGTTCGTTATTGAACATATGAAGTCGCCAGCAGCTTCCAAATTAGTTCATTGATATATTCTTTTTTAATTATTGTGGGCCTTATTATCTTCCGGGCCTTATTTGCCTCTGATACCTAATTCTACCTTTATGTTGAGTTTAAGGTAACTGATGTTTTGAGACAGATCTCTGTTATAAAGGCTATTTCTATTGTAATATACATTGTATTTTTATCAATTTTCGGGTACATATTACGAAAAAGCAAACTTAACAAGTTTTTTTCGACGGGGGAAAATATTTATCATAATAATTATAGTGCATTATTACGGAATGTTCAAGTCATCGCATAAGTTATAAAGCAACAAGTTACAGCATAATTTATTGAATGTAGAAGGGATATTGCATGGTAAATTGTGTGTGTTTCAAGAATTTTGGTAACTAGAAAAGATTCAAGATTAGGAAAATACTACAAATATTACGGGATCAATAAAATAATGTAATCAACCATTAATAATGTGTGGAATGCAATGCTAGTATTCAAATTATGTACTGTTTATGCGACATTCTCACACAGTTAACCACATCAAATTCCAATCGATAGGCTTGTAAAATAAAATAATAAATAAATATTAATACAAAATTTACTTAAAAAGTTTAATCTAAATATATTGAGTGCACGAAAAAATCAAAATATAATTTTACAACAAATTATAATATTTTAAATACTATTTTTCTTTGACAGCAAATTTTTGAAGTATACACTGAAATGGCGAGAAACGTTGTATATATACTAACGAAAAAGAATGCTATTATATGAGGAATTCTAATTCTTTGCAAGTTACAAATACTTCTCAGGATCTACAAACCTCTATCATGAAATTTTTTATAAGACCTAATATGATTGGCTAAAGCTATGTGAACGATTTTGCTTCCTCAAAACATTTTCAATTTATACAAAATTTAAAATTGATTTTCGACTTCAAGATCGCATTTCAAAATTTAGCTTCTTCTATTTTATATAAAATTTTCATCTTACTGTCCTTATTAAATTATTTTTATATTATATATGTTTTTAGTGTGAATTTCTGTTTATTTTATGATCAATGTTTGAATTACCGCTCGTAAATTTTATATTGTTATATTCTATATGAAAATTTCATATTACTTATATGAAATATATAATTTTTATTTTCAGATTTCACGGTTAAAAATATTGAAAATAATATCAATATTTTTATGTAAATATTCACAAAGTTATCTAGTTTTCATATGTTTGTTCACCAGCTGATTTGTTTAAAAGTTAAAAGTAAAAAACCTTTTTATAAAATAAAGTTTTTATTTAAATGACCAAAGAAGAAAGAAAATTAAATTTTACTATCACGATATAACGTCATTACACAATTTATATGATACAAAAGCTTGTGGCGGTGACATTAAATAAATAATAAGTAAATGATAGTAAAAGTTTATTTTATTTCTCTTATGGCATTTAAAAAAATGCTTGATGTTTAAAAAGGATTTTCACTAAATTTAAAAACCATAAATGTATGTTATATAGCGCTTCATAACATTTAATTAAAGTTGAAGGTATCTGCTTCAAAATTTAGTTTCAAGCTTTAGAATTTCATCATATTGGATTTTAAGTAATGACACCATATGGATTTTATATAATTCTGGGTATAAAATATAATATAAATAACAAGTGAATATATCAACCAATAGTGTAAACTGTTTAAATACCAACAAATGCAGAGCATCAATATTTTAACTATTTTTAACCACTCTTCAATTACACTAAATATGCAGCCTTTATTATTAAACAAGTTTGTTATATATAATATAATTATAATTATATCTAGAAATTGTGAAAAATCTAAGCTTTTTTTCTATTTTTCCATCTCTTACAGATTAATAGATGGGTCGTATTTCCATTAAACTCAATAGGCCAATGTTCCTCATTCACGAACTTAAAATCTGGGCTAAAAGTGTCTCTTGTTTTTTAGTTATCTTCATGAATAGACAAAAAAGAGATGGAAATAAAGATTTCTACCACTATTTTGTGTGGATATTTCCGAACGTTGTAAACCTTAGACAAAACATGGACCTTTGCATATTAATTAAAGATGCCATTTTGTTTCGGGATGACAGCAATAAGGTTCATAAATGTCAGGTAAAACAAGAGAAGAAAAAACAATTAGTTAAGGTACGAAAGCACTAATTTATGCATGATGAATAAAAACTATACAAGATTTAATGATGTCGAATATTCGTTATTAATAAAAGGAGAATGTAGATTTCACAAAATAATAATAAAATGAAAATTATATGCACATACTTAAATTATTGCTTCATAATTTATAGCTTTATAAAAAAGTTTGTGAAATAAAAAACAACAGAAAAGATAAAATAAAATAATAATTATTTATTTTGTTTGAAACAATATGATATAACAATAATAATACATAGAATTCTATATTTATCTAAATTAATTCTAAGTAAATGATATATTTGAATTTAATTATAAAGCAAAAATATGCTTATTCAATAAAGGCATATAATAAAAAACAAACAAGTAATTGAATTATTCTGATTGGTTACAATTTTACATTGTTGACGGATTGTCAATATATGTATAAATCTAATGTTAGTTTGTAATGGAAATAATTGAGAACAGTGGGACCGATCTGGCTATTTTTCTTTTCTTAAAAATAATCGTATTATTTTTTAAAAGTTTATATAGAAAGAAAAAATTGGACAAAATGCACGGAAAATTAGGAAAAAAAAAAACTTGCGACCACTACAAAGAAAAATGGAAAAATTCAGATGTTTTTTGGTTTATTTATTATTCTTTCGAGGTGGAAATATTTTTAGAGGGTTATTAGGGCGATATATAGAGTATTGAACATATTGTAAAGTTTATATTTCCTTAACTTTCATAATCCATGTTCATTATTTGAATATTATGCTTTTGAAGGCTATTTCAACAGCCTTGCGAAGCGGGCGAGTTACCGATAGTTTCCTTATGTAATATTTTTTTGCATAAGGGTAATCTTTTTTTAATGGGCTTTTAAAAATGTAGGTTAAATATCTGTTAGCTTACAAAGGTTTCGTAACGCGATTTCTTTTTTTCTTTAATTTTGGTATAAAGTTGTTCAGGGTTCTGTTTTACAGCAAGTAGTTTTGAAAACCAAAGAAAAATTGCTAATTCAATGACAAAAAATATGGAAAATAAAATTAAAAATGCTAACAAATGAATTGATAAATTGATTTTATTAACTTTTTGTCTCATATTAAAAATTTTCGAATAAAAACTGCTTATGAAAGAACATGCTGTTTACATACATTTAGTATACTGCAATGATATTTGATAAAATGCACGATACTTAGCTAGTTAAAGGAAGGGTAGTAGTTAAAAGTAAGAAATATAATTAACTATGTGCGAATCAGAAACTCTATCTTGATTTATTATCAAATAGACAAGAGATCGTTTCAGGATTGAAAATAATTGAATTTCAACTCTGCACTTTCGGGTGTACCTGTCAGTATAATTCAAACTTAAATTTATATTCATCGTATGTAGAAAATTGAATGACGATATATTATGTAAGTTAATAGATTAAAATTATAATTAGTACTGCTAATTGTAATTTAAATTATACATAAAAAAATATAAAAAAACTAAATAATTTATAATAATAAAAAAAATAATAATATTAATCAAATTAGGTTGTGTCAGGGAGAAATGGCCAGTTGGAACCAATAGGTAGATTGCAATATTTTAAGCTTAGTTTACTTATATTAACGTTGTCTATCTAATAACAGCTCGTGCAAAGTAAAATTGAAATTAAATCAAAAACTAAGTAAATGGGTTTTCCAAAGGAAAAAGTTTTTTATGTGTACGCATTACGTTGATAAAATTGGAATAGAAATTCGTACTTTTTGCTTTACCGTGATTTGTTATGTAGATGCGTTACTGCCCAACTTCAAAATTGTCATGAATTCCCTGTCATTCATTTTTCTATCGATGTAGCTATCTCTCCGAGTTTATTAAAGAGATATGATCACCATTGGTCTGGTATAAACGGACACAACAGCTTAATTAACAGGTAATCGTATTGTATATTAAAGCGCAGTAACAGTTTCATTTTAATCCATGACAACGGTTTTTATAGATCTAATACTGTATACAGTCAACGAGTATTTCAGTCAAAAACACCACCAGTTTGACATTTATATTAAAAATTACAGCCATGTTACCCGGACTTACCCTATATAATAAAGTATACCTATTCAAAATATAAAAATTCGATTGAAGAATTTAGATTTCGTGACATTCAACATGATAGAATGGATATCTGATTCAGACATAATTTGCATAAAAAATTATGTAAATATAACTAAAAGTTTTTTTTTTTTTTATATTATACAAAATATAAAGATATTTTTATAAGTTTAATATAAAAAACTCTCGGGTTCAAACGAATTGAACCAATCTATAAGTAGACAATCAAATGGAAGAAAATTATGTGAAGGATAAATCAGAAGGTGAAGTAAGACCGTTGAATTAGATTTTAGGTATGTTTGCAAATAGGTCACATAATGGACTCAGCTTGTTAATTAAATAAATGTTTTCACGTTCCTATCATATTTATATTACTTTTTTTTAATTCATTGAAAAATTATATTGTCATTGAATTTATATATTTTTTCTGATATTCAGTTTTCCATCCAACTAAAATTAATTTTTAAATAAATTTCACCTAATTATTCATTTAGAAAAAGCAACACTTCATATAAAATAAATCCTTATGATGTAGAGCCTTTAAATACAAGGAAAATATACAAAACACCTGTAGTAACACTATATACTTTTCACAACTAAGACAAAACATCTATTAAAATAATTATAGATACAGTCTTGTAAGGGAACTAAATATGAAAAGATCATCTTTACAAAAGTATTTGAAAGTGAAATAAATAACAGAATGTAGTGTTTATGAAAGCAAAACAAGTGACCCAGGTGCGAGGCAAAGTATCCACGAACAACATTCCAATGCGAACAATAAAAAATCGATAAAAATTTCTTTATTATTATTAATATAGATATTTGTTACCATTTATTAAAACTATTATTTATCTGGCAATGTATGTTTGTTTGGGTGGAATCTTGCAACTGATTTTTGAAGTTGATATCTTCAACCGATTGAGCTGAAATTTTGTACACACGTTCAGTTTGGATAACTATTTAGTTAACCGCATGATGCCATTCTAAATCCAACATGGCAGTACACCCATGATGGTAGGCTATTTTTATTATATTTTAGTTATTTTTAATGCACTCCTATAATATGAGTATCAAATGAAATGACGTACGGAGAATACGAATGCGAGTGTAAAAAAAAATAAGATGCTTAATTCCGAATGGAGGTATTTAAGTATTAGGAGATAACTAGTATTTATAAGTATATTTGAATTTTTATAACTGTATGTACTGCATATTTACAGTATTTAATGAATGTTAAACATTAAAATACAGTTCGAACAATAATTTTTTTTAAAAATTGAATCCATATTTTTGTTCAATAATTATTAACTAATATAACTAATTTTGTGTACTATATTTTTTAATATTTATTTTAAAAATATAAAAAGATTTTATGCAAACATCTTTGAATGAATAATAAATAATATTTTCTAGAATAAGAATATTGTATTACATGTTTTGACTACTCGTAGAGCTTTGATCTATGATGATATTCTCTGCATAAACATTTCACAAATGGTACACCCAGTATATTTATACAAAATTTATATGACATAATTTTAATATTCGTTTTTTTACGGTCCAAATTTTTGTATTAAACGAATACATGCATGATATAAGGTATAATGTGAAATTAAATAATAAGTGGTGCTTTTATATTTTTTTTTTATAAGAAATGTTATTGGTAGGTAAAGGGGATTATTTTATATGTTAGTTAACTGTTGTTCTCTCCTCTTAATAATGATATTTTGAATATGTTTTACTCAATATTGGTAGGTACCTACTGCATTATATTTGTTACGAAGGCGGCATTAGGCACAAACTTATGTATGTTGTATATGAGGTTGAATTTTGTGTTGTTTATTAGTTGTTGTATATTAGTTGTGGTGTATCTATGGGGGTGTTTAGTGGGTATGATGGGGTTTATAAAATAATAATAACAATAATAAAATTACCTAATATTTAGAAAAGAAAAACGCAACAGTGCGTGGTAACCATTATTATAATTTTTATTTTTTCATTTTCTTTTTATTTTATTTTATGGATTTTTAATATTAAGTAATAATTTTTTACCCTTTACCTTTTTCCCGTTTTTGTAGGTATATTGATTTTCTTCGGTACAAGATATTAATGTTGGTTGCTCTATGATACCTTTTTATAATAATGAGGTTCAACCTCCGTTCTTTAGACACATACGTCTATAACAGAGGGTATCCACATCATTATTTACAATCTTTATTAATTTAAATGATATCCGATATTATATTCTACAATTAAATTTAGAATGTGGGTGTGAGTCAGTTACTTTTGTTTTTATCCAAGCGCGAACAGTGTGATCAATCAGCCCCGTTAATTACAATTTCGAATCCCCAATCTCTAAGTCACCTAGATGAATAAGTTCTTATACCAGATCGTCCACTGAGTTGATTATTCTTGTATTACATATAAATGAATTGCCTTGTAAATGAATTAACACAGGTACAATTTCACATTAAAATTAAATTTTATTCAATTTCCGTCGTACATTTTGTACAGTGGTTTGATGTTGAAAATTTTCAAATGATCCGACACAAACCAAAAGACCGGAAGCGTTTTCATTCGCTACTGGATCGTGATTGTTTTTTACCTTTCCAAAAAAATTATTATCTAGAGATAGACCTTATTGATAACATCCCATTTGATTTTTATTGACATTAAAGATCTATATTTGGTTAACTTTTGGTAAAATATAATGTTTATTAATGTTTTATGCATATTTCATACAGTTTATAGTAATGTTATAATATTTACAATGTTGACTAAACAAATAATATTTGTACAAAGTATTGAATTAAAAGATAAATTATACAACAATAATTACATAATATTAGCAACAATACAAATAATAATAATAATAATTGAATAATAATAATATTTATAATTAAATAACGCACAATAATTTACAATCACGTTGTTGTGTATTTTCATCCATTTTATATTTTGTATTATTTGAATTCTGTTAGTAGATAGGTAGTAAATATGATAGTATAGGTAGTTACATAGGTATGTATGCAGGTATATTGGTGGTAAATGGATTAAGTAATAATATAACACATTTTATTATTACAGTGTTACTTTAATTGAATGTATAAAATCCAGACCATATTATATAATTACATTATAGTCATAGGTAGGTAATATTCATGTATTGTTTGTTAACTGTGCTGCATGCATGTTCGTTATTGATTTTAATAATTTATAAACTAATTTTGTAAAATAACTTTTCAATATTTTAATTTGTATATGCTTTGTATTTCGATTCAATTACATGTACTTTCTTATTATAGATACTCGATACTCGAATAAAAATATAGTGTCTTGTGTAAAATCCATACAAAAAAAAAAAAAAATGTGTGTGTGTGTGTACTTATGTACACGAATTAGAAGTTATACTTCTTTGGCATGATTATAAAACAATTTTTATTTGCATAAAAATAATTAATTACAATAAAATCATAAAAGGACTGGTCAACACAGTCAATGCAGCTCAGTTTAAATTTTTAAAATTAAATAAATAAATATATATGTGCTTACATTAAGTGTAACATAAATTACGAAGGTTATTTTCTTTTTTAAATTATGTTTACTGTCATAGCATCTTCCGGTAATGATTGAATCGGAACTGGGATCAGATTATCATAAGTGGCTTATAACTAAAATATGATATTTATTGAGCGGTTTTGCGGACAACTTCTACATGTGAATTGTGTGTGACGGTGATCTTAAAATTTCACTCTTATACCTCAACAAATATTTCTCACTTATGTAGCGAGTAACAATATATAGATAGTTCTGACTAACTTTATATTATAGCAGTAACAGTAATAATAATAATAATAATAATAATATAAACTTAATAAATGAGACTCGATGGAATAAATATATTCATAGAAAACTTTCAAGTTTCCAAACACCATCGAATATATATAGATATGTACGTATGTGAATATTCAATAATATAATAGTATTTTACTCATATGAAGGAGTATAAATACATTTGGTATATGCTACCGTCAAATCTATTTACTTGTAGCTCCAGTGAGCAGTAAACGTTACTCACGGTGATACCCTACCCTATTCTTAATAGAAAATATAGGAGACATCTTTTTATCGTAATGGATTTATATTTTACAATAAAAATACTTCACAACTAATCATGTCGTTAGTGAAGGCAATAATTATAAGAAATTTGTTATAACGAGTTCCCCCATGGTCCAATGAGGCCTAAAATGAATACAGAAAATTTCCTGAATATTGTAAACGTATGTAACACATTTCATAAAAATTCGAAAACATGTTCGAAAGTTTCATCGGAATGAACATACTAGATAGATAAAGGCAAACCATACCGTAGACGTTGTTTCGTTCTTTCAATAATATAATATTCTATAGAGTTTTATGTCGCTATTTTATAAGAATAGCTTAAACATTCAAGAAATGTATAAAAAATTTATGTCATTCAATGTTTAATATTTATCGAGCTTCTAAGGTAAAGACATGCTGAGTCCCCTTTGTAATATGACCGTATGTCCGCTGTCTCTTAGGAAAAGTATAAATCATTTATTTCATAAATCATTGGTATGCAGAATATTGACATGAAAACCAAGGGCTTGTCGTAAAGTTTTTCTCGAAAACAATTTCGAAAGTGAAAAATAAAAAATTGATTTTATATTAAAAAATATATTTTCGAAAAAACTCATCGATAAATCCTCCGTTTTCATATCAATATTGTGCCTCCGAATTTCATTACATTTGAACTATTTAGGAGCACAAAATAGAAGAAAATACAATGCCCATTAAAAACTGATTGTATACATGGCTTAGAACATGAATAAGTTTTCTAAAGATTCTATAGAATCCTTATTTAATATATACTTTAACGGTAACATATATAATACTATATAGTTCTAAAACTTCTATTATGCATTGGTATTATTACAATTTGATTCTATACAAGTATAAAATTTATTGTTATAAATTTTACAAGAACTTTCTCGAGAAGCAAGTTAGATGAGATGATGTAGCATTCACACTTCTTCTCATGAAAATTTATTTTTGCGTTTTCCATACGCATTTCAATATAGATATGTGATGATTCATAAGTATTATATTATTATAAAAGCCCATAAAGAACTTTATTACACTTCCCTACTTACTGCATATTGCTTTTCCTGTTATAATATTTCTGGTATTTACATATGTGTAGGTACTCTATATGTATATCTTTGTATGAATAGAGGAAAAGTTTCAATTAAATTAAAAGTTAGTAATGTGTGTATTATAAAGGTGTATATTATAAATGTGGTTACTTTACTTTCTATTCTGAAATATTCAGCTTTAATATTCAATTGTTTTTTGAATAATTACCACCAATTCTAATACTAAATATTGATAAAATAAATTCGTATTATTGTAATATGTATTATGAATTTAATACAAAATCGAAATTTTTGTATTAGTATTTTATCAGTTTATAATAATTTAGTCTTTAAAATGGTAAAAAGTTAAAAAAATATTACAGTTGGATGAAACCCATTGGAAACGGAAGAGAATATAACAAAAATGAAATAAAAAATAATTTACGGGCGATTTGAGGTCGGTAAGTGGAAGGGCGTAAGTTTTTAAGGGTAAAACACGGTTTATCTCGATTTGTGTCAAAACTTCAAGTTCTATGGAACAATAATAATAAATATGGAGCAAAGTTGTAGGTAATAAAAAGACCTTTTTTCAATAGGACTTTTAGTTTTGCCGGAAATAAAGATAATCCATGTTTTATCCTTAAAAACTCAACCTCTTCCATTTGTCGACCTCAGTTCGCCCTTAAATTATTTTTCCCTTCATTTTTGTTACTTTATCTTCCATTTCCAATGAGTTTTATCCTACTATAATTTTGTTTTGTCCTCCGGTCTATAGAACGGATTACAATGTTAGCATAATACAATAGAATTTTCTATTTGAAAAGTCATTACTGTAAAACAAAATAGTTTAAATATTTAGTGTGGCAGTGATATACAAGTGATTTAATGTACACAGATCACTACTTAGACTTAGACTACTTATACATTTTTTTTTATATTTTGTACAGAGAGATGTTAGCTTGAGCTATATCTAATCAATTTATTATCAAGAGAATAAAAAAATACAAACCGGTGTTTATTCTTCTTTTTTCTCGTCTGCTTGTCTTTTAGTCTCCATAGTATTACTTACGTTTCACAATTGATAATACATATACTATATACACCAAAACAATTCGATATGTGAATATATTCTTCTATATAAATTGTACCTACTGAAGGATTCAGTTACTTGTACCTGGTTTTACAGTTGGGTAAGTCAGAAATTTTATGTACGAAAAGGTTTTACAAGCATGTATGGTTGCTTATATTAATGGTATCGTCAGCCACGATTCTTAAGCATGATTAATAAAAATAAATGAATACCTGGAATAACCTTTATATTTCGTGAAACCATTTTTGACTTCAAACTTATAGAATCTTCTTTTTTAAAAAGGTGAATACCACTTGCATAGGAATAATTTCCTTCGTCAACTAGAATATACAATCCTCATTTTTAATGGTTATCTGTGTTCTATTGATGATGTGTTTTCGGATTGGAATCTATTTTTGGTTTTTACTTTTTGATAGTTTTGAGTAAGTCTAAGTATTGGCAATAATAAATCTACTTCAATTGATCACTAAGAGATTGAACTTGAACTTTAAAAATTTGGTATTGTACACCCCCTCCCCCGTCTTTGTATACATTTTTTTTGTAAAAAATAATGTAATAAATAATAAGTTTAAGTGTTGTTTTCCAGTAAAAAGGGCAGTCGTTGAAGGTAAATTGCGGACTTACATATTTTGAAAATTAAGACTACTAAACCCCTTTTGATGAAACTTACACTTAAATTGAAAGACTCCTCCCTCTCTATATATAAACATTAGAATCTTGACGAAGTTAGAAATATTACTCTTTAAAGATAGGACGTTCAATTAAAGATCATAATTCTGAAACGTTTAAAATAAAACATATTTTGTACGTTTACCTGACTTTTTGAAACTTTTAGACTTATTAGCCTGATACTTTTATGATCTTTTAGACTTATTATTAAGTAATATGCGTGAGTAAAATATTTATTTCTTGAACCGTTTGTTTTTGTTTTATCAATACAGTAAACAAAATAATAAAAAGTTTGCTGACGTTGCGCTCTTGCTATATTAGCAGGAAAATCAACCACGCCAAATAAGAAAGCCATGCTAGACTAAACAAACGTAACAAAAACGCTATTTCTTCACCTATCTTTATTTCCACCACCACCATCATCATACAGTGGATGACGGCCACTGTTCATTGTCAAAACAAATAAAAAAGATAACAACAAGAATGAATGGAGTTAAAGTATAGATATTGTTTAAAAGAAAAGTATTATACACACACAGTACACACAATGTGTTGTTATTATTATTATGTGACATCGTCAAAAAACAAAAGTGATATCACAACACAAATTATTTAAGTTAATTAGAAGATAAAAGAAAAACAAAAGGGCGTTGGTTACTTGTCATTTGGTTCAATTCTATAACGAAATGCACTACCGTTGTGTTTGTTGTGTTATTTTGTAATGGATGGTATTATAAAAAGGGAAACGAAACCTGAAAATGGAAAATGATGGTGTTGTTTTTTTTTTATTATTAGATTTATTTTGTTATTTATATCTGATCGACCAATCAAAAAGCATCAACAATGTATTGTCATTATTTCATTGTTACGCTTTCTTTTTGTTTTAGTTACAGATTTTACTGTCCTTGACAGAAGCAAGTTACTTATTATGTAAAAAAAGAAAGTTATCTTCTTGAAAATCATGAAGATAATTTAAAAGGTTGTATATATTGTGTATTTCTTCTACTGTCATCATTAAAATGCATGGAAATTCAGTGGGTACTGAAGTGAAAGAACAAAAGAATCGACAAGGGAAGATAGAAAGAATTTTTTCAATACATTACGAAGTATTATCTAGTAAAATCATCTAAAGATGTGTGTTTCACGCAATTGTGAAGGTTATGGAATTCAACTTTTCACACAATTCAATGGAGTTTATTATTTTGCTCTTTTTTTAGCTTGATACTTTCTCATTTAAGGTTGGAACTTATACGGCTAACTGTATTTACTTGACATATTTGTCAAATTATATTTAAATTAACTTCTTTAAGATCAAGAACACATTTATTTCCGTCACCAAAAAAATAAACAACAGGTTATCATTTTATGTATTGTTTTGTTTATAAATTGAATGAAATAATTTTACAGGAAGTAAAAGGAAATCACTTTTATTCAAAAAGGTTGGGGGTGGGGAGCCTCACACAAACATTGAAATTGAATGAAAAACTGGGTATGTACCTAAATATACAATACATAATAATATAACAATTGAATTAAACAATTAAATGAAACAATCTGAATTACAATTAAATAACAACAAAAGAGATGAAAATAAGAAAAATAATTTTTTTTTCTAGTTATTTCATTTGCACAATAGAATAATAATAATGGTGAAAATGCTGTTTATTTTTTTATTATTTAAAATCTGCCTACGAACCACTGTGTTGGAGAATCGACAACACAATAAACGATGTGAGTTTTATTTTTATTATTAATAATATAATTGTATATTTTGTGATTTCATTATTATTAGTATTTTTTTCAACGATTCCTTTATACAGAAATCCAATAATAATTTAAAATAATTTGATATGCTATTATATGGAAATACACACAATCTAGATATATCATGACATTTCAGGTAATTTTAAATGTTATGGAATTTCACATTTAAAGAGAATTTAATAATATTTGTAAAATTTGTATGCAATTAAAAAAAAAAAACGGGTTAGAAGTTTCTATAGATTTCGGAAGATTTTGTGTAAATATGTTATTTTCCGAACAAGAAAATTATGGTTTAACAGACATGAGATTCCACTTAATTATAGCTTTATTAAACTCCATAAAGAAGAAGTTCCTATTAGATCGATGGAAGCATATAAAGGATGGACTTTTTATAGCTTGGCTAAACATTTAAACTAAAGTAGTTTAGAATATATACAATTCTTTAGCAAATCTGGTATAAAAATTTTCTTGACTTAACCAAAAAAGTAAACAATTTTCAGTTAAAGGCGGGGCATAAATTGGTTTCGTTGGATATAAAAAGCATGTTTGGAAAGATATCTGTCCCGTCAAGGACAGATATGTTGTACACAAACTTTAACAATCATGTCATAAAACAGGAAATAATTACTAAACTAATACCATTCTATATCAAAATTATTTTGAATTAAAAATTGAGTGTACAGAAAGGTAAGTAGTCAGGATATTAGATTCACCGTTGAGTCTATTAACGATGTTCGTATTTATTTTAAAGGTTCCAATAGACAAATGGATAGCTTCGTAGTATATAAACTCTTTAAATAATAAAATATGAAGAGATTCAATGAATATTTATAAAAAATGTATTCAAACGGAGTTGTTTTTTAAATCATTAACTTGAAAGCTAAAAAAGTTGAAAATTATCTCGTTTATTCAATTCTATGACATAACAATTAATATTTAAGCTAATACCGTCTCCCCAATTCTTGAAATTTATCACAGATACCAAAAATAGATTCTAAAAGTTTAAAACTTTTGGAAGTATTCAGCTTTTAAGAAATTTTAATTTAAAAAAGCCCTTCAAATTGTCTGATAAATCGTTTAGTAAGAATTTCAACTTTTATAATTCATTAAAAATGTGATTTAGATAAATTACATTAAAAATATAATTTTAAATAATTTTTCTTTTAATCAGGATTGAATATTTAAGACTTTTATTTTTATTTTTATTTTTTTTAAGTCACTTTTTAACAACTAGGTCATATAGTGACTAATACCCATCCAAGTACTAACTGTGTATAATGTTGCTTAACTTTGCTGATCGATTGAGATCAGTAATTACATTACGTCAATGGGGGGTCTATTTAAGACTTTATTTGCAAGAGATTTATAGAATTTTCTTAATTTTTGTACTAAACTAAACTTTCCAATTTTAACTGTTTAACTGTTAGTTTAAATATTTGTAAAAAATGCGCTTAAGAAATAAAAATAAATTCAAACGTTGAAATGCAACCCTTTATAACTAGGTTCTGAGGTATAAAGACTTAATTGTACTCAACTAATTGCATGTAATATAATGATCGGTGCAAAGTATATACCTACATTATGAGAAACCTTATGTGTGTTACCAATAAATATTTGTTGAACTGTCGATAACATCTTAACAACATTTCGTTGTTAAAGTAAATTTAAATGCTAATTTTCTTATAGTGTTAATTTGTACTCAATATATAAATATACAATAATACTATTAAATCCAATTACATAAATATATAGGTACATATTGAGTATTACCTAGTAATAGGTAATAACTAGGTAAGTATGATAAGTACTTCACACTATAATAGAAGTAATTTTACAATAATTTCAAATCAATTGTAATGCATTTTCAGTAGTTTAAACCATTGACTACAAGCTGTGTATTATGTATTTTAATGTACTTTGTAATAT
The DNA here is from genome assembly GCA_020423425.1 of Chrysopa pallens. Classification (NCBI taxonomy): domain Eukaryota; kingdom Metazoa; phylum Arthropoda; class Insecta; order Neuroptera; family Chrysopidae; genus Chrysopa; species Chrysopa pallens. Next base: position 71,600,395 of record CM035593.1, on the reverse strand, counting down.
TAGAAGTACGCTTTATCGACATTGTTATTACCCACTTAAGTTCCACGAATATTCCGATATTTTACATTAAGGTCAAATTATATGCTAGATGTTACAGTATATATATCAATTTATGAAATCAAACTTGTAAAGTGTATTAGGTACTTTAATGATTACCAGTGAAGTTTTTTTAATTTATTTAATTGGAAAATATCATTTTGAATTTTTTCATACAGGCGAATTTTTTACAGTAAGTCCGAATTTAATAATTTGTAAATAATTTTGATTGCTCTTTCTGGAACTATCTGAAAGTCTTTCATTTAATAAAATTCAAAATAAAAAATTATCGAGCCTTTAAAGACCGACCTTCTTCCTCTCAGGACCGACCAATGAATAAAACCATTGTATTCATTTAAAATTTTTCATAATTTTTTTCTGAGATTTTATCATCAGGTCCTCACTTAGTGAAAATGGGATTATATCATGAGTATACGCTTACAAAAGAAAAATATTAAGTTACCGTCTCAATAAAGAAATATGAAAAACTAACTAAATTTATTTCTTGAAATTACCCACTTGAGTCCCCTGGTTATCAAAATGAATTTACGGATTCTTAAAGTAATATATCTGCTGATTTTAAAGTACTGCGCAATAAAATATTTAAAAAAGCCTTTCTTCGAACCAGGAGGTTAAATTTTCAAAAATCGTATGCAATTAAATACATTGAGTTATCTGTTTTTCATTTTTGGCACAATAGTATGATAAATTTTTCTTATTTTACCCGACATATTAATAAACTTATGACGACATATTAAATTTAGTCTAAAGTGTGTAACGCTAGGAAAAATGGAAGACACTTATAAAATTTTGGTACGGGTGTTTATAGAATAACTCAAAATATTATCGGTGGATTGGTTACTAAGGATTCTCGTTTCATGGATCATATAAACAAAGATATATTCTAATTACACTGTCTGAAAAAGAAACGAATTTTGTTGGAAACATTTTTTCGTAAACTGCGTGTATTCCAAAAAATAATTTTCTGATATTACGTGGCGATTTTGTTTTTATTTTTTAAGTCAATTTCAATTTTTTCCTATAAAAAATTTATTTTCAAACTATTTTCATTCCATGTTTTTTTTTTCTTCCATATATTTTTTAAATTGGATATTAATGCTATAACATATGTTTGTTTGTAAGCATGACATAAATAATATAACTGTTATATATGTAAGAATAATAAAGATTATGCGAATACATTTTATGCCACTTTTGGGAGTAATAAATTTAAAATTGAATCGTATACATGCCATAAACTGCATATAAACAACTTGTAAATATATTTCAATTAATATATAATTTTCTTTCGAAAGTTGTAATCTACCCAAGTTTACATAATAGACGAGGTTTATATGATCTAAGAATCTTATGTACTTTTATGTGTTTAAAATTTCAAAGTCTAAATGCATTTGAAAAATTTATAAAAGAAAGAAGACACATTTTAAATTTACCTTACACACATAATTTTGAGATGTATATAAGGCTCTAATGCTCGAAGCACCACTTGTAGGGGCACCAATTAATTCGTAAACGTCTTGCGGCAATAATATTTTCTTATCTCGATATTATATTTCACATCGATTACAAAAAAAAAAACGTATTTCTAGTTTGCATTGAAAGCAGTTGTCAGTTTTGAAAATTTCACAAAAATAATGGACTCCAAAAAAATTTCAGTTTTACAACATTTTCTCAGCATGCAACGAATCAATTTTTAACTATGAATAAATGGTCGAAACAAAATAATTTATACATGTAGTCAATTTAAATAATTTAAGTTTTTTAGTTGCTTTTTTGAAGTCGGTTTTATTTTTCACAAAAAGCTTTTCATTGTTACTTTCTTGTGTTGTATAATATTTTCCTTATTATATGGTGTTTCCCTTTAGCTGCCCTTTTTAAATAAGAGAAAAATCAGCAGGGTCAATCTGGAAGTTTATCTTTTCACAAAAATTAATTAAAAAATTCCACACAATAAAAATTCCACAAAATTTTAAAACCAAAGCTGCGAAAAAATGATATCAGTTTACTTACACAGAAAATTTATTAAATTATGTAGTAAAGATTTGAAGAATACATTTTTTCTTATAGAATCGAAATTACTCATTTCATGAAGCTATTCCAGACATATAGCTATTTGATTAGTAAGCACACATCACGAAGAAGTTTATGTGTTTATTCTTGGCAGTCAGTATACTTCGAGTTCGAATATGTTTTTCCCATCGGTGTCTATGGAAGTGATTTTGAGTAATAGGAGACTAGGAAAGTGCGTTTTTTTCTATTTTAATGTACACGTTTTTTTTTCTATTTTAACTTTTCCGATCGCCACATTTTTGCGAATTAGAAATTATATTATTTTGTAAAACGTATAATTATCAGAATGTATACAATCGTTTGTACTTGAATAATTTTTAGAAATGATAAGACTAAAAATCTTTTTACGACTAACAAAACATTTCGAAAATATATTCATGTTTCTTTTAAAATTGTAATATCTACCTACATCTACCTCTAAGTATTATACAGTTATATTAAAATAAAATTTAAAGTAATAATTATAGTAGAATATTCGAGTAGCTCTTTAGCATATTATCTACTATATAATTTCCATGTCTGCGTTTGGAATTAAGTGTTGGTTATCTTCTTTCAGTATTAGTTACAGATATACATATCTTCTTCATCTTAAATACGAATCTATTTTCCTCGAGTTTGTTTTAAGTACAGTATGTTCTCCTCATTTCAACATATCTGTAATATAATAATCCAGGGTTTTTCAAAATTTGTATATCCGACAAAGACGAAATACAAGAAGGTATAATAAATTCAATAAAAAGTTTCTTACGCTAGAAGATATTGAAGGAACTGATTTTGGGTGTTGATAGAATCACTTAATTTGTCCATCTATATGCCCGCTATCAAAATATCTCAAAAATGAAAAGAGATACACTGTAATTTGAATAGTTGTATTTGGTATTTTTACCTTCAGCTGATGGAGTATTCTAAAAGACGGTACAGAGGATTAAAAGATATAAGTACAAGGGGCGCGGTTGCGATCGCTCTCTTAATATATTCTATTCTACTTCCAATAATGTGATTGATATTTAGAATTAACGGTGCTCTTTTTTCATTTAAAGTATTTTGCAAATCCTTTGATGGACAATAATGATTTCTTGAAAATTGGACAAGTTAAAATGGACTTTCGTACCGAATTATCGGTAAATTTTTAAACGCGATGTTCTGTTTTGATGAAATTTGGTACACATAGAAATTTACTGTATTTTCGGTAAAATTTTACACCTACTTTGAGGAAAATTATCAAATTGAATAATGTTGCTTTTTGCAAACAATGTGAAATGATTATAAAAATGAAAAGAAAATTTTCTTTTCGCCTTTAGTCACAATCTTCAAATCATCATCATAATCTTCAAAAATATTTCCGTTTGAGAAAATACACTCCCTGGGTGGCTTTTTTTTGGAGATAATAATTAAAATTTGTGTTTATATCAATATAATTAAAACATTTTGTAGCTACGTAGCGCTAACAATAATATACATAATATACAGACTACTTATTTGTAGTCTAGTATGTTATTGGTTCAAAAGATAGAGGAGCAATGATAGTTTAATTAGATTTAAGTATTGTACAAGAGATGGTTCTCTGATAACTTAATTTGATTTTGTATTTGGTATTATAAGAGATTGGATACCAGTAAAACATTTATTACCAGTAAGTAAAGTAAGATAATATATACATTGAATTTCCATGTATAACTATATGTCTGTCTTTATCTCAGATATACAATAATATCAATCCATGTATAGTAGTACTGTTCTAAATTTTGATATTTGTTGTTTGTGGAGGTTTACTTAACGTTTGAATATACTACTTAAAACTTTGTATATTGTTATTCTATAAGTACATATATAGAATGGACCGAAAATGCATTCAGATTAAAAACATAGAATTATTGATGTGTAACATATTTCCGACGGAATTGTTTCGGAAGCTATGTAACAATTGGGAACATTGATTGACGAATTTTATGTAAAGTGAATGTTTTTGCTATAGGAGTACACACACACCCAGTCTTACAAACACCAAAAACATATATGGTATGAAATTGTAATGGTATTATGTAAATATTTCGAAACATGCTTAAAATAATTTGATTTCAAACGTTTACAATTTTATACTTCACATAAAAAGGATATGAGGATATTAGTTTTAGCCTAAAGCTTGCGAAAGTAGCAAATATTAACAACATGAACATGAATTTAGTATTGGTATTCATAGAATCATCTAATTAGTTCATTTTCATATTTCTTTCCGAATTTGTATTATATTAATGTTAATTAAACTTTATTTTTATTAAGTTATAATTTTCATTAATTATTATTCAATTTTTTATACTTGAAAATACATTCTTTAGAAATCAATTAAGCTGATGTTTTTGAATATCTAGTAATAATGAAATAATACTTGCCCTGAATTTTAGAACACTTTATATTCGATCAATTCTATATACAAAATGTATTATATATATATATATATATATATATATATATATATATATATATATATATATATATATATATATATATATATATATATATATATATATATATATATATATATAAATTATTCACTATTATGGTATTTACGGTTGTGGCTTCATGTTTATATTACTGGAAAATTATTTGGTATACCACTGTTTAATTAATGTTTTGTAGTAATTTGCAACAAATTTTTGAATTATTCTTACATGCTTAAGAAACAAAATGCTTGGAACAAATTCTATGACATATGCTTACAATGTGCAGAGTAAAATAAAATGATATTTTTACACCCAGAAAATTATTGATAATTAAAAATCGTAATTTTTGCAACATTACAGTGATTATAAGAACAACTGGACAAATGTAATGATAGGATCTAAACAATGAAAACTGTTAGTTGTAACTTTCACTTGATTAAAAATTTATTTTTGTAAATCTGTATGGAGAAAGTTAAAGATTAATGATTTTCGAAAAAGAATAAAATTATTAAATTTTTTGAATATTAAAATATAATTAATATGAAAATAATATAATATGAATGTAACAATTTAACGAACAATAAAATTTATATCGCACACAAATTCCGTACCATTTACGTGAAATAAAAAATATGGAACATGAATCTAATGTTACGGTGCAATCGAAAAAAATGCAATCTAATGATACGGTGCTAGTAATTTTTGATAATCTAAATAATGGTTACGTTAAACATTCTGCTTCAGACTTAGCGGTTCTACTGTCAGCATAGATAAAACAGTTTGGTTGGAATTAATTATTCAAATAAAAATATTTCCAAGGAAAGAAAATAAATTGAAATTGTGTGTCATCAATGTGTTGACTAAATGTTATTTTGATGAGACAGAAAAATAAAAAATGATGTGAATGATTAGACAAGTTACATTATGTTACACCAACAGATTTTGTTTCTAAAATATTACTTATATATGAAAACAAAAATAAAAATGGTTACAACATTAATCAAATAAATATTGTTGTCATAACAAAAAACAGTGAAAAAGCAGTGAAAACAGTGATAATTTATTTTGAATATATATGTAATACTTTAAATGCATAGTAATAATAATATTCTATACAGAAATAATACATTATGAAATTGTTGACAAATATTGTCAAATTAATGGAATAAAATTATAAGCTTTCATTTTGATGGGTAACGATTTATTAATTTAAACGATACTTCGTCATATTTATGAACATTGACAAGCGATGAAAAGCTACGAAGACTTATAGCTCAGCTAAACGTACGCTTGACAAAATTTCTTTTAATAATTGTTAAGTAAAGCTGTAAAGTACAATGGAATTGGCATCCACTATAATTCACATAAAGTATTTATGCCACCCATGAGAAACGGGTTTTTATATTTTGATTGAGCTGAGCCCAAAGTGTAATCAAGGTGTAATCAAGGTGGTATCCCACCTTGAAACTTTAGTTTAGTTTGCTTTTTGTACGAGTTCAGGATACGAAAAAAACCTATTAAAACCAGGAGAGCTTGAAGTGAAAGTTTAATGAAACCTTATTGACTCTTGTAATAAAATGAATCGTAATGGGTCTCCGACTTCAAATGAAACTCAGTACAGCTAAACTAACTAACCTATTAGGCCCTAATGAAATGTTTTTTATTAAATGAATTGTCTGACCTTCAATGACATACGTAAAGCACACGTTCAGTATATATAATAATAATATGATATAATAATTAATTTATAATAATATTATATGTGAACATAAAAGATGGCGTCTGTCGATTATTATTATTGTTATTATTTTATTTAACATATTATACAATAATAAAATGTTATTTATTACATACATTTTAACACATTTAATAACATGACAGAAGTGACAGACTATATAATAATAATAATATTAATAACATATAGGTATGTGTATAGACGCAATATAATATAATCACTTTTTTTTATATAATACTATGAGAAACCCGACCAAACATGGTTGTGTGGTTCAGGCTGGCATGAAATAATAAGGGAAAGATTAATTAATGTATTTTACTGAACATAGATTAAGCGAGGAAACAAATTATTCATTGTAATACTTCACTTGTAGTTCCATAGCTTTTGAAAATGGTAGAGAAATCGTATGGATTGGGAAAATTTTCTATTTATCTTTTTTTTATAGAATATAATTATTCGTTTTGTATATTTGAATATTATTATAATAATTGTTTTGTAATTTTTTTGATTTACATGTCAAATATAATATATTGAATTGAATTGATACAAAATGATTACTTAAAAAAACAAAAACAAAACAGAGAACGTTCACACTATTTATATATTTACATTCAATTTATCAAAATTTATATGTATAATTTTTCCATTTAAGTTGTGAGTTATTTGTTTGGTGTAAAATTATTTCATTTTAAGTAGCTCTCCAGGAAAGATAGTCATTTCACCATCATCTGAACGTTCAATTAATACAAAAGCATATTACTACAAGAACAAGTTGCCAGAAGAAATATCAAAAAACAATCCATTTTACAAAATACACCAGCAAATCGATGTACTAGATCGTTTGATTTCAATAAGCAAATACTCTCCAGGCTATCGAATTATTACAAAGTAATATTCCATCAAAAATACCTACTGCTCATAGCACCAAAACTGTCATTTAAAACAAGTGAAAAATCAAATAGCAATGTTAATTGTTTAAAGACTCGGCATATGGTTCAGTTTCAATGTTAGAAGTATTTTTTATCATAAGCGTAAAATACTCTAAATATGCAGTCCATATGATGATATAATGATACAGAACCTTTATATTTTATGATTTAACAAGAAAATATTGTAAAAAATTAGTTTTCGAGGCTGCTGCAATAGTCAATTGAAAAACGATCTCAAACTTGTAGGCCCAAAATATAAGAACTGGTGTTGAGTGTTACAGATTTTTTCAGCAATGCCAAACAGATTTGAGGCTTAAAGCAACAAAAATCCGTATCTTAGTTTAAGAAAACAGACTTTATTTGAGAATATATTATAATAAATAAATCGCCATATTATCACATCTGTTCAGAAACCATAAGAAGTACTATCACCAAGAGAATCCGTTGTTTTTAAGAAGTGATAAATGGTGAGACAGTTGCGTTATATGTGTTATTGTTTGTGCTAGTGGACAGTCACGTCTTCCTGTTGAGCTGTGTTTTCCGAAAACACGTTAAGAATTATATGATAAAAGATACTTCAACAGGCACTGTAGTTTTGTTATCTAAAGAATGTAATTTTTTAATTTTTTTTTATACCGTGGTACAGTGTGTACTAGGCAGTGCTTCACTGTGTCCACCACCCAGTACACAGTCAATCAATTAAATATACAAATCAATTCAATATACAAATAGCAAGTCAAGACTACAATATTTCCAATTAGTATGTTTTTTAAAGTATATTTCCACAACTTCGGAAGTAATAACGATGCAAGTAAAATTGGTTGATTGCCGTACACTTTTTTGTTTTGGCTCTCTTTTTACGAATCGTTTATAACCATTTTAAAAATATTTCAACAAAAGTAGATGAAAACTATGGTTTGGTTAAGAAAAAAAGTTTATAGCTTAGAATAATAAGCTTACTCAATCAAAATTAATCTGTTGTGTTATCGTATGTACGGGCTACAAATATATAACACCTACCCCACAATCATTACGAGGTAACAATAATAATCCTATCTCACACGTTATTATTGTTGATAAATTCGTCTTTATTTCTCGAATCAATTACAGTGAAATATATATATAAAACTCAAGTTTAAATAACAATTTTTAACGCGTGAGCTTAAAACATAAAATAACTAGCGGCCATAAAAATACTATATAATTTTTATACCTTATCTGAATTCTACGTAAGCGAGGTCGCCCTTAACTGTTGGCTTTTTTAATTCAAAAAATTGTCATTACAGTACAAAAATGTATTTCTTTATTTTTAGATTTTTAGGTTAATTTTTATCTAATAATTTTAAAAATATTCCCTGTTTACCGATTGGATGGCTTATTTCAAGATAATATTTTTTATTTTTGAATTTTTTTAGTTCATATTATACATAATTTTCTTTCTACTCAATTGTGAAAAAAAAGGAGTTATAGATAATTTCATCGTTTTTTTCTTTTTTTTTTTTAGAAAATCTCCATTTTGATAAATCTTATGTTTTCAGGTAATTTGGATCCAAAACTTTAAATATAATATCAATTTAGCAAGATTCTGTTATAGCACTGAATTTGGCTCGAAAATCGATTTCTTGCAGCCATTCCAGACTGTTCTAACAGACAGCTATAAGCTATTTTTATGAAATGGAATACATTTTAACAATTCTTAGATTAAAATTGCTCTAAGGAATCAAAAAGGAAATTTTGTGAATAATACGAAACATAAACATTCTGAATAATAAGAATTTCAAATCCGTACTAAAACGCGTTTTCATGAAAATGTGTTGTCAATGACCACTAAAAATCAAAAACCAACTAGATTGATTTTTATCTAATGTGTGTAGGTTATTGTAAGCACAAAAACATGCTTGCGATTGAAGTATTTCAATTTTTTTGAAAACTGTGATTTGTTACTAGGGAAATATTTTAATACGAATAATTATAAAAGCAATGACTTCTTTTATTGATTCCAAATGAACAAGACTATTATTAGTCACCCAAAAATTGATTCTTTTAATTTTTTTCTCGCACCTCATAAGTCTTCATTTTCATTATTAATGACATAACTAAATAGTTTTTACTGCAGCATTAGCTTGCAACTAGTAAATTATATAATATTGATGTAAACACAACATACGCCGTGCCGTAATTATAAATGTTATGTGCTTGCTATATACCATTACCAATATATAATATATGTATGTGTATGTATATAATGCTATAGTTAAGTAATATGACTCAATATAATACATTATATTACTTACCATGGTACAATATAGCCAGATACTATGGTACAATACATATTATATACGAATACATAAATTTGTAATTATTGGTTGATTAGAAAATAACAGTTTATTACCAATATACAATATTATATTAATTATTACATAATATTACACACACACACACAAATAGTATTGTTTAGCTATCGTATTATAATCTTTTGTGTGAGGAAAAATTTATGGGAGCTTGTCAATTTTGAAAAGTTATTTGATACAGCATGGAAAATAGTACAAATCAGGTTTACTTATGTCTCAACATTTAATCGTGAATTTATGGAAATTTTGTTTGTTCTACAATTTTAAGTTGTATTCTTATTGTTGAACAATTTTATATTTTTAAATATTATTTTTTTTAATAAGTAGAATATACGTTGATATTTAGATATAATAAAATTTAAATGTATGAAAAAACATACCTCAGAAAGTAAATATGACTACTTTTAATTGGTCTACGATTTTAGACATCGATAAAGATTGATCATTTTCTTAGCATTGTTACATATATTTTATAAAATGAACATCGTAATAAATTATTCAAAAATTATTATCTGCTCTTAATATTCTTTTAATTTATCTTCATATCGTCGTCTTAGTGGCAGCTACACCTCGCAGATCTCTCTCGAAGTCTGAAATCCGTTTTTGGTTGTCTCAAATCCCTCCAATATGGCAACACGCCTTTTTTGATTGCTTTAGGTTAGGAAGTACGTAAGAAACCTCATTCGAAACTCTATTCAAAATCATTTCGAAACTCCAGTACATATAGCAGATGTGTGATCAGCACCTCTCGGTCAACTGGTGTTAACCTTAATCAAAGATCATGTGCTCCTTTTTGGGCTGGGTAAATCAAGGGTGCGTATGGCCAATATTTGTAGGATTGTTTACATAGTAGAGCGCGAAAGAAAATGCAAGCCGCACCGTGGATCAAACCATTGGCATGGTAGCTCGATAGCTGCCTTAATTTTTATCTTAAGACTTCCTGTTTTAATATTCTTATAAACCATTTTATTGTAAAAAGACAAAATATTAATTTAATCGTAAAATTTGACTTAATAGGTCGAAATCCAACATTAAGTGTGATTGCTAAAAACAATAACTCCTTGCGGAAAGAAAACAATTGCTGTATCACAGTTATGTCAAACATTCTTTGATTACCCGGCTACTAGAATGATGTAATTGGTGTAAAACTTTATAACAAACCAGATGTAGAGAAAAGTTTGATTTGAGTGTTTGAGTGTAATTCCATCGAATTTTTCCCATATCAACGGTTTTATATTTAGACATTGTTAACGATGAAAGGCACACTATTTTCATATAACCAAAATTGACCATTAGTTTTCCTATTTCAACGTTATAACTACTGTCATAAATGCATAAGTAATGATTCCATTCAAACAAGTAAAAGTTTAATAAAAATAAATATATTTAAAAATAAAATTAAAACTTAACTTTAAATTGTAATATTATAATGCTTATAATCCTTAATTAATTTTAAACTATAATATTTGTTGCTAATATATAAATAATTGTAATAATAATTAGTTTGTGTGTTAATATCGAAACAATCTGTGTGCTACATATATGTATAGAGTCGACTTTGAAATTAATTCCAACGAAATCATCACAAAACCGCTAATCACTTTATAATAACACCAGGTAGGTTGATATCAAAGCAATGTGAGAGAGGCAAGAAGAGCTTTAGATATAACACTACCTATCTCGTTAGTTAGTTTATGACTCTATATACAGAACGCAAAACGTAACCTACATATTCATGGAGTGAATTTGTTTTGAAATGAGATGATCAAAGAAATTCATTTTGGTGGATCGAAACAATTTGTGTTGTTGGCTGGGAATACTTTTAGTTCAACTAATACATAAAGTTTAATGAACACAATTTTGACATCAAAATCTATTTATGACATTAATAAGCGCTTCTCGAATTGATCCTTTGAATTTTTAAATTACTGCAATCGTGGAGTCTTGTTTAAAATAATTACACTTTCATGAACTATTTGTAAGCTGATTGGAGGAGAAACGTGGCTTCGATAACAGATACTTGAGTCTGAATATTCGATCAAATAATTATAATTATTTATGGATAAGACCAATAACTTTTCGTATTATTAAACGCATTCAAGGTGCTATATAAAATTAGCCACAAATTTATATATAAATTGCATTGTTTCGGCCACCGTACATAAAGTATAAATTTAAATGTATAATTATTATTTATATTTGAAATAAAAAAAAAAAAAGCTTAATTCTTTTTTAAGTTTACCATCATTGTAATTAAAAAATTTAGAATTATCCAAAATTATACTTTTTTTAATTTTTTGATTTTGGTTTCAGTGGAAATGATGCTATTTGGGTTTGTATCATGCTTCTAGTGAAAACTAGTAAAATTTAATTATACGTTTTTTCGGGTAGTTAAAAAAATTTAATATATCCTTTTTATCGTCGCAACGAGTCAGCTTTACAAATTTTCAGCGGAATTTTCAATGGAGTTTCAATTGTATATGTAGGCAACAGACAAGCAGATACAACAAGTTAAAAGAAAGGGAGTATTAATTACCAATGCAATTTCTCTGATCATTTTTACTATTTTCCACTTAATATCTTGTTATTATTCAATGGTTTTTGTATGACATTTCCTAAACATTTAGAATGCAATTGTTTTGTTACACATTTTCGCGACTTGTGGACCTTTAATCGATTAGAAAATCCCATCCTCGTACTTTACACAGTACGGGTAGCTAACATTGATGCTTCAATTATTGTTATAAAACGCATGATAAAAATAACATGAGTTTTTCTAGACATTATTAGGAGCAATGTCAATAAATACAAAGCTACAATATTTCCGTGTAAAATATGATATTGTCTTAGTTCAAAATGAATTGACTCTCTCTACCAGATTAACTTAAATACTTATGATATTAACTGTATTTATATATGGATAAATTTCATTACCAATTGCAGGTAAATATTATATTAGTGTTTATGTAGATATAACTATAGTAAATTATTCAATGTAACTATGTAACTTCATATTAATAATTATTATATAATTAATTAGAATAAATATAATCAGGATTGTTTGTCAGACTAATAGCATTAATATCAACTAAATAAAATCGTACAATATAATTAGAGCAGGTATTTCAATTAAAATATTACATTTAATTATATTATAGTTTAAACGAAATTTTAATTGGTTAAGCTGCCATCAGAATTTCAATTGGCAATATGCAATATTATAATATACAAAGATCTGTCAATTGGTTATCACTAATTATTTCATGTAAAAATAGAAATCGAAATTGCTAAAATTATATTAAAATTAACTGTGAAATAAATCAAAAAATATTTTATTCTGGAACATATTTTAATGACGTCATTATAAAAAGATTTTATTGTGATTGTAATTATTAAAATTTTAAAATTTGACTGAACATTTTTCGTGATTGAAGGCAATTAAGTTATGTTATATGAAAAGCCAACTAGAAAATTAACCAAGACAGATCAATTACCACATACATTATGAATATATTAAATTATTCTTTGTACTTAATTCCAAATTTCTTTGAAATTATTATTAACCATTAGTGATTAAAATGTTTTAAATACATTGTTGGCAGAGAATTAAATAGAGGACAAGGAAGGATATTAGGTTTATTCATGATTATAGTAAAAAATTCCACAATATATTTTTATATACATTATTGTAGCAACAAATAATATTTACACTTTGCACTAATAATCATGTAAATAATAATATTCTTGCGTGTATCTGTATACATGAGACACGTCACAAGAACATTAAGGAGAAACTGTTGACTGTATTTTTTAACATTGATTTTTTTTTAAGTACCTTCATATGTGTAATAACTCAATGGCTTCTCTGACTAATCGTAAACGAAACACTAATTTTGGTCTTAATAGTTAAATTTAATTATTCTATATACATATATAGAATATGTGTACAACTAGTAGAATACGTTAAGCAAAGATGCAGTTCCCTCAAAAGGATTAAACATTTTTTTGACGACTAAATAGTATATGAAAATATTGACGGTAAAACAGAGATAATTTAAATGATAATTTAAAATTGTTATCTGCCAAGTAAGTATTTGATTATTTCAATGAAAAAAGCAAATACAAATAAATAAAAGTGTATTTTATATAATTAATTTTGTTCTTAACAAGATAAATTTTTTTACCCAGCCTTCCCATGTTTTTCTAAATCGATTGAAATTATTTCCCGTTTTAGGGCCTCAAGGATTGACGTTACAGACTCTCTCTGTTTCTTCATTCCTTAAATAAACATTTATCTATGGCAGTCACATGAGTAAACTGCATTGAAGATTATGTTTGTTTACTTCTATAGTTGTATGAGGCAACAAATAATAATAATGTATCGTTAATTCATTTCTCCTAAAAATTCTTGGCAATACTTCATTAAAAACACGCATTTCATTTCCTTGCCTGATTGCGTCGAATACTATTATATACATATCGGCATAGCGTATGACGGGCACATTGAATCGAAGTTAATTTGTATATTTAGTATTTTTTTAATGGTTAATATAATACTATTAATGCAATCTAAAGTAGTATTTCAAGATTGAAATAATAAAAAATATGACACGCGTACACAAATTTAAACCTGCGTATGCAGAATGAAGATAAATGTGGTTTTCTGCTGCTATGATATCTCTTTATCCACTAATATTATCACCCTTCAATGGACTAGTTGTTCCAAACTATCCAAAAGTTTTTAATGGTTTTTAATGGCAAATTAAGGTTTGTTTTTGAACCAAACCCTTGGATGAATGGAAAAATGATTATAAATATGGAATTTTTTAAGAAATAACTTATGACGCCGTTTTATCATCAAAATCACTCTTGTTAAGTTTTTAATCATTTTTAAGGTCATAACAACGTAAAAATAACTGATATTATCTCTGCATATCATTATCGTCAAATTTCATTATATGGATTTGTAAAAATGGTTTACCTGTTTCGAAATTCAGCAAAAGCTTTTGAAATATATTTTTTTTAAATAATTATTGCCAATGTTTTATTTGCTGAACTATCGTAAGTGTATAGTTTTGTATGTTATTTATTTTGGTAACAATAAGCCTATAATCAATTTAATATTTAGCATTTATATGAATGGATCAGACAATTTTGTATTTTAGAACTTTTGATCAAACATTTCTAGACAAAAATAAAAAAGCAAAATCATTAAAACAATTTCAAATCTTGGGATAATTTCCATTGCTTAATTTTGTTGTTCTTGTTACCCCCTTTTCATTATCCAAAATTTCTCAATATAAAGCTCAAGTTTAAGACGGGCACTTAATCTCTTTTTTATCATTTTTAATTGACGAATAAAGTAAGACGTTATAAATTCGACAGACTTGGATAGATTTTTTAAATTGAGCATTAAATACATCATTGACTAAGTTATATCAATAGTTACATTTTCGTTTAGAAAAATTGATAAAACCTGTAACCATGGATTTTTTAATTTATTTGTATGAATTTGAATTATAATTTCGTGATTTATTGTTTAATCGAGTTTTTAAATTGGCTTTTATTTTTATTATTATTATAGTGGATATAATAAAAATGAAATTAAAAAAAACTGAACGTGAAGTATAGCTTGTGTGTAATTTTATACAAAATGTTGCTTTTATGTTTTGATTAATTTGTGATTAGTGTTATTACATTTAAATTAGATAATTTTCAATTTAATTCCTAGAATTAGTAAAACTTTGTTTGAAAACACACAATTGTTAATATTTTTTCTTTTTACGTTGATAAGATATGTCTCCTATTAAGTAATAAAAATATATTGGATTTAGTAACTCGATACTCATCACGTCAAAGATAATATAAAATCATTAATCCTGCCAATAAGGTCGTTTAAGACGCAATCACGTATGCAAATGAAAAAATACATTAAATTTTATTACATATCGATAACCCTATTTTTTAATTTATCTTAATTAACGGTTCAAAAGTTCAATCATAGATCGTCATTGAACGATTTTGTTCATTTACAAGCTTGATCTTATTTTTTATGCTCTTTTACTAAAATTTTGTTCTAAACTTGTGACGAAAATTAATATACCCTGACATATTTTATACAGTATGCCTACTAAAGTTGGCTCCATATGTGAAATTTTTTTTATAAGGTTTACGAAAAAAAAGTTATTCTTTGTAAAAATATCGAAGTTATTACAATCAGCTATTTATTTTTTACATCCAATGTACCGAGTTTCCATAAATTGAAAATGTGTGATAGGATTTATCATTAAAACTTATAATACCTTTTTTTATTCGCATTTCATCAAAGAGATTTCAAAAGCAATTTTCCCGTTTGAAAATAACAATGTCTTGCAATAGTTTAAACAATTTCGGTATAAATAATTTTGCTCCGGGTTGTTCCCTAGTAACATGGAAGAGAATGGCGTATACAAATTAAAATGAAATAGTTTTCTGTACACATTCCTCGATTTTTGTTAAATGGTGTTTGTTTCGGTAGACTAGTTATTTTTATGCAAAATGCTCAACTTTTTTTTTTTATAAAAATCGATTCCATTTTAAGTACTTACTTATTCATTGTTAAAATAATCAGTTAATATAATTATTCAATCAAAAATCCATTAGCAAACTTTAAAAAAAGTATGTCTAAAATTATTTTAAAAAACTATGTACTAAAAATTATAATACTGACAATTAAAAACAAGTTATTATATAATCAAGATGAATAAAAAAAAAAAAGTTCGTTAAAAATTCGTGTGACTTGAATCAAACAACTTGTGCCTGGTGACTTGGCTGGGTTGAGTTGAAGTTGGTGTAAGTAACATGGCACGCAAAACATATGAGCAACACGCAAACATAAATTTATAAATAATAAATTATGTATGTCCTTTTATTATCATTATACAAATCAAATCAGTTTTCATTCAATCATCATTCTTTATTGTGTGTGTAAATTTTTTATTTTCTCACAAAGAGAACTAACTAGCCACCACCATCATGAGCTGTATGCATAATTTGTTCCTTAATTAGAATTTATCAAGTGAATTAACTAAATGATTTATATCACTGATATATCTAGATACAATTTATGTACGTATTTAAGCATAATTTTGTTGTCACGTTATTAAAATTACTGCCATGTTGAATTAACAATGTAACCTTCTAATATATTCATCTATGTTATTTTAGTGCACCTGGCTTTTGACTTTGATTTAAAATCAACTTAAGTACTCATTCTTTGATAATATAAACACATGTTTTTAGGTTAAAGTTTAATACTTTTGAGAGTTAAGAATTTAAAGGTTGTATATTTAATTGTATTGCAAAAATAATTTCGTATTAATTAAACAGTAAATGAGTTATCAATTGAATTATTGTTTGCCATTATGCAATCAACACCAGAGTTTGAAAATCATTAGCAGGAATAGAAGTCAAAAAAAATGAAATAAAATTTTGAATTATTATTGTGGATATTAAAACATAAAACAAATTTTCAATTCAAACAAACCATACAAAATGATAATTTCAGTTCGGATTGATCTTTGATATGTCGATCAGATAGATATGTATTAATTTAAAAAATATTACAATAAAAAAAATATTTTTATAATTTTTTAAAACACATTTCATTTTAATAAATTATGCTTCAATTATACATAATAAGTATTTTGAATAGCCATGGATACCGACCATTTTCATTCATAAATAATATATTTGACATACCGATGATGACGGTAATTCTGTACTTAATATGTATGGTAATATAATTTATATCTATTTATCTATAAACCAACATCATATATATTCATAGTACTAACGACGTCATCCATCTGCCATCATAATCACAATTTAATCTCAGAAAACTTTTTGAAAATATCTGACAATTTTATTAATTAACGTGTGACAAAACAAAAATAATGAGGTAGGATTTACAACACTCTTATAACCTACATAAACTATAGTCAACTATATTCCGTGTGTTTTAAAAGTGTATTCTCTATGCTCTGACAATAATACGCATTTTTATACCGACTTTGTGTGTGAGAATATAAAATTTTGTGCAAATTGTGAAACATTAAATAAAGGCATTGACATAATTTTGGTACGGGTGGTCAGAGCTGATTGATAATCTATTTTAGATCTTAAATCATATTATAATCCAGATTAATTTATAACAAACTATTGTGAACTATATGAACTGCATATTTAGTATATGTAATGAATGTTAATGAATGAATGTAAATTCAAACATTGACATCCAACCATTTGCCGGGTGTTTAAACCAATAACACTGTTACGTTCACTTATTTTTACAATATATTTCTTAATTATATGTCGCTTTGTTCTGGTACAATTTAGTCTTTCTAGACTTCTTTTTATATTTCTACTGGAGCCACAGACTTAAAATTTTAAGCATAGTTCACAGAATAAGGTGAATTTGTTATATTTTACATCGAAAATAAAACTAAACTCAATATCATAAAAAAAGTTGAACTAGTATTCGTCTCTTTTAAATAAAACAAACATTTTCTTTGTAATTCATAAACAAGTGTTGATTATCCTTCTAGGCATTTCGAAGATTTTCATCCCCATCGATTAATTCCAGCACTTCACATTGCGGTTTTTAAAATAACGAATAATTACCTTGTAGAAAACTCTAAAATCCGCCGATATGGGTAGGTATATGTTATGAAATAAAGAAAATCTATTTTTAAATATATATATATATATATATATAAAAAGTGAAAATTCATTGAACATTACAAGTTCAATTTATTCAGAAGTTGTTTCCACATTTTATATGTACATCCGTATATAACTAATATGCGCAAGACTTAGTATATGTAGAAAACTTCCAAATTAGATATTTTATACCAGCCATTTGTCACCTAAAACTTTCAAAAACTTTCGTAATACCATTTAGAAACAAATACAAACATACACGAGTATATACCAACACATTCGCATAGAAATAAAGTGTATATTACATCAGTATGTAAGTAGGTATATATGGTACATAAAATAACATTAATCTATTTATTGAAAACCAAACATTCACATGAGTTTTATCAAAATTTATCATTTTCATAAAAATATATTCCATATTTAGGACATTTTATGCGCAGCAGAGTATATACAATATACAGATCGTTTTTTTTTTTTTTTTTTTGTATTTCTGGGCATTGCAGAACAATGTAAACAAGTGAAGATAACAAATAACATAATGGTCCAGTATGTCTGAATAAGTTTTAATCAGTAACAGTCATAATATTGTTATTACAGTTAAAAACATTTAAAAACAATATGAATTTATTGACTAGATTTTTGTACTCGACATACATAATATGTCAGACAATATTAATTTTAATCTGAAGTTTCTTAACGCTAGGAAATATTGACCGCACAAACAAAATTTTGGTATAGGTGTTCATAGAAACACCTAATTAGTCCTTTTCCGATTGCCTATGTGTCGATCCACCTGTCATCACAATAACACAAAATATATCGAGTTTAAATATTGTTGACGTATCATTAAATAAGTTTAAGTTCTTGAATAAGCAAGATCGTTCCATTTGGTCAAATATATCCGTGACTCAACTTTTAATCTATAAAATATAGAAGAGTTCAAATACAAAAAAAAATTGTATTTTTTTTGAATCAAAGAAATTTTGCGTAATCATTTTTTCGTATAGTTTTAGAATTAACCACAATTCAAACTCAAATTTGGCTAATAAACATATAGAATTCGCCACAATCAAATTTAGTTAATTATTACATATTGGTAATTACAATACACATTATTATACAAGTATATATAACTGTATAGACTGGATATTTATAGTATTTTATGAATGCTTATCAAAAATAATCAAAAAAATGAAATTCAATCATATATCGAGTATCTTAATAATTAACTCAGCTAATTGTAATAATCTTTACTTATTTGTATATAATTTTTAAGTTTATATTTCAATTTTACCTAATATGATGATCCAATTCATTTTAAAGATTCAAAAATATTATTAAAAAAAATTCTGTATAAGTTTGGGTAGGTATATATTTGTTGAGAGTTCACTTTTTTTATTATTGTTAATTTATTATTTATTTCTATGTTTATTGTTGCTACAATTTTATAGTTCTAATACCGTTTTGATAAATTTTTATAGAATCGTTAAACATTTTTATGATAGCCGTTATGTTACGTTTAATTTTTATTTATCAGTTGTTCGTTTTTTTTTTCATGAATTTTTATGTGATGAGAAGAACAAGCGATGTGAAGAATTTATAAACAGTTAAATACTATCAACTGGCTAAATATTTTTAGTCCAATCATCTAAATGAATGATCCTAGAAATCAAACTGAATGAGCTAAAATTTTTGTACAAACCTTTATTTTGGTATTATAGAAGTTGTCTTAAAAATTACAATTGGTCACTTATAAGGAACCTTAGATATTTAAGGTGAAAGGTCCCAAGAATCTGTTATTCAATATTTCGATTTATCTGCGTCCAATCGTATTTAGAGCTGTAGAGGATAAAATTATCTAGAAGATTTATCTGAAACCTTTTTTTTATATGTTGAATCGTTTACGAGATAGAGGGTACAGGAGGTGGAGCAGTTGATTGAAGTTCAATCGTTAATTACACTTTATTATACTTGATTATTCATTAAATATTTCTTAACTTACTATTTTATACCTTGAATTTATAAATATTCCTTATAAGACAAGGAGCATTATTTAATATTACTTTATTTTTGCATACAAATAATGAAATAATGCAGTAAATCATTTTAAATATATTAAGAGCTTATTGTAAATCTTATATATCTTATATTTAAATCTTATTTTAATTAAAGACAATTATATTTACAGTAGAAAAAAAAGATAAATTTAATGTCGTTTTTATCCATATCAAAATTGTTATTATTATTAATTATTATTATTGTTAATCTTCATCTTCTTTATAGTTACATTCATCTTCCGGCCAGCCATCTCTTTCATCATCCAATGCTTCGTGGTCATTGAAATTTATTATAAGTAAGCGCTCCATTTTCTGTACCCTCTGCCTCGAAAATGGTTCAACGCATAAAAAAATGGGATAAACTTATGGACCTTTGATCCTGAATATCAACAGTAGTTATAATGTAAATTGCAAACCAGTTTGTTAGAAATTATACAAATTTGTCTTTTTTTTTTTCATTTCAAATCTTTGTAAAATTAATTACATTCAGCTGATAATGATATTGATCAAATAACCCACTTGGAAAGACTTTTGCTTGTTTTATAGAATTGTCAATTAGTGATCCGATTTTTTCTATCTAAAATTGAAATTATAAAAACTGTATTAGCAAGCCAAAATATCCCATTAGTATAAAGTTTGTAGAGCTAGCTATCTATTAAGCGCGCAATTAAAATTTTTGGTATTGATCATTGTTCATTGATTCACCTAATTAGTTCATTTCCGTCTGTACGATTATCCACCAGTCAATCTGCCATGAAGATAAAACAAAACCAATACGAGATAGTGAAATAGCCAAAGTTTTATTGAAGTGTTCTGGATCTAAAGTCTTAGTTCTTGAAGGATCAAAATTGGTCAATGGCGTTTTAAGATCTATAACCCAACTTTTGAACCATTAAACATTTTTGATGTTTTAACCCAAAGAAATATATATATATTTTTTAATATTAATACTTGGATGCCATCATTCAGTAAAATTAGAAACCATTTTATATCATCCATAACAAAGTTTGAGATTAATCAAATTATGATATTGTTTTTTTCTCACCTTGTAGTATCTGTTTAAACGTAATTTTATTTATAAAAATGTGTTTAATCATCAAAAAATTTCTTATTTAATAAATCTCTTTTGTTGTTCGTGTGTTTTTTAAATTAATTTCTATTTATGTATTTTTGAATTGAATAGCATTTAATAAAGTATTTTGATTGAATTAGCCGTAAAATTTTTAATTATGACATTTTAATATTAGTCTAGAAAGCAGAGCAGTGTGTTTAAAATTGAATTTGAATATGCTCAGAAGTAGATGCTTTTTTGGTGCTGCAAGATTATTAGGAAAAATAGATGTATTGAAGGCAGTCCATAAAAGGTCCTAAAAAGAACCTCAATCTGGTTTATATATATATATATTATATTTTTTGATTTTTTAATCAGAACTCAATGTCTCTGCCAGCATGATATCACGGCTGCAGTAAATTTTAATGACTCAATTTTTTTTAAATGCACACCATAAAATCACCTAATTCCGGTATTAACATTATATTATACATGTTATTTTTTAATGACTATAGCGCATTATAATGACTAAATTTTCTTAATTATGTGCTCTGCTAGCTTGACCCGTATGGTATTTCATTCATTTATGTTTTCGTTTATAAAAGCTCGGTATTATATTCTTAATTTTTTATTTTTAAAGCTCAAACTTACTTTTTACGTCGCAGCATTGTCAGACAATTATTCACGTTTTATGGGAAATGATAACGAAAAGTTCGAATTATGAATAATGAAAGTGTTTTTTTTGTAATAATTTTTAACGTTTCTCAGTGGCAGCAAATGCTAATATAAAATTACCACTTTAGACATTTATTCGAAACTACAAAATTATTTTATATTGAATTCTTTTTTTTTTTTTTTTTTAAAAAAAACTCAATTGATCGTAAAAGTGCAATAAAACTTAAAAATATACTTGTAGTCATCATAAAATTATATAGTAGTATGTATTTTTACTACGATAATATATCCATGTACAATATTTTATTGAGAATAAATAATATAACTACAAAATTAGAAATAGGCTATAGATTTTGTATGAATAGAATTTTAAAATATATGCTAATTCAATTAGTATCGTATTTCTGTACAATCGATATAAATAATTCATCATAATTCATAAAAAAACACATGATGTTGTCTACCAAGCATCTGAGATAAAATTTATTGTCTAAGTCTTTTGATATCAATCGATTTTATTTGGTCCATGTTGAAAAGGATTTTATATCAACTGTAGTTTACTTCAATTCCACAGCCGCTTGTAAATTTATGATTGGATCAATTGAACACGACAACTGGTAATACTATCCAAAATGGATAGTATTCCAATATCTCCCATTGAATGACGTTTGTATTTGCTTACTTGGTACTTTGTTTGAAACATATTATATATTTTGATTTGGGTCAAATTTTACGTTATTCTATTTTACATCAGGAAAATCGATGTTCACTGTGTATTTAGGAAGATGTATATTACAAAAACACTTCAACGACAATTTTATAAGCGGTATTTTAACTTAAATGTCAGATGTATTTTTATACAAGAAATTAAAATTTCGCTGTAATCGATTATTTGAGAAATTCGATGCTCAACAAAAAATGAAACAGAAAATTACTACATTGAAAATTATTGTATTACCACAGTAAATATTATAAGGTTATACAACTTCGAGACCATAAAAGAATTACATATTTGCCGGGAATCGAGACTCAGATCTTTCAATTGTTAGTCGGGAGTGTAACTATCTCAACTATACATCTATACCACAAATGAAACATATACTTGATAGGCAAATACTTGTTTGTAATATTTTCAGCGCACATATTTTGTTATTGTATATAGTTTATATTCAAATATGTACCTGATTGTGTTATCATTATTATGAACACAAGCAAAGTGTTTCATTTTTGTCTACTATTGTCATTGACAACTTGTACAGAAGTGGAAATCTAAGGATAAACGTATTTTATTAAAATATTGCAAGGATTAAAAGTATTACAGATTTGTCTTGATGTGTAATAGGAACTAGGGATTTTCCCATTGTATGTCCTACCAAGTACACACACATGTATGGTACACAACTACAGATCACTCTTTGTGTTTATACTACAAATCAAAGTACCAAAAGAAAACTCAAGTATAAAACTGTGCTTATAAATATGGTTGTTATTTTCTTAATTAAGTATTGATTATATCATTTTGCATATACGTCGTTTTAAATGAATAAAATCTAATAAAAAAACAAAAAACTATGAATCATTCCCTTGCTCATGAACGTCTTGCGTAGGTGTATTGTTGAATCGATTAATTTTAATAGGAATACATAAGTAAAAAGTAATATAACTACATACGATACGAATGTTTATATAGGAGTTAATATTAATTATGGAAGTACTTACTTGATGGTTGACTGTCAATAGAATTATAATACGATGGTGCAACGCATGCTTCCGTAGGACTGATAGGCCCTGGTGATTCCACTTTTATATCAGAAGTGGAATGAATATATGAGCCACTAGTGACTCCCGGCGATGCTGATGATATTCTTGAAGAAATTTGTGAAACGCCATCGTCTTTACTCCAATTATTTGTTTCCCGTTGATAAGTTTTTGTACACTGTTTTTTTACCATATAACACCGTGGCATTTTTTCCAAAAATGATTTTTATTAAAAAAATATAAATTTTAAAACTAGTTGTATTTTTTATTTGTAATTAATTACTTAATAAATTTATATATTTAAAAAATTTCTTTTAAATACTAAAACAATTGATACTAAAAATCTGTATTAAATATTGCTTTCGTTGTTAAATTCTGGTCGAAATATATTTTTAATAATTTAAGAATACTGGTTTATATTTACTATTTATATTTAAAAATTATTTTTTAATCAGATTAATACTTTTTTTTTTTTTTATAAAAAGATGCCGACTACTACGACAAAGCTTAAGCAACAAGTTGTCTAATAACAGGGCGTCTCGACGTTCGTATAAACTCATCCAACAGGTAAACAAGTGTTCGTCGATCAGAGCTAACGCAAATGAAACACAAAACACTTTTTTCTTTTTTTATTATGTTTATTTATTTTTTTTGAGAAGGTAACGATGTAGATTGTAAAAAATATGTTTAATTTTCTTTTGGGAAGATCTTTTGAAGCACTCAACTTTTTGAATTTATTTATTTTTTTTTATTGGACGGGCAAGCTTTTATGATGTTGTATACATTGTTTTTAAATATGAATATTTTGTTTATATTCAGCACACTTTTTGGTCCACAAATTTTTAAATGAACAATCAAGTTTTTAGTTTTGGCTACATAAATGTTTATATTATATCGTAGCCCTCCATGCGTTCACTTTTTTGTCGCATGTTGATAAATTTCTCATCGACGATAAACATTTTCTTGTTGCATGACGTCAACAATAATTTGTAATAGAAGTAAATGGCGCCGATTGTTTCATATTGTTGCATAACAAATGTATATCACAAAAGAAATTAAAATATATTATATTATATTTATAATTAGAACACTTTATTTTTTAGTTTATTGTATTTTAAAACCCGAATTCTTAATTATTTTCCAAGTAATTCCACATAAGAGTGTTTGTTTCGTTTCACTTTATAGTACAATCGTTTGACGTTGCACTTGTTTTGGCGTTGGTAACCACTCCCTTCTCTCAAATAATGCCTGTTGTTCATGTGTATATTGTAAGGGTTGTTTAGACGCCATATTCAATACGCATGCGTTGTTCACATCATTTTCATTTACAGTACATCGTTACTATTCGGCATTCAATCGATTTCATTCCCGATGTATGTCTATATTTTATCCATATCATACAAGTGCTGTGCATGTGTGTATGTATCTATACCCGACACCTGTTACCAGCATCGTACCTATACATCTTTCTCATACTCTCGCTATAAAATTGCATTGAGGGGTAGTTTATATTTCACCCTATTACCTACCCACTGTACATAACTAACTAAAACAGTACAGTCTGTCATATTACAAATACATATTTTGCATCAAATCTGCTTTACTGTAATACAGTGAGTAAATAGGAGAGATTCTTGACTTATCATTAACACGTACGAGAATAAATAAAGATGTAGACTTTAATTGCAAATTGAGAATTTATTGTTGATTATTATTTATTGATTTGTAAAAATTAATCTATATATAAAAGTTAAATTTCCGTGGGTGGCTTACTAAAATCCATTTCACCCAATTTGAGTATTTAATAGCCCAAATGATACTTCTTGAGTCGCTGAGTGTTCGTAGACCAAAAATGTCTAACTTAGAATGGGAAAATCTCATAGAGTTTAAAGTCAAGTTGAATGTCCGCCCATTGCTCTCCTAGCTCAAATGAAAGGTTTTGAGCCTTTGATTGTTTTTACCAAAACGAACCCTCTATGTTTATTTGAACTGGAGATATATGTCATACAGAACTATCACAATACTTGAAGAAAGAAACGGTCGATAAGAAATGCATATGAAGTAATTTGGCATGATCATTCAGTGACTCAGTACCTATCATTTCAGCTATTAAACTCTCAAGTTGTAGAGTGTTGTGTGTACAACTCACACTCATCACCTTTTTTATGTGATTTGCATGAATAATTGTATGAATTCGGTTTGTAAAATATCACAGTTGTTTAGAATTTAAGATTCAAAGTTATAGCAAAAGAATGCACTTAACGAGTCGTCGAATACAAGTGTCTAGCGTCAATGCGTCGATCACACTGTAGATTTTACAAATTTTATATATATATATATATATATATATATATATATATATATATATATATATATATATATATATATATATATATATATATATATATATATATATATATATATATATATATTTATTTATTAACTTAAGAATTATAAATTTTCTTAGAACAAAGTATTATAAAACTTAAAAAAAAAGAGAAAGTTGGATTTCTTTGGATCAAATTGACTGATTTTGCTATGCACTGTTAAAGTTTAGAAAAAAGCAAAGCACTGTTAAAGTTTAGAAAAAAGCATTGCAAAACTTCAGATAGCTGCTTCGTTTTGTTTTAGAAATATATTGATGACTGGGAGATGACGGGGCAGGCAGACATTGGCTGCCTGCCAATGTCTGATTGCCAATGCCTGCGAATGAAATTACAGACCCAAACGATAACTTTGTGCTTCCAGATTGTAATAAACTACTTTTATCTATGAATAAAAATTAAATGGCAAAGTTGTAGGTAGTAAAAAAATCTACAACTTTTGTATTACACTTTTCACGTAACTTAAAAATTTTTTCGATTGAAAATTAGGGTGCTTTTTCCATTTTTATTCAAAATAAGGTGAAAAAATATATTTTTAATCAAAAAAAAAAAAAAAAAAAAAATTACGTTGTATTTGGAACATAAAAAGGTAAGTTTGTACCAAATTTCGTTAAAAAAAATTTTTTATAAAAGATAGAAATAAAAAGGTGAATAGAAACTTATTTAACTTTTTCTACAGCCGAAAATCGGGAAACAACGTGTTTTATCCTTAAAAGCTCATTCCCTTCCACTTTCCGTGCTTACTTATTATTTTTTAATAATTTTTTTTTGAGTAAGAATGGGAATTTTCTGAATGTAATCAATGTGCCAACCAAAAATTAAAATCGAACAAGGCGTTAATTTTCCTTTCATTGTTATTATATTTTTCCGTTTCCAATGGGTTTTATTCTACTTTTTTTTATTAAATTATTTTTCCTTTCATTGTTGTTATTTCATTGTTTCCTTTCATTTTTTAGTTTCTAAAATCATCGATCCTGGTCTATTAGACAAACTTTCTTCAAAAGAAAAAAATAACTGGAATTTCATATGGCAATCTTTCTAAAATTTATATGTTTCCCATATGCAGATCTATAAAGTTTAATATTCCGTAGGTTAAATAAATATATACTATAATTTTCTTTAAAATTATTCAAAAAATGAAAATCGTAAAGAAAATGCATTAATTTTAATAAACCTTTACTATCCTACATATAATTTTACATCATCATTTCAAATAATGTTTATTATTATTTATACATTTATTTTACCTTTTTTTATTTAACTATATCTGATATGTAAGGGTAAATATGGTGGAATATAAAATGCACTGGGTGGACTCTTATATTATATTGCAAATACTATCGGTAGAAATTTATCTCTTGAATCAACCATTTCTTATAGATAGAATATATATTTTACAGTCTGCACGTGTCCCTTTCATTTCATTGTTCTTGAAATGATAGTTGACTGAACGAAGTGAGGTCTATGGTATATCTAGACGGTTTTGCATTTCATGTGTATCTAATCTAATCTATCTATCTATGTTTTGCTGTAACTTTTTTGGGCATTTCTATTTGAATGATGAAAAGGTCATTGTCTCGATTAATGGCAAAACTTTTTTGTAGTTTTTTTTTATACATTCTAAAATTTAAGGAAAAAATTATTGACACAATTAACAAAATTTTTTTTATGTATTATGGCCTAGATAGATCCAAAATCTAAATATTGTCTGTTTCAATACATTGTAATGCAAAACCTCGTCATATGGAAATTTTTTTAGATAAAACAAAACTAAAGTTAGTTACAACTTTGCCATTTAACTTTTTTTTCTCCATAAAACATATAGTGTTGCCGGAAATCAAGATAAACAGTATGTTACCCTTTAAAACTCATTCCCTTCTACTTCCCGACCTCAGATCACCCTTCAATTGTTCCATTCATTTTTGATTTTTCACTTCTTACCAGTTTTATAGGTAAAAACCTAATCTATTATATTAATACAAAAACTAAAAATTTTATATTTTAGTTTTTGTATGTTTAAGGTATGAAAGACCATTCTGTATTGAAAGAAATTATGGTAAAAAAATAAAAATTGGTAGGCTGATT
This sequence comes from Chrysopa pallens, assembly GCA_020423425.1. Classification (NCBI taxonomy): domain Eukaryota; kingdom Metazoa; phylum Arthropoda; class Insecta; order Neuroptera; family Chrysopidae; genus Chrysopa; species Chrysopa pallens. The sequence goes on along the minus strand of CM035593.1, from coordinate 71,572,099 downwards.
TTATATTGGTATATACACATATTAAGGTGGATAGATATAATAATGAAACATGATTGTTTTTCTACTTGAAACTTTCCATTTTTATAACTAAATTATTTATATAATAAGGTCATGACTAATATTATTTATCTGAGAACAACAGTTTGTGAATAAACTGAAAAGTCTTTGAATAATATTCCATAATTTAGTAAGCAGGTTATATTCAAACATGTGTTCCTATAAAGAACGTTTTCTTGACGTTTTCATTTTCTTATAAGACTAATAGTATCTATAAAAAAATATTGTATACGTCTATTGAAATTGTACTTTGTGTCGTTTTTTTTTTAAACAATTGTGATAGTTATTAATTGTTGCCGCTATCGTATTAATTACGACTTCGTTAATTAATTTCCATAACTTATATTGCCTGTAAAATTTAAACAAGCTAAAAGCTTTTTGATCTAATCTATAAAAAGCTGTTCACTAGTGTAGTATAAGCAGGACGGAATAAAAAGAAGAAAAATTCTAAAGAGTGAAGTTTCCAGAACTGTATGTCGGTATAATCTTCTTGAGCAACTTATCTAAAAAAAAATTACTTTTACATTGTGATGTTATACCAAATTTGTGGATGGTTTTTCAAACCCTGATCCGTTAAAAGCAATTCTAACAAGATTCATCTATAAAAAATAGAACTCTCATTTTTTACCAATAAATGTCTTAACTCTTGCTGACAATCTGGAAATGGTATTCATTTCAGACAACGTTATTTTGTCATTATTAAAAAAGTAACAAGCGACTGAATATTGGTAAGGCTTAAGTAGGGTAAATAGTTTGCAATCCTATGTTTTTGGATATATAAAATTTATCCAAATTAATTTTCAAAAGTTATATTTAACTCAATGTCCTTATTATTTACAAAATTGTTCATCTGAATTCACAAAAAAAAAAAAGATAAATAGCTTTTGCGATTGCTTACATATTATTTTCCTATTTTTGATTTCATCCATTAATTTATAAGGAATCTAAGAATGTTGTAACACATGTTACATACAATTTTAAAGACGTATTTTTTATAAATTTAAAATTTATAAAAGTCTCAATTTAGTTGCACCCTATTACAATTTCTGTTGTAATATTTTTATATCAACTTGTGAATTGGTTTCATACATAAGTTTAATATATAGCCAAATATGTTATAAATATTTATACAATGGTTATATTATGGTGAACATATTATTTACCTTCTTAGGTAAGACAGAAATGTAGAAAGAACCAGAAAAAAAGAAACAGAAAATGAAAATATTGTTACATTTTAATATAAAATGATAATTGAGTATCTAAAAAAAAAAAAAATAAATGGTGTATAAATAAAGGTATACATTTTGTTTGTTACATGTTGTTTATTTCATATTATTATTTTATACACTATTAAAAATAATACGTATTCATTGTTTAAATGTTTTTGTTTTTTCATATTTTGTCATTTGACATTAATTGTCATGACATTAATATTCTACATAGTCTTATTTAAGGTGCGTTTCAAAACACATAACGTTTTGTTATCTAAAGCTGTATGACATCACCAAAATTTATATTAAACATTGCAAATACACAAAATTGTTGACATCATAATGTGATGGCATCATAAAAACAGCATTGTCATATAATTCGTAAATAAACTTTTCAAATATCGCACATTTTTTTAGCTGCCTGTTACACTCAAACACTGTAATTGCCTTCCATCCATTTTCACGAAATCACTTAAATTGATACCAAGCAAAGAGATGTTACGCAGTTGATAAAAACGACTTGTCATGTTAGTGAAAAAATGCAAGAAATTTGAAACGTTTGAACAAAGCGGAAAAACATCGAATAATAGACCTCTTTTCTGTCTATAATTTTTACTAATAAAATTGGACAAGTATGGTTGATTCTTGGTCTATAAAAAAATTATAATATTTTCTTCGAATATCATAAATTAATATTATAATACGAATTTATTAGTTTCGTTAATAAAATTATATACATATATCATTATTAAATCGATAAAAGGAATGTTTAAAATGTTCATAAATTATAACTGATTTATTAATGGCTTTTAAATAATTTATAAATTAATGATAATAATTTTATTATTTTGTTGAAATATATATTATATTATTGATATAATTATATTGGAGAAATTTATTCCATCAACAAGTCAAAAGTTGTTGTAAAATTATCAATACAGTATAGGCAAACAATAATAGTATTTGTTGAACTGAGACTTACTTGAACGTTGTGCAGACCTTGGATGTTGAAGATAAGATGGAAAAACAAAAACGTCAGAATAATTCGAACCCGTCAGAAAACAGGCACAAGGAAATTCCCAAACATGATAGAATTTTTGTAGATAGAAGTTTGTTGAAAAAAGTTAACCCGTTTGCTATTCAAAAAGGGTGTTCAGAAAACTTGATTAAATTTTCATTCAAGAGCTTTGGCTTTATTTTAGCATAAAAACATCTTAGAGACTTCAACATTTTGGAGATAGTCGGATATTAATAATAAAATATAAAATTGGTAAAGCAAAAAATTGAACCTATTAAGAATGAGTATTTAAAAACTTACATTTCAAAAAAAAAAAAAAAAAATTATTCGTTGAAGACTAACCAGACATATAGATATAAAAGTGAACATATTCGTACATCGTGAAGAACTTTTGTGTCCATTATTGCCAGTTCTTAATCAAAATTATAAGAACATTTTTAAAATTGCTTTGAAATTTACGAAAAATATTATAAGAAAACAATTATTATAATATTTTTATGGCTTTTACAAATTCATAATTAATAATATTTACGAAATTTAATACTTTACATCTAAACGATTCCATCTTAACATCTATTTCAATTCTATTTTGATTGCTATGCATTAAATTTTTCTGTGATTGTTATAATGTCGCTGATTTAACCAGTCAATTCAGTGATTAATGCCCAGGATTAAAAAATTTCTAAAATTCTAAAATAATTGGAATTGCTGAAATAAGTATAGGATCTTCATAAAAACTGGTATATTATTCATTCCGATATGAATAGTTATTTTAAATAAAAATGGTAAAATGGGAATTTGAACTGCTTAAATATTTGTTTGATCAATTTAAGCATTTAGTTTGTACATCACTGACTTTAGTCACGCAATTTTCATTAACATACAGCTATTACAATTGATATAGGCTTTTATACACCATTATACAGAGTTTGATGAACCATAGGCCCCATATATACGAAATAAATAAGGGTATATTATATTTAGTCAAAATATTATTAACTTTTGTTCAATCAAAATTTTGTAATGTGTATTCAAGGAATTAGTCAATTTTTTTCTCGGATTATCAATGAATCTATAAACCGATCAGTAAATGTGCTAAAAGTATGGATACGAGATATAATTTTTATATTCAAATTATTCAACCGTTAAAATGACATAACGTTCATAATTGACAAAAATCGTATTGTAGAAACTGCAAATCAAAACTCATCTCTTAAGCTATAAGTAAAGAAAAATAACATTCAACTACTAATTCAACAGATTCAATTAAAAACTCTGCCACTTAACTAATAGAAAAACTAAGTAGTGCTTTATACGTTGTGAAAATTCTAGCTACCATATTTATAATCTATTATTACAATAAAATAGTTTGCCTTGATTTAAACTTACAGCGAACACTTTATAAGCCTTGGAAGCTGCATTTGAATATATTTTGCAATTTATGCATCCGCTAAGAAAAGAATTTTTGGAAACACCAAAAATATTATTTAGATGAAAATTGAAAGAGTACTTTACAGTATCACTAACTTCCACTGCTTTTACAAAACACTTGAATGGTCTATATTTGTATGTTAATATTATTGCCTTTTTAGCCATATAGAAAATGATTCTGATGACAATTTATATAGTAACTCATGGAAATACCTATGGATCGTACATATTTGAAATGTTTATTGAATTTACCTATTAATAGTTTCATAAACTCATGTAATCAAATTCAACAAAATGAAAGTACATAATATGATTTAATACTCAGATTAGTGATTTATGTATTCAAATATTATATAAATATATTCGTACAAGATGATTAGAGTAGGACTGAAAATCATGAAAAAAAATTTGGTTTTCAGTTTACGATAAATATTTAGTCAATAAATTTGAATTTTGATGTGTGTCGTTGAAGATAAATTATATATGGTTGGGATTCAATTGGAATGATTATTTTATTTTCAAAAGATGTTGTTGTTTGTAAATTAAAAAAAAAAAAACACAAGTTAATAATAATTTATTGCAATGTTAAAAAATTGTATAATAATTTGGTATAATGTCTATTTAGAAAAATATTTATTAATACGCTTAAAATTAAACATTGATATAAAAAACTATTATTTGATAAATTGATCTTACTAAATTAAAAAAAATAAAATTATATTTCATTTAAATAAGTCAACAATAAACAGTAGAATATAATTAAAAACACAATTAAGTACAAGGGGAAAAAATTATAGCATAGAAGATTTAAATAGAGTATAAAATTTTATCATTAAATTTCTCAATTTAAGAATAATAAAAATAACTTATTGATCATTGATATAGTAATGTATAAAATATTTATCTACATATATCATAGATGGCATTAAGTGTTACTATCATGCAGAGACATCTGCGAGACATAATCTATGAACAGTCCACAATTACGCATTATTACAGGCTAAATTTTGAAGTATATAAAACAAATAATTGAACCTTTTTTGAACCTCACAGATATTCCATATTGTAGTTATTAAATTACATATTAACATAAAGGAAAACTTCATTTCATATTTATGTTATTTTGTCCATTGCCTAAAACACGAGTCTGAAAACTGGAGAAATGAGACTGGAATGAATTTCCTTATGGGCTCCTCGGAGGTACGGTCTTATGTCTTCTCTGTAAGCAGTTTTTACATCAAATTTGCCAATTTCATTTTGGTTACGATTTTTTCAAGTTTTATTTTATTCTTCTGTTTGTATTAATTTATTTCATTGGTTATTTACATAATTCTTCTTGGTTTGGGTAAAAGCAATGCAATAAGAATTTTTATTTAAATTATTCAGTATGGTGTTGCTGAAAACATAAAAACTAAATTAAAAATTATTGTAAAAAAACTATTTTCTAGAGTCTAATCTTCTATTATTCGTCGAGTGGTCGACACATGGGCTTAATGTTCATTTTATAGTAAAATCATATCAAATATTACAGTAAAATCATACCAATTGTAGTAAAATTAAATTATGCTTCGCCAATAAATCTACGACCCATGAATTATTTTTAAATCTCTAGAAAAAAATTATTATTTTACGAAAATTTTGTTAGAAAAAAAAAATAACCCGAAATCGACAGGGTGAAAACAATTTTAAAAATGAAAATTTTGTGCGAATTTTTAGTTGAATATTGTTCTTAATACATATTTTACAATTGAAAAACGTATTTTATACAAAATTCAGCATTAAATTTATACAAAATTCAGCATTAACATGGAAATTTATATATGAATTATTTTGGAACAACGTCCGTCAAAACAAATTTTTTGTTTTATTTTAAAAATTAAGGGTGTTTTTCAATTATTTTTGAAGTAGCAGGGTGACAGGGCTCTACTTGTTAGCAAAAAGTAGAACTTAAAACATCTATTTTAATCTCAATCGATCAAGCCATTCCGGAGGTATTTCAGTAAATATACGACGTCTTAATGCTACCAAAGAATAAATTGAGTAATATGATAAACCTTAAATTAACAAACTTAAAATCACTCGAAAAGTGTATTGAATATTTCCTATTTTATACCTTCTTAACAAAGAAATTCTCGCCTCTTTTAGTTTAAGTATTCGCAATTCTGATTGAGTAATACTTTTTACAGTTAGGATTCGTTATACTAATATCATACTTAAAGGTCAACTTTAAAAAAACTTCCTCTTACTTTGGTTTAACTGTATTTTGACTGTAAAAAAGATAATAAGACTGCCATAATATAAATGTATATAGAATATATATATACATATATATATATATATGTATATAGAATATATATATATATATATATATATATATATATATATATATATATATATATATATATATATATATATATATATATATATATATATATATATAGAATATATATATACAATCGCATGTACTTATTATATACATATATAGCCTGTTGGATGAATAGCTTGTGTATTATAGATACATAATGTGTATGGAGAATCCGTTAGTTTGAACGTTTGGTCGTCGCGTTCACAGAACCGTTATTAAAAACTTTACGTTTGATGTTCTATTTAATTAAATGGATCATGAGATTTGAACGGAAGGTTTATCTTTTACCAGGGTTCATACCTACCATTTATATACATATATCTGTATATATTTGTATTGTACAATATCATTCAATAATATTGAATCAAACTACAATTTTATAATTATAATTTCTATTCTATGTGCTATAGATATTGTATATAAACTTAATGTACAAGTTAAGATCTCATTTCCATGCCAAACTTTTAAACACCCAATAGCTAAGTTTTCTTAGAGTTAATCGATCCCGGTAGCTCTACATATAATAAGACTTGTTCCATAACTTCCGCAGAGATACGCTATTATCAATAATTATTTTAATATTCATTATTATAAATGTTGATATATAGTTCTTCATAAGCTATTTTGTTTGTTTTGTTTCCGGAAAAACATTATTGAAGAAAAAACAAATATCGGAACAGATAATTGCAGTGAAAATGAACTTACTGTCGATATAGTAATTCATTATATGCTGATCAAATTGTTAGGACATGCGTGATATAATCAATTTCGATTTTTATCAATTTCCTAGATCAAAAATTGGTAACATTTCCTCCGAGAATTATTACGAGTAGGTAATTCATATTGATGTTGACTACTTTGTTGTCAAAATACGTATATACAAAATACAAAAAAAAAATATCTGATCTGAAATTTCTTCGAAAAATGCTCTCTTTGATAATATTCATAAGCGTGAATAATATTATTAACAAACAAAAATTATAATAGACAAGTGAAGATAGCAATTAACAGAGTTAATTGTTTAGATTCTCACTATATATGATTAGATATCATTGTTTGGTCAATTTTTGTATAATAATATGTATTGTAATTACCAGAGATTATGGTGAATCATACCATTTTTAAAAGTCAGGGCTTCATCCAACGAACTTTAACTTTTTATGTTAAAAATACGTTATTAAAATTTCAGATCCTCAACTCTTTTTTTGACTTACCGTGATGACGGACGGACGGTTGGTTGGACAACCGGAAATGGACTAATTAGATGTTTCTATGAACACTTATACCAAAATTTGTGCGGTCTATATTTCCTAGCGTTACATATTTTAGACTAAAATGTATAATGTATGTCAAGTATAAAAATGTAATAAACTGAAGCCATTTTGCTACCACAGAAAATTTATTTAAATTATGAGATTAAAATGGAAGAAATTCATTTTTTCATTCAATTATAAAATTTAAACTCAGAATAGTTGTTTCAGACATACAGCTATGAAAGTAAATATATTCAAACACCTAGAGGTTTATCTGTGTCTATTATTCGAACAGTATTTTAAGTTTGCAGGGAGCTACGATATTCGAATCAATTATTTTGTATTTGCAGTGTACTACTTGTATATATTTCAATTTAAAATGTATATCTATGTAATTCTGTCCATTCTCTGTATGTATATATATATATGTTTTTAACGAGTATCCCTTAACTGTACAAAATAGTGACAAATACTATTTATAATGTCTATTCATTTTATTCAATGTGTACTTACGAATGTACACGTATACAGAAAATCTTCGTATTAATTCTTTTTTATTTTATTTTATTTTATTTTACTTTATTTTCTCTACACATTTCGCTGCTAAATCATTTTCTATGTTTGATTTAAATTTTCTATTAACACAATGTAATCATTTTGTGTTATTGAAAGGTTTATTTATTTTTAAACTCGAAAATTGATTTAAGTTAAAGTACTTTGTGTATTGAAGTAGATATTGTCTTTCGCGATCAAATCAAGAATTATTGTAATCCTCCGAAATGGAAACATTTTGTTCGTTAAAAAAAAAAACTGTGGAAATTATTTCACTGATCAATAGTAAATTATTATTAATTTTCATAGATTCTCGCAGAAAAGTCAAAAACTATTGAAACTCGAAGAGACATTTGAGAAATGCTTCAAAGTATCATAATATTATCCGTCGATTCGAGGTTTATTCAAAAAAATGGGTAACTTAAAATTTCGCGAACTACATATTGAATTTCTGATATTTTTTTTTAATCCCAACATATTATGACATTTTTATCCATTTTGATTTTTATTGGATCCAAATATCTATATTAAATTTTGTGCTAAAAATAACATTATGAGCTCTGAAGCGGTTTTAGAAGCTCATAGAACGTATAGAAAAATTGCATGGAAATGTCCGACCTTGGACGGTTTTGCTTACAGTTTTCTTCGTTTACAATGGCATACTTCAAAATCATAAGGAATATTACATTGGAGCATGTTTACTACGATTAAGGAGATAAAGGCAGCATCGCTAGAAGACCTCAAGACCATAGCAAAAAGCAAATGCCATAAGTGTTTCGAGGGTTAAAAGTGCTGGCACAAGTGTATTATATCTGAAAGTTTTTTTTATTTTATTTCTACAAAGGGTAAAAAAGGTTCTCAAAAAATTTTTTTTTTTTTTTAAGAGCTAGAAGAGAAAACTGATCTGGAAGTCGAAAGAACGTCAGAAAATATTTAAACTTTAGTTTGTAGAGTGAAATAAGTTTAAGTCTAGTACTTAAATACGTGTGTGTATGTCTGTGGCAACGTATAGCTCCTAATTACAAAAACTAGTTTTGAAATAATTATTGATACAGTTTTTTATATAGTTTCAGCTATTTTAATCAGAATGGAAATAATTGTACTTGAGATATTGTTATCACAATGGATTCAATGGATTAAATTAATTTTTTTAAGATCTAGGCAACGCCATCAAAATTCGCTAACTCTTTTAGTTAAGTTATCTTGATGAACACCCAGTTCAAAATTTTATACTTCAATATTATCGAGCGTTATAAAATTTAGTGTGCGTACAAAATACACCTTCACATGTAGCATATACATGATAAAAGAAGAGTAAGTAGAATTGCAAGTTTGCTATTTTCCAACGGAAGAATTAATTTGGTAATTTTACTTTTTAATATTCAGTATTAAAATGAATTCCCTTAAATATTTTCATAACCAACAATGACTATTTCAAAAATATCTATGTTGAACGGTTTTTTTGTGAACGAAACCTTTATATTTATACTGTTGAATTATTTCATAGAGTTGCTCTTTTTCGAAATGTGTATTAAAATTTTTAACATCACACGTAGTGTAACAAAAATGATAACCAACATCCCAATATGAAACAAAAACATCATAACATTCTTGAAATTCTTTTAAATTTGATATCTTTGTCTTTTTATGTAACAATAAATATATAATACCATGGATGAAATTAAATCTAATAAAATGGTGCGTTTAATTTATTTTACAACAGATGTTTTTGTGTGTGTATACACCATTGTATGTAGTATCATTGCGTATTCGATTGTATAAAGTCGTGTTTACAGTTATGCGAAATAACTTACAGCATATGCATGTTATCTATCGAAACGGTGAAAAATAATTCGGTCTGCAATAACTCCGGTTAAAATAGCTCGGTCATTTTAACTCCGATTGAAACAAACACTATTCGCTACGAGTTGCAAGTGTTGTTTGGGCGCAGAGTTCGTACGGTTTTGCGGCTCTTACATACAAATTGTAATTGAACTGCCTAAGTGATAACTGATGCGGGGTCAGTATGTGCATTCGAGCTTTTGGGCCTTATGTCCAACTTGAATTGAACTACCCACATTTTGTTTCAGACCCAGTTAGTATAGGTTTGCAGTGACACCCGTGTTCAAAATGTGATTAAACTATCCAAGTGATATAAGGGGGTCGAATATATACCCGTGGAAGGGGTACTATACCCGTGGAAGGGGTATGCGGCTTTTTTAATCCTGACATCCAAGTAGTAATTACACTACCCAAGGGTCGAGTAAGTACGGGTTTGCAGAGTTATTACGGATTGTTTTAGTGACGAGTGGTTTAGGGCCGAGCGGTTTTGGAATAGAATGGTTAAGTTCGAATAGTTTTGACCGAGTGGAATTTTCCTAATCTCGATAAAAAAAATTGTATGTAAGCTGTATTTGTATTGATCGATTATTGATTCTTGATTATGGTTGTAGATCGCATTATATTTAATTCTAAGATTATTAGCGAAACTGCAAAAGAAGATGTTCTCGCATCAAGAGATTGTCATTGTTGACAGCGGGTCGTATATTTCTATGAGTATAAAGAAAATCGATCTACAAATCTATTTTCGGTTTTACGAAGCTAAGATAAAGTGTCCACTATGTACAGCTTCCATGATCTCAAGACTTTTTATACCTATTTTGATATTGTGACTTCAGATTACATAAATAAAAAACTTAGTGTCTTAGCCCTAGTATTAAAGCTTAAAACCTTTCAACATTCGTTTTACAAATAAAGTTATACAGAGATATACAGAAGTTTCAAAGCTAACGTCACTTCATACGTAAGTATAGCATTGAGTGTGAACTAACCATTAAAATTACAACAAACAAATTATTTGCTACACACTTATAACAATATAACCAAGTGATATTATCAGTATTATTGTCAGAGAACACATCATCATCATTATCATGAGAAGATGGTGGTAGTTAGGCGCTTTATTGAAGAAGCACAACAATATGCCAACCACAAACAAAGCTTTCCGCTGTTCAATGCTCTGTTACCTATGAACAATGTAATTATTACACTATCTACTTCTACATAAGTATTAAAACAATATAATACAAAAATAAAATGTCTCTGTGTGTATTGTTTAGGAACTATGGCTTTTAATAATAAAATTAGTTAAGGTATCGTAGGTAATGTAAATTTATCTTTTGTTTATACAGATAGATGACAGTCAAAATGGTTCGAGAGGTAGAAAAATGTGGTATAAGATGATACTATTCTCCAAACCAGCATTGCCTCTTTTAATGATCGGTGTCATATCTAGTAAGCTTTTTCCATTTACAGTTTAACTTTACACAAGGCGGGGAAAAACAAATATTACAATTTGAATTGGCGTCCATTTTAATACAAATAGAATTCTTCACTAAAAGCTCTCACGAAAATGTGAAATTTCAGTTAAGAGCATGATGTTGGTTAAGTGACAATTTCCTGGGAATCCTTTTTCGGGTTATATGAATGGTAGGTCGCAAAATATCTGGGTCCAAATTGCTAGTTTCTTTTTCTTTGTTATACAGACAATTTTGCAAATTTTTTTTACATGGCACATATTCTTCGAAAAGAAATCGTTTACAGAAATCACAAATGAAAGAAATGAAATTGTATTACAAGAGTACGAGATTAAAACTGTACCTGAGTTCGCAAGGTAATGAAATCTGATCTTCGCCAAAAAACCATAAACCAAAAATCTTTTAAGCCGTTTCATATAAAGTAAAATTATATGTATTTGGTTAAAAATATCATCCATGCGACACACAAAGAATCTATGTCAAAGTGGTATTGTGACTAGAAAACTGTTATTTCCAGCCTCAGCCAGAAGTGTTCTCCAAATATATGAAGTTTTGTTTATAATACAAGCGAAAACCTTCATTAAAAAATATAGGCTGCATTTGAAACTTAAAGCAGCGACTCGTAGATTTTCCATTTCACAGTTATTGTAAGAAGCAAACACAATGTTTGATGAATTTTGGATAAAGCGATACGATATCGCTATCATATAGACCACGGAAAACTACCTTTTAGATTCAGGAGACATCAAAATATAATTTTACAGTTATAACTCGATATAGAAATTTTGACAGAAGTATAGTACTTGGTAAGAAAGTAAAAACTATTGTATATAGCTGAAAATTTTTAGTATTATGAGAAAATGTTAGTATTGAAGCATGGACGTTTTATCGTACATTGCAATATATTCGAAAAAATAACCATGAATGCTGCTTTTAATTGAAACTCCCTAATATCAATTACCTTATCGCGACTAGTTTGTGATCATAGACTGATTGACAAGCATAATTTTTCTGTTTTTTTTTTTAAAGATATTTAATTAAAACTGATTAAATGAAGAAATATGATTGATTGAACATAAATATAAAATATTGATTTATTAAATAAAACATTACCTCTGGGTAAATGAACAATTGAAAGTCAACATAATAATATGACAGTTAGTTACGAAACGATAAAGATAGAGAGATAAATTGAACAATGACAATTAGGTAAAATACTATAATAAACAAAACAACATCAACCACTCACTCACTACATACACACACATATATATATATATATATATATATATATATATATATATATATATATATATATATATATATATATATATATATATATATATATATATATATATATATATATATATATATATATATATATATATATATATATACTACCAACCTATTGTAGGATGCACAATGAGAACGATGGTGTCGTACACTTTACAAAACAAGTAAATTCAACTTGAATGAATACTGTATAGATACAGGAACTTTGAAAAATATTAAATTCATTAAATGGTAACATCATCCAAAATACACAGAGGACCGCCCAAAAATCGGCAATATCGAGTCTAATTAAGAATGCACTAACGATCCATTTATTACAGTCCTTTCTTGTCATTTATAATTCTGATGAAAACGAAAATTATATGTGAATACAACAAAAATTAAAAATATTCGTGTTTTAGAATCTAATTATCGCACACCAAAAAGAAACAGTTAGCTTGTGTTCAGGATTAATAACTCATATATAATAAAGAAACTTGGTTTTGTATAAGTCACACCATACATTCAAACAAAACAAAAAAACCAGATCAAATAAAATCGGGATGGCTGTAGCGTTTTCAATTCAACTAACTTTCAATTAAATAGCGTAATAGACGTTTTATCTATAGAGTTGAAAACTGCATTTCTACTGCTGTAACGCAGCTATAATGTATGAAAATAACAAAACAACAAAAGTTGTTAAATATATCTGAGTAATAAAATACTGGCAATAATTGAATATAGTATATATTAATATACATACTGGAACTTTGTAGAATCTTGAAATGTAAATTGTATTGAATCTTAATATCTTGGCAGAGGGCATAGTCATCCAAAATTCGATTAAATTCGAATTGGATTACGATTAATTTATTGCATTTTTACAAAGAAAACATTTACAAAATGTACAACGGCCTGACCAAGACCTTCTACAGTGTCTTGGTCAGCTATACTCAAAGTAGTTTTGAAAACTTTTACAGTTTGAAAGCATATCAGATTTTATCAAATAATGGTTTAAATTTTATACTGACCTTTTTTATTAAGGTTAGACTGAATAATTTTATTAAGTGTTTAGTAAAGTTGTTTAGTCAATCTAGTTTTGTATAATTCCAATTTTTGTGTGCAAGTAGCACCCACATCACTCATGTATCACACACATATAACAAAAAACAAATGTAGGAATATGTTTAACATTCAGTTGAGGGCCCAATGACAGTCATATATTATAAACAGTTTTATGATATCTAATAATTTTACATAACTATGCCCGTTACCTGATTTTCTGACTGTGTAAACGATTTTCGTAGTGATAAGTATTTAGTACTTAACTACTGGATCAATTTGAACTACGCTTAAGTTTCTTGATTCAATTTCCATGATCTAATTTAGTCTACAATGTTTACGAAACCTGTTTATGAACGAATACACTAAATTAGGTTCGTAGTAGTAGTATACTACAATTCTAGAGAGTATGAATGTATGTGGCTGTCTATCAAATTCTAAATAGAATAGTGGTGTGTACTTGCTTGCCTGCCTAGTTGTTGGATGACATGGTTGGTGTATTCCTTCAGGACATTCATTTTGTCAATAAAGTGAAACTCTTCCGTCTCTCTATGGATCTCTCTAACAAACACAAATGTCTTTGACAAGAGAGAATTATATGAACAGAGAGACTATATGATTATCATCAAGAACATAAGTAACTGTAAGGCAACTGAAAACCAAAGTACGTTTTCTATGTATTACTTATTACGGTGTATATATGAACAAGAATGCCTGAAAGCGAAAATTGTTGTTGATAACTTATTACAATTATTAATTTAAGTTATACTTTATATTATGATAGATATATAAGTTGTACGATAGTATTATATACATTTAATATACATATATATTTTTGTTTTTAGTATAAATGAGGTTAAATTAAATCTTAATACAATATTTATTTATTAAACAATTCAATAGTAGGTAAATATATTATCGTTCATATACCAACAGCATAAATGAGATATTATCATTCGTTGAGTTAAAAATGACATAAGATTACAGAATGTAATTTTGTATGATTACATGTAACATCAGTGTAATAACTTCAGATAGTTTTATACATTGCATTCATATTAAGATCAAAGCATGTGCTATTATATAGATTAAGTTTCTAATGATATGTAATATCAATGAAAGAAATATTTAGTAACAGCGCTTTGAATTTTCCTGATAAGCTGATTTTCGTCCATACTTTTATACACCTAGCCTTTTGTATAAAAAAATTACCCAAACTAAAAAATTAAATTCTTTTCGTAAAAATAATACAGATACGGGTACTCAAACTTGATAAAGAAGACAAAAGTCGATACAAATAGTTTTGAGACAGCAACTCGATACAAATAAAGCTTCAAAGGAAAAATGTTTCTGCATTAATAATGACATGCAAAATCTTGTAAACACTTAATTTAATACATTTCGCCTCCTCTAAAATGTTGCGACAACTGTTCGTTTGCCTAAGGGTGTATCATCGAGTTAAGTCTTAGCTCGGACGTTTGAAGAACCCGAAGTCAGGGTGCTGGAAGAAAAAAACACATTACATTGGTACCAGTTCTCTTCACCAAGAATTATTAAAAGTAATGTTCTGCAAGTGACGTCAAAAATTAAGACAAAATATTTAAAAGTTTTTCACTTTCGTATCGATGACACGAAGAAGAATCACCTTGATTATCTCCAACAAATTTGGAAATTGAACTTGTTTGTGTAATTGAATCTGATACTGTATTTAATACGGAAATCTTTACAAATATTGAACAACTCAAATTATCTATAACTCATTGTTTAGGCGCCTACAGTAAATGACGCGCTAATGCCTTTATCCTAATTCAACAAACAAAAAATTATAGAGATCGACCTCAATTGATTTGTTATTGTTTTATTCAGCTTACCATTAGTCGGACCTCAGCCTGCCTGATGGTTGTACAAAAACACAAAATCGTCTAAATATTTGCTATTTCTTTAGTGATACCACCGCAATGCGTATAAAAAATATGTTGGTTCCTATTAGGAAATTTATTAATTTAATAAATCTTCTGGCATTAATATCACTATAAATTTAATTGATAAGAAAAAAATGACATAATGCACAGGTTACGGTTGGATGATTACGATTGGTGTTAGTTATTATAATATTCATTCTACAAGACTTACATCAATATACAACACGCAATAACACATGTAATATCTTAGTCGTGAAACTGAAAAGTGTTAGATTAATCCCATGAGAACAATATAGTTTTCATGTAAATATCATATAAATTTACCAATGGTATAATATTTGTAACCTACTTCTAAAAGCGATGATGGTTCTCAATTATTATCATATTTTTGTAGTATGTGCCGCATTTACTTTGAATAAATACATTTTCTAGGCTTAGGGAATGTCCAAGATTTTGTATTTTCTTTTTCTTTTCTTTAGCTTTAATATTATTTTTTATACAAGCTAGCAGAGAAAATTATTCAAATATTTTCAAAATTAGGTATTTTTTAGGTGTTTGAGGTGCCATTTAAGTGCTGCAATATTAAATTAAGTGCTCAAAATTTTTAATTAAGAAAATTGAATCATTATGATGCACTGCTGTCGTTAAGTCACGCTAGTAGATGACCGTTTAATTTTGCAGCATCAAAAAAGCACTTAATTTTATGTCTTTCTACTGTATCAATAGTATATTTTAAACAATATTTTATTACCAATAAAGTAATTCCTTTCACAGATCTGGTGCCTTTTATCCCGGTGGTCTCTTAGTCAACAGCCGCTTTACGTAATTTTAGAACCGCTCTGTGAAATACTTGTTTTTTTTTTTTTTAAGTGATGTAATTTGTCTCACATTTAGTATTAATAACAGTTCTCACATTCAGTATTAATACTGATACTGAACAAATACGAAATATAAAATTTTTAAAGCTGTTATTCAATAGATGGTTGTGCCTATCATTCACTACCAAATGCCACAAGTTTTTGTTATTTATTTTATAATAATTTTAGTGCGGTTTTTTGAAGTCAGTTGAAAAAAAAAACAACAATAATAAAAAATAAAAAATGAAATAAATTTCGATATTTATTGGTGTAGTGTGATACTTACTCATATGTCACCAAATAATATTTAGATATATTCTAAAATAGGTAACTTATAATAAATATTTCGAACGTATTATTATTATATTATTGTTTTATTATCAATCTAGACACCACAATTTGGATTAAATTTTCGTTATCAAGTGAATGAGTAACTGTGAATATTATATTTTTCTAAATGTTTTTTGAAATACTAGGAGAAGCCTTGTCTTAACATAGCATAGAATTTAGAAGAGCATGCTCAACATTTAATGATAATTAGAATATGAAATTACTTAATATCAGAGAACTGAGGGCTAATTATCACATTTTAAAATATAAAATACACACCCTTAATCACAGGCCAGTTAGGATAAAAATGAGTGTTGTCAGTTACTTCTTAGTTATCAGAATCAATCGTAATAGAACAAAGAATAATCAACAGTTTTTATTAATGAGAACAAATTAAAGTTACATTCTTATGAGTCACAGTATTTAGAGATCACAAATATAATTTAATAAAATTTTTTAAAAATTAAGTAAGTAATTATAAAATAAAAGTGAATTAGATGGGAATTTCACAACGTGGTTGGCCAAACCACGTTATAAAGGCATAAATGAAAGTATTTCGAACTCCCAAGTTGGTTTATTCAGCATGGGTTTATATAATGCACACCTTTGCAGGAAGATTTTACATATTACTATGCAGAATTATCGGCTGACCGGGACTAACAGCTTTTATTCTTTCTGTAAAAGTTTTCATTTCAACTTTTTATAAATATAAATATATTCCAAAATATTCTTGAATAAAGAAGATTTTTTTTTGTTCCTTTTAGTTCATCTATATGAAATTAAATGAACTACTTGTGCGAATGGTTCTTATAATTAGTTTATAATTTGATTATTTTTCTATAACGACAGTAACATTACTCAATACAACATATTATTATTGTATTCTTATATTTTAAATATTCTATTAATACTAATTGATATTAATAGATAGATAACAGATATTATTATAATTGTAATATTAATATCTACGTATGTATTTAATGTTTAGTACATAGTATTAGTGTTATAGTGTAAGGTGGTATGATGATTAAATGTCTAATATTATTGTAATATTCCTATTACTAATACTGCAATGCGCATTTCTGCATACATAATAATTTAACAAACATACATATTATTACATATACATATTATAACAAAGCGTCCTTAAACAATCTAATTAAATCAATTAAACCAAATCAAATTAGTGTTACAAACATTAACTTTTGTAATGTTTAACAACCAGATTATTATAAAATGGTGTTGTGCATGAATAACATACTGACATTTATTATATTATACTAATATAATACTTATGTAGGTAATATATATTATATATTTTATAAAATATATTCAGACATAGATAATACATTTTATTCAATAGTTATTATTTCAAACATAATATGTGATAAATTGATTTGATTTCAAAATTAAAAAATTAAAAATAATAGTTCGCATTCAACATAAACATAAAATGATAAATAAGGCAGTAATAAATATTATTTATTATTTTAATGATAAATAGTGATAAGCATAATTGTTCTTTATCTTGCAGTCTTGATCTTAGAATTGCAAAAAAAAAACAACAAGACCCAGACTATCTATACACTCGCAAGACCAAAACCAAGACCGAACAAGTAAGACTGAGACGAAAACCAAATCCGAGTATGTTAGATCAAGACTGTATATAGTCTATATAAAATTAGAATACACCATAAAATTCGAGTATTTTATAATTTTAAATAAGCGTGGAAGATTCAGGTCGTTGCATTTTTTTATTCCATGAGTATATATATAAAATTTTATTTCTGATATATTTTCTAGATGCTTGCAATCCAGTTAAAAAAATAACAATAATATTTGGTGTCTGAATATATTTTTGAAATGTGGTGCTATGAAAATATGTATCTTATAAAAATTTCATGGCAATTGTACATCCAATAGCATAATGAAAATTTTGGACATACGCCAGAAATTAGTAAGATTATAAAATGAATACTCAAGTATATAACAAAAAAAAATTTAAAAATTAAATGACCATGAAGCCTTAATTTGTTAAGATTTTAGTAAGAAGAGCAATTAGAAGAAAAAATAATAGCTGGATGGGTAATTTGAAAGCATTAACTGAAATGTCAGTGGAAGAATTATGCCAGAGATATAAAAAATATGAAATAAACTAGTCTCCAACATCCGTTAAAATGACATCCGGTAAAATCATCCATATATACATACACTTTTGTGAAATATGTTATTACATTGAAAATACCATTTTTCAAATTAAAAACCATTTTTGGCAAAGAAAGATAGGACTGATTTGAGTAATTAGAGGCTACAAACATACAATTTAAATCATACCGGGCCCCTAAACTGTTAACATACATGTTGGCAGAATTTAGAATTAGAATTGTGCTTAAATAGAGCACAATTTATTTATTTAAATAAATAAAAAATCATTAGTTATATATTACAATTGTATTGTAATTATGCACTTGTTTGTACAACAATAATTACATCTGATAACTAATTATATTTGAATACAAAGGATTTAAAATCATATAATAATTTATAAGATTTACTTTTAATATGCGTTTATTTATATTCATTATAAACATTAAATAAGCATTGATATATAGAGTGTTTATAAATTTTTAAGTTAATGTGAATTGAGGAAATACTCTGGGACAATAGATTCATTGTTTATCCTAATCAATAATGTTAGATAGTTATAAAAACAAATTCGATTATGTAATTAGTATATTAATATAATTGATAATTTTTTCTGCCATTTTCGATTTATGACTTTATAAACTATTCTGATTCACAGTAAAATATAATTTAAATAAGGAAAACCAGTTTTTTAATTAATGCAAATTTTGGTAGTATTTTCTTAGTTGAATTTTTTAAAATAAATGTGTGTTCCTAGAATAATAAAAAAATATCATACCTTAATACTTAAAAAAAAAAAGGGTATTACGAGTCTGTAGCAGACTTTGTCACTGCTCATAAAATTAAGCCGATAATTAAACTTTTCAAAACGTAACAACAAATTGAGAGTGTTCCGAAACGAAGCTACAAGACAAACTTGTGAAATTTTACTTTTGTATTATTTCATGTATTCGTTGATCCTTCCATGTTAATGTTACAAAATGGAAAAATTTTATATGTGTTTCCATCCTCGGCAGCTTAGTTGGATGTTTTCCCGATTATATAACACTCAGCTACGGTATCGATTTTTGCTACCACCAAAAATTATATACTGCGAATAGCTAGTGTACTCCATCTCGAATGATACATGCATAAAGCTTTGCCTATCGTAATAAATGAAGAACTAAGATAATTAGCTAGGTTTATGGCCAAAAAAAAAAAAGAACTACAAACTTCTTCGTGTCAAGCATATCTCCTCGCTATTAGTAATACTATCGGGCATATTTTATAATTTATAATCAATATATTTGAGAGTAGGTTTAGTTTAGTCAAAAGTTTGAAAAACTTGAAAGTATTGAAGGCACAAACAAAATAGTACTATTGGTCAGCCCGTCTTCAATATAGCTCAAGAACGAACGATGTACTGATACTAATATAAAGTGGTGTCCTGACAATGTCTCCAGTTCAATGTTTTTCACATCGAAACAATGCCCAATCAACAGGGTATCCATCAACAGGGTAATTGAGTACCGATGTTTAAACCTAATTAGACTCAACCATATTTTACAATCAAGTTAAATTGTGTATGCGTTTGGTAAAATGTAAAGTCTGATGATAAGGGTAGTTACCGAGAATTTTTACTGATTTCGATATTGGAGCGCATTTAAATTTGTATAATATTCTGTATTTAAAAATGTGGTTGTTTCGAAGGCTAAGAATTAGTTTTATTAAAATAAGTTTTAAAACACTTATCTCCATTTCATTTTCATGTTAACAAATATTTAATTATGCATGAAAAAATATAACTAATTACTCTGTATTAGTCCGAGAGGTGAGCGATGCAAACTTTTCAGATTTTAAAAAACACGTCGTGTATTTTATGTAAACAAAATTAATTCCACGCTCGCGGTAAATGTTAACGAAATAGACTGACTGACGGCAGATTATTTCACTATATCATAAATTTATTATTATAACCAAAAATCAGTGTTTAGTTAATGCTTGTCTCCTACCTCTCCGACTATTTGTAAACTTCTATAAAATAAAATGTTTTGAATTGTATTGTAATAATTATTGTTTAGTGTAAGATTGTCGATACCACAATTTAAATAATGTTTACGATTAAACTTTTCGTTTCATTAATTATATTATATTTTAATATAAAATATATATTTTGTGAAAATAATACAACAGAGATAATCAAGAATCTAAATGTAAATAAATTAAAATTGGATATTAATGGAACTCAAGGTACACGTACAACTGAACTTTATTTTCGTAAAGTGTGATTTAAAACTTTTTTTTGTGTGTGTGTAATAATATGAACAAAACAGTAAAATAAGGTAGTTTCCATAATAAGGATTTAAAATTCTTCAAACTTGTGGTATTTTAATCTCTTTAGTTACAGTATTATTGTTCCCTTACTTTTATTAACTTCAACTAGGGATATAAAGTAAAATTATTGTATTTTGCAGATCTAAAATATACAGATTTTTTAACATTATAATTTCTGTAATTTTTGGATAGTTTAAATGTTTTTGTAGAAAATTGTTATAGAATGAATTCCAATCTGATGGTGGTCGCTTCAAATCAAGTGAATTTATGGTGCTTCATTAAATTAAAACAATATAAATTTCTTTATTTCTTGTATGTTAGAATTTTCGTCTAATTTTTTTATAAATGGATTTATTTGGGGAATAATTGTGTGTAGCCTAAAAATACAGCAAAATTGAATCATACTATAGTAAAATTGTGACATTTATACCTTTTATTTGACATCCCATCCAATATTTCTCCAAAATTTATTGTTTTATATCACCATATTTCAAATTCCATGTCACCTGAATCACTGAAAATGAATCGTTTAACAACTATTTTATAGAAATCTGTTTTTTTTTTTATTTATTTCGAGACTTTCACAACAGACAAAACAATATGAAAGATTCCGTCATTTAATATATTTTTTAATATCACTTTACAAATAACGCTTTTGTCAATAATCAGTTTCATGGTAAAATGCAATTATTGATAATGTATTTTTCCAAATTTGTAATTTTTTGTTTGCTCTAGGTTCAATTATAGAACCAAATCTACTTTGTTTATCATCAACTGGAGAGTCTGGAGTATGTAAACTTTATCGACTCTGTATTAATCAAGGTGGTCAAGCTTCTCGATACTGTGGACTAAGTGGACGGAAAGTTTGTTGTATATTGAATTGTAAGTACAAATATAAATGAAGGCACAACTAAGTTACATAATTTTGGATCTTTATTTATAATCTGTTTTACTACAATTATGAGAATAGGAATAGAAAAAAAGAGTCATAATGATACAACGCAAGCGTATTTTTCTCGTATCCGAAAATGATTCTTTTCTACATCACTAAAAGCAACAATCGATCGTAGTTAACGTTGTGTTATTTATATTACTAAATTTTGTGGAACATTGTTGTTAAACTTACGAGAAAAACCACTTCTGTATCTGGATTTCATATCATTTTGTAATTTTTTAAAATCTAAACAATTTACATATATATATACATAACTCATACAAAATTGAAATTGTTGGATCTCTTCAACTGTTTGAAGTAATTCAAGTACCAAAATATTGTTATTAACTGCACTCTTACTTATGTAATTACTTGCACAAGTGTTTTATTTTCTTGAAATATTTCAGCTGGAAGTGGAACTGTTAATGATAACCCATTTTATTTCCAAAATCCTGGATATCCAGATGTGTTTACTCCAACGTCTGATTATCAAGATACTTATTCCATATATAAAGCAAAACCAAGTTATACACAGGTAAGCCAAGTTCTATGTGCACATAGTTATTTATAAATTTACTTCCGGTATTTAGTTGTTCTTAAAACCCTAGCTGTGAAAACTTTTACAATATTGGGAATCATAGTACGATATTGGGAATCCTGAACTCTTCGAACTATACATTTAAATCTTTCTAGAATCCAAATTCTATGTTATTAAAGAGATGATTATGGCAAGTAGACCTTTCCATGCATTTTTTACCGAATTATACCCAATTTTCTTAGCAATGGCGAGAATTGTACAAAACTACAACTGACACATATAGCAGTATAGTTATAAATAATAAGGAAAAAATATAAAAAATTGTAAAAAATTTTAAAGTATAATTCTTATCTTTGAAAGAAAAAATATTTTAAAGCATATTTATAGTGGTAAAAAAATAACGATTTGTTAAATAAATATAATTAATCTTTGTAGGTGAGATTAGATTTTGTGCAATTTAACATCCAAGGTGACACATTTGGTACAGGTACATGTGGTGTTGGTACTTCTGATACATTTAGTGTGTATAATGGTGATTACCAAACTCCTAATATTTGTGGCACAACATCTGGAACAAGTTTGTACATTAGATTTTCGGGAAATAATCCAATTCAGTTATCAATGAGATTAGATGCAACTATATCCACTGAGAGCCGTCAATGGAATATACGTATTACACAACTATCATCCTAAATGATATTAATTAAATAAATTTGAAACTAAGAAGTATTGCTTATTATAAATTGGTTTAATTGGTAGTGATCTGGGAAATCAATCTGAAGTATTTTCTATAATTTGAATGAAAAATATGGGGCCAACGTTCATATGTCCAAATATACTTATAGACAAAGACTTAGTTTCCATTCATTTTAATATCCTACCTATCTTTACCTCTATAATTTAACGTTAATCATTTAATACGATCATAGAAATTTTTACATTAAAAACACAATAGATATTTCTAAGAAAAATCTATTTTTAATATTAACCTTGGGAACGTTAATTCGTTATCTCAATTCTACAATTATCTTGAAGATGGGTTGACAGGCCATTTAAGTAATTCTGATAGACTATATGAGCGATTCTATGAAAGCCTATATCAAAATTGTGTGCCTCAATATTTTCAAATGTAACAAACTTTAGCCTAAATTTAATATACCGTCTAATAATCGTGTATATGTAGGATATAATAAAACAATATAAAAAAATAAAACTAAAATAGGTGAGTATATAAACTAAGATTAAAAAATGGGTTAGTTGTATAAACATTTTCCTGCTTATTACATTTCATTCATCCAGGTTGTGTTTCTTGAAATAATTTCCTGATCATTATTCATTTGCTCATCCATCAAAATATATTGGATGTACTGCCACAATATGATCGGTCGACGATCGGCCTCATCATCATCAACATCAACAACAACAACAACAATATCTTCGTCGTCATGTTGGAAATGAATGTTTTAGCGGAACTATGTTATTAAAGATAATTCTTGTTTACTTAATATATATGTAACACACCCTGATGGTGGTGTGGCAATACTATCCATTGCGAGGGATTCGTCTTAGCTATAAAGAATATTATTTTTATCATTAATGTTATCATTATTATTTTTTTTCTTTGTATGTAAGCTTACATGTTACGATTAAAGTGAATAACTAACTGCTCCAAAATTAAAAACATGTGGAACCAATGGCTATTGTTATCAGATCAACATCCGATCTGAATAAGGCCGCGGCTTAAGTAGAGTCGACCAAGTGTAGAGACACGAGTGTTTTGGAAGCCTTCAGACTAGTGATTGTCCTATGAACTGTAAAAATGGTGATAATTCGCTATATATTTTTCAATTAAAAATTCATTGGTAAGAGCAAATTCTGTTGTATTGTTACATCTGATACAAATTTATGAAAATAATTATTATTATTCAAGTTTATAAACAAAATTTTGCACACTGTGTTTGTTACCTTTTTTTTTAATACGGTTGACAATTATATTATACAACCTTCAAAGTCATTATACTAAATAAGTTCGATATTTAAAAGTTAAATTTTACTAATATTAAATGGAAACAATTCAATTGCTTTTCTTCATTGAGAACTAAATATTGTTCCACTCTATTATAGGCTCTAAAAGACGCTTGTCTCTACGCTTGGTCGCCTATACTTAAGCCGTAGCCAAAGTGAATTATTGAATTGCATTAAAAAACCACATTCATATTGTTATTTTAAATTATATGTCTTTAAAACAAATCGAAGGTAATGTTTATTAAGCAAGCTTCATTAATGGTTTCAACCGATGCCATTATACAACTTTCAAAGTCATTATACTAAGTTATCAATAGATTTAAATTGTACAATCTTGTGAGTGGCTCTATGTCTGCTATATTAGCCTCATTCAAAAATCTTAATAATTCACTCACTGACGAAACAACTTACATAAAAAGTATAACTAGCATTCGGGGAAACTTTACGATGAAAAACGACAAACTGAGACAGAGTTACTGACAAATTAATATGTGTACTTGCGATCCTTCGCTTTGTAATACAGATTAACAAATACAACTTATTTTATAATTTTTAATTACGTTTGTGACAGGGCAGATGACATGATACATATAACGATATAGCGTTTCCATCAGCCATAATACTTTTACAGCAAATAGTATATTATTCACTTTTACCATAACTTTTACATATATTAAAAGAAAATGCTTAACAACTTTCTACGTAGATTGTAAAATAGATTCGTGTTAGAATATGTCTTGAAATATAAACTCTCA
This sequence comes from Chrysopa pallens, assembly GCA_020423425.1. Taxonomy (NCBI): domain Eukaryota; kingdom Metazoa; phylum Arthropoda; class Insecta; order Neuroptera; family Chrysopidae; genus Chrysopa; species Chrysopa pallens. Next base: position 71,546,742 of record CM035593.1, on the reverse strand, counting down.
AATTTTTGATAGTAAAAGGAGCTGTATTATTTGTATTCAGTTCTGGATCTCTTTAAGGATTGAATGTATAATATCTCAAGAAAACTGTGTCAAAACTTCAAGTCAATCGGAACAAAATTAACGACGTTATGAGTTTTTAAGTGTCCGTCCACTCTTTAGATCTAGTATAAATCGACTTGAGCAGGATGCTGCAAAACAGACTGAGGAAGGTAAGAATCGTCCAAATGATGCTTTTGGCATCATGGATGATAGCAACATTCTTTATGAACCTGGCGTCAATGATTCAGCTGAGGTAACTCACTTATGATTGTTTACGTTTTTTCCAAAATTTCACGTTTTTTCCTGTGATTCAAAAAGAACGCGCTATTTGAAATATTTGCCACTTAACTGATACCATCCATTTTCACTCTCGTAAATGCATATAGAAAAATGTTACACAACAAAAATATACTGTATTATTAGGCAGTTGAAAAACTATAAAATTAATAATCCTGTTTTTAAATAAACATACTAATATTATTACATATTAAGTATGTATTATAGTTTTACCAACCTACATGTACCGACTACATGTTATCGATAAAAAGGAAATTGTTAAATCATTAATGAACGGTTAGTTCAACGTCATAGATTGATAAATATTTTCTCTGATATCGGAATGAAATTAGGGGCTATTAAATATATATAATTAAATTCGAATAATTTTTTTTTTTATATATACTTACATACAAAAATGTTGATACCACTTTGCACGTTCATAAACAAGTAAAATTAAATTCATGGATGAGATAGTCTAAATGAGCTCCGCGATCTTAGCACCTCATGTGCGGAATTTCGATTGACCAATTATACCATCTGAAAGGTCAGAAATTGGTCATAAAAGGTCAGTTGGTCTCATTAATTGGTCAGCATCAGAAAATTTTTTATTAAGGATTAAAGTTTTTCAAGGTCAATTAATAATTTTAGCACCTCATTCGCGGAAAAAATAAAAAACTCCACCTATGCGCGATCGGGAAACATTCGCTGATAATTGGTCAGCTAATATAAATAGTTGGTCAGTTTAATTTAATATTTAAAAAAATTAAAAAAGTTGTCTCTGTCGTAACGCGTTTGCTTTGAGCCGGTTGATTCTATCAGGGCAGTGAGTACTTACGCACAGAAAAACAACTTTAATCAATCACAACACAAAACTTTAATCCTTAATAAAAAATTTTCTGATGCTGACCAATTAATGATACCAACTGATCTTTTATGACCAATTTCTGACCTTCTGATGGTATAATTGGTCAATCGAAATTCCGCACATGAGATGCTAAGATCGCGGAGCTGTCAAAATGCTACTATTAAATCTGTTAGTGGTTATTTGTTTGTACTTTTACATACTTCTGTACAAAATCTATATAATTAACCATTTTTATCACGTTACCTACATTTTAGTTTTTTCGATAAGTTGCGATTACATTGGATGAACTTTGTATACTTATCCGACATACCGGTGTCTCAAACTATGACTTATTTAAAGGTCCTTACTTCCCAAAGTTTATTTTTAAAATTGATTTTATATGTAAAATTTCAATTTCAGATGTCTAGCATATTTCTATAAAATACATATTATGATATAATACTAAATTATGATATAATACTAAATTATGATATAATACTAAATTATGATATAATACTAAATTATGATATAATACTAAATTCAAAGTTATAGGATGTTCCCAAGGGTGATTCATGCTCAGCTGATTGATAATTTTGGTATTGGTGGTCATAAAATCATTGAATTAGCTAGCCCATGCCCGGTTGTTTGCCCATCGCGTCTGTCTACCCATCATCACGATACCTAAAAGACAAAAAGAAAAATTTTGGTAACGTATTCTTACCATAAAAAGTGAGTGTAAGTTCGTTGAATGTACAAAATCAGTCCATCGAAAAAATTAATTTTTTAAACTCAAGGACGTAAATAAATAAAAGCCAGAAGCCAAAAATATTAGTTTTGCCATACAACGCTCGATTTTAAAGCAATTTTGACAAACAAAGTATGCTACCCTAATAAATTTGCGTCATAATTTTACAATTTTTAGGTGGATAAAAAATATATCTGCAATAAAAATGGCCAAACAGTGTGGGTCAGGATTTAATTGAGCGAAATAATGGTACTAAAAATGAAAAGTATGACCCAAAATTAGTGGATTTAAAAAAAAAAAGCTTACACAAGTCGATTAAAATCTGGCCAAGATATGGAAAGAATTAAGTTTTAAACTTAATGACGTCATAAAAACCATACAAATAAGTTTTGCCTATAACGCTTAATTTTAATTAAATTTTATCAAAAGTATGGGTCACAATTGTATAATTTTTGGGTAAATCAAACATACCTGAAATATTTACCAAAATAGTGAGTATCAGGTTAAAACGTTTCACATTCGGGTTGAATTGAGCGAATTAATTGTACTAAAAATGAAAAGTATGATGAAAAAAAAGTGGGTTTAAAAAAAGGGATTTGTTTAAGGAACAAGACCTTTTTTAATAGTTTACTATTTGTAAACACATGTCTCATGCCTCACATTCAGCAGTAATTAATCCTTCTATATATGATTTCCATAAAAAATGTAAAACTGAATATTTAAGTAAGCATGCGGTACATTCCTTTGAAAAAATTATTTGTTAATTTTGTTTATGAAAATGCAAAATGGATTTCTCCCCGAATGTTGCATTTGATAAAAGAAAAAAATATTTACATGTCATTATCATGTGGTCTATATATATATATACGTATGCATATACATATAGAAGGAAATGCTGCAACGCCCTTGTGACCATCCGCTCTAAGTGTATGTATAGTCATAAGAGGCAGTAGAAAAGACATTAACGTCACCGTTATATACCCTAAAGACAGGCAAACGAACAGGAAACAGAATACAGAAACACATAGGTTATGTATATAATATATATATAGTGTGGTATATTGTATCCACGACACTAACGCAAGAAGGCCTTTTTCTAGAAGAACATTTTCAAGACCGTATGCTTGTATGTGGTTGGTATTCAGTATAATTTCACCACAGTACTGTTAAAAGTCACGTAAATGTGCAGACTTGTTGTATGTGATGCATAACAAGTTTTTAGTAGCAAGCAAGAAGCAACACAGAATAATTTTACCACAGGCAAATTGAGAAAAATTGTTGACAAAATTGAGAAGAAGTTACAATTATGTATAGATTATTGTGCAGCTAACGGCAATAGCACAATAGCTTAAAAAAATGTTGGGTATACTTAAGAATAATCTGTGAGAATAGTAGAAAATTTTGGAAAGTTCTTATATTACAAAAAACTGATTATACGTAAAAAAAAGCAATGTAAAATAAGTTATTTCCGAGGTATAATAATTTGAAAATTGAATAAAAAGGTAAAATTTATACAAAAGATTCGTTTTCACAAGCTATTATAATCACTTGCATTGTCAGTATGTTTGAGCCAGATTTTAGAAAGAAAAACAGAACAACTTTATTCAAATTAAGAACAGCCATTTATTTGTAATCAATGTGAAATGATAATTTGAAATCAAGGTAAAGAAATGATTTTAAATCCAACTCCACCAATTTGGGGAAAACCTTAACAATGGAACTTATTTTAACGAAATCAGAGTGAATGTGGATTTTTGCCATTGAAATGAATATTGATTTCATTTTAGCATAACTGATTGAATAAATCATTGTTTGTTTAAGAACATAATTAATTTTTTCGGGCAAAATTTGATAAATTAAGTCAACAGGTCAAGAAGTATACTAATAATTGTTCGTTCAAGTTTCTTTTTTGAACGAAAAATATTTTGTGTATATTATTTAGTATCACAAGTATTTAGTGATGTAAAACATATTTCAGTCGTTTTTAGAAATAAAAAAAAAATTGTTACATTAACTTTACTTCTTTGCACAGAATGCATATTAATACGCTTCAGAAACTTACTGAAAGGTTTAAGAATTTTATAGATTTCACAAATACTTGCAAAAATCTCTGTAAAATAAAGAAAAAGCTCATTGCCCTTAAGTGCAAAGCGTGTGTTTTACGCAGTTTTACACATCTACATGCTTAACTAAAATTTTAATTAAGAAATTTGAAGAAACTGGAAATTGACCTGCAATGTACGGTGAATAACGGCTAGTAAGAATAAAAACAGTTTGTAAAAGTTATAGTACGTTGCACTTTTTATCAATTTCAATATAATTTGACTGTGTTAACAATCTTGCTACATGAGGATGACTATATATGTATATATGAATAAATACATCTTAGTAATTTTAAAATACTCTATGAACATTATTGTTGGCTAACAACTTTGCAAATTAAGCTTCAAAGTTTTTACATTTAATGAGAAAATTAGCGAAAAAACCAACAGAAATATAAAATATATCTTTTTCTATATTATGTATGAGTGTTTTTTACCATTACAAAAGTTATAATGTTAAAAATAAAAAGATAACGATATTAATACCTACTACATAAACAACGAGCAGAAAAAATTCAAACAAACAACATGCGTTAATATTCTTTTTAAAACTTTTATTTTACTTTTGAATTTTTTTATAATCCTAGCGCTTGTCGGCTTATGATGTTTTTTATTTTTTTATAAAATATACCTCTAGAATTATTTAACTGCTTTTTTTAAGACTTGCGTAGCAAATTATTTGTTCTGAAGAAATTCCCAAAAGTGCTAAAAATTTGCTTGATATTTTTAAAAAAATCGGACAAATAAATTTCCTTTAAGAATTTAAGATTTTTTAAAATGATTTTAATTTTTATCTTCTCCGCTTCTTAAATGTCTTCCAAGCATTATAAAAATTCATATAATTAAGCCATATTAATATTTCAATATTACAAGACGGAAATTGTAGTAAATACTTCTTTAAATGGGATCATTATAGGGATTATATTATTATTATTATAGGGATTATATTTTTGAATACTTTTTGTCCCGACTGCCAAGTTAGGTATATGTATGTTTGTTCTTTATTATCACTTATCTTTCAAACGGCTGTATTTCACAGTAAGGGTCTTGCTATATTCGTTTTAAAAATCATTTTAACCAAGTTTAATATCAGGCGGAATCCATTAATTTTCTTACACGAATATTATAATTCGCATTCAGATTCCGTTTTCTACTAAACAAAATGTGGATATTAAACTTAGACTTTCAATTCATTATAGTCTGTTAAACCAAAGTAGAGTTTACTTTCTTAAAATTTTATTTTAATTTTTTTTTATTCTCAATCTTGTTTCAGTCGTTTGAGTGCACTACTTAAAAAATTTTCTTTTTTGCAGTCGGAATTTTGATTTTTAAATTTTTTATTACTTTCATAGCAGTTATTTTGTATCCAAAAATACTTTCATGAGATATTATATAGAACAATATTATGAGCTTCCTTATAAATAATCGGAATAATCCCGAAAATCAAAACAAGGAATGACACCATATTTTCATATTTCGAAGTTACAACCGTCAAAAAAGTTTGATAAAAGTGTGTGTATCTGTATCTCAATGGTTTTGACTTAGTTTTTCGTAGGTCGTAGGATGTCCATGTAGCATTGTGACTTTTCGACAAAATCTGTCAATTAGGTCACATGGATCCATGACATAACTTTTAAACCTTTAAACTTTCAAAACAGGCAGAGATCATTACAGATGAAGTTAAAAAAAAAATCTTAAAAAGATATAAGAAGTCAGCAAATGATATTTTGTTCGATAATATTTTAAATTTTATTATCTAAAAATAAATTCTCAATAGATTTCTTTAGTACAGTTATATCATCCTTTATAACCAGTAAGTTGTTCTTTAGATAGAAAGAAGGTAACTAGCTGATAATAGTATTCCCATTAGAAAAGTAATCATTGTGAATGTGAACACAATACTAATATCGAGCATCGTTTCAGATCATTAGTTAAATATTAAATTTGTCACATTCACGAAAACATTATGACCTAAAAATTGGCAACGATATTCAATTCAGAAACTTTTGAATCAAAAGTAGTTCAAGGACATCAATGACACATCTATTTCATTTTTATTTATGATAGTATTTATAAGATTATAATATTTGAGTGACCTTGCTTTTCTCACTGGAAAAGTAATGATTTTAATTTTTTTTTTATTTATGAATTTAATTTTACAACATTTCGTTGTTTTGAAGTTGAAATTTTCAATTGCACACAATGCCCCATGCCACACATTTTTATCTCTTTAAAAATCAAAATCAATTTCTTTCAAATAATTCATTGATTACAAAAAAAACGTTTTAGAAAATTTTTTTCAAAAGAAATTAATTACCAACAACTTTGGATCTATTTCTTACGAAATTTGGGATTTAAATCAGAAAACAACTTGTTTGGGGGAAGCGGCCAGTCCTGACTCCCATAGCCCTAGCCTGCTTGGATCCACGCTTAAATACCCTTGATTTCATTCAATAATCAAATAAATTTAATTGACCCCATTATTTTAAGGTGATTAAGAGCTTATGTTCAACCTAAAAATCCATTCCAAATATTGATACTGAAGGAAAATTAACGTTTAATGGAATAGAAGTGTATAATAATTGTATTAGTCCAGAAAATAAACTATTTATGTGTAGAATTTCATCTCGATTTATTCAGAAGTTTCGGAGTTATGGAGTTAGAAACATCAAAGAACTTTGACATTTATATTTAATTTTAATAAAAAAATTATTGCAATACATTTTTTAAACTAAAAATAAAATTATGTTTATGGTTTTAAATATCGGGATATCAATGTTAACAAGAGTAGAAAATAACTTAGAGACTAAATTGTTTAGATACTCGGCACATAATTGAATATCATTGGTTGAACTATGTTAAATTAGAATACATGAAATAGTCTATACAGTAATAAATATATGCACAATAATAATATGTATTGTAAATGCATATACGTATTTATAAGTTATTTATGACCTAAAATTGTGGTGAATTCAAATATTTTACAAAAGATGTTTCAATCAAAAGTTGTATAAAAAAAACTAACATCACGAACTATATTTTAACTTTTGGTCCTGGAATAAACAAAGAATATTTCAGCACGTTTCGGACTTATCTTGCTAACGGTCGGGCGGGCGGACAAATGAAAAAGGACTAATAAGATAATTCTATGATCACCTTTTACCAATTTCATTTGTGCTGTCAATATTTACTAGCGTTAAAATCTTTAGACTAAAACTGCATTAAGAAGATTTGATATGCAACTAAAACTATATATACAAGACACTATTAATTATCATCATTACTAGCTCTAGATTCAATGATAATATTAACATAAAAGACAAACAGCACGTGTGAATGAAACCTACAATTACTGTCTAGTTGAAACCAAAGTTCAACAATCTATAATTATAATAATATTTACTTTTCTTACTTACAATAATACAAATATTTTGTTGGAAAATTCAAACATTTAGTTAGTGTTTTGTTTAAAGTTCAAGAGTTGTTGGTTTATATCCCTTGGTTATATGATCAAAGGCATTGTTAGATGATAACCACCAAGTATGTTTTGTAAACCATTAGAAAAACCTCATCAAAATGCCACAATTATAAATGTCTGTTGAATTGTGTGTTTAAATACTAAATATACATATTTTAAAATTTTTTAAATGTGGTTGTTCTGTTAAAATTATTTAAAAAATATTCAAAACAATTCGTTATTTAATAAATATTTATAACTATTTCAAAAAACAACACTGCAATCTCGGTTTATTTTTTATAAAGTAGAAAAAATGATATAGTTTCTATGAAAATAATATTATAGTATTTTTAAAGAAAACTTCAAATTGAATTCGGAAAAACAATTCAAATTTTCATGGTATGGAAATATATTATGTTAAATTTAATCTTCACATTGTAACGCTAAAATAATACTGAATTAACGCCTTCAAAACGGTGATATGTTCGATATACGGTGGTCTTGCTGTTGGTCATCAAGACAACCCAATAAACGAAAAAATACAGGAGTTTAACTTCATAAAGCGATAAAATCGACCGATTTAGTGAATAAGCAAAATTAGGCTCAATGATTCAATTATTAAACCATAAGAAATCAAAAAAATATTCAAAAACAAGAAATTATTGTTTCTTCATTTTATGGTGTTATCATGATGACAGGTGATTGATTGAATAGAAAAATGGAAATGGAAAAATTAGGTTATTCTATGACAACAAATATTGCCTTTAATATTTTCTAGCGTTGAAAATTTTAATATAATCAATTTACCTCCATATATTTCATGTCAGGTATAAAAAGCTTAAGCGGATCCAGATCTAATAAATATGTAAATTATAAGAATGCAAATAGCGAGCAATTCAATATTTATAGTCTTATATTCCTCTGTCAACAAATATCAGAAAATTAATGTTTCCGTACCTTTTAAAATCTAAATTTTATTCTTCAGTGGATTTAATAAAAATGTGGAATTATTATAGTAATATTATTTAAAAAACATATTTATATTAATATAATTTTTTATTTTTTAAGTCACTTTACAACAACTTAAGTCATACAGTGACAGCAAAAACAAAATTTTGGTATATGTGTTCAAAGAATCACCCCTAATTAGCCAATTCCGCATGTCAGTCTGTCCGTGACCAAGATAACTTAAAAACAAAAAGGTATAGTGATTTGAAATTTTGGTGACGGATTTAAGACATTAAGACTGAGTTTAAATTAGTGAATGAGCAAAATCGGTCCACTATGTCCAATGAGTCTAGAGTACAACTTTTGAACTTTTTTTTTTTTTTAAAAATCAACTTTTGTTTGAAATATTCATTTGCAAAAGGCTTAGGTTTGCCACTATCAAATTTAGCTCAAATTTAGCTATTAAGTACATATATAAATAAAATACATAGTATAACTCTTGTTATATTCACTCATTTTTTTTTAATTTGAATAAATAAGCAGCAAATTATTGTAAAATAATTTAGATTTTAGTTTATTTTATTAATATAAGCCTTATTTTAACCTAAGGTCTAAAATAAGATATTAATGGAATGTAACTTACAATTTGGAGTTTCCACGTTTATATTAATAACATAAAAATTTAGAAATATCAATGGGAGACTTTAATTTATAAAATGACTGAAAATCGATTTAAGTATATCTACATAATTTACCTCAGATTCTATTTTCCAAACATTCAGAATTTATAATTTGATTATTATCGCTGATAATTATGGAAACCCTAATTCCAATATTTTCATGACATAAAATGTAATAATCAAACAATTTTGATTATTTGATCCCTTTATTGAATTAATATACTTTACATGTTTATACTTCCGGACGTATTTTTTAAGGGTAACGACCTATATATTTTTTTCATTATATCCTTTAACAATATTTAATTCAACACGTTTTGTATGTTCAACACTTTTTGAAACCCTTCATATACAAAATAAAACTATATTGTGTTTTATTTGTTGCTTCACTTCCTTTGATGAATAAAACCATACACAGTGTGTCACAGAAACCTGTATCCACTAAAATATTGGCTTTTAATAAAATTGAAAAAAAATTTAATAGTTGTTATTATAATATTTAAAACATATGCCATCATTATCATTGTAGAAAGCCTTTTCTTGTGTCAAGTTCATTATGATAAGAAGCATTTTTTGCCAAAATGGTAATGATATAATGATTTTTAACACTGTAAAATGTTACTTTCACTCGTTTTTATTAATGATCAGTAATTCTTTTGATAATAAATAACATTTCTCCTTGTCCATTTATTTTATTTTCCTTATATTTTATTACAAAACAGCTTCGATTTTAAAGATCAGTTAATTTTTTTACGTTTAATGAAATAAATTCGTTTTTGCGGTTCTTCCGGTTATAATTTGAATTTTCTGCGAACAATTTAAATTTTGGTATCTTCTATCAAATGGGAATCATTGAAAACTTATTTTTTAAACTTGAAAGTTCTATAGAATACTACTAACTGGAACACAGAATACCTACCAACAAAATATTATAAACATATTTGTATATTTAGGTAACTAAATCCCTAAGAAATGCACCTAGCAGTATTAATAACAACAGATGATAGACATACCGAATTAATATGATATTGTATATATGTATGTATATACGTATATGAGTATAATTCAGTAAGTCTGCTTCTGCATACGCTGTACAGTTTTTAAATTGGTATATATATTATATATATATATGTTAATACACGCACATGTTCGACTACTATTATACATTATTTGCGTATGGTACGCATATAAACCAAACGTCATTTGATCATAAACCAGGGTGAAAGTAAAAGTGAACTTGAATCATTTTATCTTTTAAACACGGCACGTTCTCTGTTCAAATGAATGCAAGTATTCAAATGAAAGTAATGAATGAATGATTCATGTTCATTTGTAAATTGCCTCAAGTATAATTTTTTTATTCGTTGGTCCCGATAGCTTCAATTTATGGTGTAAGTTGAAATCTTAAACATGTAAATTAGGTCTGGGAAATATATTTTGACCAGCTGATTTTCAGACAAAAAACGCAACTTCTTTTAACAACTTTTTGTTTTGCACTTCAGAATGCCTAAAAATTTTCAATGGCACCACAGCTTGATGTTTTCCTGCATTATTTGCAAATGTCTCAACAGTAGACGAAATAATTGTCATAATTAATTTTTTATAGTAAAAATAAAAAGATTTTGTATTTATTTATATTTTTGTAAATTATTTTATAAAAATAGGCTTTAACAATGTTAATCGCAACACAATCAAAATATATCTTTTATTATAATATTAATACATGTATATTTTTGAGAAATAAATATGTTTTTTAACGCAATTTTTTGGTCAATCTACATTGGTTTTAATGACGGTCGATTGATTCATGGTACTCAATAGACCTCATCACGAACTTTAACTTGCGTTTTATATCTAGAATACGCCATATTGTTGCCGATTCTGTAATTATAGTAATAATATGCATAAATAACTATAAAATAAACTTTCCGTAGATGTATAGGCCACGTATTTAATGTTTTTCATTAGTATTAAAACAATTAACACTGCTATTAGTTTTTATCTTCAGATTTTATGTATTAAGTGGATCTGATAAATCTAAAATTCATGGCTCTAATTCGGGTCATAAGAGTGACGACAAGAACAAGGTTTTTCTTTTAGCAATTTTCAGCAACTTTTTAATAATATTTTGTCGAAATTTTCATAACATTCTTGAATATGGTGATTTTTAAGTAAAAGAACTTCCATAAATAAAAAATCTATAGGCTTTTCGACCTCTTCCTATAATATAGATTTTTTAAAAAAATAATAACAATCATATTTAATCAATAATTGAATTTTGAAATGTCCACTGTTTTAGGTTAAAGCATTACAAATTTATAAAATTGATTAGTTAAAAATACAACATTACGTTTGTATTTAGCACATTCACAGTTACATTAAAAAGAGAATTTATAATCAATTCGTATATTTATTTATTTATATTTTATTAACACTTTTATTTATTACAAAACGCATGCATGCATATAATTAATATGCTACATTAAAAATTAAATGCATCTCCTCTATTGTATAACTAACACACAAGCAAAACTGGTGAAACATACATGGTAGTCTACCGCATAAGGTTTCGTAGCAAAAATATACAATATTCTAATCTTTCACTTATCCTTCAAATCTTCATTCCAACCGTATTTTTTTTAAAAGAAACCTTAACTCTTATTTAACCCTTAAACTTGAGTACTCTACATTAGGGTACCTCAAAAATAACGTACCTGTTTTACATCTCTCAAAGAAAATTTGTGTAATGGTATTTTTAAAGTCCATAACTTGGCTTAGAATAATTATGTATACTTACTACATTTTTTATAACACCTTTTCTTTGGCATCTTTTCGGATAAAATTTCAATGCTCCAGGCGAGTCAAAAACATGAAATGAAAAACAAAAGTGAGAATTAGATGACAAAACATCTTAGGGACATAAAATAATATAAATATTATGAAATAAAAATGTCTTCAAGAGTTTGTGAATCTTGATAATGACTTTTTAATACTTAAGAAGCAAATTCCAATCAGTCTGTATTTCGGTGTTCATTTTAAAAACACGGTACAATAAAAAATTTTGTTTTCAGTTTTTTATTTATTTAAGTCACTTTTTGAACTATAAGTTATATATTGACCACATTGAGTATATATTCAATCTATACTACAACAGTACGCAGCGATCCAAGATGTTCACCTATCCATGCCTTGACTGTGTCTGATGTTGCTTAACTTTGGTTGAGATCGATAATTACGTTACGTCGGTGGAGGACTCTTTGTTTTCAGTTTAATAACTGTTATGTTATTTAAAATATGGTTCTTGGTAATACTACAGATTCATAAAATGAACTGGCATGCGTGGTATTGTTATTAGATTTTATACGCGTGCACACGTGTGTACATTACATATACTACAGTATTTGCACCATGCATCATGTATTTGTATATTGTACTAAGAATATGTATGTTATATCTCATATGTGAATGTTCTGCAACACTAACTTGATCTAAACTAACTCCAGCTGTTTGTTCTTGTTAGATCCCAGGTGCGTCAATTTGGCACGAGACCCTAATAATGAATGACTGACGATGACTGTTTTTATATATAATACAGGGAGTTTTAGAAATAATCAAACTCAACCATCACCAATTACAATTATTTACTATATAATTTTATGTACGTTTGGAAAAAATTTAGAAATTACTTGTGCATAAGCCCTACAGTAAACTTAAAGATTAGACTACCGGTTTAAAATTTACGAATTTTTTATACAAAACTTGTGAAATTTTAAAAAATTTGTCAAAAGTTCATAAATATTTTTTGTTAAAATCGAAGCACTTATTTCTGTATAAAATTCAAATCAGAAATATAAAATTAAGTGTCCATTTTAAACAAATTAAGTTAATGCACATAATTACTCTCTTAATTGATCATCAGGGTATCCAAATTTTTGTTTTATATACGTTTCCTTAATGAAAACATATTAAAATTTAGGATCATTGCCTACTAAATAACAAATCAAACAACTTCATTAACGCAATTAAACATTCTATATTAGAAAAATCATCAGGGTAATGATAAATTGAGCCTAGTTCAGATAAAACTAGTTTCATAATAGCTACAATTATAAAAAACTTAGACCTACAACAAGGAATATAACAACTAAAAGAGTTAATTAATATTCTTAGTGATTACCACTCATAGTATAAACAAAAAATATTTGATAACTAATAACATTTTTCTTAGTGTTAAAATTCACAGTATATTTTTAACTTTCAATAGTTTCACAACGCCTTATGGACGCAGTATATTACGATAGGTGTATCAAACTATACCATGTAGTCTATATGTAGTCTAACTATAATAACATAGTAGCAGACGCCATGTGTGCATACTATACCTACATTTTGTAATATATATATATATATAAACCGTCACCACTTAATTATTAATTTATTATAAAATATTTATGGTAACAATGTGTACATTTATTTATTGTAATAAAATTTGGGTGATTTTTTGTTGTTTTTTTTAATTTTATTTTATTTTTTTCCTACATTTTATTGTTTATGATTTTTCTACCACACAAACTTTTTTTATGTTTTTAAAATTTTGTTTTAAAACAGCCCTTAAACAAAAAAATAATATCTGTAGGGTTCGTAAAATCAACGCAATATTAAGAGCCATGATTATTTTATGTTAATTCAGATACTTTTTGAGAACGAGTTTAATAATATAACTATAAAAATGGCATAAAGTTACATTAAAAATTCTACTGGGAAAAAACACAAAAATCATTTTAATGAAAATCTTATTTCAGGATTTTAAGTTTAAGTAATTTTTAATAAAAATTTAATCTCATCGAATTTAAATATAATAAAAAAGTCAATTTACAAATGGAAATAATAAATACGTAACTTGAGTATGGGAAATTTCATCATAATCATCACAGGAATAATTTTAATAAATATATGACTATATTAAATAATAATTCAGATTAGCAGTAATAACAATTAGAAAGAAAGGCTATTTAAAGTGGGACACAAAGTTGACCTATTCCCGAACTAACATAAAGTTTAACTTGTGGATAGTCATGTTTTGATAGATTCTCTTATCAAGCTTGCTTTTAGGAAAAGTGCCGTAAATAGTTAGTTTCAAACAGCAACAAGTTACCTGCTTTTAAACATAAGTAAAACATTTATTTAGTGTTTCTTCGGGATTTTACTCAGGTGAACCACAAATTTATGTGACAACTAGTAAGGTGGAGTAAAATTGGATAAATGCTTTGCTAGTCCTTAAATTTTGTAATGTTTTCATTATTAAGAGCTGATAATTAATATCTTAAATTTAATCAGCTATTTTATAAATTTAACATAATTATCAACATGAAGAGAATTCTGAAATAAATACATTTTTATCTTAGAAAAGGTTTGCAAGTTCGTTTTTTTTTAACAGTGTAGATCAAAATTACTTATGTATACTAACATTGGTTTAAGGACTAAGTTATAAAGAATAAAAAGAAAGATAAATAACTTTTTCTTTTAAGGTATACCCTATCCAATAAAAAGAATGATCAAAATCGTACAACTCTACTCAAAGTTATGCGTGGCGATACATTACAATCCGTGAGTGAACAATCAAACACTCACTGTTTTTCTACTTCCAGGGTAGGAATTTTATTTCCAAATTACATGGGACCAATTTCGTGGTATACTCTATTCAATAAAAAAAATATTATCAAAATCTAACTACTCTTTAAAAGGTTTTGAGTGATAATACAGTGAAAAAAAAAATATATACGCGTCGACTTGAAGGTTCTCAAGTCCACGCGTATATGTTTTATCGTCGGTTAAAAAGGTGCTTAATTTTTATCTACTAATAACCAACATGTATATCAAGGTATTAGTTTATAGTATATACGGATATTGTGGTTTTATTTATTTATTTATTTTTTTTTGATTCAGGATGTATGTGTTATATAAACGAAACGGATAAAAAACTGTTGTTTTTTTGTAAGCCATATGATTTATTTTTTATAGTAAAATTACTTCCGTTAAATTAATTAACAAATTTTTCGTTTTAAACTATTTTTAAAATAATAAGTACATCAAACTTATTAACGTTAGCCGCACAATCTGAATAGTTTTTCATTTAATATTTAATTCCTAACCAGCAATCTCCGATATCTAGTGGTATGAAAATAAATAATTTATTCGAATATAACATCATAGTAAGCTTTTATGAATATTTTATACGAAAATGTACGTTTAAATTATAGTATTATTCAGAACGTTTACTTATTTCGTTTAAAATTACGGTATTTTTAATTTCAGGATTCACATTTCTAAATTATTTATAAATTGAAAATTTTAATATATTACTGTTATCCAATTGTACAAGAATGAAATTATCTCTTATAGTTTAAAAAATGGTTCATGAGGAATTCAATTGACCGATTTTGCTCATTCACGAATAAAATTTTACGTTTTAGAATTTGAATACACAACGAAGGTTTCAGCTCGCTATCTGTTTTTTCCTTGATGACAAGGTTTTTCCTTGATGACAAACAGAATGACAGACGGTCCATTTACTATACCAAAATTTACTTAGAACATTCATAATTTTCTAGCATTGCAAACTTTTGAGTGTTTTTTACAAAATTATATTTTAAAATTATTACTACATGAACTATTGCACTTTCACTCTGGTCCTTAAATCTGTTAAAATTTCACAAAATTTTTATTTCTAGAGAAAAGAATGTTCATGTCGACATTCAATATTTTTTATGATGAAGAATTGAAATAAATAATAATAATAATAAAGATTCATAATGCAAATAAAGACTGGGATATTATCAATAACGCCCGATGTGTCAATGCCATGATAATAGATCCATGGTTTTATAATTTATGATAAATCCGTAAATTAAATATCAACTTGTCTTACTATAAAATTGTATGTTTATATTGGACCTAAGCTACTGTGGGAAACGATGCAAGTGTTGATTTGCATTTAGATATGTAGGTAGTACCATTTGGATATGTAGTGAATTATGTGATTTTATGAATCATTTTGGAATGTATAAAACAGAAACGAACATTTAGCATTTGTTAACTGCGATCATTGAGCATTTATATCTTAGATTGCTTTTAAAAGTATTTAGCAAAAGTGGCTCAGTAGTGTTTTACTTCTCGGGGAGGTTGTATTATTACAGCAAATAAAAAAGTTTTATTTTGGCTTTTTTTATTAAAGTTATGGGATGTTTTGATAATTCAAAGTCAGTTTTAATTATACCTAGAGAAAGAAGTTTTATAAAGCCAAATGTTTTTAAAAGTATTACGTGTCACTCTTTTATAATTATTAAATAAACTGCGTTCGATATTGAATTCGATATTGCATTTTCGGGCCACAAAATAGACTATTTATTGCAAATATTTATAGTCAACAAATACAAATAAATAATTTTGATATTAACTTAAATAAATTATTAATTTTATATTTATTTATTTGATATATATATATAAATTAGTACAAATCAATTTAGAACTAATAACAAATTAGACTAAGCGACAGGGAGCAAATAAAATAAAAAGGAAAGTTTTGCAAGTACGATTTTTAGATTGAATATTATCTCTAGTACCTATCTTATACTGAAAAACATGTTTTGACAAAATACGGCTTAGAGTTTTCTGTTTAGTAACCATTTTTCCAAAAAAAAAACGGCCACATTTTTTCGTATTCTTATACAAAAAAAACAAAAATCAAAAATGTTTCGGAAAAATTCACTACAAAATCAGGAATTTGTATAAGATTTATGTGAAAACATAACCACGAAAAATTAAAAAGCTTACGTCCATTTGTTAATTTGGCTTTTCTGTAATTATTTATGAAGTACGAGAATGACAGAGATGTAATGGGTTGCTTATAATTATAAAAATTATATATATAACTTAAAAATTGGCAAATTTTAAAAATTTGTGTTTGTTCGTAAAATTGATCCCCGACATCCAAGGAGAAAAAATATTTCTAGATAATTTTTTCCCAAATATTTTCGTTTTATCTTTTTTTTAAATCGGATAAAAACATTCAGAGATATTAAACGAAAACTAAAATTGTGGTGCTATTTTGGAAAAATGTAGACCAGACATAAGGATTTTGTCAAAACCTATTTTTCATTATTAGACATTATTAGATAGGTACTAGGAACAATATACAAAAAATTATTGTTATGAAAATTTCGATTTATTTTATTTTTGCTCCCTGTTGAATCGGCTAGATTGACTAAAAATAAAAATGAAAAATATATTACATAATTATTTGACAACTAATAATGAAAAAAAAAAATTACAAAACTCAAGAAATATGTAAAAATTATTTGTAATTATTAAAAATTATGTAAATATAATCATTTATAAGATTAATAAGATCATTATCCTAGAAATTTTAAATATATATCATATTTTGCATAATTGACTGATTTAAATGACCTGAATTTTAAATTTGACCATTTAAAATTTATACGCCAGAATACAAAAATATATTAATACCAGAATAAACAGAACAAAAAAATTACAAAGTTTATTCGTATATATTATTATAAATTTTGATAATAATTGTTGTACTATATTGTAGCTTAAGATGTTGGGTAATTAAATATATTTAAATTTGTTTAAAGCACCTGTTTTTGCAACAGTTCAAAGAATTGAGAAAGTAATAATTGTTGCATTGAAAATAATATATTGTATAAACTGAAATGATAAATAATATTTGGATATCTAAGCAACAATTGACATGTTAAAATAATAAATATATATATACAGTGATAGTTCATTGTAGTACAAGTATCTTGTACTTGTACAACTACCATGACAAGACCATGGGAAAGAAAGAATCATGGTCGTAATAGCAAAGTAAGTGTTATAAGTTACGTAGAATATATACACGTATATATATATCTATCTATTGTGTAAAGTAAAACAACTTGTAGTCTTTTCAAAAAGACGTGGTGATTTCTACCAACAAGTATAATATAATATCGCATACATAAAATTGTTGCATATGGGATTGAATTGTAAAATGTTGTTGTATATATCTTCTTCTACAACCTAATACACTAGAATAGTATACAATACGCCACATATATGTTGATGGTACTACATACACTCTTCTGATGGTATATGCCACGTGGGTATCGTGTATAGTGCCTGCCCTCTTCTTGTTACAATCGATGGGGTATATAATATTAATATTTGCGCACGCAACACAAATCCCCACTATTATTATAAGGGTAGTATAAAAGCAAGATATTTAGAGGGTTGATTTGTAAAAGCCGCTCTGAAGGGTTGCAGACCACTTTAGTTTAGTTCTGTTTCTCATCTGTGGGGTACTTTCAGTGTCTCTATCTTTCTTATACTAATCTATTTATTACATTCTCTATCCTTTTTATATATAAATATATTTATAATATTATTAATTAAAATTTAAAAAAGTTCAAATCGCGATCATTATTGTAATTAATTTTTTTTAAAAAAAATTTAAGTATAAGAAAAAATATTGGTTGGTTATCACAAAATTATTAAAAAGTGTTGAATAAAAAAGTGTTAAAAAATTTCTTTATTAAGTGTATAAAAAATAATTTTATTTTTTAAATGGAACAAACTTTGATGCGACTCTCTCAAAACAAACATAAAAATGTTCAGTTTATTGTGAAATATTAATTAATATAAACTTTCTTCATGTATGTGCAACATTTTAAGTTAAAAATTAAGTCGCATTAATTTTTGACATAAACACACTATAAAAACCAAAATGACTAAAAAATCACAAATATTTGGGAGTTAATTTATATTAATTCCCTTAAATAACAATAAATAATAAAAACAACAACAAAAATTAATTCAACAAGCACATGATTTTCCGGATGACGAAACGGAAAACCATATTTTCCGATACGCAACAGATTTGTTCGTCATCGCGGAAACTATTGAAACCGACCTTAAGCCGTATAAAGCGTCGTAGAAGGAGACGAAGTCGAATTTGATATTTGATTTTAATAATTGACATCGACGAACATGCCACGGTGTCTTATGGCAAAAAAATGGAAAGCATATCCATGGCCAGATCGTGCCGAAGATCCTACTATCGATGATGACGATGAGGAAATTGATGTTGTTGGTGATTCTCCAGCATTAGAGAAGAACACAACATCATGTTGGGGTCCATCTAGCCCGACGGCTGGAGCCACAGCTCCAAGTCC
Source organism: Chrysopa pallens (assembly GCA_020423425.1). Taxonomy (NCBI): domain Eukaryota; kingdom Metazoa; phylum Arthropoda; class Insecta; order Neuroptera; family Chrysopidae; genus Chrysopa; species Chrysopa pallens. The sequence goes on along the minus strand of CM035593.1, from coordinate 71,527,407 downwards.
ACCACCTCATTCGCCTGAAGCGAGTCGCGGCACAACAATACTTTATAACGGTAAGTCAAATATACTTTAATTGTAATGAACATTTTTTTTTGCTCCTTATTGAAATCTACGTTTTTTTTTTTGACACATTGGTATCAGTGACTCATAGTGCAAATATTTATAAAGCACTCTTTTTTTATTTTCTTCTTTAAATAAAATATTTAAAAAGATAAAAGAAAAATTAAATATTTATAGGAAAAATACGCATAGGTCGCACCAAGTTATTTTTTTCAAAAGATATAAATGAAACCTTACAAGAAAATGTTTTATTGATCTTTGGGGAGTCACATGTAACCAATAAGTTTTCTGTTTAGTGTGTTTATATATATATATATATAAATGTGAAAATATATGAAAAGAAAATAATATCAAATATAAAAAGTTTTATTTAAACTTTTACAAAAATCTATTTCAAAAAATATTATTATTATTATTGGAAATAAGTTTCTTTATCTGTAAATTGTTTTTTTTTTTTGTCCGCTTTTATACGCATTTGTGTAATGAAATTTTATCAAATATCAACAGAATAAAAAATATTAAAAAAAACATTTAAAAATATAAATTTTGTTTTAAATACTGATTTGAAAATGTATTAATATATTTCTTTTGAAAAACCCAAATACCAATCTAATCTTGGACAATTTTTATAATAATAAAAAAAGTACTATGAAAAGAAAAATACGAAATTGTGATTTTATCAAGTAGAAATCTAATTTTCTTAGATTTTTTTTTTTTTAATTTCTAGTATATATATATATATATATATATATATATATATATATATATATATATATATATATATATATATATATATATATATATATATATATATATATATAAATGTTTTCGGTATAAAAGTCGTAACAAGGTATATATTTCTTATCTTACTTTGTATCAAGAATTTGGTGAGTTTTATTTATAATTTTGTATTTTTTAGCATAGATTGGCCGTCAATTTAGGGAATATTTCGCAATGTCGCTAAAAGTATTGAAAATTTTAATGGGATACTCTTACAATTTCGACTAAGAAAAATACATAGACAGTATTATTTATAAACCTAAATGGAATTGATATTGAAATATCCAAATTAATTCCAATGTTTTTCTAGTGTTTAAGAATGTAGAAAATATGTAATAAGTAATTTAAATTCAACGATTATATTATTTACAAAAAAAGGATTAATAAATTACAATATGAAATATTCCGAATATCTATAAAACATTCCAGAAGATTCAACATTCAAAAAATTATTGATAGAGCAATTGAGTCTTGTACAAATCAACGAACTGAAATTTGCATAACCAATCGATGCTAAAAAAACTTTCCAATATTCTAATAAACTTTTATTGAAATTCTTCTCCATGAAAATGGCCTAGTTTTCCTGAAGTAGATACTTAGAAATGAAAATTATTATTAATATTTCTAATAATTTTACACCGTATATATTTCACTTAAGAGTTATAATCATGCCTTACAAATATTATCAATAATTACAAGCCCCTTTCAATTTTGATGTACTTTTCCCTTACACTAAAATTAGATAACTTTTAAGCGCATTTGTGAATATTATTGAACTAAAAATGTATTTGATATAAATCATAAAAATTCCAAAAGACTTTGTAAAGAATCATATTTTAAGAAGCTATAAATTAAATTTTTTAAGCTTGAAGAGGAAAATAACTGTTGCTCCCCATTTAATGACTTGAACGAATGATAATATAAGCTTTCAAAATCAAAAATACAAAATTTTCGAATATATAAATTAATTTTTACACTCGTTTTTTTCCAAATTTAATCGGTTTAATCTAGTTTTTCATTAGTATGGAATTTTTTTCATAAATATTTTTTATTTAAAATTATTTTGTTAATCGGTGTTATGTTTATAAATTGTTTTAGATTAAAATAAATATTTTTAATTCAATCTGGAATAATAAAATTCATGACAGAGTTTCTAAATAAATAAAAAAATATTAAAAAAAATAAAATAAATTATATCGGACGTAATTCTAACAAAAATATGTATACATGCTTTAATCATACCCATAACTCAAAATAAATCTATTTATTAATCCGAAGAGAGTAATCAGCAATTTAAATATTATATTATTCAAAATATTTTTAAAAAAATGTATGAATAAGGATAAAAAAATTTTATTTGTAATTTTTTTTTTTTGTTATAATAAATAAAAAACAAATCACATACAACACATTACTAAACAACAACAACAACAATGTAATTAATCATTTTACACCCAATGTGTGTTGTTTTTTTAATACCATTTATAAAAATAACAAAATGGAATAGGATAGAAAAAAGATAGGGAAAAATATTTTTTTATATATGTATACGGTGTTTACGTACTAAGTAATTTTGGCCCTAATTAAAGTAATCTTTACCAATCAAAAACTTATTTAATTTCATATTTAAAACTAATATTATAAGTTTATTTAATAAAACAATAGAGAATATTATTAAAAAAAAAATAAATTAATGAAAAAATTTAACTTAAATGCCGATATATCAAGAACAAATTTTAATGAAATTTTGCATGAACAACCATTATGACGTCTTATTTGAATTTTTTCGAAATCAATATTTCGGATATTTAAAAAACTAAATCGCAAAAAATAAAGTATTCTTACCAGTTTTTTTGCCTAAACATCACAATATTTTCTCATTCATAGAACTATTTTTTCTTGAAATTTTAACGAAAAATTTATCAATACAATTCCCGATTTTGAATTATTGACCGTACTACAGATTTATCATTTATTGAAGATGCTCCTTGATCAATATTGGGTAAAAACGGTTTAAAAAAAATTAGCAAGGTACACAATTTTGCCGACGTTTATACGAAAAAACCGTGATGAATGAAAAGTGATTAAAAATGATAGAGATTAGATACCATTCTGTATATATTGAAAATAGTGGAATATAATAATCGACGGACGTACACTGATTATCAAAGGATCATATTATGTAATGTGTTATTATATATTTATTGTATATACCTATATAATATTGGTATGATAGCATATCACTTATATAACAAATAAAACAATTTGTAACGTCATTTAAATAGAGTTCGTATTATTCATTTAATATGATAGCAATAATATTTGGTAAAAGTATTAAAATATAGGTTGCACTTATAGCCAGTATGAATATCTGTCTCTCTGTACAATTATTCTTTGAGAGTCCAACAATTTTATAAAAATTATATGAAAAAGCTTTTGTTTTTAAATTGTTTAATATTTACATAAAAGACATGTTTGTCTAATTATGATGGAAGCGCAAGGAAATAAAATAATTAAATACAATCGTATTATTATTGTTTTATATTATTCTATAATATTGAATTTTCATGTACAAGTAGGTCAAATTTACTAATGATGTTGGTTTTATTTTGTAGAACTTCATTATTCATAAATTTTTACAATTATATCACACCATTTTTTATTTATTTGCAATTTTACGTACTTCTTCTATTTAATACTATTTGATTTATGTTTGACTATTTTAATACTATTGAAATTATGTAATTTAAAAAATAATATTTTTCTGGTGATTTGTAAAAATCAGTTGAGAATATGTTAAAAGGAAATATTTTTATAGAATCCTTGTGAGATGATGACATTTGAGTCAAAACGATCGTTACATTTTTTAATTATTTTAAATAAATTAAATAAATTTGTGCGTTTATTTTTTTACGAAACAGTGGAATATCATCTTCTATCGATGTTATAACTGAAGTTAAAAAATATATTTACGTATTTTCATAAGTTATAATTTTTCTCTTTACAAAAATCATTCTATTTTATTTATTATTTATAATATATTTTCTAAAATTATTTTCATAATTCATCAAATTTAAATAAATATATTGAAGAGTAAATCTTACAATTATTTATTCTATAAAATATCTGTGAATGTATTAATTTATATAAGCTTTCGGAGGAGGACGCAAATCGATCATAAGGTTACTGTGATTTCATTAAGTAAGATTTTCGACAGCGCTAACCAAATTGAAATTTTCTAATATTCGTATTTTTTGTATTTTAATCGAAAAATTTTCCAATAAAAATGTAAAAATGATTTTGTCTTATGATAAATTAGTTAAAAAATGTCTTATTTCTTAAAAATTATTGTCAGATTATCGGAGAAAGGATCGTTCGATTTGTCAGGACAAAATCTTCCAAATATATAAACATACACAACGAAATCCATTTATTTGTAGGCGCAAACACTTGTATAAATGACATGACACGCTTTTGAGCATCTCTAATCTATAGTCAAATAATCCTACAAGAAATTATTGAAAGACTATTTTAGTGACATATCGATAAAGTTTATTATAATTATTAAAAACACACACAAACTTATATTCACACTGTATTCAATTTTAAGTACTAATCATTTGATACTTGAACAAAATTACTCATAACAAAAATAGCATTCGTATATTTATAGGTGTAGGTTTGATACAATAAAAATTTGATAATTAGTATATTTTATATTTTGATAAAGTATATGTGGTATAATAGGGTTGTTGTTGTTTTTTGTATGGCCTCTCCCCATACAATATTTTTGTCTACCATTAGTGGTAGTAGAATCATAAATTTATGTATTTTGTTATTTGTAATGTCATTTTGTTGGTTTTTTTTTTTTTCGTGTAATAGAACGTTGTGGTATATGAATTTTTATAGCAGATAGGTACGTATTATGTACGTTGGTTGTTGTCTATGAAAATGACTACCTATTTTGATGAATCACTAGTGGATATCCGGATTATATGATGTTGACATGTCATTCACGTCATCATGTTATTATTTTCTAACTTTTTGATATTGTTGCTGTTGTTTTTTTTTTTCGTTGTCTTGAACTAATCGAATTTGTTGCTTACATAATTAGATTGTTGAATAAAAACAAGTTTTTTACGGAACTAACATGCATTAATTTTGATAGCTTTAATACGTTTTATCAAACTGTAAATTATTAAAACAATCGAAAAGGTTTTTGTCAAAAAAGTGGGATAATTAATTTTTATCTGGCTTAATGCTCTCTGGCATAAACTCAGCCCACGTTATATTCTCATTTAAAAAAAAAAGTTTATAAAAAAAAATGGCAAAGGTAGGTACACTTAAGTACCATCTTGTTCAATAAAAAGAGAGAGTCACATAGAGAGACTACGGTGTTTTTAACAATACATAAAATGTTTGTTTATTTCTCTACTCTTTCTGTCGCTTGGTTTTTTTATGAACCGGAATTTGAAAAATAAAACACGAGATGGCAGTGTATTTTATTAAAGAGATTGTCAGAGTATTGTCAAACTGTAAATTATTAAAACAATCGAAAAGATTTTTGTCAAAAAAGTGGGATAATTAATTTTTATCTGGCTTAATACTCTCTGACATAAACTCGGCCCACGTTATATTCTCATTTTTAAAAAAAAGTTTATAAAAAAAACGGAGAAGGTAGGTACACTTAAGTGTCATCAATAAAAAGAGAGAGTCATATAGCGAGACTACAGTGTTTTTTACAATTCATAACATGTTGGTTTAATTCCCTTCTTTTTCTATCTCTTGGTTTTTTAATGAACCGGAATTAGAAAAATAAAACACGAGATGGCAGTGTATTTTATTAGCGAGATTAATAATTAATAATTTTTGTGAAATTACGTAATTATTTAATGCGTTTATCATTATTGCCATCGAAATTTTAATCAAATATAAAATTTTAATTGAAATAAGAAAGGCACTTTTTTTTCTCAATAAAATGAGAATTTTCTCAATAAAATGAGAATGGTTGGATAATTTTTAGAAGAACATAATAACCTTTTGCTAATACAATTATTTCCATACAATCAACTAAGGTGATATTAAAAATCATGTTCAACAAAAGTGCATAATTTATGGAGTGGGTTTTATCAGTTTGTTTTAAATTTGGTAGAATACAATAAATTTATGTTAAGAAATCAAATGTTATTTCACATATTTGACCTAAATATTTTTAATAAGAAATAAAAAATCAAAACAACATGTAAGCCCTCACTCTCGTCGCCTTTATTATGATATTATTATTATACCTCTAAATACATTTTTTGGATTGTTATCAGAATATTTTTCAATATTTCATTGTAAATTTGGCAATAGCATGGTGCAAATATTTTTATTATGCAAAGTTGGCACAAATATTATGTGACATTTTAAGATTGATATTCATGTTTTAGTTTTGTGTAAATTTGAATAATGCCTTTTCATTGTATACTGCAGTATAATAAAAGCTACAGGTATTTATTATATAGATTGAATAATATACGTTATATAACTCTATATAATGTATGTGTATGTAGATGTTTGTTAAGTTAAAATTGGGAAAAGGTTGTAGTATTGCCAAAAAGGAAAAATGGAGGAAATGGCAGTATTGATTTATACATTATTATTATTATGTTTATCATGGTAGTAAAATAAAATGAAAAAATAAATGTAAGGTATTTAGGTAAATCGTGTGATTTTTTATCCATCATTATTTTTCATGGCGTTAATATAATTCAGATAAAACTTTAGTTTATATGGTTTATGTGGTTAAACATTTAAGTTGAAACTTGAAAGTACAATCGAACATGTAAGGAAAGAAACATGAGACATTTTTTAACTGTTATATTTCACATTTCATATTCATAAAAATGTCTTATTTTGATTCATTCAACTTTTGTCTGAAATATTATTTCATAAAATGTTTGAATTCACCACATATTTAGTTCAAATTTAGTTAATACATATTATTATACATACATTTATTACTGTATAGACTAGATATTTATGGTGGGCAAATAGTAATGGACTAGTTAGATGTTTGTTTCCATTTGCTAACACCTATACGAAATTTTGTTTGTGCGTTCAATATTTACTCGCGTTACAAAACTTATATTCTCTGGCATATTATGTATGTCGGGTATAAAAAAAGTAAATTTAATGTCGCAAATTCATTTTAGTTTATTATTAGTATGACATCGGAGAGATATTAAATCACAGCTGACATATATTGATAGTTTGGTAAGTTAATTACATTTGAAAAAGAGATGAGCCTTAACTTAAAGTTAATATTTTATTTATATATAAGTTAAGTACCGAAATCTGGTTAACTACGATTCATCGTGCAACTCAGAGTTAAATAATGATTTTATGTTTGTAACTATAAAATTTTCAAAGCATTTGTCATATAGAAAAAATATATTAATATACGATGTGGCGGTTCAACTATCATCAGAAAAAAATACTAGAATATAAGATTATATTAGAAAAATAAAAATAAAAATAAAAAATGAATAAATAGGTTAATAAATTAGTAATAGTTATTATCTATTTGATCTAGATATAGAATACAATTAACAGAAGGTATATTCTGTACACAAATTATTTAACTTCATCATATATTACGTAAGCCAACCAACCAACTGTCAACTGTCATTCACAATCTTTCATAGTTTTCAATCAATTCTGCGGCAGAATATAATCCTGACGTATAAAAAGACTGTGTATACCTATGTAGGAGAGTTTTTGTAAATTTATTAACTTCATTTTCAAATCAACTTTTTGATTTATATAAATGTTTGTGATCATTGCAATTTTTTATTTATTTATTTGGTGAATGATTTTTTATTTAAATTATTTATGTCTATGTTTTCGACATGATGGTCGTTACAGAAGTCACGTTGCTCAAATCTACTATTTTCTAGATTTATTGCTAAAGTAAATAAAATTCATTGATAAAATCAACGATATAATAGCTTTACTATTTGATAAATCTATTAAAATAAATATAACTGAATAAACTGCCTTATATATCAATAATCAGCCCTAGCTACTGATTCTAAACATTCGCGAGTTTTCTGTAATATATTTTTTGCGAATAAAGTGTCTTTTTAAATTCAACTCATTAAAGAGTTGTTTTTTTTTTTTAAATTCAACTTTTATTGAACATTATTTATTTAATAAAAATATTTTCGGTTGTAATTTAAATCAACAAAATTACAAAAATAAGTTACAGAATATGACAGAATGGTGGTTTTTTAAGGTTACTTTGATTCAACAACAGTAGGAGCAGTTTAAAAGAAAACCGGATACGAAAATAGATTTCTTGTAGATCTGCTCTGAAAACTAACCAGACAATCGTTAAATAGAGTGAATTATTTTAATAAATAATTAAGACAAATTTAGTCTTAAAACCGAAAAACAACGAAAAATTTTTTATTGAACAATACGACATAATTTTTAGAATTTTGACAATAAAAGAAAATTAAAAAGAAACTACCAATTTCCCGCATGTAATTCTATTTTAATTATTATAATAATGATATTTTAAGGTTGTAGGAACAAAATAAAATTATAATATAGAAGGAAAAGCGATTATTTAAAGTAAAATGTACATATTGCACTAAAAAACACATCGGTGGAATTAACATATGCTTTGAGACACGAATTTAAATTCTACAGCAATTTTACATACATTCTCTATGCGTTCATCGTTTGTGTCCAATGCAAAACAGTTTTATCGTAGTTCTGAATTGTCGATTTCAAAATATTTGAACAAATAAATCTCAGAAATCTCTTTTTCGCTTGCACATAAAAGTAAGGCTGATTTTTATACTAAAATCAAACAATTTTCTCTAATCATGTATTTTTATTTTACATACATTACAAAAAATCACGTTATGTAAACTTACATAATCTAAGAAGTTGGTATTTTTTAGAAGATTATCCTTAAAGAGGGTTTACATTAAAAAATTTTTCTATTTTTCTTCATAATTCCACATCGATTGCAAAAAACCACAACTGCCTTGCTTGCATTGAAAAAATATTTTGTGGTATTTAAACTTTAAAAGGGAAAAAGCTCACTTTTCCTATTTTCCTGATGATTTCACATTAATTGCAAAAATATTATAGGTTTTTTTTTTTTGAAATTTCGAAATTTATTCCGAAAACTCGTTATGATATGCTACATTTAGAGTAGATTTTTTTGTGTTATATCATAACGCTGTCTTCCAAAATTCAGTTTTGGAAGCAATCAATCTTTCAAGAATTCAATTCCACTGTCAAAATATTTATTCACTGAATTATTTTATAGATTTGATTCGATTTGTAAAAAATCATTTTGAAATTCAGTTTTTTTTAGATTTATGTTTATACGTAATTGTTGTCGTGTAAGAAGTTTTAACATTCAATTTTGACACTTTTAATGCGATATTTAGAAACTTTACGCACATTTATGACTATTTTTTTTTAAAGTAACTTTTTCAACAACTTAGGTCATACAGTGACTACATTGTGGATATTTTATACAACAACAGCACACAGTAATTCTATATGGTCACCCATCCAATTACTAACTGTGTCTAAATGTTGCTTAACTTTGTTTATCGGTTGTTATTGGTAATTACGTTACGTCTTACTATTGAATTTTTTGATATCAGTTTTATTGATCAAGATTATACAACAAACAAATTGAATATGGAGAACTTGGTGACTAAACCGTCTCATACCGTTGTATAAAATAATAATGTTCGAATATAACGGGTTATAACACACACACAAGTAATAATAATTGTAAAGTTTATATATATATATATAATTTCGCTGACAGCAAATATTGCAACCTTATTTTATGTTTTCCGTTTTCCGATATAAACGGTAAAATTGCTACTTTTTGGGTGATTATATTATGCAGTTGGGTGGTCGTCCGTCGGCTCAGTTGTAAAACCAAACTATACATATATATATATACCGGATTTACGGATCATATCATCATAAAATATCTATCTTTGCACAATTTTATATATGCATGTTTTTCGGGGTGTAACAACAATAACTAACTGTAGAAACTGCCTGTATGTTTGTAGGTATGAGAATAAGAGTGTATTGTATGTACATAGTACTTATGAGTGAATTTAATTTCATATTTATTACTTGTGTGATTATTTTAATGGTGTTTTTCATGTTGGTAGTTTACGTAATTATTTTTGTTTATTTTTTGTTTATGTGTAACTAAATTAAAGTTTTCTATACTTGAAAAGTATTTCATTATGGGAACAACCATCGTAAAATAATTAATTTAATAATTTTTTAAGTTATACTTCTTATGGCGCATTTGGATGAGAGTCCCTTTTTATTATTGAGAATTTTTCCAGTAAAATACAAACCGGTATGTTTTTACCATGTAAATGTCATGGCTTTAGTATAAAGCAAAACTTTTTACTACAGCATATTATTACTTTGTTCCACGAAATAAACACAATACGTTTGTTAAACCGTAAAACTCAATTAAACTTTTAATGTGACCTATTTTTGTGTAACAAAAATTAATCACAACCCTTAAATAAATTTTATATTTTATTATTTATGTCAATATATTTACGAAAGTAGATTAACTAATTTAGAAAGTGCCCACAATTTATTTATAAATAATGAAAGTAATAAAGATTATTACCTACTGATGAAGAATCTGTACAATTCTGAGATTAAGATTTTATTTATTTTGTACTTAATTAGTACGACCAACAAAGTCAACGTTAAACCGACACAATAATAAACTGTGGTGGATATTATATTTAAAAGCCAGATCAATCACTTTCTGGTCATAAACAAAAACATTTAAGTAATAAATAATCGACTTTTCAAGAAAATATAACTTCTTACAGTATTTCAATCGAAGTGAAGTTTGAACAGGGAAAAGGTTCCCACTTTTCAAAAGATACCTGAATGGACCAAGTAGGACGGTTGAAATATCAAAATGTAAAAATTGATGAAATACCATTAAAACTTAAAATAAATTGTTTTGAAAATCAAAAAAAAAATATTGAAAAAGTTCTCGCAGTGTGCACTTTTTCTTACATAATGAACGATAACGTAGCGTCGTTGAAATTTCATAGATATCCCATATTCAAACATTAGTATTCCACATTGTCTGTATTCTAAATAAACATTACTTCATCATTAAATTATAACTCTATCAGTGTTTGCATGTAAGGAGATTGGAACGTCCATATTTAGAACAATTAATATTTTTCAGTTCTTAAGAAAGTATTTCAGTTCTGTGCTTGTGAAGTAAAGACGATTCAAATGAAGTAATAAAAAAGTTAATTGAATATTCTCCATTGATATTTTATGTATTGAACTGTGAACATAAATGAATAGTAGTCTGAATTAATTACTATAAAAATCTGTAAGACTTTGCTTATGATAATTTTTCTCAAGATACCTGTTATTGAATGGAAATTGGTAATGGAAATAATATCAAAATGTGGTTTTCTTTTTATTGGTGAAGAAAATTGAGAGTTTGTTGGAGTGTTAAAAAATTATATCTCAAAACTTAAACACAAAATGAGTTACTACAAAATTGTTTTAACTGTTTTAGTAAAATATTATATATTTTCTGTCAGTTGCCTCAAAAGTAGTTTCGTTTGAGACTGTTTTGACACGGTATAACAATATTCTATATATTCTTTTTATACCATATGCACAAAATGCTATTTTGTCACATAGGGAACTTCAAACAAGGTTTTTCTATAATATATTATTGAATAGGATCTCACACGTAAACATTTATAGGAATTGTTGATTTCGATTTTCAGATTGTCGAAAAATAAATACATTCTATCGAAAAGTTGATAAAAGTATTTACTATGAACACACTATGTGCGGTCGTATAGAAAGTTAGTAGTATTTACTACAATTTATTAGTGGATATTTAAGGTACACGATGTGTAACAAGTTCTAATCAAGAAACGTTGTAAATCAAGTTACATTTGCTCATACCATACTACCGTCTCTACTTTTCTATATTCTGTACTACAATAGTATTAAATACAACAAGTATATTTATTTCTTGTCGAGTACAAGAACTATAATCAAAGTCAGTTTGTTCTTCTATCTCTTTAATTCCTTTCTATCTGTAGAGAGTGTTGTGAAGTCTCATTGGGTATAGATAGAAAGATATTGTGATCATCAACGTTGTCACAAATTTAAATTTATTCTCTATCAGAGCTGTGAGCTATATCAACCGACGATCCATAAATATATCTCATCTTCAATTTAGAGATAATCACAAGCGTTATTATTATTATCATTATTATTACAATAAAGTATACCGAGTGACTCGGGTTAGGGGTCGATTCATGGCCATGCAAAGATAATAGCAACTTATTTATTTATAAACAGCCTCTAAAGCATGCAGCTAAAGCTTCAAGTCCGCGAACATATTGTATAATTCATTTAAGGAAACTACTTGACTTAATGGAGTAGCCGGTATTTGGAAACATTGTACATTACATGTAAATAACTTGCATATTTGTAATGGGCCGTGGGCTAAGTAGTTTTCGAGATCCCTCGAGTACTTCTGCGTTATACTCTAAGAGACGACGTTTTCATTGAAAATTTGTTCTCTGTACCCGTTTCACACCCAATAACTTGTGACGAACATGGTGTTAATAAAGAAATTTTATACTTTGAGCCCTCCTCCAATATTTATCTCAGCCATTATATTCAATGGTTTCTGTTAAACGTTTGGTATCATATTTTGAGTTTTATTATATAAAAAAAGAAGATAAAAACTAATTAAATGATAAAAGTTGTTTGAACTATTTTTACGAAGAAACAATTGTTTGTGTTAAAAAACAAACACTTTTTGTGTTATTACCTTTTGAAAAATCTCATTTGGATCCATTTAAACCAACGGATTTTGTTCATTCAGACTCTTCATCTGACTGCAATACAATATTGAAATTTTCGCTCGTTATATTGAAGTTATTTTATCTGTATTTACAGAGAAACTGGCGTAAATTTTTAACACCACGTATAGTCCAAGAAAAGTGTCTGTTAAAATGATACAAATAGTGACCTACATTCTCACGATTTTTTGTTTTCCATTGAATAAAAATTTTTTTTACTGAATAATAAAATAATTTCCTATTATTGTAATTTAAAAAAATCTTAATCTCTTTTAATTCATTCTTATTTTGTATAATACACATGATGTGTAAGAGTTTTGTATTACTCCATTTGAAGCGTTTTTACTTCAAGATACAAGCTGATTAAACAAAGAAAACCATGCTGAGAAGTGATGTCACCGCTCAGAATATCTTTAGAGATTACATGTAAAATTTCATTTTAAAGAGATGGAACATAATCTTTGAAAATTTATTAATTCTTCATTCTTCTATCAATTAAATGATTAAATTTTGTTGGAGTTTCATTTCTAAGTCATCTATGCAATTACTAGAATACTAATCTAAAACATAGCGGCCCATGTTAACCACAATTTCAAGAGACTTTTCTATTTTTTTTCCACTCATTATTCAAATGACAATCTAAAACTTCCAATATATTTCTTACTATTATTATAAATTGTATATCAAAAGGGTAAAAAGGTATCATTTGTTTTTTTGGCCACTAAATGAATTGTTTGTAGAATTTCTATACAAATTTTAATATCTAAAATATGGTTAGTTTTTGTGATGTGTTTTTTTTTTTTGACCAAATGATCTTTTTTTTTTGAATAACCTATACACACGTATATTATAATGAAAGTAATATAAACTATATTTGAACATATACAATTTATATTTAGGATAATATTATACAAGGAAGTGAAGTGGATGGGTGGTTGTTTCGCTCGGTTCATGTGGTTAATAATGAAAATCCCCCGCTATTTAATTAGTGCTAGGGTTCTCTTTATATAATACATAACATATACGTTTTGTATACAGGCATAAACAATGCAGATTATAATCTCAAGTGGTGACGTGTTTCTATCTCACACGAACCCCTTTCTTCCTTTTATAGATACTGGATAATTCGTGTATCTTATTAATCATACTGGTCGGAATTTTATAAAGCAACTTATGAATAAAATCATATTCACACATAATATTAATCCAAATATATTGATAATAATCATGAAATATTACTTTGCTATACAATGCTCCACATACAAATAAGGTTTTTGATGGAAAAAAAGTTTTATATTTAAAATATAATAATTGAATATTTATTACTTCGTATCTAAAAAATTGAGACGTATATTTTTAACAATGATTATAAACGATGCACAAGATATAACTTTAATATTGTGATTCGAATTTTTTAGATAAATTATTATGTTTTTAAAACATAAAAATAAAAATTCATTTGTCATTTGTGTATGAAGAGATAAAATTACCTACTGAATTCTGAAAAAAATTAAAATTTTTGATATATTAAAAGAAATCATTTATACGACATCTATATGTTTGTTCCGCGGTAACTTTCGAATACGGTTTTCGATATCAATAAAGAGATGTAGCCTAAGTTAATTTCCAAATGAGAATAAGGTATCAGTCACTATGAACGAAGCTAACCGCAGCAACTAGTTGATTGAAATTAATGATTTTAATAAATAACCTTGTACAAATATAACTTACATATTGCAATATTAAGCTATCATAATTTAAATGATATTATAATAAGCTAAGCGTTGCCTATGTATCATACATTATATATATATCGCATAATATAATAACATACAAAGATGAATTACTTATTATAAGCTATTGTTAAAATTATAATTTAAATGTTAATCATATCTTTTAGAATGAATAGTAAAAGTGATAAAGTTTATAAAGTATAAATCCACTCTCATCTATATCTATCTCTGTGTGTAAGTAAATAAAATGATAATAATTGAATCGGACCCTAGTATTTGCTTATACTCATCGCAGAGAGTCGAATATTATTATATTATTTCTTCAAAAATATGATATGAAAACGAAAAAATTTTAAAGAGTAAATTATAATAAGGTGATCCAACTAGTTTTTGTTTAAAATGTGAAATGTTTCAACCAAAAATATTTATTTTGTTCAGTTTGATTACTTTTGACTTAAATGTCACATTGCCAAAGGGAAGTGAAGTAAATTCAGAGATCTAGGTAAAAAGACTGATACTGAAATTGATTTACTTCATCTCTAACTATGAAATTAGACTATGAAACAGAATTCGAAAACCAAATTCAAATTAATTGAAAAATGTAGAAGGTAAAAGCTTTTAAACTTTACATGTAATCTCCTTAGAGTAGTGACTCTTTTGAGTATTAGTGTCACATCTAAATATGACAATCTTGGTTCAATCAGAAATCCGTGTCTAACAATGTATTTGCAATATGTATCATAAATGTACTAACTAACTCTCTACGAGAAAATTATGAAAAAAAAATTAAAGTCTTCTTTGCGAACAATTTTCAACATTATTTAAACGTTCAAAGAAACTAGAAGCACAGATTTTCATACCAAACTGCTATTTTATTTTATTTTGTTATCGTGATTTGACACCATTGAGTGGGGTTTTGTTAGGCGATATGTTCATAATAACTAATTTGCAACGTTAGGGAATTTTAAAATTTTCATTCCCGTCAAGTAATAGCAGAGATAACTACTGAAACTAAGCGAATAAGTTATCAAGATCTACCTCGAGTGATTCAACTGCTGCTGATAGTCCACAGAACTATTTGGCGGATATCTGTTTTCCCATGAAAATAATGATACTAAATATTTGATTAATAAGATGCAAATACTAAATTAGTTAGAGTTATTTTGTTTTAAATTAAAATTAGGAAACTGAAACTGGATCACCCTTTATAAGTATAATTTGTATTTAATTAAATACGAATTCTGATTGTTTGTATTTTCAAGAAAGTTTATTACAAAAAGTGATGACTCATAAATCAATATCAAATGTGTATAAAAATATAATATGATAGAAATATAAAGTAACTAACAATAAACCAGAATTAATATATTATTGTTGGACTTGCATCAACATGGCAATAAAAACGCAAATAAAAATTTTTCACAAAAACCTACTCCAAAAAAATTCACTATTAATATGAAATTAATTTAAATAAAAAAACTGAAATAATTGCCTGAATTACCTTTGAATGTCACCGAATCAATTTAGGGCTGTAATATGATAAACGCCAATTTTGAAAGGTATCTTACGAATGGGATTAGTTTCAATTTTTAGTTCAGAATGATTTTTAAGTTAAAAGTATATTCGGTTGTATTTTTCATATCACATAAAATTTATTAATGTTTTAGTGCCCCCTTTTAGCCTTATGGTTTGAAGTTTCCATCAGACTACTCTGTGATATTCATTAATAAAAAATTTGTTTTACATCCCTTTTCAGTCCTTACCATATTCTAACCTTAAAATTGATTTCTTGGCAAATAATTTATACTAATAATATCGCGTATTATGTTTTTTGGTTTTCAAATTGAAAAATTTTTCACTAAAATACGAAGAATACACGAAAAAAAGTCATTTGTGTTGATGAATTCTGAAAATAGAAAAATGAGATGGTTGTTATCAACACCACCTATATTTGAATCCGCAAGTAAAATCAAATATAGATGTCATCACTGAAAAGCTTGGCATTAAACAAGCAAACTCTTTCGATCCATTCCCCAATTATATTTTTTAATATTTCATGATTTCTACAAACTGAAGTTATCAATTATCAAACAAATATATAACATTTTGATCAATGAAAGAGATTCGACTCGAACACCAAGAAACTAATTCTGTTATTATTTATTATTTAGTAATGTAAAAATTAATAGAGTTAGAGTTGGTTATTATCTAAAAACTTATCATATTAATTTCAATTTTCCATTATCAACATAATCCAATTCTGACTATTGATCCAAAAGTTTTGTAGAGTTAATGATATTTTATGAATTCTATTAAAACAATCTATTATTCCATTTAAATATTCACAATGTAAGTAGTCTCATTTCAATATGCTATCTATGTATTGTATTATTATTATTATTTTAAATATATACAGGATGCATTTTTCAAACTTATTTATCTAAAAAACTAATTTATCTTTACAAAAATAGTTAAAAAGTGAAAAAATGTTTCTCTTTAGTGGATATAAGTATTTTTGAATTTTTGTCAGTTTTGAATTTTATAATGCATACTTTTTTCACAAAAAAACAAATGTGTATGTATTTATGTACACGCGTTAGCAGTTATACTTCTTTGGCGTCTGAAAAAAATACCTCTCCAATAATATTTCTAAATATTATAAAAAATACAGAGTAAACAAATTCAAAAATGCAGAGTAAACGAAAATCAAGGTATAATCACTTATTTAATCCAGAAGCTATCCTCCCAAAATTAATAAAGCATTAACGATTCCTTGGATCTTTAAAATGATTAAACTTATATTAGAAACAATTTTATCGATTAACCTCCCTTTCTAGCTGTTTTGTATGTATCGAATTTCAAAGAAACATCGTGTAATTGGCTGCCATATTAATAAAAAAGTATTACGGATATATCTTTTTCTTAGATTTCCAATCAAAGAGTATCACGTAGTTTTAAGATTTTCTATCGAAAAAAATACATTAAATTACACATCACACTTACTATTTTCTAATGTTGTTTGAAACTCTATCAAGGTAATAATGTATACAATGGCTTAGAGATATTAATACTGTATTGAATTAAGTGATATAACATTAGAAATTTGGGTATTTTGAAAATCACATTGTATATTTCTATTTCCATATATGTGGACATATAAACAAGTCAAGATGACATTTGATCCAACCGAGTATAATGTACATTTACTATATATACATAGTTTATATACGTAAATAACCTTATTATATGAACAAAACGTATACACGTTATTATTACCTTTACTTGATAATGAACTTTTCCTGCATCGTATAAAGTACATCATACAAAGCATTATATGTAGGTTATTGAAGTGCATAGGATAAAATGGTCCGAGGTCTAGCTCTTCGAATTCTAATTGGGATAGATAAACTAAAATAATTTATAATTCCAATAAAAAACGACGTTTAATTAGAAGAAAGTCTTTGGAGAACGTTTGTAATGCATCAAAATGTGGCTTATTACAAAATTTTGTTCACTATTTTCCTCTCTGTTCATTGGACAGCTTGTCTGCCTGTGCATCATCAAAATTGAAAACAATTCTATCTGAATTTTTAAAGTGTATTTTTAATTATAAATCTGAACTGCAATTTAAAAATGAGCAAATCTATATATATATATATATATATATATATATATATATATATATATATATATATATATATATATATATATATATATATATATATATATTTATATCATAAGTATTAAATTTGAGTTTAAATCAATTATTCTGACCAATCGTTATTCAAGTAAAAAGAAAATCGAATCGATAATCGTGTAAAAAAAATTCAGCGTTGACCAAATTACCTGTGTCAGAGATATCGACTTTAAAGTAATTGCATATATTCGATAATGAATATTTTCAGTTAAAAGTCT
Organism: Chrysopa pallens; assembly: GCA_020423425.1. Taxonomy (NCBI): domain Eukaryota; kingdom Metazoa; phylum Arthropoda; class Insecta; order Neuroptera; family Chrysopidae; genus Chrysopa; species Chrysopa pallens. Next base: position 71,508,995 of record CM035593.1, on the reverse strand, counting down.
AGTGACGATGTTGATAAAATTTTGTTGTACACGTGTCAGTTTTCATCAGTGATTTAAATTTTGCTTAAATCGATTATTATTAAAAAGAAGTAAGTATACAAATTGCAAATCATTCTATAGATTCAGGATCTTTTAAAGTAACACATTCAGATTCATAGAACACGAAATTCTGTGACTATTTTTGGCAATATATGTTACAATTAATTTACTTTTATTTTAAACTTATTAAAAATGAATCAATATTATACATTTGTGGATTGTAAAAAATTTTTTTAGTTTGGTTGGCAATTGAAACGTGTACACAACACGTTATTATTAAATGTAAATGTAAATTCAGTTATAGAAATAGAAAAGAATCCTTCAAACAAAACAAATTTGTTAAAATGTCAGAGACTAGTTTTACATTTAAAACAAAACAAACTGAATGGACAATTTCGAGTAAAATACATTTAAATGTATAAAAAAAACTATTATTTGATTTTATTACACAAACAGAATAAGAAAAGAAGCCAAATTCCCGAAATACTTTTAATAGTTATTTTCAAATTAAATACACTTGTATTATAACCTAACTCTTATTATATGTAAATGACTCTTCTCTGTTTGTCCCGTTGTCTTTGGGGAAATAAAATGAAAAACATTAGAAGGGTATTAAATGAAGAATTACAATATCAAATACATTTTTTTTAGGTATCTATAAGATAGAAAGTTACTGTGTAACTTGTAAAAATTATCATATATCTCTGCTTTAAAATTTCTATAATACTTAAATAAAGTATAGTAGCTTTAATCACATTAATGAAAATCACTACAAAATCTTGCTAACCGAATAAGTGATTATTACCGAGCTATTTTAATGTACGTTTTTGAACTGTTCAAATATTTCAGTTAACTGGAAAATGACTAGCGTTTATTCTTTTGACATTAAATAAAAACAATCAAGCTATGTGAAATAATCTTTGATAGTAAAACGATAAATTAATCCAAGATTAGCTGCAGGAAATCAGAGCCACATTGGTAAAAATTTACTATTGTTGGACTCTTTTTGTGATATAAAATTTTCCCATTGACAAATATACTTTTGGTTGGACCAAAATGGACAGACTAATTGCATCGATTTATTTGACTTTCAAATTTATTACTAGTATTTAACATTATTTTCAACATTTGAACTTACAACAAGACAATGATTTTCATAAATTTTCATGAAATGATAATGTTGCAATGCGAATATTTTTAAAATATCAACAAATATCGTAATGCCAATAATATTTGTTGTTTGTTTTCTACATTTAATATAATAATTTAAGCTTTTAGCACTTTTGTTCATTTTCCTCAAAAGAAAATATATGTGTGTAAATAAATAACAGGTGGTAATGAAAACATATCTCAAATTTAAACAAAACATGATGAAAGCTTATTCAAATTTAAATGTATTAAAATAATTCAACCACTGTTTGTAGTATTCGTTTCTTCTATGAAATAACAATAATAAGGTAAGAAAAGAAATATTTTTGATAGCTAGAAACTTATTTATTGAATAAAATTGATTCTTGCAATGTGCTGAAAGCTATGAGTCTTACTATAAATGATCATAACCACAATATTTTTTTTAAATAATTCAACATAATTAGGATACATTTTCATAGAGATGTGTGCACCCTAACCATTATGTAAATATTGTGCAGTTGAGACAGTTTACGATGACGTTATACGTCCATTGTTATAAAAAGATACATATGACAATCGTTGGTTGTCTGGCTGAAAAGACTGCTACTATAAAGAAGTATTAAAACAATGAAGTTTTTATATTACATTTATAATATTCTGTATGTTTTTGTTATAATACGCAATTTGAAAATTTAATGAGAACATTCTGCAGTCATTTCCTAGAACAATACTTATTTTAACTGCTGTTTAAATTACATACTATATAAATATATTCACATACATATATGCAACAAACACATTTATAAACAACTTCTAGTGGATATGACTTTTAGGATCCACATTTACAACCATCAGATTCAATAAATTTTCAATTTAAATATTCATATTTCGTGATTTGTTTCTTTGTTACAATTTATTTTTCTATACTCATCCAATATATAAATAGGCTTATTTGTTATTTTCGTTTTTGGTGCAAATAAATAAGAATATAAAAAATAGAAATTGAATCTTTTAATTTCAAGTTTCAAGATGCAAACAAAAACATTATATCAGAAAATTAGTATGTTTTAATAGAAGTGTAGTGTAGTGCTTTAATTCTGACAGTGACACTTTGGCTCAATTTCAAATTATCTAATATCAACAATATCGCTCTTATGAGTGTTCATTCTTAAAAATTAATGTTTTTTGACTATTTATTTTGTCTTTTTTAAAAAGACAAGAAACAATTATAATATTTCATTGTACTTATATTTCGACATTAATTTGTATATAAATGTACGGCTTGATGTAATTAAATGGAATGTCTTAAATGTAATTTTAAAATAGGTTTGGTAAAAAATTGAATTTAAGTATTCAATAAAAAGCTTGCTATATTTTCAAGTACTAATATAGGGTGGATAGTACCAGGTGTATCCGGATTTCTTAAGAACTGATAGATAGTTTCGAGTATGAAACAGCATGGAAATTGGCTAAAATCCTTAGCATTATCTATCCTCATCTTTTGTGGTCGTTTGAAATGCATAGTATGCCATCAAAATGAGCTGATTGTTTGCAAATATGTTATTTACGTATAAACTTTATTCAGTTCAAATTTCATCTTTCCATAAATTTAGCTGTTGGAAATTTACGAAATTAGATTTTGATTTATCGGGCTCAATCTATCTGACCATAGTCTATTACGAATAGATGATCCTTCGTATTTATATTTTAAAGTAACTGTTTTTCATCTCCACAAGCATAGTCGGTTACTGCATTCATATCCAAACTACGAATTTTTAATCAAATATGTTAATTACTTACTTATAAATTTTATTCTGTTCAAATCACAACATTACACAAATATAGTTTTTTGAAAATTTATTAAATTTTGTAGTATCCTACAATAATTCTCGGCCATAGATTAAAGCAACCATAGGTTCTTATTCGAAAAGAGTAGATATAATTGATTGATGACTGAAATGCACATCGAGTACGAGAATGAAACACTCCTGAAAAAGCACATATTTCGACCACTCTGATATCTTACACAGCTTAAAATTCGGACTTCCTTTGAAAATTAGAGGGAAAACTTCTTTAAGAATTCACAATGTTGACTTTTCGCGCTATCAGAAAAAAAAAATAAAGAGTTCTAAAGTGTGACTTTTTAAAAAAGAAATCACCGCGGGGTCATAATTGAGACAGCCTAAAGAAGTATTCATAAATATTTTATGAAGTCTTTCAGATAAGGATAGTGGGTCAATGCCCACATAGATCAATCATCATTATATTATATTGTATTTGTACTAAAAAAGTTTATAATTTTATAATTTTTCTATAATTTTACATGATGTACTCAACTTAGAAATCATATTCTCGATTGTTTTATAAAAGCTCCATAAAGTTAATAAATGTCAGTCCAACATTTGAATACAAATTGGTTATACAACAAATTTATTTTTTTAAAATCATTTATAAAATAAAAATTGACTATTTTAATTTGAATTTCAGAATAATTTAATAATTAATTCTTTATGTAACTAATTATATATTTAAATTTATTAAAATATTTTCAACACAAAATTGGATGGACAAAAAGTGTTGAATAAAAAATGACTATTATTGGAATATATTATTACAATACATAATACGAACTCGTATGGTTATATTATAATATTTTGTGCCTAAACAAACTTCAATAAAAAAACTTTGAAACCTTTTTATCCTTATCCAAAGTACATCCATATGAAACAATTTAATAATAAAACACAAATATATGTTGTTATTTTCAAAAAACAAAAAAGGCTGAAATATTTTATTTTGGTCGTAAAATATTTGCATATGTTATTACAAATATGAATAACCAAAGTTTTATACATTTGTTTATATATGAAAATAATATCACATTACATGTCTGTCATTGGTTATAAATATAGGATGATTAAATTTTCAGGAAAAATATTCCTATATTTTGTCATGCTTGATCTTGCTTGCAACAGACTTTGGATGTGTGAGTGTATTTGTAATTATTTAAAATATTCTAGTAGCCAGTAAATCGTAAATAATGCCTAGAATAAAAATAAATTAAATTAATAAATCACAAGTAGGTGGACAGGTAAGAACAACTAAAATCAATTCATTCATCACATGTTCTCACTCTTGCATTCCTATAGTAGTCAATAGCTTCAGCAAATAGAATCGCGATGCAGACGATATTTTAATTCAGAGACGAAATGTTCAATAAATAATCTCTGATTTATTTTTTACTTTAGCTAATTCAATATTCTTTATTGCAAATAACAGTAATAAACAATTGATACTTTGTTTTGTCATGTGTTTCTGCCGTAAATAATATTAATCATTTAAGTATGAATTCAGGTGTATCTAAATAGTTGAAAAACTATTATTTATTTTTCATAAAACATAATTTTCTGTATTTGAACTTTTCTTTAACGGAATATAGTTAACCCTGGTTCATGAATCCTTGGTAATCTATTTATCGATTTTTCTAAAAACTCTTGGTCGCAATTATGTTTTATTTGTTTTCACCGAGTATTTGTGTCTCAACAATTTGCCACGTGTCAACGCACGACTACTCGCACATGCAAGAACACACAGAGAAATTTTTATGAATTGTATTTTTGGTGACATAGAAAAAAACAAACAGGACACTCGTTCCGGTGTTAATTTTCGGATAGATGCCAGTAACATCTCGTTTAATGACGTTACTAAGCAAATATTCGGCAACTACGCAAGGGAAAGGTACAATATATAAATTTACACAAATTTTCGACGCAGAAATAACTATTTTACTCAGTATAATTAAATCACATATAAGATGTGTATTTTAGGCTTTATTTTAGGCTAAGGGGTAGAGTTGCATTATTGCAATATTCATGTGTTATGAATTTTATAAAATTTAGCTTTACTAATACAAAATATGGCACTGTTTTTTTCCACATTTTATGATAAAATGCTCAAGTTAATATTCTTATAAAACTTTCAAATACGCAGTATTTAATAAAATAAATATACGTAATGTGTCAGCTGTCAAATGAGTGTATTCACTGGTGTTGTCTATTATCATATTTAATATTTTGTTTTATGAAACAGAAGAACTTGTAGTAGGAATCATCATCATAATTTACTAAATAATTTACTTTTATCAAAATATCTATGTATATAATATTATGAATAACAAAATTTTCATTTAAAGTAGAAGAAAGAAGAACATGTCTGTCTGTATATACATAATATATATATATATATTCGTATTATAATAAACAAAAACAAAATGTAATAATATTTCGTACTTCCTTTTGTTCATTCCTTCCAAAAGCTCTTCATTCAGTTTATAGTAAATTCACCAGTAATATATCTATATATGTATATAACCCGAGCAACAGTTATTATTAACGTTCAAGATTCTCTCTGTTGCATGTATAAGAATTTCTTCCTTAAAAGAGTGTATAATTATGTACACTGCTCAAAATTATTTTTGAAAAAGGGTATAATAATTTTTAAGAAAAGTAATATTTACAAGATACTTCTGAAATAAACTCCTTTCAAAGCAAAATTGTATGTAATAAGAATATGATAAGAATCTACTTCTTTCATTTGACGATATTTTTCATTAATACCAGTTTGTTTTTTCTCATTGATATTTACGTTTTTGTAGACTGTCTGCCTCTTTAGCTCTTAGTTATTTGCCATTGAAACTCCATTTTCTTTTATCCGTTTTGAAAAAAAATTTTAATTAATAAATTTTACTGAATGGTCTCTTGACGACTAAATCAATATACTGGTATGGTCAAAATATTCTTAATAAAAAGGCACAAAAAATCAATATATCTGCTAAATCAACACGGTTTATTGCCATAAAATTATATTAAAATTTTAGTTTTATTTTTAAAAGTAAAAATGATGTCTGCCATTTTAGTGACGCAATATTGGTATAATCTTACACCTGTATAGATTGAATGACTGATGATAAATAAAACTAACGTACAAATATACACAAATGTATGTACAACGTAACCGTAATAACTAATTATTTTACCAAAATGACGTCACACCACGGCAGCATAATATTTTAGGTATGATATAAAGATCAAAATATCGAATTTAAATTTTAAGATAATAAATTTATCATTATGACCCAAATTTCGGATATTAAAGAATATTTTTACAAAAATATTAATGTTTGTCAAATTTCATGCTGAATTTTTGGCTACCGACAGTAGCCAATGCTATTGAGGTCGTTTGAGGCTTACACAAGACATCTGATTTTACTCAAATTATATATCTTCACAAAATTGGAACAGATATGTTTGGACCAGAATTAGCAGTCGTTAATTTTCCAGATTTTTAATAGTAATTTCGGTTTGTTCCAGATTATAACCGCAAATTGGATAGCTACACAAATAAATATGGGTACTTTAATTGCTAAATTTCACCAATATTCGTTATCGATATCCATTATTTATAATATCGATAACGAACTTGTGGCGGAATTGAGTATATAATTTTAAAAAAAATGAATTTTTTAGTAAAATGTGGGCTATCAAATGTTGTAGTCAATACAATAAGAATTAGAATTTCGTTTGGTATAACACGTGTAGTTTTCCAAGTTTAAAGGTTGTAAACAAATTGTAAGAAAACTGTTTTTTTTAGGTATTTGCACGTCAGAGCATTTTTTATGAGAAACTAATTCCATTTCAATTTATACCTTTAAGACTGATTATTGTAAATCGACTTTAGCACCCTTGTGTATAATCTTTTTATATACAGGACAGAAAAAAATAAACGTGACTAACACCATGTATTTGATCGAGCCTTTGTAAACACAAGTTTGATGATATAACAACAGGTACTAAGTATATATATGGTATCTAAACTTATTTTGTCTAGTGTACATACAATATATTATATATTAGATAATACAGTACGATTTGTTTTCATCATATGCACCTCTTCAGTTATTACAAGCCGGGTTTTAGTGGCAAGCACATCATACAGTTTCCTTTTAATTAAATCAGTAGCATGTTTTGGTGTTCTACCATCTGGAATTAAACATAAGGTCCTTACTACAACTAAATAGTTGTAGTATATTATATTATATTCTATACGTTACTTACATGGTTTATATAATACATTTGATCAAAACCAAAGTTTTGAACAATTACTAGGATCTATTATATATATTATATTATGCATTTAGTTAAACGTCACAAAAGAATGAGCTTCTAAATAAATTTAGTACGTTGAGTCAAGTAACAAATTTTCAAATTTTAATTAATGCCCATTATGAGATTCCTGAAAATTTTTAAATACAGAGACAAAACAAAAGTCACTTTTTAACTACTTACGTCATTTGTGACTACGATATTTATTATACAACAACAGAATATATCATTCCCAGGCGATCACCCACCTTAATGAGAATATTTTTAACACGCTTTTATTAGCTTCACTCGTATGTTTGTTTGTCTGTAGGTAACTCTCTGAAGTTGGCTGCAGAACGCATATGAACGGATACTTTGCATGAGAGTAATAAAGATAGAGCGTGTTTTTTTAGTTTTTTTAAACTATTTTATAATTATTTAACATTTCAACAAGGGTTTTTTTCGATGTGAGCTATAGGTATTTAATGAATCATTTTCGTTTACTTGTTCGTCATCAAGAACTTAAAATCAAATAAAAGTAGCGAACTAAAATTTTGGTAGCATATTCTAGACCTTAGAAGTTAATTTCAATGGATTGAGTCAATTTTGTTTCAACTATTTTAGCAGAAAATTTACAGAAAATTATAACTGTAAGGATTCCATCATTAATGTGCTTAATGAATGCGTAAGAGTAAAAATATATCAAAGAAGAATACTGAACCATATGTTGGGTATTTACACATTTAACACAGTCCACATTTGCACTTGTTATTATTTTAAAACGTAAAATTTTGTATTATCTATAAATCAATTTACTTTTAACAATATGACAAGAAATGTTTTAAAAAAATTTTTTCCTCTCAGTTATAAATAAATTTCCATAAAAATAATTATTATTTTCATATTTAACATTTTCAATGAAAACATTAATTATTACAGAATACAAAACACAACAAAATGAAATAAAATATTTTAATAGTACCTTAATAACATGTATTGTATTACCTGGTAAATTTATATTTCATATCTTAAAATATAACAATGTATATATGTATATTTATATATATTAACGTACTTAGATATATACTTTAGGTACTTACTGATTGTATAGCTCCACTATATATATATTATATATATATGTACTATAAATTTTAGTATAGTATTTTAGAGTTTTGTATAATACGTATAATATTACATATGATGATGCACAACACAACACACAAGGTATATAGGAACAAGTATTATAATATTATATATAATAAGCAAAACCTTCGTCAACATGCTGATTATCCTAACAAGACCCACGAATAACACAATGTATAACGTAAATATAATACTTATATATTTATATACACGTATACTTGTACACTTCAACCACAAAAATTTACAAATGCTTCTGATAAATTATAGATAAAAATTAGAAAATTCTACAAAAAATTTTATAAATATTCTTACAAGATTCAAAATATTTTATTCCTCTAATGTATGTTAATGAGATTCGATTTAAAACTTGTGTGGAAAAATGCATTTTATTGTCTTTTAAACATAATTTTCTGTGACAGAACTTTTCGATTTCTCTTTTAATCAAGGTTAATTGATTTTAACCTTACTGATTAATGATATATTACTCACGTACAAACAAAATGTCACCATATCGGTTTACGGTTACTGAATGATCAAGTATATTTATTTGAATAGCTTCACCGATTGAGTAGAAATTTGTATATAACGTACAATAATTCATTTTCTACATGTTAATAATATAATTAGCAAGTCGTCTAGATGTGACCCGCAAGGTAAATACGATGAAGAAAATAAAATAATAATTTATTTTAATCTGAAAAGAGAAAAAATTTGTAAATATTTTTGAATGAAACGTAAAAAGTCTAGAACTAATTGACAAATTTGAAAAATTCTGTTGGAGAGCTACACTATGCCCGGGTGATATAGGCTACTTTTATCCTTGTAAATCCACGAAAACGGGATAAATATTTTTTACACAATTATATCATCGGCAAATTTATTATGAAATATTAATTGGAAGTCTGCTTCAAAAACAAAAATTATTTGTTTAGTTTAGATTGGTTCAATTTTAATAAGTTTAAGTTGACATAAAATTTATAAAATGTACAATGAACGTAAGGAACCTCTATTTTCACGTATACCCATTGTGCATTTGCGTTTTGGTATACTTATATAATCATATTATAACAATGTATTATTAAGAGCATAAAATAGCAAAATACAAAGATGTCGTTATCTATGAATATATGTTCAGAATATTAGGAGTACCAACGAACGAATGTGAGGAATATACAAATAGTATTATTTCGTTGCTTTCGCATAATAAGTATGTTCATTCTAGGTTATCTATATATTTATAAAAAAACCCACCAAATCTTGGGATCTAGAGACTTAAAATTTGGCGTAGGCTTCATTCTTTGAATTTCATTTTTTTAACATGTTAAGTGGTTTGAAGTTAGTTCTAATTTTGAATTATCGATCATGCCAACACCAAAACCGCCATGTCAGAAACCTTACGGTTCTGATCACTAAGAAAGATTTTTATAATTTTTTCAATACCTACTCAAAAATTGTGGATAAATAACAAAAGTTTGTTATTGTAAATTACATTTACTTCAAATTGCTTCTAGATTTTTAGTAATTGATAGAATTGCGTTTCTGAAAATTCAAAAATATTATCCATCTAACAGTTGAAGAATAGTATGCTGAGATATTGCCCAAACTTCGATTCGCTGTGCAATTTCCCGTATATGTTTTGAACTCTTACTTGAAAAGCCACCTAGTAGAAACACAAACATAAACAAAATTATTTTTCATACAAATTTTGTTGTAAGTTATAAATATTACTGTTGTCCACGACTCCACATTCAAAATTCCCTGTCAGTAAATAAAGGACAGTATTGAAAACAAAATTATTATTTATTAAAATTTCCTCATAAACTATACTTTTAAAGGCTTTAGAATGACCGCTTTGTGAAAAACAAAGGCTTTAGAATGGGCTCACGGCAGAGTCTGTATAGCCTGAATAGTGTTATCTACTATTTGAGCAAAATCCACTGTCCGGAAGTCGCGAACAACTGCCAATACAAGCCTTGATTTTAATAAAAAGTAAAAAAAAATTTTTGTTTCATTAACAAATACGATATTTATTTTGAACTTTTTAATAAAATTAACGGTATTAAATAAAAATTTCCTAAATATTTATCAAAATAGAATAGTATGGAAAAATTCATCTGGGAGCAGCATTGCATCGTGTAGTATGAACAAACTTATTGCCACACAAAACTGTTGACTCTTTGGGATACATGGTTAAGGCTTTTGGGTACTTGGTGTTGCCTGATGTTTCGTTGGTAAATGTAATTCACCAACTGTATATGTATATGTCACCTATATATGTATATGTGTAATATACATAACAATATAAAGTCATAATTAATGGCCGAGATAATATTACAGTACGTAGATACTCTATGTGTCTATGTCTTTCTGACTCCAAACCAGTGATCTTCAAACTTTTTAAATATATACTTTTTGTAACGAAAATAATCATTAATGGTACTCCTTTTAAGATTAATTTCACCTAAATTATAATTTAGTGATCCGTAAGGCCCCAATGTAGTAGTGCTCCGTATATTTCTTGTAATTGGTAAAGTTTACGACTTTTTAAAATAGTATACTTCTATACAAATGCCAAAGAATCTAATTTTGATATTTTTTCATTAAGTCTAACTAACCCATTGAACGCCAAGGCAATATAATGAGTATATACCTGGATACCGTGGATATATAATATTTACTAAACATACACTACTCTGCAAATCCTACGCGGATCTTATGTACCAGGCTACAAGGTACTGATAGAAATCACGTGACGCAAAATATGTTATGGTTAAAAAAAACAGGAATGACTATTGTTTATGTTTACATGGGGTTAGTTTCCAAATTATTGCTTAAAATCGGTTCGAGATATTGATCTCAGAAATCAGAGAAAAAATTTAAAGCAATATCTCAAAATGAACGGACCCAATTTCTTAAACGAATGTCAAGATTGAAATTTTTTGGATCAAAATAACTTTAGTAACGGAATTATATCGAGTAATTTGAGAACATTGATACTACTACATTCTTAATGTGAACCACAAAAATAATTTTAGTAAGTGGTCAATTTTTGAAGATAAACATCGTGTTATTCCTACATACCCTCGATGAACGTAATTTTCTGCATACCCTCATTGTACGACGCATACCCCACATTGAAGAACACTGCTCTGTACTATCAGTATTATATAAAATTAACTTTTTATTATTCGTATGAGTGTTAGTGTTGTAACAAGTACCATATATATATATATATATATATATATATATATATATATATATATATATATATATATATATATATATATATATATATATATATATATATATATATATATCAATACATACAAATACAAATAAATGTATATCTTTTATATATCATAAATAATAAAAGCCAACCATCGTTGTCAGTAGGGACGACGGGACATTATTTAAATTATCTACTGGATGACAATTTTAATATTATCATTGTAATTATCATTCTAAAATTTATGAATGTATATAATATGTGTGTTTTGTATTTATACACTTTTATTTAATGATCAGTACTTTTATATTAATGATTTTTTTTTTTATTCTTAAATTGAATCTTGATTTAATTCTTCTTAAAATTTGTAAACACTTGCAAATTTATTTGTGGTTTACACTAAGTATTTAATTTATTCTATTATAAGATTCTCAATTGATCTTTTCTTCTTTTGCCTTTGTAGTAATTCATTTAATTCTTTCTTTAATTTTTTTTAATGAAATATAAATCTGATTGTGCTGTATCATAAAGATAAATATTGCATGAAACTAACAAATTCGGTAGGAATGACACATCATCGAAGTTAATACAAAAACTTGCTTTGTATAAAATTTGTATAAAAGAAATATCGTCAATTTATTTTCAAGGAGATTATGACAATATGTTTATTATCTTTCTTCGAATCTCCTGAAAACAAATATTCCATCATTACAGCTCATAGAAAACTTGATCTGAGGTAAATTCGATTTATCGCCAATTACTAATAACATACTCTAACGGTTTCTTTAAGCTTGGAAAAAGTAAAAAATTTATCAATATCTACAACTTTTGGTGGGAATTTTTCTATCGGAAAATACAAAAACGATTGCTTACGACAACAATAGAGTTTCTTGGCTGTTTTTTAATTATTTTGAAAACGGAGACATTTTCTATAGACTTTGTATATTTGCTAGACTTACTTAACAATACCTACTATTTTTATTTGAAACATTATCCGGGGAAAATTTAAATAAAAAAGGGTTTCCTGGAAATTTGGTAGTAACCATAGAAAGGTTGGTGGATTATTTAGTAAATTTTTGATTGATCATTTATTTGAATTTTTGTATTATATTGTGCAACAATATTTACGTATTTACATGTATTTATATCTAAAGTTAAAACTAAGTGAATTTTCCAAAATTTGAAAGCATAAATGTCATAATTTATTTTGTAACATACAAAGTTAATATGGACATTATTTTGACTGAAGAAATATCAAAATATTATTATTAGAAAATAAATAATATTTGATAAAGAAACAAACATAAACGGATAAACAGAACGCTATTTTTATTTTAAAGATAAAACATAAGAAAAATGAAAATTATAATTGTATAAAAAATATAGATATAAACTAATTTAAACACACAATAAAAAGAAATGAATATATGCGATATTATTTATATCCTAAAAAATACGATTTACTTTTCTTTCTTTTTTTTTATGACATAAATTAGGATTAGAGGGGATTTTTATTTTATTTTTTATTCGTATTTTTCAGAAAGACAATTTTCGTTTTCATTTTCATTTTTTTTTAAATGTTTTGTTGTGTATTGTATTTTCGTATATTTTTAAAAAATGTCTGGATATTTCTTAAATATTTCAAATCATTGTCATTTTCATTCTTATATTCATTTGTTATATTTTTGCGTGTAAAATGGGAAAAAAAACAAGAGAATTTAGAAGTTTCTTTAGCGCTGGATATGTAATCAATTTTAGCGACACTAAATTATGCGATTATAATTGGAACCACAAAAAGCAATGCACGTTTTGTTAATTTAAAATACTTTCGTCAATTATTAATTTGAATTCAATCAAAAAAACTATTAACCTTTAAACAAATTTAATTTGTGCCCTTCTAAGTAATAGAATTCAATTAGAAGACTTTTTACCATAAAACAAACCCCTCATATGAAAAACGTAACTTTTCTGATAAATTTAATTCAATAAAATGTTGCAATTTGCTTATTTTTTTAAATTATTATATAAAGTTGAATTTCTCCACAAAAAACGTTCTAACATTAATTTTCTCGTATTTTTGTCGTCAAATAGAGTATAAAAATAACCTACCTGGTTCAAAAATGTTTTCTATGAATAAAATGTAGAATTACTAATATTCACTATAATATTCTAGATAGAACATGCGCTACACAACTTTTGGTCAACCACATAACGTTAAATATACAAGCTACAATTTATATATTTGGTTGGAATACAATGAAAAATGTATTTTTAAGAGTATCAAAACTATATTTACAATCAAATTGTTAAATTTTCTTATATTATGAAAATATTAAACAATATTGAAAAGAACATTATTTTGACTTTTTACTTGTAAAAGAATACTTGGTAGCTATTAATTCTTAAAACATGTTTCTATCTTGTTCTCTGTAAAATCTGAACATATCTAAAAGTACCAAAAATATTATATGTTAAAAACCAGTCTCGCTCACTAAACAAATGTAGGCATATTTTGCCGAACGCTTTATTATTTTTTGCATTGATGTCTCTATAATTTTAGATCATTCAAATATCTAAAAATTTTGAATTTTAAGATAAGGAATATACTAGATAAACTTATAATACAATCAAAGAGAACTAGGATTTTTCTAGTCAATTTCCAGTTTTGCCCCAATTTCCTAGAACTAAAATTGTATTTTATAAATACATATCAGTATGAATTATTATTAATATAATAATTATCCGAGAAGATGTTGATAATTTTGTCTGGAATAGTATATTTGGAGACCGTCATCAAATAATCAATATTAATTTTATATATTAAGCAACAAGTAACATCTCCTCATAGGATTATTACGTTTAGAACATTAATACTGATGATGACTACTTTGCAGTCGAAATATGATATTTTTTTGTATTTTTTTGTACAAAATACAAAATTTTTTTTTCGAAAAAAAAAACACATTTTAATAAAAAACTATAAAATGTAGTTAAAAGATTCTTATTTATACTCTTTTTTTTTAAATTTGTTTGCGAATATTGTTTTTCAAATTTAAGTACATTTTTGTAGATTAAAATTCAATCAATTTGGAATTTAGAATCCGATTAATTTTACAATTAAACTGTAGAAAAATTATAAATTAATATTTAACTCTTATTTAACTAAAATTTCAAATATTATCATACAGAGAATAAATAATTACACTGCGACCATAAAATAAATGAGAAAATGTTAATAAATTTTATTTAAATAAACCTGTTAAGGTGTAAAAATCGAAATCAATAGCGCAATTTCTTTGCAATACTATTCGTCATTGATTAAAGAGTTTTTTTATTTTTCTGAATGCATTCTATCTAACATGTCTATAAATTTACTTTGAACAAGTAAATATTTTGTATTTCTCATGTACCTATATGAAAACTGTTGCATTATCACTGCAGTAAAATGTGATGATCATATATATATATATATATATATATATATATATATATATATATATATATATATATATATATATATATATATATATATATATATATATATATATATATATATATATATATATATATATATATATTTATAGAGAAACTACCATAATACCTGTATATATCTAAGCCTTTAAAACATACTGCACCAGCAGTATAATAATATTCTGTAAAGTCAGTGGCGGTATATAATCCTAACCACATGAGTAAGACAAAGAGAAATATATAAAAATAGATATTAAAAAAACCCAACATACACACAAATATATTATATAGTGTACATATATATACAGCAGTTAGTTGGTTGTCTATAATGGCTGTATGCATTCACATAAAAGAGAATATCTGATGAAAATTTGTATATAAAAGATATACAAACATATAAATGGAATTACATTTTATTTTAGTATAGCAGTCAGTACTAACTGTGATTATAAAGTAAATTGCTATGTGGTTGTTGGTTGTGTGTATTTTCTCTTTTTGAATTTTTAGTTTTATATGTATATATATAATGTAGAAGAGCTTACGAAGTGATAATATTTGTAAACCGACACTGATTTAGATATTTGTGCAAATATACAACACAAACAAACAACGTGTGAATTATATACTATTTGAGAATTACCATTTTTTATCAGATAGAAATAAAATTAGATTAAATAATATGTATTTAATCTTATATTGTGTTGATCATGTTAAATAGGAGTCATAAAAAGAATGTGAAAAGGTATTCACATTAAAAAATTGTTAGGCCTGTGTCTAAAATTTTTCTGTAGAATTTTGTATGTTAATTTGTCATTTTCTAATGTCACTAGATTGTAAACATGTTAACAGTGTTATAAAATGTTAAACTAACCTCACATTTTCAAATAATAAGCTTTCTACGTAAAATGTATCGGCCGTTATTGAAGTTTGAACCAAGTTATTGAAATGGTTGTTACTTGGCTGAAATTTAAATAAATGAAGTAAGCTCAAAGGTCAACACATCGCTATCCTCATCAATTGATCATACAAAAAAATGGTTGGGTGTTTGAAATTTACATCAACATTCATTCAAACGCGTATTTCATAAAAATTCTATATACATATTTACCCAGGTTAAGATACGCCCTTCGATTTAATTTCGCCGGATCGAGTTATTTTTTATCGTTTAGTAGGAAACAATAAACCCGTTTATCTTAAAAATTATTTTTACTTATTTAAAGTTTTTAATTTTTATTATATTTTGGAATTTTGAGCCGTTGACCAACTTAGATTTGAGATTTGTTGTAGTGTATTCTACACGTCAAGCTCTTTCATTTAATATCCATATTTAGGGGTTTATGAAAAAATGAAATCCGCTATTTATTATCCATATTGAAGGAGTTGTAAAACAATTGTAATCTGGCATCTCATTTTCGTCAGCTATCTAAGATTCACAATGATTCAAAATATATTAAATTGTATTCTCATCAGAACAAAAGGTGTGTAACAAATATCAGATCAATATGTCAACAGGAAGGGGGTAAAATTTCAATTCATAATTTTGACCCAAACAAAAAACTTCAAGTCAATTCAAGCTTAAAAACAAAAAATTGTGTGTTGATAACCAAAAATGATTTCAGGAGAACCAAAAAGTATAGCCTAAAAGAATAAATTCACAGGGTTACTACCCGAATTCTGAAACCTTAATTTATTTATTTGCACTTCCACCATTTTCTTATATTATTTATTATGTATTATGGATATATTTATAACTCTAGAAAAATATTACTTATTCAAGCAACCAGAAAAGTTCATCAAGTGGTAAAATAAATTTTGTAATTTTAAATGTTTCACTTTTTTACATTGCTAAGCACAATGGGATCAGAGACACAATCGTGTAATTCATGATTTATTGCACCATTAATTCATTTAATATTAATTCATTTATATAAGTTTATGATATAGTAAAGAAATTACAGATAGTTTTAAAAAAGTGCATTTTTGCAATGCTTGTTTTTAGTAACTTTTTTGTAATTTTTAGTAACATCGTAATTATTTTATCAACATTTCAAATTTAGTTGATGTTTTTTTTTTTTACGTTTAATATAATTTATTTCTATTATATCCACATATTGGATAATCCAACAAATCAATTAAAAAATAAATGCATAATTGCAATTACAATTTTTATTGTATATTTTTTAAGTTGTTATTTCAATCAAACTATATAATAGAAAAATACAGTCAAATGGGCGAATAGGACTATTCAAAACTATGGGTAAGCCCGTCTAGAGGTATATGTATGTAGTGTATATATGGTTATTGCAACATATACATAATACATTACATTATACACAATTTATTAACCTTCTGATACAACAGTGATTGTTTTCAGACCGAAAAATGAATTTAGAAATCTTTTTTGATACCATTTTCTTTTAAGGGGCTTGAAAAATTTCATTTTCAAGTTTTAAAATAGTTGGATTTCAAGGAAAATCAACGACTTTGAATTATGGATTCGAATATTGATTGTTTATCATAATTTCTAAGAAATCTTACTGCCAAATTTAAAATATCGTCAAACGTTCTCCAAATAAAATTTTTCTGTCACTGTTGAAGTTTTCCAATCGAAATATATGCTAAGTGTTTTCGAAATGGTCTGAAAAAAATGTTTATTTCATAATCTAGTCTTAAACTCCAATTGATATCTTAATATTCAAATGGAAATATTAATCTCAATCCAGTTGCAGAGAAAAATTTTACCCTAATTTATCAAAGGATAAAATAAGTAATAAGAATTCAACAAATAATTGACGACATCAAAATGGCCAAAATTGAACTTATTATTAAAAATAAAATAATAATTAGATGATCATCTTTCGATTATAAATTTGTAAATATCCACTTTCCGCGCGTATAGCCTGTAGCACCTAAAGCACTTTATTCAGAAACACATTGATTTATCTTCCTATGGTCCTAGCAACCATGTTTTGTATATATATTTTGTTGTGCATCAGAGAATAGTTATGGGGCTGTTGTATAGTCGGATATATACCTATATAGAAATGACTTGGGGAGAGTTAGGCCACTTGAAGTTTGGCACGCGTTCAAATATCGACTTGAACTCTACACATAGCTAGTGAACAATGAGACTGTATAGGTATATAGACCTATACAAATATAAAATCTATATGCACCTATATTTGAATATACTATACAGAATAAATTATCAGTTATGTCAGCGTAAATAATCAAATTGAAATGAAAAATTTGAAAAACTTGAACAAACAGATTTGACTGTGTAGACACTGGATTTTAAAATTGGTTTTGTATTCTTATGATAAACTGGCCTTTGCATCACGTTTTGCACCCGCAGAATTACATAAATATGAAAATACTCAAAATATCTAATTTATGTTCAAAAATATAACTAAAAATATAAAAATATCGAATCTAAAAGAAGTTAGTTTAATTGTCAATTTGGGTTTTGTTATTATTCGAAGGTTTCAAGGATACAGTAAGTCAATATACTTATTAAATAACATAATTTTTTTTAAAATCTTTAATAGAACTTTAAGAAAAGTCTGACAACCATATTTTGTGCACAAATAAATTTTACATACTCGTCATATTTAAGGACTAGTAAGATTTAACGAATCCAAATGTATCGTTTTACGATGTATGTCTTTAACTTCAACCAAACCACATATTGGTTTTTTTATATTAAATAATTCCTTTACTTTATTTTAAATAATAATTTATTCTTTAAATTAATTATAAACCATAAAATTATATAAATTTTTAAAATCTGATAAACAAAATAAAATTAAAAAAAAAAAAAACAAGTAAATAAATATAAATAAATAAATAACTATAAATAAACTCCCAATTTCACTAATTTTTAAATGTTGAAATTAAATTAAGTGGAAGAGAGAGAGAGGAAGCAAATTTATAAACTGACAAAATGAAAGATTTATCAAGTGTGGAGAATAAATTCAACGAAAATACTTCTAAATATACTAAAAACAAGTAGTGACTTTCGATTTAACAACCACCAATGCACACAACTCCTCTAAAAACAAATGATTATAATGAAAACAAAACACAAACATTCTCACCAATTTCACCTTCCTCTACACTACCTACAGCTACTACTTTAGGATTTATTTATACTAATAAATAAGGAAAGAAAATTAGATTAAAATAATATATGTAAGTAGTACGTGTTACATATTGTCATCAGAAAATGATCCACTTATTTAAAAATCATTTCATTTTATCTAATTAAATCATAATGAAGGTTGGAGCTAAATGAAGATTCAAGAATGATTCGCTCTCTTTGGGCTTGGGATTTACTATACGGTGCAATAAAATAGGGCAATATTATTAGTTAAACAAAATATATTTTAAAATTGAATAAAGTTGTTATTTCAAGGCTTTATTTAAGAAGATATTCAATATTGACATTGGAATATTTGCTTTATAAATTGTCTGTTGTAATTCGATTCAATGAATATAATAAAAACCATGAACTTATGAAATTTGTACACGATATCCGAGCTGTTTTGTTTTTATCATCGAATTTAAGTTATGAGAAGAGGTAAAATTACCTAGTACTGTATGTTAAAAAGAGAGCTAGTTGTACAACAAATAACCAAATCAAAATTCATCAAAAGGATTTTACATTAAATATTTGACAGCAGCAAGCCTCATGTTTAAGTTCACACGCAACGATTAACTTGTGCTTAGTAAAGTTGTTTAGTCAAGTAGTTCGAAAAAAATTTATTTTCTTCCTCTCCACTGCTTTTCATTCTAATTAAATTTTTTGCCTATAAAAATTCATAAATGTAGGAATCTGTTGAGAACATTTATTTGGTATAATAATAGTGGAACATTTTTGTGGAAGACAAAACACACGTGATTATATTTTTTTTCTGTGTAAATATATATATATAGACACTACTTAAAAGTTATAATGTATTTTCTATTCTGTTTTTACATCTATATATTATCTATTTGTTTTTCATTGTTTTTTAAGAAGAACAGTAAAAACATGTATATATACACAGCACATACACACACACACAGATAAAACAAATTTTGTTATTTTCTTATTGTTATATTTTTGTTTGAAGAGGTTTTTCTTGTGTCGCATCATCATCTCTCTTAACCAGAACTAACATAATATTGTTGACATGCCATTCAAAATAATTGAGTCTTTCTAGTTAGTTTCATATATCAAGTACCTTGACGTAATTAATTTAGTTAGTTTGACATTGTCGTTATTTCCACAACAATGCTGAGTTTTCTTCCATTTTTTGTTGTTGTTGTTGTCATTTATAAAAATATAAAGTTGATAAATGAAGTAGATGTATCAGTGACTTATACTTTGCGCCTATATTGTAAGCACATACTGACAAGTTTGAAAACACTTCATAATTAATTTTACATTTGATGCACAAAAGTCATTATTGTAATTATATTGTTTAATTTTTAATTTATGGAAAATCAATATCGCAACAGTAATTTTGTTTTAATTTAATTATTTAATGAAGCACAAGTTCTTTAATGTTGGCTTCTTTAAAATTCAAAGGAGTGTGCTATTGGATATTTAGCAATATGGTGGTCTTCAGTGGCCGTCAACCATTCGTTTTTATTAAATTCCAAAAAATTTTAAAACAGACTCAATTAAATGATGATTTTAAAATAAAGCAAAACTTGAATTCCCAAAAATAATTACTTCACATAAAAGTCCTATAGGTTTTAGTAGAAAATCTGGAAAGATTTTGTGTTGGATCTGTCATATAATAAATAGCCTTAAATCATCATAGATTAGATGTATGTTATTTTATTTTAACATCATAGCCTTTTTTAAAAAAATGAAACTGTAACAATTTTAATGGCGATGTATTAAACATAAAATATGACGTTTAATCATATGAAGCAAAGCTAAGTGTTAAGATGGCCTTAGGGATGACATGTTCTTCTCGAATAATTTACATGGCGATGCAATTTTTTATATAAATAATCATAGATATTAAAAGGAGAAAGATTTTGTGAAACATTTTGTAGCAATAGTTTTCTTACAAAAAGTTTTCTTTTTCTTTTAAGTTAATAGCATTACACTAAAAAAATATAAATAAAGAAAAGTTGTTTGTTAAAATTTTCCCATTTAATAACTTTATTAAATATACTTTTTTTTCTCTATATTGTTTGAAAACTTATTTAAGATGATTAGTATTAATGATATATCTTCTCTATTGTTCTAGGATACATACATCAGGATGTGTCTACAACTTCAAGTTTTTCAAACTACAACTCTGCTACTCCAATTTCTCGAAACAATGAATCTTCATCTTCATATATTTCAAATTCACATTCAACGTCAACACAAAGTGTTGGTGAAAGACCATCTTATGCCACTTTGCAAACTGTTAAAGAAACACAACGACAACAACAACATGAAGAACAGCAGCAAAGTGGTGAAAGTGTGTCAAGAGGGTACACCCCACCTTCAACGACACATCAACAACCGCCTAGAAAATCACTGTCCATGTGTTTCACTAGCACGGGGGCAGCATTGTCCTTACCTCCGAAGAAAAAGGACATTTACAGACCTTATTCACTGGACGATAGAATACAACACCACCAAAAGATAACAGTCATTACATCACAACCATCTTCGTCGCCATCCAACAATCAAACACAACAAATTCATCCTCCACATATTGTTATGGTGGATGAACCAAAATTTTTGAAAGAGGAACCAATGTCATTAGAAATGCGATACGGGGATGACAAAACGATAACATTACATTCTGTAGAAGATGATCAACGAGTTCCAATGTCATCAGAGGTTGTAATACGAGTACCTGCTGAAGAAGATTTACATGCAGCTCATGCGATATTAGATTTAAGTGCATCTACAGCAAATTATGTTTTACCTCATCACCAGGTATTTGAAGAGCGAATAATTGAAATAGCTACACCACCCCAAGAAATAATTGAGCCAGCTGCCATGATATCACCGCGACAACAATCTGTATCCGTAGTTCCTACCAAACCAACTGATTTACCACCAGAATATCGAGGTGGGAAAACAGTTGCTTACACATATGAAGCATTTTTTGTTAGCGACGGTCGATCAAAAAGAAAAAATCCAGACAAAGGGGTGGTGGCTGTAAAACCAGGCAATAACGAATCTAAACCAAAATATACTTGTACAGAATGTGGTAAGCAATATGCCACCTCGTCAAATTTATCGAGACATAAACAAACACACCGGAGTTTAGATTCACAATCGGCCAAAAAATGTATGACATGCGGTAAGGCTTACGTGAGTATGCCAGCGCTAGCAATGCATGTACTTACACATAAATTGTCACATAGTTGTGGTGTTTGCGGGAAACTATTTTCTCGGCCATGGCTATTACAAGGCCATTTACGTTCACATACTGGTGAGAAACCATATGGATGCGCACATTGTGGTAAAGCATTTGCTGATCGATCAAATTTACGTGCGCACATGCAAACACATTCTGCAGATAAAAATTTTGAATGTTCTCGTTGCCATAAATCGTTCGCATTAAAATCATATTTGAATAAACATTTGGAATCAGCATGTTTCAAAGAAGAAGAATTGCAAACAACGTCACAATTAGCAACGAATAATACACCACATGGAGCAATTGTCCATATAGCATCGTCAGTTCAACAAACATCACCTATTGATGAAAGCCATACAGTTCCTCAGCAGCAACAACAACCACAGAAACCAATTGTGCAACATGTCACGATAATTCAACCAAATACAGCTGCAGTTGAATATGTTACATGAAGTCAATTAGGTCTGTAAGCTTAATTATTTTCAATTATACTCTTTCATATTTACATCAAATTGACTGACACTCTTAAAAAAATTTAACCTATGGTTAACTATATGAAAATTTTACTTTAAACATACTTCTCAAAATAGACAATTCTGTTTCAATTTAATTTCTAGCAAGCAAAAATTTTTGAAATTAAAATAGCAATAGAATTTAATTCATATGTCTCAAATTGTGAGATTCGTAGTGATGTATCGGAAGATAAATTTTCACGAAAATATTCATATTCTCCAGTAAGGTTTTTGCCATCAGGAAAAGTAATCTATAGAGTCATAATATACAAACGATAGTTCGTAAAAAAAATTAATTTAATATGTATGTATTTATTTTGCGAAAAACTATGCAGATAATTTAATAATGGATAATACCTTTTCACACTTATCAGCGGTTTTAGGTATACATAGAAAAGACTTTTTAGTTTTTACATCAATTACGTATCTTGTGAAGACATTAAATATCCCGATGGATTTTTATTGTTTACCAAAAAAATATAAAATGTTTAACGGAAGTTTCAAGCATATTTATTTTCAGAATAAAACATTCCACGCTAGAATTAATATTTTAGGAAAATGCAACAAGGCAAACACCCCATTGTGCAGAAAGAATTGTGTAGAAGTATGTTTATGGTAAACATTTTTTTATATTTTAAATATCACTTAAGCTTTCTAATTTTCAAAGAAAAAATTTCCCATAAAATAAAATTTACAAAGCCTCTATTTATAACTGTATATACTAAAAACAAATTTCCCTTTAAGATGTTTAGTAAGTAGTTGAAACGTATTAGAATCTCCTATTTTTAATTTAAGATTTTTTTAGAACTATTTAAAAACTACGAATCATAACACGTCCAGTAAGTTAGGCTCTGTATTAGAATATTTCAGAGTTAGTTATTTTATTAAGGTCCATTTAAATCAATAATTTATGAATGGAAATAAATATTTTAAATTATTGATTTAATCATCTAAAAAAATATTCGCACGTATTTCTTAGAATTTTCTTAAATAAAAAAAAAAACTAAATTAATCTTGTAAATAGATTGACAAAAAAGCATTATATTTATATAATATAAAAGAGTTATTTATCTATTGAAAAATTAAAATTAAAAAACTAAAAAATCCAACCTAATAATAAAACTACCAATATTTAAATTAAATGAAAAGTTTTTCGAATAACTACTAACGGTATTAAATTGCTAATTAAGAAAAATTTCTTTATTCCTATATTCTAGTGATGCTAATTACCCCTATATTTTAATTAAAGGATCAACATACTTAAAATACAATAATTTATACAAAGATTATTCAATTTCAAGCCCAATTCTTATGAAAATTTTCTTAACTTCTTAGTATAGAAAAAACTTTACGTTAGAATAATTTACAACATCGAAATATAGGCAACGAATTTTCAATAAAACAAGCTTTATTGTGATACTTTTCTAGAATCTATGATCTCAACCCAATTTTTTATTTTCTGTACTTCGGTTCTTTCAAACTGTAATGTTCATTCGAATTAAAGTAAATTCATGTAGTATCGAAGAGAAGAATCGTTTTTTAGAATTTATATTCTAAATATTTCACAAAAGCATATCTAATACTAAAGATTCCAGAAAATCAAGAAAAATTAAGTATTTTCATGACTTAAATACTAATTACAAACGGACACCAAAATTCGGTAGATTACAGCGAAAGCATGATACAAGAAAAAAACCCGACTTGATAACATGGACATCGCTTAAATTTATGAAAACGAGTTTTTTTTATCGATTTTTCACATTATCTGTTAAAGTAAGCTTTTGAAGAAAGCTTCAAACAAAGCTGAGACACATTTAAAAATTATATGAAATGACGTGCTTTATATTAAAATCGGTTTATGAGCTTTAATTGGCTCATGTATGCAAGTCATGAAAATACTTTATTTTCTTCGTCAATGTGTAATTCATTCATGTCATAATTTTCTGTCATATTCTCATGATTAAATACAAGTTTCAAGAAAAATGTTCAAAAATCTTTTAAAATACGCTAAATATGGCCGTTCAAAGCTCATGATTAAGGAAAGAGGAGGAGATGATTAAATAAAGTCTCTCCTGAACGTACGTGAATACAGCCAGAAAATTTTGTTGCTTTAAAATCTTTCAACAATAATACTCGTAACTTGAGTAAAATATGGACATTCAAAACTTTCAGACAAAATGGTAAATATTAAAAAATGGCGTCATTTCTCTGAATATTCTCCATCAATATTTAAAGGATTTGGGTTTTCAATTCAATTTTTTTTGTATGCATTCTAGTTTCACATTTTGATTTGTAAATTTTGTTTTTTAATATTATTATTATTTTATTTAATTAATTATCACAGTACAATCAAATATTATTTATTATTCTTTATCGATCTTTAATGCTTTTTAGTTTTATTGAGCTTTTTATAATTCATATGCTTTCTGCAATTCTGGAAAAAATCTTAAAAATCGAAAAGAATTCCAAAAAATTTTTTATGGCTCCTTTTAAGTTTTCTAAAGTAATTAAGGCTTAGGAAAACCAAAAATAACATTTTTTTGACGATTGGATGGCTACTTTTTGAGATATCGCTTGAAATTTATCCGGAATGTGTATCTTCGGAACGATTTTAGGCGATATCTCCAAAATTACACATCCACTCGTTAAATGTATGTGATTTTTGAAATCTACAGATCAAACTACACTAACGAACATATTTTTATCATAATTGGAGATAAAAAAAAATTTTCGATTTAAACGATTTTTTCACTTAAAAAAATTGCGAAAAAACGAAAAATTTTATTTGTCTCCAATTTCAATAAAATTATATGTATAAGTGCAGTTTGACCTGTAGATTTCAAAAATCACATCCATTCAACAATTGGATTTGTAATTTTTGAGATATCGACTACAATTCCATCCGGAGTTCAATATTTTGGGCAAATTTCAAGCGATATCTCCAAAATCAGCCCGCCAATCTTAAAATAAGTGTTATTTTTGATTTTTATAGACAATAATTACCTTAAAAATTTTAAAAACACTAATGAAAATTTTTTCGAATTTTTTGGTAATTTTTGGTGGCAAAAATTTGGACGTCACATACTCGCGAGTTGGGCTAAATAGTGGGATAAAAAGTTTTATTAAATACATCTGTAAAAGTAATACACCCTTAATATCATCAAAACACAAATAATCGAAACACAATATTATTTTATTTCTCACGTATTTTGCAAAACAAAAATTTTGATGCATTGACTCATCATTATTCCTCAAAATTATATAATTGTTCATCTTTACTTTAAACATAATTTCACATTTTAATAGATTTGATTTTATTTAATTATAGAGTAAAATTAAAGACTTAATATGAAATAAAAGGCATTTTGGAAATATGTTTATAATTTAAATTGTTTGAATAGAAACGAAATAAAACAAATCTTATCAAAAACTACTATAGCTCATAATGAAATGGTAAAGAGAAGATTATTTCAACTCGAAAATTAACAAAATACCTAATAAACGTTTACCATAAAGTAAAATAGAAATTCATATAACTATTGTTCATTCAAAATAAAAGCAATAAATTAAATGTTAATCTAAACTAATTTCAAACAAACAGTTGAGTTGAGCGAAATACTAGAGCCACTCTACTCCCTTTCTACTACTAAACTAGAAGTGTAATTATTTTAAGTATGTTGATCCCTTACATTCTATCTAAATAAGGATATTAAAACTTTCTTAATCTTTGTATTAACTTATTTCTAAAAACTTTATCTCGAAGTGCTAAAACTAAAAAAAAAAAAAAAAAAAATAGCACATTACGATGCGACGTTTCATATACAACGAATCTTGAAAAAAATATTAAATTTAATATAGAGTTATTTATTTATAACAAAGAAGAATTCTTTATAGTAAAAATAAGTAAGATAACGTACTATTAATTTTAAATAAAATTTTTAATATATAATTCTTAAATGAAGATTGTGATGGGACATTCAAAAAATCAAAGTGAAAAATCGGATTAAAACAATTTTTTCTTAAACTTTCTTTTTTTTCATAAAATTTCAAGTTATATAAAACCACTTATGCATGATGCTATCATATACCAGTTTACAAAAGTAAGTGGATTTATTTTTTTTTTGTTTTGGAAAAAAAATTAAAAATTTTTTGTACATTACCTCAATCGCTACTTCTTTGTAATTGAGAGTGCATACTCAATTTCGAACATTTAATTATTAAAACATAAACCTTTAAATTAAATAATTACTATTTTCAAAGCAAGGTTAATATATACAAACTCATACGAAATCAAAATTAAAACATAACTTTTCAATAAAATAGCGTAATAGATCTAAAATAACTGAAAAAAAATGTATTCATATAACAAAAATTGTTAAAAACATTTAAATTGTAGAAGCTGATAAACAAACAAAAAGAAATAATTCATTAGAATAATTGTGTTCATAGAAATAAAACAGTCGGATCATGTATTGACAACGAATAATCTATGCGCACGCAGAAACCTTACAATAAACCACAACGAAAGAAAGAAAACAAACTTTCTATTATATGATTTTGAAGAGCAAAAGTCTCTTAATGTTTTAAATACAATTATAAATCATTAAAAATTATCGAAACTAACAGAAAAACGTCTGCAATAAAATTTCACAGTCTTCATTAAAGAAACAACATTAGTTAAGTGATAATCTAGTCATCCACAAAAAAAAAAATTATAATAATAATAACTCGTTAATTTCTAGTCAATATGCCATAAATTACGTACACAAATTCATATTAATATTCAAATCTCATTTCGTTAACTCTATTTGTATTCTCATTTATTTGATTTTAAGTATGAACAAAAAAAAATCAATTTGGAAAAGCTTTAAATAAAAATTAAAAAAAAACGAAAAAAAACATAAAAATTAATTAATAAATAAAAGAAAAATATATTTTTGATATAAAATAAATAAAAAAAAAATTTTAAACTTAACACTACATTTAAATTTGAATTTGTGACGTAATTATATGTTTTGAAAATTTACAATTCTTAGAATATTCAGTCCCAACGTCCATTTTACAGATTTATAAACAATTCAAAATTACGTATAATACTAGTCAAATATTAATTTTCTAGTCCTATGTAAAATAAAAATATTTATTATTTTTGTTCATTTTTATTTTAACTATTTTTGTGTGTCAAATAAGTCCCTGAATATTTTTTAAATGAAACACAAGGGACATAATTTTGACAAAAAAAAAGCTTAATATCCCAAAGTATAAATCGATAGGTATAAGTAAAACGGTTAATAAAATAATGGCGATATTTTTGCATTAAACCTATCTAAAATTATTAAGATATTTATAAAACTAAATAATAGGAATTATTAGTAGTACTAAAATCGCTTTAGTCATTAAGTTAATTTTACGATACGTAGAAATAAGACACGTTGGGATTAGTGCAATATTATGGATAAATAAGTAGTCGCAAGGCCTAGAATTTATTTTATTTAAATTAAATAAATAAAGCAAAGTTTTAATGCATTATTTTTATCGAAAAAAAAATTTGAAGCTGAATTTAAGCATAACATCCCTTCGTGCAATTTAAAAAGAATGATGAAATTGTTACTATGGAAGGGGGTCTTTATAATAAAACAAAACATATGCTATTCACGAGTATTCATCTAGTCAATATAATAATAATTATTGAAAGCTTCAAGAATCAAATCAATTATTTCAATTTATATAAAATTATTTTAAATATTTATATAAAATGGAAAAAAAAATTATGAAATTTTTTGACGATAATAGAATTTCAATAAGAGTTTTTAATTATGTAAATTATTTAATTTTAAAACATCGAATTTTTCGAACAACGAAAAAGAAAAAATACATTAAAAGCAATAAAATATATAAAAAGCAATATGAGATAGTTAATACCTTATAAGCAATAAATTTTTAAGCGCTCAATTTTCAACGATTTTTTATCAGAAATAATTTCAGAAAACATCGATTTATTTGAACTGAATTATGTGTGTGATATAAATGTACATAGAAAAAGTCAATAATAAATTTAAATCAAAATTTATTTGTCAATAATACTCGAGTCAATAATTCCTATGATTAGGAATTATATCTTGGAAAAATATTGAATTCTTTTGCAATCAATGTTCGACCTTTGGTTCAAAAGTTTGGTTTTCCATTGTAGACAAAATTTTCTATCGAAAAACGAAAACATTATTGGTCCAACAATGATAGAACCTCTAAATTTACAATAAAAAGCAATAATAGAATATTTCATTTGATATCAAGAAAACTGTTTTTATAGAAAAGAAATGTATTCATTCCTAAAAGCAATAAATGTTACTCTATTATTTTATACAAAATTATAGGTGTGAAATAAAATTGTATGTTTACAATGTTTATATCGTAAAAATAAACCATTTCCAAATGTAAACATAACTTTATGTTTACATTTCAATCAAAATAATTTAACTTACATGTGTTTGTTTGTATTTAGTTTACCTTATTTAAAGGTATACTGTTATAATAATAATAATACAAATAAAAAGAAAAATACAAAAATTATTGTACTATGAATTTATAAAAAAAAAAAAACATTTACCAGATTTTGAATGTCAAAACATCAATACATAAATATTATATTCTTAAAAGTGATCAATTATTTTGTTTTAAAAATAAATTAAAATCGCTAATATTAAATCAGAAAATTATTATTCATTGATAAAGTTCAATTCAAAATTTTGAAATCTAACAGACGCTCAAGAAAAATGGACAATGAAAAATCAGATCAATTTTATATTATTTAAATTGTTGAGTGGATTTCTTACGCTTGTGCCCAAAATGAACTTTATATGCTGATATGGCTATGTCAAATTCGGCAAACTACTATAAAATGATTCTATAATTTACAGAAAAACAATTAATTTTATAAAAGATGTAAAGAAAATACAATATGAATTGGAAGAACCACAAAGGCAATAATTGATAAAAACAGAATAATGAGATTTGGGCCCATAGTATATAAATACAGTGCTTTAGGACTGTATAGACTAGAAATCATCAAACTAAAGCAATGAATAATATGAAACTTTTATGAAAAAATAAATATATATACATTTTGTGTATTGATGTTACAATAATAATTACCATAAAAATATCATTAAAAAGACTTTAAATTCACATAAATAAGCAATATTATACATATATATTGAAAAATATATATCAAAAAGTAATAATTGTACTCAATTCTAAAATATTTTATAATACATACAATTTTCTGAAAAAAGCAACCATTAATAAATAAATTAACTGAATATTTATGTACCACTGTACTAAGTAATGTTGTACAACTTACAATAAAAACGAGCAACAGCGATAAAACTAAAATTATTGAATTCCAAAATAAAATAAAATAAAAAAAAAGAGAAGAATTCAATTACTTTACCATACAAAAGCATTTAAAAATCGTAAATATATCTAAAAATATAATAATAATATCTGAACAATAAATAATATTGTAATGTAATAACATTAAAATTATTATTATATTATATTATGACATAACAATTTATTTATTGTGTATCATAAATAATTGGTATATTTACGTACCACTACCAACGAACGAATAACAAAACTACTATATATACTACCACTACACTATATATACACCAATATTCATGACCCTGGTAACAAGATAACGTTCATAGTTGCCAACTTTATCATAAAAAGAAATAGTCTTGTGCATTGATTGAGCATGCCTGATCCATATTATTTGAATCAAATATTATTTAAATTTAAATACAATGACCATATTACACAAGAAACAAATACAAAGCTCTAGAAAAAACATAAAGTTTAATGCGGATCTTCGGACATAGTGTCAATCTCTAAGCCTGGAACGAAATAAAGCAAGCACACCTGGTCTGGTACATACTACACGAGTATGTTATAAGCGCTCTTCGAATAGCAGGTGGCAGTGGATGCTGCTACTGTTTGCTGCTATCTTTTCCGAAAGTAATTGGAAATTGGTAGCGGCTCAAAAGGTGTTGTTTGATAAGTTTTACTGGAGAATATAAAGGAACTACTTTACACAGTTTATCTGAAAAATGAATCAGAAGTCTACTACTGCACAGGTAGAAACTCCGATATAAAGCCACTTTAGCAAAAACTAATTTCAATAATTAGGATAGGCTGATGTATATTGATCATCTATTACTAATGATATGTGCTTTAAGATGGTGCACTCGTTTCTTCAAATAAATGAACAGCGAAAGTTCTCAGCGTCCAATTGCACAGAGATATCTACACGATACAAGGTTTAGAAATATCCGCTTGTTATAAATTGTGATCCACAAAGAGACAGAGAAAATTAAAATATCTTACAAAAACTCTCGAAAATTATAAATAATAATTAATGGAAATCATGCTGAGAATTCCACAGAGAGGCCAATCTACGAATTGGTAGTTTCATATCTCAATATGCGGTGTAATTTCTCAATCACGATAAAAAACTAAACTTGTAGTCAATCTGAAATTCAAAAATTTTTTTAAAATCATACTTGAATCTATGGTTTAAGATAAATATTATTCATTAACATTCTAAAGATACTTGCAATATTTCGATTGGCCTAAAATAATAAATGGATCAGACAGTAAAACAAAACAAAAAAACATGGCCATTAAAAATTGAAAACAAATTGTGCCTTTTACATAAAGAAAATTTGTAAAAACAAATAAAGCAATAATGCAACACAAACAATGAAGAACAACGAAATTGATTTAAAAAATATTTATTTCATTTGTATCATCATGGCCCTATATATTATTATCATTTTTCCTACATCTAAACTCTTGTTGTAAATTCTTTCAACAATTTGCTTTGGCAAAAATGTTCAGAATTTTATAAGCTCTTATTCGCTTAAATAGTCAAAACTTATATTTATTCTTAACATTATGATGCGCGCCTTTAGAAAACGTAACTATTAATTCAATTAATGGAATGAAATTTATAGGTATTGCACAGCAATTAATAGGTAATCACTTCGCAAGCTAGAATGAATTAAGATTTTATTGATCTTACATTTTTACAAGGATACTCAACAATTATTTTTTAATAATCTTTGATCTTCCAACAAAATTTCTAAATGTAGATTAAAAAAATTAAAATTAAAAAAAAAAATTATCAATTATTTTAATGTTAGTAAAAATTTATTAGAAAAAAAGCAATAAATTATAAGCAATAAATTTATATATATAAAAGAAAATTTAAAGCAATATAATTGTTATAATGGAAAAATTAATATTAGTCAATTTTGGACACTTAAATAAGATTTGATGACAGTCAATAATAGATAAATTCGAATGTCAATTTAAAAAACAATGAATATCCTTGTAAAAACGAATCAATAAATTTGAATGAACGAAATAATTATTGGAATTGTGTGATGATGAATAAGCAACTTTCATATAGGGTTTTAGAAAAAATAAATTTTTGAGTTTTGTCAATTTTTCTATTATTAAAATATTTATATATAGTTTATAATTATATATAAAAAAACATTTTCTGGCAGTAATAAATTAAGAAAAAAAAGTTTTGTAGTTTAAAAATTAAATTGAAAATTAATAAGACTACAAAATTCTTTTACAAAAAAAACATTAGATATACAAGCAAAAACTTTATTTTGTTGTTAAAAAATAAAAAAAAAACATGAATTTAGGTATATTATTCATACCATGAATAAAATAATAAATACGATATATATGAATTATTCAAATAAGCAGCGAACACAAATGACTTGAAGTCAAAAGCCACACCATTTGTCGTTGCTGAGTTTTTATATATTATTATTTCGGCTTAACGATTTTGTTTAAAAATAAACTCTCAATGTATCTCCATGGTTTATGTTCAAACGAAGAAAATAAAAAGAAATTGTAATTCTTAAAAAATATATTGAAATTTTTTCCCATATTTTTTATATGATAAAATTATTTAAATAAAATAATTTTTTGTCTCTTGATGTATACAATTTTTTTTTTCTTCATCTAAAATGATTATTTATGGGCAATAACATCCATATATATATATAAAAAATATATTTTTTTTTTATACGTTTCATAAATTTGAAATGAAAATTATTATCCATGCATGAGTAATTTGTATATATTTTAAGTGAAAAAATTCATAAAAATATGTTAATCAGATAGTAATAATATTTCCACAAATTTTTTATAAATATAAAAAAAAATTTCGTCAATTTTATGATTTCAAATTTGTTTTTTTATCTAAAAAAATAGAATACTGCACATGCGTCGATCGAAACGAACCTTATAGAACTGAATAAAAAAGCAATAATTTAAATAAAACGAATAAAAAATTAATTTCCATAAATGTATTGACAGTTTTCTATATAAATTTTATAATAAATTATTTTTTATTTGCAATCAAATGACCTAAAAGTAGGCGGGAAATAAAAAACATTATTTATTATCATCAGACTGACAACATAATATTATATGAAAAATTCAGATTTAAGTTTCAAATATAGTACACATTTTTATAATAACCTACTTTGAAAATATAGAAATTGGTTTTCTATAGAATTTTTGTAATACAAAACTTTTGAAAATTAAAATAAATAAACTGCCAGGTATTCAAAAGCAATAATTGAAGTAGTCGATACCGCCAATGAACCCTTTTGGTTTAATACAAATTGGTTAGGTATCGAGGAACATAGCAATATATTAAGTAATAATATTCTAGTAATTAAATAATTAATTATAAATAAGTAGGACAAATTTTAAATAACTTTAAGGAAAATATATATATATAATTTTTTTAGGAATATATATATTTAAAAATTAAATAAACTTAATACATAAAATATTCAGTTATTAAAATTATAATTTAATTGAATATCGTGTTGAAATTTTTACACATGATATTAAATATTATAACTTAAAAAGGAACTAAAAAAATTATTAAGCTTGTACAAAATATTTTAGAGCCATATTGAATTTAACATTATTTATAATAAAAAATTAGTAGTTAAGAATTAAAAAATTATATTTATATAAATTTAAACCAGAAAAAAAAAGAAAAAAAAAATAGAAAACAAAACAAATCCTAAAATAAAAATGTAAAATTAATTGTTAATTTAAAAACGTTTTTGTTTAGTTCTAGAAAAAAACTATTTTGATGTGAAAAAAAAAATTTGTTAATTATCGTTTGTACTTAATTAATGTGTAGATAATTATTTTGATTATTTATTTTTTTTTTGTAAAAAAATTATTTATAATAAAATAATGGTTATGTTATTATTAATATTTATTATTAATTATATAATTAGTAAAAAAAAAAAATAAAAATCGTAAAAATTATTTTAAAAAAATATTTAAAAAAAAAAAGAAGTTTGTACAGAATGATTCAAAATAAAATTGGCTTAATATAATCCAATATAGTTGGCACATATAGTATTTCATTGAATTTACTTATGACTATTATTATAAACAAAATATATTTATTAAACAATTATTTATTTCAGAAATAAAATTTAGAAAGTTTAAAATTAATGTTTTTGCATTTTTCATAGTCCCAATCTACCTTACCGTCTTTTTTTCAGGATCAAAATTATTTTTCAGAGTGTGTTGTCGCCCGCCAATAAATCTGCTTATATGACCAAAGCATCGTTTTCAATACTGATATGGATATATAATATTTGACAGCTTATCACTTGTTGTTTGTGAATCAATTTTAATTTAATTTTCTAATAACTTTAGTTATAGTATTATTTTACATTTTGATATGAAATATGTCAAATTCAGTGTTAGTCAACATCATTATTTTCCAATAGAAACATGAGGTTAATTATTCGAAGCAGTTTTGTTTAAAAGGTAGGTAATATTACATGTATCTTATATAAATTTTCAAAATAATTCAGAATTGGGTGAAAGATTATTTTAATCCTATCACTTTGATAATGATTCCAATTACAATATTAAATAATAAAATTGTTATTTTTATGTACCCTACAAAATCATTACCGCCTTTATACGATGCTCTTAATGGTCATATTTTGATTTGCACTTAAAATTTAAAAAATAAAATAAAACAATGATAATTCGAATTAAAAATAATAGATAAAATATCCGAATGAAGAGAGGTCTATGGTTTAACCTGATGATATTGCATTTGTTTGTCTGTATCTTTATATCTGTGTATCGATCAGACAATGTTTTACTTTTCTGAACTATTGGGCACATTTATTGCATTCAGAAAACTTAATCTTGGTTGTGTTCCAACATAGAATCCAGTATACTTACTGGTCATTATTGATGACGTCATGAATCGAGGCTATATTGGTGAATTGTTCCGAAAAAGAGTTACGTATAAATATATTTGTCGTATCAGTAAACGTGCGTATAAATTATTACTATTTCGAATCACATATAGTGTTTCATTGAACCATCAAAATAATCAATAATGAAAGATTCTTGTTTTTCATACAAACTGTGTGATGAATTAAAGTAAATCATGTATATTAATGAATGAATTCCTAATTCGTTAAACTAACTTCTTTTTAACTACTACTTTTTAGTTCGTTAAACTAACTTCTTTTTAAAAATGGAGAGTATTAATATGTTTTCAAAATGGACTAATTGAACTCTTTCTTTTGAAATATTTCAATGAAAACAATTTTCAGACGCCCTACATTTATCTATATTACACCCGTCATTTAAAATAGTACATTAGCCAAAGTCACCGGGACCACACTGAGTAATTGATTGACAATCCAGTGATTAAAATCGATTTATTAGCTTAGCGGCTACGGACGGAACATTCGTACATAAAAACGCATATAAATACATAGGCTGCTAAACTTAAAGCCATTTCATTTGGCTATGCCGTATTCGAGCAACGATAACCAAAAATTGTCCAAGAAATTTGAACTATTTTTAGATCAAAATTCTGTAAATTAGGAATTTCTTGGAATCTTGAGAATTCAATAACTTCAACAACTATAACTCTTCAAAACTCAAATGTGTGTTTTTCACTCAAAATTGTTGTTCGTTTTTATAATTAAATAATTTAAGAAAAAAATGATAAAAAAAAACTAATTCAATATTTTATTACCCTACTTTTGGATGCAGTTTATGGAAAATTTTATAACCAAATTTAAAACATAAACTCGTACTTGTTAAATCTATTTTGCATTTGAAGTTTTCGTGCATATAAAAAAAAAGTTTCATGTAAAAAAAACATCAGTAACAATAATTTCAATTTTCAATTCATAACCATAAAGATATTTGAATATTGTTATTACTCGTAACATCCGGTGGACGACTGACTGTTTATTTGAATGATATAAATGCAACAACAATAGGTTGGTAACCACAAAACTACCCCCAACAATGGTGGTGGAAATAGGTGAGTGTAGATATTATAGTTTTATTTATTTGCCTATATTATTATTATATCTCGTTTATTAACAAAACCCAACCTAACTAAACTATTATAATATATGTATATAAAGGGTACAGACTTTAGTATTTGTTTATGCATTAACGGTTAATTCACTTTCAGAATTTACCTGATATTCTCATAGGGCATCCTACAACTTCTTATTTGCTTGTCTAGTAGGCCTTTGTAAGCATTTGTAAGCATACCGATCACGCTCAGAGCACCTTTATCATGCATACCTCCTACAAAGTAGAGTCTTACACTATACAAGCCGGACCGACTAAAAAAATTATAATACCGTTGCGAAGCTTAACTATTCTCGGATGTCATACGCTATTTTTGAATCCCTTTATTCCCAGGGGAAAGTGTAATAATTGATACATATATTAGCAAAAAATCATTTGTTTGATAAAAGATCGACCTGTATAAATGTATGCATACTACATGTATGAAATATGTATAATGTGGCTCCGATATAGGAATATTGGTTTTAACAGACACCACCAAACCTCCACACATCAGCCTGCTTGCTTTATGCTTTATTAAACTACTGCTTTATAAATTATTACGTTGGTATTATTATACGGTCTCATACTGTCAACTATATATCACTTAAAATACTATAGCAATTGTTTTTTATTATGAACTATTTATATTATTTTTTAAGTGATGTCATTAGTGTTGATATGGTTTTTTTATCAACAAAATATCGTCAAAAACTGGGAAGATACCATGAATGAGGCTGCCATGTTTAGGCAAAAAAAAATAGAAGAAAATAGGAATAATTATAAAGCAACGTTAAAGTGAAAAAAAGTGTGAAATAGGGAGAATGCCCAAATTTGTTTTTATCACTTCAATTGAAGCATCTGTACTTCACAAACATGAATTTTATGTTATTTCTTTGAAAATTAAAGAAAAAAATAACCAAAATATGGACGTACAAAATTATTAATTAAACAAAGAATGAGATTTGCATTAATGACGTCATACATGTTCATCTCCATATTGTGTCTACATAAGGGTCACTCTTGGGTAAGAAGATAAATCAATGTTCACCACAGTTATATAAACTTGCATTCAAAATTTAAGATAAATAATGTTAGTATGACAAATAAAATTATTGTGAATAAAAATTAGTAAATTATTAAAATTCAAAAAGCTGATTGCATAATTTTTCTAAAGAAAATGACCGCCGTTAGTAGAATCACTCAACAAAATTTTTTTTCAAGAAACATATGGAAAACGATCTTTAAGAGCATATAACTTAGTCGTTTTTAAATCTATTTCAATTTAATTTCTTACTTATTCAAAACATCACAATCACCAACAACTACAATTCGAAGTTTATAAATCCACAATTCTATTTGAGAAACAAATTTGGAATGAAATTAAATAAATACCCAATTTGAATGAAAAATGAATATAACTATATAACTAAAGCAAAGATTACTTTATAAATCGCTTTCCAATATACAAAGTGTAAAATCAAATTCTGTTTATTTTCAAGTTGAGTTTCAATGTTGATATAGTTTTGTATTTTGTAAGTTTCAATATTGATAAAGTTTTGAACCACCTGTAAATAATTAAATGTGACATAAACAATATATAAAATAAATCATTTTTATAACATGGACTATCGACCTATAAATATATTTGTCGCTATATATGACTCGAATAGTGAGTCAAATAGAGAAAATACGGACGCTAAAATGACACCATACATTCAAATACATTTAAATTTTCACTTGACTGTTGAATTATGATCTAAATAAAACAAACTATTTTGTATATAAACTAAATATATTATTTTTTTTTTTTACGTAAAAGAAAACTTTACTTAAGGGCGTTCCCAAGAATAGAAGATTTCGAAAAATCTTTTAGAAAATTGAAATAAATATAATTTAGACGTGTCCTTTAAACGTAGAAAATATTTTGACATACCTTGCGACACTAATATTTGAAAAATTGTCTGTCATAGATTGCAAATTTAACAAATTCTTCATATTTTGGTCGATTTTGAAGCGAATGTTTTAATAGATAACAAAAGCAAATTTCTTACGCGAAATTTCTTTAATTATGTATTTGTTCAATACTTCCTTTTATTAGTCATCAAAGAATGTAAAAAACAGAATTCTAAGTAATAGATTATTGGGCTAAAATTTGTTCACTGTAGTAATCACATTTATGAATGAAAAATGTTAAAATAACCTTTATAAAACTATGACATGACAACATACATGTCAGAAAATATTTAAGTTTAATAAGCCACACCATTTATAATAAAAACCTACTTGAAAATAAATTAATGTGTTCATTTTTTAAGGTATATACACTGAAATAAAGAACTACTTCTTCATCAGGGATTATAAAAAGTATCACACTAGTATTTAATAATAATATTTTATTTTTGTTTATCACACAAATAAAATACATATACCTATTCTATTCTACGTGTATACTACAAACAACAAGTTGTGGTATAAAGCAACAGAATTAAAGTAAAAAAGCAGATAATTCTTGTAAAGATGATTGTTAGTGGAGGGTTAATGTGTCAACTGGACCACACAACCAAGAACTGTCGAGAACTCTCAAATTGACACTTTTAATGAAATACCTTGTCGTTCTATGTTGGTTGTATTGTTGTTGTAGTTATACTATCAAATCCGTTTGATTTTTTTCTCTTTTCATAAATTCAGAAAGCAACAAAATTTAGTTTAGGAAGTTTAAACATTAAATTATAGGTTTATTTTATATTGTAAACATCTGCTATGACAAAATTTTTGGAATTCTAATTTCAAACGCGTTTCAGGTTTTTAGAATATTTACATTTTATTGGCTGAAGATTATGGGGATGGAGAACTAAATGTAAATTATAGTAAATACTACCTTGGATCAGGGTTTTAAGCTTTTCAGATTATAGTGATTGGATGGGCTAGTAAAAGTAAATATTTATCAGATTTTTATA
Source organism: Chrysopa pallens (assembly GCA_020423425.1). NCBI lineage: Eukaryota > Metazoa > Arthropoda > Insecta > Neuroptera > Chrysopidae > Chrysopa > Chrysopa pallens. The sequence continues at coordinate 71,469,542 of CM035593.1, read as the reverse complement.
GTAAACTTTTTGTATGAATCAAAAACCATATGGTCATTATACAAAAATATTGATATGATGTGGTTTTCTACTTGCGTTTGCCTTCAAATTTGTCCTCCACTGTTAAGAAAATGTTACTATGTAAAAGCTAAAAATTGACAATTGATTTCTAAAATCTTTAAGCCAGAATTATTAGTAAATTAATTTTGTTTGATACAATGGAAAATCTAAAATCTTACATTTACTTAGGTTCTGTGACACAACCACTTAATTTTTTTGGATAAAATTGGCTCCCAATTTCAGGTGTATATATATACTACGAAATATTTACTTGTGTTTCTCTGTACACCGACAATAAAAGTCTTAATTTCCTTAACAAGAACTGGGAGCTTCATCCATTATTATCAACCAGATATATTGATATTAAATTTTTTTTCATATTTATGTACTGCCACAAAGGGAATGAAACAATAAGGGTGAAATTTTACTGCAGCTTCCTAAAACATCAACAATGAATAGGTATGATTTTCGTACTTAAAACTAGCAATTGAAAAAGTAAAAAATATATCTCTTTATAAGAAATACTCATCAGGTCTCGGTCAAATCGAAAGGGGAAAAACTGGGATTATAGTTTCTTAAACCTAAACAAACACATTTTTCATTCAATCTCTCAAAATTTACGCAAAATCACTTTTATTTCGTCAAGCTAACGCAATAAGTAATGTTTATTTAAAAATATTTTAATAATATTTAAATAATTATTCAGGAGTATTATTTTTATTTTTTCACTAACAATTTTTAACTAACGATTATGGAAAAAATATAGTATATATAGGTATTATAACATTTTAACTACAGCGATTATAATACAATGGATTTCATTTAGATAAGTTATACGTTTTCAGTATATACGTTTGTACAATAAACGTAAAATTACAGTTGTGTAGTACCTTTATATATATATTTTTATACAAACTACGTAATATATGTTCTTTTTATTCGACCGGTACTAATTATAGGGTGGCCATTTAGAATCGTTAAATTACACGGTATGTATTTTATATTGTCCATTAAACCAATTTATGAATTATGTATGTGCTTGAATGAATGAGATAATAGATTATGAAAATTTTTTTTTTTTTTTTAACAATTTAATGTACGTTATTTGCTGTATTGTATCATTAATAGGAATAATATTGCAATGCGAAATAAATTTGTGAAATTTGTTGCATACTTGAAAATTAATTTACTGCAAAATATATTGTATGTTACAATTGCTAAAATAAAACTATAAGTAATAATCGAGTTTTGCTGTAAAAAGATTTGATCTTATAATTATTCTTGAAATATTTAGCAGCTTTTATCCGGAAAGTCCGCTTCTACAGAGATGGTTACACATTTTTAATCACATTTTGAGATTAAATAAAAAAAGAAAAGGTCGGTTTCTATTTTATGTATTTAGGTGTGATATTTTTTGAGAAACAGCTCGTTAAAAGTAGCCGTATTTTTTCCAGCAAAAAAACGTTAAAAAAACTGCAAAAATTGCTGCACTATAATTTACTTTATGTAGGAAGTAACAACTTGCTCAAAAAAGTTATCAGCATAGAATACATATTTTTGAAAATATTGCAATTTGAATACAAACAAATTAAACAACTTTTTATAAACTTGTAAAATTAAAGTCCTTTTTTGATAAAAATAAAACTACAAAAAAATAAAGATTATTATTTTCAACATATACTTTTCCATCCTCTAGATGAGAAGGACAGCACCCCCTTGGCAATACATTTTTTATCTCTAAGGGTCTTAATAATAAATTTTTTAGTCAATCGGATATATTCGATAAATATCTCTAACACAAAGCCATAAGTGTTTGAGGCGGCCAGCGTTGGTCTTTTATTACATCACGTATTGCGTGTGGACTACCTCTATTCTAACAGCCAATCAAAGATGTTAAAATTTTAAAACGATTTAGTGTTCTTTTAAAGCATTCAACATCAATATTAGAAAATATTGATGATTTACGAACATCGATGCATCATTTTCATCACTAAATACGAATGTTATTTGTTGGATAAGTCTAATAATAGCTTATATTATACAATGTTATTTAACTGTTGAGCTTATATTTTATGTATATAGAGACCTCATAATATAACATAACATAACCATACAGGTAGGTACATAATAAATTATATCAGAAATCGATTTTTTATTTCTGACATTTTAATCATTTCTCAGAACTAATAGTCTATTTATTTGTTAATTCAATAAGTAAATGGTTATCATGAACAAATATCTATTAATATTTAAATACACTGGCGACTACTTATTTTCTTACCTTTTATACATATATAAAAAAAAAAATTCTACAAAAAAAACAATACGTAACATTCCACCACGACTCGTATAAATATTACATTTGTTATGTAATTTCCCTTCGTTGTATTTCCCACTTTTCCTTGTTAATTAACTACTCTTACATACTTGCATGTGTATTGTTCACATATGAACGTGTTATTTATTAATAATTTTCATACTTATTTTAACTGCATCGAAGAAAAACATTTAATGTTAATAAGCTTACCTTACATTGTTCTATTAAATATTGTTTAATGAAATTGTTTGTTAAAAAAAAATAATTAATTGTACACTTTGCCTTACAAATGCTCACAGGTGCTTTATTGTCGACTAATATGTAATTTTATTCTCTAGTTAAAATATTTAAAAAGTTTGTACTGTGATTAATAAAACTTTTAATTTAGCTTTCAAGGAAATCGTAATAACATATACAAATAAATGCATTTATAGAGAAACAACTTTGGAAGTTTTGAACTATTTGAGTGCCTGAGCTATTTATTTGAGAGTTTAATTGTCTCGTATCTATTTATTTCGATTCACCCCATAATTTTTTATTAATATTGATTCTCATTTATTTTTCTCTCTCATCAATCATTTGTATTACTAGTTATTTTATGCTACAAATTATTATTTGTTTCTGTGGTGGGGGTTTCTAATCAGTTTTCAATTATTGGGAAGAATTGGATTATTATGCGACTGTTGACTATATTGATTTGCACATTAATAGAATTTTTCCCATAATCGTAGCGTACGTACCACATGGATTTTTTTAATATTAAAAATTTTTCACTTTATTTTTATAGTTACAAGTCGATGTTGAATCAATTCTGACTTTAATTTTAGGTTTTGCCTTCAATGACTTCAAACACACAATAATCAACACACAAAAAATATAATTCATTTTAATGGCATTATGGTATACGTTGAAATAAATCTCAATGGAAAATTTATTTTACAATTGACTATATTTTAGAACTGTATCCGTTTCTTCAATTAGCTTCAGTTCCATCTTAACCAAAATCAATTGACCTTTTTATTTTAATTTTCAATTCGTATTTGTTCAAGGAGAATGTCTGTAGTATAGGATTAAGAGTGACGTCACGTTATTTTTCGAATTATCCTTCGCAAAAGACCTTATTGTCGAAGTGCATTAAAAATTGTTTTTATCAACAAATATAAAAATGGATTTGAATCTGGCTGTCATATTTTCTGCTTTCCATTTTAACTACAAACTATATTTGTTTTCTAGAAGTCATCTGTTTTTGAAACATGCATTTTTCAAATCGGAAAAAGAAAAAAGATAGCTTTCCATATTTAAAACTGATACAAAAAAATTTAAATTTTATTTTATATTAACCGATCCTCAATACATTTAAGATAATATAATTGAATCTTATTGAAAAACATTATGAAAAAAAACATCTTGTTTGTAAGAATAAATACAGGTATTATTTTGTGATACATTTATTATCATTTTACAAAAAAACAACGAAATTTGTAAACTTCAATAAGTACACTCCTAAGGCAATTTAATAAATTCTCGATTATCGTAAATAAAATCGAAAAGCTGTGTACTATGTAAGAGAAAATCAACATAAAGACTCCTTTGATAAGAATTACTAAAATAAAAGCCCTATTTGATTCAAAAACTTTACATTGAATATAAAAAGAAAAACAATTTAATTTAATAATTAAAAATAAAATAAAAGCATGTTAAGAATCCGTTACCATCTAATAACAATTGTTCGTCATATATTCACCATTCTCTTCCTGATGATCCTGGAGGATGTTTACGTCTACAGTTGTTGTACAAATACCTAACATACTTAACAGTCAAAGCCATTCATGATCGTATGTGTATAGTATTCGTACATACATGTAACACAATTGTGGAAGTATAACGTATAGGAAGAATCCTAGATTAAACTGTTGGATTGTTACAATTTGTCCGATCTTTTGTTAAATACGCCAAAAAAGGACAACTTAAATAGCCCATAGTCGTCAGTTCACGTTTTAAAACTTATATGTGAATAGAATTGGTATTACATTTAGACATACAGATATACATACAGTTATATATGTATTTATGTACGTATATACTATTTTTTTGTTCATTAAAGTATGGCCATATCAAATTAGATAAAGTTTAGAAAAAACGTTCATTATTTTTGAAAATATTAATCAAAATTTCTAATCAAATCGAACAAATCTATTTTGAAAAACAGCTTCTTAAAATTATTATCTAGAAACAAGGTTGAAATTTTCTATTATATCAATATTATAAGATACTACATTTCTCTGCCTTTTTCATTTGGAAAAGTAGAAGTGAGATAAATTTGTAAGAAAATAGCATAATTTATTTCAATCAAATCACGCAATCATGTGGAAAATATTGTTGACAGATCTTTCTCACCCGCCAAAAGTAGTGTCATGGCTGGTGTTCCAAACTTTCTGTGAAATATGCATTTAATTAAATAATTAGTTATAATTTTCCAGTAAAATAGATAGCTGGTAAACTTATAAGCTTTATAGCTTTATAAGCTGGTAAACTTATCATTCAAATAGTATTTGAAAATATAGTGGAATTGATAATTTACCTTGGTAGTGTATATTTTTTTTTTACATCATCGGAAAGTAGAGATTTCAAAGCAAGAAAGCCCACCAACTTTTGTGAAAAAGTCGAAATTTTCAAGTGACATTTTTCGATTGAAAATTAGGGTGCTTTTTCGATATTTAGTCAAAATTAGATGAAAATATAAATAGTTAAATTTAAAAAAAATTACTGAATATTTGGAAGATAAGTTTCCACCAAATTTCATGAAAATAAAATTTTTTATGTAAAAGATAAAAATAAATGCTACAAAAACTTAGGGTTATTTGAATTTTTCACATAAATTTTGATGCGAAAAAAGTGTAAATACAAAAGTTGTAGATCTCATAATATCTTCCGTTTCTAATTGATTTCATGCTACTATAGTTTTTTCCTTTTCAAAAAGTAATCTACCCTAAACTATAGTAATATAAAACAGTTATGAATAAATTAAACTTATTAGTAATTTCCAAAGTTGAAATGAGACTAGTTTCAACAAGTGTACACAAATAGCATCTATGAAAATACAAAATGAGTAAAATGTTGAAAATAACTGTTGTATGGTACAGAACAACAGTTACATACAATATGATTCGGTTGGTCAATGCTCGGCACGCTATAGATAAGTTTTTAGTTGGACATAATTTACGTAACTTTAAATGGCAAATATACAAGCCTAGTTGCGAACAGAATAGTTATATCAATTTATCTATTCTGTAGAATTAGCACCCCAAGTTCGATTTACAATTTTTATTCTTTCCATGGTGACATCGATAAAATTAAATAAATTATTATTTTCACCCTACTTATTTTTGACGAGCTTCGGAAATTAATTAATTTTCTTAAAATAAGATCGGATAGCGAAATGATACTGTGGTAAGTGCCTATTTTACTTCAAATAAGAGACATAGGCCATGTAAATTTTAGAACAATAAATATTTTGTAATATGTCTTTAATTTTACTCTTAATATAAAATTACTATAATGTTGTTCGCGTGGAATTCACCAACAAAAACAATAACGACATTTTTCAAAATTTATTGGTTTAGCAGGCTTATAGTGTAGCAGTCGTAGCGAGTCAGTGAATGAGCTTATTATATTGACATTACCATCTAACAATGTAAACAGCGTTGTATATTAAGCAAATACTCGTATTTTGTGTTTTTTCCTCGTACTATGGGATAGAAATTTTGAGTTCAGAATATGTAGTTTTTAGTTTAATTTTCTGTGCCTATACAGTTACTTTTTAAAAATTATACTTTTTAAAAAAAATACTTTAGAGTTTGAACTCTTCAATTTAATTTGGACTAAAAAATTGCCAGAAAAAATCCATTTGACGGTCGAGTTAATAATTTGTAGCTATTTCAGACTTGGACTTTCTTGGAAACCAACCACCCAAATTATTCAAATTTATTCATAAGACTCAATTTTAAAATTATGAAAAAGTTAATACAAATCTGTAAATTCGAAAAATTAAAAAATTTATATACAAAATAATTTGTACCAATGCTAAATATAGGCCAAAAACCATAAATAAACTCCTAAAATTTTTGATCTTGATAGTATATTCTATGTATTAAGAATAGTTTTGGCAGAAAAGTAATTATTCGTCATTATTTTATACTGAAACGTACCTACTTATAATAAATAACATTGTTTGTAGCATGAGGATTAATTTCTAAATTAAAGAGGTTTTCATAAGTGTTTCGTAAGGCAGATAGATGAGTAAAACAATAAGAAACCGACTAGGTAGATAACTCAACAACAAAACAACTGAATATTTGACTCATGGATATCCCATCCGTATGAAATCACTAATTCAGGAATTTTAATTTGGAACAGCGTCATCTGTTTGATATTCGGAGAAACATGCGAAAGTTATCATGTTTACCCAGCTACCGTTTCTGAATAAAATATTTTGGAAAATCTATTCCAAGTGCACAGGAATATCCATACAAAATATCATAGTTTAAACCCAAGCCTCACCAAAGATTTCTAATTCTGTTTGGTAGTTTCAAGTTTTATATATTATGTACGGTAATTCTAATTCATAATAGAATACTTTCAGTAATAATTGACAATATATGTAACAAATATAGAGATAAAATTTAATAAATTTAAAAGTTTAGGGAAGCTAGAAAATTATAAAAATTTTTAGTTAAATGCTTGACTACAAAACAAAAAATATTGTTATTCTTTCCATAGATCATTTAATATAATAATTGTCATATCTCTTTTCCTATGTTCTTGTGGTTTCTCTGCACATAAACTGTTGCCATTAGCTGTGGGTAAAACTTAAAGCTTATTTTAAAATTTATGAAAGCGTCATTTAATAATTTTTGTGATAATTTCTTTGTTTTCGAATTTTTTCTGTAACATTATGTGTGGTTGGTTAGGAAAAATAATATATTAAAATAATAATTATAGTTGAATAATGTATATGAAAAATTAATGCGGTGAAAACATAACGTCTCATGATCGTTTTTAGTTATATGTCTGTGAGTATCCCAAATATCTATTTTAAAATCCTTAGTTTGCAGGATAAAATTTTTTTTATTAAAATTTCATTTATGAAGTTTTTACTAAGTACAGTGTGTATTAATAGGTACAATATTGAAGTTTATAACTCTGACGAGCAAAAGTGTCAGAACATTCGTTTTCTGGTACAGGAATTTTCGAAGCTAATTTAAGATATGCTGAAGTTGAACTAATAATTTCGTATGGACTCTAAACTGTAACAAACAGTTAATAATTAGAACCAATACATTTGTGTACACTTTCTATGATAAGATTCTTGGTATACTATGTTCTACCCCGAATTCAGAAATTGATGTTTGAGGATGTGAAAATCCTAGAACATGCCAACATAAAAAAAGTGTTTTTTTTTTTATTATTTTTATTTTTATTTTTTATTATTATTATGAGAACTATAGGATTTTTTCGAATTAATTTCCATTTTTTGCCCCAATTTCCTAAAACAAATTATTTTGTATTTTTATAAATTTATATTTTCACTAGAAAGTAGTCATCATCGGTATGGATTAGCTAAATGTTATGATTCTCTGAGGAGATGTTACTCGTTGCTAATTTGGTTAGGGTTTGCACGTGCGAAATTTATGCAAGTCCTTTAAGAATTGCTATATTTTGTATCCTCAAACGAAAAAACAGGAGAGCTATTAGCATGGTGTCAATGTATATATCAATTTGCCTGTGAATTCATAGTTCTCAAAAAGAAAACCATATACACAGTTTTTGAATGGGCCATGGATTTTGCGAGATCATGGTTGTTCTTTACTTGAAAATCTGGCTCCATTTGAAGATGATTCGGAAATTTCCTAGTCAGTTGTAAGTTTTAATAGATATACTTTTGGTCAAATAGAAATTAACTGACTTTAACTGACACAAACTTCCTTATATAGTATAAATATGCTCACTTAAAAAGCTCTATGCCTGGTACGTCTTTAATTTTCTAAATTTCAATTCAATAAAATGTCTGTTAAACTAAAAAAGCCTGCTTTAGTTTTTGTGATTTTCTGTTAAAATTGTTTTCCTCTCAATATCTACAATAAGTTTTCCCCTCAATATCTTCACCTAAGTTAATCATACATCTGCATACAATTTTATTAAAATAGTATGAATGGTTCACGATGTCTAGTCATTTATGTGAAAACACCTGTAATCGAATATATTTACTTTAATAGCGCTGATACCTCTGGAACAGATTGACTTTGAGATGTAGTTTTTGTTTAAATATTTTTATAACGATATTTTAATAATTGATTACAACATAACTACAAATAAGCCTACATCACGCATGTACATATAATTTCATCAAAATTGGATGAAAGCTTCACCAAATATCGGCCTTCAATTAAAAACGGTAAGTTTAAAGAGCTATATAGATCATTGAGATATTTTAAAAGTGGGACCAGTCTGAACATCTTCAATATTGTTTACAACAGTTATTAACAGTGTGTTTATCGAAATGAGTTTCTCAGGCCGCAAGACGACGGTTTATAAAAATTTTTTTGAAAATATAGTAAAAAAAAACTGCTTTTTTAATCACGAAAACAATATTTCCGAATTTGGTAGTAAGAATTCATTATGAAAATATAAAAACCTTGATAAATAAAACTAAATTATAAAATGTTTTAATACAAAATTCGACACTTTTATTACACATTTTGTTTGAGAATAACAAATGATTGTTTTGAAAAAATTAATGTATTGGCAATACAATTGAATAAATCTCTTCTGTTTGGTATAAAACATATACACCACTTAACTCAACCAATATATCTATATATATATATATATCCTTTCATTGTTAATTAAAAATAACTGAAAGATTTTCCAACCAATTTTTTTGTTGTTTTATCCACATCAATTTTCGTAAATATATATTGGTTGTATATGGTCTCTATTTATACTTTATATACGCATGTTTGTTATATAAATTTGTTAATTTAGAATTATTAGCTTTCTTTTAATAAATACATTTCACACACAACAACAAAAAACAAATTAGTAATTTTTCGTTGGTTACTTTTTTCGTCCGTTATGTTATGTGAGTGAGACCAATATTGCCCGCAGACAACATTACATATAGAGTCATGTAATACATTGACTATACCATATAAAAATATAAATCCGACCAATACATCAAGTTAAGTGCTGTTGTGCATTTTACCGATTAAAATTTCCTTTTTTTTTTTTCTTCCACACACCATCACTATTACACTCCACTCTTTTACATCTATAAAGAGGCATTTTCCACACCATTCCTCTTGTATAAAAATATAAGAGTGAAAAATGTAAAAGAAAAAGAATGTAATATCTCTACAGGATGTTTTTATGTAAATGCTCATTAAGTTGGAAGAATGACAATGCTATTTTTAAATGGAAAAAAATCCAGACTTGATGCCAGTATTTTATAAATACACTGCTAAAAATTTGTATATGGCTGAGCTATGATAAGTAAGTGTAACAGCCTTTTCCTTTTCAAAAGTTCTGAAAAATTGACCGTTTCTTTTTGAGAGCATATAAAATTTGTAAATATCCCCACAGACCTCAAATTGATAAAAAATCCATTTTGTTGTAATTGCACAAATTATGAAATTTTATTTCAATTTTGCCAAAAATAATGGTAAAGATGTCATTCAAAATGATCTAGAAACTTTGTGGGAAATTAGGGAGCCACTCGAAAAAATTGCAAAGGTTATAAAAAATTTTGTCAAAGAAAAATAGGGAAGCTACCAATTTTTTCTGTAACTAAACTATGTATTAGATTCATTTTAAACCAAAATTTTTTTTTGCATATTGAAATGGAATAACACACATTCCGGTTGAAAAATTTGACTGGACAAGCATATTTTCGAGCAAAACTTCAATTTATTCAAAACAATGGAAGGTTACTCAAGTTTTTTATCTATTTATTAAAATTGTAGGTAAATAATTATTTAAAAAATATATTAAGATTTTGTGATTATGAATAGGATTTAATACCGAAATTTGTTAACAGCAACTTTTAGACTGTACTTCACTCTATACTATTTTTACTTTTAGATACCAAAATCTTGCATTTTGTTCTTTAAATATCATCTACAATAACGAAAAATTATAATTATTTTTACTCTTCTGTCCATATGCGAGGGTAGACAGGAGGGCGGACCTATAAAGCTACAATAGAACTTTGTAAGTTTGTAATGGAAGGATCATCTGTTTTAATAAATAACGTTTTGCACAACTTTTCGCCAAAACGAAGAAAAAGCCATGTTCAATAAATTTTATTACATCAGTGATATTTACTGATTCTTCATTTAAGTTCTTTAAATCTATTTATGATTTGTTTAACTGGTTATTATCGCTTTTGTGGAGAAAGTCTTCAAGCATTAATAGCTGTAGTATTAGTGAATCAATTTTTTTTTTAAGTTATCATTGGTTAGAAGCACTATTAAGAAGGTAGTGCAAATAGTAAGCAAATACAAAAATTAAAATCTTAAAAAATTGTAAAATTAATACTTCATATGGTTTATAATATAATAAATATTAAATATTATATAAATAATAATATAACTGATGTTATAAACTTGGTTGAAAATGTTTTTCATATCACTACAATAGTTAGAACTGGTTTAATAAAACTTGTGAGTATTAAAAGTAACACTATACTTTCTATAATATACACTCGATGTACGGTTTGGCTATGGGACATTGCCGTGAGCTTAGAAATATATAAAAAAAACGATATTAAAAAATTAAAAACCTTATTAAAAAAAATCAATTTTTTTGGTTTCCTAGCATGAAGATAAAGGTTATCGATAGTTCTCATAGCTGATTGGAAAAAATCATTGGTACATAGTCAACACAGGACAACAGTTTAAATACACTAAGTGATACATAAAGAAGTCATCTATGATTGGATTCACATGCCACTACAAATTAATATCAGCATGTAAATAAAATACTTGAAAATTTAATTCCATTCATTAATAAAATTTAAAGATAATTAATTTTTAATCTAATAATATATATTATAATTCAGTTGCTTTATAAATAAGTCTCAAATTCAATAAAATCGTAAAAGCATCCTGTATAATTTTTTTTGGTATAAAAGTGTAACAACAAACAAAACTAAATGAGGAAAACTACCAGTGAATTTTCCATTTAAATAATGGCGTTCCATTATTTTTCAGGGGCGTTGATTACAAAAGGACGTTGTGTGTGTCGGTCGGTGGGTGCAAAACTGCTTTTGCTGTGTTGTAACTTCCTATATAATATATATATAGAAGTGTATGTATACCTATGAATGTGTATAAAACTTCACAGTCTAGTTTTGTTGTATTACTTTTGTGTGTATGTGAAAACTGCTATAGTAGCCACTGATTTATGTAGTGTACCATCTAATTGGATTTTCTGCAACAGAGCATTATATATATATACTACACATTCATTTATACATATAGACATTATATACAACTTGTTATCATCATATTTTTGTCCGCCCCTGACGTTTTCTTTTTACGCATGACTATTTTATAATGACGTAAGCAAATTAACACATCATATTTTTATAATTTTTTTCTGTTTTTTGTGTTCTTTGATATGAATGATATATGTTTTTCAATATGTAGAAAAATTTATGAAAAAAAAAAACTTTTTTTACATAAAAATATGCAAAGATCAACAAAAAGAAAATGTTCTATAGAAAAATGTTATCTATGTTTTTAAGGTTCAAGATGAATTCAGCTTCACTTTTCAACCATAACCCTAAAAGTATGAATATAAAATTAGGGAATTTTTGAAGGAATCTTAAACAACGAATATGACAAATAATGACTTACAATTCACTTTAGATTGGATCCGGTCTAAATTTTATTATAAACGAAAATATTTTTTTGAATTTTTTGAAATATAAGTTAAAAATCGGTCATATCAATAAAGGATTATAAAAATAAAATAAAAAAGTAATTATTGTGTATAGTAGTCTGCATAGTTAGCAGAATATTTACGGGTGGAATAATTGTCAACTGAATATCACATTTGATTGCCTTAGAAGGATTGCCTTAGATTGACTATTCAGCAAAAATTTTTATCCCGCCCGTCGACCACCTCGAGACCTGCTGACTTTCAAAACAGTGTATGACTGCTTATAAACATTCAATTCCAACATGAAATAATCGACTTGAAATGATTGTGTCATTAGCTACGCTACCTTACGGTCTAACACATACATATCGAATTATTAACCTCTTTTTTGAAAATCTAGGTTAAAACTAGAACCACTTTCAAACAAATGATCTAAAATTAAATAAGCACTTCTATAAATACTTTCTTTGTAACCAATTACCTTTTGAAGTCCCCGTTAGTCAAATTGTTAACAAAAAATAGATTGATTGCAGTTCGAATTGTAATTGTTCAGATTATTTTAAGAATTATTAATTTCATTTAAAATGCTTTCTCCCAAAACCAAGAAGTATTTATTTATTAATATTTAACTTCTTTTATTTTTTCAGAGTATAATAGTATAATATATCATTTAAACAATTACTGCAGATTGTCATTAATAATCAACCACAATACGTATTTAAATTACAATGTAATCATCATCATAATCAGATTAATTTAGGCAATTGAGTATTTGACTAAATTATTTCTTCCGAAGAAGCATAAATACTTCAAGAACAGCAAACTGAAATTATTTTTATAAAATCTTTATTATTAGCAGATTATAGAAGTTCTAAGATACTAATTAGATAAAGATAGTGATTCTCTGCTATTAAGTAATTTTGTAATATCGCCATAAATATCGCATGTAAGGCATCCAAGAAAGAAATCAATATATCTTTCAAAATTCATGTTTTTTTTTACTAATTTCCAATTTTTTTCCCAATTTTGGCAAGTCATTGAACTGCTGTTTTTATAGGTATCATTAAAAAACCTAATTGGAATTGCTTTCCAAATCATAAAAAACATCTACAGAGAGATATAATACTCGATGCTAATTTGATGACAGTTGAATATTTCTTATTTTAACTGCCATATAAACTTCTAAAGGATTTGCTCGTTATTATTAATGGCCATGAGAATGGAATAAAATGAGACAACAAGAATAAAGTCCTTATTAGTTGGTTGATGAAATATTAACGTCAAAATAATAACATTTTTAATAGTAAATATACAATTAAATAATAATTTTTAATCAATATGATGATGGTATACAAAAATATTTTTTTTATTAAATATTGATGTTTTGAATAGCAGCACTCTATGTCAAAAATAATATTTTATTAAATTCTTAATTAAAATAAATCCAACAGAAGGTGGTACACTGTACACATAATATTTACAATTGAGTGTATCTACTTACGTCTTCTTCTAATTTATTATTATGTATTGTATTATCATCTTACTCTAACTTTTTTTTATAATAAAACGTAATATTATTAATATACATTTATAAATTGGATATATAATGTTTTAATGATATTTTACAGTAAGGGATAAAAACAAAATGTATAAAAACAATATAATATCTGTAATCACTTTGTTTTTAATCCTAGAGCCTTAAAAAAATTACTTAAAAGTAAAAAATAATTTTAATGTTAAAATTTCTATAAATTATTTCTTTATCACGGATTATCTTTCGAAGTCGAAGCTGACAAATTATTTGTAAACTAAATGTACGATTGGATATGACTTCGAAAGGTAATTGGTGACATATATCAAAAATAAAAACAAATGAATATATAGTTCTTTGTTTATTGAAATGAGACAGAATTATAAACCCACTTTAAGGTTTCAAGATTAAACGAACATTATGAGAAAATTGTACATAATAATTAAATTTAAAAAAAAATACATTTTTTTGTTATTTTTGATTAAATAAATATCAATCAATATTATGACCACTTATTGATTAGAAATACAATTAATGATCGAAAACAATATTAGGAAAATTGTAAAAGATGCAAAAGAAAAAATCTTGACATGAAAGTGTAATGGTTTTAACACAACTCTTGAACATCTCGGTATTTCAGTTGGAAAGTGTACTGGTTCAGATAAGCATGCTTTACTTTATTTACTTCGGAGTCTTTTCGATTGTAATTCTAAGAACCAGCGCACACCGTAAGATTTTCTGATCAAAAATTCTGATCCGAAAATCTGATGGTCAACGCACACCATCGGATAGTCCTATAAAAAATTCTTATACGAAAATCTGATCATATATCAGACAAAATTCTTAAGCAAGCGCATATCATCGGGTATCATCGGATACGTACAACGAATCACAATGAACCAATGAACTTTTTACTTTTACTTTTAGAATACTTTTACTTTTTTATTAATTACATTTTTAACTAACAGATGACCTACATCAGACAACATCGTAAGATTTGCTGATCAGAAATTCTGATGCTACTTCAGACAGCATTATATGCGTAGAAAATCAGATTTTCTTATCAAAAATTCTGATGTCTTATGTAGAAATCTTACCGTGTACGGGGTCTAATTTAAATACATGTTATTTAGTAACATCAGATTTTCCGTTCAGATAGTCTGATGGTGTGCGCTGGGACTTAATATGAATATTATTATAAAGTATGCCATTTTTTTTGTACTCATGTAAAAAATATCTGAATTTTGTACAGTACTGTATTAAGTAAAATTTCTATAATATACGTAGGGTTTTATTCTATTCATTCTATCATACGCAGCCAGTCATTTTGATTCATTAATAAATCAATTATAAACGACTGCAAAATGCAATTAATATCAATTGGGGGGTGGGGTGAGGTTTTATAATATAATGATAGAATTGTGAGTGTGCCATACATAATGTGCCATTATGTATTATATTATTCAACAAGAGAGTTTCTGCCTTTGTGTGTGTGTATGTATAAGTAAGAGATGTTGAGAGAATCAGATTGAGTGTGTTGTGTGTTATATTATTCATTTTATAATATCAGAAGTGCTCTTGGATAATACAAAAAAAGAATGATATTATTGAATAATGATCATAATGGATATAATAGTCTACGATTAACACTTTGGAATTTAATGACAATTATATTTGTTTTACTTGGATTACTGAACCCAAATTTCCATCCAACAACAGTAAAAAATTTCTTTTACTTTTAAGGATCTAAGTTTTTTGCACATGATAGAAATTTGAAAATACGGTTTTCATACTGAAAACATTCAAAATATTTAAATTTTGTATTAAAATTATTTCCCTATAAGCTTTTGATAAATACCGCTTAAGCTTTTTTATATAAAAATAAGCTTGTACTTAATAAATAACTTTTTAATTTTATTTTAAATATAAACAGCGTATGCATCAAAATAATATGGAAATGTAAGAATAAAACTGATTTAAATTTCATAAAAATACAGTGAAATATGGAAATTATCAAAGAGATTTATTTACTATAAGATTTTTTTACCTCAACTAGCTAGATCAATAAATTTTTGAATTTTATATATACGTATTTCGATTACAAAGTACTCAGCATCAGCATGAATAAGTTAGCCGTAATGATTTTCCGAGGAGATGTAACTCGTTACTTGGACTAAAAATTAAAATTTATTACCGTAAAACTTAGTTATAAGTTTTGATCAACATCGGAATGTCAAATTTTACTAAAATGATTGCGCAAACCTTTGACATCAGGATAGACAAGATCAAATAAAAATTTTCAAAAAAGGGAACGGCTTCAAAAACAAATTTGTTGTGACTACTACTCATTTGAAGTCGGCCTTAATCATTTTTTAGCTAAACATAGATTGTTTGTCGCTACTTGGGAATGGTTAGTTATTGGTCACTAGGAAATTAATTGTAGAAATATTAATTTAAATTAAAATTAGTTTTTATTTTTAAGCTTACTTTGGTTAAAGGCGGTTCGTTTTTTTGAAATTTTTTCTATTTTATCTTTTTTGTGTTTATTCAAAACTTTATTTGGTTTTTCAAATAATCACACAGATAATAAAAGTAAGTTGGTGAAACACATCTCGAAACAGCAATATCTCGAAATTTTCTCCAGCTTTTAGCTTTTGGTGTATTTTTGGCACAAATTTCTGTGGACAAAATCTAATCAAATTTTATAACGACTATTGTTGCGCAATGTTGCACTTTCAGTAGTTTTCAAAATTTAAAATATTTGATTTAAATTTGAATAAATATTACAATGCAAGTTATAAACATCGAAAATATTCACTAAGTATCATAAATTTGAAACAATACCGATAAATAACAACCAACACTTCGGCAAACATTAAATTTATTTAACAAAAAGATAATATTATCCGATTGGTGGTTACTGCAAATGGTAAACACGAAAAATAAACAAAATAATAAAATTGAATAAAATAGAAATATTTTTGTAAGAAAATTATCATAATCACAAAAAAATAAATAGTGAAAAAAACAACAAGTAATACACGCTATTTACTCATTGCAATATTTCAAATTATATCAAAAACATTCTGTATTGTATCTACCTTTGTTGCACAATAACTGCTACAACGAAAATTGAATAAATATTATTGTGCTGTTTTGTTGACCTCT
Organism: Chrysopa pallens; assembly: GCA_020423425.1. Classification (NCBI taxonomy): domain Eukaryota; kingdom Metazoa; phylum Arthropoda; class Insecta; order Neuroptera; family Chrysopidae; genus Chrysopa; species Chrysopa pallens. The sequence goes on along the minus strand of CM035593.1, from coordinate 71,452,545 downwards.
GTGTATATGTTTCAATATATAACAATATGATTTTATGTACACATAAACCATAAAATTATTTCCAATTACTTCCGAGTTCAGAAATATTGTGTTTCTGATTTAAAATAAAATTTCTCAAAATTTTAATTATATGTCGATATTTTGGACAGTTCATGTAAAATATAAAATAAGTAAACTTGAAATTAAATATAACCCATTAATTTATTATATTACACAATTTATGTAATAATAAATCGAAAATATAAATAATTGTCGGAAGATTTATATGTTAAGATCAACTAACACGCTGTATCCTTGGTTAAATTCACAGGTTAGTCTGGCGATAAGCTTTTATATCATTAAAATTGTGTTTTATATTTAATAAACTGGTGGCTTTGACTTAATTTAATGTTTATTTTTGTCTCATTATAGCATCTAAATTAAAGCTTGTTTAAAAAACTTGTAGGTATATTGTTCCTGGATTATATATCGAAAATATTAAAACTAATCTTTTACCCTGATTTCTTCCCGTAAGCATTTCACGTCCTTTGCAAAAAACCGCATTTTCCAAGCTTTCATAGAAGAAAGATTGATATTTTTGGATCTTCATGGAAAAAAAGGGGATGAAATTAAAAACATTTTTTATTCAAATTTCCTCTAATTGCAACCGCATATTTTTAACTTGCATAATAAAAAAGTTGGTGTTTTTGGAACTTTTGTTCAAAGAGAGAAGTTGAAATTGAAAATATTTTTTATATATAATTACTGTTCATCGTTGATTGCAAAAAACCGCATGTTTCTAGCTGTATACGTAAAAATTGGTATTGTTGGAGCTCTTCAAGAAAGGCGTGGATGGTTATACATTTCCTAATTACCATTTATGATCGGAATTGAACGTTAGTAAAAATTTGACTTCGAAAATTTAGAGAAAGTGGTTTAAGTCCAGCTTTTAAGATTAGACCCTTACTAAAATACATTACAAGTGCATTAAAAGCTTTTACAAATAGGTGCAATTAATTAATTATTATTCATTTGAATATTATTTATATTATGAATGATCTCAAAATTGAAAATGGATACCTTGCCCAAAAGATTTATTATCATGAATTAAAAACCAACTATTTATTAAAATTTCTATTAACTTATTTTGAATCATTATTAAACGTTACTCGTAATTAGTCCACAAGTATGCTGGTATAAAACACATAATTTAAAATTTTTGAAAGTTTAGAAAGAATTTATATTCTACTGCATAGAATTTATAAGAATTTATAATCTACTAAGATACTAAAGCGTACTAAAGATTTCAATTGAGCCTGTTATGAAATTTATTTTTTTTAAATAAATGGTTTTGGAAAATATGTTTTTAAAAACATTTTTTTGTTTCAAAACGCATTACCGCGTATGCCGGCCGCGTATTACATGTGTTATTTCTTATATATGGACATTCACCACCCCCATATCAAAAATAAGAATATCATATTGTATGTGACAGTTTTTGAAACAAACAATTAGACATCGATAATACAATATTACATAACCATTCAAATATTATTCAATATGATATGAACGATCTTGATATGAAAACGGAAGTATTATCGAAGAGGTTTTCTCGAAAAAATATTTCTAAATATAAAATTTTCTTTTGTTTTTATTTGATATTTTTTGAATTAATTGTTCACGATAATTGAATGAAATACAATAAATATTGCACTTGGCATTATGTGTATTAAGGATGTCTCATTCATTATTACAAAATGACTCTAAACAGGACGACACATTGGTAAGTAAAAGTTTTTCAATCCTTCTTTTATGTAACAATGTTTGTATATGTGCGTGTGTGTGTTGGTGAGGTAAGTAGTAGATGTGAATAAATAGAAACCGGAAAAATAAAAGTCAATATTAAAATGTAGGTTAGAACGAATTAAATTATAAATGAACTATATAAATGTCACATAATCGTTTATAAATGTCTTTTTTTATACGATAATCCTATATTAAAAAAAATAAAATATACGTATATATGGATGGAACGAATTGTAATAAGAATCGAATCTGACAACAGAAAATAAATTTGTGTCATAACTTTAAAAAAAAAAACTGAAAAGAAAGTTTTTTCTTCTATATCACTGAAAAAAACTTTATTTCGGGTTTAGTTTTGAATGAATGAGAAAGGCAAAGGGAGTTGTTGAAGTTGTTGTAGTTAATATTATTTTTAAAAAAATGGGGTAAGTTTTCTTCCTTATTGTTAATAACTATATATATATATTTAGATATATACTTGGACTGACTACATGTTTGCCTGTTTGCTTACTTCCTCCGCTCATGACTATAGAAAATAATTCATTTGATAATGTTTTTTTTTTAAGTTTGTTTGGATGAAATAAACATGTCGAGAGACTGAATGAAGTAAACCAATTAATAATTCCTTTTTTTTCGTTCAATAAGTACCATCATAAAAAATAAAAACTCCCGAGCGGAATGACAAAAATAATGCAGTATATTTATATTATACTGTCTATTTTATTATCATCTGAAAACGCATATCTGTTGGTATATAAATCAATTAAATCAAAGTTATGCGTATAAATGCAATAAAAAAGATTATAAAACAAAATCTACGTAATCTGAGTGAATTTTCCTTAGCAAGATGTACAACAAAATTAGTTTCATGCTAATCATGTCAATAACCAACAAAATGTAATTTTTGGGGCTTCAGACGATGTACACTCTTTTGTACATCCGTCATTGTACTTACGAACTAATAAAACACAAAGCACTAATAAAATTTTGGTATTGCTGTACATTCAATTTTCGTCATTCGTTCGTCATCAATATAAATTTAAAACGAAAGATGATAGAGACAATCATGGCGTATTCAAGACGTTAAAGGTGAGTTTAAGTGCTTGAATGAGCTAAATGTTCAATTTGTATCAATGGATATCCACGATTTGCTTTAAAGAGAAATGTTGGGTTTCAAGATTTTTATTTTTTTTTAAATTGTATGAATTATATATCAAGAAAATTCGATCAAAATTTCAAGTCGAACAATTCAAAAAGTGACACGTTTGACATGACTGTTTGAGCGCCCGAACGCTGTTTAGTTCTCGTTTTAGCCGAGTGGAGCAAGAAGCTGAAAAATAGACTAAAAAGGGCAGCATTCGTCAAAAACATTATTTAGACATCATGAGTGATAGCACCATTCTGGTCGTCGATGTGTTCACAAAAAGTGAAAAATTGAAAAACTTGCGGCAGAGTTACCTAGAGAAAATGATCATCTAACTAACTAACTTTTATTTTTTGATTTCCGATGATCCGACACCGAGTTATGAGAAGCACTGCAATTTTTCTTTTTATCGTTTAATATTCCAGTGAAAAAATATCACTCTTATTTTTAAATTAAAATTTATATTTTCTTGCCGTGTTTTCTTGGCACGGAATATTATGTTGCAAAAAATTTAGCCATGCAACCATTTATCCAACCCTGTAATCATGGACAGTTTTGTTACGCGTAGATTATTCAAACACTTAAATAATTGATAGGCTGATTACAAAGTGGGAGTTTCTAACGATTACAATTAAAAATGGTTTCCTGTTCATCGGTGATAATATTCTTTCTTGATAATAAGAATTATTAATTTAAAAATTATATCGCCTTATAAAAATTATCATTGTTTTTTTTTTATACATAAAGTTAAAAGAAAAACTATCATTAAAATAAGTACCGTTATCATAAATATATTAAAACTAGATCATTTTAAATATACTTTATTATTATTATGCGACATTTGAAAGTTTTATAAATTCTCATAAATTTTAAAACAAAATGTTCCGTACGGGATATGTATGTATGTCTGAATGTTTATAACTGTGGCTGTGTGCATGATGATGCTATATTATTGCTCATTTTGTCTGTATTATTCATGTCTAAAAATGTGTTTGTTAGTATTTGGGAGGACAAAAATTTAATAAACAAGAACATAAAAACTGTTGGTTAAGTTATTTTATACAACAACAAAAAAAAGTTATGCTTTTAAATATAAAATAATACCGTATTATATAACTTACCTACAACAATATCAATGAAAAATAAACTGCAGTGTTTGCTTCATTATTTTTGGTTCAGTAACTCTTGATAATAATTTCATCAATCACAAAATAATTGCAATACTCGACATATATACAATATGTCAAAGTATATTAATTTTAGTTCAAAGTTTGTAACGCAAATATTGAAAGCGCTAACAAATTTTTTGTCAGGTATTTATAGAAACACATAATTAGTCCATTTCGTCAAAGAAAAGCATGAAGCAAACTTAGTTTTAAAATTATAGCCTTTCATTATTTTCGATATTAAGACTATTGTTAATTCCGGAAAAAAATTGTTATAATGGGCATCTCCCACCTACCATGGAATACAAACAAACAATGATAATTGTCCTACCTATTATGTACCAAATATTTAAATTAAAAATTATTCATACGAATTTATATCATTTTAAATAATTGGATGCTGACGGCTTATAATCGTTGTTTAAATTTGCATTATTTTATAAAATAATTATTTCATATAATAATAATATTTTAGTATTTGATTAGTTTTGTTAATTTTTCATTTAATTACTAATAATTTAGTTTATTTTGCACATAAATTTATTTTAAAATAAATAATAATACTATTAATATATTTTATACTTTTTTTCTCGTTTCATTGAATATGTTTTTCTGCAACATAATTGCTGCAGAAACAATGCTGAATATATTGTTATTATCAAAACAATGATAAACACTCATTTTTTGATTATTAAAATATAAACAATAATTCTTATGCTGAAAGTTTATCTATCGAAGCAATTTATGCGTTATACAGATAGCCGAAGTAACAAGGAGAAACAAATTTATAAAGGAAAGTTATCTAATCGCGATTTCATTCAATGCATATTGTTCGTAACATCTATCTAATGATCAAAAACGTATTTTGGCATAATTTTATGTAGGGAATATAATAAAGGCTCAAGAAAATTTTTCATGCTTCATTGTTTTTCTCTTCATTGATTGGACTAATACTCAATACTGTCAACCAACTCAAAGGCTTCAAGAAGTGTCAGTATTTTATGGTTGTTTGGTTACTTATGTATGCTAAATACAATACTTAAAGAAATTAATGTAAGCTTTTGCTGATCTTGAAACATTTACGATCAAATTGCGAATAGCAAATATATTATAGAAACAAAAATTCAATTGTATAAAGTCTTATCATTGAAAAGTTATGCTATATTTTAATATAATAATAATTTGAGAAACATAAGTGTCACTAATTTCATCTTTTTGTATATTTTCTAATCAAAAATCGAAAAAAAAACTTTTTCTTTTCGTACACCGATTGGTTTTTTGAAGCTACCGTTATTTTTTTAGTAATTAATCTGAAAATTCTGAATATGGGGTAAAAAATGTATACACCCATGTTTCATATAATTACTACAAAGCCACATCAAATATGAGGAGTACTAAGTAGACAGTTCACATAACTACTCTATGTTATAACAGGTACATAAATTCATTAATAAGTAAATAAATCGATATATTTAATATCAACTGAATGATTCAGTAAAATTAAAACTAATTGATTTTATATACTTAATATATACAAAATAAAATAATTTGTTTAATGTATTTTACAATATAAACAAAATGTTTTCCATATAAAGTAAATGAAATAGTAAAATAAGGAAAATTTATCAATTATATCTTTATTCATGAATTTTATAAGCGTTCATTGCAATGACAATAGACCTAATGACTATGTTTTTATTATTTCTTTATGCGAACTTTATTTAAAGCGTGTTCACCCAATACCTTATAACGAGTATATATAAAATACTATTTAAAATAATAGAAATCTTGGAAATTGTCTTTCATAATTAATAACCTCTTTATTTTTGAATCAATATTAATTTAATTTTTTTATGGTATTGAGTGGAGTTTTTCATTTTGGTATGAAATTTTAGCATAATAAGTATCAATCATTTATTCAATTCTACCCAAATATTAAACTTCCACGTAAAGTTATTTAGTCATATTACAAGATACTTGCTATACTTAAGTAATTATTTAAGTAATTGCTAAATTACTTGACGTTACTTGACATGTATGATTTTTGTCAAATGTATAGTAAAGTTTTTTAGTCAAGTAGTTTAGTTAAGCTAAAAAATACAAAATTCAAATTTAAAAGCTTCAATGTTCCTGCTGATGTTTGAAATATGTAAAAAATAAATATGAAAAAAAATAAGGTATATTAATTGAGTCTAGAGAATATATTGGAAATACTATGAAACATCTAGTATAGATTTCCATAAAATTACTATCTTTGATTATCCATGCGCCTGGCTTTGTGTTTGGCTGCTCGTTATGAAAATGACTCCAAAACCAAACGAAATTACAAGCTGAAATTTTAATGATACAATCTACACTCAGAATGTACAAAACTAGAATCCATTAATCCATAGCCTATTTTTTAAACTTTAGAAAAAAGTCAACTATATCCCAACACTTTGTACAAAAAAATAATAATTTATAAGTAGCCGTTTTGAGGAAGAGAAATTCGATTCGATTAGTAAAGAAATGATTGAATCTAGTAGAAATAATTAATGATTCGGAAATTCATGCGCGTTATCAGTTCCACATCCATGAATGGATTTAAGAGCCAAACGCATCCACATATTCATTTTATTTATCAACAAATATAAATACAAATGACTGACTGAATCATATTTGTATAAATTTGTTTCTTTTTATGTACATGTATGAATGTTTGTTTGGGTTGTTATTAATAGCATACAACAAACACACATCTAAATAAAATAATAGTGTTTTTGGTGCTGTTGTTGTCTGTCTGTTTGTTTGTTTGTTTGTCCGATGAATTGTTGTGTGAGTATAAACACAGCTGTTACAATTTAATTGGTGTATATCAACCATTAAACAACAAAAACATACAAAATATCATATTTACCCAAAAAAATAATTACTATATTCTACTTAATGAAATATTATTGAAAGTATTCGGATCCAAACAATATTACTGTGTATATAATTGAACAAATTTATATTTATGGTTTAATTGTACACAGAACAGTCAGACCTGAACCTTATGAAAGACTTTCAATACACCAGTTTTTTCGCTTATACAGCCCAAGAGTGAAGAATTCATTTTGGAGGAATCAGTTACATGCATTATATAAACATCATTTGACTAAGCTGCATATATTACTCATTGCATGCATATAATTTGGTATTAATATTTTATAAAGTGTACATAAGTAAATAACTGATGTACATAGCTTGTATGTTAAATTAATTAAAAAATTAATAAATGTATGAATAATTTTATTATGCTATTTATACCAATAAAACATTTGATGCAAAAGGGAAACATTTCCGACTATGGAATTTTGGTGGTAGAAGGTTGTTGGTGGAAGCTAAAGGAATTTTATACTGGTTGAATCAGAAATTATTGCTAAATAATCCACTACCATAAATGTATATCAGTCACATTTTTACCAGCAAGTTTAATACTATTGGCCAAAATATCAGTTCTTTGGCACTTCAATATGCTTTACCTATATATAATTTGCCTATATACGATGTTAAACCAACTGAAGATTTACTAGCGAGATCTTCAAGAGGATTTGTTAGGAAAATCATTCTCTAGCCGCGTCAAAGTTTTTCCTGGTCTTTTAGAAATTATGGAGCTACTCAATGCATCTGGGTACCAGTTCCTCTTCTTCCTATTCTAGCACACAACAAATTAAGCTTATTAAAAATTCACAAAAATTAATGTATTGCAAATAACCCAATTTTATTACTTATGTATATCTACATTTGACGTAATTATTTGTTTTGGCTATCGTTTAATTATACCGTCACTTTATTTCTCAAAAGATTGCGCTGGTAGCTTAATTTTTACGTATGTGTTTCAATTTACCAACAGTATTCTTACTTTGCTGCTTTTCCTCTATGAAAGTTTCCAACTGCCACACATTCAAAAAAATGTTGCACTTTATAATTTTTAATATACATGAAAAGGATCAGATATGTAAGTAAGCAATGTGAACAAGTTTCACTTTAATACCTAATAAACAATACCGTAATAATGAAAATCTTTTTTACAATATTCTATATAATATCCTTCTACTGTCACTAAATTTAAGGTTTTATGAGTAATATTTAGAATATGCCCCATAAAGCGTGCATATACTGACTGCCTAAAAACACTGAAATCACCTTTTTATTATTAAAATAGTGTTGAAGTCAAAATGTTACAACTAAATAATTTAAAATTTACGCAATGAAATAAACAGATTAAAATAATATTCTTTGACATTCTATCATTAAATGTTTTTCATTTTCACCTTCATTTCAGATTGCACATATCTTGTTGCCTTTCATATCTTATATACTGTTATAATTCCAAATTCCCAATTGAAATCATGCATATTCCCTTCGATCATACAATTCTACTGTTTTTATATATAGAGTTTCTTTTTTGAAATGGTTTTACTTGGAGAAGTATATACCGTAGAGATTTTGTGTTCCTTTCATTTGCAAGTATTATGCGATATTCTTCCGCCTCGATCTTTTTTTTTGATTCTTGCCGTATTATCTTATTATCTCTGACTTTTATACCAAAGTCTCTGATGTTTTTTATGTTTCTGTACTTGTAGTGTTTCCGTACATGCAGTCCGTATAATTTTTTGTCGGTCGTCTTTTGGTGTGTAGAAATAATTTCTAGAATGAATTAATATTTCACATTGTAGTGGTAATTTGTCTAATTCTAGAAGCAACGCATCAATAACGATTTTCTCATGCTTATTCGTAACATTTGTTTATAAAACTTTACCCTAAATCTTTCAAATTTGACTACATATTTGTTAATTATACCCCATATTTGACATCCAAATAAAAGAATTTGCATTATAAGTACATCAAACATTCTCTTTAAAGTTTTTAGCTGGTATTCATAGTTTGTGCTATCAATATTTGCAAGCGTTACAAACTATAAACTAAAACCGATAAACTCTAACTATTTCTATATGTCGAGTATAATCATATGGTAGTCCTAGTATAATCAAATGGTAAAACATATTTTAAAAGTATTCTTTTTACAAAATAAATTTTAACCTAAATAACTATTTTTTGCGTTACACCTTTTGTATAATAATTATATTAAACCCAAAAATAAAAATTCATCCGGCATGTGATGAGTAAAAGACGTCTATAATTCATATCCTCTAGTATTAAAATTAAATTAATGGTTTTTTTGCTCGGTATCGATACCAGATGCAAATGTTTCTGAATTTTTTAAAAAAAAAGGGGTCACCAAATATTTTAACAATATAACTAGGGTGTATTTCTATGACAATTTTTGTCCATTATATACCTACATAGATCAAGACTCTAGTTATTCTGACCCCGATTATAATTGTTCATCCCCCTTAACGAATATAAACAGATAATAAAACAATTTTTCAATACATCTACCCTACTTTTAACATACATATAAAATAAAAGGTAGGACACAGAAGCATAATGTTATAAACCTGTTAAAAAAGATGCAACAGACATTACATTAAATACAAGATACAGAAATAGTAGATTGCAAAATCGTAGATTGTTCATCATATTTAATTCTACTCTAACACTACTCCAATAGAGACTATATAGGTACAATTTGTGTCCTAAAAAATTGAACGAATATGAATTCTGAATCTTTGTTTAATATAAATTTACATCTAAGCTTTCACTCTATGAGAGAAGTTTAGGTTATCCAGTGGATTAAACCGTAATCCACTCATTGACGCTGTACCACTTATCTTTAATGATCAGTCCTTGATTTGCTGTCCAACCTAATTAAATGTTTGTCTGATTTGTATCGGTGACTCAAACGAATCCCTCCGAAGAATAATTTTTTTTTCATATATAAATTGAATTTTCTCAACTTTGAAGTATACATTAAAATCCAACGGTGATCTAAAAATGTACACGGGATCACATATATTGACAAAATGAACATACGGTTAGATTTGAGAGCGGTATTTTTCTTTTTTCGTTGATTAGAAATAATTTTCATATATTAAAGAGTAACATTTATTGGTAATCTGTTTGAAAACTGTTTACTTAAAATACTGGTTTTAAATTATTTTTACATATCGTCTGCCTAATATTTATAGATAGGTCTAAGTAGGAAATTACTGAATAGTTACTATAATGCGAAGTATTTTGAAAAGCATTCATACCGCGAAATTAAGGTGACAAGTCTTTCAAGTATGAATTTATTGTAGAATTAAAAGTTATTCAAACAATACAGCACCATGATCTAATAACTTTTTACGTTAAAATTTGGTGGCTCGCACTTATGAAGATACAGTTTTTAATTGCGATACATTACTAAAAAATATATCATTTAATATAAACACATATTATGTGGATAAAGCCATTTTGAATTATTTTCTAGATTAAAATTAATCAATAAGAAACGCAGCGTTTATACAGTCTCAAATTTACAAAGCTTATTGCAAAAAATATTATGAAAAAATTTGATTGAATTCAATCACAACATGAAGATAAAGTTTTCATTAATTTATCTATAGCCATTATATAGAAGTTCGGAAGCAAAGAATAATCATTTGTCTACACAAAGAATAATCATTTGTGTGTTGGACATTGATACGCGACTAATGAAAGACAGGCTACGTGCTACAATGCGAAATAAAAAACAGAGAGCTTAGTTTGTATTTCGCTTACGTCGTCAAGACCTAGATTACCTTTTTAAAGTTAAACTTTCTAAATATTTTACAAACAGTTGATTTAAATGTTTTGATCAACTGTGTATATAAATGTGAACAATACAACAATATAGAACACATAGATACATATGTGATAGTACTTTGAAAATACAGTGCATTGAAGAGTTTTGGTGGTGTATATATGTGCTGTTTAGTTCCTTTTACTCTATATCAACATACAGTTAACATTATAACCACCAAGTTACTCTACTATTATATTGCTTACTTACTCTATAGGATATTACAATCCTCTAGTGTGTGATATGTGATGTTTTAAAAATAACATTATGAATGAGGTAAATAAATATAGAACAAGGAACAAGAAATATAACATATATATAGGTGATTTTTAAAAGGATCGCTAAATCTCAAGTACATTCTTATTTTGAAGAGGATGCGTTCGAGGTGAAATTATAGGGACTATATTATTTAACTAAATGAATAAATACATAACTTATTTCAGATTATTATTTTGAAGTGAGAATGATGACCTGAACAAAAGTGAACCCGACTTTTTTTAAAAATAATTTTTTTTTACAATAATATGAATTCTTAAAGAAGAATTCAAATTACTTAATAATTCTGTAAAAATGAGCAATGTGTTTTGATTTAATACAAAATATATCATACCATTACAGTCAATCTTTGGGAATTTTTCGAAATTTTTATCAGCATATTTTCATTTTATTTAAGAATACTGGAAAAGTATTGGTAAGAAGAGAAAGCATTATGACTTTGTTAAATGAGTATTTAATATTTCGTTAACTTTATTGTCCTAAATCTAGCGCACACGCAGAGAATTCTATACGTTTCCATTAAAAAACTTCATGTACGAAGATTCTTTTTTGTACGTCAAAATTTTAAAATAATAATTTAAAAAATTTCTCTAAAACTTTTTCAAAATCCGAATTTTACATTAAAAATTTTAGGACACCGTTAAAAAAAATAATTGACTCTCCACCTTAAGTAGTAAGTAGTAAAATCCTCAATGTACTCATATTAAATATGCACGGTGGTCACGAAAAACTTTCATGTATTAAATTTAAAAGGAAAAGGGTTTGTATTGTAAAAGAAACCGTAAATATTTTGTCAGGACATGTAAATTGAGGTTTTGGAAAGCTTTAAGGATATGCAGTTCATTAAAAAAGGGCTTAAATAGTCAAACTGTGGAATATTCATTCATCGTCGATCGATATGATAACTCGTTGTCGATTAATATGAATTTATTTTAAAATTAGGAAGAAAATCTTTTAACAATAAATTAATTTTCTGTTTTTAATTATCATAATAGTGTTCATACTTATGAAGTCACAGCATTCATATTTTTGAAAATCATTTATATTTATTAAGTTTAAAGGTATTCCTTAAGGCACACATAACGCCTCAAAGACTTCTTAAAGGGTTCTTTTGGATAAATCAGTCGCCCAAATGATAAATTAGAATTATTTTGGTATTCAAAAATGTCATACACAAAAAAATTTCAATTTATAAAACTAAATAAAAATCTATAAAATGTAAGAAAAAAAGCATTCTAAATATTTTAACTAAAATAATTAGAAAACAAAATACTTGGAAACATTTTTCATTCACTTCATGTAAAAGAAACTCTATATTATGCTTGAATTATTAACATATTTATTTGTCAATTATTTTTAAGACAATAAAAAAAAAAAACTTGTATGTATTGAATGTATTAAAAATTGAAACAAATTTGATGGAACATATTTATAAAACATAATGTACATAAAACATAAACTGAATGTCATGTCTTTAGCATCTGGCGCGTCATCGTTGTCGACGTCGCAGCAACAGCTGACTATGGTGGAGGGTATTTACATTGACTCACACTGCCTGAACGTAACTATATAATACGTAAAATGTACTACCTATATAAAAACGTAAAGCAACCCCCCATACACACAATATTCAATAATGTTATATGTGTTTTAACTTCCACATAATATTATGTGAAACAGTTGTTGTACAGTATGCTCGTATAACATATATACTTGGATAACAATGAATTTGGTTCGGTGCATCATCATCAAAAACTAATTCAATTTAATAAGCGGAAAGCTGCATAAAAAAGGAAAACAAAAATGAACAAATATCCTTTACTGCTCAAAAAATTACAACAACCTCTTCCAAGCCACTCCACCCAACGGTTTTTCTGACACATGAACGTATGCAAGATTTAAAAGTAGGAATTAATTGTAGTTCTATTTAGCTACATGCTGAGCGATTTATCAAACTACGTGATCAGAAGATGGCATGCAAAACGGAAATTATAAACGAAGATTTGATTTACTCCAGCACGTCTGTTTAATATATGGGCGATAAATTACCCCTTGCTTAGTATCTCCACCAAATCTTTGTGGTGTCGCGTATCTATCTCTATACGGTGCCGCGTCTATTGGGTAGTCGAGCAGAATGTTATAACGAAAAAATCGATAATCGTATTTAATCGAGCGCGTCAGGTTAAGAGAGGTTAATTACATACTGAAAAATGTACATTTTGGTAATGTGACAATTTGAGCTTGATGCAAGAGAATGGGAGGATGAAAAACTTGCAAAAAAGACACGCCATTTGCGTCATGCTTAAATTGTCAGATTTGTAAAATGTACACTTTTCAACACAAAATCAATCTAGCATATCTAAATCTGACGTGATCGGCATCGATACGCGCGTGGAGTTTCTCAACAAAATGTAAAATATGTCCCATATCTTAATTTTGGCGCAATCTATTTCCAAAGACATTCGCTTGTGGTCCCCTACTAAATAATATGATTCATGTAAAGGTGACTGATACGAGTGTAAATTTGAGTGTATGCCCAAAAAAACCGACATTTCGGGCATCGTAATTCTATCCTTGATACAAAAACTCATGGTACAATTTGAAAAAACACCAAATCAATTTGTATCATGCTAGCATAATAACTTTGCTCAAATAAAACAGTTTTGTAAAATCTGCAAAAAAAAAAGCTTTGGGCATTTCTTTGAAACAAAGCCACTCTGAAACAAGTAGCTTTATGCATACCATCTTTAAAAAAAGGACCTGGATTTTGGGCACTGTCTTATTGTGAAAAAATTTTTTATAAACACTCTATATAATAATAATATATAATACAATACATTACAAAGTCCAAACAAAATTGTATTTATTATTCAGTAACGCCAGTTGGCTTTTAATAAAAGATGAGAGAATTTGTGTTAGCATATTATTGTTGTACCTCATATACACATAAATCAATGTTTTATACATTCGTCACACACTTCTATTCTTCTCAATATATTCTCAAAAATCGCTTCTATTCTTCTCAATATATTTTTTTTTTTCATAAAACTGTTTTTATTTGGTTCTAAATAATTTGAGGTCGTATAATTTTAATTATGCCGTGTCTTAACGCCAATATAACTTAATTCGCCTAATTACTTATATTTCATTATTCTCTTATATTCGAATTGTCCAAGAGATATTACAGTAAAAAATACCGATTAGGCTATAGCACAAAATTTTATCAAAGTAAAAATTGTAAAAAATATTTAAACATTAAAAAAAGTTGAAAATAGGGTTTTTTTTAAAGTAAAATTTTTCTGGAGTATAATTATAAATTATCAATGATAATTTTGTGTATACAATTATCAGAAAATACATCAACACAATCAAATTATATTGCGTTTGTAAGTTGTATTAAGTCGCACCCTACATTTTGAATAATTGCAAAAAAATTATATTGAACTCTTAGTTAAATTAAACAATTTTAAAGAGAGAATGTGTGTAAATTTTATATTCAGAGACATGATAAGCAGTCAGCATCATAATACTATAATGCATTGTATATATAAAATAAATACTTCCTACTATGTCAAGTAGACAGATACATTACACACATACACACAAACATACATACGTACATACAATATATATATTTCATTATAATTAGATTATCTTTGTTTTCAAGTGACACTAATCAACATAATATAAAGATAAATGTTATATAAAATTTAAACATTGTAAAAGCTTTGAATTGTTTTATTTTATAATAATAATTCTTTAAGTATATATATATGTATGTAGAATACATGAACGATTTTAATATAAATGTATAATGTTTGTAAGGAAAGTTCAGAAACAAATTAGAGTGGAATTTTCAAGCTTTATGGGTAACGAAATCAATTTTAAAATGATTTTATTAACTTGTATGTTTGTAACGGAAGATCCTATGAAAAACCAATAACCATATATTAGGGACACATAAATGATATGTATCTTTTTTTACAATTAATTGAATTGAGCGTTGAATTTTTGAAAGCCATATCAATAATAAATATTTAGCCTATTTTTTGGGTTCTAATAACCATTTTCGAACAGTTTAACTTGTGAATGTAAATTAAAGTTTAAAAATACCAAAAAAAAACATGTTTTAGAGTAATATTTCCATATATATGATTAAGGACACACAGTAAAATGTTTTTCAAGGAATAAATTTTGTATCCCACAAAAATGTTCATTTAAACTTGAATAATTGAATTTTACATTATAATTGTAATTAATTTATACTATTCAGTTTATTATTAAAACTTTATTATAATTTGTAACAAATTAAAAAAATCAAAGTTTGATCAGTTAAATTAAACAAATCAAACATTACAATCAAGAAATAAACAATATATCATCTCCTGTTTTCCAATCCTTATGGTTGCATTATTTTTCCAAATTTATATAGGTGATATCCAATAAAAAAATTATTTTCAAAATCTGATTATTCTGTAAAAACTTATGCGTACAAAAAAATTTACATGCGTCGAATTTTGAACCTTTTTTCGTTGGTTAAATTAGCTCCATATTATGTATCTATGTCAAGTATAAAAATCGAAAATGAATGATTTGAATAATTCAAAAACTCTCGGTAAATAATAGATAAAAGCTAATAGCTGAAAAGTAAAGAAGAAGCTTATACACAAATCAAGAGTAAAGCTAAGCTTTATTGTTAGTCTTGCACTGACTACTTGTACAATATCAACTATATATATACATACACTTTAGCAGTACTTGTATGAGCTTTCTCTTGTAATTTTCTCATTTATTCTATTATTTTATTTTTAGTCATTTATTTATAATTATTGTGATTTTAATGTTTTAGGTATATCTTCCATTTAAATTTCTTCAATTTTATCAAGTGTAATTAAAGTTGTGCCAAAATACCTAAAAAAAAAAATAATAAAATTGGCGCAATTTTTTGCATGATGAACTTTTTTTTATTTTAATATTTTTGTTATCTATTTGAGAAAGATCTCAGACCAATATCTAAAATATGAGATTTAACTTTGGGTTTATCATTTTTGTACTTGACAGAATGTATAGAATATATCAGAATATATTAATTTCAGGTTAAATTTTGTTAAGGTTAAACACTACCAGACCCCCCAATTTTGGAAAAGATGTTCATAGAATTAGTTTATTTTCGTTTGTCTATCCGTCAATCCGTCATCTAGATAGCTCATAAACGAAAAGAAATTTGTATGTCGTATTCTAAACCTTGTGAGTTTAGGTGCGTGAATTAGGAAAATTGGTCCATTGCATCCAATGGATCTATAACTTTTAAAATTTAATAGATAGAACTTTTGCTTGAAAAATTTTTGTTTGAAGCAGTGAAATTTTTTCACACAAATTAGTGTCAATTTCTACTTTAATTTAGGAAATGAACTCCCAAGAAAACGAAACCACTTCATTTAACGATTTGGAAAAGACTTTTTCGAGAGATAGCCTGAAAAAGCTTCGAGAAATATCTCTTCGAAACAGATTGTTGTCTTTACCTAAAAGACCATTTTATCGTTAAAAAGATATTTTCGAATTTTCAATTTTTTTGACGATTTGAATATGTGTATAAAGTTCTCGATTTTTCATCCGATTATATTTAATTACGACCTGTTTCTGAGATATCTTCAAATTCCATAATGAAGTCGATTTCACGAATACTTGTCAGACTGTTTCCTTCCCATTTTCCCAAAAATAATCTTAAAAGTTACAGTAAATATCAAATGTATAATCAGTAACCATAAACTGTAAACTTTATTTAAGTTTTGAGTATTATTTTTTGGTAAAATTATTCATTTTTCAAGAAAGTAAGTTATATTAGATCCGCCATTTTAAATTTGATACATATCTACGGTATTTGTTTTAAAATTACTGATTAACATTCGGAAATTTTTGATAAAATCGGAAAACGCATTTTCTCATGTTCTATTCATTTAGATAATAATTTGTAAACCATCTAAACTACAAAAATAAAAACGAAAAAAAAAGATTTTCATGCAGAAAAATGGTAATAAATGCATGACACTTATTTTAAATCGTTTGAAAGTTTTTAATTTTAGTAAGACGGAGAGAAAATTTGTGATTCAACAATTATAGAATTAGTAAAACTAGAATTTTTTTAAGATGATCTCATTTTGGAATGACAAACGCAATTACAAAACTGCTTTTTTCACTTGCAGAAGTATTTACAAGTTTATTACTAATTATTTTACATTTTAAATTGACTCCAGTTTAACCTTATTTAATTTGGTTACTATATATAAGAGATTAGAAACTTCAGTTTCCAAGATATAAATGATTTTATTTCAAGTATGTTATTTAACAGTTGCTAAATACATACTATAGAATTAAATTAAAGAACATATATATAATTCCTGAAGTTTTATTCAATTAGTCTCATATTTAAAATAGCTTTTCACTTTTATTACACATATCAAAGTGTAAAAACATTTTTTAATGAAGAAAAAAAAATACATTTTTTTTTTATATAATATTTCCAATTAGTGACTAATGTAATTTAAAATATAATTCAGAAAAATGTTAATTAAAAAATATTTTTTTATAAACCATATAGTGTAGAAGATTGTGAAAAAAGAAAATAAATAAATACAAAAATGAATATGAGGTGTAATAAATAAATAAAAAACAAAACAAACAAAAATATTATAAAATTGAATACGCAAGAAAAAAAAACACAATTAAAAACCATAATTATTATTTATATTATATTCAAATACAGGAAAAAAAATGAAAAAAAAAAACCGGTCAAGTAAGTTTTCATTGACTGACTAAGCTGTTAGTGTGAAGTTGAAACGTGTACGATGAGCGTCGTCTCTATCAACTTGTAGATAGAACAAGAAATAAGCCCTTGGTGAGTTACCTAAAATTAATTGGTGATATCGAAAATTATGGGTTATGTTTTTATAAGGCTGAACTTTTCTGCCTGGCCGTGTTTTACATTATTACAGGAACATGAATTGCTTTTCATATTTACAGTGGTTTGAAATAAATATTCCTAAATGCAAAGTAATTTAAGAATACAAAAACAGCTACGATTAGCTCCACGGAATTAAAATATGGATATAAATAGCAACAGATGGTAAATATTACTAGCCAAAGTTGTGCGTCTTCATATGTCAGCCTCAGAAGATACGCTTGACTCATGGTATCGGAAAAATGCCGCGGGTCGGCGATAGAAACTTTTATTCCTATCGCCGAAGACTTTCAACGATTAGTCCTACGGAATTAAAAAATGGATCATCAATAGCAGTGGATGGTAAATATAGTCAGCCCTAGTTGTGCGCTATCATGTATCAAATTTTACACAAGTTTCGCTCGACTCGACGAAATCTGATTTATATGTGTGCGGAACCCTTGCAGATACTAAATATATATAGGTACCATACAGAAGAATTGAACTCATAAATTTTATACACAAACAGTTTTCTGCCCATGTTTTGTTTATTATTTATAATTTGGTGTACAACTTTTTTTAATTTTTTTATTTATTTTTAAATTACATTCCAAACAACAATGCAAATATAGGTTATAAATAATTCGTTTCACCGCCCTTTTATCGCTGCCACCACATGTAGAGTGTAGAATGTTGTTGTTTTGTTGTAGTAAATATTATTGTTTTTCCAAATGAATGGATTTTCAGTGGGTTTTTTGTGTGTGAGTGTATTATTTGAGCATAATGTTATTTTTTTAGATTTGGTTTTACTTTACCATTCATATTATTTATACACTATAATACCTTCGATTTATATAAACTAATAAATTAACGGTTTACAGATATTATAATTTGTTTTCAATTTATAAATATCTAGTACAGTTATATTATACCATATGGCATTACGTTAAAAATCTTCATGAAAAAGTTTGAATCGGTGAGCTAACGTGCACCAAAAGTGAAAAATTGTGCTAATTATTCCTTGTTTTAGTTAAATAAAACATTTATTCGTTGAAGAGGTCATGCACACCAAAAGAGCAAAACTGTGTTAGTCATCTATAGTCAGTTTTGTTACATATACGAATATCAGACTATATTTTAGTTTATAGTTGCCGAATTGTCATTTGGAGTTTACTATTTGTATGTGATATACTCAAAATTACGAAGAGAATTCTTTGTGAAGAACAGCAAACCTGGTTATAAAAGTTAAGAAGATAAGCAAACAGACCATATGGCTCTTTATTTCAAATTTTAATCCATTATACTTCATTTTTTACTGAAAGGAATGTTTTTCGAATTTTTAAATATTTTTGACTTAATTGATAATTTCGATTTTTCAAATGAAAGATAATACAATTTTAGCTCGATGCATTAATCGAGTCCATAGCTAAATAGCTATAAACGAAATAACTGAGATAAGATTTAAAATTATTTTCGAAGAAACGTTTTTGAGAAAACTTCGAAATACCGTTTAGAGAATTTCAATAACATGGATGAACAAATTTTAAACCAAGAATAAATGAGTATACGAATTTTTTTTCATTTATAGAGTTTAATATCAATTCCAAGCAAACACACTATATAATGTACACACAAAAAAATACAATAAGAATAATAATATCAGTCAACATGTTGATGATAAATACAATGCATACACCTTACAGAAGTAATTATAAAAATAAATCCACTTCATTTAACTGTTTCATTCCTTTATTATTTTTTCCTATTTTTTTTTTCATCATTTTCGTGATGAACGCAGGTATACACGTATATTGAATACCTACATATTTATATAGGTGGTGAAACCAAATGTATATCTTTTGTATATTCTGTCATTTTATTATTTATTGAAACATTTTTTTTTTCTTCATTTATCTTTTATCAAAAAATTTATTATTTATTTATTTATTTTCGTTTCAATTCGGTAAATTGCTATACATTAAACATTTATATCAATAGAATTTTATTCTGTCATTCAATTTCAAATATTTAGAAAATAAAAACTAAAACAAGCAAAGATATCAACTAATGAATGATTTTCATTGTTTAGACTGTTTTTAATTTGCATTCATAAAATACTATAAATATTCACTCTATACAGTCATATAGGTAGGTATACATGTATATTAATAATATTTATTGTTATTACCCATATGTGTATTATATTAGCCAAATTTGAGCTAAACTTATGGAGAACTCATATATTTTACGAAAACATATTTCAAACAAAAGAAAGTTTCAAATATATCAACAGAATTTCTCAACAGAAGCTCGCTATTTCGTTTTATTTTTGAGTTATCGTGATGATGGATGGACGGCCGAAATGATGGACAGCGAAACTGGACTAATTAAGGGTAACTATGATCACCCATACCAAAATTTTGTTCATGCGGTCAATATGAGTTAGTGTTACAAACTTTAGACTAAATTTAATTTTCTCTGTCATATTATGTATGTCGAGTATAAAAAAGCATACATCGACCCATAAATAATTTGGAAGTTATCGCGGTGTCAGAAACTAACATAAAAATTTACCTACCTTGAAAAGGCTAAATAGTTGTAACGTTGCAAAAGACTAGTTGATAATAGGTAAAATTAAAGTTAATATATTTCCCATTCGAAGTTTGTAATAAATGTTAAAATTGTTGAAAATTGTTTCTATAGCTTCTTTCGAAATGCAACATGAAACAAAAACTACATTGTCAACACCAAAAAATCGATTCAATTGAAATTTAGTAAGAGATAATTTCTAAAAATCAAACAGTAATTTATAAATCTTCATTTGTTTATTTGGTTTGTTTGGTTTACTCCACTAACATAAAAAAAAATGAATCCAAAAAACCCAATTTCCCTTCTTACATCACTTTCATTCATTTATACCAATAACTAAATAAACACATGCAATAATACACAACAAAAAACAATAATAATTATTATCCTCTACGGTTTCTCCACTTATGATGATATTATATTATGTGAATAATAAATTGCGTGTTTTCTGATAATATTTTCTGGATTAGAAAAAACACTTGAAACTTATTTGTTATCAAAATAAAATTTTATAACATTCATATACACTTTTTTTTTTTGTTTTATATGATGTATATTATAAGTGTTACGTGTGTGAAGATCGATTTTACCTTTATATTTCTCTAAGGCATAAATAGAACATCATGTATGTATGAACTTTTTAATATAAATACATTTAGATACTAGTATTCAGAAATATCTGTTACGACTTTGTCAAACTCCTTAACGCATACGTATCCAATAGACACTTGATACTCCGAGTCAATAATGTCATCTCGGGAATTAAACACACTACGGCTGGTATCTTGCAAGAATCTGTCCTGGGACCTGTTTTGTTGTCATACTTCGTAAACCACTGACCTTAATTTAATAAAACTAAACTTGCGGTGTATGAACATGATATGGCCCTGTATTTACACTTGTTTCACGTCCAAGTAGCCACAACACAAACGCAAATCCATACAAATCTAATCTTAGATTTTGCCAGTGGAAAATAAATATAATTCAATGAGTCAGAGTATATTAATTTTAGTCTAAAATTTTTTGCGTTACAAAATATTCACCGAAAAAACTTTCGTATTGGTCCTCATAGAATCATCTAATTATCCATTTCCGTATATCCGACCTTCCACTCACCCATTCGTGAAAATGATAATTAAGAATGAAAAGAAATATCCAGTAGAAATTTTGGTGACGTACCTTAAGCATAAAAGTAAAATCAAGTTCGTGAATGAGCAAAATTAGTCCACTGGATCCATTACAATGCGTGGTATAAATTTTGAATTATTAAAGATAAAAGAAGCGGTCCAAACACATACGTTGGAGCC
This sequence comes from Chrysopa pallens, assembly GCA_020423425.1. Taxonomy (NCBI): domain Eukaryota; kingdom Metazoa; phylum Arthropoda; class Insecta; order Neuroptera; family Chrysopidae; genus Chrysopa; species Chrysopa pallens. Next base: position 71,430,596 of record CM035593.1, on the reverse strand, counting down.
GATATCGATAGATATAACTTGGAAGTAAAATTAATCAAATTACTTAGAGCATCAAAAAGTGCATGCAGGTTTGGAAAAAAATACCTGATAAATGGTATATAAACTGATAAAAATCAACGATAAATAAAAAACTACCAACTTAACATTCATATTAATTATTATAAATGTCATCTGCTTCTTTTAGTCTCTAAACATGAAACAGTAGATTTTCACTAAATAATAGTGAATAGTCACTGTTTTACATCCATTAAAAAATATAATAGAAACTTCTTTGATCAATTGTGTAGTCTTGTAATTTTTATGCATATTTTAGTTCTGTCAGTTGTCCTTTGTTTAAAAGATTTTTATAATAATAACCACTTCTCCTAATGAAAAGTTCACTGTATTTCCAGTTTTTAGAAAATCAGTGGAATAAGCATGAAACATTAAAAAGATTTAATAGGATTAAACGCCGCGTTCCCATCTCTTGCAAATGTTACTTTAAATGAAATTGGATTTTCCGTTTTTGATCCACAATAGGACTAGATACTTCGTATATTTCCAAGATTTTCCGTTCATTTTCATTACATTGAAAATATATGATTTCTACGTCCATGGTACAATTTATTTAAAAAGCTACACAAAAAAAAAAATTGATTAATCCTTGTATTAATAGCACCAAATTCACAGTTCCTTTTCAAAAACATTGACCGTACATTCTTACATGTTTGAATCTTTTTTATTGAAAAAAATTGTACGCATTATATGTACAGTTGAATTCAGTGTATCGTATACCTGTGTATCGTAAAAACCGTACGTACGCTACGAAGTATAAATTCAACTATAATGTAACCAGACAACCTTTCGAGACTTGTTGCATGTATATATTATATATATTTTGTGTATAATATATACGTATATATCTGTACAGAACTCTGCTTGATTTAGAGAGATCACATCTGCTTATGCCATTTACAATCTATATCGGAAGGCAAGAGCTATAGATAATATATGCGCTTGTATTCAACTACAAATACAGAGTGTTGGAGGTATCAAAAAAATAACTAAATTATATGTTCAACACCGTTCACTGACTAACATTAATCTGAATTTATATTCTAAACAAGTATCTTTGCACGCATTCTTAGCGCTATGTCACATATTATATTTTCTAATACTGGATTATCAAATATAGAAAAAAAAGTGAGTAGTAAATATGAAATTTGTGTAATAACAACATCTTCAAAAGTGGAAAATTGTGGAATTTTAAAAATTGGAAAATTTAACGTTTAAACGTACTACTGACACGAATGCTGGTTCGAACAGGCAATCTCAGACAACTAATAAATTTTAAAATTAAAAGGGAGGGTTGACTCCGCCGTCTCTTGGATTAGTACAAACTGATCGACCCAAACTGTCAACAAACCATTTAAATATGGGGGAGATTACGATATCCGTGGCGCTTCGATGATTAATTTTGGTAAAAAAATCCAAAATAAGACAAAAATTAAAATTACCAATTTTCGAGTTTTCGTCTATTCTCGAGTGATCGACACTTTTTTTAGACATTATCGTGTTTTGGTCTGATAAATACCACAATTTAAAACATGTTACAAGATTTAATTAAATATTTTTTGTTAAATGAGTACAATATTTAAGCACAATTATAGCTCAATAATCGAAATTTAATTCAACAATTGTATATTTAATACAACTATTAAAAATACATGTACGCCATTTTCGACATTTATTAACCTATGAATTACCGAGGTCTAGTTTGCACAATTCGGGTTGGTTTTTAGCCCCTATGTTTAACTTGTAATTAAACTACTCATGGATTTGTGGGATGTAGTTTTCACAGGTGTGTATGGTTTTTGGTCCCCTACGTTCAACCTGTGATTGAACTATCCTTAGATAACTCGAAAAACAGGCGAAAACTTGAAAATTATTTTCTTATTTTGGTTTGGTTTACCAAAATCCATCAAAAAATCGAAGCGCCACGGATATTGTAATCGAGCCTTTTTTAGTTATGCACACAGTGTGATTTATACTAAGAATCCCAAAAGCTACCTTTGTGTACTAGTTTTGTTAAGCTGTAGTACAAATAAGCTTCAATTTTTTTTCCTATTCCGGTATTCTGACATCACTGTTGTTATGAAGGTTGTTACATTTCTACTTGTACGTCCTGTATTGCAGCAGTGTAATATATTATGTGTATATTATATACACTTCAAGTTCAGTTTAAATTGAGACAAATAATAAATGATAATTAATTGCAAAATGAAACGAGTATTATATTATACACGTTCACTATATGTACATAGATAGTTACACACCACACACACACAAACAATGTAGTGTAGTATATGATGTAGATATATTTATTATTATGAGCTAGAGTAGACGTAATTTTATTAAAATTGAAATTTTAATGATATATGATATATTTCATTGTGTAAATATATATACATACAGTTATTATACTAATTTTATCATTTTAATGTTAAACATTTATCTTTTAGTTAAGTATAGAAGTTAACAAAATAGTAATGTGTATTAAAAAATAATTTTTCAATCTTTTCGCTTTTTTTTGGAAGGGCTTCTCTCTTATACATGGAATCAAAATGTATAAAAAATGACAATTATAATATCTGACTGAGTTTGCTAATCTTCTTAAAACAGCATTCCAATTCTTTCGAGTCACCTCTTTGATAGTACTGATCAAAAATACCTAGACTAGTGAAAAGACACTTAGACTAGTGAAAAGTCATTTCTGTGTTATCTTTGTATTAACAGATGTAATGATATATAAGCTAGGGATGCATTTCCAGGTGTTATATTGAATATTTCACAACCATTAGCTAAAGATCTTTGTTCTATATGAAATAACTTTATGCTAAATTATCGGCACCAAATGTGTGAATTGAAAGGATATACTTTTTCGTAAGCTCCTTAGATTGGCGACAATTTCAGCTGAAATTTAGCGAATAAGCATTTAATAGTATTTTAAATAGAGTTACGTGTTGTAAAAATGATAGAAGTAAAATTTGAGATAAAAATGAAACAATCGTATTTTTATATTACATCTAATATTTGACGGAATCGAAATGAGTAATGAATATTAATATTCCTAATGCTATAGCTGAATCGTTTTCGTTAGTTCAATGATTGTAAACAAAAGTTTCACTGTTTGAAGGTATTTATATTCATTTGTAAATAATAGTTATTTATAAACTGCAGCATAGCGCAGTACATGTTTTATATTTGGCGGCGGGTTCCAACTAGTCTATATTAGAAAATAGAATCATTGTATAAAACATTTAAAATTTAAAAAATCGTTGTGTAAAGACCCCACGGTGTTAGTATATAGAGGTAACAAGAATCATTTAAATTCGATGAATTATAATAAATATTTCAAATATTTATAATTAGAATCAAGATACCAGATAAAACAAAATTGAACATAACGTCCAATTTTTTAATAATAAAATTTTGCATGAAATTTATGATGTGACATCTAAAATCATTATACCCAAAAAAAAACCAAAATTTTATGTTTTGTAATGGCCATTAAAGTTAGTAAATGTATGTATAACTATTATTATAGTAGTTATCTTATAAAATGTAGTTTTCACTCATTTATTTTCTATCTTTATTACGTTTAACATAATTTTTCCATTTTCATTTGAAGTTTTTTTGTTGTTGATTTTTATTTTTGTAAATTTTATTTCTTTGTATGCAAACTACAATATGCTACACAATGTATTTTATGTACTACACGAAATTATATTCTGAAAGTATTTTAAAAGTTAAAAAAACTTTAATTTCTTTTTATAAGTTAATTTAATGAGACTCATTTCCTTCACCAAATAAAATAATTTTCATTTTTATTTATGATAAAAAGTCATGGTTTAGTTATTTTAAATATAAAAATGTGCATTAGGATATTTTCAATGGTGTGCGTCAAAAATTAGTTTTTTCTCATGATAATAGACAATTGTCATCTTGATAGTAGTGAGGATTGATGATAATTGAAACTTGAAAATTCATGGTTTTTTTTATAAAGGTGGCTGCTAGAAAACAATATGGTGACATTTATAACAAACAATCAAAATGTAATACACATTGTATTTTTCTTTCAATTTTTGAGCCCAATATACTCAAAAAATAAGAATCGAAATACAGATGCTTGGTGGTCAGATGTTGAAAACAATTCCCCTGTATTCATAGTAATAATTATAATCGATAATACAGCCATGTACTACATTTTGTAAAAACATAAAAAATAGTTTAATTGGAAACATTGCACATATAACAAAACTTTTGAAGTTGACTAAAATATCTAAAGTTTGGTTTATGCACATGCGATTAGAATTTGAGTTTGCATTTCCTGAATTCGATCCCCCGCAGACGTTTAATGTTTTCAACACAAACTGTGTTTCAATAAAATGCCATAATAATTAAATTGTCATAAAAATGTCATTTCTACTTCTGAAAAATGAATACAACAAAAGTTGTTAAAAATGTTTAAAATTTTGTCCCACAAAACGAAAAAATTCGTTAAAATTTTTTGCAATAACAAGATTGTCTTTATTATAGAGGTCTCATTTTTGTTTCAATCATCTTGAAACAGAGATCATTTCTGTAAATTTGTTGAAATATAACGATAAAAAGAAGCAAGCATTGAGGCCGGAAGCCAAGGTCTGATTGTATGCCTGAAAGAACAAACCCAAAGGTGGGACTACCTTACGCAACGCTAATTTTCCTTTCAAATGAAGTTTAGGAACGAAAATCGAATCGCCTATTTGTTGTATCATCTTGTGTATTCGAAGAAAAAGCAATAAATAGGAATTGACGACGACAATTATTAAAAAATTTTATTAAAAAATTATGTTTTTCTACTTCTAAGGTATCAAGGCAACAGGAACCACCTTATCATATAAATTTTAATAATCGTTATTCGAGTTAATTTTTCTTTTTCAATAAACGCAACTACCCTATATAAAATTTCTAAGTTAATAATAAAAAAATAAATAAATAAAAAAAAACTGAAAGACTTTTAGAAATTTCATTTTCGATCAATAGGAAAAAGAGATAAACAAATTTAAAGAGCAATTTTCAAAAAAGGTTTCTATTAATCTACAATAGTCAACGTATAACCATTTAGATAAAATTGTAGTTAATTTATGACTATCCACAGTATATTTATTTACAGGATTCATATTATTGTCGTAACTGACATAGAAAAAACATATTGTTGTTATTTATTTTCGTATTTTACGCAGTTATAAATTATACGAAACAATATAACAACTGTCCTTTATAAATACAATATCTGCTAAACCAATGTTTCGTTTACTTATAAATTTAATTAATTCTCTTCGTTTGAGTGTAAGTGTTAAGTGTTTTCAGATCTTTCGAAAAAATGTATACATCATTTTCATTCTACTAAATCAATGTTTTGGAAGGACTAAACTTAATCTGGCACTTAGTAATAAAACATTTAAAAATTCAATTTATAGTTTTGCCGATTATTTGTTAGATCATAGTTTAGTCATAAAAAATTGTTATATATTACGTTCATGGAAAGAAATTGCATATTAAATTAACGTTTAGTGTTCATACAGTATTCCATTTACGCATTTATCAAATAGAAAAAAAAAATATTACGAATATTTATATTTTAACTTGTTAATTAGAAATCTTTTCAATATTAAATACGAGCTCCATTATATTAATAAACTTTATTAATAAACACTAAAAGTTATGTCTATGTTGACCACACAATCATATTCACTATACTAAATATAAAAACTTTTATAAAAATGATTAAAATTGTTCATTTTAATTTACCATTACTAAACAGAAGTTACATTTCAGGTATCTATACCTATATTATTATCTCTATATACAAAATTAGAAAAATATTCATCGCTGTTTCCTCGAAACGTTAGGCCTAGAAATCTGTTGGTTTGTATGAATCAATAATAGCGAAGGTACACTATATAATTCTTAATCTTGCAGGATAATTTTTAGATTACAAATTTTTTGTTACCATGATTGCATTCTAAAACATAATAACCTAAGACAAAAACATTACCAAGTTGATATATATTTCAGGTCGTCAAAACATATAATATATTTCATATTATTTCAATTCTCCTGTTGTCCGTTTTATAAATGTTGTCAAATATTTTTACCTTAAATTCTCAACAAATTGGTGAGAGTAATATAACACTGGCGGCCAAGGTCTATGAATCTAGCTAAGCCATTTCATCTAGCCACACTAAAATTTATTGTATAATTTTTTGCTACCAAAATAAAATTCTATGCTCAAAACAATTCGCAGATACAGCTGACTAGCTGAAGTCTGAAGCTTCATTAATTTTAATAATTCAAAAACTAAAAAGAAAAAAACTAAAAACATATTAATTTTTTGATAGGCGGATCCTAGAATATGCGCCTAAAGTGCATAGGCGAATGTTGCATTAAAAGCTGCGATATAGTTTTTATTTCTCGGAGCCTCCTCTGTAGCTGAAAAACTACATGTTAGGGAAAAACTACAATGACAAATTGTAAGCGTTTATAACAGTATCTAAAGCATCGAGTATCTAAACAATTAAATTTTTAGTTGTTATCTTCATTTATTAACTATGTATTTTGTGTATACAAAACATTTTTTGTGATTCAAATTAAAAGGTTAATGAGATAAATTTTGTAATTATAATAAAATGAAATTATATGCTCCTTACATGAAACAAGCTATTGAAGTATATATGAATTTACAATGAGGTTCAAAAATCTCGATTAATTTTATTTTAGCAAAGTTTTATATGTTAAAAAGCATCATCTTACAGTGATGTCTTTCGTAAAAATAAATATAGTAATTATCGAAAATATTTGTAAAAAATAATTCAGTTTAAAACAACTGAAACCCTCCTACACTACAGTAACCTTAAGCGTACGAAACAAGAAAATATTCATATTCGAAAGAAAATAAATTGATATTCAGAGAACAGCGATCACATTGCTGTTTCACCTGTCACCACTTATATGAACATTTGAGTACAAACTCCTTTGTCAAGGTGGTATGCGACCACGGATATTTTCTGAAAACCAGTTAATCTAATTTTGGATAATAATATTTTCTTGTTTGGTACTATGGGAGGATTTTATTTCTTTAAAATTTATTTTTTAATAAAAATTTTTTGGGGTTGGTCGTTGTATAAATTTATTCTCATGTATATGAGGAAGGATTTTTAAATAACTGCTTAGTTTAAAATGAACTATGGTCTAAATAACATCCCGAAATACAAAATTTCAGTCAAACAAGGTTTTTTCTTTGAATGAATATTTGTGTTTTTTTTTTTATAGAAAATTAAATTTTGATTACATAATACATTCAGTGGAGAGTTGATAAAAAATATTTTAATAATAAACATACATAAATACATATACAAAACGCATAAAGCTAAGACTTAAAAGTGTCTACTACTAACGTTAGAGAGATGGTTAAACAGTCACACAGAGAACTTAATACATTATATTATATTATGGTAGTAAAAGGTACCATATAACAAAAATGAATGTAAGCTTTATACACTGTTGTTGGTTGGTTAAAAGTTATTTATGTTGGTATTAACTAGTTGCGCGTGCATTTGTGGGTGCACATCTAACTTGTGAGAGTTGAGTGGACGACAGTATTAAGCCTCAACAAGTTTGGATTTTCTCTTTACAATACATATACATTTTGTATACAGGGTATATAAAATATAACACACTCATTAAATATATTTTAAACATGATACTATCATCACATTTTCGGTCAGTTACATATTTCTATGCATCATAGAAATATATTTGCACTTTGTATCTTATTTACAACTTTGAAAATCACCAAAAAAATTATTTATAATTCTATAAGCCGTTAATGTAAAGTTTGAGATTCCTGTAGTTTTTTATCTTATTCACTTGAAATTTTGAATATATTTACGCTCAAATTAAACACAGAAAAAAAATTTTTTCATTAGCTACGGAAATTAAACAGGCGACTATCTGAAATCTTAAGTTATTATTTATATATATATATATATATATCTATATACATATATATATATATATGTATATATATATATATATATATATATATGTATGTATATATATATATATATATATATATATATATATATATATATATATGTATGTATATATATATATATATATATATATATGTATGTATATATATATGTATGTATATATATATATATATATATATATATATATATATTATTAGATATCTAGGTATAAATGTATAGACTAGATATTTAGAGTTTAAGTATATATCGAGTATCTAAACAATAAACTCTTTTACTTGATATCTTCACTTGTTTTATTGAATAAAAAACATCAAAATTTATTTATAATTAATATGATTATTGAAATTCTAAATGGTAGAACAGTTCATTGAACTCAAAATAAACAAATATATTATTTACTTAAAGGGTGAGTAGTTAGTTACATATTACAATACACACTGTATTTATTATTTTACTGCATCGAAAGTGTTTTACCCAAAATCCGATTACTAGGTTATATATATATATGTATTTTATATTTAAAAATCTTTAATAATGCGCTTAAAATCCGTTGATCCGTAATATTTTCCATGATGCATTATCGTTTCATATACTTACACCATTTGACAAAAAATAAAAATAAAATAACACATCCACTTAAGCATTATGAAATTTTTTTTCTACTTATATAACACGTTGATCCGAAAAAACGATTATATGTAATAACAAGTGAAGATCACAACTGAAAATGTTAATTGTTTATATATCGGATATATGTTTAGAATTGATTATTTATTTATTTTGAACTATGATCATTAATAAAGTACATTAAATACGTACTTATTAAAGTAATAAGGGTGTAAAGGTGTAAAGGGTAAAGTGTTTAGATTCTATATCTAATGGTTTAAAAGATGAATCATAGATCTAATGATACGGAACTTAATAAATCGATTTCCTCATTCACAAACTCAAAATCACTATTCTATTAGAACTTAAATAAAGATATAAAAATTCCTCTTTTCGTTTGTAATCTTGACGACAGACTGTCGAATGGATAAAATTTTAGTTTTTCTCTGTAACGCTCAATTTTTACCCAAGAAAACAAAGTATGTTCGAGTGACAACAAAATGCAAAAATTTTCTAAAAAAGAGATTTTTTTAATATTTTGACGCATTTATTGTGTAGGGAAACAGTCTGCTGTTAGACAGTTTGATTGGGTAGCGTATACCGGAGGGTGGGCATTAATGGTAAAAAAATCATGTTGCGACTATTTTCTCAAGACTGAAAAGTGACTTGCGAGCAATAGATTAACTAAAAATAAGTGTTCAAATTAATGAAGTCCTATGCATTTTTTAGGCATAATTTTATTTTAAATGATAAATTTTATCTAAACACTGATTCCAAGTTTATTGACATTTTTCGAAATTTTTGCGATTGCGCAAGAAAACCACAAAAAACAGACAAAAAATTCAAAATTTTTTGTATACTGTTTATAGGTTTTCTGGGATTATTTAGGTCTGAAAAATTCAAAAATTATATTTATTTTACAATTGGTCGACTAGTTATTGAGATATTCACTGAAATACATCCGATAAATCGGCCTCTGGATCTGATTTCTAGCGATATCTCAAAAACTACGTATTCAATCGTCAAATAGATGTTATTTTTGAAATCTCCCGGTCAAAAATACCCTAAAACATGTATTTCATCCAATTTGGAAGCAAAAATAAATTTTAGATTTTTTCGATTTTTTCAAAGGGGTACCCCTTAAAAAAATTCGAAAATTCGAGAAAAATTTGTTTCATCCGAATCTGAAATTGACTATGCTCATAACTGTAATTTGATCCGTAGATTTCAAAAATAACATCTATTCCACGATTGAATGTGCAGTTTTTGAGATATAACCAAAAGTCCGACCCGGAGGCCGATTTAGCGGATGTATTTCTTGGAATATCTCCAAAACTAGTTGACTGATCGTAAAATAAATATTATTTTTGAGTTTTTTAGATCCTAATTATCCTAGAAAACTAAAAAACAGCGACAATTTTTTTTTTTTACTTTTCGAAGAATTTTTATGGTTTTTAATATAATCTCAAAAAACATGCTAATTTAAAACAATCATAAAAACTAAGTATTTCGACAAAATTTACCATTTAAAGTCTGATTTTGGTTCACGATATACTAAATCTTATTAAATTGTCAGGAAGCTTAAGATGAATTTAACAGAATTTTTAATATTTAAATCAATTATGTAATCTGGTTTTAAAATATAGTTAAAAAAAAAAAAAATCAAATAATAAATTTGGCAGTAGTGATACGCCCCATACCATATATACATCATGATAGAATGGTGACGTTTTTTTGGCTTAAGAAATGAGAAATTATATTTGTTCTGAAAAGTAATAAATCCAATTTTATTATCTATGGGAGCGCCTACATCAAAATTAAAGCATATCCTCTTCGTATATTTATATACACCTAGCCTCTCACTTGAATGGTCTCATTTTAATTTCTATCAGCTATTTACTTTAATAAGTAAAAACTTTTTAAAACTTTTAGTAAGAATTAATTTATTCACACCTTCTTCAAGAAAAACTTGAAATTGTATGGAGCAATTTCATAGGTTTAAATAATTTTTTCGTTGCCTGTTTCACGTGAAATTTCTAACATCGTGAAAATAAAAAAACTACGCTTATTTCAATAAATTTCAACGGTTTGAATATATTAATTAAATAAATAGAAAAACGACCATAAAATATTCTATACAATTAAAATTAATTTTTTTTGCTATTATACGTAAGAAGAAAAAAATTAATTAATTACAGTACGTAGGTACTACCATACTATATGCATAAATAATAAATCTATGTACCTATGTATCGTGTTCTATCAAAAACATTATATGTATATCCCTCAATATCGTATTTATTATAATATAGCTGGACGACTTTTATATTATATCCGACCAACAGTGAATGACTGAATGGATGCCTGTATTGAATCTCGCCATTATTATATTATTATCAATCCCCCTTCTTTATCCTACAATAAAGTTGAATTACCTATACCTTAATAATTAATAGTCAGTTAAAATATTAATTACATGTTAATATTATAATTTGCTCTAAGCTAATCAACGACGTCCGTCGTCAATCAATGTGAAGTTATATTATAGTTCTAGTATTTCATTTTTTTTTCATGTTCTTCCTATTTATGTTTATAAGCCCAGAGCATACTGTAAAAAAGTGAGGCTCGCTAGATATATTAGATCAAGCAATATGAAACTTGACGTTATATAAACCTATGGGAACAATGACTAATAACATTCAAAATTTTTTCTAGGATAATCGTCTCCCTAGGGTTTTTAGAATCTTTAATTAACCAGCCCGAGTTCCAAAAGTAACAGAGGACGATTTCAGTCAAAAAAATTACCCCTAAAAGTGATGACAAAAACTGGAATATTTTAATTTTCACCTTGAAATTTATCTAGGAGTCGCTGATCATACATATTATAATAACAACCTATGTTAATAAAAAAAACCTGACGATCGTTGCAACCTTATTTAAACCACCCCTTTTTTTTAAATAACATTTTACTATTTAAATTCAATTTGTGAAAATTATATTGCTATTATAAACGTTGCGTAAACTAAATTTTCATAAACTCCAAAAAAACACATTTTCATTTGGCTTTTATACACCAAAGGTTATTTCGAAAATTTTTTGTGTAATATCGTATAGTTTTATCATTGTCAAGCAATGTATTAATTGATATAAACTAAGTGTATATCGTTGTTTAAGAGCTCAACATTTGCACAGTAAGCTCTCGTACTAAGACAAGTTTTATGTGTTGTATAACTACTATCCTCGTTGTGTTATCGACAGGATAATATTAAGGTTTTGTAATGTTTAATGAATGAAACTAGATTTTATAGAAATATTCGTTTACAATCTATTCAGACATTGAATGCCGTGGGTCAAGTCTTCGGAGATAATTCATTCATATATTCTGGGTATGATTTTATTCAAATAAGAATATATTTTATGGTCTGGAGAATTTACAGATTTCTATAATTGTGAAATTAATTTTTCAGTTCGATTAATAAATTTTTTTTACAAGAAATAGTTATTCCGTAACTAAAACTATCACCTGTTTTACACATAATTGGGAAGATTTTAGAGTGTAAATATTATTGAGACAGAATTTTCCATTAAAATATTACTTACCTTATTGAATTAAATATTTTTCAAAATTTGCATCATTGGATAGAGTAAAATATTGCATAAGTTTTTTTAAATTCTGAATCTTCCATTACGTATCGCGATCAGTTAATGATTTCTATTAGAGTAAAGGGCGAGTAGTGCGGCTCATATTTGATAGAGTTACAAACTTTAGACTAAAACTTATATATTCAGACATATAATATAATGTCGAATAAATTGGACGACAAAAGCTCTATTATCAAGAGATTTCTACTATGTTCTCCTGAGTTCCTTAACAATATTATATTTTTCCTTGCATGTTTTATCCATATGTATGAGTTACGCATTCGGTTTTCTAAGAATCATCAGTTATTTCGAAACCCTCCAAGTAAAATTCAATTATGTATCAAATTAAGGAAATTGTAGATTACCTAACCTAAATCATTCACTTCATTTATTATATCTTCATTCCTATAATGTTGGGCATAATGATAATAATAATAATAATAATAACGATACACTGACATATTATTTAATAAAGAAAAGGTAAGCAAAAAAACATACAGTAACCATCATCAGAAAGATAACCCCTATTAATATATTTCAAACATTGCGTGCGTTTTCATATATTATATACTGTTAGATTTTGATTATGGAGAATTACAGAGAATTTTTATAACACTGAAGAATAAAGGAACTGAAAGTCGTCTATTCATTCTAGAAAATGGAGTATCTTCGCGTCGACTTCTTCAATTAGTATCATCAAAAGTACAACTGGTAAGTAATTTCATGATGTTGAAGGCTCAAAGTTTGATTAATGTACTTGTTGAGAAACATATTTCTTCTTATAAAATTCATTTATGAGGAGTAGTGAAAAAGTTTTAAGCACAAAAGAAGATTATTTAATTTCCCTCCCATAAAATACAACCTGATAAACCTACCCTTTAAACGGGGAAGACAGTTTTTTAATTGGTAGCTTAAACGATCAAATCAATCAATAATTTTTTCCAATTCAGTTATTCGTATACTTATGGAAGTAATTAATAAGAATAATTATTAAGAAATCGAGAAATATTTCTGAATTTTTTTCGCAGCAACCTTAGATTATGGGGAAATATAACATTGTTAATGAATGCTAAACATGACAAAGTATACATTTGAGACCGAAATGAATTACCGTTAATATTAACTGAATTACCGTGCCGCTTACACCTCCTGTATGTGTATTTTTAACATTTATTTTCTAATATATTTCAGAGCAATTTGTAGACAGAAAATTCACCGAATAAAGTGAATCAAACACCCCATACGCACTATTTTAACAACAACAAAAAAATTGATGAGAAATATTTTGATTAAAATAAACGTAATGAGAAAGTAAATTGAAATTTCATATCTATACACAATTGTGGAAACCATATGAATGAAAAAAAAAAGTGTTAAATGAATTTAGCCTAAGTCTAAAACGATATATAGGAAAACAAAAGTAAATTGTAATAAAAATAATAATAATCTTTTTTGTTGCACATGCTTCAATATCTATACTTACTATATATGTATAAATGTACTAAATCCAAACTGCCAATAATTTATTTATTGTTAGTATATTGATAATAATATCCAAAGAAAAAATATTTCTTTATAAGAATTACAATATTTTTATTTAGCCACGTGGTTAATCAAATTTAATTTCGAAATCTCAATGAAGAAACGTGGCAAACTGTAAGTAATTATCTTGTAATGTCAGCTTCATTTTTGTGAGTAGGCATATATGAAAGTTGGTACTATCAAAGATTTTGTAATTGTAGAAAATAAGAGATTTGCTAACATAAATTGAAAAAATCCTCGTTGATTTCGTTATTTTATGTATTCTATCCTAAAGCCTGTTTTTATATGTTGACGTCCCCTTTTCTGAGCTTGACCAACACTCCACCATTATAGCTCTGTTTTGTAAATAATAATAGGCCCTCAGATTTCAATCATTTTATTCGGGCATTGATATTTGTTTAATTTTATTGATATTTTAGGTACCCACATAGTAGCACCAAATTTTAGTTAGTATTAAAAGTTCAAACATTTTTTGCAAATGTAGCTTATTAATTCGCAATTAATAACGAAGCACTTACTCCGCCGTTTCTGGTATTACTTTGTTGTGCTTCCTTTTCATTCGATACGTTTTTTGGGTGGGAAGAAAGATATCTATGCTTTATATTAGACGATTTGCTAACAACTAGATGCAAGGAAAAGGATTTAATATAAAATTAACTGCCTGGAAGGTGCGACTTATTCAAAGAAAATATTTCGATGTAATACTTTTTCACAATCATTTAAATTAAAACGTATCCATTTGTTCTACATTGAACAATTACGTACATTTGGAGTAAAAAAAAAAATTATATCATATTTATTTAAAGCCAAGAATTTAATTAATTGTACTAACAATAAATGAAATTGTCATTTATTACTACATAATAACATTTAGTGTGTTGGTTAAGCATTTTCATCTAAATATGTAATATATCTATCTTTTCACTATAAAAGGAACAATTCTTTAGAATAAATGTTACAACTATTATCCTAAGGACAAATCTTATAAATAGTGATGCGAATGACTGTTTCACTTGATGATGTATTATTACAAGTGAGACACAAATAAATGAACAAGTTGACTATTATAAAATATAAAGGGATGTTTTTTAATACATGTTCCTAAAATAAGAAAATTTTTAGAGTCATTTTATATGTACGAAAATTTTGATGACGATACTTGAAAGCAGTCAATAAAATTTTACGTATTCTACTGGCCATCAGGACTTCTTGTGTATAAATGATTAATTATCTAGTGCAGTTTGTTACCATCTTTTTGATAAATATTGTTACTTACCATATTGTGCGGCAAGAACTGATAAATTATATTTGATTTATGTTCCTTGAGTAGAAAAAAGCCATATAAATTTCAGTTTTTACCTTTGTTCCTAAACATTACTTTTAATTAAATTTGAACCATGGGGATTCAAAACTACGAATCATATAAAGGATCTCTCCTCGACACTCTTACAGCCTTCCATTACACTCCCTAATCATTTACATATATCTGCAGCAAATTCACAGAACTAACTCATAATGTACTATCGGCATTAAAAACTAAATTGAGAGGTGAAACATGCTTAGGCTTTAGGCCATAAAGATCACTTCACGCAATTAATGACTGTGTCAAGTCCTTCAGGCTCATTGCTAGATTCGCTGTCAAGTAATTACAGAAAATTATTCCAAATTATTATAAAAATTAAATTAAAATACAAAAGGGTAACAACTAAGCTGGTCGACACAGTTCCCTTAACTTTTTAGTAGGGATTAATTGAATACTTATGTTGCATTTCATGTTCGTATTTATAGTAGGGCTAAAAATAAATTAGTTACAGCTTAAGAATCCTCTGAAAATTATTTTAATCTAAAATTTTTGTTGAAATGATTTGGTTTTTGCCACGTTTTTATACGTATGTCAGTTAATGTGAGAGATGTTGAAAAGGATTTCATGGTTTGTCGGATATTTGTTTATCTAGTTCCTTAGTTCAATTTTCCTAGAATAAGATCAATTTGAACACTGTGTGTGCTTTTATAATCACTCTGTATACACAACTGAAATATATAAGTAAAATTCTATACGTAGTTACCTACCGACTACTACTATACACTTATGATAGTAAATATACAAGTGTGATATACGTTCACATAGCACCAACCTTCAGATTAAACTGACAGTTGGGTAAAGCCTAAAACGTACAAACAGTCACATAAACGGGCCCACTTAGCACCCATTGTTGATGTTAATTTAGTAATGACAAACTGAATCTCATATATCTTGTGACTCTTAAATGAACATTTACTGAACATATAATACATATTATTATACATAAATAAAGCCTTATTTATACAATGCTTTTCAATTCTTTCTTATTTTTATCTAATTGCACCTAATTTAAAAAGAAAAAAAAAAACCTGCAGCTTTAATGTGTACTCATATAATATACAGAATTTTTCATTGTGACATTTTGCTAAATTTTATCATCAACTAATACGAATGTATTTACGAATTATTCAAAAAAACATTTATTCAGAATTTTTTTGATGGTTTTTCAGAATACAGTTGTCTTTTTAAGCGATAATCAACCATCACTCAATTTCAATTGAAAATAATTTCGCTTGGAAAACAAACTGCATGCTCTAAAAAATTTTTTAAAAATTTTATGAAAAAATAAAAACGTTTTTTACCATTAATAAATACCGATGATTTATTAAAATTAATTAAAAAAATAGAAGAAGTTTTATGGCTGGTACCATACGTAATCGATTGATGAACTACAAGTGTCTAAAATTTGTAATGAAACATTCACATTCAAGAAAATATAATTAATTGTTCAATTGTTTGCATGTAAATTATATAGCAAATGTCAAACAAAAATTATTGAATAATTACAAAAAAGAACATTATATTAATTTGGTTGGAAATATTGATGAAGAATGATTGAAGAAATTGCACTAGTTATTATTTGTAATTGCAAATATAAATAAATAATTATGCATTTAAGTTAATAGATTTTGAAAATTAACAATGTTAAATCATACACCATTCACAGAGTTATATATCATTTAATTGATAAACAAGTTACCATAGAAATGAATGAAAACATTTGGATGCAGGATGCCTGATTGATTAACATAAGAAGCATTAAATGCTGGGCATGGTAATCTGTATACAACACTTTTAGTTTGAAAGAGTTGTTCCATTTATATTAAAATCTACCTGTTGTTTATACAATAGGAGTTACGATAGATCAATTTTCAAAGAAAACGCCTTCAACTTCCAGACTTAAAAGTTTCTTGAGATTATGAAACTACGTAAAAACCAAAATTTTACAATTTAAAATATTTAAATAGACCTTAATAGCTCCTCTATGTTGAATTTTAACGAAAAATAAGTTTGCCATGATTATTTTGTAAAAATGGATTTTCATATTGATGCATCAACGTTATTCAAATGTAACATTAATACATGTTCGAAGACATTTAAAACATATTTTAATATTACTTGTAAATTTCAAAAATATTTTTAAAAAAGCGTACAGTTTAAAATACAGTTTTATGTATGAGAAGATATATTAGTTGTGAACCCATATATAACCATATGAAATACATTCATTCCAACCGAATATTATGATGCAAGGAGAAAGAGGTTTTACTTGATAAACCTACATGGAAGACGATCGTTCTTATTGCTTGCTGGTGCCTGGTGCAATGGGTTGTGTTTCTAAATGTTTAAGTGAAGGAAATAACATTGACTATTTGTTCAGTACACGTTTTGACAAGCATTAAGTTGTCGTAGGGTAGAAGAAATACGAACGTTAAGAAGATTTCCCATTCTTTATTAAATGTAAAACATTGTATGGGACAACAACACTAGACGTAGTATTCGTTGAGTGTTTGTGCACATTACTATTATATCTTCTGAACACAAACTAGGGTAATGTCTTTATAAAATTATTGTCGAGAATGTTTCAAATGTTATTAGATATGTCGTATAGTTAGTTAGTCATAATGACACACTAGTACCTACCTACACATCAAACCATTTCACGAAAATTCGTCTACGTGAAAACTAGTCTCGTAAATATCAGAATAGTCCTTGTACTTGCCAATGCGGGAAATGCATCTTTCAAGTGCAAGCCACTTTTGATTGATATATTTTTGTTCTAATATTTATGTTTTTTTGTGTTTTTTTAATTTAATAAAATTCTTATCTAGCCTAAAGTTAATAGTTTTATAATTGCCATTTATAGTTATTGAAAGAAGAATAGATTAAGTTGTAATTTTAAGATTTTAATATCGAAAATTTTGGTATATGGCAACTATTTACGGTAAATTTATAATTTACAGCTCTTTTGAAAAATTGTTTTTTCCAGTTTCAGTATTGAAACCATAATTTTAGGATGATTTGTTAATAGCTGAGAAAATTTATAATTTCTCATAAACTTGAAAAGCGAAAACATCATTTTTTAAAGAAAATTTTGTGTAATAACAAAAAAAAAAAACACTGATTTCTATCACAGTTTTATATTAAATGACGCCTTAAAGATTGTGTGAAATTTAAAAAATCTTGCAACCTTCTAAGTTTTCAATACCTGCTCAACATTTTTCGATACAATAGTTTAAAAATTATTATTCACCTGTATAATAATAATCCTAAAAATGATAATTCCTTAAATTCCTTGAGCCTCCATATTAATCCATTTTCGTATTAAGACATTTCAAAAACGAAGGAAATAAACCAAACAATGTTTCAACAAAACAACTTTTGAAATATTTTTTTCGTCAGTTGTTTGCCACAATTTTAGCTTAAATTTAACTACTTACAAGTGAAGATAAAAACTAAAAGAGCTTATTGCTTTAAGCATTCAAAAATTCAGTATACAATCATACAAATATGTTTTGAATTTATTTATGAGATTATTAAGTACATTATTTAAAACTATATGAATTATCCTGTAAAATACGTTGTAAATGCGTCATGCATTAAACTTACATGATAATTGCATGCAATATCAACGCTAGAAATAAATAAAGACCTATATTTGAAATAAAATGATTTCGTAATCTCTATGGGGATTTCACAATATTATATAAATTTATGGAGTTGATTATTGTACACACTTAGATACATGCTATTCAAAATTGTCTCCTGACTGAAATACCATTTTCAATGTACCTAAATCTTAAATCGAACATTTTGATTCTATTAAATAATAATAACATAAGAAGGTATTATTATGTGGTTTATCATTTCACAAAATATACACACACATATGATGATGATACATCCCGTGGGGAAAAAAGATAATATTAAATTGACACGTGACATTATATAAATTATTATGATATCAACATTTATCTCTGTCGAGACAACAATATAATATATATAGAAAGTCAATGTTGAATATTTTTATTATATTTTTTTAATAGTTATTAAAAATATAAAAATTTCTCTGCAGTATAAGTAAATTTTAAACTAAAACCATATATAAAGAAAGACGCACACATAAGTACACACACGATTTAAAAAACTGAATTGGTTTGTGCCTAGATTTTTGGATATGAATATATTTTAGAACATTATCTGCTTAAATGATCTTTTCATAATTTTCAAGAGTTTATAAGTAGCTATCTATTTTCGTTTTTGAATTTCACTCGAATGAAGATAGAGTCTACTATATGTAGATGAAAGGAACATTTTACGTTAATTTATTAAAATTAATAGCTGGATTATCCTAAACCCAAATAAAGTGTAACCAAGTATTGGTTTAAAGCGACTTAAGACATTCTTTAGTTAAACGAAGACAGATAATGAAATGGGCGCAGTTTACGCTCTTATTAAGTAGGATCTACTTCACTTGGGCTCGAAAATATTTAAATTAGAGTGACATCTATGGATTATGAAAAATAATTGTATGAATTTAAATTAACTAGATCTAAAATTGAAAACATTTATATCAAAGTGAAATCAGTTGAATTCGAAACATGGTTGTATAGATTATAAATGATTAGTTCTTCGGCAAAATGATCGTTACATATTTTTTCTTAATCCCTCAAAAAGTAAACAAGTGATTCCATTTTATATATATTAAAGTACACCCAAAACTCTGAAATTTTAAAGAGTGAAATGTACTGAAGTAGATGGGGACACTAAGAAAGATAGTTTCAATTCTTCCTTTAAATAAGTGAAAAGCACGTTTGGTGTATCATATAACGAGATCTATTTAAATTCCCAATCCATCCCTAAAAAATCTACTAAATTTTTATTACTAATTCATATTTTCGTCTACATACTAACGATCTACGCCATAAATTGACTACGTAATAATTTTTTTCACACCAATATCTGTTATACGTTTCACACCAAAATCTGTAATTTCTGAGTCATTTTTCAAGAATAAATTTTTAATGTTGGTTATTACAAAAGTGGGATGTCATCTGCTACACATCAACTGCAAGAACTGTGAAGCTGATATATTTTATTTTAAATATGAATGGTTAATCATATTTAATCTGGTATTATTTTTAATATATTATTTTCTACTTAGATGTATTTTATTTTATTAATCATGTATGTACTTATTATATAGAATTTTTATAAACATAACACATATTCAATATTAATATTATAGGTATGTATATATATGTATATACATTTACAAAGGTATATACTTTGCTTATGTGTATATACTTAGATGTTTGGGGTTGTAGGATATTTAAATTCTAATGCGCAACCATTAATAATTTTTATATCACATACACATATAAATACACTATAAAATTTAATGGCGTAATAAAAAAAATATACATTTTTTATTTATTTTTAATTACAGACATGAGATGGTTATTCTGTTGTTGTTGTTGTTGTTGTTGTTTGCTGTTATTTGTTGTTCATGTTCTTGTTATAAAATGGTGTTAAACATATTCAAATCATTAGTTAGTTTTTTAAATTAATTAACTTTTTTTTTTTAATTGATAGTTTTCTTATTTACTTGGGTGGTATGAATGCAATTGCCAATCAAAATATTTTCTGAATATATGGCTTTTATGAACGGACTATCAGATGAAATCTATGAAGTCAACTAAACCAAAACGTTGTATGTGCGCTTTATCAGAGCATATAATTTTATAAGATCAAAAAAATGATATGTAATTTTCCATCTTTCCGTATATAATACTGTTTGTTTTTATATGTATATTTTACAGTTTTTATACCCTCTTTGCTTTTGATAGTTCTAGATGATTTTGTTTTGTTAGTAAAATTATTGAACCCATTCTAAACACATGTGCTGACTCTAATCGGCTTTGGATTAAAATCAAATAGCTATGAAATTCGTCCACATTTTGTACCTGGTACGATTTCTTTAACTTCAGCAACAAATTGTTTTTGGAATTTCTATTAGTTTTAGTAATTTGTTCCTCATGATGGCTATACGATTGCTCAAATTCTTTCTTCACTATTTCTCGCAATTATTTTCTTCACACAGCATAGTTTTCTTCGAGACGTTTCTTCTGTTCTTTACGCTATATTTTTTTATTTTTCCAGTTCTTTGTAACTACTTTACTCGTTGGAGAGTGATACTCTACCTGTATCATGACCAAAATCGAACTTTTGTTAGATCTATTATTTAAGAATTAATATTGTGCACAGAATCACTTTTTGGTAGACCCAAATTTTCAACCATTTCAAATTTCTCGCTATTTTCACAAATCACAGAATCAAATGTTTACAAGTCATCTTGCGCGTTGGAATTAATAATGAAATTACGGAAGGCTTTGGGAAGCAGCTTTATATATCTAGCCTTTTTTCAATTGTAGTTATCAGAATTTATATTGGGATAGTCTCTCAATCAGTGGAGCACGAACCATCTTTTAGAAGGTCTTAATCTATGTATATAGTATTCCATGTTAAAAATTTTTAACTAAATATGCTACAAATGTATCATTCAGTTTTTGTATCGTTGAAAAAATGTTAAGACTTATTACCTGCAAAAAAAATTAAATTATTCATCTCTGTAATTTAACGTAATTAAGAAGCATTTAATAACATCATAAAAATATTTCAATCAAAACATTTTCAAATAGAAATTTCATAAACAAAATCTATTTTTAACATTAATTTTGAAAACTTACTCTTTCATGTAACGAATATTCTGAACTAACTACTGTTCGACCTAACATGACTTACTTTCAGCAAATTTCACATAAGCCTGTAACAAATTTACGAATCCTTAGTTATTAAACAAACTTCAAACATCATAGAATCGAAATTGTTATACATCAAGAAGGTACTTGATTCGTCATCTACAATTAGTACATATATATCTTATAGTATATCCGATTTGTGGTAACAAGGTAAATCCTTAATAATCTTAAAGGGAAATTTGACCGCATTACACTAATCTATCTATCAACATCAATACGATGCTTTCACTTCAATTAAAATTAATTAGGTAAATGACTTGTTACAGGTCAATTTTCTGTCAATAACTTTCTTAATATATTCATCTTTATTTTGAATTGCTATTGAAGAATTATTGAAATTTTATTATACTATTTCGTATTAGTAGTTTGCTATTTAAGAAGACAAATTCATTATCAAGAGGAAGTTCTGTATCCATTATTGGTATTGTAGTTTTAAACGGTTTTATTAAGCGTACCCAGTTTTTTATTCGTTTTTTTTTTCGGATCATATATCTTACAACTAAGTTTCAAAGCATCGAAGCAGTTAACACATGTAGGTAGATTGGATGCCAATACAATAATCATGATGAATGGAAATCTTCAATTTTATTTAACCTTTTTATTTTGCAGGCTTTTTGCGGTTTTTTGGAATCGGTTTGAAATGATAATGGGAAAATTAATTAGAATGAAAAATATTAAGTAACGAAATAAAACTAAAACAAAAATTTTGCTAAACTGTTTCATTAAAATAAAGATAATAATGATATTTATACGTACTAAGAGCTAAAAAATTATTAATTACCTTATTTTATTCAAAAAGTTTTAGTACTTACCCTTGCCACTAGTTCGCTATTGGTATCTATTATAAATTCGTTTTTTACTTCATCGATCGAATTCACACACACTTATTGATTTTCAAAGTCAATTACTCGTCTCATGCATCGATAAATATACTTTATTAATTATTATACACCGTTTTGGCGAGAAACAATCAATTCTTATTACTTATTGAATGTAATTTACAAATAACAGACTATCAAAATCTATAAGTGTAAGTGAATTTCACCGGTTGCTTCAAACGGATTTTATGATTTTATTGTAAACAGTTTTTAAAAATTTTTGGTCAATAGTAGAGCTAGATAATCTTACCAAATTTCAAATCACCCGGAGGTAAGACTTAGTAACATGTACATTAACAAAATTTTTAAGTTTTTCAATTCAAAAATATTCATTGCAAGTAAATAAAATATTTTTTTAAAGGTTATCGGCTGTTTTGAACTTTTTTTCATTTCAATAATACCACGTAAACTTATTAAAAAACTTTATTGTGCTATAGTATTTGCTATATTCGCCTACAAATAGAATATTGTGTTTTATCGCAGGGATAAATTTCCATAACAAATATCAAAATGAAAATAAGACATTGAGAAATTAGAAAATACGTTATTTTTTTTTTTTTTAATTTTCTATGCAGTAAAAACCAAATGTATTCGTGCCCTTGTGTGCAAATAATTTTCAATTATTAAATATATATTTATTTGTTTATTTATTAAAAAAGCTACAAATTTATTTAAAAAAAAACTTTTATGATCAAACTCATTCAATTTGTATTCTAACTGTATTTAGAAAAATGTATGTTTCTTTTATGACATTTTACATTCTATATTGTGTTAGAAATATGTTCAGTAAAAATTCCATATATTCTTCTGACAACATCAATAAAAATATACTTTAAAATAGTCAATTATTTTTCAAGTAGAACAATTTATTTTTCCTGTACTTTTAAAGTCATAGACGCCAGGCATATATGTTTTTTTTAAACAAAATTAGTTGGTAGTACTACACTACCAACATAAAATCATTTAATAAAATATAATGCAATATTATATGATAACTATATTTTTTCTTGAAGAAAATTTTATGAAAACCTAAAGTAAGTAAGTGGGTATACTATATACGTACACATACTATTTATTATGCAAGTGACATTAAAAATATTACAAATTATGTCATTTTTCATGTTGCAAACAAGCTTTTACGATGGAGGAGAACCAACCTACTCTCTGTCTATGGGTATTTCCTCGCATACGATGTACTTATAGTGTGATTTTCGTCGCGTGAAACGTAATTTAAGAAAATATTTCAAGTGTATTTAGATTTTCTTATATAAATTTCTTAAGACTATTTGAAAGCGTGCGCGATTTTTAGATCTGTTTTTTTATACGAATATATGACGGTGTATTCATGCTCGAACAGCCGAAATATAGCAAGGTGTAATTTTCTTAGATTATTTGTCTGAAATTATTGCAGCTTCCAGTATTTTTAACAACATTATCCATGTTGTCTGTACATTGTTAAAGCAGGTTTTCATAAATAGTGGCTTTATAGTCTTAAATGTATATTGTATATCCGTCTAATACTTAATGTATATCCGTCGAATAGCAATACAGAAAGGAGAATGTCACGTGTTTTGACCTTCTTCTTGGTTATCTTAACTAAATTTACTATGATTTTAGTAGAAATTGATTATAAATTTTTCATTTGGAATTGCAGAGTATATTTAAAGTTGCCACAAATGTTAAGTCACACCACTTAGCTAAACATATATACTAAAGATGTGGCTAAACATATATACTAATGTTGAAATTATGTCTCACCATTCATAAAGATCGAATTTGGCTCAAACAAATTCAATGATAAATTTGAGTAATAATAGAATTATCGTCGTTAATGTTTTTACTTTAAACTATAGTAAATTTTGAAATATTTGATGTTTTAAACTCCCAAGAACGTTCCTGATTTTCCTGCTCGATGTTCCTGTGATTTACGAAATCAAAATAATCAACCGAGGTGAAGTCTGCTCAGAATTATTCAGTGAGATGTTTGTTGTTTCAACATCTCAGGTCTTTAAAATATCTAGGAAAAAATATATTCTAATTTGGTCAAAGGATCTCGCTAAACTTTTGCTGTAAACAGATTCAATACATTTTTCAATTAATTCTGAACCTACATTTTATAAATTAACTGTTATCGTTCTTCTAAAACAGATTTGTTACGTACATTTTATTCATTTTTTTAAAAATCGCCTCTATAAATATACACTCATCATTATCAACACCACACATTTAGAGTGTAAAACTAGCAAGTATAAAAGTAACAGAGGCGTAAATACGAGAGGATCGAACAACACATACATATAGGTGCCTACCTACGTAGGTACACATACAGTAAGTACCTACGACATACCTTAGAAGAATGATAAAGTGTTAAGGGGTGTTACATAAGTAAATTCTCATTTCTCACCTTCGGTACCACCACAACCTCCTCCAGTATTCGTTCCTCATCATCACTATTACTTCAGCTGTTGATGATGATGGTAAAGAGATGATACTATATAAGAAATCTATATACAAGAAAGAGATGCTATTAATGTGTGTGAATTAGATGGGAAAGCATCATGCTACTACCCCATCCCAACATTGGTGGAATGGTGGTAGTATGTGAGTATAAGTGTAGCAAGCACGTCATTTAGCTAATGGCTTCCTGAATGCTAATTCAAAATATGTACGGGCATACCATCAATATAGTATAGTAACATTGACTTCTAAGTAGTGTATACATTATAACATATATTCATTCCTTCTGTAAACAAAATTGTTCCTTTATATATTGCAAATTAGTAAAGGTTTGTATTTATGTGAGAGCATATATGTTTAGTTAAATGAGAAAAAATAAATAAAAACTTTTTAGTTTAAATAGAAAAAAATGAATACATTTGAATTATGCATGTTCAAAATACAATTTTGAAAAATTAGTTTAAAAATATTAGTAATTTATATTATACATGATTTGCCGAAATATGAAGACTTTATGACTAGATGGAAAAATATCAGAGATAAGTTTTACCAGTTATTTTTCAATTATAGATAAATAAAAATTCATAATTTTTATGCGTATTCCATTAATTAAATTTTTAATAAAGTTGATGAATTTTCGAAGTTTTCTCAAATATTTTAACTCAGAGAATTGTTGTTTGGTACTAAAATATACCACCCTGTCAATAATTTACATAAAACTTCCTCGTGATTTATAAAATCGAATATGTTTATTTAAGTGGATTTATAAGAAAAAAGAGTTTTAATTTGAATATAAAGTGAAAAAATACATTCTCTACCCTTCATGTAGTCTTAAAAATTTTTTTTTTCTTGTAATAATTGAAACACATTGCAGCTTTAACACATTCCAGCCATAAAGAGAGAGAGGCTTCAAAAACAATATTCACTAAATTTCAGCTAAACGACAAATTTTTTGTGGTTTTAAAACACCCAAAAGAAAATCAACCAATAAATAAAAAGAATTCCCAGAAAATTTTTTAAAAAATGGAACTGACTTCAAAAAATTCAGTATAAAGTGAAAAGTAATTTAATATTAAAAACTTAAGAAACCAATTTCTTTGGCACCAATTCAGCAAACTTTCAGTTGCCAATCATATAATAAACAAAAAATCAATTCACAAAATAAATTTTTTATAAGCGTTTTATTTATAAATATTTTGTACCCTTTTGCTCATTTTTTCAAAAAAAAACTTGATATTCAGCTTCCGCTATCCGAAATATAAAAAAAATATCTTTGGAAATCGTTTATATGATATTTTTTTTTTATTATAATAAAGCTATTCAATTTTCAATATGAACTAAATCAGTAGTTATTGGTTGAAATGCGTTAATTGCTGTTGAAATATTGGAATATCATTCAAATTAAAACAAAATACCATATATCTACGCTACTTTTTATGTACATGTCCTAATTAGAAGCCACTTTTAGTTTTAAAATAAATTTTTAGAGGCATTAATAAATCGTTCAACAGTTCAATGTAGTTAAAAAAAAAAACATTTTACCTCCATATACGTCAACAGTTGTTGTGTAACTTAAATAATACATACTAATAAACTTTTACATACAGAAAAACTAAAATTTAATTAACTATTTTTAGAATGTGGACTGTTGTTTCAAAATATTTATTAGGAGTTTAATTATTAAAACTACAATATTTTAGTGACTCTACTTTGTGTCAAACATTGCTTAAAGTACCAATTTTTTCCGAATGCGCAAAGTTAGCTGTTACTTGCAATGCATGTGAAAAAATTCATGAAAATAGGAAAACTGTAATTTCTATTTGTATGTTTCCTTTGAACAAATATTTTCCTTCATTTATCTCTTTTTTTATATGAAAAATTTCATAAAGTCCTAATGTTATGCAATGATTACTATCGGTTCTTAAAATGTATACATTGCACAGAGAATTGGGAACATTCTTTGTAAGTCATAAACACAGTTTTTTTAGGGGTTTTGTAAGAAATATGAAAGTGAGGGAAATATGAAAAAACGATCGGTTTTCTTTTGGTATTAATCTGATGACTGTTATTAAATACAAATTGCACTAATTTATAAATTCCTAAATAAAGAAAAAATTCATAGAATCAGGGACCTGTAAAACGTTAAATTCAATATGTCAACGAATATAGAAGTATAAATTTGTGTATATACATTTAAAGTTGTAAATAAAAAAAAATAAATAAAAAGAAATTTTGGTGCATACATAAAATACTCATTGAAGCATCAGGTTGTTTACTTATTCATTTAAAAATATTATTGAAGTGAATATTAACAGCATCAATAGATCCTCAATAAAATAAAAAATAAAAAAATATATTAAAAAAAAAAAAGAAAAAGTAAATTGGAAATAATAACAGTCTTTGATCATGGACATGAATGAGATACGTAGGAAAAATGAATGACTTTGTCGATTATATGCTAATGGTCAGTCGTCGATTGCAACATATAACCTGAATGAAAAATGTTACATTTCGATGGTAATTTAATTAAAACTAACATCATATACCAACATTATGAAAAAAAAACAAAAAAACTATGTATATTGTATACTGTTGCTGTTAAAGAGAAATCAGTCTAGCTTAGTTAAGGCTTTATTTAATAAAAATAGGAATTTACTAAGAAGTACCCATATTGGACACTTGTGTTTCTTCAAATAATATAGTCAATTCTACTTCGGTTCTGCTTAGGAATGTACACAATTTATTCTCAATCTGCATAAACACAAATAATCGTACTTTCATTTTTATACTTTGAGAGAGTCAATTTTTATTATTATGGATTATTAATTTATTACTATTCCACAAGAGTTTTAATTATTTCTAAGTATCATTATATAGTATTTCGTCTTATATAAAATACAACAAATTCTTTTTATAATTATATTAAGATAGAGGTTTCTGAATGATGACGTGTCTATTATAATCTGAACTATGTTTAAATGAGCAACTAATAAGACTTATTGTAACAAGGATTAATTTTTTCTAATAGGGTTTAAAAGGCTTCCTAAAAATGTTTCTCTGGAAATAAATATTAAAGTCCCTTCTACGGCACATGGACGAATACAAAAAGATGTAATTACGTACAGAAAGGAACATTTGATTTTATGTACCAAATATTTCTGTTAGTAAAATAGTTGCCAATATTAGACAGATTGCCGCTTGACAGTTTCATTATCATTGAACGATTATGCAACAAACGTGTTATAGAATGATCTTCCTGATGACAAACGAACAGACCCAACAACATATGGTGTAGATACTATTATGCATATATTGTGTAGATCCCAGTGTGTGTATCCAGCCAGCAACTATAATGAAATGAAGTTTACAATTTTGTAACGTTTATGAAGCAGCAACAGTAACACATTACTCGTACTAACTCATCAGAGATGATGACGATGTAGATGATGATCATATTATAAAGCTTGTTGATACTCTATCTATGAACATTATATGGTACGTCTGTCCACATAAAAGTGGTTTTATTTTCATGATTATGGTGATGACGCCGGTTTTTGATTGGCTACTCTCGTGGCTTTTCATATTATAGGTATATACATATAATACTATTGTGCTATAGTAGTAAATTCATTGTATTACCGCATATTAACGTTCGAGTTTATTGGTTATGAGAGGTATTTCATTGAACAGAGAACTTAAAACTTTAAATGAATCTCAAATTCTATTATTCCATTTGATCGTTTGTAGTTGTAGCTCAGCAATATATAACGGTTACTTTTATTTGCGATGTTTCTAATCATCACGCTATTTGAACTGCATCAATTTATATTGCAAAGTAATTATTTTATTCATGATGTGTTACCAAGCACATACTATTGAAAATTTTTATAATTTTAATTTACAAAAAATATCAATTTCCACGATATTTTCACGAAGCAGATATAACTTTCAAAGTATGCTTTCTTCGAAACGTATTTAGTAGTAAAAATTAATCCGTAAAACAAGTTTATAAAAACCATGAGAATTTAATATTTCATTATTTTTAAGACAAAATTTTTTATAATTTGTATCAAATATCCATTATATAAGCTATTGAATGAATTATGACAGCTTTCTTTCTTAATTTTCAATTTAAATTTATATTTTTATATGTTTCTATTGCAAAATAATTATTTTATTCATGATATGTTACCAAGAATACCATTGGAAATTAGATAATTTCAATTAATAAAATATAACGTATGTAAATTTCAAATAAATTTCAAAAATTCAT
Organism: Chrysopa pallens; assembly: GCA_020423425.1. NCBI lineage: Eukaryota > Metazoa > Arthropoda > Insecta > Neuroptera > Chrysopidae > Chrysopa > Chrysopa pallens. The sequence goes on along the minus strand of CM035593.1, from coordinate 71,400,939 downwards.
ACTGACGATGACTACATTGTAATCGAAATACGTATTTATAAAAAAAAAAAATAATTTTATTTAGGAAATTAGGGCAAAAAATCGAAATTTATTCGAAAAATCCTAGAATTGTCATTAATAATTATAAAAAACAAGTTCTGTTTTACAGATTTTTAAATTAATATCAATTAATATCATATATTGAAGCAATCATTGAGGTATTACAGAAAACATAAAAATCAATGCATTGCATGACTCTTCGTTATCCAAACAATTGTTACATCCAAATAATTTCTATTAATTAAGATTAAGATCATAACACAGACGAATATTTGAAATTTTTATCAAGACATACGAAGCGTATACTGAAGTATGTGATATATACAATAAGCTGCTTATAAATTCTTTGATTAAAAATAATACTAATAATTATAAACTGGAACATATATTAAATATGATTTGTATGAAACATCTTGTAAAAGAATGTTTTTCTTACACATACATACATATATACGTCATGTTATCCTTTATGACTTACTTGACTTCGATTATGAAAGTGCACATGTAAAAAATATAAGTTAAATAGAATATTTCAACATTTTAAGCATTATAATTCTGCAAATATTCCATTTTACTTAATAGAATTGAAATGAAAACCGTAATCAGAATTTTATTTTAAAACAAGTATGTGTTTATTGTGTATTTCGAATAGTTTGATAATTGTATGGGATCAAATTGTTGACTGTATTACATCAAATGTATTGTTGTAGTTATGTAAAAACATAGGTTAAAACTATTACATAGACTTACCGCAATGGACCTCCGAATAACTTCAATTGAAGCGTCTTTACTTTCCAAGAATTAATTTGAAGTTATTTTTTTAAATATATTAAAATAACAAGATATGAACATTCTAAGTTTCTGAATAAACAAAAAAACGGAAATAATAACTTATGATGTCACTAATTAGTATCTCCAGATAAATTATATATTATACATCGTTTTCAAAAAATAGATAACAAAAAATATTTTACTGATTACAACTCAGTCTTCAACAAATCAAACCTCCAACTTATTAAATGATTATATAAACTAAATATGCACTTAAAGTTTGTTAGTGACTTTAATATTTGCTGCCGTATTACATGCATGTCGACTATAAAAGCAGGCAAATCAGGTTGAATGTGTAAACACTACTCTCGATAAGTCCGATTGACAAAATCGGTATTATTCGCTGGAGCTAGAAAACTTAAATAAAAGAATATATAATTTTCATGGGTAAACTCATGTCTTTATTCTGTACTATAGAATAATTCATTCTATTCGAAAAATAAATTGCAAATAAATTTTTTTTTAAATAAACAACTTTTTGTGTTTTATTTTTATTTACTTTTATATATTTCCGATATATTCACTTTGAAAATATAATATTCGTTATGAAAAATATTAGTAGATATATTTTTCCCGTTTCCAAAGTACCTATTTCAATTGTAAATAAATATTATTTATCGATATTGTATGAAATATGTACAGAATATAGTTGTTGGCAAATTAATTGTTAAGAAAAAACAAAAATTAAAACGTGTGTTGTAAGTTAGAACTAGAAAGTTAAAATCAGAAAAGTTTCCCCGGCAAATTCCTCTAATAGAAAAAAGATACTATTTATAGTATAGAAAAACATTTTTTCCCGAATTTGTTACGACGTTCAGCAAATTATTAATATACCAAAAGACACATTCAAATAATTGAAATAATTTATTGGTACAATTATACATACAAAAATTTGAACAATCTTTGACAATTGTTTTTAATAAAAAAGTTTGTTATATTTTTTTTTAGATCAATGTTTAATTAAGATATTAATATTTAGTTGTACCAATTTAATTATTGAATCTCCAAGCTGTCACTATTTGTCTTTAAATAAATCTCCGTAACAACTTAGGGACGAAAAGTCTTATGACAAGTATTTCTATTCTTTTACAATAAAGTTTATCTTTAGCCGATCAGATGGTTTTGGTACAATGGGTTCCCAAACAATTGTTTGTCGAAAGAAGTTTTTATTCGAAGTACCTTTCTAAATCCATTTCGTTAAAATTGGATTAAATTTTGACTTTATATTAGACATGCCTTACTACTACTGAAACTATTTTAAAATGGCCATGAAATCAACAAGTATTATTTTTATTGGCTACGTTTTAGATCAGTGCAAGAAAGACCTAATCTTCAATTTAAGCTACTTCAATAATCTCAAAAGCACAAAAGTAAGTCTAAAATTTGTAACTCTAAAAGATATTGAGTCTACAAACAAATTTTTTAACACAAATAGATACTTTGTATAGGTAGAATCGCCTAATACTGCCCGTCATCAAGGTAAATTAAAAACGAAAAAAGAAAGCTTGTTGATACGTGATATATTTCATATATTCAAAATCAGTCACCTCTTCAATAGACAACTTAATACACTCTAAGTACATTCGCGAAAAGCACCCTTCGTATCTTTAACTTTAATTTATTACAGATTATTATGAATTTGCATGAATAATGTTCTTCTAAAGTACATTATTTTCACCGTACCATCCAAAATAAATTCTAGCGAGTCATAAAAATTTTAACTAGATAATGATTTATAATAGATAATACAATTTTTATTGGATTAAAATAATACTAATAATAATTAATTTGAAAATAACATAAATTTTTACTTTATTTAATCGTTAGTTAATATATAATATATATATAATAATATACATTTAATTGTACGGTATTAATTAGTTAATTATAATATATATTAATATCTATAATGCGTGATTTATTTATCATTAATAGATTTCCAATTACTTTATATAATAATATATAATATTATATTCTAATATCCTATGTGATTAAGTAAAATAAGACATTAAAAACTGATTTCAAACATTTGATCATAATATACCTACAACATATATAGCAAATTATCACGAATTGATTTTATAATATTCAACACGCAATAGAATAATAATAATGCTTTGTGTACTAATTTCAAATAGACTATTTGTTTAATCATTATAGGTAATATATGATGTTATGGATGTTATATAAATTTGTATTTAGCATTAACATTTTTTCCCCATCAATTTCTTGATTGGTATAGTAAAGAAAATACATATTTATTTTAGACATCCATCAATATAAATATGAAATATTACAAGGTGGGTATTTGTCTTCAACAAAACCAATAATAATAATCATAATCTATACGTTTTAATACATTTTTTTATTATTATCGAATTTTCTCATCAAGGCAAATGAGCAATGGGTTTTGTAATGATGATGAAAAATTTTTTCAATAGTTGTACGAAATGTGGATCATGAATAAAATATGTTGATAATATTTTGCATTTTTGAGAAAGTTTACAAAACAAAATTAAAGTTTTTGAAATTGTGATAACATTCTCACATAGGTGGTCTTACCATATTAAAAGTAGCTGCACCAGAATACTATTCTTTCGGTTTCTTGAGGAAAACTAAATTCCACCAATCATAAAAAAAAATTTTAAGCAATACTAGCTCGGAATGTCATTGGTATTGCTTTCAGCAGCCACCTGCTGCGAATATTGTGGACCATAAAATATGTACCATTTTTTTGCCCGTTCTACTTAATCTGAAGTGAGTGCTCCGTAGTAAACAGTTTTTTGTATTTGTTGCTTGTCTGTGGCTAGCATATCTAGAGTTTTTTTTATCTCTAGGCTTATTAAATGTGAATAACTCTGGATAACATGACAGGCTCAAAAACAGTTCCACGCTTTGCTGATTCATGAATGACTTTTTGTCCTCGTAGTTACGTCAAAACATGAGATCTCTCCCCAATTTTTAAAATTTGAGACATTTTTTATGGAAGTTAAATTAATTGCAATACGTCTTATGATTCAATTTTTATAAATATTTCATTATAAAAATTATCAGACTATTTCACATTGATTACAAAAAACCATATCTTTCCACTATGAAAAAAAAAAAGTATTTTTTCCGATTTACCTTATAAAACAAACCAAAAAATAAATTTCTTATTTCCCCTCAAATGCTAAAAAACATCTCTCTATCATATCGAACATATTTAATTGTCATTTATTTAATCGTTAAATATTTTCCGTATAAAATCCCCATAAGAGAAATTTTTCCCAGTATCTGTTCCAAAATTACACGTGTGCATAAACTAAATGTTTGTGTTTTTTTTAGCGCGGACACTAATTCACAAAGAATGACGACACTGACTCCCTATTGTGTTACTTAATCATCCAAAATTTACTCGTAAACATATAGTTTCAGTCTTCCATAGTAACCTTCAAAATTAGAAAATTCTCTTATATGATTATTACTCGTTGAATTTTAGGCAATTTTTTAAACTACCTTATATATATCTTCTTATTTACATATTGATGTCAAAAATATGAACAGATCAAACTTTTAAGGAAGAGACTATTAAAATAATAAAATATATTTCATTTGCTACCTCTCGCTTATCAAAATGAAATTACAGTGAAATGAAAGATTATAATTTTCAATGTATATTATTAAATTCAAATCATTTTATCTGGATTACCACAATGACACCAATAAGAATAATTGTTGCCATTGAATTATATTAAAATATTAGTCCCATTAGTATTTCGTGATCAAGTTCAGATGTCGCCTACCATATCGTGACAGAGGAATTTTTATATATTATTAATATTTTATTATGAATTATTATAATGAACAACATACACAACAATGTCGCGCCATTACAATATGTAATATGTAATATGTAAGTTCATGTTCCTCTTATCACATGTTTGAGTGTGTTTAATCAAAATTCACCTCCATTATGTTAAGGAAGTGGTCACATCCTGATGTTGGTACTTCATCAAGAAATGAAGTAAGTAAAACTATAATGTATATAGTTGGTATTGCGGTAGAGAGGGTTTTGTTTCATTTTCGTAGGAAATGTATATCCTGTTCCTGATAAAAATGTATTTAAAATATATACATATAAAACATAGAGAATATTCAGAACACTTACTAATGCCAGTAAAAGATGATAATAGTGGCTTATAAAACGTTATTTCCGTAATTAAAATATTCGGCACATATGTGATACTTATATAGTTTTTAAAATATTTTTATTTTACAAAAAACTATTATTGATTGGTTAAATTAAATAATTGAACCATAATTTCAAATTATTTAGAAATGGATCAATATATGCTAAAGATATCATAAGCTTAATTATACTAAAAAAAATGAAACTAGAAATGAAATTCAAATAATTAAAAATTTTGTAACTTATAAGGTTTTATAAGAAATAATAATTTCAATAGATTTTAAGATATTTTGAAATAAGCTTCTTAGCCAGTTAAAGAGAACCTGCTATGTTTTGTCTTTAAAGTTTATTGCGAGAATATTGTAGAATATCTTATAAATAGTTATAAAATTTTCATTTAGACTAACTCTATTCGTTCTTAATAAGCTCATCTCTAATAAAAGTAAAAAAAAAAATGAAAGTTTAAGTGTGGTATAAATTTTGAAATATCGATGGATCACTGTTCATTTTTTACTCCATCTTCTATCAATTTCAAGCTTCTTGTTTTTATAAAGCCCACAAATAAAGCAGTCATTTTGTTGCTTAAACAATGTAAACAATAGACTTTAAATTGTATCGTATCAAAATAAAAGTAACTTATATAGAGCAAGAGTAAACAATAGAATTGTGGAATTAAAAATATGAAAAACAAAGAAAATACTTATAATTTATATTGAAAACAAATATTTCACATAAATAAGTACGTATATATTACTTTTTAAATGCACACGGAGTAATTTTATTACTCAGTTGATTTTAATAAACAACAACACTTCATGTGGTTACATGAGCTCATTGTAAATGTACCTTTCAGAACTGTCCATATCCAATTCACATAAACTCTAACAGTTCAGGAACTCAACTCATCAATCAGTTTTTGAAACTTCAGTGTTGAAACATACATATTCAATTTAATACCATTTATGATTTTAAAGAAAATATACATTTGAATATTTCATTTTTGAATAAATAAGGCAGCCTATACGCCAATGCAAAGCAATTGAGACGACCGACTCGAGCAACTAGTTGATCTATAAGGGTTTCGTAGAAGCATTGGCACTGGTGTAATCCACCTGATGACTGTTTGTTAAAACATTGATCTCATAAAACTAGTTGCTTGAGTCGATCGTGTGAGTTACGTTTTCGAGTTAGTTAGTGTAAAATATAAAATGTGAGTTTAATTTTCTGAATAAACTAAATCGGTTGATTGGGTCCAATGGATCCATGAACCAACTTTAAATTATAAAAGATAGAAGAAAAAATACAAAAAATGTGTATTTTTTTTAAACAAACAATTTTTGTTTTAGTAAAATGTTTGAGTTTTCCACAATAAACACCTATAGTAATAATAAGACATATTATTATTATACATATATACACATATAACTGTATTGACTGGATATTTATAGTATTTAATGAATGTTTAGTAACTAAACAATTAACACTGTAAGTTGTTATATTCACTTCTTTATATTAAATCCTGTGTATTTTGAACGATTTAATTACCATTGATTTTGAATTTAATTAATATATTTATGACAACATACATTGATAGTATTGCTGTGATATAAATACTGGATATATTAAATTAAAACTATAACTTTAATTAAATCTGTAATACAAATTCTGTAATAACAAGTGAATATCTATTTCTGATCGTTTCATTGCATTTTAAAAGAAATAATTATTCTCCCTGTATCAACTTATAAGACGTATATACTGCAAACAATAACTAGTATTATAAACCATATAATAAGTTGCTTTATTGCAAAAAAGCAACAAATAATAAGAAAGAAATATGACACCAGCATGACTATCATATCTTCTTTACCAGTAGAGAGGTATTCAAGGACCACTTGTAGATGCTGTCGTAGTGGTTCTGTAGCATTCATATTATATTTTATGAGTATGTATATTATAGTAGAAGGGAAAAAAAACACAAGAGTTGATCTCTATTCTCTATGTGTTTGATTCCTATTTCAATATAATATACGTTGTTGCATGATTGCATGTAGTACATGTGAATTCTAAAGGAGTTATACGGATATATAAAAAGAGTTCAGAACGTTAACTTGATATCGAAAATTATAGACTTTAAAAATATTCTATTGGAGTACAATGTTAAAGATGTTTGTCAACCTAACTTGCAAAAATACGGAATCAATTTTATGAATTTCCATTAAATATTTGTGCAATTTTGCATAATGGTTCAATCATTCATCATCAATCAATTTTCTTTACGGAGACACAGTCTACTTTTTTATTTTAATACCTCTCAAAGGTCTCTTAATTTTCCATTCCATTTCGATGCCATGAGAAAACAACAGTTGGTCTTAAATTATATAAGATAAAATGTACGAAATTAATATTTCTACCTAATATCTAAATTTCAACTAATTCGATCAAGCCAGCCATAGACGCTAGTATTAAAGGGAGGTATATGCCTGGCAAATAGGCTCCTGTCTATTTATCTGACCAATATAATTCGTGACTTGCTAACTGGTTAGCTCTTCATTTATTTCGAGACAGTACACCTACATCTTACAATTTTTATTCTCAGTAGAGAATTGTATTATACACTTCGCAACATAAATTCTTGTGGCGATTTTGAGAATACAAGTCGTAAGTTTACTAAGCTTCGGACATTACAGTCAACGACAGCAATCTGAGTTACTCATATCGGCTTGGGAGATAATATTTTCGCTAATAAGTATTTTCACCAAAATGTTTATATCTTATGCAGTTCATTCGATTTTGATAAAATTTTGTTATTAAATAAAATTAACATAAATTATTTAAAAAAAGAAATGAAGAAAGTTTGTGACATGGATATTTTCTGGCATTACAAACTTTAGACTCAAACTGATATACTCTGGTATATTCTATAGATGTAAAGTATAATTATTTATTGAATAATAAATAATACCAGTTTTACCCACAAATACGCAAATAGAAAAAGTAAAGATAAGTAACGGAAATGTACTATTTAGATAATTTTATGAGCACATATACCAAAATCTTGTTTGAGCGGCATATTTATATACTCGGGCATATTTATTTATGTTGAGAATAAAAATATAATTATTTAAAATGCATACAGGTACAAAAATGAGGGTTAATTTTGTAAGTCTATGTATGCACTATAAAAATTATGCGAATATCCGTCATCTTTCTTGGAATATGCTTGTTGTTTCGATGCAAAGGAAAGCATTGAAATGAGAAACAAATATCTATTGAATAAATGGTTAAATGAAGACAGTATCATTTTACAGTATGTGTAAGTAATTTGAATGCAACTGAAATTGTATTCACTTTTAAATAAAACAGATTTGTTGAAACGTACCATCATCAGTGATACTTGCGCTAGCTTCGGAATATTAACCCAAATCTTCCAAAATACATGGAATTAATTTTAAACAGATACAATTTTATTGTAACGATTTATGTATATCATTACTTTTTGGAAAATTATGTTTTGGTATTAAAAATCAAAAATTTTGTGGTGATTTCCTGGCTAGAGATTAACCAATTTTAAACGCTCACCAACTTAAAATTTATGCATTTTCATGCTCTTCTATGAGGAAATAAATAAAAATTATTTTAAAAATGTCTATCCGTATATATTCAAGCATTATGATCCTTTTATAATTGATTAAGTTTCCATCTTAAAGACATCTCCATCTCAGCTGTCCAAATTTATCGAATGTATTTAGTGTATGGCATAACTGAAGCATTCTGTACAATGACTGTATGTTATACTGCATGTGTATGATACAAAATACAGGGAACACACACGTAACGTGTAAAACGTGCCTCAAGGATACAAAATTGTTGGTCACGTTTTTTATATGAAAATTAATGTCAATTTTTTTTTTTTTTTTTTTTTATTTTGTAAAAGATAGATAACATGTAAGATAAATATATGTTACCTAATACTTCCTCTATCCTGTTTTATGAAGAAGAAAAAAATTTCTTTTACATTTTCACATTAAAAAGGAATGGTACCGTATATATAGATATATAACATAAGTGTATATATGGATCAACCATCGATATATGTATGTTAAGAATATTATTATTATAGTTTAAGGCGCTTAAAACAAAAAATTATTTTATGTTTTCTCTTATAAGAAATTAGGATATTTTATTTTTTAATAGTACGGATGTTTGTGGAAGCAACAGAGAGAAAATATCTACATTTAAACATGAAAAAGTTGCGCAGTAAAAAATTTGTATAGGAGACAAAAACGGTATGTATAAAAAATTTGTGTGTATTAATTTGTCATTTTTCTTTTTTTACATAATTTTTTTATAATTATACAAAATGATTATTGAAGTATCGAGACAGAAATTTCAATAAATGAAGTAAAATAATTGAATAATATTAATAAGCGTTAATTATTTCATGATTTTAAATCATTTACTGAACCTCCATATTGAAACACAAATAATGATTTAATATTCAGTTAAAAATTTTTTAATATGAATAAAAATATGGTATAAGTTATACTTTTCAAATGTTTAACAAAATAAAGTTAACCAACGAGATTTTTTGATATTACATAATGAATACTAATAATATTCAGTTTTTACTTCACACTGAAAGCGCTTTAAAATGTCGCTTAGCATGTTTACGAATCAGAGCGACGATTTATTGACTATTTACAACAATTAATTTATTGTTTAAACAATCGTAGTTTTTCAACTCTCAGGTAGTTCTGTTTTAAAATTTATCTGTAGAAGATTTTTTTTCTATAATAATACTAATAATAATAGTAAGTGTGTTTGCGTGTAGAAGAAACATTTAAACAGTTGATTGGCGTAATCAGTCCTTACTGTCGTCACTTTACAATTCCGTTTTACAAATGTAATAATCGTAACTGTTAATTATATACGCTATGAGAATTATTTATTACAGTCATAATTTACAGGTTTTTTTTTTTTTATACATACAAAAAAAATTTAGATGCCACTATACCACGCAATAAGAAACAATTTTCTTGTCTGTTAAACAAATTTTTACCTTTCATGAATTTTATTACTTAAATTATTGTTTTTATTACACATTTTAAAAATACAAATTATTTCTTTCTATGTTGCAGTAAATGGTGATTTTTTTTTTCTTTTTAATTTCAATATTTATGTGATAATTAGTTTTAATAGCTTTACACAACGACAATGAAATAAATATGTAGTAGATGTCTGTCTATTGATTTTAAGTATTTGTAGTAAAAAAAAAATCTCTTAAATACATTTTAATGTGTCACGCACAAGAAGAAAAAAAAATGATACCATAATTTTATAGTGTATAAATTGTAAGGTGTAAGGTGTAAAGGTTTTAAAATTATTTAACTAATAACAAATTGATTGCATTAATTTTTTTTAAATATTTATCTTTAAGTTATGTTCTTCAATCTTTTTGGTACGACTAGGTACAAGATGTGGGGTTAATTTTAATAAATGAAAATGAAATTTTAAATTCGATTCATTCAAGCAAAATTCTGAAAAACAACAAATATTTTTTAAAAATCAACCATATTTGCTGCACTCAATTTCAATTTCTGATCAAAATATAAGTCACAGGTATTGTTTTGTCCTATATGCAATGAACCCATTAAAGTGCATTAGACAACTTTTCATAATTTTTCAATAAAGTAAGCCATATTTCAAGGATATTAAATTCGTCCAAATCTTATTTATTTTATTCCAATAGCCGGGAATTTTGACTTAAAACAATGGCTATTTTAAGATTTATTAATAATATATGAGTTTTCCAAATGATCCGTTTTAAATACCTTTGGTAAATGCGCAAATATTTATTTAAGAAAATTTTTATGTTTTTACATATTTACGAAAATAGCTGCCATTAGCAGATCAAAATTAAAATATTTACTTGGAAATTCAAAGGACAAAATCAACAACGAAAAACTGGGAGTAATTAATTGCATTAGATGTTCAAATCACTCGAAGAAATATATACGAAAAGTAGACGATGCATTAGTATCAGGTTCAAAGAAAACTTGTTTAGCGAATATTATTAATTAATAATGCGGCAGGCTAAATTACTATTCGATTTGCTAGCGCCAACGCTAGGTAGGTTTATTAGCAAACGACCAACTGTCGGTTGCTAATAAACCTTCCGGATAAGTTTGAGATAGCTATGTAAGGATTTCACCTACTACAAAATTATTTATACCCTTCTCTGCCGAACATTGTGCCTACGGTCTTGATAAAGAACATATAGAAAATAAATTATATAGTCAAAAATATACACACACACACTAATTCATTGATTTTATTATACAGTAATTGAATGTTCGTTTTCTAATTAAAAGTAATAATGCCCATGGTGCCATATTGTACTATACTTACAACAAACCCAATCAAGTTTATAGGTATGTCGGTGGTACTCACTCACTAAAATACTCACTTTCATATGGTTGATTTCAAAGTATACTTTTGCCTACTGTTTTCCCTTGTGTTTGGTGATAGGTACACACACACTTATGTGATGAATTACAAAAGTTTTCTTTCAGTATAAAACAATTTTAATTACCTGCTGCTAGTGAAAAGAAAATGTTGCATTGACGTTGGTGAAATGTTTCGGTGGATTCGAGGTTTGTGTTGTTTGTGGGTGGTAAACATACTTGACACTAAAAACACTCACTATATACCTATATTATGTATGTAACAATGTATGTGGATAAGACTGTAGGTTTGGTTATGTGTCCTACAGCAATAGTTGACTAAGGATACATACCATGAAGCTGGAAAAACAAACGTTGTCAGTCCTTCATTTAGCAAACCACACATATTATCAACTAACAAAAACCGTAATATACTCAATATAGTGTATTTAGATATTGTGTAACTTCAACTTGTTTCAAAAACCTGATGCTGTTCGTTCGTGTGTTTACTGAATAAATATTGTGTGAAAACACCTTTTTGATGATTTTATACTTTATTTAGGAGTCAACGAAATTGTTTTCAAACTTATAAACATTATATAATACATGATAAGTTTAAAAAATATAAAATATAAAAATCGTTATTAATAATTATATGACTGTCTGAATTACTCTTAAAATGTATCAGAGGGATAAAAAATCTGTGGTTTTTTTTTTTTAATAAGCCATAATTATATAACTACTAATTCTGTAAATTGTAGATCTAATTCAGAAGTAAATTAAAAGTATATTAATAATACGTACACAAAATTTGATTGAAAAACTGATTTTGGGTAGTACATTCGCTTACTACTATAGTAAAAGAAAGTATTGGAATCCTGTCAAAATATCTGATCTGTCAAAATATCTTCAAATTACCTTTAGTTGTGCCTCGAAGTTTTTGGATAAAATCGGGTCTCCCAACATATATTTACTTTTATGATCGTGTAGCGTAATTTCCTTTCAAGCCCCACCATGTCGTATTTAGTAATATTGGCAATGCCCTCCACGGATCACTCAGCCCAAAAATTTGATAACCTGATGTTTGATTTGGAAAAAATTTAAATGAAATGCTTACGACACTTCCTCTGAATGAGATGTGTTAAGCAATATATCGCTACAGTATAAGTATAAAACTAGGAAAAATATTCTTAACAATGAGCCGAAATCTGTGAATTAAAAACTCAATCTTCAGTTCTTATAATTAACTAATGACAGAATATTAACAGCAAAGTTTTACAAAATTAAGAAAACCCTGTTTTGCAGCTACATCCTTAAAAATCACTTGTTATTTTTGTAGACGCACGCACCACCTATTGTAATTATAATTTTTATTTCAATTCAATGCTATTAGTTTAATATATTGAATTGCCTAGTACCTATTTAATTATTTTATACCACCTCATACATACTTTTATTTAAGTTTGAGTTTATTTTATTAGTTTTTCACATGTTTTATTCATATAACAATAACGATTTTCATTAATTCACCAAACAAGTTTCAAATTGTCTATAAACTTGATGATGTTTATTAAAATCTTATTTCCGTTTTTAAAAACTGTTATATTTAATGCTATTCAATATAAATTATATAATATAATTTGGCTACACCAAGACTGTATTAATAAATTTGTCACTCTCTCAAAAACAACAATTTCTTACCTACTTAGAGAACAATAGCTTCATTCTATAACATTTTAATGTCAATATAATAATAAACATAAGATAGAAGTGGAAAATTTTATGTTTAACGGACGTTAAAAGGTAGAGAGAGGTTCTTAACACGGCCCGTAAATTTTGTTTCCATATATCACCACGTATAATTAAAAAAATTACAAAATTTATGATAATAATAGTCCTTTATAAAATTCACAATTTTTGTGGCAAATGTAAATGATTTGAGTAAAATTTAAGTAACAAATATTGAAAATATAAATTAATAAAAAAAAAACCGAATTTGAATGTTGTACTAAGATTGCTAGGCACTGAATGTGTTGTGATGATATCGTTCGAAGATTGACATCACATATTCGAAAACCTCAACCGCTGACACAGTTGTATATGGGAAACTTTTGAAATATATGAATACAGAAAATTTAGAAAGAACTTTAAAAACTAATTAAGCCGAGAATGGAAAAATACTTACAAAAAGTTAATTATTACATTTTAACATGTATGTACAAATTAAAAAGGAATTGTTTGTAGAAATTCATAGTAATGAAACATTAGATTCGTAATATCCATCTATTTTTTGGTAATATATTAATTTAAGCCTCGATAACATGTCAAAAGTAAATATGATTATCAATTTTCATAGGCAGTTTGGTCACTATAAAATCAAAAGTAATTTATCCATCATTGGAATTGAAGTATGATATTGCCCTGCGAATTAGATATTCCACGCTATCCCCACGCTGTTGAATGTTTCAAGTGGTCTAGATTAAGTAGATGGGAGAATTCGTTGTTGAACAAATATAATGTGGATGAAGAGTATTGACTTTCGTATAAAAGACGAGTAGGCAAACTACTGTACCCAGGGCTTGAGTAAATACATTACGTAATGTAAAATCTGGTAAATCCGCGTGCCTAAATTACTGAGCAAAAAAATAAATAAATAAAATAACTTTATAAAAGATAGTAAATATGGAACAGAATCATGATATTAATAGGTTTTATGTATTCTGATGTGCATAAGGATCTGGATGACGGACGGACTGTCAGAGGGACGGAAATGGGTTAGTTTTGAAAATGGACGAATCTGCGCTTGCCGCTAAGTATAATTTTTGTAGAGTAAAAAATAATTAATAGGTCAGGCCTAATACAATTTTCTAATACACCAATGAAGAATCTATTATATATATATGTTTTGTATATGGAAGTTATATGCACGTTTATACCATACGATATATTAAGAAATATCCCCTTTTAAAAGTATTATATAATACAATCAATTTGAAAAAAGAAAAACATGAAAAATCAAATTAACAAAATATGCCTATACAGAGAATATATATATCCATCCAATGAGTAAGTTTTATTCCAAACAAACTCCTCATGCAACGAGTAAATTGAACTAACTGATGATGAGTAGTAGTATATTCTACTTGTATAAATATATATATATATATATATATATATATATATATATATATATATATATATATATATATATATATATATATATATATATATATATATATATATATATATATATATATATATATATATATATATATATATATATATATACTGTACAACTTAGTAAGTATAAAGAAAAGAATAATAATTGCAGATATTTTATATGTCTTTATATAACTTATGGTTGAAAGAAAACTTTTTGAAAACTACCTAGTAGTAGAATCGTTGTAGTAATTGTAAATATATATATATACAGATAGATTGTTGTACTGTATTCTGTATTTTAAAATGCAATTAAAGTTTTAGTAAATGGCAGGAAATGCAGCCCCAACCTTCTCCGACTATACTAGAAAACTTCTTCACCAGTAATATGAAACATACATATATACAGACATTACTAGTCCCGTCAGACAGTATGATGCTATTTCAAATTTTCAGCAATCTGCAATTGCTCTGCAATATTCTATTTATATACAAAGTCATTTCTATATATTTGTACAGGAGAACTAATGTCAAAGTGTAATATATAATCAGTGACTGAAGAATTTCATTGTCAAATCAAAGATAATATAGCGGATAGTGTAAAATTATATTGAATGAAAAAACTATTCTTTTTATCAATTAAAAATGTTATTTGTAACAATTTAATACTTTTATTATAATCTAATCTAATATACTAATTAATTCATTGCTTTATTATAAATAATAATAAATGTTGATAATAAAAGGTGGGTTCATGGAATTACTTATATTTCTGTTTGTCTGTCCATTTGTCGTCGAGATAACTCACAAATGAAATGAGAGAGCGGGCCGAAATACTAGTGTTGTGTTCGAAAATAAAAAATACGATCAATTTTGTGAATAATCCAAGTCGCACCATTCACTTGTGAGATATAACTATTTGTATTTTGTCGAAATTGTTTATTCTGGATTTTGAGGGTAAATTTGCAAACAAATGAAAATAGGTTCTCGCATTTAACAGCAAAAGTCTATATAATTGAAATGTTGAAAATGTGAATTTTTCCATCTCTTAATCGGTGCAGAGATTCCGTACATATATCTGTTTAAGTGAACATATTTAAACAGTACCAGGAACTTTCATCTCCATTATTAGCAGTGTATTTAAAATACAATTCGACGAATGTTACTGTACATTCAATATTGTAAAACTTCCGTGATAGTTGAGATTTCGAATTGTGGTGGTTGTAACAGCATCTCCATCTTATTTGTACTCCTAAACTATTAAATGTGATAGAAACAAAATATGAATACAAAAGTTCACCAATATATTATTATTGTAATGTACTAAGAAAATCATCAAACCAAATCGGAAATCAGTGAGTTAAACTTTCTCATATCATATATAGAGTAAATTATTTTTGATTTATGAAACGAATAAAGTGAATTGCACAAAAATTTGATATACATATAAACTTCTATGTTTAATATAGACAAAAAATGTATTAAAATTAAAAGATTCAATGCATGACGTCTGCAATAATTTTAATAGTTGTGTATGATTTTATTTACACATCATATAAACAGGGTCGCTCCAAAAACTTCATTTAGAAAGACATTAAGTAATTTATTTATATATTTTATTATTGTCTACTAGCGGATACTCGCAACTTTGGACTCACCAGGTTTATAATTTGAGTAATTGCTAATGGTCGTGACTCTATAAGGAAAAATTAAAATTTCAAAAGCATTACATATATTTTCTATTGTATCCCAAAAAGTTTGAGACATACAAACGTAGGTATGCGTCCCAAAATGTGGCCCAAAATATTTTCCTGGCATCGATAGTAGAAAATGTTTCCCGGTTACTTGCAAAACCCTTTAAACAGCAAACAATTTGAGTGGTACATCATTAAGGCTATGCTGAAAAAAATCGGACACCTATGTATTAGAATTAGTTTAAAAATTTGATAAATAACAGTTTTAATAACAATACACAATTTAACAATAATACAATAAAAAGTATAAATAATTTTATTTTTGTTGAAAAAATAATTTTTGTAAAATAATGTGTCTGAAGACATATTGTTTTAAAAGAATTGACATGTGTTTTTGAAGTTTTAATACAAAGTTTTGTACCATCATAAGAACGACAGTAACCTGTTATTATGAAATAACACAAAATACAGAGAATTCGAAAATATTGAGAACATATTTTTAGTTTTATATATTGTTCATTTATAATGTAATAAAATAGATGGTGTAACTTAAATGAATACAAACGATCGCTGACACGAATATGTGTTTATATAATACTAGATACAAGTTTTCGGGCTCCAACCAACAAGTCTTCGACATTCAGTCTTAATAACAGCTACGCTCATCTGGTATGCAAGGAAATCCTTCAGCCAAACACAATATCACTTTCTGTCTCTTTCTGTACTTTAACTTGAAATCTCATTTCGGCCGCTAGTTTATTATTTTTATTTTTAACAAAATTCAAAAAAAAGTATAACAAAACAAGATTAAGAGCAATTAGGTACCTCCAATTTTTACCGAATTTGTATAAAAATAAAATCGAATTTATGATATATTGACTAAAATTATCTATTTGACTAAAATTGTATCAAAATTATTGATTAATGCTATGCCATTCTGGAGTATACTTATTCATAGACATGAAAATTCATAAAAATCAGTTCAGGCGATAATAAAGAGTCACATACATAAGGTCAGAAGTAATATAGATTTTCCTTTGACAAAATCATGTCAGCATAAACCTGTATAAAATATTACAATTTGTATTTGTATAATAATAATAATTCATTAATTTGCATATATTGATTTTCTGAATATTTTTTTATAATTAGCTACTGCTGAAAATTTTCGTTCTCTCAGTTCGACAAAATACATTGAGATAAACCGTGTTTAACCCTTAAAAAGTCACTCCCTTTCACTTCCCGACCTGAGATTGCCCGTAAATTATTTTTTCTTTCATTTTTGTTATATTCTCTTCCGTTTCCAATGGGCTTACTTCTGCAGTAATTTTTGTTGTTGTTTCAAAAACTATCGATCCTGGTTTATAGGGATTAAATACATCAACATTTTCAGTTTCAAGTTTCTTTCGAAACTTGACTATTAGATCTTTAAAAAAGCTTCTAAGTATTAAAATTTATTTACACACTCGCATGAGCATTAAAATTTTAAGAATTTCCCGTAAAGTTATTTTCTCTACAAGCAATAATAGTATACTACTACATCACGATAATAATGAAACAAGACTCATTTATTTGTCCAATATAACAAATATAACACATATATATGTGTGGATAGAATTTTGAAATAATAATTAAAGTTGTTTAAATGATGAGTAAAATTCTTCATCAAACTCGAGTGTTATAAACGTGATTCAAGTGTTACAATTATTCATCATCAAATAATACTCTTCTCATCATACACCACGCTGATGATGCCTTAACATGGCTACCATTCTCTCTCTGTATCAGTACATATATATAAATGCATTTTACATTACAATGCCAACCAGTCTGTTACAATTTTGTTATTATAATTATTATTATGATTATTAAATGCACATTATTAACTAACGAATTTATGGTTACTCTATAAGATGTTACAGAACTGGACGCTACTTTTTCAGAAAAATTTACTAGCTCGAGGAAATAAATTAAGGATAATGAGCTACATAATAAGTTTTACCGCACCTTCATATGCTCCAATACTTTATCTTCGAATTGCAAAACAGTGAGTAAGAAATTTATTAAGAAAATTAAAAAATTAATTTTAAAGAAAATCGACATGTTTTAAGCAAAATCTTTGTTCTTATTTTGAAATCAGTACAAACTTGAAGCAAAACGTCTCCGTTATAAAAAAATGAATAACGCTGCAAGAATTTTATCTATTAACAATTAATGTAAGAATGATGTTTCAATTTTCTTCACTCTCATCAAGAAAGTTAAAAAATCTTTTATATTTCAAATTGTTTATAAGGTGTAATGTAAACATGAAGCCGTTGGTGGATTCAAAGGTCATCGATTATTTTAAAATAGCGGCTCCAACAAAAATTAAACAAAATTAAATGTTCTGTAAATTTTCAATAAAACAAATATAGAATGTAACCGCAATCGAAAACTATTATGTATCAATCGTTAAATATGACTCGAATATCCGGTAACTTTTCGGAATTCGAGCTATTCACTCGTATCCTTGTAAGAGGACTTATATAGATTATAAAAAGCCAGTAATCAGTTTTCAGTATAAATTAATATTCTACAACACAATATACTCCTGGTTTGTGAATAATATATTTGAAACTTATAATTGTAACGTAAGAAATTGACCACTCATTAGTACAGAAATTGTTATCAAGACATCTTACTTGAAAAGAGTGGATTTTAAATATAGGAAATGCAGTTATGAAACATCTTGTATTTTGTCCAGTAGTTCTCATCAACAAATCACGTTGTATTTTCTATGTCATATTATTGTTATTTTAATTAATTGATCAATTAAATGAACAAAATTTTGTTGTATTAATTAAAATTTAATTATAACAAATGAATTTACATTCACAATAATTCTTTCTATAGTAATTTTTAAATTTTTGTTAGATTCAAGATTATTGATAGATTGTAATACATAAACTTTAAGTAAAATATGGATAAGAAATTCGCATAAATTGGAGGTCGCATTATATTAACAATCGACAAATTAACTCAAGTTACACCATATAAGGATTTGGTAGAAATATATATTATAATTTGATCTAATGTTCCCCTAGCTTTTAGACTGTGGTATTCTTTACGATACTCCGAATGTAAGCATTTGTTATGTTTAAGAAAAAAATTAATATGCATCCGAGGACTTCTTCGAGGACTACTTATCAGTTAACTCAATAAAAAGTATAAGAAAACCATGTTCCGATATATAAAACAAACCAGTATTAACTAACAGTGTTAAATATTTAAATTCTAGGCAAATGGTTGAGTATCAATATTTTAACTTCTATATCATTATTATCAATAATACAATACACTAAATACGTAGTCAGTACAGTCATAGATACATTTGTTAATTAGATGAAGTTGCGCTGAAATTGAAACTAAGCGTCTACCGAAAAAATTTTCAAACTAAACTTATTTTAAGACACGAACATTATTTTATTTTTTAAACACTGTTGTCAAGAACTAATAAGACCAAATTGATTGATTTTAATGATTCAAACACACTGAAAATTTATCGATTCTTTGATTTATTAATTCAAACTAAAAAAAATAGAATAAATAATCAAAATATCAGCTACATATTTCTTTTCCTGTTGATCTTGCTGGTGGAAAAATCAACGAAACTGGGCCAACGAAGTGATTTTATGAACACCTGGAGAAAATTTTATAAGTGTCTTCTATATTTTTTAGCGTTAAAAACTTTACACTAAATTTAATACACCCTCCAATATATTCGTAAATATGCTGGACAAAATTTCAATAAAAGTAAAATAAAAAAAAAGTTACCAACCAGTGTTTTATTTTTATTAAACATAATTTTTTTAAATTTCAATGATACAATAAATTTTGACGAATCCAATCCGTGTATTTTGTCACATCAGTAAATATACAACATTTGCTGTACGGGGCATCAAATGGTTCCCATTCAGAGCAAACTATACCAATTTGTACAAAAATATTTTCAATTGGCAATACGACTGCACCACCACTATCACCGTTATCGGTGAGTGTTTTACGACTGTTTTTAGGTACGAGAGAGCAAATTTTATTAAAATCTGAATTTAAAAACCAAGGACACGTTGAAATGTTCACATGACCACTTTGTAAATAACCATGATACATTTTAGATTCATTTTCACCCCAACCAAGGATAACAGCGTCTCTAGCGGTTGCATTATATGCAGTATTAGGAATATTTACTGGCACTCCATATTTATTTGGAATATTGTTTTCTAATTTTATTAATGCTATATCATGTCTTAATGAAGGCTCTGCGAAATTTTCATGGATTACAATTTTTGTTAATTTTACTGAATATTTTGATTTTTCGAATATATTATTACTTCCAAATGTAGCTTTCAGTTCGTCGACCTTAAAAAAAAAAAATAAAGATAAAATATATATTTTATTTTTTAAATGATTTTATTTCTTTTTTATGTGCAGATAAAAAGATAGATGTTCAATATTCTTTGATTATCGATTTGGCTAACTAATTACCTAGCCCTGTTTGTGTACACTCACCAAAAAAGGGCCCACACCTTATTTCAAAGAAAGGCTTACAACATAATTAAAATAAATTTAAAAGACACTGTCAATAGTAGACATAGAACTTTCGGCTTGATTACGATATCCGTGGTGCATCGATTTTTTGATGGATTTTGGCAAAACAAGCCAAAATAATACGAAAATGAAGAATACTAATTTTCGAGTTCTCGTCTATTTTTCGAGTTGTACATGGGTAGATTAATCACAGGTTAAACGTGGGGGAAAAAAACCAACCCGTAAGTCGAAAATGGCGTACATATATTTTAAATAATTGTATTAAATATACAGGTATTGATTTTTTGTAAATGAATTAAATTTCAGATATTTGTATTCGAATTGTGTTTAAATTATAATCTTCTACTAAATAATAATAATTAAATATTGTAAAATGTTAAGAATTGTGGTATTTATGTGACAGTATAATTTCTAAATATAAGTGTCGATAACTCGAAAAGAAAGGCCAAACCTCGTAAATTGGTATTCTTTATTTTCGTATTATTTTGGCTTGTTTTACCAAAATTCCATCAAAAATCCAGGCGCCAGGAATATCGTAATCTCCCCTGACATCTTAATTTGATTTCATTTTCCATAACATTCAGCGAATTATTCTGACTGTAAAAATTATTATAGGAACTCGTTATTATCTTGAAACATGAATTAAACTTATCTTTTAAGTTCCGTACAGAACTTCTATTAATTTTATATCAAATATGAATATAATTACATACAGGACCGTATTTCCAAAAATTATATACGCAATGAGCAGCAGTCAATATCCAGTTGGGTGCAATTAAAGATCCTCCACAAACGAATATGTTATCATAATGTATGTACGTCATAAATGGATATTTAAGTGATGTAGTTGATTTTGCATAATGCAAATGTTTTTTTAGTATTAAATCTGAAACAAGAAAACGGGCTTTAACATGTTGCAGTGTTCCAATCATTTTCATTTACTTTTCATTATTTCTGATTTCATTTTGTATATCCATTGTGTATATTTTCCAATTCTATTTTAAAAGTCGTATCAAATATATTTTTTATTATTTATTAATATCTTTATGCGTGTTTTTGTTTCAAAATTTATTTTTAAAATTTATACATTTGAAATTTTAAGTGTTTGCACACGTATCATCATGATGTCAAAACATTTATAAAATGGTTGTCATGACAATTCAATAAATTCATCAAATAGAAATATAAAATTATAGGGGAACCCAAGGGGGGCTTTAAGGATTTACTTGAAGGTGTCAGATTAAGATATGGGAAATACCTTATCCCTTGTGGAGTAACTTCACCAAATCATTTATACATGGTGCCACGCGTATAGGGACACAGATCAGAATATCAAAATGAAAATATCGGTAGTTGGATTTGATCGAGAGCGTCCGATTAATACATAGTTGATTGAGTACGCACTGAAAAATGTAAATTTTACTAATATGACGATTTGAGAGTGACGCAGATGTTTGATTAGTTTAGCAAATGTTTCAAAAAAAAATTATAGATCTTAAATTCGTATATATATATAAATATGCAAACATTAGTTTGAAAATAATCATTGTAGACATTTTCCATTAAAACGTGAAAAACTCGCAAATTATTATAGGAAATTGGGTTTGCGGTAGGTCGATTTTTACGAAATGCTTACTTTTCGTCTTCCATGTGAAGAAAAGATAAAGGAAGAGAAAATTAAACTAGCTCTAACTGGTATACACAATAAAGTCACAATAAATGCATTTTATTAAGCCAGTTTGCGACCATTACCTTTTCATTTCGCAACGAATATCTTCTAAAAAGCGGTTATTAGGACTAGTCATTGATTTATTTTGAAATCTAATGCAAAAAAAAAAAAAATAAACCGTAGGACGTATATTCCAAAATTTAATTATTCCAGTAAATTAATCGACCATCCCATGTCTAAAGCTTTTACCAATCCTCTTTAAGCCGAGTCATTCAATTTTAGCAAGTTTAAAAGTTCATTGTTTAAAATATATGTTTTTAAACTGACTCACTCTAAATTCAATCTCAGTTGAACGTAAAAACAGTGACGCGACATATTAAAAAAAAAAAAAAATGAATACAACAACAACCCTAATACATAGATATCATTTTAACGTCAGTGTAATACATTATTTTTTACACAAACAAGCCAAAGAAGCAACAAGGAACAAATGTTTTATCAATTACATTTTGCTGTTGCATTCACGTTTGTCATTTCTGGTTTATTTTTAAAAAGAAATGTCGCATCTCACATTTAACTGGAAATATAAAATATTATTGAAAAAAAAAATTAAAAAAAGTTTGAAGACAGACCGACAGATGGACTATATACTAAGCATACAACTACTACAGCAGCAACAAGAGATGATATGAAACGAGTGGAAAGAAAATACTATGGTATCGCGCCGCGTCACTTTGTTGTCAACAAAAATGTTGTCGGTTGGTTTGAGTACCGCGACGCCATCCGACAGCTGGACAGAAGACACCCGGATGTTACGATAAACAAACTAACACAATACTGTTTATATTTAAAAATTTATTTAAAAATAAAAATCCTCTAAAATGGAATATGTATATACATCGAATTGTATAAAATGCATTTTTCATCTTTTTTAAAATGTCATATTTTATGATAGCAAATTGAATATTTTATACTCCTTAAATATGATAAGTATTTCTTACAAACAGATAAAATTAAAAACATGTTGTATATTTAATATTCTGAATTTTGGTGTCTATGGAATGTCAGTAAAAATTCAAATGAACAAAGCTTTAATGGAATAGACACAGTTATTTTTTATTGATAGCATTTGGAAAATAGTAAATAAGTTTATTTTTAAACTTATTGGCCCCTCTGTTGGCAGGAATTACATGTAGCTTAGGAAATAATAGGAAAAATGACTACAAACGATTTTTCTAGTCGAAAGCTCTAAGATTAACAAGGCACTTTGGTGGTGGGTTGTCTTCGATGGTGCGAAATTTTAAAATGAAAAAATTTTCTACAAAAGTGAATAAATAAATAAAAGTTTGCTCTGACTGTTCTAAAAATTGAGTGATAGTTATGCAATAGAGGAAACTTTCAGCCTCAAAACTGTCTATTTTTTATCTCCATATGATCCTTTTTTGTGAGATATAGTCGTTCAAAAGTCACTTAAATATTTATAAATTTTTTGTTAGTTTCATTTTTGTTCCAATAACAAATGTGTAATGGAAATTTGATTTCTTGTATTGTCGTCCAACGATATGCAAACCACATTCTCCAATCATGTATGATATATAATAAGTAAGAATGATTCATAATCACCATGTATCATACAAAAATATTTCATAAAACTTTAAAAAAAAAAAGGAGAAGAAAAAATCATGACGGAAATGGTGTAAACTTTTGCATTGTTCTATACAAAAGTTAACTTTGAAAAAAAAACAGCAACGAGCAAACGAAAATAACAGCAAATTTACAGACATAATATATATATAAACACATACAATAGAATATAAATCCAGTCCACCCATCGACCAACCGACCAAAAATGTGTATAGTTTGCCAAAACTCAAAAGTTGTATGTGGTTTATAATATCCATCCAGCTATCTGTAAACTGTTTTGTAACAGGTAAAAAAATTCGTAACACACAACCAACACTAATACAAAATCTTTTAAAAAAAAAAATAAAAATAAAATAAAGTAAAATATAAAAATATATTTAACAAGCATGTAGGAATTATACACACCGATCCTGTATTATATGAACCGAAATATTTGGAAATTTGTGAAAATTTTACAATTTCTTGTAGAATTACGGCCCAAATAAATATAAACATTAGTTTATGGCCCTTGAGTGATGTTATATTAAGAGTTGTGTCTACATTATCATAAATATATAAAAATTACATTTCCAAATTTATATAATTTATTAAACAATGCTCGATCAATGTGATCGAATTTGGTATAATGCTAAATCTGAATGAAAAAATGATTAAAATAATTTTTTTGGATGAAAATTCTAGCATTTTGCTTTTAAACTGATTTTTCAAGTTATTTTCCAATTTATAAATTTTATTTTTCAACTTTGCTAAATTTTCTTATGTTTTTTCATTAAAAACTTGAACATCGTTGCCTGAATGGCGTTTATCAAGATTTTTTTTAAACGCCAAATTCAGATTTTTTAAAAAACAAAAAATCAGAATGTATTCTTTTTTTAACCTCGTATTTATTTAATATTTAGATCATAAAAAATCAGAGTATATAAATTTTAGTCTAAGGTTTATACAAACCACCAACGGAGTATTGGTATAGGTGCTCATTAAATCACCTGGCTAGTCCATTTCCGGATGTCCTTCATCTAGGTAACTGAAAACGAAAAGATTGACCGCAAACCATAGTATTCGAAAAAGTGAGATAAAGTTCGTGAAGACTAAAATCGGTGCATTGGGTCTCAGATAGTTATAAATAATTGTATAACTTTTAACTATATTTGTTATATAAATTGGAGCTGAAATGTCGGAAGTAACCTCCCTCTTAAGGCAAGTCAAAATGTTTGGGTATTTGAACTGACAACACTGTTACTTGTGACCTTTACGCGTTAAAATTCAAAAAAGGGCTAAACATATTATTATATTCCACAATTATTGTTCATATCTTTTTAACTAGAATGTATGGATTACATTTTTATACATGCTATAACCAATGTAGTATTTTATTTAGTTGAGTGAAAAAGTTTATTTCTCATTTTTACTATTTATGTTTTGATGTACGAAAATGTGGCGCCACCAACAATATAAAAAAGAAAGATATAACTAAACTTCCATTTAATAATAATAGTAATAATATTTTATTTTTTATTGATTCAAATGGACTTTTTTCTTAACAATTTTTATACTTTTTTCTATATATTTTTTACATAGCAACTTTCACTGCACTTATTTTTCTAAATTATATGTTAGACGTAAATCTAACTTATGCTCATACTTATTAATATAAGTATTTATCAATTTTAAAAAGCCTTCTATGGAAATAAACTTTACTAGAAAATTTTAGAAAAAATTATATTGTTCTTAATATAGATCCAAAAAAGTTTTTTTTTTGAAAACAGAAATTCATTGAAAAATTTCGAAAAACTGAAAATGTTATCTCTATAGAAAAAATATGCTTAATTTTTGTTTTTAAATTTTTTTACTTAAATTAGAATTTTTTACTTAAATTAGAATAGCGCGGTGAAGTGGGTGCGTAATTTAATGAACAGTTAATTTATAAAAACTAAATTAAATAAATGCGTTAAATTAAAAAATGATTCTAAAAATAATTTAATTATGTAATGATATAGGTATTTCAATTTCAAACATGATTAACTACTGGAAAACTAGAAAACTAAAATTTTAGTCACCACATTGAGCACATATAAATAGAGACATAAACTAAAGTAAACCAGCTTAAATAATATAAACTTGAATTATTACAAATTAATATTAAAACTAAATAGGTATGAATGAATGAATGATATATTATTAGAATATTTATAATATAACTAAAATATTTAACATTTTCAGAATATTAAATGATGTAGATTATTATTTATTTTAAGTCTTTTATGTATACAGAATGTTTTCTATAATGTTTGAAAAAATATTTGTAATTTACTTCTCCAGAAAATTGTTTAAAATAAAAGTTCATAGACCCATAATAGTTGATTTGATCAAAACTATACGTTTAGAATTTGGTATGAAACGAGCTAAATTTGTTTGAGTTCATAAAATTGCACATTTAATGTAAATCATTCTATAAAATTTATCCAATTTTATAAATCAACATGTCTATAGTTCTGCAACTTAAAAAGACTCATTTATTTAGATTCGTTAGACAGTTTTCGAAATATTGTTTAGTATTAACCATTAACCTTAAAATGTGGTTTCTCAGTTCGATCGTGTGCATATATTAGTTTTCGAACTATGCATAACTGGTTTGAACGTTTCTGTGGAGGAACCTTTGACGTGATAGATTTTTCTGGCTCAATCCGGCCTCTTACTAAAAAAATCCAATGAATTTATGCATCTGATCAATAAAATGTAATACAATAAATACACGATCGTGGCAGAAGCGTGGCGAAGGGCCACAAGGGACTAAACATCTGTGGATGGCCAGTAACGTGATGCTGTGTGTTTGGTGCGATTGGAATGGAATTATCTACTATACAATTCCAGTACTTTACTGTCCACAGTTGACTCATTTACACGAAGCAATATAAAAAAAGCACCCGGTATTAGGGGCGCTTTACTCCACCACAACTACATCAGACCACATATCTAAGTATTACTTGTTAAGAATTGACAACATTTGTTTGGGAAGCTGCAAAATTTTAAATATCATCCGATATAGATATTTGGCAAGCGTTGTAAAACTAAATTGTTTTTATATTTTTAAAGCTTTGGCCATGAACACATGTTTTTAAAATTTTTTTGTTTCATATATAGGATATAAAAATTCAAATAAAAAACTGGTTTTAGAACTATTTTCTTTATAAAATAAATAAAATCATTGTTTAAACATCATTTAGTCAAAAGAGATTTCTAATTCCTCTAACTCTTTGCATATCTCAAGCATTGATATGAAAATTGTTATTAATTTTTGTATATTACATCCGGTATATTATATTTAATACCTAAACATAGTAAAATAGTAAGAAAATTTTGTATAATACATATATATATATATTATATTCACATAATGATTATTATTTTAATGCAAACTAACGAGAAATACGTTAGTAAGTTATAAATACACGAATGAAATGGTTAAAAAAATACACGCTTGACTGTACATTGTTTTATATTATGATATTATTATATAATAATAATAATATAGAAGACCGTTCCTTCACATTTTGTATATAATACGTTCGTTCATCATAATGAGCTTTGAACAAACTGAAAAAGTCTTAGTAAAGAAAATGCAGACAAGCGTAACAGAAAAAGGGTTTTTACAAATTAAAATATTAATTTCACTTTTCTACTTTTCTCTTATATAAGTAAGTAAGTATGTGTTTGTATGAATATGAATTGTATTTATAAGTAAGTATGGAGGTGTGCAATACATATTTTTGTAGGGTTAACGTTACAGTTAATGTTTTTGTGGGTATGTGTTTGAGCTATATGAAGAACAACAAAGTATTCCAAGATTTAGAATACACAAAGCAAATATCAATCGTTTTCCTCATTATACAAAAAAAAAAAGTATTGAAATAAGATTTGGTACACACAAAAATTTTCTACCTTGCATCGTAGGACTTTCTTTTACTATTATGTATACTCCTGAAATAAAAAAATGCAACGACTTGAATCTTCCTCGCTTATTCAAAATTATTAAATTCACTGTTTTTATGGTGTATGTTTTTTTCCAGTTTAAAATGAATGTTTTAGGTAGATAAATAAAATTAATTCTGATAAACAACTCAACACAACATAATAACTGAGTATTTGAAAATAGGTCAAAGTGTTGCATTTTTCGACTCCACAAGTATACTTTTATACAGTATTATATGGGTTCTCAAGAAAAAAATAACATAATATCAAATAGTAGTTGGGAGGAAAACATCTGGGCGTTTTCTAGAGTAAAATGCATTAAAAATGGGTTTTACAGATAGTCAGGCTATAAACTAATTCGGAAAGTGGTTGTCATATGATGGGTCGATAACTTGCTTCCGAAAAACTTTTATACAGAAAAATCTGCAAAGTATACCTACATCTTAAATGGTTATTATTGATAATCCTTATTGACGATGAATATAAGAACAGGTTACAAATTTTCAAATATCGATATCCATATTCGAATTTTGAACGTCAACGAGATTTTCTTGAATTAAAATCTGAAAAAAATTCAATAATAAACACAGTTATAAGTTTTCCTGTCAAAAACAAAATATATTGTTTTAAAGTTTCATAACCGATAAAAATTTGAGTAAAAATTTATTAAAAAACAAAGAATATCCTCGGTCCATAACTCTATATATATCAAAATAGACATGTTCTAAAATATTCTTCGTCTACAAATAATTCTTTTTTATAGAATTTTTTAACATAAAAAATCACCGATTTTTCGTTTCTGCAGAACTGAATTCTCATAGCAAAGAATCTTCTTGCTAAAGTGTGTAGGAACCGTTTTGTTTTTTCAAAAATGTTTATTTTGACGTAAATGTTCGAACATAAATATCCTTTTTCGGAGAGAAAAGTTATATTTTTAACAATTAAAATGTTTTCCAAATTTGCGATAAGAAAGCTCTTTGAATGAACATGACATGAAGAATTAATTCTTTCCACCAGGATATTTTACCTTTCATAATTAATTGATGAAAAACTTTGGGAGAGATTTAAGATTTCTTTACAACTGAACCAGAAGATTTATTCGTGTCTAAAGTTATAATATTCGATCCGAACTGTAAACAACAGAATGATGAAACACCTTGTGAAGAAAAAAATGAAAGATGTTGCACTTATAAATATATATTTAACTGGAAAAGAAATTAAAAGAAGAGAAAGATCATTTTTCACGGTAGCTTAACTATTAACATAATCAGCATTATTGTTACGCAGCATATGAACGTTTCGAAAAATGAACAAAAATTATTGTATATAATTTTTTCCTTAATACAAAATATGTTTAAATAAAATACAGATCCCCATTTCTCATCACAGTTAAAAATACAAACTTAACTTGTTTTATCTTATTAAGCATTAAAGCAGAAAAATCTGTATATCATTATATTTCGCTGTACCAAAAAAACTTTTTTTCCTTGTGTTTTCTCAAAAACGAATCATGACAAAAGCAATACAATTGTTTGAAGAAATATAAAGGGGTTGATTTATGATGATTGACTTCTACTTATATAAAAAGGGTGAAAATGTCATTTTGATAATGAATTTGCTTCTTTTTCTTTTTCATTTTAATTATAAATGTATATATTATTTCAATTATTAAATATTCTATGAATATAGAGGTTTTAACATTTTCAATCTTAAAAATATTTTAAAGATTATTGATTGACATTTTAAGTGTATTTTTTCAAACTTAGATTAGTACTTTTATTTCCGTTTTAAACAACAAAAATGAACTGATAAAGTTTGAATTATGTTTGCGTATAAAAATCTACCTATACTGAAAAAAATTGAGTCATTAAGATGTACTGGAGCCGTCATATTACTCTAGCAGGGCAATTTTGAAATAAAATCGGTAATAATATAATGTTATATTTATATACATGTAATATTTTCACTATTTCTCCTCCGACTGTTCGACCATTTTTGCACTGACTTGTTCTCAGAAAAGTTAGTGTAAATTCTACTTGGGATGAAACACTCCAAAAATTTTTTTTACTTAATTAACTGTACTCTTTTAAACTACATGTATTTTATGGTTTCTTAAAATGGCCATTACAAAATTTGTCGAAATATTGTAATAAAAATCTTTTATGATATGAAACATAATATTTCTTGAAATCAAACAAAATAACATCAAAATGTTAGATATTAAAATAAAAAACTGATTATTATGCACAATCAGTGAACGCGTGTAAGTATTATATATATATATATATATATACATACTTTCTATATATTAGATAGAGAAAATTTTTGCAACTATTTGCAATTTTTAGTTTTCACATAAATTTTTAATATTGCAAACGACTTATAATACAAATAATTCTATTGACAGATTTTAATATCTTTCTCTATAATAGTTTTAAAAGTTGTACTATATACGAGTTGATGCCATGATAATAACACATATGATGTGTGATATTACTCTAATACAGGGAGTTAGCACTAAAAAGATGAATATGTTCTTTCTATTTTGATACAATTATGAATTTTTTATGGGATGGTGTGAAAAGAACGAACGAAAATGGATACTAGCAATAATTTATCTAAACTTGGTTATATGATTCAATTTTTTTTCGATTTTTGATTTGCCTACAAGTTTTAAATAGTTTATATGTACGAGATTACCCTTTTAACTGAAACTTAAATTTTAGGCCGATAAAATATATTAATGAAAGAACGTTTTAGATGGTTTAAGGTATCACTTTCAGATAGAATTCCTTAACCAACGGAGATCAAATTAATAGCAAAAAAATCGGAGGCCTATACTATGCCCTCAGCACTAACGTAATTTTGTATATTTAGGTGTCATCTATAATCCACAAATTTTTTTATGTACTCAGCCTAAACAAGTCCAAGTATGCATTATATTGATTTGATATTTTGAACATCCTTTTGTACGAATTCATGTTTATAATTTTTTTTATAAATAAAAAAAGGGCGGTACATTGATCACAATATCGTCGCTTATAATAACAGTTTAATTGTCTGAAAGAGAGTACATAGGACCAGAAGACCTAGGTACAAAGGACACGGCTGCAGCTCCCCCTCCCTCTTAATATACTGTATCTCTCTCTCTCTCTCTCTATATATATATATATATATATATATATATATATATATATATATATATATATATATATATATATATATTTTCCAATAAATCCCGATTTATCGTCAACCATTCATTTGATTTTAATGAAATTTTGTATGTATTTACATGCTTGATATAGATTTATCAGTAATTGGAATTTTGTTGTAATTGAATTTTCTGTACTTATTTTAACAGATAATCGCAAAAAATGATGCCTGCTTCCTACTTTAGGTACGTATTTAAGTGATCATATTCGTACATCACGAGAATGCTTGATATCCATTACTGGCAGTATATTTTTCATACATCTTTTAATTAATGATTCAAACGATTTTTAACGCGGTTTCAAACGGCCAATGCTATTTTTTTCTAAAACCAAAGATGTTAAATGACGTTTACTGTCAATATATTAAAACAACTTTGTACATAGTAAACATACACAGTTTATGCAACTTATAACATCAAATTCTGTAATTCCTTGTTCTCATAATGAATCTTTTATGAATATTAATATCCTTTATATATAAGTTCTAATGTGTAGCATACGTGTATAAGTTTTATAATTCTACAGTATACAGAGTGCTTGAAAATGTTGTATAAAAAAATATAGTAATGAAAAGTGTAATCTAAAAATTTTCTGCCTGTAATCTAAAAATTAGTGATGGTTCCATTCAATTTATAATTTTAATGAATAACATGATAGGAGTTTTATAGAAAAAAAAAAAAAGAAAT
Source organism: Chrysopa pallens (assembly GCA_020423425.1). Lineage (NCBI taxonomy): Eukaryota > Metazoa > Arthropoda > Insecta > Neuroptera > Chrysopidae > Chrysopa > Chrysopa pallens. The sequence goes on along the minus strand of CM035593.1, from coordinate 71,368,832 downwards.
AATATTGACACATAATTGGCAAAATGAAAATTAATTGTATTATTTAACCATTTGAAATAATATCAGGAAAACTCAATTTTTTATACATTCGTAATATGTTATGTTATGATATTATTGTGAAACAGTATAAAATTAATTTCAAACTGTTATAAAATTTTAGCTCATTATAATAATTTAATACAAGACAGTAATTTTAATCATTGAGCCAACATTGAACGAAAAAAATATATACCAAAAGACAATGTTTAAGTCTTCATATTTAAATTTATTTATCATTGTTTCCACATTAATTTCAACACAGTTAACTTTTCGAGCTGTGAAGAATGATGAGGCTGTGTTCCCAACTTAACTAAATATAATTCAATCGAACTTTCTAATTAGTTATATTAGAATGTGTACCGCTAAGATGTAATGGTACAGGCTGTAAATCATTTTAACAAACTATCTCTGAGTGTTGTTATTTGTAAAATAGTACAGGATGAATTAATTGTAAAAATATAGGTCAATAAATTATTATTTTACAATATTCATAGTTTTAGAGTAATTTTCTAATGTAATAGAAAATTAACGCAGATGAATAAATTTGAACCGCCAAATAAATTTCGAATTCAAATTTTGAATAGATTATATTCGGAAATTTAACTTTTATACTTTTATCAAATTATTGAAAAGTTTAATTTGGAATGTATCGGAAATTAAATTTTTGTTTCAATCCTATTTACTTTCGATTCAACTTAAATCGAATTTAATCGAACTTTTTTATTAATTAAGGATAGATCAATTCAAGATTACTATGTGGCAATGTTTGCATTATTTTTAATAAGTAGCATTCATAAAATGCACTTTTGCACATATTCAGACTAGATATTCAGTGTATTTTATGAATGCTTATTATTATAAATATTTCAAACACTGATACTCAACTAAATCTATCTATACAATATATTCTCTTACTTGTTCAAATTTAAATTTTAAATTATTATTATTTCTAATATTACTACATCAAACTTTCTGATAATATGGGTTTCCATTGACTGAGGAATCAAATCTGTTGAAAATAGTTTACGGATGAATGCGTAACCATCAAACAAAGTCACATTTGCTCAATTAAGAAGTAGAAAAATCTAACGTTTTCTACCGGAAACTTGTCCTAAATGACAAAATTCAAAAATACCGGGCTGTTGATTCATTCGAGCATTCTAATGAATATTTCATAGGCATCATTAAAATTTTTTCCAATGTCTTTAAAATTTACCAAAAAAAAAAAAAAAAAATCTATTTTCAAACAATATAACGTAGTATTATAAGCCTACAGTTTTAGTAAAAAGAGTATAAAAGTCAAAACGATGCGATTACATCATAAACGTCCCCTAAAGCTGAGTCGACACATCGTCATAACATGTATTCTGTGTAGTATAAAACATTGTACTACATATAAAAATGGTTTTTCATATGAAACCTTTATAATATGTAATATGGTGGTATATTTTCTTTGATGTCGTCTACAATTTTCTCATTTTTTTTTTTTATTATTATTAACTCTGTTGCTATCAATAAACGTTACATACAAATTAGATTTGTTGACATAAATCAACCAATTTATTGCAAAAATTATTATTTATTGTTTTTACCTATATTACCTATTGTTTGTAAGAGCAATGTTTAAAGGGAAAAAATTACATGTTTCAAAAATAAATTATAGCTACTGATTAGTTATTATCTAAATTCCTCTTTGAAAATGATAAAAATAAATATTATATAATAAAAATTAATGTTATAATTCGGCATTTTGGTAACTTCCAATGTGAAATATTAAAAAATGGATAACAGGTACATAAACAGTAAATAAAAAAATCAAACTATCGTTTAATAGAGCAACGTTTCGTATTTATTTCAGACTTCCTCAAGCAACTGTAATAAATAAAAATAATGACCATTACATTTAAAAAACAAGTATAATACAAAATTCTTTAAATAAAATTATAAACCTTGTTTAGGTATCTATTAAAAATTTTTTTTATTATGATTGTTTGTTAAATGGAATGCTGACTACTTTAATACTGACCGTTGCTTGAGGAAGTCTTAATAAATAAAAAAGAAACGTCGTACCATTCCCTTGCTTCGTCCTCAAATCAACATGTAGGATGCGTTATGTTTATTTTTTCGGCAATTACAGCACAACTATACATAGTAATTTATAAATAATAAAACGTAAAAGTTATAGATAATAAAAATTCTAAAACTTTCTGACATAAAATTATATACAAAAAACTGGGAAAAAATTTTTTTAACAAGTTTTTATCAGTTTTTTGCTTTTGAACGACATGTTTGTATAGAAACTATAATATACATTAATTCTATATTCAATTTGGTATTTCCAAGACAAAATAAGCACTGATCATGTTCAAACATCGGCATTTGCTAACCAAATTTTTTGTTTTTTTATTTTTTTGATGAAACATCGAAAATTGCATACTTTGCTTTGACGGAGTTAGATCGATAATTTACTATTAAAATTAAATGTATTTTCAGACCATTTGTAAACTTACTACAAATAATTTTTATTGCCTAAAACATGATTTATCCTGGTCTAATACTAATTTTATTGAGCAAATTTTCATTACTTTTCATCAAGGGTATAAAAATTAAAGATAACTTTATTAAATATGTACATAGTATTATTTTCCACACATCATAAAATCCATTTACAAAACATATTAAAACATATTTAAGGGGTCACTAAAACATTTGACAATTGAACAAAACATTTATGCTATGCCCATTATTCCATTACGAGAAACGTTTTAGTTATTATATTAAAAGTATATTATGTTTTCACAATTATTATGAAATGTGATTTACAATCATAAAAATAATACACAATAATCCCATACACACAACATATATACTGCTAAGTATTATTATTTATATATATTTTTTTTTTGATATTATAAAAATAGTGATATATAGTTGAGGATTAATATATCATATATCTAAATAATATAAACGTTGACTAAAAATATTTTTTTTTGAATGAATTTGATGAAATGGCTTAACAAAAACAACATTAGATTTTCACTTCAATTACACATGTCATAAATCATGATGAAGATTTTGGTTGGTAAAAGTTACCAGTCGTCGTATTAATAACACTAGTCACACGATTTTTATGTATAATTGTATTTGTTATTACATAATGTATATTATTCTATTTTTATCAAAACAATTTAAATACGGTACATTATTGAATTTTTCATAATTAATTTTGTACAAATAGTTAAAATAAAAAAAAGGCTAAACATTATTAGAAACAATGGATTTTTAATAAATGACATATTACAAAAGAAGATTTACATCGATTCTGACACAAATTAGACCAGAGTAGATTCCTTAAAAATGATAAAAATTGGAAGAAAATTACAGTGGGATGAAACCCATTGGAAACGCAAGATAATATGATAAAAATGATAGGAAAAATAAATTACGGGCGATCTGAGTTCGGGAAGTAGGAGCGGATAAGTTTTTAAGAATAAAATCTGATTTATCTCGATTTCCGGCCAAACTAAAAGTCGCATGGAAAAAATTTAAATGACAAAGTTGTAGGTAATAAAAAGATCAACAACTTTTGTATTGACACTTTTTTCACATAAACTCATAATTTTTCGATTAAATATTAAGGTGCTTTTTCGATATTTATTCAAAATAAGATGAAAAAATAAATATTTTAAATCAAAAAATTATAGTGTATTTAGAACATAAAAAGGTAAGTTTTCACAAAATTTCGGAGAAAAAAAAATAAAAACTTGGTTATTTCAATTTTACACATAAATTTTGAGGTTATTTAAAAAAAGTGTAAATAAAAATGTTGTAGATCTTATTTTTACCTACAACTTTGCCATTTAACTTTTTTTCATAGGACTTTTGTAGTTTTGCCGGAAATTCAGATAAACCGAATTTTACCCTTAAAAACTCACCCCTTCTACTTCCCGCACTCAGATCGCCCGTAATTTATTTTTCCTTTCTTTTTTATCATATTATCATGTATTTCTAATTGGTTTCACCCTACTATAATTTTTTTTTGATAATAAAATTATCTACCTTGGTATAAATACTTGACCAATCTTTTATATCAAATAATAATCAATTAAATTTTGTAAGTAATTTTACATATTAAATTTATGCAGTTGAGAATTTGTACTGTAAGGATATTATTACTAACTGCAAGAACAATTTTTTCGATAGGCCTATAATAAATACAACGAAGGACTTCTAAACAGTAATAAAAACACTGATAAAAAAATTGTGTATAGAGACGATATATGTATACAACATTCATGTTCAAATATAAATGATATTCTTATTTTTTATTCCGCTTATGTCAGCAGTAATTCTTGAAGAGAATGAAGATCATAGAACAAGGAAAATATAAGTTAAAACAATGTAGTATTGACCCTTGGCATCCATAAAACACATCCCTCGATTTTTGAAATAGGATCCGTTCTACTAAAAAAAATCATTATATTCTATAGATATTGTAAGTAAATATAGTATTATTTTACTGTAGATTATATACATAAAATGAAAAAAAAAAAGTACATACATACAAACATACTTATACTTGATTCGAACTATTTATTAGCTGAGATCAAAATTTATTACGACAATAAAATAAAATTGCTAAAATGTAGTATATACTGTGCTGCTGCTGTACCATGTAATATTTTTGTAATAAATGTTTGGGTCTTTTCCTTATACAAAATGAAATATATAAAAAAATAAAAAATTACAAAATTATTCAAATTAATTACTTTATTTGTTGCCTTACTCATTTTTCACCACTACGTTAGTTAAAAATTTTTGTTTTTAATGATATAAAATATTACATTTTGCAGTTGCAAACAATTTCGTTTTCTAATGGCACTTGTAAGTTATATAAAATATTTTAATTAAGCAAAATTTTTCGAAAAACAGGCAGCAAAAAAAATCTAGAGTTTTAATGATATCATTTCTCATAATCTATTTAAAAATTTAAAAAAATTATGTGCATTTACATCAGTAAATTTTTATGTGAATGATTACGAATTTCTGGTTTAAAAATAATATACACGGCAGCAAAAATTATGTAAACTGAAAAAGTTCGATTGTTAGTAACGCTTATCATATTTTTTATACCACAGATATTTTATAAATTTTGTAATAAACAAAATAAACATGTAACATAAAATAAAATGTATTTGGCATTATAAATTACATATTTGCATCAAAAAATGAACCTGTGTAAAACCATAATTAATGTTTGATGTCATAAATTACAAAAAGTCTCTGAAAAAATTTTTATAATTTTTTGAAATAAAACAAGGGTTGGAATTTTGAAAACAATAACTCACAGAGTCTAAGATTTCAGTTTTACTACATTAGTACTATTGTCCATACGTGTAACCGAGTTTATTGCAGAATCTCGCATATGTTAAACAACATCGGTCATGGAATGTTAAAAATTGTGTCTCGTTTTGCTCTTGCATGGCGATATTGAAAAGTTTTATGGTTTTTAGATCTATTCGCTTGAATCTACAATTTTTAAGCGGAAATAGAAATCGTATAGTGTTTTCCCATCGAAATCATTCAATTAAGTTTTTCTATAAATTGTTTTCATTGACCCACAATCGCCAAAAATATATAATACGATCATCGACTAAAATTTTCTGGAATAAAAACTAAATATAAATGGTAGCAAGCAAATTGTTTGAGCTGAATGCTAAACTTTAATAGAAACAAATATCAACATGTAAAAATCAATAAAATCAATTGCATCGGTATTATTAAATGACATTTTGGATGAAACAAATGGATAGTTATATAAACGATTGTAATAAAATATAATGGCTATTTTGTTCTTATAAAATTTTCTGATCATTTTTTATAATACATGAAGAAATCGTTTAGAAGCAGCTATATATTTATATATATATATATATATATATATATATATATATATATATATATATATATATATATATATATATATATATATATATATATTTCTGTCTTTGTGTGTGTGTGTAAATACTTTATGAGTATCAAGTGTTTCTTTCTCAATCTTCTAAACTAAACGGGAAGAAGTGCAAAAAGGTTCAACATAAAAAAATAATATATACAGTGTCATTCAAATTCTTATATTGAGACGAGATACAAAACTACTTTAAAAAAATATATAAATTAATTAATTAAAACATTTAACTTTTTCTAATTTTTAGTTTAAAAATTTTTTTAAATTACGAGTGCTCTTTCGACTTGATAAAGTCATTATCAAGTAACGAATAATTATTCATTTATTTTGTAAATTCAAAGGAAAAGCATGTACGATTATTGTGAATGAAGTGATCAAATTAAATAAAGGAGAGATATTAAGGTCTAATATAACCTCAGTCTTTTATTTGCACTTGTATTATAAGTTAAATTTTATCAATATGAAAATACATCATTTCGCGTTAGAAAAAAGTTTCAGCACAAAAGTTTAATCGATAAAAGACTAAATGATAATCGTGAAATTCATTTGCATCGCTATTTTGTATTAAACTACAAATGGAACGACTTACTTAATACAACTAATTTTTTTTAAATCCTTTTAATTTCATATGAAACTATTTTAAGTAACGTCATTAGAAAAACGAATTACCCGAGTAAGCTTAAATAATTCTTCGTTTCTTATAATGACCATATTTACCCTACATATACAACTTAAATAAATGCCGTGTTATACTGTAACAACCCTGTATATTTGGATTTGTAATAAAAATTGTTGATTGTCGTTTCTGTACTCTGCAACAACGAATACTACGAAAGAGAATATTTTCTATATATATATATATCCAAGTAGAAAACGTTCAGAAAAATGGTCGTTAAGAATAAATTTATTTTCAAAAATCTTTTTAATCAAACTTCTTCATGTTTTTTTTTTTCTTACTGGAGATCGGTACGAATGATATTGAACTAACATCATTTATTTTATTTAAGATGTTTTATTAACATTTTTTATGTATATATATTTTTTTATTATTATATATATATATTTTTTTTATTTGAATAACATATAGGGTGACATTGAATATTTATTGTAGACACTATCAAATTGACTAGTTGCAAAGACGCGACATATGTAGTTATTTTGTCTTAGACATATATTTCTATGCTCAAAGAGATCATTTTATCCTTTTATCAGATATCAACATTTTCAATAAATTTTTTTTACCAAATTAATTAACAGAAATGCTAAATCTTATGTATTTTGATAGTAGTTTCGAGAAAATTTAAGAGAAATAAAAAATATCTGGTCTTAATATAAAGTACATTAAAATATATAAAATAAAATGCATAAGGCAAAATGATTGTGGAGAAAATTAACGAACAAATAAATGTATTAAAAATCTTCTATATTAATATAGGGAGAAATTTAAAAGTTTAATATTGTTTGATCATTTAATAGGCGATTTTTTTAGTAAAACGAAATAAATATTATTTTACTAGTACTGTAAAACAAGGACTAGTAACGCATCTTCTGTCTACCTTAACAACGAATTCGAGAAATATAAATGGTTTCATATTTGAAGGAGCATTGTAGATGTTACATTTGCAAACAATGGTCAATAAAATGTACTTATAACCAATTTTTTTAAACAAGTTTCTGATTCTTGTGGCATATTCCAGTTTTTAATATAGGAATACATTTTTCAACTATTTATCATCACCTGTTTGCAATTAAAGTGAAAACCCTAAAAATATAAATGCCTCTTTTAATGAAGGATCAGGCGTTTTTAGCAAAAATTTAGAGACGCAGATGATAATGTAATGCATTGGTAGGCTGTATAATTAGAATGAAATACTACAGTTCATGGAAAAAATATTTAGAAAGCATTAAATGTCAGAAAATGAGGACATTCCAAAATAATGTAAATGAACTCAGTAGGGTAAGAGTTCCTTGCAATAAAAAAAAAATTCAGAAGCGCAAAAATAAAAGTAAGGCTTGGCGTTAATTTTATAATACAATTTTTCATTTTTTTGAGCAGCACGATAGGGGAAAGTTTTCCACAAAATATTCGAGATACCTTCAACTTAAATATATCTTCCTTAAAATTAAACGATCAACCAACTTTTCTTCATTTTTCAATTTTCCATTTTTTTGAGTAGTACGGGAGAGGATCAACTTTCTAACACAACATTAGCCATTTCATAGCCAAAAAAGGAACAAATTCTACAATTGTTTGAGCGATAATAAATCCGGATATGAAATAAATATTCATTAATTGAAGATGTCGATAACTCAGGTACTCAGTAAACTATGACACTGAACAGGAATACCCGTTATGGGCAACCATTATCCTTATTTAAAAGTAATCTTTACATTTGGTACCCATCTTATATTTCTCATTATTTATTGGAAAATCATAGGCTAAGGAACTTATTATTTCTTGATACTAATAAATTATTTCTTGATATAACTATTAACACAGCATCTGTAGAATACTTGATTAAAATGTGTATTATATTATGTAAACTTGTATGAGCGATTCCATTTATTTATATTTTATTAAAGAAAAAAGAAAACTGTTAAAAAAAAAAAGTAAAAATTGATTTAACTATGAAATAGGTTTGACTGTTTTACTAAAAACTGAGTTGAAAAACATTTAATTGAATCTCTTTCAAGAAAACTAAGTAACATTTAAAAACAAAACTTATTACAACAATGTTTTTAAAACAAACTTTTTCAATTGCAAAATGTCAGCACATTAAATTATTTTAGACATTTTATAAATAAATCGTTTTTAATAAAGAAGAATTAAACAACTTTATAAATAATGTGTTGTAAACCATTATTTAAATGTGACATAAATTTTGTTTGCTAAAAAAAAAAAAATACAAAAATACATCAAATTTATTCTGTTAAAACTTCTATTATTCTGTTATTCTTCAGATCTGATTAGAGAAATGGTTAAAATGATTCCGGCCCAATTTTTTAAGTATGTAAATTTTTAGGTTCCATTGAAAATTTGTGGAATCCAAACATGATTTCTAAAAAAAAAAAAGTTATTAACATGATGGAAATTCACTAAATAATAGAAATTAAATGAAGAGAATAAACTACCATTATTAGGTAAGATTAGCGGGCGTGGATGAATCTTTAAAAATTTTTTATGCAATAGAGTTTTTTAGTTTAAATGAATAGTAGCGGAAATTCAAAATGTTAGATTGGTACTTAAAAACAAATCTTATGACGTATATTGTGGCAAGCGATAAATCCAAATCGTAAATAAGTATTTCCATTACATGGCATTGTTCCTCAGCGGCGACCAGTTTATGGTTTGCGACTCCAGAATTTGCAATAACATCAAATAAACAGAACAAAACATTGTATGGACACATGTACGATGTGCGTATCCTAATAGCATTTGATAGTCAAGTTAATCTCTTGCAAGTATTCCCTCCTCATTCAGATATATAGCATAAATTTTTTGAAATAGTTATCCATGGGTCCATTGTATAAGTGAGATTATTTAATTGTAACATCAAAAGCATAAAATAGAATAATATTTTATCCAGCGAATTATTTTAGCACATTCGCTGCCTATCCACTTCTTTATAAAACAAAATATAATATATTCGAAAAAAAAAACATATTATTTTAACAATAGTACGTAATTTTCTAATGGAGAAAAATATTCATATCTCGAATATGATTTTACAATAAAATACCATTTCATACTATTGAAAATAATGATATTTTTACAGTAATAATAATTTTATTTTGCTACAGATAAAAAAAAAAAGGATAATACGAAAAATAGTGGTAAATACCTAATATATTATTAAAATAGTGAATAAAAATTGTAATGTAAAAATAGAAATAATTCATAGATTGGATGATCATTCGAGGATAGTAAAACGGAAATGGATTCTATTGTCATTGAATAAGATATCTTATACGGATACGGTTCAAATCACAATACAAACGATATAGTTTAAAAAAAGCGTTGACCGAACAATATACACACACACATCTATCTATACTACATTTCAGCACATATACTTTTAGTGACTATACTTTTGAAAGATTTATATAAATATATAATAAAATGGGTCTTTATTTTTGGTGGTACAAAGAAGTGTCGACAATATTATTGTCTATTTGATACAGTGAGCTACAAGATATTTGCTATTTGAAAAATTTACAGGCTGTTCAATAATATGTAATAATCACAGGGAAGAATCATTAACATAGAACTTTCTAGATGCATCAATATGTTTATTTACATAGATGATGTTTTTTTAAGAAAAATTAAATTTACTGAATTGAACATTTTTGTAATTTTCTGTTGAAATATTTTCTTCTTTACACCGAGAAGTGTTGTTTTCAACCAAATTCAAGTCATTAATTGTAAAACTATCGACATAAGTGTATTAGAAGCTAATATTCAAAGAAGTCGAACATTTAAAAAAGTGGCAAAATTTGTATTTTTATTTTCGAGTAGTAAACATTTTAGATTTCTTCATTTACGCCTTATAAATGAGAAGAACAATCTCATTATTTGTTCTAACATATTTATTTTACTTCTGACTTTGATTAAAGTTGTTGTTTCACCTATCCAAGTCTCCTTTGTTACACTCAAAAATTACAAACACATATCACAGCTAGTTATTTGCAGTGTAAAAGTAAGTGAAGAAAAATTTGTAAAACGATAAAATGAGAAAAATAGTAAAAAGTTGTAAGGAAGTGACGTTTTGTGGTGACCACTTGAATAAGCAACTAAAACTATAAGAGCAATCATTGAAGTAAACAGAGTCGTATCTAAACGAACTATCTACCTGCATTTAAAAAATATAAACGCTTAAAATCTACAGATTGATCATAGTATTTGACGAGGAATGAGTTGAAGAAAGCGACAAGGAATCTGTAAACAGACAGTTTTTTCATTAAGTTTCTCTACTTATTGGAAAATAGTTGAACCGGAAAATTCAATGTAACTCACTTCGTAAAATTTATAGGGTATATACCATTCCTATACATAACTACTCACAAATATTATCATGTCTTTACGATAGAGACAAAGTCGATTCAAGTGTATATATGTGTATGTGGCTTAAAAGGTATTTTAAATGTTTTGCCATTCTTTTCACAACCATCGATTGTGCATCTACAGGTACGTATACTCGAACTTTTTTTAAAAGTTTGCTTGCTTTGTTGCTTTGTGATATTGTTAGAATTTCTTATTTCACAAAGACCGTGTTATATAGACAGTCGAAGTTGTTTAGTAATAACAAGTGAAGTTAAAAACGAACAATGTTCGTTACGCTTAGCGGGACCCGGTGGTCTAGTGGCCTAAAATTTGAACTAAAATAAAAAAAAATTAAAATAAAAAAATTTTATTTTTAAATTAATAAAATGGCGCTGAAAGGGGAACTTCAGCGAAATGGGCCTGATCAATGAAGCCTTGTATTTCCTCTCCCTCTCATTTGAAATAAAAAAAAAAAAACGGAAGTATAAGTATAGTTATAGCGGGGACTAGAATAAAAATTTAAAAAAAATTGACAAAATGGCACGTAGTTTAAAGTACGAGTGTAAAAACGACTCGTTTTTTTCAATGTTTTCTTATAAAAAAAAAAATAGAAATACTTTACAGAAACTATTTGTTTTAGTTCCAACCAGAGCCAGTACTGTTCAGAATGACCTATATAAATTTCAGACAAATCGGTCGAGTAGTTTTTCTTTTTTTTGGCTTCATTAGACGAAAAAAAGTAGTTTCGAGATAAACGCGTTTAAAGTTTCAAGTAAGTATATTCTCAAGAAATTGTGTTGAAATATACACTTACCATTAATCGGCAATCCCAGCACCGTAAAGAATTCCCTCCGTCTTCTCAAAGTCTTCATTTTCTTGACTCAGTCAGGTAGTGGGTCTGATCTTAAGCCAGGTACACGGACCCTAGCAGCTGCAACTAACGAACAATAGAGCCCAACCCACCGATCTTCTACCTACCTGATCTTGTAATAATAGGTTATAAATACAGAAATACTCGGAATTACTTTCAAAATATTTATATATATATAATATAAAAAAAAATTTATTTTTCGAAAATTCTAGGCCACCGGGTCCCCTTAAATAATTAAGCAACGTTCTAGTATTAATTATTCATCGCAGATAGAATTATGATGAATTTGATATATAATAATGAGTATTAAAACTATATTTACATAAATCGAATATTTAGAGACACTGGACACTATACTGGACAAAAATATTGGCAATTATAGGGTCTGCCGATACAAGTGAAAACTGAAAACTTTTAGTATTAAAATTTTAAATTTCGGCACATTGTAAAATTTTAATTTTGGCACTCCGAGCAACAATTATATGCATAGTTTTTTATTTTTAGCAGTAAACTCAAAAATTAACAACGCTTTCTTTAAAAATGTTTCTTATGAATTCCGTATGTTAAAATAAGAATTCATTGACAGGTAAAATATAAAAAACAATCTTATAGATAAACGAAAGACAGTAGATGACGTCCACCAAATCAAACTTGGTTAGTGAACATTATATGTGTTGTTTTTTTAAGCATTATTTTGTTTTTGAAGGCAAGAGCATTATGAAATCATTTTCATTTACACAGAAATTCAATCAAGTGTAATAATTTTTCACTATTGTCACAATAATTTCGTAATAAATTTTTATTGTTATGTACTTCTATAGTTATTATAGTTAAGGATACTTTGCTTAACGATTTTATATTTGACTGGTTTAAAATTCTATTTCATATATTTTCTAGCGGGTGATTAAAAAACTACTTTGATTCGAGTAATTTGACATTATAACAATTGGTCTTTTTTTTTTTTTTTAAAAAAAAACGTTATATTTTTTTAATGAATTTTAAGACTTAATCAAAAAGTTCTTAAATTATAAAATTTGTTTATGATAAACAATATTGGTAGAGTGAGCGAAAAACTATTTAAAAATTTTAAAAAAAAGTAAATGAGCACTTTTAACATGATTTTAATAATAATTTCAGTGATTCCATTATTTTATTCAAAGTCAAATATCCCAAGCCCGGCAGTTACTTATTTTTTCTCATAAATGAATATGTTGGGCAAGGTTATGGTAGTATGCTCTTTCACTATATACATAATTGCAACCTCGTACCGTCGACTATTTTATAGGGTGCTTAAGAATATTTTATTAATTCATAATCCATACTGCCATAAACTTTCTGTCAGCAGTAAATTTTTGTCGACGCTTTAAAGCTCCAAGAAAAATCATTCCAACTGCTATTCTCAATTTTTATTTCTGTGTTTGGTACTCATTTCAATTATCTAATCGTAGGAGCCAAACAATCCCCAATCTATTTAATTAAAAATATTTTTGTATAAAATATCTCAGGATAGAACAAAAATATATATTCAAAATGAATCGAATTAAAAAATTAAAATATTATTGTTCTTATGTCAAACAAAAACCACTTATTTGTCATTTTATATTTTTAAGGACATGGAAATGGTGTTTTAGTTTATGTGTAGTACGTTTCAAGACCTTAAAGAGATATTTAACTGTTGGGTTTTGCATAACGAGTCGAATCAATCAAATACATGGTCTAGAAGCTTATCATGTTTGTGATTTTACAATACGGGCGTAAGTGAGCACCAAGACAGGAATTATTGCCATGCGTTGGGTGATGAGTGTGTTTAATTTTTTATATACCGATCTATGCACTACTGAATTCACATTGAATCTTAAAGCTTGAAATTAAGACCACAGAGTTATGTTATAACGTAGATAAAGCCAAAGAAAACATTTTTGAAACTCAAGCCATAAAAGAAAAACATTTTAAAATAATGATATTATGATCCAAATACTGACTAAACTGCTTAGAAAGCTTAAAATAATACAAATTTGTTTTTAAAGTACTACCTTTATATGGAATTCTATGGTATATGTAATAAAATAATACTTTAGAACACAATATCAATAATAAAAAAATAAAAAAAAAACAATAATAATGTTCACACAAGAAATAGAGAAATATTCGAGAAAAGTTGAAGAACGAAAATGATGTAGAAAAGAAGATATCAAACAGTTTATCAGATTCAATAGAGGATCCAACACGAAATTCAATTTTTATGTTATTATTTTTCAAAAGAATACAATTTTTTAGCGTTTTTTTATTTATTTATTTATATTTTTTTCGTTTTGAGATGAACGTGTTTTCTTCTCTGTGTTAATGTACAAAGTCTATCTATCTTTTATTTTAGGTCAACAGATATACAAGGTGAAGCAAAAGTTTGCCGATAATATGAATTTCTTCTCATTTTGTTAGAATTGAAAAAGTTAGGTTTTGTTTTCACTAAAAGTTTAAAATTGAATTTATTAACTTAATTTATCAAATTAATGTTATTTGTGGGTTTTTTCTCAAAACTTGTGGCTCAAAATAAGTAATTGGGTAAAAAAATTATTCACAGAATATTATTTGATCTTTCGGGGGTGATTATATGAATACCAGATCTAATGCCGCTAGATTACTTTCACTGTGGTTTTTTATTTACTACAATAAAACACAAACCCCGTAAATCTTGGTAGTCAAAATTGAAAAAGAAGTAAACAATTGACTTAATGTTATCAATTTTATATTTTCAACTAAACTCTGAGCTCAATTTGTTTTAATTCTTAAAATGAAGATATCTAGTTTACATTGTGTCCATAATTTAACCACATGCTGTTAGCCGAACGTTATGAGGCCAATGTTTTAAATAAACGATTTTGTGTTTCGTTTTTCTATATATATCTAACCGATATTTACCTTTTTGCAAGCAATGATCCACAAAGATAGAAAAACTGCAAATTTTTATTGCATCCCACACCACTATTTGGAAAAAATTTGTAAAAATAACAAATTGTGTTAATGTAGGATTTGAAAACGGGATTTTTTTCTATCGATTGGGAATTATAAACGAAGTAAGGAAAACTATACTTTTTTTGCAGTTCCCCTTTTAATTTTCAAAATTATCATCATTTCTTCAGCTTAATTTAGGAAGTAAGAATATTTTTATTTCGATGTGAAATGAAAATCAGGGCAAAAAGAAAAATTAATATATGCTTGTTAATCCTCTGCCCTTTTGGGTTGGAGCTGGAAAGTTCTTATATTTAAATCACTTTCATAAAACAAAGAAGAAACATTATTGGATAGTACGTGGGGCGACACTGAACCTAAATTCTCCACTGTACATTAAAACCTATATTAAATCAATAAATATTATTTTTAATATTAAAAAAATATCCACATATTAAACCAATATTTTATTAATTATTCCATGTTTTTATACTAATAAAATACAAAACAAATAATGATTTTATTAAATAATAAACTTTAATAATTATTATTAATTTATAGTATATATTACAACATATAATTACATCGATAATATTTTAATCGATATTGAAAAATAATAATAATTTTACATACATATTCTTTCTACGTGTAGGGTGTACTTTTATTCTATCATTATAAAATTTAAATAAAACATAGTGTAGTTTTATAAAATAATATGTACACAGGTACATGGATAGGTATATTTATTACCTGTTAAAATATTGACCACACAATTAAATACATACCGCATAAATATCACATGCATATTGGTTTTTTCAATTTAATTAATTACAAACTTATATTAAATAATGTTTTATATTATCAATATTATGTATGTTTAAATACAATTAAAATTATAATATGTATAAAAAGTGTTTCTGTAATGTTATTTACGATGGGTCGTTTTAATTAATTATGGAATATATCATACCCTCTATGAAAGGTAAAAAAAATGTTTAAAAAAAATTAAATTGGCAAAAAATAAAAATAGATAGCGCAACAATCGCATGTCAAAAATACTTAATTAGTGTTTGCGTACCTTGCGTTTTATGTTGAACGGATTTTTTAATCAATTGATGAGCTACGAGTATCTAAAATTTGTAATAAAAGATTCAAATTATCGAAAATATAATTATTTGTTCAATTGTTTGCATGTAAAATGTATAGCAAATATCAAACAAAAATTATTGAATAAATACAAAAAAGACATTTTATTGCATTAATAGATATTGTTAATTGCATTCACAGACTTATATATGTCATTTGATTGATAATGTTGTATTTCGTAACCATAGAAACGAATTAATACATTTTGTGCACTGTGGTCATACTTTTGATTATTTTTCGATACTTTCTTCAAGAAACTTTTTACCGCAAAAAAAATATTTTTTTGAAAACATGACTTATGCGGTAAAATGACGGATAAATAACTGCATAGAAAATAATGTTATACAATCCTCATACCACAAACATGTCTTTATTATTGCACACATCCCATGTATACCAAACAAAACACATCGTAAAATATAATAATAAATATGTAAAATAGTATATTTCCTTAATGTTGGTAATTAATTGGCATCATATCATTTGTTACGTTGATAACATAATAGGATGATCTTTTCATCAACATATATCGTAGTAGTGTATCCCCAACCACGTTACCACGTTATTGGTACGTGTAAAATAGTTAGATGTTAGTTTAGTTGATGTTGGTTCGGATATATTATTGCTTAGGTAGTTAATACAATATGTAAGTACTAATGTTAGTCATTTTGTTGAATAAATGCGCTAGAGATATATGGACAGGCACTTTTTAGTTATTCAGTTACAGACAGTTGGTAATTTTAATGAAGTATTATTGGATAAAATTTTCACATTTTCATTAAAACTACACAGACATATATCAATTAAACTGGACATTTTATAAATATAAAACTTTTAATATACTCACTATACGTAATTGTTATCGGTTGATTTATTATGAATGTAAATTATATATTTGTATTGAAATGATACGAAGAACTGCAAAAATTACCCTGTTTGCCGGAGACGGACTTTTAACGTTTACTCATCTATGCCACTTCAATTACTTTAAGTGCAACTTCTTCACAAATAATGTCATATGTTTGAATATTGTGAATTATACACAAAAATGGTTTAATTTTGATTATGCATGATTTTGCGATTAATGAATTATATTTTCAAATACATTAAATATAAAACATGTCGTTTTACACTGAACAAAATTTGAAGATTATGGTCATAAATTTTTATAGCAATATTATTTTATTTAATTTCGAATGTTAAACGTAAAAATATCTTTTTCTTTAAGTAAGTAATTGAATTAAATGAAATATTTCATCCACAAAGATGCTTCGTTTAAATGCGAAACATTGTAATATGCTCAATAAAGCAGATTTATTCTTATAGATTTAAAATGAAATGATATAAGTAAATTCCCCCTGACTTCAAAAAACTGGCAAGTAATCGCTGGCATACAGTCATTACCACATGTTTTTTTTTTTTTACATTAAATGATTATAAAACTATATCCAATACAGTGAAAATTAAATACTGAATAAAATGATAAGATAAGGTACCTACATAAACTATAATTAAAATGATTTTACAAAATTATTTGATCGAAAATATTGGAAAAAGAACAGTAATGGATGTTTTAAATTCTTTAATATTTTCAAAAATATTAATTAACATCGTAAGAATTGTTAAAAATATATGTATCACTGGCTACTTATGCTTATTGTATTCTTATTGGTTTAATAATACGTAAAATAAAATCTGAAATATGATACAATTAATTATCAATAATATATTTTGCACTTTAATTGGCTAAAGACGTAGATTTCAAATTTTGAAATACAGGTAGTTTCTAAATTTACTGTACAACCTAAAAGTAATTTTATACGCTAATGAATATTTTTGTCTAATAACAAAAATCAGCTTATTTATAATATGTTTTATTATATTCGCAGTATTAATATTACCGCATGCAGCCAAATAAAAGTAACTGGACCAATGTATTTACCTTTCATATTACTCATGGCGTCGAATATATATATATATATATATATATATATATATATATATATATATATATATATATATATATATATATATATATATATATATATATATATATATATATATATATATATATATATATATATATATATATATATATATATATATATATATATATATATATATATTCGACCGTATCTCCAGTATATGTGCAACATGTATTTAGATAATTCACAAACAGGCTAGGATTTTGATAGATCTGAAGAATGCTACAGAAAACAAATTTTTCCATTTTTTGTGATTATTAACTTCCTAACGAATTGGAAATGATAGAAGTTATTTTTCAAAATTATTTTTGACAATTTCAAAAATATGAGGATTTTAATAAAGTGAAAATCGTAAAAAATATTTTCCGAAATTGACAATAATTTGCAGTTCCATTCCTTCCTTCGCTGTCTAGTTACTCAAACAAATTGTTAATAAATTTCATGAAATGAAATCTATCTATCTATTTAATTCTTAAAATTTACTGATCAATTATTAAGAGGAAAATTTTATCCATTTTTTGGAGACAATCTCCAAAAACACCAACTGCTTTTCTATTCATACTTGAATTCTGAAAATTTTTATTGCACCTCCCTTTATTTTGAAAGATCTTAAGAATAAAAACACAATCTTTCTGTATACATTATAGAAAAATGTGGTTTTTCGTATTAGATACCACATGAATTGAGATAAATAAGGGAAAGACGAAAACCATTATTTTTTTTGCACCTTCTTCTTGGTGTTGGAAATTTCCAAAAATACAAATTTTTAAATATGCTTGTCAGAAATGAATAATTATTTGATACGTTTATGGAGAATAGGAGAACTGTAATAACTTTTAGAATCACTTTTTTGGGAAATGTAAAAAAATTTTCATAAACAGGCAATGAAGAACCCTTTATTTCCGTACTAGCAAGGAGAATAATAATAATAAAAGTATTTGTACCCATTTGGTAAGAAAATATATTACATTACATAAGATATTTAAGATATGCGCTAACTTTTTATATAATTAGTGACTGAAATTTTCCATAGAAAAAGAAACCATTTTCAGACTATGAAGGAATTACACCGTTTTTTACCTTGAAAACTGTCTTTAAAATTTTAATTATATTTACTTTTCAATTTGAATATAAGTTTGTCTAACCCTGTAGTTTCTACATGCTTATGAATAGACATATTAGCAAATATCCACCACCTATGAATAGAAAATAGTTTTCATCTGTTACAGAAACAAACTGTAAATACAGGGTTTCTACAATATTGACGGCAGAATTCCTTATTTTCTAGCTAAAAATTTAAGTTTTATAATTCGTGTAACCCATAAAACCAAAATTCATCTTCCAACTTTGACCAACTGTCAACTATTTCCAAAATAATGACAATTTACGTACTCCTCTTCATTTATTCACAATTGGCCTCCGACACTTGCAGTGATTAGGTTATTTTTTTTCAGAAAAACATCCAAACTTCAGGAATTAGATACATTTTTTCGTAAGCGGAGTGCGTTTGTATTTCATTTTTAAATTTTCTCGCCATTGTAACTTTCAAAAGATCGAATAACATGCGTATGAATTTAAACCATAAACTTTATATTAGGGACAAAATTTGGATTGATTACAAAACTTGATAGACAATTTGGAATTTCTAAAATTAGTGTAGATATGTTTAGAAATCAAGCCTGATTTTAAAAACTTAACAGAATATAAAATATATAAAACTAACAAATGAATCTGGTATAAACTATTAAACAAATATTTGTGTCAAGTAGAAATTTGAACAGAATTAAATTCAATACCAACAGAGAAAAGCTTGGACATAGTGTTAGTGCTACTGAGCTCCATCACTCTGCAGCAAGATCATCGAATTTATGCTTGGACTAATGATGATTGAAATAATGATTTACCAGCTCTTAAACTAATATAAACTGCCACATCGATTCAGGGGAACAATATAAGAAACTTTTTAATTTAACCTGCATACAACCAAATCCATGTAAATTAATTCTATCCTTTTCAAGTATAGCGTTCATATTGGAAAAAAAACTCTCATGTCAATAAATCAAAGACATCAAGACTTAATCAAGTCGGAAAATTAAGTCAACATAAACTCACCGCTTTTATTTTGGTATAATAAAATTGGACGGCGTTTGTCACTAAATAAAATATTGTGGAGGAAATTAAGTTTATGGTTGAAATTTGGTGATTGTAGCCTAATACGTATTTTTCTTGAAATACTTAACATTCTTGATTTCTCCTTCATCAGCTTATAAACCGACTTTACAACACACGTATTTGCCTTCACATATTTCTAACTTCGTTTTTAACATATATGATATACCAAAAAATAAAAAAACCTTTTTGCGAATTTAAAAGCAGTCAGTATGAATATATCGGTTTCATAAAAATAAAAACCACTATCTATCTATCTACCTATTTTTAAATTAAATTATAAATAGGAAATTTTTTTCCACCCATGTTTGTATGTAATACTAGTTTGTTTTTTTTTACTATTCATATTAAGTTTAATTTAAAAATGTTCACAGTTTATTTTTATGTTCAAATTTTTTTTTGCATTTTTATTTTTGTTAAAATACACAAAATAAAAATTGAGAAGAAGACATGAACATGAAGAGGAGAGAGGTTAAATAGACTTCAAATATGCTTGTTTTTTTTTTATATATTTTATGGGCAGTGAACGATGAGTAAATTTTTTTATGGTATTATACACATATTTCAGGTTTAATAAAATTTATATTTAATTCATTTTAAAGATATTTTTTAACCGATTACAAAATAGAAAAGTGAATTCTGTGTTTGAAAAGTTGTTTTAATTTAAATATGGTATTTTTTTGGATATTTAAAAAGGGATTATCCTAAATTTACGAAATCTCTTTAGATCAAATTCATAATAGAATGAGGTTCCACGTTTGTTTATATGTATTTTTTATGCATTTTGATCGATATTTTGGTCAATTACTATTTTAACCTAACCTTGTGAGGTAAAATCCTATTACCTCAGAGCACCATCATTTATAAACTGATTTGAAAAATTACTTTTTCTTTCGACATTAAAAATTTGTTATTAATATTAATATTTTAAAATTAGTTTGATAAGCAAAAATTATTTTTTAAACTTAGCCCTGTGAGTATAATCTTTATACAATCATAGAAATCCATTTATAATACCACACTACAAGAATCCAAGGTTTGTTCTAAAATTTTTTGTTTTACTGGTACACCCAAATTTTATTCTTCTAAACGTGTCTTGTAAAGTTCTGTCGCTTTTGTTAAATGTAAAATCCAATGATTTCTTTAAAGAGTGCATGTAAAAAAGTATTTAAAAGCAAAAATTATAAATTAAGTTTTATAATTGTCGAATAATATAAAGTTCAACTTCTTTGTGATAAATGAAATCATCTTATGACTAATTATCAATAAAAAGATTTTTAGCCATTAAAACATTTTTGTTTAATTTAATATCATAGTCATTTTTGGTTCCCAAGTGAAATTTTGCTTTTATACATTATGTCATTGGAAAGATCATTGCTGCGGAATCTAATCATAGTCTTTGTGATCAACTTGTAAAGAGTAGTTCCACAGTTTTAAGAGAGGTGTTTTTGATGTAAAGACAACCAGTGTCGAAATCAAGCAAAAAAAGTTCGAGCATACTAAATTGCAAGAAGGCATTGGTAAAGTTATTAAAAAAAATTGGGTACCCGATTAAATGAATGGAAGGCAAATCGAAAAATATTCTGTAAGATCATGATATAAGGAGAATTTTAATTCCGTTTCAGTATACTATGACAATAGTTATTTAAAACGTCTGGAAGAGCAAGATTTCCAAATATACCCAGTAATCATGCATACCATGTTCTTAAAGATTAGTTTCCAAATCTTTCTTGAAACATAAAATTTGATATGTAATCATAATGAAGATGCAAGCTTTTCACGTTATAATTATCACTCTCTTTGTTTAATCAGAATTTTTTAATATTCACATTGTGCTTATTTTTAAAGATTTTATAGGACAAATAACTTCAGGCCACTGCTCGTTAAATAAAGAGGCTTCAATTGTAATGAAAAAAAAATTAAACCAAATAATTAATAATAATATTTATAAAAAGTATTACATAATGTTAGGCAAAAAACCATAATAGATCTGATGTCACGATTTAAAAATCTTTCAAAATAAATAATGATATGAGCATACAAAATTCCCAATTAAACAAAAAAGGAAATACTTATGTATGATGTCAATTGTTTGTATCTCCATATAAATTACATGTTAAACATCGTTTTCAAGAAAGAAATAAAAAATACATAATCAAACAAAGCTTATTAATTTGATGTTTTTGAATCAATTTTAATTTAATTTCCAAGTATTATTATGGTATTCAGTCCTGTGACGTGAAATATATCAATTTTAGAATCAGTCCAGTATCCTTTTTTATAGTGACTGCCAAGCAATTTTTAATATATATGCGCATGTATCTTAAAAATGAATGAATGTTCGGCAGTTGCAAACGACAGTGAAGAACGACCTTATCAAATCAATTTTCTTGATACATTTATTTATAGTTTTATCAAAACCTCGTTTGACCTAATAATTCATATTATTATTAGGTCATGCCTATTCATTTTATTCACTTCAATATTATATAAACGATACCTCTAATTGAAGTATTATAAAATCAAAACTGATTTTATTCATACAAAAAAATAAAAATAAAAATAAAACATTAAAAAAATGAAAACTTATAATTTTTCCAATTATTATCATAAATAAAAATAAAATCCATTTTAACCCATTAAAGTTATTAGTTTTAATTCAAAACAGAATACAATAAAAGATTTAAAAAACAAAAACAAAAACAAAAAAATAATACACAAAAACCATTTTTGATAATTTTAACATTTTCATTTAGATAATTGTTGTGTAGTACCTACCACCTACCTATCTATCTATATATATATATGGTATATACACGTAGATGGATATATATTATGGCTATTGCATGTTATGATTTTTTTGATTTTTTTTTCATGTTTATTTCTGTGCTTTGTTTTATTTTTATTTTTTTTGTAAATGCATACATATAAATATTTTCAGCCTATAAAATTTTAATGAATACCGCACACCAAACAAACTAACTCATTCTCTTATGTATTGTACGTAAACATAACAAAATTACACCAATCCAATGGGTATTTTTAAAGCCATCGCCACACAAGTTATAAGCTTATTATTTGAAAAACACCAAAATTATATTCTTAAAATTAAAATATCGAAGATATTTACATCTTTATTTGAACTTACTATAGTATATCTAACGTAGTGGAAATTTTTAACGTTTGAGCTGTGTACGTCGATTAAAAGAGGACAAGCAGTACTTTTTTAAAATATTAAAATTTTAAAGTGAAAATATATACTTTTTGGAATCCATTTAGTAGTTCCATTTACTCCTTAAAAAAATGATTAAAATAAATTTTTAACTTATCTTTATTGCTTTTATAGTTTCAGCATCAGTAACTTTGGGGATTGAGCTGTAGTCTGATCGATAAATAAAAATTGTAACCACCCGATACACCCTTTGTGTGCTGAATTTAAAAAATAAGTTCTTTTTATTCAATGACAGTCTTCACCTTGGCTATAATAGGATACAATATTTCAAGCATTCTCAATTAGAAATTTGCATTGTGTCTTGATCAAAATAATAAATTTGCTTCCCTCTTCTGCTGTTTAGAGTTAAATTTATAACAAATGCATTTTTTGTTTCTTTAGTACTGGCTTTTGTCATATACCCTAAAGCAAAATTTTCAATTTCTAGTCTTTTTAGCCTTGTTTTCGTTCTGCCATTCAGTGATTTATCCTTTTATATGCAGAGATGCATTTATTTAATTGACATTGAGTTTATGTTAATTTTTCTATGTTGCTTGATAATGGTACATATGAATTAGGCATTACAATTTAGAGTTAAACAACATATGATGATAGTCATTGTCCGACTACTGTTGCTTGAAAATAACATTAAATTTTATGTTGTTGCATTCATTGTTGTAACGGTTTAACAAAGAGATATAAATAATATATTTATAGTTCATTGTTGTTAGGTACTAACTATGCCTTTTATTTATATTACATATCTATACAATTTAGCCAGCAACCAAACATCCCTTACTGTACAGTGTGTAATAAGCGATTAAGAAAACAAATCAGCAGAGCATGAGATTTATATTATATTTATTTGAAAACATTCTAGGAAATGTGATAAATCAAACCAAAATTAACAAAAATATATTAAGTGGAAACAAAATTATACTTACCCTAAAAATTTCATTGGTATTTCGAAGGAACGGAAATAAAAATTTCTTTGTACGTGGCCAGATTCTATTCGATAATATCAAATGGGCAGGGGATAAGTATATTTAATAATAAAAATAATTATCCAAAATGTGACAACGGTAACGAAGAGTCTGAAGAAACGTGACATTTACAGTTCATCATAAAATTTCATTATTTTTTCTTTGCAGTTTTTGTCTTAGCTTTCTATGTCTTTCAGTTTTAGTGAAACAACAAAAAGTTATTTTATACGTGAAAATTGGTTGCGCATGTATAAAAAGATTCTAATTTTGGCTGACTGTTAATTTTAAAAAAATTATCTATAAATTGTACATGTCAAATGTTGTCCGGGAGACAAATAAAATAAAATTTTGAGTAATTAAATTATAGAAAGGCCTAGTTGACAAAACATAAATCAGGATTATAGTATTTTATGAATTGAACACACTCCAAACAATATTCAATCACATGTTAAGTATCTAAACAATAAACTCTGTTAGTTATTATCTTCACTTATTGATTTTTAACTATTTTTAACTAGTTTTTGTAAATATAGAAGCTTAAAGTACAGGTATTATTTTTATATTTTTTAAAATACTGTGTTTATTGTAAAATCGAAAATATAATCACTCCATTAATACAAAATCATAGGTGTATTTATCATATACACTCACTATATATATATATATATATATATATATATATATATATATATATATATATATATATATATATATATATATATATATATATATATATATATATATATATATAAATATAAATATATATATAAATTTTTATGATCAAAAATAGCTATAATAAAAATTAAGTATTGTATATACAAAAAGACCATTATAGTTATTATTATATTATGATTTTACTCCAATCACTGGACAAATTTCAAAATATTAACAACTAATATGAATGTTTCATCACATCAGTTTATTATACCTATAATTATTATCAACATATATTCAACAATATGGTGTAATTCTATCCATAGGTATACATGTCAAGTATTATATCATATTGTTTTAATAATAAAAAATTTTCCATACAATTCAAACCAATTTCAAAGTAGCATTCACAGTTCTTATCATTCGAAATTGATCCCAATTTTATCCTGAGAATGTTAGTATTGCAGTTTATATTTGTATATCAGTGGGCGACATAATTCATTCTTGAGATAAATATCCTTTTAAGGAATAACAATAAAAAAACTGTTCATTGTGAGTTCTTAAGGGGATATATATTTCGAAAATAAATCTAATAAAATCTGCTATATTTTATAAATGTTGTTATCCAACCAGATTCCAACACACTTTCGGAAATATATAATTTTATGTTATCATTAATATTTAACTTAGTTTACCCCGTTGTTAAAAGTATTTCAATCGGTTTAAATTTTAACGCATTATAATATTCACCACCGCTATAAAATGATGAGCAATGGAGATTGTTCACATAACATTTATTATATAGACTATAGTTTAATACTATGGTGTAATACAAATTAAATAACATTAAAACCGATAACGACCTTACCTTGATGATGTACTCACATCGTAACTTTGTTTGGTTCATTAGTTAAGTATATAGCTCTAGCTAGCTAGCTAGCTAGCTACTAGCTATAGGTAAGTATCCAATATAAAGCAGATATATTTATATGCAGGTTCAATAAAGGATGCATATCATAGATATCTACAGTTATGTATAACGTTCACATATAATGTACCGATAACACTCTTAATATTTTCAACATGTACGTTATTCAATTCTTACAATTTTAATTCTCTTGCAGTCGTCTGATTGTCATGCTGTTATACGAAGCAAGTACGAAAATCTCTTTTATTCGTCAAATTGTTAAATTTTCTTATTTACGACAATTTATTACGTATTAGTCGCATCCAGATATGCAACAATGGTTCATTATTAACATTAGAAAGATAATCTTCCTTCTTAACACATCAGCAAAGCACAAAGTTTGGTTTTTATTTTTTGTTTGACATCATAGCGTATAGTGTCTATCTTATTATGCTCTGCCGCTAGGTTAACACATAAGCAAAGCACAAAGTCTTTATTTTTTATTTGACATCGTAGTGTAGTATCTATCTTATTATGCTCTGCCGCTAGGTCGGGTTTACACGAAAGGGCTGTGTCAACATGGCTGTGTTTACATGAAAAGGCTGTGTCAACTTCAATAGGTGTGACATACATTCGACTGCCGAATAATTATCCTTTGTGTAACTTTCGGTGTTCTAACTTTAGGCGGAACCGCAATACCGAATATTGACTTAGCGTTAAGAATATAATTTAAGCGTTAGGAGTCTAATCGATTGATTAGTGCTTAAACTTTAATGATACATTAGAAAAACGTGATTTAGATTAATGAATGAGAAATATGAATCCATTGGATCCAATGGTTAATATAATGAAAGAAATTCATCGTTTTTCAATTGTTGTTATCATAATTTACATTGGAATAGTCTCTGAGGTCGAGCATGAATCATGCTTGGGAGCGTTCTAAACTCCATATATAGAGTTAAATAATTATATGGCCTTAAACAAAATATGATACTGATGATATATTTTTTGCCCATTTATGTTATCTGTGAGGCTTTATTATGTGTCTCATGATTAACAGACCAACCTTTAACATTCATATTTATTATCCACCACAAAACTTTGTAATATTATATTCTCAGATACTATAAAAGACTTAAAATTAACTGGTATTTACCTGTGTATTTGTTTGTACATAGGGGGTAATTATTAAATTTTTGCAATCCCTTCTTAATATAAAACATCAAACTTGCTCGAACCCTTTCATAAATTTTTCACAAAATATGAATTTAAGAAAAAATGCGTATTTTATGTAGCCATCATTGTTAAACAAATATATTATTAAACACTGAGGCGAATTTTATTTCAAATTTCTATATTTATTATTTCAAATTCCTCTATTATTGAAAATTTAAGAATAAATAAATATCTATTAATACTAACTGACCAGATTTTATAGACATGATGTATAAACTAATTGAATTTTCATAATTCCAAATGAAAAACCTAATTTATTGAAAAACATTATTTTACTGTTAATTAAATATGTAAGTATTTCAATCGGCTTAAATTTTAACGCATTAATATTAACCACCACTGTAAAATCAGGAGCACTGGAACTATCTACTAAATATATTGGGTAGAAATTAAATAAAAAATAGAATCGACTTAAAAGTAAAATTAAAAGTAAAAATAAGTTTAAATTAAATACTTTAATTCAATAATTCCCTGACACCACCGAATTAATTTTTCAACAAAATATAAATATGTGTCTATTTGTTTTGACACCAATCACAAAAACTTTTAGCCCTTCTTATCTCTTGGGTCTGGAATTTTGAAATTTTGTTTATTGCGATATTCCGTCCTATTTTTGGAATCGGTTAAACCGGTAAATTGTTAGAGCATGATTTAGTCATTACATGCCAAACAATTAGTTGATAAATTTTTTAATAAAAAGTTAAAACTTTGATACACAAAGGCATAAATTCTTTGAATGCTTCTTTATTTCAGAATACGATATCCACGCTCCAATAACAGTTTTCTATTATCCTGTTTTTTAATTATCTAAAGCTTGCATTAATTGAATTATTGAATTTAATATGCAAAAAAATATGAATTATTCAAATTATATATTTTCTTAAATAAAAATATTTATGTAAATGATATTTAAATACTAAGTATTTATTAATTATGATAAATATTTCTATATTTATTTATGACAATATAATTAATAATACGCATTTGGTGTACGAAACAATGAAATGGTAATCATCAACATTAAAATAGTCGATAGACACTTTTCATATTTTATTCGCAGTAAATAATTAAAGGAAGTCTACTACAAGACTGACTTTTAAAAGAATACATTTATTTTTTTAAATGTCGTGTTGGCCTACAAATAAATAATTTTTTCTTTTACGAAGGCAATATTGTATAATGAGGGAATGTCCAAATGTCCAATTGCTTAAATTGTTCCTTTTTATTAACGTTATTTTCAATATAACGATATTTTCAAGAAAATTTTGAGAAATTATTGGCATATATTTAAAGACTGACATTTTTTAATAGGATCTATAAAATAGGATTTCGATAGGAACAATTGTGTTGAAGCATTTTTGTTTAATATGTTAGTTGGGGCACCTAAATATGATAAAATCACAAAGCATATCTTTTTCATGGTTGAATTTAGAGGAGACGCTAAAATGCCCCTCATTCAGTGTTTTCAAAATAACTGGTAAGTAGCTCAAAAGTTGAGATTTATAAATAGAAGCAGAAAGCGAATTGATCCATTTGGTGCAATGGATCCAAGATCCAACTTGTAAGCCGTTAAAAAAAAATTCAAGAACAAAAATATTTGTTTTTCCAAAACAAGCATACTTTCGTAAAGTGATTAGATTCGCTAAAATTTCAGCTGCAACTAAACAAAATACATGCGTATACACTTAAACACATGTTAATAATAATTATATTTGTTGTTATAATAATTTTATTTGTTGTTATATGAGTATTTTATGAATGCTAATGATTAAAAATATTTCACACTCTGAAACTAAACTAATGACGAGTATTTAACAATTAAGAAGAAAGAGTTCGTGGTTTTCATCAGTTGTTTTGGAGACAATTTGAATAGAAAATTAAATTATTTTCTATTTGGTTTGTTAAAAAAAAATAAACAGATCATTCGGTAAATATATTGGAAAGAAAAAAGTACAATGCTACTCATCCTTGAATCAACAAAATATTATTTACGGAACTAGAAAATAATATTTTCAAGTAGGCCATAATATTAAAAACATCTTTTCTACAATACGATAATGATTTTTATGTTGTTTTGGATACTATATATTGTAGTGAGTTATTTTAAATATTCTGAACGATTTCCGCATTGACGGAAAATCTTAAAGAAAAATGTTGGCACTCATCCAAACTTGTAGGCTGAAAATTTATGTGTACAAATAAAATTATGCGTAACACATTAACTACAATGATTTAAGGAGACAAATGTGAAGTTTTTCAACTGTATTGTTACGGAATCCTGAGAAGGATGTACGTGTATGTTTGTTATTGATGGTATTTGCATGTTCTTTGCATATATTTTTCATAAACATTAAAAAGTGAAAGTTCATTCCGGTTAATAAATTTTTGTGACATTTTCGTGGTTGGTTTATTTGTTAAGTATTTTTTAAATTAGTGGCAGAAACAAAAAAATAAAAATAAAAACACTGTTTTATTTTTTTCATTTATTTCACATATACCTTTTCGTTTAGTTGTTTATGTTCTCTACGCAATTTTATTTACATTAATTCAATCATGTTATAGACCCACAAAATATTTATTATTTGTATTAGTACTTATACGTTCAGGTAGTTTAACCATATGGTAAGGTCATAATTGTCGAAAGTCAGAGAATATCGAAAAAAAAGTTAGTTTATTTAATTTATATATAGAATTTTTCACATTAAACTATAATTGCAACTATTCAGAAGACTTTCTGAATATATAGCTGTTTAGTTTACATATTCATAGATTTATACATTACGAGGATTTTCTGTGTCCAATAATTATAGTGTATTATTGCTTAATTATTGAAAATATTCAATAAAAAAATTTTTAAGTTTATTTCGAGGTTTATCGAGGTTTTGAAATGCCCGCATTACAATTTCACTTTGAATTGCATATGATTGGGAAGTTTTTCAAATATTTTAAAATTTGACAAAATTATTCAGTCCTTTTTTTGAATGTAGAAATTTAGTCTATTTTTACAATAAACATTAGAATCGTTATCTCAATATAAATCTTTAAATTACGAAGAAATCACGAAAATAAAAAGTTTTATCTAGGGTAAAAATAGAGCTTAAAGCAAGACCCGCCAATAAATTGTCACCATGCGTAGATAAAATGATAATGATATTATCTTTTAATTTATTTAAAAAAAATCTGTGAACAGAAGCTGTTTTAATGTTTAATTTCAAAAATATAGTTATAAAGAACTTCTTATTAAATTCGAATATTTAATTACACATTCGCATATCCACCAGGAGGATATATTGGAGCATCATAAACTAGTAATACTCAAAATGTAATAAAAACAACAGGAATTTTGGATTTGACCTGTATTACATGGCTATACATTTGTTAAATGTGTAAGCAGAAATAGAAATAAAAAAAACTATCAAACGATAAAAAATAGAAATATTATTGAATTAAAAAATTTTGATTGTAAATAATCGAATAATGTGAAACAAAATTAATAAAAAAATATAATTTATTCTTCTTTTTTTTTTTACAAACAAATTAGATCACGCAAACTAAAATATAAAACCTAAAATAAATTTAGGTTGAATTTGTTAGTATTGTGTATGTGTCAATATGTAAATGGTATAAAATTCACATATATAAGGTAAAGTAGTGCAAATATTACATACGTTTATGTCGTATTACTGCATTTTTTTTTATCGAAAAACTACGGAAATAATAATTTGAAAATAGACTGAATACGTTATGATGTCAGAGTTAGTTGTTTTAGTGTATATTCGTTGAAATAATAGATATAATAAAGCGAAAAATTTCACTTTATTCAATGTCAGATTCATCATTATATATTATAATGCCTTTCATGTTGATGAATAATGATGATCATGTCGTTTGGAATATGGGATTCCAATAACTACGTTAAAAAATTATTTCACCAATTTTGACATTTTACGGTGCTTTTGAACTCGAGATGGTAAAGTTTTTTTCTAAGAATAAGAATTATTTTATTACAAATAAAGTTAGTACAATTCGTTTTGCAAGATAACTGCGTGGGTATTTGCATCCGTGTTGCAGTTACAAATGTGTAGATTTTGGACTTCGTAATCAGGCAATTACGTCTGCATATGAAATTTACAAAACAATAAATGGTATAATAGACAGGGATAGATCGAGTTTTGTGACTGCGATAAAAAAGCATTTAATAAATATTTGTTCATAATCATAAGAAGAAGTTTTGCAACACAAATTTGAAATATTCAATAAGAATTCACAAGCTGAATGATATGGGCTCCTTTCCTCTATATGTAGATGACGTCTAGCTATATGTACTGTTATTTTACAATTGAGCAACAGCCTACCAAAATTAATAATAAAACTGAATCACAAATTAAAAATCATTATAATGAAACGTTCAGCTGCTCTATCATAGTTAAAAAAGTAACAAAAGTTTAACACGTAATTTCTAATTTCTAATTATATTTTCAATGAAAAATAGTGTATATAACCCAAAAATCTTTATTCTGCAGTAGAATAAATCATACAACTACACAATCACCAAAACAAAGGAATGTCGATACGTTCGTCATAGTGGTAGAGAAAACACAAAGCTATCGAATGCAAGTAATTATTAACATCCAATTTTCTTAATGCTATTTTCAAATTGCTCTTGAATAAAATTGTTTTGAGAAATTTAAAATACTACAAAACACTGGGTGTTTAACGAATTTAATTAAAAAAATTACTGGACTAACATCACATTGATAAGATTGAATAGCAATATGTTTTTACCTACATTTTTTTATAAAACGCCACCTTAAGTGAATTTTTAATTTTGGCAGGTTATGTTATTGAGAAACGTATAAAGCTATGAGGAAAGAAGTTCGCAGATTTTCTCAATTTACTGTATTTGCTTAAATTATAATTACATCACAGGAATATTTAAAAAAGAAACAACTTTAGTAAGTGCTAACTATAGATGTTTATAACAAAATTTAAAAATTAATTGTTAAGTTATGAAAATATCGACCTTGCTAAGAGTTTATGTCTAAAAAACTTAAAAAATTAGTCAATATTTTGTATATTTAAGACATTCCTATAATTACCCATAAAAGTAGATCCCTTGATAAAGAATATACAAAAATAATATGTTATGTATAATACCTACTCCGACTTTTAGCAGTTGGTTAATGGATAGGTTGTTTATATTTTAATTTAAACAATATCAACAGTAATAATATAAAATATTAAATCAATTTTTCATTTAATAAAAAAAAAAAGAATAATAATAGCACTTCAATTCTAAAATATATAATATTATTCGGGTTTATTCATAATTCATAACAATTCATATCCAATAAATAGATTTTAGTAAATGATTAATCAATTTTTTTTTTCTATTGTAATAATGTTCAATATTTTCAATTTATATTACACATTATTATTGGTTACCGTTTCAACAGCAGACTATATACGAAATAAAAATAATGCATACTACAAATCTATTAGATACAGTAGAGTCAATATATGGGGCTTTCCGATATGTAACCTTTTAGATACCTATATTGATTTGCTGTAGACATTATTGGCTCATATTGCTTGATTACTAGCAAATCAAAAATACCCACAATACATTATCTAGTTTATTTCGAAAAAGATTCTGTTCTATTGAAAACATCATGTGCAACTATTTTAAAGAGAAAATTTTAGTATTTGTTGATAAAACAAAATATTCTATGTGTTCCATGTTAAAATTAAAAATTATTGTATGACTTAATTTTTATACCTGATCTATGAAATATATACGGCATTTGGCTTTGAAACGCTCCAATATACTAAAGTGCATAAGCATCAATTTGATATGGGTATTCATATCATTCAGATAATTTAAGGACATTTAGAGAGAGAACTGGAATTTGGATTCTAAACCCAAAAAAGGTAATTAAGTTGAATACGAAAACTAAGTGCAATAGGTCACATATAACTGCATATTTGTTATTGCTATGATTAGAAATAGTTTATACAACACTAAATGTCGTATTATTAAACAATCAACACGGTTAGTTGTTATTATCACTAGTTTTTTTTAATGTCAATAGTGGGTGCCAGCTTTGTTTAATTCAACGATATACTAAATGGCTTATTTGATCATATTAATCACATTTAAAATAGTTCTTAAATGAATAACTTATATTTAAATGTATAAAGTGCACACAAAATTACATCGATTAGATCGATACGAGTCCAGGAAGAAATAGAATATTTTCATCCTTAATTTGACTCACTGTACACATACATATTTTGTTGATGTATACAATTTTTATAGATAAAAGGTACACGAGATATTGAATATTGTTACATTTTATGTGTTCTGTTTTTATAATATCTAATATTATATTATTTTTCCAAACCAAAAATATTTCAATTCGTATTAAAACGGAAATTACATTACATTATAAATTTATCATGTATATATATATATATATATATATATATATATATATATATATATATATATATATATATATATATATATATATATATATATATATATTTAGAAAAAACTATATGTATATATATATATCTTTTTTAATAAATGTTTATATTTAAATTAATTCTTTTTTTCAATAAATAAATGTTGTCAATCATTCATTCATTGCGGTGTTGATTCATGTTGTATCTGATAAATTTTGATGGAAATTATATCCAATGAATTTCCTAAAGATTAATTACGCTCAAATCTAAGTGGTGAACTTATGAAGCAAGAAAAAAATATTATTTATTTACCTATTGTGACGGCTCATCTTATCTTTTCGATAAATTATCGAAAATATTCTATTGATTTTTACTGTTGATTGTTAATTTCGATTTTGAATTAAAAATGATTTCAGGTTACCTACTTATAATTTTACATATTAAATTTTTTTTCACACTATATTGTTTGGAATACTCAATTGTGCTACCTTTTAGCCATTATAAAACGAAGTACACGTTATAGTTAAATTAATTATTTACTAAACATATTTATAATTTTGTTTATTCCAATTCTCGCATTTGAGAAGTATTTATAGATTTAATTCAAATATTTTGGTGATAAAATAATATTAAGTTAGCAAACTCTCTACATGCTCTCAAATGTCACAAGGTTAAAATATTTTAAAAACCATTTATTTAGTAAAAATAAGTTGTCATTTAATTCTTTACATTTATAAATAATTTTTGTATCTTAATGAATCCAAAATGATTGCAATCAAAGTCACCTTACAAGAAAGACGATCGGAAAATGCATTTTCACGAAATTTTTTTTTTTTTTTAATAATACGACAATTTTGTATTCAATTTTATAGAATTTGTATCTTACATAATTGAATGAGTAAAACAAAATTTGGATACTATTATAATAAAATAAACTTTAAACATATAGCAAACTACAAAATTAAAATTTGATTCATAAGCTTGTAACTATATCTAGAGTAAAATGAACTCGCTTTATTAGATATACCTTAAATATGACATTGATTGATTAATTGATATCTAGATTTGAACATTAAAATCAATTGTAAAGAGAAGGTCATTTTATTAATTATATCCATACACGATATATTTATTTACAAAGGAAATTGTGTTGAATATTTGTTTAATAGTTTCATTAGGTACTGTGAATCATCGATGGTGTAAGGAATATGTATTTCTCCCATTTATTGATCATTATTTGCAAAGGGTATATTTTTGTATTTTTGACAACTCATAATGTTTAGTAAAATTAAATAATACTTGATTTGTTTTTTATAACGGAATTTAATTATTCTTTTACAAATAGCAGAATTCAAGCTACGATATATTTTCTTTATAATAAGATACTCCCTGTACATGTAGATATATAGACATTTTCATTGAAGCGAATGATTTCAATCTTCTCCGGTACAAATGGAATCAGTTCGCATCCATGAATTCTAATATCACTATAAGTATATCTATTTCATTTCAACAATTTGATTTATTCTATAAGATATATCTATTCTTGTTTAATGTCATCTTCAGATGTAAGTGTATTTACGATGATCAACAAGAAGGACTATTTTATGCTGCCTGATGATTGTACTACGAGGTTTGAAGTAAAATTTTAACAACAACGACGCAAATTTTAGTTGTATGTACAATTTAAGCTACATAACAATAGATATAAACAACTTGAATAAGAAATATCCGATTTTATTTAACTTACCATACTTAGTAACAAGATGACTAATTAAATAATTCTCATTGAATTTAGTCAAAAAAAAAAAAAACTTTTATTAATTTGAATTCTGGTGGTCAAGAAATTATTTTGAATTCTGGTGAAGTCTTCTTTTGAAGTCTTGTCAGTCGACGTTTTAAATAAATAA
Organism: Chrysopa pallens; assembly: GCA_020423425.1. Classification (NCBI taxonomy): domain Eukaryota; kingdom Metazoa; phylum Arthropoda; class Insecta; order Neuroptera; family Chrysopidae; genus Chrysopa; species Chrysopa pallens. The sequence continues at coordinate 71,333,295 of CM035593.1, read as the reverse complement.
ATTTACTTTGAAAAGAATTTTAACAACGTATTCTGTAAATAATGGGATTATGGACAAAATTTTGAGTATTATATTGCCAACGTACACCTGATTCTCCACTACCGAAAGTAAAAAAGACACCAATTTATCAAAATTTATGAAAAAAAATGTATGTCATAAATTGGCCAGTAGAAATTGTGAACTAAATTTTGCATGTAAAAATTAAAGAAAATAAATTCAATAAATTGTCTAAATATTAGGTTGAATGGTGAATAATCATATTTTTATTTAGCTCAACGACCTTGGGCAGTTTCTTGGTTCAGCGGAAAAATAATTAGCCTAGTATCTGCATTTTAATTATGTATCACATATATACAGTACACAGACTGAAGGCTATATATTTATAACGTATTGTAGGTCTGAAACAAACTGTATACAATTTATACAAACACTCACTATTGTATATACAATTACGGAAATATTATTTGAAATGTTTACCTAAACGACATGGCCAATTCATCTCATTATTTTATGTGACTCCAAACTTTCCTTTCTATAATATATGAAATTTTGATTGTGTAGAATAGTTTTTGTTTTGTATGAAAAAAATCATATAAAAATACCATCCAAAAATTCGATTCAAGTATTCTTTAGAACTCAATCAATTTTCACAACAATAAATGGTACTCAATTTATTATCATCATTCATCAACTAATTGTAACATATTGTCGTGTCAACCAAAAATGATGTTTATTAATTTATTAATAGTTTTTTTTATGGTATGCATAAACTATAAACCTTTCTATGGAGATGTAATGATATCCCAGATTATCACCTCTACAAGAACAAAAAATGAGACCATATTCTTCGAAAAAAACAATACTTATCCAACGAAAAAAAAACAATATACATAAAAAAAATACATGAAGAGTAATGAAAATGTGTTATATTATCCTTAAAAACACCTTTGGGAGATTTATGTTTACCTTTGTATTGCCGGCTTACCTTACTATTTTGTGTTTGTTACTTAAACTTGAAAACATAAATTACTTAACTAATATGCAAAAAAAAAAGGTACTACCTAATGTTATGTTGTATATATATAATATATAGGATAATTTAAATTTTGAACACATTTTTTACAGTTTTTCATCATCATTTGTGTTTTATGTTTAATTTTTATTGTTGCCATATAGAAATAAATAAATTTCTGTTTTATTCTTTTTTATTTTGTGCGTTTATTGTATTATCTTATTAGCTTTTTTTATTTTTCTTCTTTGTTTTATTATGTTTGAATTGATTAAAAAAGAAGGCTTTAGAAGTGTATTTTGAGAGGATAAAAGGGATACATATTTCTTTTTATCATATCTTTATTTATTTTATAGTTTACTGTCATTAAATGTGTCAAAAATATATGTTATAATAGCATTTGAGATATCAAGATGTAATAGATGCATGTCTTAAAAGAACTATCCTTATGTGATAGAAATCACATTCTACGGGAAAATGTTCTTAGTACCAACAAAATGCAAGACCGCCATCAAAATAACTGAAAATGGAAAAGGGATAGATAGCCTGATGAATGAGCAAATCCTGTTTACTGGGTCATACAGATCAATGGCCTAACATTCAAACTATAAGAAATATAATAAAAGTTTAAATACAAAATATAAAATTTTGAAAAAACAAACAAATTTTGCTTGAAACATTATTTTGTATTTCATTATTTTTTAGATTCGACGGACTACAACATCTAATAACCATCTCATTCCCTTCAAGGAGCTCCACTAAGCAATTTTTTCGGCACATTTTCTAATGATATAATTGGGAATAGCAATCAAAATATTAATAATTCGATGGTCGCAGGTCAAAATAATTCAAAATATATAACATAATGTTCTTTATTGAAAGATTAGAATCAAAGGAAAAAACATAATATTGAAAAAAAATTAAATTTACAATTAAATGGAAAACACAATATAATGAAAGATATGATTAACATTCACTTGTTTAAATGAAAAATTAAATTACAATATATATATAACGAAACAATAATTATAATTGAAATGTAAAAGAAAAAATGCGACAATTATTTTTATCATACGTTTCTTATCAATAGGTTTTTTCGAAATTAAAATTATTCAAAATTTTTCAACTTTAAGAATTGTACTCGATAATAATTTATATATTAAATAAAATATATCTGTGAACATAACAACCGACACCGAATACAAAACACTTCATTCTCACATTTAAATAGGCTCTGTTTTTTAAAAGGAAGAGGATGTGTACACCACCAGGATATCTCTACAATAAATTGAATTATAATAAAACAAAACAAAAAGAAAATTAATTAGAAAAAGCGGAGGAGACTATGGGGCAGATGTATCGACTTATAGGATACTTAATTAGCAAATAACCGAAAATTACAGTCTAAAATTTTGGCAAATTAGAATAGCTTACAAAAATATGTTTTGAACAAAAGCCGTTTGTTTTCAGCAAACAGATGGTTTTTGTATTTCAACTTTTGTCTCCAATGGTTTAAGAGTTGGGTTATGGGTTCATTGGACTAAATTAACCGAATTTGCTCATATATCGTCATAAAGGTCGACATGGAATTTTATCTATTTTCGTTAGTAAGTCATCTTGATCCCGGCAGATGGACAGGTAGACTGCCTGCGTAAATGGACTAATTAGGTAATTCCATAACACCTATATACCAAATGTGTTTTCAATATTTTATAGAGCAACCAAATTTAGGCTAAATTTAATATACCCTTATCAATTTTATGAAATATTTCGTCTATAAAAGCTTAAAACAATATATTTCTCGTTCGTTTCACTTTCGCTTTCAAATAATTGCTTGATTATTTTCTACAATACTACCATAACAAATCCAATCTTATGCACCAAATTAATCATCGAATTAGAATGAAATTTGAATTCAAATCAAAAAAAGAAGCAAAAAAAAATGTAACAGTGTTAACTGTACAAATATTTGTTTAAGCACTCTAAAATACTTATGACATACACAGACAGACACACAGTTCATATTTTTCATTTCATTTCTTTAAATATTTTATTCCAATTCAATTTTTTTTAAACAAAACTCAATCACTGAATTATCTGTCTATCGTATGTAAATCAAGTGAATAAGGTAGAATATATGACAACGTATGTATATATCGAGAGCTACCTACCCAGACCCAGACTATCCATGTATACAAAAACAAGTATTCGCGACGATCGGTATGTTGATTTAAGTAAATTGTCAATGTATGTTTCTATTTACTTTTGTCAATTTTTATTTTATTTCAAATTTGATTCTATCCGTGTGTTTTTTTTTTATTTATTTATTTATATAATTTTTTGTCAATGATTTTATAGTACAAGACTTCACAAAATTAGTTCAGAATACACAGCAGTTTAAAATTAACATTGAAATAGAATCAAAATTATCGACTATTTATTTCAGCTAAAATTTTGTGGAAAGCCCACGAATATATCTTATTTTGAATTTAAGATGGTATAAAATTTCATCGGTGAAAGGTGTACCATGACTTTTAAGGCACATATTCAGAGAGAATGTTAACTATGACGAAATCTTCAGCTTTCAATTAAAAGACTGACGATTTGATTGTGACAAAAGCTTCTGACGGCTGATCTATAATCTGCAGATTATGTGGAGGGATTATCTAAATCTGATGCTGTAGCCCTCTCACCATTTTCGCCCCCACTTCTTTACTACAAATCATCAATTTATATTTTTTTTTCACACATTGAACGCAGCACTAAAGATTGAAAACGTTGTGAAATTTAAAGTTAATTACACTTGAAGTATCTCACCTATGAATTCCAGGTTTCAAAATACGGGAGGAATAAGTTTTTAGAATCAGATAGAAAAGCAATTTTTGGGTTAGTTTTAATTCCTTATAGTTCAATACACTTTCATAGCCGTTAAAAAATTTTTAATATGGCGGCAATAATGACGCATAATACTGCCTAGTTATTGTCTGATCCCATACATAAGAGTCAATGCAGATAGTATCACGTCCAAACCAAAACACAGTAGCCCTAACGTTTCCAGCTGATTGCTATACCCAGAGCCCGATGTCCTTTAAAATTCCTCTGTTCTCAAATGCTGTAATGTCTCAAATATAACGGTGATACCATTTAAAATACCTATGGCTTCAAGTGTTTCTCGAAATTGTTCTTTGATCAATTAACAATATCTTGTAAATATAATCGATCATTTCTACAGTAGTCACATCTTAGAGACTGTTTTAAATAGGAAGATGTACCATGAACTTTTGCTATTCAGCCCCTTTAAATAGAAATGTTGAATCACCGTTGTCAACGGTGTCAAATAACGTTTTTCATTTTTTAAACAAACAAAAGTTGTTTACTTCAATTTTCAAGAGAATACGGTACAAAATTGTACGTAAAATATTTCTCGATAGATTTTTTTTTCCAGAAATTTTTTATCACACTGTAAATTTAAAACAAGTGCCTAAAATGTACTACGATATAACAACTATTTTACATAACTTTTTCTTGTTACAAATATTTTTTCTTATTTTCTACCTATTTTTTTAAATGAGAATAATAAACAACTTTTTTTTTTTTTTTTTTTAAATAAAAATTTACAAAGAACAGAACATATAAAATATCTTCTCGCTCGTGTATGTAGTCATTGCATTACAACAAACCCAGTAGTATATAACAATGTTTTATCTCAGTGTTTACACTTCATATATTTTATTATATAAAATTTTATTTATATTTTTCATTTTATTATTATTCTAAGTATAAAATTTCATATATGTAGTATACAAAAATTTATGCATTTTGATATTATTACCTACTCGTTAATGATTATAATAACTATTATATGTACTTATTCTCTGATTATATGTAGAATATCATTACGTGAAATGTTCCTGTATTATATATATACTATCTATATATACATTCGATTGTAATGTGTGCGGTTATGTTTTGTCATGTTTAATAAAAGATTTTATATATTAATAATGGATAATAAAACTTTTTGAATAAAAGATAAATAAATAATCATCTACAAAGTCTGTAGCATTATATGACAGTATAATAATTTAATATTTTTCGTTCCGATTATTTCAATTTATTCCTTAATTTAATAAAATTATATATAAGAAAGCGTATATAAACCAATTGGCTCGGTTTAGAGGGGAGGGGGTCAATACAAAGGTGAGCGAAATAACGTTTTTCTGTTAATTTATTTACTTTTGTTTGTTTTGGTACAATGAAAATATTATTTCAAGGAAAAGAGCCTGAAACTTATAGAAACAAAATATTTTGGTTCTATTTTCCCAATAATCGATATGAAAGAACGGTTAGTAGTACATTTCGAGTCAGAATGTATATAATTAATCAAAATATACATACAAAATATAATCTTGAGGTAAGGGGATGACCCCTCCCATTACCTCAAGAGCTATAAGGGGAAGTATACTTATTTACAGATAGAAAAAAATTTACAAAATTTAAGATACTGGTAATATTGTTTACATTTTTATTTTTTAAACGTTTCTTCGACAATTTTTGTTTACCTAAAGGTATAGTTTTCAATAGAAAAAAAGTTTTCAATTGCAGAATACATGGTTCCTAAGTTTTCGACGAAACAGTTAGTTACCATTTATTAATAATTTCTTTACGGAGATCAAATATATCGTGTAACCAACCATAACAGTAGATTACTGATGGTCATAACTAGGTGTGACTAGCAAGTTCCATAATGAAAATTTGCCAATTGTAAATAAATTACTACCACTATTTACTTATTTAAACAAAACAAATCTTTAAGTTGATATTCACCAGGAGAATTTTCAATCAATTTTGTCGATGTTTTCCTTCTATATGAACACCTTCATATCGAAATCTTTATTCCCCAAGTTGTTCTAATCCATATAATGACACATTGAAATAGGATTTTCATTAGCCTTCTTACTACGTACATAAATCACAAAAGTTCCTTCAACTATTTTATTTAATTTTTTTAGAAAATATCTTTTTGATTTTAACTGGTTTAATTTAATTATAATATATTTGACAAGCCATCCGTAATGATAGGCTTCCTTGTACAATAATTATTTAACAAATACTGCATTGTAATTATTAAGAAATATTAAATGCACTGAAGAAATATTAATTAAAGAAAATCATAAAAAGGGTTAATTCACGCATGATAACATTTTAAATGTTCAAATAATGAACCGCTATATTCTGTGTTTACTTTTACTGGATGTTTTATATACAATACATAGAAAAACTATAAATTACTTTGTTTACTCTATGAAAAGTAATATTTAAAACATTAGACTTTGGCAGCATCATTATTGTGTGTAAAAACTTTTACACACAATTATAATTTGGCTATGTTTTTTTTTTTTTTTTAATGACAAAAAGACATTAAAAGTTTACTTATCTGCACTGAGTGGGCGTAATAATTATACATCATTATTTTAATATGAAAACGACTGTATGCATGATTTCTGTAAAAAAAAGATACCTGATAAAAGCTTTATAAGATATCAGCATTTAAGCGAAAAAAGGAAGAAAGATTGGGGCGTTTTATGCTCGGAACAGTAATAAATAGATGAATTTTTTCTAGAACGCCAAGTATAGGCCAAGTCGTTTTGAAGCCATGTGCGCTCGTGTAAATGATTTTTACATACCGACAAACACTCAGACCGACAGACTTACGGACACGAAACAAAAAATACTCAAAAAGCTTTAAAACGTCAGCAAAAAAAATCTTTGAAATCGGAAGAAAAGAACTATTTTATTAAATCACAAACATAATACTTCCGATGTCGTAGACATAGCTCGGAAGTAAATCAAAAAAACTGAAAATTTATTGTAATGTAAAGAATTTTGACTATTCAAACATTAATCGTAAAATTTTCTCCCAATATAAACTTTTATTTAAACCTATAACATAATCAGGTTGAACAAATTTCTGGTTAAATTATTATTATATTTTTTTTATTTATTTTATACTTGTGTTCCAAATAAATTCCACTCAAAAAATACCAACAATCTGCTTATATAAATCCTATAATATGGCTATATAAAAAGAAGAAAAAAAAAATTTGCAAATTACTAACTAAAACAAAATAACAATATACCAAACAACAATGTAACCAACCGTAGCATTTTATTTTTCCCAAAAGCATACAAAACAGATAATATAAACGTATATATATATATATATACGCATTAAATAAAATACGTAATGTAAATAAGTGCGTACTCAGTTCGTATCGAGCAAACAAATAATATGTACACATTCAGATATATATATATATATATATATATATATATATATATATATATATATATATATATATATATATATATATATATATATATATATATATATATATATATATATATATATATATATATATATATATATATATTTATATATATATATATATATATATATAAATAAAATACCTACTCTAAAGAAGAAGAATAAGATACAAATTATAGAATAAAAGAAACAAGACCCCAAAAAAACAATATAAGTATTTTAAAATTTGTCTATATTGTAAAACCAAGTTAAATTATTTTATTCACACAAAAAGAAATTGTATTATACGAATAAAAAGAAAAGTTCGTACTACTAGTAAGACAAATAAGTCATTTAAATGGGATATCATCATGACTATACATGTGAGTTTTAATTTTTATACAGGGCTTAATATTTTAATTGTGTTTGACAAAAATCTATTATAAATGTGAAAGAAACATCAATTCGTAAAATTCACTAAGGTCGTCACTTTTCATCTGCTAAGGGCGTATAGTGACTACACTGGGTATATTCTATACAACAACAGCACACATTATTCCTTGATGGTAACCCATCCAAGTATTGACTGTGTTTGATGTTGCTTAATTTTGTAGTTCAGATCTGTATTTACGTTTAGTCAGTGGGGGGTCAAAATTTTTATTTATTTGTTGCCTTTCTTTATTTTTTATTAATTTTGATAAAGGATCAATAGCAGATAAATAAATTTGAATAATAGAAGAATAAGACAATACATAATCATACCTTAATATTATAAATCCGAATGCTTTCATGCGTAAACATTTCAACCAATTTTAAAAATTATTTCACCAATAAAAAAACCGTATTGCCAGCGTGTAACATAGGCCATAAAAATTTTTTATTTACCAGGGAATAATTTTAATAATATTTGTTTTTTACTAACCTTTTGTTTATGCTAACTTATATTTCTAAGCCAACCATGTATCTCTGAAAAATGTGACAAAAATGTATTTGGGTATAAACAATTTTTTGTTGAATCATTTCTTCGTAAAACCGATATTTAGTGTCTTTCCAAGATTGGTTTTTTGGAATAATCCTTAGTATGATAGAAATAATCGATTTTAATAACAACGAATATATTTAAAATTTAATTATCAGTTTATGTTAAATATTTTAATAGATAGTCCATTTTGTTTGTTTGTTTGAATGAATGTATTATTTTTCAAAAATTGCGCCCTCCTGTATTGGTGTATATGTATCGCTCGTTATACATACTTGTCGAAGTATAATTATCTGATATTTTGAATATAAAATCGCCTATATTTTGTACAAATATATATAATATATTTTCTATGTATATACAATGTAATTAGCAATTAAGTCAACAAACAAAAATAAATTTTGTTCATTACATTATAAAAACCAGTAAACGTAAATATACACAAAATATTTCCTTTTATTTGTAAAAATTTGAATTCAATTCGTACGTCTGCCTAGCCCTGCTATTGTCTTATCTTACATATTTAATTCAGATTTTACTAAAATAAGAAACATTTTTTTACTTTTGTTATTTGCTATTCCTTTTGCATATTTCATCAATTGTTTGGTAGACAGCACAAAATTCAAAATTCATTTCTTTGTATTATATATAAAACAAAATATCGACCTTATATAGGCTAACCTCAATACTTTAATTACAAAGTTAGGTATTCATGATAATAAAAATTCTAAAATTTAATTTAACTACTCTAAACACTTAATTTTTTGATAGATTTCGATAAATGTTTCGATCGGGAGGAGGTATTGTTGGTTAGGTTACCGTGGGTGATTTGAACCTCAAGTTTTCTTCCGAATAAGCCGGAATTAACGCAGTCGAATGCCTCGATTCAGTCACTTATCATAGCTTAGTTATTCTTCATAGCACATACAAAATTCGAGTGGAGTTTCCGTTAAAACCGAACTTGTAGATTTAAATTTTGTAAAGCCATGCTGCTTATTTGTAAGCAGATAATATTGAATAAGATAGTTTAATTAAAAATACGTACCTTCAGATAAGATAGTCAGCGAATTATCACTTATTACAATAAGGGTTAAAATATTAAATTTTCGCTGAATAATTAATTGTTTTAAATATAAGCTATTTTAATGGGACTTATCAGAATTTTACGCTGAAAACGAAACGAATACGGATACGATTTTTTTTCTTGCGGATATCCGCTGATACGGATACGGATTCTCGGGTCTGATTGGTATATTTTTATGCAATTTTAAGAGTTTGTTATACAAAAAATTTTTGAAACGATTGGCAATAGTAATTTGGTTGTGACTGCTTTGTTTACTTTCAAACTCATTTCACCCATTTTGCAGTACTGGGTTTATCTGATGAGAGTTTATTAAGGACCAAGTAATTTTTATTTTGTTATCAGAACTGTTAATTAAATAGTTATTATATGCCCATTTTGTCCAGTCAACGATTTTTCTGTGTTTTTTTTTCAAGTTCAAATTTGATTCAGATTTCTTTGTATTTGTTTGATATAAGTTCTTTACTTCGATACTTGTTTTAACAAGTTCGTCGATTCTTTGTTTTTATTTCCATTTTTTAAATTATTATATGGGAAACTTATACGGAAATGATATGAAATTGTGTCAATAAATATATCAAAATTTTCAGTCTAAAATATCTTTTAGAAATAATTCAGACTTTTTTACTTGACCAAGCAAAAAGGAAATAAAAATCCAAAAAATGAATACAGTCTATACCGATTTTAGTTGCTGGATAAACTAAAATAGATATGTTGTCTATTACAAAAAGTTAATTTTTTTGAGTTACTTATGAAAATTAAAGACCGAAAATGTATAAAATATACGAATCAAAGTTCTTCTTTCATACAAATAATATACTGAATACCGTAAGCTTATGTTAAATTCACACAAAGTATAATTACAATCGTACAACTGCACAAATCCAAAACCATAAAATATTAAAATGTTTTATCTAATACTTTCAACTACATATTTTCATTATGTTATTTGTTTTTCAGCCAATCAGAAACTTAACTTGAATAATTTTTATCTACCCAAGCAAAACTGTGAGTTTGGTGTACTCTGTGTACTTAATGCTTGTAGTCCATGTAGCATGTAATAAAATATGAATTTATATATACATTTATTATATTTTTTTCATTTTATTTTAATCTATTATTATTATTTTAATGATTTTTTAATTACTTTTCTCTGTAATTTTTTTTGTCTACATATATCAGAGTGTTGTATTTGAAACATGTTCCTGCATGTTCAGAATAATTATTAATGCTTTATTTTGGTATGTGATTACGAACTAGTAAAAGCTATAAATTTTTTATGTATTTCATATTAAAAAAAAAAAAAAAAGAAAATTATAATTAATTTTGTACATGAATTACAATTCCTTTTTGATTGAAGTAAGAAGTTATCAGCGGTTTATTTTCATGTGATTTTTTTTTTTTTTTTTTTTTTTGTTAAAATAAATCTAATGAATACATACTCCCCGCAATTTTAAGTTCTACTCTGTTAACGCTAGAACGATATTCGTATTTTGACCAACATTAGAAATAATCATACACCTTGAATATGGATTAAACTCTTTAAGCGCGTATTTTGTAAATTACCATAATTACACATATAACAAATTATTTAGATAATTAGTTTTGGGTTGCATTCTAGGAACAAAAACAAAATATATCCATAAAAAAAATAATTGATTTCTTTCTATAAAAATATTGCAAAATTATTTCTAAAAGAATATTAATTTTGATAAACCTCTTGCATATATACTAATTATTTAACGATATTTTTTTCAGATCTCAATCACATTTATTAAAGGTATTATAAAAGGACTTATCGTTCGACTTAAAAAAAAAATAATAAATTTTTGCGCTGGAATTTGGTATAGCCATAGGAAGCTGATAGTAACACAAAGGATAATCATAAGTCTGTTGGAAGTATATTATATAAATATCCAGGTACTAATTATAATTAATATTAAGTCCCATCTTGAGGCAAAACACATATTAATTGACTAAGCACAGAAATCAATGATATAATAGTAACAGCATTACACAAATATAAACTGCACAATCTGTAAGATACAGTAAGAGGGAAAAATGTTGTACATTCTCCTTAAATGTCCACTGAACAAGTTGCCTATGTGAGATTTTTTTCTTTAAGATTTTTACATTATCGTCGATTTTGATAAAGATTAACCCCTACTTAAGGTCTCCATAAATTATATAATACAGATTTAATTGGAAATTTCGCTGAATTACACCTGTAAACAAATAAATAGACACTTGTTTACAGGTGTAATTCAGCGAAATTTCCAATTAAATCTGTATTATATAATTAGACGTTATAACATTGGTGTTTTGATGAACTTGAACAACAAAAAGTAAAAAAGTTATAATGTTTTATAAACGAAATTTGTAAATCACATGGCTCCCAGCATAGTTTAAGTTTTATCATAGTTTTATCTTTATATCACGTGAAACCTAAAACACTATACAAGCATGGTGTGACCTCAGTTTGGTAAAAACAATTTAGTGTAAAATCATGACGACTGTGTCAAAAATCAATATCGTCAATAAAAAGTAATCAATTTCTATACAAATGAATATATATTAATAAATATAATTTTAATATAATGTGTAAACCTAACAGAAGCATCCCAAATGGAAGTTGTCGAACAAATCCGTGTATGATGTAAGAATCATATATATACTCTAATACATTGTCAATCTTGAGTATTGTATAAAGTATTTTACAAATTTAAGGTGATATTATGTTCCTGTAGATGTGCTGCTGATGAAGTCGGAAGTATATGTCGTTGCACCGGGACTTGCAACATTTTACGATAAGATAGTAAACATAACAAATATACAGATTATTTCAAATAAACTGATCCATCGAAAACAAACTAATATAAATTTGATGAATTTAAATGTTTCTAATTACATTTCCATTGAAAAAGTATGCAACAGTTTGCAATTTAAATTATACCATCAAATTGCATACTGGAATAGAACTATCGTAAAAAAAATTCCCGTCATAATCAATTGTTGTCAATAATTTTGCTGTAACACACGTTTTGCAAATGCCATGATACAGTTAAAATAGGACAAATTCTAAGAATAAAGTAATAGTATTCTTTTAATTTTATTACTCGAGATTTTGATGGAGAGTAGAGTTTTGAGCAATGATAGCAAAATCGGGTTTTTCATGCCTTAAATATCTAAATACGAAGTTTCATCAAAATGTTTCGTACAGAATGTCTTGTACAAAAGTATTGTGTACGACAGAATGTGGTCTTGAATTGATCAATTACATGCTTGTTAAAATGGTTAAATAAGAAACAGGCCGGGTTTACTTGAAGGTGCGCTAAATCAATAATTACTAGCGTGCTCGATGTACATTGCTTGGCTAGTGTAAAAACTTGTTCGCAAAGAAGCAAAAGTCCGTTTACCTTATAAAATGATTTATTATACATGTTTTCTTAGTTTTATGTTCAAAATAAGATAGATAATTGGATCACTCTGTATGTAATATTTTGATGCAACTGCGTATCCAGGTATTTTGTAAAATAAATTAATGCATAGTATACTTGATTTTTCTCTTGGTAAAAAGGGTTCTCATTATTATTTCTTTAACAGTGGTTCATTTTTTTGTGAAATTAAATCCAATACATGTACACAAACCCCATGTATACACAATCCATACCATCGTCATATCACTTCATATTATCACCAGACTGAAATTCCTTCATGCGAATGGATCTATCTATCTATTAGGAGTTAAATATGAAGAAAGCACTGAGTGTTTGCTGCACATACAACAACATATTATGACGTAAAAACATTATAACATGAAAGGGCTGAATATATGCTCGCTCCTATCTACACAGCATAGATATATGTACAAATAATGCATTAATATTTTCAGATGATGTTAAAGGGTATGAGGTTATGTTATGCATTCTAACCTATATGTTTATATGGTGTAATATGAAACCAATGAATCGCAAATGTTATGATAGCAAATGTGTTTGTTTGTATTACACCTCTTGTAACACAGATATGTGTAATTTATAGTATAGTTATATTCATTATAATTAGGAAGTTGTATTTTAATAATAAGTTGTTTTATTTTTGTTAGTAAATCCTTGATTAAATACCACATTGATTCGATATTAATTTTTCATTATTTATAAATCCAGTACATAGGCAATATTGTCAACAGGACAGGGAGATGTGGAGGTATGAATCAAGATAACCAAACATCAAATTCCGATTATTTGATTGAAATACGAAGTCCGTCTAACTCTAAGGATTTTACACCAGAAGCATGGCCAAGCTTATAGCCATTAAATTGCAAATATTTAATAGTAGGTACCTAAGAATTTTTATAAAAGAGTAGGTAAATAAGGCCGATTCTGACGCACTTTTCCATAAGATTTAACATGGAGACTAATTGTGATTTTACTTCCGGTGTAAGCTCACCCATCCAAGTACTAACTGTGTATAATGTTGCTTAACATTATTGATCGGTTGAGATCAGTAATTACTTAATAATGTATATTATATACCACCCCCCTGGAGTTAAGGTAATAGCTGATCTCAACCGATCAATAATGTTAAGCAATATTATAAACAGTTCGTACTTGGATGGGTGACCGCATAGAATTTCTATGTACTGTTGTTGTATAGAATATCCCCAATATAGTCACTATATTGAAAAGTGACTAAAAATAAATTTATGTACGAATAGACGAACATGCAGAAATTGGCTAATTAGATGATTTCTCTTGACAACTACTATATTACAATTATGTCAGGTCAATATTTTGTAGCGTTACAAACTTTAGGCTTAAATTAATATACTCTGACAAGTTTTGTTTTTTGAGTATAAAAATAAAAACAATATTTCCAATTTTGAAATATATATTTCGGTTGTAAAAGAGTGAGCAGGAGGTTCCTTAATTGTTTCAATTTTTCACCTTACTGCGAAACTCCAAAAATCAATAAAACAAAACAAAAAAATTTCTTAATCTTTCGGATATCATAAACATTATAATCACTAAAAACGTGTTCTATTTTACAAAAGATTTATTTTTATATCAAATGCAATAAATAATTTAAAAAGTATACATAAATTTGAAAAAAGTTCAACATAAACAATTTTGATTATTTGAATGGTTATTTAAATCGAATGAACTAAGTATAAACTAAAGTCGTACAAGTTATAGTCATTCGTTGCTATATAGATAATATATATATATATAGAAAACTAAACAACAAACTTAGAACTAAAAAACAAAAATACAAGTAAAGGAACAAGAAAATGTAACAAAATGGCGTCCAACATGCAAACTTAAAATTTATCATCGAATCAGAGGATGTTACTAAAAGTAAGTGCATTTATACTTTCTCAAGGACCTGTGGAGTGAAACACGACAGCTCGGTAAGGATGTGGAAAGACATACAGCTTTGAACATCGTTGAAACATCGCGTAACGCTACCTATACTATACTTCAAAAGAACTTTATTCATTCTGCTTATAATATCTATGTGTTACTGGTTCGGTCGTTTCTTCTTCATGTATGTATTGTGAGTAAACTCAAATTATAATTTATTGCATCAGTTACGATTCATTTTTTATTCATTTATGTGTTTATTGTGTCACGTTTTTATTTTCTCAATAATATGTTAAATGTAAATTTTCGTATAATATTTATCACACTAGGTTCATCCTGATGGCTGAAAGTCCATATCTAGTTAACAAACTTGGTACATTTTTGAAGTGAAAACTTCTTTAACCGCGTAGGGTTAAATTTTATGGGTTTGCGTCAACGACATGACTATTGTACAACATTAGTGCTGTGTATATCTTGTGAGTGAAATTGTGTTGTCATGATTTTGTACAGCCCATTATATATATATATATTAATTTAAATATTATGAAATTTCTAAGGTAACACTTCGGCAGAAGTTCTAAGTTTACACTACTTACTTGAATATTTCTTCTTCGAGACATTCAAAATTTTTTGAAATATTATCTTTATTTAGGATATAGGTCTACACTGGTTTTTTGAGCATCACGCCTATAATGACACTGTGCTTAAGATAATCCTTGTCCTACATTTAAATTAAATAATAAATTCACATTTTTAAAATTTTCACTGTAAAAATATTAAAAAAAAACATTTTCTTTTTCTTTAAAAGGAGGTTACGAATTAATAGAAGCGTTAGAATTTGTAAAGTCACACAGAACCTATTGTGGGTTGGATATATTTAGTATCATTGCCTAGAAGTAAAATTAAAATTAAAAAAAGTTCAGTTTAATCTATCAAGAGTGTACTACTATACTCAACAATCTATATATCACAACAAACTTGCAACAGGAGGTCATAGTCTTATATTATACTTTTAAACGGAATAGAAAATATTACAGTGTTTCTCAATTGTAATCAAAGACCACTGATTTTATATAGTAGTATATACGTATATAACTTTTATATACATAGAAAGTCAGTAAACTTCTAGCATATAGAAATTTTACTTCACATTTACTTCACATAAAATTGTATTTTGAAATCAATAGTACAGATCGCCAATAGAAAATTTTACACAGTTATCAAATCTTCATTCTTTTCTTCATCAGAAATTAAATTAATTTTTGGAATTATAGAACATATTTGTATAAAACAAAAAAACCTTAATCGAAAATTTAATTATAATTTGTTGTCGAGAATAGTTTAAATCGTCTTTAACATCACTACTGGGTAGTTAAAATAATATTAAAACGTTATTCAAAAACTAGTTAGAAATAAATTAAATTAAATGAAGGTAGTTGTAATATATTTTTGGGTATGCCAATTCGGACGTTCATCTTAATCCTCAAGTTTTAGTTTTTATACAATTTCAGTTATCAAAAAATTATTTCGTTTTCCGCAAACTATCGTGTAATAAATATTTGACACCTATAAATAGATATGAATCTGTGTATCTGTGCATCAGTCGCATATTTGTATATCTATCTGTTACACCGTACCTAGGTTCTAAACGAATGAACCAATTTTAATGGTTTTTTTAGTTTGAAAGGAGTGTTCCTAGCTGCGATTAAAGAAAACAGTATTCATCCATTTAATTTTGACATCACTAGCTTTTAATTTTATATTACCAGCTAGTTGAAATACGATTAAACTAACAAATTAACTTTTAAAAAAATTAAGTATTGTTGTTTTGCTCTTTACATCGAGAATATTATAAATTCTGTAAATGTCAATTCGACTTTTATTTATGAATATAATTAGATTATAATTTGTTTTGAAAGATTTTATAGACGATTAGTTCAAATCAACAAGTTTGTGTATGGAAAAAAACTATTTGAATAATTCAAATATACATTGATGGAATGTTTTTTTTTAAGTCACTTTTCAACTACTAAAGTTATATAGTGACTACAGAGAGTATATATTCAATTTATACAACAACAGTACACAGTAATCGTGTATGTTCACTCATCCATGTTCTGACTGTGTCTGTTGATGCTTAACTTTAGTGACCGGTTGAGATAGGTAATCACGTTACGTCAGTGGGGGGGTCATGGTCTCTTTTTAATCGTTTATATTTTAATAGAATCGTTATTTTAGTATTTTTGTTTTATTTTGTCCCAGTTTATGTGAAAAACAAAATCAATTGAAATAAAAGAGTAAAATAATAAATAGGAACATTATTTTAGTACTTGTGTATTATTCACATAGAACTTTATGGTTTTCTATTACATACATAGAAGAAAATCTATTATATATTTTCTACATATAAAATATCAAGAAAAGAAAGAAGATATATGAGTCTATTCACAATCGTTTATTTAGCGTAGAAGAAAGCAAAATGTTAGAAGAAACCGAGTGAACCAAGTAAGTGCGGATAAAGTCGTTACACAACGACCAGTAACGAAAAACATCACTCATCCATTCATTCACAATAATAATAATAATAACACAACAAACAATTTTTCTTAGAGTTTTCTTTATGTGCTCGTTTTGTATATAAATGTAATGTATTATTGTATTTAATTTATATTTTTTCTTTCGTATTCTGTATGTTTATATTTTTTTAATTTTATTTTTTTGCAAATAATAATATTTTTTAAATTAAATTTTCTAATATCTTGTTTTCTAATTATTATACAAAAGGAAATTTAATTTTCTTTTATCAAACAACTTACAACATTGAATGAAATATACGGCGATGAAGGAATGAACACACACACTACTGACGACGATCTAATGAAAACTATTTTTTCTTCTTACATTCAGTTTTATATGTCATTTAACAATGTGACACAAACTATAGGTATACTGATTGTAAGCAAAATAATTAATATGGAGACAGAGAAGTGGAAAAAAAAAACATTAATTAAGACACCAAAAAGAAAAAATGTGAATTAAAAAAAATTATTTTTAATTATTCAGTTTTATTATACTTTTTTCTTCAGTAAATGATTCTTGAGAATAATTTATGCAACAATAACCTTACAGGTGCATTCAATAATCAAGTAAAGTTATTAGCTCTTGAATGCTTCATGCACGACTATGAATTTTGTTTATAGATATTTATTCAATAATTTTGATATGTCTTCTATTAGTATTTTCTGAATTGAAGAGACAATTGAGAAAAATCTGAGAAAATTCTTCAGTATTAGAGTCATTATAAAAAAAAATATAAATAAATATTGACATGTTTTTGGCGATTTATCTTTAAAAATTGCGATTTTCTATATACATTCACCCTTTTGAAAACATAAACCAAGAGTTTGCGAAAGAACTCAGAGAAGACACGCAATATAAAAGACTTCTCGGTTTCAATGAAAAATTATGGATAGGAAGAGAAAATTGCCTTTTTGTCACTCAAATTATGGCAGATATTGTGCATGATGGAGATAAAAATAAATATTTTTAATTTTAATATTTCAAGAACACAAACGATGTGCTATTTTTTTTAAAATTATTTTTTTGTTTTTACTTATTTTTAAAAACGTCTTTATACTTTCCTACTTTTTTAATTCTGTAGAAAGTATTTTGAGAAAGTATAATTGAAAATAGTTGGGAGTACAGTAAGGTTTAAATGATTTATATAGTAATTAACCTTGAAATTCTACACGGCCAAAAATTCAACAACTACGGTATCCTGGCAGCGAATCTAGATTTTGGAAAATAAAATTATGAATCGACGTACAAATATAAGAAACATAGTTCTGGGCCATACATGCTTCTTCCTCTGAGGTAGCTCATATTAAATGATATACAACCGTATTGAGAACCAACACTTTACTTGAAGTTGGCTATAGAAAGATATTGAACATTATATTAACCAAAATTCCCTAACTTATAAATTCAAATTATAGCTATAGCAGATTTTTGAAAAGAGAAAAAAGCCATTTTATTTGAGTAAAATTTTTCTAGTCAGCCAGATCAAAAATAAATTAACTATATCGAATTATTTTGACAACATATGCTTAGTTAGCGTTTAAGTATGTAAATATATTACAAAAAGAGAAAAACAATCCAATTTCAAAAGAGAAAGAAAAAGAAAAGCAGACATTTACTTGAAATTGATAATAACATTTTGTTCTTACAGGTGTTTTACTACACATTCAAAGATTTTTCGAAAAAGTAGTTATATCTTAGCGTGTCGAATAACAAAAAACATCTTTATTAACATCATGATTCAAATATGAATAAATTATTGAATTCCTTATAAAAATTTCCTTTCATTTCGATTATAAACATTATAATAAATTGAAATAAAGATATTCAAAATTTAAATCATTCAAGTTTTGAAAAAGTTTTTTATTGAAGCAATTAAATTTAAAGAAAGAAAAAAGAAAAGGAAACGAGTCAGATATATATAAATAAAACAGCAGTTAGTTATTATATCTGCAAGATGTATAAACTTTTAATTTTGATAATCAAATATTATATTAAATTATAAATGAAGTGATCATAAAAGAAAAGTAAGAAGAATTTAAGTGAGAAAGAACGAACATAAATATGACGACGGGACATATAGCCGAAGTCCCTCAAGTGCCCCCTAGAGCTATTCGTTGTGAAGTAATAAGTTGGCACTCTGCAAGTCTGCATCGTTAAAGCCGATTACCTTCTTTAAAAAGACAACTTTCGTTTCAGAAATAATTACAAATAAATGTCTTAAAGAAATTGTTTCTTTTTTTCTTAAATATATATAAAATGTGTATATATTCAACAGTGATTAATATTCTTTCGACTTTTTCTTTTTTTCTCTATGTATTTATTTTATTATTTTCTTATTTATTATTACACTTCTGTTATATTTTATAAAACATTGAAATCATACATACATAATTTATAATTATATTTATATTTAAATAATCATTTAACCAAATATTTAAACGGATTCTTGCATCCACTTAAGTTATATATACGTATTTTATAAGTTTAAAATATAAAAATTATTAATTTCTTGGAAAAACCGGAAACAATTTAAAATCAAATAAGTGAAGATAACAACCAACGATGCTAATTATTTAAATATCCGACATGCGTAAATGTTTGAACAGTTTTTATTACCAAATTTCATAGTCCATACATTTGTCAGAGTTTGTTATATAATAGTTATCATCATTATAAATGATTTTATTGGCTGAATTAAAGCTGAAATTGTGGTAAATTCAAGTAGATAAGGATTACTGTATTTGAATTTTGCTTCTACATCATATGACTTAAAGGTTGGGTCATGGATCATTTGCATCCTTTTGACATAATAATTTTGAACATAAGCTCAAAATATACACTCGAGTGTTTTTGTGGCTAATGAAAAGATATATAACATTTAAAAACGGTACGTGGGACAGAGGATGCTGTAGACAAAATCGTAACCAACTACGGTCTTATATTTTTTGAAATACATCAAACATGTTTACTCGGCAATTTTTAGCCCGGGTGCCAAGGCTAAACAACATCCAATGTTAATGGTTTTAGTCCCAACAACAAATTTGGTAAACGTACATACATTTTGAATTTTATGTGGATCTTTAAGATTACATGCTAACTTACACCAACTTTGATGTGCAATAAAAGAGACTTAGGTCCTTTCAATTTTCGTCACAAATATCCACATAAATATTAAAATAGAAAACATAATTTTTAAAGAATAGCATATATATTTTTGTAATTATATAAAGTTGCAAACTCCTGATGGAATTTTTACGTTTATTTATATATAGAGGTAAAAAATTGTTGAACTAGCAGGTAGAAATTCATTCCCTTTTTAATATGTCATATTTGTAGCAAATATTTGAATTTAAAACAATAATGTGAAATATTTAATGTAGTAGAAAAGTTTTCAATAAATAATGCATAAAATTTAATATTGAATATTGGACGTAAGATGGCTAGACATAGCTGATAGATAGACTGTAATGTAATAACCAACACATTACATACATGATGTGGGACATGGTTCAATAATATACATCGGTATTGATATATCATTTATTACTCTGGTTGCTAGATCATTTTCCATAGCAATTGAATGAAAATTGGTACATTGTTTTAAAGGGAATGGACACAAAACAGAGACTTCTATAATAAAGACAATCTATAATATAATATATTTCTTTCAATTTTCAGTGAAAAAATAAAACTCAAAATTAATTAGATGAATGTAATGAAATTGAATAATTTACAATTACGGCATAAAAACGGAGGGCTAATCGTAAAGGATTTTGCAAAAAGGTATTTTTAAACATAAAATTTTGAATTTAACATTAACGGAAAAATCTTTGATAGGTCCTCAATACATGATACATGGGTATCAATTGAAAGAGCTTACTACGAATAGCGGACTTCTAAAGCTTGAATCTCAATTTTGAAGCAGATATCTTCATCTATAACTTAATTTTATGAAACGTTGTAAAATGTATGTTTGTGATTTTTTAGTCAATCGATAACTAAAAAAACAAGCTTTTATTAAAATGTCCTAAACCGAAAACTATAAACATTTACCTTAAAACTTTTAGCGACAAGATTTTATATCATATAAATTGTGTAATGACCTTATAAGTTGATAGTAATAGTAAATTTTTTTCTTTCTAAGATATTTAAATAAAAGTTTTTTTAAAAAAAGGTTTTCTACTTTTTATTAACTGGAAATTTAATCCCTAAAAGAAGATTTAAAGTTTTATCAAGATACCGACGAACGAAATTGTTTGTAATAATTTTTAACATAACTTGAATAGCCAAGTACATTCCAAAATTTACCAAAGAATATATAAATAAGCCACAGCCATAAAGTTTGGTAAATCCATACAGATTCATTGGCCATGATAATTGACATAGCCGCTAGTCTATAAATACGTGAATAAGTTTGTAGTTGTTGCTTTGAAAAACATTTTATTCCACCAATATTTTATTTTATATACATCAAATATTGGATATATTGTATACATATAGATGATATTTTATAGGCTTTATTAGTATTTGATTCAAATCAACTTGTCGTCGCTTGCACTTCAGTTTATATCGGAAACGAGGTTGAATCCGTCAATGTGGCCTTCATTTCCTGCAGCTGTGCCGTTTGTGTGTGTGTCGTTGTTAACTCATACCATTTACGATAAAAATGTTCATCAAATATTGTAGGTAGTAACAATACGAAATTATTTATAATTTTTTATACTTTTGTTATTTTATCAAAATAAAACTGAATATTTTTGTATTTTAATCAGAAATGAAACCAAAATTTACATTCAGTTCATTTATCTCAATTAAATAGAAGTTATAAAAATATGGAATTTGCCATTTTATTGTAATACTTTAATGTCTACTGATTTATAAAATAACTATTCCTATAACTTAGGGAACAGGCAAAATGAAAATAATAAATATATAAGCTAAGCTTTAACGTTTTATTTTACATCACAATGTTGGATTTACATTTAAGAGGATCCTAGACCTCTTGTAAGATTACCAATCTTAGAATTTTGATAATAATGTATAAACATCAACCAGTAAACATGAAGGCACGCATTCATCCTACATTTAAGTCGTCACTTTTGGCTAATGCATTCCTAACAAATAAAAAATCTTTAGTAATGTGCTTTACATTCCCTCTCTTCAATATTTCACTGTTTATTTTTATTACCTTTTCTTTGTTTTTTGGGACCTTTAATTACTTGTGGTCCTAATACTGAAGTGTCATTATAAAAATCCGATTGTGGATTATCCTAATAATGTAAAAGAACTGTAATATGCTTAAACATTTCTGAGTAAGAATGATAATATATTCTCAGATAACATTCAAGCTACTTGTCATAATTCGGCAAATGAGCTATAGGCCATATGTGGTTATAGACCATGTGCCATATTAAACTCAATTCGACAACCTTTAACAAATAAAAAATTATCACTTGTTGACCCCAAAATATTTCAAATTAACATAATTTAAAAAGAAATTCTTAAAAATAATTTATACCATAATTACTTTCTAATAAATATTGAGATTAACTCCTCCTTCATTATATTAAGAACTCGCTGCTATGCATGTCTTCACATATTCCGTTGTCGCACTCGTTCTATATCATATTTTAGAATCAAATTTCATCGTGAAACCATTGATATCAACGTTTACATATCAAATCAAAGAGGGTATATTATATACCGTTTATTTAAGTTTGAATATTGTGTAAAGTTATATACCACATCTTATGATTTAAAAATAGTATCAATAGGGTGTTGTGTATGTATTTAATTTCAATACCTTCATCAAATTAGTTTATCAATTATCAGTTTCGTTGTGTTTTAATCGGATATATCAATTACTTTTTACACTCATTATTTATTTATTTTTTCTAACTATAGACTATATCACTATTCTAGCCACCTTTTTGCTTGAAAATATCGATAATAATTTTCAATTTGAATTCTCCGTTGCCCTTCAGAGACATAATTTAGATATACATTCTGAGTATACAAATAACAATAAATATTTTTAATATTTTACAAAAAAAGTCAGACACAGAATTATATATTTTAATTTAATTCAAAATTTAGGTGTCCCTAACCTAATATTAAATTAAATATAAAGTGCCATTTTGATGTTCATCTCGATAATCTTATAACGTTTCGTAGAGGGAAAATGATCCGAATATTGGATACTTTTTGAAATTGGGGTAAAAATAGTATAAAACGGTGTCTTGATTTCATTGGCTTTTAATTATTCTTAGCTTTAAACTATATTGTGAATAAATATAAAAGAATACAGCTCGATATATTAGTTGCGAATATGGAACCTGATGGAACACTGTCTTCTAATTTCTTAATACAGTATATGAAAATGAATTTACAGAATCTTGATTTTTACCTAGATTACCGAATACTTGCTCAAATGTATTTGCTTTTCTTTTGACATTTAAAGATATCTCATCTTATTATTTTTTTCAGAGCAAATGTACACTACGTTTTTTTTAGTAGAAGTCATTTTCTTTAAGTGAAAATATTTTTTAATGTTGCAAATTTCAACAAAACGACCCTCTTAAAAAAATAAACAGTATCAAGTTTCTGATAGTGGAAATTTATAGATATAAATAAATGAACAAAATATCCTAAGATTTCTGCTTTTCCAACAAAACATAACTTATTGCAAATAATAAAAATTAAATATGCACGGAAACGCAATTATGTATTTAATTTTTTCAATATAGATTTTAAATATTTCTTTCATTACAATTTTTACGGAGACAAAACTTTACTTTGCATGAGAGATATTAGGAAAATACCCGATATTCAGGTTCCTTCCATTAGGGGCTAACACTATGATTTTTAGATTTCCGCTTTAACATACGTGTAAATGAATGAATGAATGTATTACTTTATTGAATGCTTAAGGAAAACGTAAATTTTGTCACTGATACATATTTATGTGTTTCATGGATGCGTTACTCTTTCATAAATACCATTAGTTAGATGTCTCTCAATTTAATGTGAATGTACTATGTATACTTATAGTATAGTACTTACGTTTGCAGAAAATACTTTTCACACAATCTTATATACAATCAGTTGATAAAATACTTCACACATAATATATAAATAGTATATAAGATGTATTTTAACAGGATGACGCAAAAATGTGTGCGTATATTTTTAAACTGAATGGACATTTTTTAACTTTCCGTAACTTTAGACAGTTCTGATAGTTAAAGGGCTGATATTGAGAATACCGAATGTTGACATATCTGTTTCTAAAACCTAGATCCAATGTTGTGACAGAGATGACTATGTGCATGTACGTTCAGAATGATTAATAAATGAAAATTAACTGGAATTAATATCGTTAAACAACTATGATATAATTGAAGGCAAAATTTTAATATAACGGTTAGTAAAAGTTAAAAAATTCATGCACGTTGCGACTATTTTCCAAAGGCTGCATTGCGAGCAAAAGATTAACTAAAAATTAGTGTCCAAATTATTGAAGTCCTATGTATTTTTTAGTCATAATTTTATTTTAAATGGTGAATTTTATCTTAACACTGATTCCAAATTTTTGACATTTTTCGAAATTTTTGCGATTGCGTAAGAAAACCACAAAAAACGACAAAAAATTCTAAATTTTTTGTACACTATTTATAGGTTTTCTAGGATTATTTAGGTCTGAAAAATTCAAAAATTATATTTATTTTGCAATTGGTCGACTAGTTTTTGAGATATTCACTGAAATACATCCGATAAATCGGCCTCTGGATCTGATTTCTAGCGATATCTCAAAAATTACGAATTCAATCATTAAATAGATGTTATTTTTGAAATCTCCGGGTCAAAAATACCCTAAAACATATATTTCATCCCATTTGGAAGCAAAAATAAATTTTCGATTTTTTCGATTTTTTCAAAGGGGTACCCCTTAAAAAAATTCGAAAATTCTAAAAAAATTTGTTTCATCCGAATCTGAAATTGACTATGCTCATAAGTGTAATTTGATCCGTAGATTTCAAAAATAACATCTATTCCACGATTGAATGTGCAGTTTTTGAGATATAACCATAAATCAGACCCGGAGGCCGATTTAGCGGATGTTTATCTTGGAATATCTCAAAAACTACTTTACCGATCGTTAAATAAATATTATTTTTGATTTTTTTAGAACCTAATTATCCAAGAAAACTGAAAAACAGCGATATTTTTTTTTTTTTACTTTTTGGAAAATTTTTATGGGTTTTTATACTCAATTATCTCAAAAAACATGCCAATTTAAAACATTCACAAAAACTAAGCATTTCTACAAAATTTACCAGTTAAGGTCTAATTTCAATTCAAGATACACTAAATCTTATTAAATTGTCAGGAAGCATAAGTGCATAAGTACTCACTTTAAAGTTTATAATGACAAAAACTATTAAAACTGAGCCAAAACACCAAAACGAGCTTTATATTTAAACGAAAAATTTCATATAGAAGTGTTTTTATTACATAACTTCGACATTTCTTTTCGAAACGTTTTTGATGAAATACAATAATTATTTTAGCTCTAAAAACCGCGTCGATCGCCGCCAAGAACGTAAAAATCGGTTGATTGGTTCGAGTGATATCATTAACGAAATATTCGGTAACAAGTGTTTTTTTAACATCAAAGCTCAAAAACCAAATTTTTAGCTCAAAAACATTGTAATTTGTTAAATTTTAAGTGATTAGGTATGAAATTAGCGGGAAGTTGCAGGGATGGCCTTTAGGGTCAACCGTTTTCCAATTTTTTTTGTTTTCGTTTTATTTGAGACTTTATTAAAAACCGGCTGAATAAAATTGAACTCTGCTGAATGAAACAGGTCAAGCTACGGTTCATTAAATGGTTAAAAGGAAAGTGACCAATACACTGAGTAGTGGTATTGTGTCGTCAAAATCTTGCCCTTAAAATAAATAAAAAAAACTATTTTTTTGTGACACCACTTGTATTGAAACGTGTTTTAGTAAAACTATGTCTCACATAATAATCTATTTTATAGTTTTATTTTCATAGAAATAACTTTAAAAGTAAATGCATTATTGTTTTATACATTACTCACACACACACACACATACATAAACTTATTTTGGGAAATGACTTTAAAACCATTTTCATATAGCTTCCACCAACTATATAATACAATGACAACGAAACAATGTTATATCATCTATTTGTTATGTGTGTGTATGTGTGGAATTTTGCAACAGTGCACAAATTTAAATCAATTTTCCGAAGCACTTCTACTACTTCTTCTTGAGAATAAAACTGTTTTGAAAGTAATTTACCGCGTTTAGGATGTAGCTTTACTGTTACAATAAACCATAAATATAGTCATATATGTATACTGTTATGTGTACTCGAAGATTTTCATACTATTACGATTCTATTACTTATTTCTGCTGTCAGTGTTGTATGACTACGTCAACACATTGTTTTAGGAAATATTTTATCTGCATATGCCATATCATTTAGTCCCACAGCTGAAATCCTGTTATTTTTGAAGGTATATTATTGAAATTCTCCCAGCACTATTTAAATAATATAAGTGATATAATATGATAATTAGCTAAACTGAACAAAGTAAACGCCATGGTGTAATTGGAAGATTTTACATTTCGTTTAACTGCATATGTCCATCAATCTAATTGTCTCTATATATACAGCTGTTACTTTTGAACTCATGCTCCAATTTAATAATATAATTTTCTAGGCATGATTTTTACATTCACGAAATTTACTGTATATTTAGCCAAAACAGGGGGCCATCAAGGGGTGCGAATTACAAAATTTTAAAATTCATTGTATTCATAATATATCAATATATTGGACAAATAAATCAATTACGATAAAGAAGTATGGTCTTTTACGTGTGTTCTTTATTTTAATTTTCACGGCAGTACAGGTTTCTTTTAATTCTTTATAAGGATAATGTCTAGTCGAGAACTAGATTAATAGAGCTACTAGTTCAATGATAGTAACGTATAGTGTACAATAAAAAATAATTCTTTTTTTATATATTAATGGTACGGAACCCTTCGTACGTGTGTCCCATTGGCCTTTGACCAGGTTTGAATTTTATAGTTGACAATTAATGAAATATATATCTGAAGTATAATAAACTCCTGAAGTGTTAAGTTTGTAACGATAGTGAATATGGAAGGCACTAAAATGTTTGTACAAAATATCTCAAGAACAAAAGGTAGTTCAGCCGAAATTGTGGTTGAGTTCACTAGTCTCAAAAGGTTAAGTTCGTGAATCAGCTACGTCGAATAACTGGGTCATATAGATCGATAATCCAAGTTTTAAGTATATCAAAGAAAGGGAAAGTCCAGTACGGAAAAGGTAAAATACCTTGAAAATTGACGGCGTGTATTACGTTCTGCATAAAACACATAGATTTCCTCGAACAGAATATACAGTTAGGTGTTCTTTCAAACTCATATTCGATTAAAACAATCCGGTTTTTGAGTGTTTTTATCCAATGAACCTCAAGTAACATAGCTGAAGGTAATAAAAATGACAATTCCACGAACCCTCCTATATCATCATAAATTAACTTACTTTTACACGAACTAGTATTAGAAACTATAGTTATATTGATCTGAATGTAAACAAAATAATATTTATGAACTAAAACATCAGAATTTCCTATACAATTAGACACATTTTATTAAATCATTTTCTCTATCTGATATCTAAAATTCACTTGAAAACACCAATTGGTAAATGAATTTAAAAATTATTCATTTGGATTCAATAGTAATAAGAAACTTTTTCAAGATCAACTTCATGTCGTTTTTGATTTTACCTACTGAACTATAAACAGAGAAAAGTAATTGTAATAAAAGATAAAATAGAAACAGAGGATAATTTTTCACAAAATCATAATCTATAATATAACTATTTGAAACGAAATATTTCTTTAGAAGGGTAGCAAATATTTTTTGATATGAAACAATATATACATTGAAGATATAATTCATCTAAGTATAGTATTATTTATCCAATCGAATGTATTTCCGAATAAAATCAGCACAAATCAATTTTCATAAAAAAAGATTCTTCAAAATATATACAAATATATATTTCTGCCCCCTACTATGCTAAAAACTATATAAACTGAATAAATAAAATAATCATTATGTGGCATTGTTTTTTAGTGAAAACTATAGCCTTTATGTACCAATAGATTTTGGATAACGCCATAACGAATTGAATATAAACAAAAATCGTATTGAAAACTACACAAAAAATACATTACACAATAAGCTGTATAATTTTTTGTTTTTTGAATCGAATAGAGCACATTCTCCGTATACAGAATAACATAAAACAAATTTGGAGCATTTAAATGGTCGATGAATGGGTGATCACACAAACGTATATTTTGTTAGAGAAATTTGGAACCAATGTGAATATGGCATCCATTTTGGAATAAATTCGATTTATACCATAAATATAGCAACGAATCGTGATTGATATATAGCATGCAAATTTAATTTGTTTATAATAAGTGGTTTTTTGTTATAATGAGGAGAAACAATAATATGTTTATTATTTCTAATATATGTATTTTTGCTCTACTGATTTCGCTGAAAAATCTTGCAGGAACACACACAAACATTTCTCTGAAAATATTGAATTTGGCCTTTACTGACCTTGAAACGTAAGAATACATCAAAATTTGGGATTCATATAAACGGCTGCTATATAAGGATTTGTACTGAAAAGTTCGTGAAGTCGTTCCTAATTTGTGCAGCTTCCCATATTTATACAGGAACATAATTTTTTCAATATTGATAAATATAACTTGGAAGAAATATTTAAGCACTAACTTAGAAACTTTTTAATGAGTTGAAAATAGGACACAGCCTGTATATATAAATAAGATTCAGAGAAATCCATACGAGGATATAAAGTAATTTAAAGTTTTTGAACAAGGAAATTACACTCAACGCCTAACCATTGATGGATAATGTTATCATAATATCTGTTATCTGCAACAATCATGTCTTGTTCTCACTTGACGTGTGTATGGACATTGGTTTGGAATCACGTTATACTTCTGAAAAATCATCGAACGGGAACGGGAAGCATGTAACATCTACTGAAGTCTGCCCTCTTTGTGGTTACACAGACAGATACGATAGAAAAAAGCCACGATTATATGGAATTTTATTACTGTATTTTGAGTAATTAATTGAAGACTTTTTTTTAGAATTAATTCCAGTTATTATAATTTCGTTATATATTGAAAAGAAAGTGGATTTAGTGGATTTCGGTGTATCATTCACTGAGGGAGCATTTCAGGAGCAATTTTTTTTTAACACGAGTGTCTTAAACTGTAAATTGATTTCACTGCACAGGTGCCGCTTCCATAGTGTAAATTGATTAGCTAGTCATTATTCCTTGCTTTTGAGTAGTAGGAATACTTTTCAGGAAACATCAAAATCAGAAAGTGTTTAATAAGTGACGCAATTGACGTGTTAATGCTTTTTTAATAAGAGTTTTCTTTCAAACAAACTCTAACGTCCAAATCCAAATAAATGAGAATTCCTTCAGATTCAATTCTTCCAGAAGTCGTTTCTAATTCACCGTCCTTCGTTTTGTCATTAATAATATTAGAAATCCCAAAATGGTTGATTTCCTTTTACGAGGTAGAATAATAACTTTCTACTAGAAAGTAAACAAGCATAGAATAAATGGTTGGAACGTTTATTATTACAGCAATTTGTGTGTGCTATAACTGGGCGGTCATTGGGCTGTGGTATGATGAACAGCAACAGCAAATGTAACTAACTTCGTTTATGTTAGTCGTATCAGAGAGACGTTAGTTAGTTAATATAATTATAGTGGTCGTAATTAAACACAATTCTGTCTATCAGTGGTTTTCATTAATCCATTGGGAATTATAACCCAAAACTATTATTTAAGACTTTATGATTACGAACATTGTATTTGTGCTTCATACAAATAAAAAACAACACTCCATAATCCATTTGTTTTGTCTTTTATATAAAGATTTATATATATGTAATTACAATTTATTGTCACGTGTTTTTTTTTTTTTGGAAATTATGTTTCATGTAATGTGTCTGCTATTTTATATAAAATATTCGTTTATTATTCAAGTAAATTCATTCCCTGATTTACGTAGTTGAAGAACTTAGACTTTAAGTACTATTTGTAGCATAATTCAAGTACTGTTGTTATACACAAATATGTTTAATATGGCAGAGCAAATTAAGGTATTTCTAAAGTGATTACTGTCTGTTCGTTCTCCCAACTGTCATCAAGAAAACTCAAAAACAAAATGATAAAGTGAAATTTTGGTGGTGTGTTCGAGCACTTAAAAAAGTAAGATCAAGTTTGTAAATGAGCAATATCGGTAACATTGGGCTCCAATCCACCCAACTTTTGACTCGTAAAAGGTAGAAGGAATTTTAAAAACAACAAATTTGAAACATTTTTTCATAAAATATTTGGAAGCATCACCAATTCAGCTTAAATATAGCAATAAATATAACTTTTATTTATTGCAGCTGTTTATGATAAATCATCGTTGAGGCAATTTGAGGCAAATTCTTTGCTATAAAGAGCTCCATGGCTGGAGTTCAAATCACATCATCGTCAACTATATCAACAAAATAAATATATCATATTATTTTTTTTATACTATGACTAAATCAAATTTTTAGCTAGTGATTATCTAGTGAATACATTTAGTCAACGATTAGCCCCCATCGATTATTTCCAATAATAAGCTTTAATGGAATTACATAGCGAGGTAATGGTTGGCCAGTTTTATAAGCCAGTGATCATTTATAACCCAAATGTATTAGTCAATGTCTGATCAGAGTTGAGTTTCTGAAATTCTACTCGGGTTATAAAAATAATTTATATTTTGTAACTTCGTTTAAAATTGTTGCATCACTCTGTAAATGTATGAGTATTACTTATATTTTTCAAGCAGATTTCATAAAATCACAAAACTTTAAACATAAATTTATTGAAGGCTTAGGATATACTAAAAACACTATTTATAACTATAATACAAAGTAATTTCACGTCTACATAATAAAATTAGCATACATAAAGTAATAGATAGGTATATTTAAACTGTATGTATCTACCTAATAACCTCGAAATGAAGACGATTAAACAAATAATAACTAAATATGAAAAGTGAAAACTAGCTTAACGATTAACTTAACGAAAACATACACCTATTAAAGTAAAATAGAAATATCTTTAATAATTACAACAAAATTTTCAGATATATAAAATTATCAACTATAAAATTAATTCTGTAAAGGTTCTCGTATACTAACAGAATTTAATGTGTTCATTATAAAATTATATTAATCATGAATACTTACTTACTACTTATACTTTACTACAGCTTGAGTCAAACGTATTGTTGCTTGTATTCAAGAAATTTTTTTTTTGTTATGAATGCCTTTCTTCAATTTAGATTTAGAAGCTATTAAAATATGTATTTTCCTATGCTTATCTTAACTTAAAGAGTTCGGGAAGTAGGAGGGGTTGAGTTTTTAAGGGTAAAACACGGTTTATTTCGATTTCCGGAAAAACTACAAATCTTATGGAAAAAATTTAAATCGAAAAGTTAAAGGTAATACAAAGATCTACAACTTTGGATTTACACTTTTTTCACATAACCTCAAAATTTTTCGATTAAAAATTAGGGTGCTTTTTCGATATTTATTCAAGATAAAAAAATCAGTATTTTAAATCAAAAAAATACAGTGCATTTGGAACATAAAAAGGTAAGTTTTATCAAATTTCGGAGAAAAAAATAAAAAACCAAAAACGTGTTTATTCCAATTTTTCACATAAATTTTGAGGTTATGTGAAAAAAGTCTTTTTACAAAAGCTGAAGATCTTTTTATTACCTACAACTTTCCTATTTAATTTTTTTCCATAGGACTTGTAGTTTTGCCGGAAATTCAGATAATCCGCATTTTACTCTTACACCCCCCCCCCTTGCTTCCCGAACTCAGATCGTCCGTAATTTATTTTTCCTTTCATTTTTATCATATTATCTTTCGTTTCCAATTGGTTTCATTCTACTGTAATTTTTTTTGTTCTCAAAAATTATCTACCCTATCTATACTGGACATAAATAGTATTTTTTTTTTAGTCTTTTGTAACGATATCAAATATAGAAGGCATAATTTTGGTATGGGTGTTCTAAAAATCATTTAATTAATCCATTTTCATCGGTCCGACAAATTTTCATCAAAAGTCAAAACCAAAAGAGTTAAAGAGCTTAAATATTAGTGGTGTATTATATACCTAAATAGTCGGATCAAGTTATTGATTGAACAAACTTAATTCAACTTTCGACTAATAAAAGTAGATTAAAAATTTAAAACCAAAAATGTTCTCCAAGATGAAAATATATTCAAAACGTTAATTAATACATGTTGTGTACTGCAATTTAATTGACATTTGTCCTTATTTATAACTTTATAAAAATTAATAAAAAATAACAGAATGCAAATACTTTTACGTAGACAAGAAAAATTTATATAAAAATTTTGTAATGACAAAAACCCATGTTGAAAATTTTCGTTTCTTGATAGTTATTATATATTTTCGCGCACTATATACACAATATATGTCAGATATATACATACGTATTCAAAGTTCAAGTCATGTGTAAACATTATTTTATATCAAATTAGTTTAATGTTGAAGAAATAACTTCTAACTTCTTGCAGTATATATATTTTGATGATTATTATTATTTTAAGTATTTTAAATAATTCATGCACAAAATTGATATTTTATCATATTATAATATAAATAAGATTATAGGTACCTATTATATACTTACATTATTATTGAATGTATGTACAGTTACACACGATGAAATTATTATAAATTATCTATTTTACTGTAATAAAAATTGTGTTCTAGATAAAAGCTATTGAAATCTTATATATTTACAATAAAGACAGATCTCCGACTTCGGTTTAATTAACAAGTTTCTAAGATTGATTACAATTTACAATGGATTTTGAAATAAATTTTTTTGGTGCCCATGTATTTGATGCAATCCGCGTGGTGCCACATACATTATATAACCATATAATAAATAATACACCAATATTAGTTAACAAGTCTGTGTTACCGAAAACTGGGAGTTGAGTGTATCAGCGGTTATACCTATGGTCCTGGGCTCCATATGCGGAGCAGTGATTCACCTATACCAAGAAAAATGGGTGTATAATCCTTGATTCGGAAAAAACCAGGTGGCCGGTCGAAGTACTGACCACACTTCCTCCATGGTGACTAAACTAAGCAACGAGTGCTTCGAGTTACAGTGTTTTTGTTTTTGTTACCAAAAAGTAACATAGCTCAAGACATTGAAATTATTAGAC
Organism: Chrysopa pallens; assembly: GCA_020423425.1. NCBI lineage: Eukaryota > Metazoa > Arthropoda > Insecta > Neuroptera > Chrysopidae > Chrysopa > Chrysopa pallens. Next base: position 71,299,524 of record CM035593.1, on the reverse strand, counting down.
GTCGTGGGTGGTTTGAGAAATAGTCTTGCAGTAAGGTTTAATATTTTTCAGTGATAGCATGCTCAGGATGGTAACCGTGTTTTTGCAGGATTGATTCCTGTACGTATTGAAATTGAATTGATTTCAAAACTTGTCACTTTTTCTTCAAATCGTAACAATTTTGTGTCATTTTCTTTTTATTCCAATTTATCCAACATGGAATACTTCAGATGTACATATATACTAATTGACTGGGTCTAATAAAAGGTTAGATAAAAACTAATTAATTTACCCGCACATAAAAATTTAAATTTTAATTAAAACAACCTGTAGATACAAACAAAAGTTTCTAAATGAACATTCAAATAAAGCAAATTGTTTTCGTATGTTATTAAAAAAATACATGTTAAAATATTTTGTTTTGAAAAAAACAAAAACAATGTACCTCCATTTGAATTACAATAAGCATTTACTGGTTTGGTTTTTGTGCTAGAACAAATAAGAAAAACGAAAATAAAAAACAATTGAATGAAAATATTTGACTATAAAAAAAAAACCAAATTATAAATATCGTCGCTAACAAAAAATTGTTACGCGATATGAAAAACAAAATATAAACAATAACAGAACATCCGTTAGGCAGGTCGCATCAAGTAATACAAGCCGTAATGAAAAGGGCTCTTGAGTATCAGGCCAATAATTACTGATTCAATAAATTATATATCTATATGTTCACTTTAAAATGTTGAAAAATTTCATTTACTATGTATGTGATAAATTACTTCGTATTTGATAAATTCTTTTATTTTTGTGTACTAAGATACTAAAGTTGAATCGTTCTCGTTAGTCGACTGATTACGAATTCACTACGTGATCAAATTTAGAATTGTTTTATTCATTCAATTTTTTTTTCAATAAACATAATATTATAAATATATAATAATATATATTATAGCATATTATATACTATAAATAATATTGAGCTATTAATTATAAATGAATATAATAAAATTTTGAAATTCCATGTTCATTAAACCATTTCAATACACAAAATTAAACATTATTGTAAATACTTGACAGGCCTTTTGCATTAGGCTTCTACGAAATTGAATAAATTGTTATGCAAACGCAGTGATTGGGCAATTTTCCAATAATATACTCTATGGAAAATTAAATTTTAAGATACACATCATAAAATTTTCGATATGGGTTTTCGAGGATATTACAATAGTTTTCTATTTGAAAGTTAATAAGCTTGTATATGTGTATGTTATGCATGAGAAAAACAAAAAAAAATGAGAAAAACAGTAATAATAACCAGAGAAACGTTCATGGATTGGTAAACAACACAAAGCGAGACGTAAAAACATAACATTGCATCGGATCGCGTAACGTATAACGTTATAGTGTTATGTACATGATTTTTTTTTGAAAGCTAATAGATATTAATAACAGAGGGATTGTAATAATAGTAGATAAAACTATTGTTAACAAAATGTATAAGAAGGGAATAGATATATACATATATATGTTTATAAATGGCAACAACAATGAAACCTGTTGCCTTTTAAAATTCCTGTCAGTAGTAACGGGGGCATTCCTGCATGTGAATCACGTATTCGTTTTATTGAAGCTTCATCTATATATATGTATATGTAGTAAGTGGGTGCTACTCCCCTGAGAAAGGACCACCACATGAATACTATGTACTGGGAACGATCTGATCATTGTAGCGACGATTGTGTGAATAACATAGTAAATTCGTTGTATATCCTAGTGCAATTCCTATAAAGAGATTGTAAAAGAATGATGGAGAAAGATTCACTTCTAATTTTAATGGTAGAAATGATTTTTCGAAAAATAGATCACCACATTGTTTTCTTGTTGTGTGGGCAACTGAAGGTGAGTTTATTGCGAGATAAAATTGCATTATGGAAGAGATAAAACTATCAAAATTGTTTTGACGTATGGTATTTTTAATTCTTCAACAAATCGAAAACGAAGACTTCTTTTCAATAAAAAAATTGTTATCAATATAGAAGATAACAATTTTTATGCGTACTTATTTAAATATTTTATACAAATACATTCAAGCGAAATGTTTGTTAGTCAACTAATTTATAGTTATTTCTCTGTTAGTGTAATATGAAGATAATGTATTTATAATATTTTATAAACTCAATTTTCTTTACGCAAACATTGCTACAGTCGCAATACATGTAACTTCAAATTAGTGACTTGTTTTTTTTTTGAATGTTGCGTGGTTTGTGTTTTGTTGTGGTAGTTTTCATAAAGAAGAAGAATTTAACTTTTTTCGAACTCACAGTAGATTCAACGTTTAACATGTATCAAACTAAAACTCACCCTTTGTAAAATCAACCTCTCGTTTCCAAACCCTTACCTCTTCTTTATTATATATTTTAGCCCTCATTCCATCCCATATCAGTATTTTAATAGTGAATGTGATATTCGTATCTTCTTCGTGTATGTATTTGTAATTTGTTACAAAGTCAAACACAGAATTTAAATGTTCTAACAATTTGTCTAAACATTGATAAATAAATATACCACCGATTTTATGCTGGAAAATATATATATATATATCGGTTATTAAATAGCGAAATCAAAAATATTCGTGCCATTGGTGGTGGATTAACTAAGATGAGTCATCGAACCAATACTGAATTTTATATGATACATTATATTATATAGTACAGTGTGTTGCAAATTAATGCAAAGATCTAATTAACAATTTGAAAATCAAAATAAAAAATGTTCTGTATTATCAAAAATAAATAGAGAGTGGGAGCTTGTTTGTTTTTAGATAACAGTATCATTTGATAAACGTGACAATTTTTTGCGGTGATGAATCATAGGCTATTTATGATAACTGTTTTTCTAATAACATGTCTAGAAACAAAAAAATTTTAATATTTAATAAAGTTATTTAAATACAAAATTAAATACAACATTTTTGTTTACAATTGAATAATTTAAGATATTATGCCTTCGCTTAGCTCATTCATATCGAAACAAAAATTTATTAATGTTGAATTTCAAATAATTACAATCAATTTAGATGGTCGGATATATTCAGTTTAAGCCCGTCAACTGCAAATTAAAAATAAAATCAACCTATAAAAAAATTTGCCTTTAAAGTTTTGATATAATGAAGTCTATTAAAATGTTCCCAATATTTTAATACATGTTTTTTTCTGATTCGTATTTATAAGATAAAACAATCCCAAAAAAAGAAAACAAAAATCAGCAACGTACAAAACGTTCGCTAAGACTTTATTTAGTTTTATCGAGATTGAAAATATTATGTAAATACAAATATTTCGGATGAAATGCTATCGTATTTTACAAAAATTTCGGATGTTTTCTATACAAATAATAAAAAACCATCGAATATATACGGCAGGTTTTTGAGGGTATATAATATAATAATACCACTACGAACGTAAATATAAAGTGTTTGTATAAAGCAACATACACACGGGATAGAAAACTAGTGATTAGTTTTACTAAATTTTAAATATAATTTAGTTAATATAGTCAACTATACGCTATTTCTACTATCCTATAGTTGAGAAATATGAAATTAGTTTTGTGTTCAGCAATTTCAGATTGAATACAGATATTTTTGAAATCAAAACCAAAGATAATCGTAGCCTACTCTGTAGACATAATCACTTTCAAGAAAGAGCTAGGTATTGAAATATTACAAATAGAAATGAAGGATACCTTATTGCCAACTTCAGGCTTTATGGCTTCAAATAGAATTCTAGGAAAGTCGACGGTGTAACAGTATGCGTTTTGAGTAATGGAGCTGACAGTATAGAACATTTAATAACGGATTGCCGTTGATATGTTGTGTAAGAAAAATCTGTTTAACGCTGAAGATTTTCTCAATATATCTAATCCAATAACTAAATGAGTATTTAAAATAAATCTTGGACCACAAAGAAGATTTTCTGTAATACATTTAAGTGTTAAGCTCAACTCATCATTGATACAAAATAGAATGCCAAGATAATTATTCTATTTTTATTATATAAGAAATTGTTTTATTTTATGGTTATGTTTATTTATTACCTAATTTGTTTTAATTTCTACTAGAATATGATCGGTATTTCTGTGTGTAAATTTGATTAGCCTCGTCATGTCAATCAATATTATTATTATTAGAACATGATTAGGAAAGCTCTCCCTTTTTATCGTAAATTTGTTAGTAAAACTACCTTTTAGTTGTGGTTAACTAAACTTATAATTTTTGAGTATAAACAAAATTCACGTGGCTATAATAACACTTTTGCGAAACTTAATACGAGTTTTTATATCGTGTGGACGTAGCTGTAGCTGTATTCATCAAACATGTAACACGTATCTATCTCTGCTACACTACACTACTGACTTGTGCAAATAGTAGTTCATTTAAAAAAGAAAATCTACTAAGACTACCACGGACTTGTGAGAAAAGTTACACCTATCTGTACATATACAGATGGCTGTAGAAGATACAAAACTAAGTTTACGTGATAATACTGCTTTATAAGTAGTATATACTTAGTATTATATATATATATATATATATATATATATATATATATATATATATATATATATATATATATATATATATATATATATATATATATATATATATATATGTATGTGTGTGTGTAAAATTGGTTCATAAAATATTGTAGGTGTAGAAAAAATTTCCTGTTGCTACTGAATTATATATGGAGACTTCCTTTTATCCTATTGAAATTATTTTTTTTTTATGATAAAAATTATATGTTATCGCTTTTCTCATATAGAAACGCTAACATCATGTGAGCATAGCCCATATAATCACCTTTTTAATTGACCTTTTCGGAAGCTACATAAACATATTAATTATTTACTTATCTGATACGAAATTTTACGAATCGTTATAAACAACATCAGTTACACTGTTGATAAAGGACTTACTGCCTTGGAAGCCTAAATGAAGAAGACAGGATCTTGCTCATTTACTTTGCATCTGCCCAGTTTATAATTACGAGCGTTTCGTTTATTTTCTAAAAAGCTAGCTGCAATCAAACTGACCTTATGTTGCTGGAAATGACCAGCGCCCATATAAAATGGATAATCTGTCATGTGACATCAATAATAACACAGTTTGATTTATTAGTTGACCGATTATTGCTTTGGTTTGTAGAAATTAATTAAGTAATTTTTATGTTTATTTATTTATTTATTTTTTTTTTTTTTGTTGTTGTTGTTTTTCTATTTCTTTTTAACATCAAATTAGCTTTTCATTTATTATATTTAAAAACTTTAATCTCTTTTATAATAAATTGTTATATTCTAAATAAAGTATTGTCATAATTATTATTTAATATTATTATTTTATCAGATAGACGTTAATCCAATTTTGAAGAAATCAACATATTGTATTGCAGCAATTTAATTTTTTTTCAAATCAGTTGGTCTGGAAAATCGGTATTTTTCAGAAAAAAATGAGAAATGTTTTTCTTCTAAAAGGCCATTTAAAAGTATTGAAATATATTTTAATATGCATTTTTCTGTGAAAAGTAATAAGTTATTACTGTTAACAGGACTATGAATATTATTATTCATAACATTCTATTAAATAAAACATATTGTTTATAGTTTACACATTAAAAAATTAAAATACTTTACCTTAAATATTTGAAAAACTCATTGTTTTTGATTATATATGAAATAACATTTATATTCATGAAATATTAGCAATAAAGTCGAATTATTTCTGTTAAACGCGATGCAATAAAACAACAAAACATATATAGTTTTAAATTTTTTATTTTAGTTTATATTTTATAAACTATTTTGTTTTAATTTCAGTGTGTTTGAACAAATGAAAATTTGTATTTCTCTTAAATCGACTCAAAGATGCAGTATCAAATAATTTAAACTCGAAGTCAACCATTTATTTTTTATGAAAACTTTTACAACGTATTGTCAATACGATTGTTAAAATCTCTATCGCAATAAAACAAACTAATCAAAACCTGTTGCATAACTTTTAGTTAAACTCACGCATAAAATAAACAATGACAAAAGTTAAGGTTCCAAAATCAAATCCTTCGACGGTTAGCCAAGTTCCAATTAGATCTTTTATATTTTTTAAGAATACCGTTCTTTACAATAGAGGTCGTTTTACGCTCATATTGTGGTAATGAACAAATGGATTTTATTTCGATACGGAAACTCTAGATTATTAACTACTGCGAGTATTAGAGTATGATACTTTCCATTCACGATTATTTAAGGGTCTAATTAGTTATGAAAAACTTATTTTGCGTACCCTTCCCTTAAAGTCGATCAACAACATTCATCCCAAAAATTTCTACCCACATATGACATATTTACTACTCACAAGAGTGTAAGGTCAACTTGCCCAGCAATATGTTCAGAAATAAACCCTTCCACAAGAAGTATTGAGCTACCTTGAAATATTTGCCACTTATTTTTTATCAAATTTAAAACCCAAAAACTACAATAAGTAGTAATATTTCTAAAAATCCATTTGACGTAACGATAGACCTTTTTTCCAAACTACATCTTTCAGTTATCATTTAAAATTCAGCTAGTATTTAAATTTTTATGAAAAAATGGACTACTTTCTATTTAGTCACATATACCAAAATTTTGTTTGTGACTTCATTATTTTCTAGCGATACAAACTTTAGACTAAAAGTTCGTATACTCTGACAAATGGTATATGTGTCGAGTATAATAATTGTAAATTATCCATAAAGATGCATGTTTCATTTATATTGGCAAGATATAATAGTTGATTATGGTTTAATATTAAAATAAGATTAAACCAATTAAACCAGTTTTACAATGATAATAATCATAATTTATTGTATGTATATTAAATACGTTTATGTAAATACTCTGAAGGAAATGTGGTAAAAGAGAACGATATTGAAATGGTTAATGTAACGACTGTGGTAGTAGTCGTAGTAACAATAATGCTTTCAAGCAAACCAAATAACACCATCGTACACCACTCTCACGAAAAACCCTATTCATTCCACCTTAAATCGAATTCCTAATAACACCTCAATTTCTCTTCTTGTCGGCTTAAATTCATTCATTCAGTCATGTCAGTCAGTCAGTCAGCCGTTGGATAGATGATTGGCTCACTCTATACTGTATACAAACAAAAGACGATTCAGGAATGCTTAATTTGCTTTTGTATGTTTTGGTAGAATGAATAAGAATAATCATCGAATGTCTAGTATTCAGATAAAGATGGATGACTTCATATATGTGTATAGATATTTGTGTGTACTTTCCCATTCTCAAGCTAAACAACAGTTCTCAAGTTATGTGTGGGGGGTGGGGGTAATGATGAACACACAAGGAGGGCAAGCAAACTCACAGATAAACACATACGAATGAAAATGCCTGAAGGATGTTTATTAGTAAAAGATCTAGTGTAGAAAAGACTTTAAGCTCTAATAAAAAAAACAAAAATAACTAAAAGCAATTGTGTTTCGTTGAGTATGTGTGTATGATGAGTTTTTTGTTTTTGTTTCTTTTTTTTTTAAAGCGTTTTATTTATATTTTATTGTATTGTGTACAGTATTGTACAAAAGCTGCATTCATAGTAATTGTTGCTTCTTCTTATCATTAGACACTTACCAAAAAGTAATACTGGCACGAGACATGAGATAACACAAGACTAGATAACTTTTTAGTAAAAGACGATATAAAATTAATAGAAATCATATAAGAGAGGCAGGCGACTGTAAATCATTTTATATATCTGAATACCGCTCCAGTTTTAATAATCACGTCTAATTCTCACCTAACTATAAAAATTTATTCTTATTAAAATTACTTTTATATTGTCTCTAGAATGATATGTAACTTATAATTCTTAAGCGTCAGTTTTACAACGATAAAGACCTGAATAGGCGCAAATGAAATAAAATGAATGGGAGGGTCTTTGAATAACACATATCCCAAACACGCTAATCTAGGTAATATAATATAAACATTATGGAGAATATTTTTGTGTAAAAAAAATGACTCTTAATTGTCAAATGCTTCAGTTTTTATAATAAAAAATGTTCAATTAAAAAATTGTTAAAATTGTTCATTATTTGTTTCATATGTACTATTTATCTGTACAATAATGCAGCAGCTGATTTGAATAATTTCAGCAGTTGATATTCCAATGCTGAGATTAATAAAAAAATCACAAATACACATATAAAAAATGTTTCTTCAACAAAGTCAAATTAAAGCTAATGTTTATATATACAAATCGTCAAATCCACGAATGAAAGATCTCATTGCCAACGTCTTCCTCGATTGCTACGAATTTTCTCGTCTATATATTTGTATGTTTTGCGTCAAATCATACTTGACTTAGTAGTAGTTTAAGAATAATTAATCCATTCCATTATGCTCGAATTTTTTTGATATATCTATGCATTATTTTTCTATTGATAGATAGAAATGATTCTGTTGTTGTTGTTATTTGATGTTGTATTGTTGTAATTTTGATGTAATTAATTTATTATGTTCTAGCTGATATTCGCAGCTTCTAACCATGGAAGTACAAAATTTATTATATTTAATAATATTTTGATTAATTACCAATTTCGTTTTGTTGCTTTTTCCTCAAGCGCTTACACAGGATACCAATTGGAGATAACATTCATTTGAACCCCGTTTGGCGATGAATTTCAATAAAATACAAAACATGTCTTGTATCAATTCTGTTAAATAATGTTTATGCAAATTTTAAAATCCATAAATTTTAAAGTCTGTATGTATGTTACTGTCATAAGATAATGTCACATTCTTCTTATTTATTTTTATTTGACTGTTGAAATAGTTTTTGAGGGCACTGTATTCATATTATTTTATATCGAGAATGGTAATCAATTGGCCTGTTGATAACACAGCACGCCCGAGGAAATAAACTCAAAAGACTATACCTTCTCTCATATTCTCAATTGAGTTCAGTTAAATATAAAAAAAAATTACAAAATGCATGACTTTATCGTACTTAATTTGGATTTTCATCGTTTCATGTATAGAACCACTGATAGATTTCAAATAATTTTTAATTTCATTTTTTTTTTTTCAACTGACACTTTTTAACTGCTAAGGTCATATAGGCTAATCAAGTATTAACATGCGATCGTTGCATTGCCTCGTATTTAATTGTTTTAAATCTGGGCACCAAAATAAAACCACATTACCAAGATAAAATGATACAGTCAGTTTTCGTTAATGAGGCAACTCACTATATATAAAAAGAGATATAATAAAATGTCATAAAAGTGAAATAATAATATGTATTTATTATTAAAAATAACCTAGGCTTTCTATTCTATCTTTTTTTTAATATCACTATAAACCTTTATTTGATCAAGAGCTTAAAACATAAAACAAGGTGATGGCATAAATTTAATTACTGTGACTACAGTACATTCTATAATATAAATAGTACATAGCAAGTCCAGGTGGTCACCCATCCAATGTCTGATGTTGCTATTCCTAATGTTGCTTAAATTTGGTAACCGTTTAAGATTGATGTTTAACATTTAACGTCAGTGAGGGCAACACCTCTAGTCTAACGGTAAGTAAGAGATTATTATGTTTTAATTTCATGTTTTAATTGACCAGTCTAAGAAAAGTTTCCCTTTCTTCCAATTTTTGTTATTTGGATATGAATTGAATAATGTTTTTTTTCATTTCAAAAAAGATATTTTGATAATAATATAGTATAGGTCCACATTACATCAATCTTAATTTGACAATAATTCGTTTTTAATCAGATTTCAATTAATGCTTCTTTATTACTGTACCTAGTTAATGTAAAAAAAATTTTGAGAATAAATAAAAGCAACAAAAAAAAAAAAAACAAAATGGAATTTCTAAGATTCTTCTATACAGCTCTCTGTTTATACTCTGTTTTTTCAGGATATAATTCATATTTAAATTTTTAATTGTAACTCTAAAATGCACAATATATTTTGTATAATCAACCAATAACATTAAAAATCCCAAAAATATAACTAACAGTGTTATATATTTAAAAAATCAACAAGATTTAGTATCAATGTGAACTAATTTTAATCATTCATAAATATATAAAAATAATTCTATTATTTGTGAAATTATATAATTAAAATGTCTTTATATTACTAAGAAGTATAATTTTGTGTAAACTAAACGAAAATAATATTATTATACATAATGACGAAAATTTATGATAAACAATAAGTAAATGAGTCTCATCTGTTATAAGTAACAAACAATTTTGATGAGATTTGTGACTTTCAATCTCATAGAACAGTTTGATGTAGATTGGATAATATTGTGTCTCTGTTTTTCGAAAGTATCTACAGGATGTGGCAATGTAAAAATAACGATAGATGATTTAAGACAAAACAAAGAAAATTTAAGCTTCTTGTATTTGCTAACTATTGTTAACTAAAGCTTCTACACAAATACTACAATTGGAAGTTTTGAATCAAGCTTGGCTAAAGAAAATTCTACTTTTCTCTACTTTTCTTGGATATTTTTATACAAGTTGCTTAACAAACGTAATTCCAAACTGTGGATTGAATAAAATATACGTTTTATATATTTTTACACATAAATTTGATCCAATTTTATCATATTTTACAAAAATTTCTAACCGAGAATATTCATAAAAATGGATATGCTTGTTAAAATATATGTATTTTGATTTCTATCTATCTTTTTTTTTTTTTTTTATAATTATTAATGAGAACTCTAGATTTTTCGAATAAATTTCGAATTTTTGCCCCAATTTCCTAGATCAAATTATTTTGTATTTTTATAAATACGTATTTCGACTACAAAGTAATCATCATCAGTATCTGAGGAGATGTAATTCGTAGCTCGTAAAATCTTTGGTACAGACCGCCACCAAATTAGCAACGAGTAAAATCTTCTAGAGATTCATTACAACTAGCTAATTCATATTGATGATTACTACTATGTCGTCGAAATACGTATTTTTAAAAATACAAAATAATTTGATCTAGACAAAAAATCGAAATTTATTCTTTATTATACTTTGTAACTTCAAAAATGCAACAAACTGCTGTACAAAATTAAAAACATCGTAATAATATCGTATTTTGATCTACAAATTAGTTAAGATTGGTATAAATAGCCTACGAGATACTCATTTGTAACATCAAATCTATTCTATGTACACAATATCTGATCCTTGATAAAATACGTAAAATAATTGCTAAAAATTATTGACCAATTATTTTAAATATTCTGTACAATCACATATTGTTTAAAAAGTAATAGATGTATATTTTTAAATTTTTATAAAATAATGAAAACTTTAAATTTTTTTAAAATTACGAATGCACTTTCAAGTAATATATAATTATTATTATCAAGTAATGAAGAATATTATTCTTTTATTTTGGAAATATATAGGGAAAACAGGTAAGATTATGTGAATGAAGAAACTGTGGGGGAAGTTGATAAATATTTTAACGATATTTATAATTTTAAATATAATAAAAGGGACTTTTAATGGCCTATTTGATTATTTAAAATTTTAAAATTTGGGTTTTTATTTAATTAATTTATCTCTAAGGTTTCTAGCAAATTTAATTTTTGACTTTTGTCACATATGTAACACCTTCGCCTTGTATTCACTATCAATTCTATGACTAGTATTGATAAGATGAATGGAGAAGTTAGAAGAAGTATTATGACAAGTTAAGTACTCTTTGTACCAGGTTTTAAATTATCTACCTGACTGACCAACATAAGCAGCATTGCATTGCGGATATGATAATCTATAAACACCCCTTTTTTTAAGGATTGGGTTTTTTTCCTTAGCATTAAAAATTGATTTGTCTTTATTTCCATTATTATTATAAAGTGGTTGTATAATATATTTCCGAAACAGGTTTCCAATTTGTGAGATATTGCCTACATGTGGGACAGATACATAAAAATATTTTATTTGTATGAAATATATAGGGCTTGTTTTTCTTCGTTTAATAATAAGATTTCTTATAATTTGGTGGTCGTATCCATTGATTAATACAATTGGAATTATGATATTCAGTTCCTTGCTTCTGTCGCTTTTAAATAGAGGGATAGAATACGTTCTGCGTACCGTTACCATAGTGCAATTCCATGTACCGATTATTGTTTAGAAGTGATACATCCTGTAAATTATAGTGACTAAAAAGAAAATGGAAAATCAAAAGATGTATCATCACATTGTGGTAAGGTACTTCAAATGTATGCTATATAATGCATCATGCATGTGCAACAGAAATGTTATATACATAATGTAGAGAGTATTAGAATGTTTTTGAGAACATCTATCTTTTCCATATCAGTTTTGTTGCCAACCCGAACAACTCTCACACAGTGTCAACGACATTAAGTGTAAATGTATGCATGAGAGTACGTACATTTGTGTGAGTGTGTGCAGTTTTAGAAGAAATATAATATGATGCGAGCGCAAGCAGCAACAACGAACAGCAACAGTATATGAAGTTCGTTGAATAAGTGCAAAGTCTTTACAGGGTATCTGAAAATTGTAACATTATCTCTCTTGCAATGTTTGTTGTAAATGTTCTATCAAATAGTTTTATTATAAGAATTTAATAACTTTAATAGTTTGCTTTAATAACTTACCAAACTTTATTCTACGAAATGAAAGTTTATAGTCAAATTATAGAGTTGTGTTTATTTACATACCTACATGATCTATGACGTTCGAACTCATCAGACCTTTTTTATACCGGCGAAATTTTGAAGGTTTCAATTAGTACTTTCAGCTTTTATAAAGGAGGAGAAAATTTATGATTTATAAGCCTTTCGATATTCCACTTCAATAATTTATTTGATAAAATATAGATTAATTTTCTTTCATTTTTCATTTTAATTATAACTTTAGAATTATATGATAACAGTTACTCAACTAGCCACTTTAAGCCTGTTATGACGAAAGCCCACCCAAAAACATTTTAAGAATAATATGATTATAGATTCTCCACCTGGCACTTTTAGTTTGTTATCAAGAGAGTTTAGACAATTTATACTCTAGTTCACTGTGAATTGGGTGCTAGTTCACTGTAATCACGTAGCAATACACAGTGAAATATTCCAATCGGCTTTAAAAAATAGATAATTACAAATTTTACAAAAATAGACAATCAGACACCAATTGTATTCACAAAATTCAATAGAAGGTTCAAGCTTTACAATAAATATGTTTTTAATGTTATGTAGTTTAACATAAATTTCACTTCGTTCGGGTAATAAGTAAAAATTGGCTCACTGTGCGAAACCTATCGAAAAACTCAAGTTTAAAAATATTTACAATTATGTATATGATATATAATTCGATGCTATTCATTAGTAAAATAAAAATATTGCCAGTTATAGGGACTGCCGATAGAAGTGAAAACTATTAATAATAAAATTTTAAATTTCATAATTAATTTTAAATTAAAACTATCAGGTTCAATCTAGTTTTCGCACTTCGAGATACAATTCCGAATTTATTGACACAATATGATTATCTAGATTTTTATTATTCAAATATAATACGATCTCTGTACAACATCATTATTAAATATTAATACAATTTAATACAAATTCAAATTAATATACAATCTTACGTCAGTTGTATAGGTACAGATATACTGCTATAAGCAAACACAGCACCTGCACATGAGTATGTCGGTAATTCGAACCCATAAGACTGCCCTCCACTAAAAAGTGTCCAATGCGGCTAAAGAAGTTTTCACTTCCAAAAAGAATTCGATTTATTGCTGTGGCTCCTAGTTGGAGCACACAATACATTTTAAATACTCAGTACGTTATATATGCCGTACTAGAATGTTTGCAACAAGCATTCATTCAAACACTATAATGAAAATGACTCGTCTTCCAACATATTACACTTATAACATTCAAATTCAAATATGTGTGTGTATGGTGTTTTACAATACATATATAGATATTCGTCAAACTTAAATCTGACAAAACTACTTGTAGTTTATATATGCAACAGACACACATTCACACACAACTTTGTACATGATGATGCTATGATGGCGTATAGTAAGTAGTAAGTGGTTTAATAGAAAACGGAGGTGCAATATGAAAACTATGTTGTAATGATGATGATGACTCCCATATAGTTTGATTCGTTCATTGCTAACATGAGAAGGAAATTATATCAAAGATAGATTTATTCAACTATTATTATTATTATTTAAAATATACAAGAGTAGTTTGGAGTTTATTGAGCTTATTTGTGCTTGTTTTACATTTAAATTGTTTGTGTTATTGAAATTTAAATTTTATTATTCAGAATATATCAAAACTACAATGATTAATGAATGTGTGAACAAGAGTTTGTTTACTTATTAGAAGGTTATAATTAATTTTGCAAATACACATTTTTTATTTTAAAACCATTAATTTTGTTTTCTTTACTTTTTAATAGTTTTATTATTCGCGTCATTTTTTATATCAAAACAATAAAATGACAGTGGGGTCATTGAAAAAAGTGTAGAAGTATAAATGAATACGTGAAGCAAAAACTTTGTACGAAAGTTGGAAGGACGCAGGAGTATCAAATTTAGCACGCTTATTGCCACTTTTATATAGCGAACCAGAGAATGTTTTTTTTTTCTTCAAATTATGCATTAAAATTCTTTAAATCTGTAAAAAAAAACATAACACACGCCATGACACACGTATATATACTCTTTGTTGAACATACTATTTTGTTTAAAGGCTCGCATATATACTGTTTTGTTCAAAGGCACTGAGATTCACTTTTGAGTGGTTATGGCTAAATTTCGACTGTTATAACAGGACTCTATTATAAATGTATCTCAAGAAATTATACGTGGGTGGAATAGGCTTATCTTATCAACCGTAGTAAGTTTTCATCAAGAGTTTAGGAATATTTACCGTACATATTGAAGTATCCGCGGCCCGAAAAAATATTATTTCTCAAAAATCGAAAAAATATCAGATGGTTCTGAAAACGTTTAGGTTTTGAAAAATTTATATATCGTTCTATGAAGGTAGTATCTGTCAATTTTAAGCATGAAAATCAAATCAATTTCTAGGCCACGTAAGTATGCCAGAAGGTTATATATAATTGATACTTGATACTAACAACTAACAACAGTATTAAATGTCGGATTCTTTAGGAACTTCTTACAGCTTTAGGGATTATTGCAGTACTAAGATCGCACATTACCTCAAAGACCCTATTTTCCAAACTGTAAATATATTTAGCTAAACATGTATTTAACGAAAATTTCGCATTTAAAACCAAATTTAACCTTACTTAGTTGAGGAAATTGTATAATATTTTTCTCTACTTCTGTAAATTGTAAACGTTAAATTAAAATTAAAGTATACCTATTATTTTCATTTACATAAATGATTTGTCTCAATTATCTTAATAAATTTACGGGAGCCACTAAACTGCGACGCACGAATCACAGTCGCGCGAATAAGAAATTCAATAATGTAAAATAAATTATTGATCGATTCCATCTTCCTTGACTATATGACAATGTATATTTAAAAAAAATAATAATAAAAGTGTCTATTAATGTGTATTATATTTGCACATTAATATAAGGATTACAATCATGGTAACAATAATAACAATAATAGATAGATATTATCATTTCAGTGGTTTCAACAATAGATTATATGTCGGGGTGTTGTTCATCACATACGCCACATACGCCACACACACACATACATAGACATTCAGACCCACATCTTCTTGCTAAAGCTTATTTACGTGCAGTAGAATGTAATATATAATGCATCCAGCCATCCAACACTCGGTCCCATACCAATAATTTTGGATAATAGGTAGAAGATATGCTGTATGTAAACTTTCAAACTATCATCCCTGCGTTCTTATAATATACGTTATTATATGACTAAAAGATGAAATCCGTTGAAAAATAATAGAACACATTCATTATTTGTTTTTAAACTAGAGTAGAAGCCTTAAAAAATGGTAAAAAGTGGAAGAAAATTATAGTAGGATAAAACTCAATTTGAAACGCAAGATAATATGATACAAATGAAAGGAATAAATAACAAAACTTTGTTTCAAACAGAAGTTGTTTGATTTCAAAAAACAAAAATTTTTGTTTTTTATTCTTTTCTGGACGCAATTTTTTTTCTCTTTGCTATTGATAGCTAATATTAGTTCATAAAATAACTATTAATAGATCAAATGTGAATTTGAGTGGTTATCTACTTGGTCACCTTAATGACATAATACTAAAAGCATATTTAATAAACTTAATCGATAGTTTAAAGTCATTAAATCTAGTACATTTTGTCTGTTAACACTATGACTATTGTTTAAAAGATTTATCATCACAGTGTTTGGATGCCTAAATACTTATCCAAATGCAATAAAATTTGGATTTTTAATCATTTATTTTAATTTAATATTTTTAAATTTCAGATATGGGATATCATCGAACATGGAAAATCTGTGATTGGATATTCTACGAAATTACATATATGATTCCATCAACAGAATGCAATCATAAACGATTGACTACATGCTATGCAGACATTTCTGAAAACACAAGTATTCATTCATTTTAACATACAGGCTGTTTTTTAATATTTATTTAATTAACGATCCCATTTACTTAAGAACTAAAATATTTATATACATATCGGCGTTTAAAACTTTCGAGCAAGCTTCATTTGACGCCTGTCGGCTCGGGGGGTTTGTTAGATAATGAAGCTCATTTTCGAAGATACAATGCTTCAATGTTTCTGGAAAATCTCTATTAAAGAAAAATTAAAAATCTGAACGAAAAAAAGTGAAAAATAAAACGATACTTCGATGGAAAATGGTATGTATTAGAGCTGAAGAAAATATAATTTTTAAGAGGTATTAAAATTTCAACTAAATCGGTCCAGGTCTTTCGGAAATATAGATTTATAATTAAATATATCGATAATGGGTATTTTCACTTAAATCTTGAACAAATTCATCCGCTTGTGATTAAATTTTGTATATATATGCATAGTATCGTTCATTTTTTTTCATGATGTAGAAAATGTATTTTGTTGTCTCATATTTAATTTGCAGCTTATTCAGTGAAGACGTTCCGTACGTAAAGCAATTTAAGTGAACAAATTCAGATAAAAAGAAGAAGTCATGTGTTCACTATAGACATTAAATATATTTTAATCAAATCACTAAATGTTCAATCAGTATAGTTATAAATACATTTCAAATAATTATCTGTATTTATTTATGTAAAAGCTAAAAATGATCGAGAATTGTGCATAACATTTTGTTTGTGCGGTCAATATTTATTAGTGTCGCAAACTTAAGACTAAAAATTATAGGTATATCCTGTCATATTCCATACATACGGTCCTGGGTGCAGACCGTCACCAAATTAGCAACGAGTAACATCTCCTCAGAGAATCATTACAACTACCTAATTCATACTGATGATGACTACTTTGTAGTTGAAATTGGGTCAAAAAAAATCGAAATTTATACATGTATAGTATAAGAAAATTAATTGTTTTCACACGACAATTCCAGTAAACTTTTGGTTGAAATTGCTTGATATTGCATTTTATGACTTACATCCTGTATATACTATCTATCTGTAGGATATTTCCCAAATGCAATAAAGAAAAATACCATTGAATGTATTGTAGTACTGTGCAATAATAACTCAAATAGAAATTGTCTGGAAGAAATAATATCAAATGTAATAATATTGAAAAATATTATTTAGTATATTAAAATGGATTTTACTGTATCAAATGTGATACATTTATCTATATGTATATATGTATAAATGAATACTGCTGAAAAATAAGGACAATTGTGATTTAAAAACTAATAAAAAATGGGAAAGATGCCAATCTATTTTATTATAATATGGGATTAGGCAAGCTTTTGAATTTTTACTAAATAAAATATACAATTGTAGTACCACCTATCAACGAAATTTTTACACACTTGCATTTAAAACTTAATTTAATATTTTAAAACAATTTTGTTCTCTATTATAATAAAAATTTTGTTCAAAAACATGTATGTCAGAAACTGAAAAATGATGATCGAAAGTTACGTTTCTTTATAAGTTTCCTTCGTAAAATTCAATCAGTTCCACGTGGTTATATAAAATGTATTCAGTACGCTTTCATGAACTAAGTAAAGACACAATTTACGAAAATATGAAAAAGGAGCTTCCAAATCTTTTGTTGTAGCCCTCATTTTTAGTTTTCAAAATTTTAGTATCTAAATTAAAAATAAATCGCCAATATTTTCGATTTTTATAAAAAAATTACCCATTAGAAGAATTTTAATTTCTAAGTGAAATAAAATATTTCAAAGTCATATTGCTACTTTTAAAATTTTTTAAATACTGAACATTTTTAAATATTGAATTTCAAACAGAAGTTGACATTATTGGGGTTTGTTTTTTACCATTATGCCATATTATGAAGTTGTACCGATTTTCAAGTACAAAAATGTTTGAAATTGAAACCGCATCGCAAATTGTATTTTTAATTATAATAAAATATGTTAGAAGTAGTGCTAATAGAATAATTACGCGTGGAAGTTGCGTGTATCTTTCACTTTTATTCTTTACGCCATGCTATTAACTCTTTTACACAATAAAACATTCCAAATATTCGATCAAACGTTACGTAATTTTTAAAAGTTGATCAATTTTATTTATACATGCAAATATTTTATGTTTCGTCACATTTTTTTTTTATTTGTTTTCATTTAATTTTACGACTTTCCGTTCTCAGTAGTTAAACAGTATCTCAGTTTTTATTACCATTTCGGGAATTCTGTTTAAGTAGGTATTTTAAATTATATATTTCTACTTTACATGACAACAACGATGAGAGACAACTTTGAATTTGATTTTATGGTGGGCAATATTTTATTTTCTTTTTATATGGTAGTCTATCTTTGTAGTGAGTAGTTAATGCTATTTCATTTCAATATATGACACCGTTTTATTCTGTTTGACTCAATATACATTTGAATTTGTTAAAATTTTATATGGTAATAGTATATACAATGATAATGATTTTAATATCTTCGTTTATCATAGGTAAGTTAAAGATAGCATAAACGTGTTATTTTTCTGTATCAGAATTTTTAAAAAATGACACAATAATAAATTTTAGCATTTCGAATATTTTTTGAATTTCTTTCTATAATCGACATGCATAATATGTCAGAGTAAATTAATTTTAGTTTAAAGTTTGTAATACTATCAAATATTGACCACACAAACAAAATTTTATATAGGTGATCATAGGAACACGCAATGAGTACATTAAAGCATATGAGTACAAAAAACAAAAAACTATAAAAGATAAAACAAAAGTTCAAATACAAAAAATGTTTTTAATACAAACCAGTTTTGTTTGAAACCATTTTTGTTTGTATATATATAATATACATATATAACTGTATAGACTGGATATTTATAGTATTTTTTGAATGCTAATTAAAAATAGCCCAAATCATAAAATTCAATTATATGTAGTATCTAAACAATAAACTTTGTTAGTTGTCATCGTCACATGATTAATTATTTGCTAATTTATTAATGAATTCATTTTATATAGAAAGAGAGGCTACTAAATTATATTTTACAATTCCAAATTTTTTCTGCCTCTATTTACCCCATAAGCAATAACTAAAATTTTTCAAATTTTGATGCAATTATGAGCTATAAATTTTTTTATAGCTCATAATTTCAATTATAAATATATTTTAATATCAATTTATTTACAAAACCAATTAACTAGTGGAGAAAATCTTATAAAGATTTAAAAGTCAAGTTGAATGACCGTGCCTTACTCACCTTCATCTTATCTAATTTTGAGTGATAAATAACTCAAATCAGTCAATGAGTGGTCTTAGACCCAAACGAACCCTCCACCTTCATTAGAACTGGAGATATTGGGATACAAAACATCGAGTTTGAGTATAACTTGAGAAAGGCAAAAGATAGATGTAATCCAATGCATGATGCTTCATCTGAATACAGTTATGCAAATCGGCAGAATAGTGCAGCAAATAATATATGAATATCAAATTATTTGTTTGCATGTTTGTCTTTCTTTTAAGTGATATGAGGAAATCGGCTCGGCTTACTTTTGGTATAGTGAGTTATTTTATGTTCCTGAAATTAACATAAACTACTATTATACAAATTAAATTTAAAAAAATAAAAAGGTATAACAATAATATTATCAAATGAATGGATTTCCTTGTTGTAACATAAAAGCAGATAAAAATGGATAAAATTTCTTTTGATCTATTCCAAATCAAGAAAATATTTTATTCCTTGGGGAAATTTTTTTTTTAAATGTGACAAAATAAACTGTGTTTTGATGCAACTCATTGCAGTCCAGAAATATAGTATTTTTAACTCGTCTTTTATTTTATCCTTATTACAATTGTACTCATAAAATACATGAATGTAAATTTTCTTGGTAAAGTATTAATTAAAATGAACATTTATATAATTTTTAGATTTGCATTGATGAATTAATGAAATTTTATGAAATCAACGAAAATATACTATAAAAGAAAATGTTTGATGAAACTACCGTGATATTATATTTTACAAATAGAATTTTGATGATAGTTATATTTAGAAAAATGTACATAAAATGTAAAGAGGTTAGTAATGGATTCTGACAACATATATTATACATTTATTTTCTGTAAAATGGATATCACTTTTCTACTAGAGAAATAGATTCAGGTGTTGTACACTTATCGATGGTGAGTGAATAATGTATGTATGACTCCCTCTAAGTGCCTGTCAATCAACTAACATCTATTTTACCCAACTAAGAATAGCAACTATGAACCAATCACCAAACGACCTTTAGTCATTCTATAAATGTGTATGGATGTGTGTATATATGTATATTTTTTGAAAGATATTTACATTAGCATTTATGATTTTTTTTTTGGAATCTAAACATAACAATATCCGCATGGAGTTATGTTATATGAGATTCATAATTTAAATAATAGTGAAAAAACCATAAATTTCTATTACTTCCCTATGCTAGAGGGTTGAACACCAGTATAAATTTTGTGACACTGACACCCACTAAAATTATTTATTTATTTAGTGAGTAAAAAATATAAAAAGTAAAATATTTCATCATTTCGAACCGAATAATTTCCTTAACTCGGCTTTCCACTTTTTTCAATCGAGTTATTGCAATGATTTCATGCTTGTATTTGTTCTTCTTGTTTCTATGGTAAAGGAATATTACTCCACCAAGTAAATTTTATAAATGATTAAAGAATATTATCTTATTTACATAAATCATTGTATATATTTACATTTAAAATATTACAATTGTAATGCTTACCTTTATTATTCCAATATTCTAGGCAACAGCTACAAAACTATACCTTTTTTTAAAACAAATTACAAACAAATATATTTTGATACTTTGTTCCTTATACCTCTTGTGTGAGAAAAAATGATAGACCGACAGGTTTGTTACGCAAAAAATTCAATATAAGTGAATATATAGACGGGTTGTCTACCAGTTTTTTATCTGAGCATGTCTTAAAATATGCACGGAAATTGTTTGCGAGAGTGAATATAATTGTAGCGGAAGTATCAAATCTTTAAAGGAAATTTTAATTCGATTCGGGCTCTTTGCAATTTCCTACAATGCGATAATTTATTGTAGTTAGAGAATTTAGTCAACTAATAAGTAATTTATTACAGTCTTAAACTGAATGATCTGCAATAAATATTAAGAAATGGCCGAAAAATATATATAAATATTAACAATTATTATAATACTTGTATACAACAATTATTTAAACAATTGGAATAAAAAAATTTTAAAAAAATAAATGTTTTATATACCTTTCAACAATAAGAAAATGGTTTTTTTACACTCTAATTTTTATATTTATTTGTGAATGACTAATAAAACTTCTTTTTTTAACTTTTTTATTATGATTTTATTAAGTACTATTTTAAGTTAGAAAGTCTCTTAGATTTTTACCACAATTATTTACACTTTTTTACAATTTTTACATTTACAGAGCATTGGAAAAAAATTATTAATTAATAATAGGATAACTCGATAAAAAAATCGATTAAAAATGTTTTTCCAACGTTATTTAACTTGTTATTTAATTATTTTTTCAAATTTTATACTCAAAATAATTATTTATGAATTAAAACTCTCTCTAACGCGGTCGAGTCAAAAAGGACGCGTGGAACCCCATTTTCAACGGCTGATTAAGTACTATTAATCATAGAACTTGAGAATGGCCGGGAATGATGCCATTTTCTTAGAGATTTCCTCTTCTTTAAGATTTTCTTTCCGATTTTAAATATCACTTTTCATTTTCCAAAACAAAAATTGGAGGCCGTATGTTTAAATAATTTAAATCGCAATCGTTAAGATTTTCACCACAAGCTTAAATGATTTTTTAAAATATATAATTGAGTATTAGATTGTTTGATATTTTCGCAATAAAATGTGATTTTTTTTATGGAATGGAAGAACCACTTCCTTATTCGCAATGTATCGGGAAAAAATAATTTAAAGTACTAGCAGAATTAACAGTATCAAATTTCTTAAGAATAAATTCCAATATACAATAATAATAATTGAATTTAAAATCTTATTAGAAAATGTTATTTGATTTTAAATTATCAATCAGTACAAGTAACAAAAAGTAACTAACTACAAATGTAATATACAAATAATGAAAATAGTAATGTTTGTCTGGATAATTCAGTATTCTATTGGGATTACAGAGAGGCATCACGGATATATCACATAACCAGATGGACATTAAGTGTCATATATATAACATGTATAAAGTAACATTTCCCTCACATTTATATTGTATGTAATACAGGCTGGTTTTTTTCTTTTCTTTATATAAGAAAATAATATTATCAAACTCGACATATATAATATGTCAGGGTCTCTCTATCTTTGTCTAAATTGTGTAACGGCTGAAAATATTGGCTGCACAAACAAAATCAAGCCATTGGAATACATAGGACCATATACTCCATTTCAACATGTTTGTTCGTTAGACCGTCATCAAGATATCTTGAAAACAAAAGGATATACAAGCTTGGTTTTTTGGATCCAATACATCCATGACTTCACTATGGACCATAAATGATAGAAGAAACATGCAAATAGAAAAAATGTTTGTATTTGGAAAAGAATCAACTATTTTTTGAAATATTTTTTGGTAAATTATCTGGAATCTGGAATGTGTGTTATGTTTTTTCTCCGACAGTCATAAATATAAAAAATTAATTCTCTTTGAAAACGGAATCTTTGAAAATTTTTCTTAAGCATTCTTTTATTTTCATTTCAATCGAAAAACGGAAGATAGTAGCTAAATTACCACGTTTTTGGTGAAGTGTACTTTATACTGTTGCAAATACACACGAACTTTTATTTAAATACTATAATTAATATATTTGTAAAAAAGCTACTTAAGTTTTGCTAAGGCTTTAAAATGCATGAATTAAATTAAAAAAATTATAGGCAAGCGAAATTTTACCTCTTTGAAATACGAATTGGCTACAATAACTATTTAAAAATTATCCCTTATGGGATTAACCGCATCTTTGAAATTTAATTTAAAAAAAGTTTTTTGTGTATGCGAAGTTTCGAAAGAAACATCCTATATATATGTTTATATATGTACACATAAGTACAGAAAGCAACAGGACATAGAAATCTCATTCGAATTGTTGCAAGAGTGTAATTCGTTGATATATCTTTCTCGTGTACGTATAGATGGTAGTGATATGTTCTTCCTTTTAGTTAATCTAACTCTATCTGTATATGTAGTATATTTTACTAAAAGTATTGTATCAATGTTCAAGCTGCATACACATAAAGCTGGGATTTATATGCTTACCAAAAACTATTACTTACCAAAAAAACTGATATTGAAATCATGTGCCCAGTGCATACATGTCCTTGATATTTTCACTTGGTATTTTGTCAGATCAATTCTCATGGTTAAATTCTACGAAATCATTATCTGATAACTTACCCTCAGAGTCGCAGTTAGTATTTTAGCTACACGCAAAACCTGGGATATTACTCTTACATCGCATAAAAATCACGCTCTCCTCACATAATTCTACACGCCCAACTGCTACTAGATACGATGCTGACGAAAAAGCCATCGCAAATATTTAAAAAGTCTTTATAATCGCTCTGGATTAAAAAAAAAAAAAATGATAAAATCCCGACGCGATTTATTAAGGGTGAAGTTCATTGCTTGGGGATATAGTTTTTTTTATTTATGAGAGATCCACATTCTATCTTTCAAGTAATCAATGGAACTTCAAACAGTAGTTGAAGCTATTGAATCGATTCTAAGCCTAACCAAAGATTGCAGACACCTACGAAAATCATGAGTAAAATTTTGGTAAACCCTTAACACTTTAATACCTACCCCGACCACCAGATAGCGATACCTGTTGAAAAAATATGCAAACGCTCAGATTAATAGAGCCTTTTGAATAATGAAACTCTTGAGTTTTACTGCATAAAGGACGCTTTACGAAAATTGATTTCTAAAAATTGTTTTTTATTGAATAACATAATAAATTGCATATAATAATTCTTTCAATTTCAGTTTGTTTTTCGACATATCATATACAAGCCGAGCTCGATATGGCTGGCGTATAGTTTATAAAGAAGTGTGAGATAATGTTTCGTAGCATATGTCTGACACCAAAATGAATACTATAGTTGACAGAAATGCATCAGGTGATATTTGGTTTAATGGAGGTATATTATATCGAAAGTTACATGATATAAAACTAAAACAGAAAATAAATTATGTATTTTTAATACATTATACACATTAACAGAAAATGTATATTACAGATATAGTATTACCTGTATTTCAGGATGATAAAATAAAAATGCATGTCTGAAATTAAATAAATATACATGTTGAATATATTAAAATTAATATAATGAAACATGGGCTTTTTACTGTTACATTTGATACATAATCAACATTATTTTAGCTAAGCAAAAAATTTTATATCGAAGTAAATGACATTTATCATTTAATTAACTTGTAAAATTTTATTTAACCAGAGCGCTTTTTGTTACGGAAACCAGCAAATTTTTTTGCTGTATTTGTTTGTCTTATAGAAATGGCAAATCTATCTAACCTCGTTGAATTGGAAAACCATTTTAAATCATTTGCATAAATAAATTCTAATTAATAAATGCAACTATAACCAATAACGGAGGATTTTCTTGTTTTGCATCTAATTGCTGTTGAAGATATAAATTGCTCGCAAAGAAATCACGAATAGAATTAAATTTAAAATAAATTTTACTATTTAGTTCTTTTTTATGTTTTTGTTCTATGTTTTTCGAGAAATTTTAATTTTTTTTTTTGCGTGTTGTATAAAATCTCTAAATTTGGCTTTGAGTGATAACAAAAAATTTTTTCTTTAAGCCTTCAATTTTTTTCCTAAAATTTCTATCGCGTAGGTAATAAGTCACAAGTAGGTATACAGTTATTATATTTATATGATACCAGCTAGTGTATAATATTTCAGCTTTAATTAAATTTAGATTAGTTGTCAATTTCGCATTGCCTTACTGCGAAATATTCAATTCAAGCTTCTTAACTGAAATTTGGGCAGTGCATTGATAGATTATTTCAAAATTTGAGCCCATTTTCTCCCACTTAAGAGACGAGTTTCCAAAAATCTCCTAGTGCTCACCCAGCGGCATCGGACCTACGTTGGTATGCCGTAATTATATGTAGAAAAGATAATCCATTTCTTAATTTTAATAAAAATATCACAATCGAATCAATTAGATATAAGATACCCACATAGTACTTTGAGTGAAATAATTCGAGCTTGAAGACACAAATTTGTAAGAGAATAATGAGAAAAATTTTATATTTTGATGATAGCTTCGAGTGACACGTTGTGCCAAAATAACGCTATTCTGAGTTGTATTAGCGATATGTATCGAACAAAATGTTACAGTACTTAGTAAAATTAGTAAAATGTCGATATGAAATTAAATTGCTTACTGCATTCTTAAAAAATTACAGATGAATTGATTTAAAACGATTGATTTAAAAATTTCGTAACATAGTAGTGAACATTTCTATTTGGTTTGGTGTAGTAATTTCATTGACATTCTGACTGATTCGAATGACCTGTCCAATGAGCTAGTATTAATACCGATAAGGATTACTACACATAAGATTGCTTTATCGTATAAACGAATGAACGAACGTATATTGGCAATCAATGTTGTGTGTGGATATATATTGATGGACATTACAAAACGACACAAAATGTCAACAGACATTGACTGATGATAGGGATAGTGATCAAACCATTTGAAAAATCAATCTTAAAACTGACCAACTGAATAAAATGAAGAAGAAAAAAAACCTTTTTAACATTATACGTCTAGCAATTTAATTAAGGCAGATTATCGAGGTATATATTTTACTATTTTACTATATATCTTATTTTATTTTTGAATTTAATCAATTTAAGTAATAAATTGTTAAAAAATAACTGGTTTAGTTGCGATCTGCAAGCTCACGACTACTTATTAAACAATAATTTTTTTGTTTTTTTAAGTGGTTTTACACAGACATTTCTTTAAAAAAGGTTCTGACCTTTATCGTAAAGATATGTCAAAATTTGAGATTGACAAAATCAGCCACAATATAAGCATAATAAATAATCCTTAAATAATGATATTTTCCAAATCACTCATGAATTGTTCGAAAATCTTTATATAATTTCGGCTCCGGTTTTGTATAAATATGAAAATCATTTTTAAATTTTTCAAAAATTCCTCTTTAGAGTTTAATAAAAACAAGATAATACTTTGCAATGTTGGTTATCCGTGTTACAATTGAATACCAATATTGGGTTTTTCATGCTTATTAAAATTATTAAAATACGCATAACACGTAGTGATTACAGTATAAAATTCATATAATACAATTAATATGTTTATTTGCGTAAGATATATCATTGTGTTTTACTCGAAAAATTAAAACTTTTACATTTTTTGTATGGACCGAATAATAATTCCTTCTATTAGCTACTTCTATTTTAACTATTAAAATTTTCAAAAAGGTAAATACGAATGCTTAAATCTCGCGACAAGCTGATATATGATGCGTAATGATATTATTTGTTGATATTAAAATTTTTAAAGTAAAACTTAATTTTTTCCTTTGTAGCGCATTTAAAATAAAGCACTGTTTTTAAAAAGATTTTGTACTTTAAATTTATTATATTTAAATTACAGGATACATATGAAAATATTTGCGGAAAAAAGTGTTATTTGTAAATATTTATTATCATTTCGACACTCATATTAAAAAACAATCTTATCAATCATCGAAATAAACCGATTGGAAAACTCAATTTTTACAGAAAAATAGGTAACATTTTATAAATGACGTACATAAAACATTGTTCTATATATTTTAGAATATAGTAACAAAACGAACAAAAATAAACAATCGAATATAATATTCATTTCAAAGCAATCTTACATTTGCTTTTCACGGCTATTTCATACGCCATTTTCTTTCTACAGCTGTCTTGGGAAATTAAAATATTAAATGATAAGCGTTCAACATGAAAATCAGATGCTTCGAAGCAAATGCCGTTTGATAATGTTATAAGAAATTTCTTTCTACTGTTAAAGGTGGGTTTTATATACTTGCTGCTAGGTGTACGTTTTGTGTGAGAGAAAAAAAAACTGGGATGAAAATGTAATATTATTTTGATGGCATGGGTAAGATGATTCTAGAAAAGACGGGTGGTACTGATTTGTCGATAAGATAGACATATTAACTACTACTGTTGGCCGGATGTAATAGACTTAGAACGAAACAAAATCGAAAATCGATTTTCTTTTTCCATTGTTCAATTGTATACAGGTTGTCTTATATTAAAATCACTTAAAGATTATTATTGCATTAAAAACCTTGATGAAAAGTAAAGCATTCTTAACGGTCATTTTGTGATTTAAGACGTATATAGTCAATAAAATATGTTGATGCTTTACCTGAACTAATTAAAGGATTTTATAAAGTTTGAATCTATTATTAACAGACAGAAAAAGTAAGCGCAATTTTATATTGATAAATAAGTTGAAATATTTAAAATTATTTTAGAAGGATTCACGTTATTTTGTGCTAAGAATTTATCGTCTTTGTAATTTGATTTTCCTGTATCCCCTCTAATAATTTTCAGTTAATTCTACCGACAATTTAAAATTGGTATTTTTGTTTTCAAAACTAATAATAGACTTTGCAATCTATCATATATCAAAAATCAATAGCTGATGCCTATGAAAAATTGAATTAGCATACTGCATTATAGTATCTCAAAAGAATTTCACTTGGCATTTTGAAAATTATTTTGTATCATATTTTAAGCCAAACTGATCCGACGGATGATGATCTTAAACAAGCTTCCACGTACATTCACATCTTGGCGTTATTGACGACGAGTACGGCCGAAGGTCAAACAAGACCGCATGCTTCTCTTGTTTATCATTCCAACAAAGAGATTAATGAGGGGAATTACTGAAGCCATGTTGGAGGTTGACATAAAATGAAAGATTATATTTTCATTCTGTGTGAGTTCTTTGACCAAAGACCATCCTTATTGTACATAAATCGTTTGCGGAAGTTACGCTCCGAGTATCAACTTGTATAATATGTATAAATAATGTTATTTTTCAACCCTATGTTTTGATAATTTTAAGCAATTCAATAAATTATTCGCGCATGTAGATTAAATGATAACAGTGATTATAAACAATATTTATTATGTATAAATATGTAGGCCACCCAATATATACACACCACTTCTGTGTATATATAACAATGGTATATGTACAAATATTGGTTAGTGTTATTTAGTGTAGTGTGAGTGAGATGGCACTTGTTGGATATTGCATATCCACCTGCAGGAGTTTTTCCCATTAGTCTCCTTTAATGAATGACCGGAAAACGAAGCCAATTTTATTCTCTCTTATATACATACACCACCCGTATATAGTTAATGTACACAGGGTTTATAACTCGTAAAGTGGTCATCAGTATTTTAAAAATACAAAGCACGTTTGCATTACTATTCGGAATTCGATAATTTTAATAGTTCCAGAAATTATACATCATCACAACCAATTTTCATATTTTTAAAATGAATTTTCGTAAAAATCTAGACAAAAAGGAATCAAGCAAAATCAGGTAATCCTTAGATTGTTACCCAGAAAATGTACTCTATATGCGTGATAAATATAATTTTCTGAAGATTCAGATTCAGAAGACAATTTATGGATTTTCGAACGGTCATAGATGAGAGCTAAATAAAATATTTAACTTAGATCTGAGAAATCATTTTATTGCTGAAAGATTGGATTAATAAAAATTGGAAATTATAACCACGTTTGACAAATATTTAAAGGAACTACTTCCTGCTATATTGAGCAGAATAGCTATTATTTGCTAGCGTAGATAAGATAAACTTTATGTCAAGTATTACAAGGTCTTTAAAGATGAAACTGGAACAATTTTATATGAGTTTATGAAACATGGGTATTGATTCTAATTCACTAATTTTATTTTTCCCGGCTTAGTCTGTATCTGGTTGGATTTCAGTTATTATTATTTCAAAATTAAAGAAATGTTATAATAGTGCTCTTATATTACAATCTAAGCATCTACACAAGAACTTCTACCGTATAGTACTTTCCATATTAGTTTATAGTTTATTTCATTTGAAACAGTATTTAAAAATATCTTAATTTTTTTATTTGTTTTATCCTCTTTGAGTTAAAAAACACATATTAGAAACTATTCCACATTCAGTATTTCAAGAACGCTGTTTATTTATTATCAGTCGTCACTACCACCATCACAATGTCGAGGTGGCAAATGGATAAAAAGGGTGTTAGGTGGATGATGATAAAATCTTTTGTTTCTAAAAATTACTTTGTGTGTTTATTTTTGGTTGCTGATGATGGTTGCCTGCTATATATAGTGGGTAAAGCTATTTTTTCTTTGTTTTCGTTCATTTAAAATGAAAAAAAATGCAAACAATTAACCTTTAAATTAAAAAGTTTTAGTAATTTCAATGCTTTCTTTTGTATATAGTTTTTTTTTCTGATATAAACGTTACAGTTTTCAGCCCAAAAATGAATAGTAATAAATAAAAGTAAATGAATACTATTAAGCTTAAGGATAGATATCGAACCAGGGTGTTCTCAAAATGCTGGCAGATTCTTGGTAGTAAACTATGGATCTTTCCATTTATAATGTCTTCAGTCTTCCTATTATTTGTGTTTAATTTTATTGAGTAATTGAATTTTCTGATTTTATTTGACTTTAATGTAATGAAAACATTAACAAAATTCATTTTTTGATTTTTGCTTTGATGTAAAAATAAAATAGCGTCAAATACAACATGTCATTAGAATAAATAAAAATACAACCTATCATTGAAAGAAGTGGATTGAATTATTGAGGGTATAAATGGTGGGAATCCAAATAGTTTACGAAAAATTGTCAAAAACAAAATTTATTTGTTTTTAAAACACAAATATTTTTTGACGTTGAATTTTTCTTCTATCTTTATTAGTTCAAAATGTCATGAATTGTAATGGATGCTTTGGATCAAATGGACCAATTTTATTTAAAATTTCAACTCGCTATAACATGCGAAAATAGTTTGTTTGTGCGTTCAATATTTAGACAAACTTTGGACTAAAATTAATATACTCTCACACATTGTATATATGTCGAGTATATGAATACATGAATTATTTTCAATATTACTAGGCGCAGAATAATTGTTTCCTTTTATATACGGGTGTCAACAACTCAGATATTTTTATCAAAAATTGTATTGATACATTTTGAATTTTTTAAATGAAAAACTGTATATATACAATTTAAATAAAACAAAAATCTTACTAATTTTTAATTTTATACATTGCTTAAAAATTCGTTATTTTATTTCAGTGTACTCAATCAGAAATTGTAAGAAAATTTGGTACCATGATAAAATTAATTCCTTTTTCCACAATTTATCATATAAATTATTAAACCATGAACTTACAGCGAAAATGAAAATGGAAATTTTGTGAATAATTAAATTAGTGAAAAAGAAGTTTTTATTGAAAAATGAAATTGTAAAATGAATTGTTCAAAACTATTTAATTTTTACCTGTACCAATTTACACCAGCATCTTATCATTATCAATGTGTTATTATTGAAAGTATTTTTGCATCGATTGGCCCAATTTGTTTATTAACTAATCAGAAAGTTCTAGATCTAGTTTTTTAGGTATCATTCATCAAATTTAAATGTTTGAATGTTAACAGATTTGATTTCTTCATTATTCATGAAATAAAAAAATTCATTTAAATCTAGGAATATTTTAGCATATTTCGTATAAATTAAAAGTATCGAGGCCTCGATTTGGTAAAATTGATATCTTAAAGATAGAGACAAAAATATTACTTAAAATAATTATAAAATTTATCTGGCGTTCAAGAGAATCGCGAAATGAATTATGAAAATTTAAAGTAACCAAGGGATTTTACAAGAAAATTTTTTCCTTGAGATTGAAAGTAATTTAAGGTAATGGTAATAAAATTCACTTTTTGTTCAGAGAAATTCTCTATAATAGTGACGTATATAATCATGAACATTCAGTCAATTTTGGAGTCTTTGTTCTTAATTTGTTCTTAAAAGCTACATCTCGGCAATCAGGCATAAGTAAATAAAAATTACTGAATACAAAAAGAGAAATAGTGCGTAAGCTAAACAAAATCTTGACCACAAAATAAATCGAAATGTTTTAACAAATCAACAAATTTAACAAAATAAATATAATTATATCAAGAAAGAGTTACCATAAAATGTCGACAAAAAAACCTCAATAATAATTTTCACAAAATTGCTGATATAAGAAAAATCTTCTTCATGACTAAATTTATATAAACTAACACAATCTCAACTTTATCATATTAAAAAACATTTCGCTTCTTACTCAAAATGATATTATGGTATCAAGCAAAAGGTTTTATGTTGGATTTTATTTTATTTTATTTATTTTTTAATAGGAAACATTTTTTTTAATTTAAGAAGGTGGAATGCCTTGTTTATTTCTTTTGCGAGCTATGTGAGCACGATGTGAGGAAGATCCAGGCCAGGTGGCGGAAGCATCATTAGAGGAAGACGAAAAATTCTCTTTTCCTCTTCCTCTTGACATGTTGAAGATTATAGTTAGACCAAAGTTTGGCGTCTTACAAGTACTTCTAATGGTATAACTTTTTTAGTCCCATTCCCACTTCTTTAAAAGTTTAGTTTCAAAAATTTTTACGTTCGCTTACGTTATAACAAGCATCTTTATGAAACTGGATTTGGCTCTTCGTTGATATATCATTCATTCATTTGATTTATTTATTTTACATTTAGTTGTATTGTAAATTGGTGAGTCGTTTAAAAATAAAAAAAATGACTATATAAATACTTGTACCACAATATATTTAGTAAAACCAACAGTTATAAATAATTAATGATATATTTATATACCCTTAAAGAATACAAATAAGTATCCAAATAACAACAACAAGAAGAACGAACTCTTATATCTTCCAGTAATAATATAAAATTACACCCTCCATATTCTTGGTCGACTTAACTAATCATGTATCATGTTACATTCGTATACAGTAAGTTGTATATATAAATAGATGTATATAATAAATAAATACACATAATAATATAACATTATACTTATACTTGTTGAACACATACCACTAATGCATTTTAACGACAAATCGTTAAATAAAACCATAAATAAAAGTATGCTGTATTTTCTACGTTTACTCATATAATGTGTATATATATGTATATTCCTAATTGATGTTTTAAAATCATTAACAATTTAATTGGAAAACATTTTACAGAACATAGTTTCATGGTCTATATAAAATGTACACTTGAAAATATTTAGTATATTTAAAATATCGTACTCGAAATTACCCTTTTATATGCAACTTGTGTGCTTCTATAATACACACACACACACATATATAATATAAAATATCTGGCCAACCGTGAATTTTGCAACATTTACAAAATGTGTCAATGAATATTTTTAATATTTGAAAAACCTTCAAATAAATTGCAAATATAAGTTTTATATTCGAAGATTTTGAAATTTTGAAACCATGTTCTTTATCGTGAATTTGGCGTTTGGCGAGTTTAGCCCCTCAGGTAGACCAAAAAGCCAACACATTTCTATGGTAATACCAGCATATCAAATATATTTTTATAAGAAACTTTCAGTTATATAGCCATTAACCAAAGGGGTTATCATTATTTTTATAGAACAACAGAACTGCTAGTTAGATGGTCACCCATCGAAATACTTACTGAGACTGCTGCTGCTTTTATTTATTGATTGGTCAAAGTCTGTAATTACGTACCGTCAGTCCGGGGTCTAATATTTGTATTTAAAAACAAATTAAGATTTTTTTAAAGTATAAATTAAGATTTTTATTTGGAAAAACTCCAGATTATATATAATAACTAAGGTAGATAAGGAACTCTTTCAGTTAACGCTTAAAGCCATCCATAATCTTCCGGAAGACCTTAGAAAAATAATTTTATAATTATTTCTATTTTTATTATTCTTAATTCAGAACATATTCAGATATTTAATGACATATATAATTTATCTTGCATTCAAACCCTTTTCTTAACTAGTTCAGAAAAATAATCTTTGGAAACCGGCGAGTCGCCTATTTATACACAGTTTTCTTTACAATTAATTAATTATATTTGTATTGCAGATGTATAAATTTGTCATACCTCGAGAAGTGTCACAAAATGTTCCGATAAATTTTAAAATAAATGATTTTATGGTTCTGCAGGGTAGAATTTGGATAATATTTTGTGTTGGGAGTAAATAAACGAAAGATAATGGCTTTTATATCATGTTGCCATAAAATAAAAATATATTTGCCACTATTGAGAATTGCATTTTTAATCATCTCCATTCAGAACCCTGTTTTGGTATTCAAATGAACGAAAGTTGTATGGTTCGAAAGGCACTGTACCAAAAAGAACGTGGAATATTAGAATTTATTATGCCCTAATGAATCAAAAGCAAAATTATTTAAAATTATACCAGGAGCTGGGATCACTGAAACTATCCTGCCGTAACTTATGAATATGACTATGTCATTTCTATACAGCATTAAAAAAATGGTTATTGTGATTACAACTTAATTTCACGCAGATGAAATAGCAACACTTTTCTTTATAATCGTTAATTTTAAGAATATAAATTTCAATGTCTCATCGAGTACACTACATTCAACTAGCTTGGTAAATGCAACAGTGATCCAATGCCATACAATAACGTAAAATACAAGGAAACATCTCATAAAATGATATTGAATACGATGAAGAGTATGAAGTCGTAATTTATATATGTGTGTGTACTTAGTAAAATAAAGTTTTATAGAAAGCAGTTAGACGAATAAAATCAGATTTTTTGTCGGAATAAGTCCAACAGATCTGGCAAATAGACCGTATTTTGGTAATGAAAAAATCAATTTGAAAACTTTATTTAGTCATTTTTAATGTCGGCTAAAAAGTGCGGCTTATATTGGTCTTGCGGCTTATATTTAACATAATCATTGTAAGAAAGTACTAATTGAGTGATTCATACTCTTAAATATGTTATATTTTAGTAATATATTTATAAAGAAATTAAATTTCAGTTTATATTTAACTTCCAAGTTCGAGAAAATTGTAGTCAAGAATTAAAACATTAAAAAAGTAGTTTTTAATATTTGGCCCTAAATTGTGCTGATCCTTATCAGAATTTTATGAAACTGGAAGATATAATTAAAAAACTGAAATTATAAACATCGGTAAATTTTAATTATCGAAATAAGTTATCTTTAAATGTTTAATAGAGAGAAATACAGTAAAATATCCGATTTTGCGATTAAAAAATTAAACATTTTTCCTGTAGATACAGCTATTGAAGTTATTCTGTAGAATTCAGAAAAAAAATTGTATTCTGACTGTACTACCATTGTATATACAACTAATACTGCTGAAGTTTTAAAAAGTTTTATATCGAATAAAAAACTCAATAAATTCCATTTGAAATAAATAGGTTTTGTAAAGAACTCTAACTGTAAGTATATACATACACCTCACAATATAGCAACATGGTTTATGAATGAATGGAATGAAGGTATACAAGGTTATTGTTGGTTGTTTATCGAAAAAGGATTGGGGTATTGGTTGAAGCTAGCTAGAGCCCAGCTATAAGCCAACTGTACATGTAATATAGATCTCATCATGGAATGAAATAACGTAGGAATCATCAATAGAAAGAATTGATTTGACTTTGTGTAAAAGAGATGGACGAAGTTCGATCATTGAGAAAAAAATACATACTGCGTGTCCTTTTTATCAGGCCCAGTTGTATATCTGATTAACCGATATCATCATGGAAAAATAAAAAAAAATTCATAGATAAAATTTTTGAAGTGAAACTTCTAATGTAATTTCCAACAAGGTTGCGTTAAACGTTTAACGCTACCTTGGGGGTGTCGCTGTTGAGTTAAACGTTCGACGGTCCTGAGGAGAGGTAATAGAAAGAGACAGAGCCAGAGTAAATGCGGAGAACTCGAACGCATGCGCGTAGTTTATAGGAGCTTCACTTCTTCCGCGCGGAGGGACTCCACGCACTATTTTTTTAGTCTAGTTTAAAATGGTGACTTTTATATAATTTCCATTTCTATTATTCAACAAATTTCAGTACATCTGACTAAGTTTAACACTGAAATTCTTATGATGTATTATTTCTTTTTTCCGGTGGAGCCATCTAATTTGAAATTAGTCAAAAAGTTATGGTGCAAAGATTAAAAATATTGCTTTGTGTGTTTTCATATTAAATTTCTTTTATTTTTAACATTCACTGCGATGCAAGTAATTTATTGGAATTAATACGAAACAAAGAAAATAATTTTTTTAGAAACTTTGTATCATAACGTCATTTTTTAACCAATTTCAATTTGAATGGCAACAACATGGATTTCAGAGTAGAAAAAAGTTTGCATTCATCGTAAAAAATTCATTAAAATGAGGTATTATAAAATAAATAGTGGCTTATTTTCAAATACATTGCTTCTGAGCCATGAACTATTTTACTATTTTACAAAACTGGCTCATCATTTTAAACAAGACTGAAAAATCTTTTTTTTTTTATAACGTTGTCGGTTTAAGAGATATTTAGCCTGTCCTGTTAAAAAGGACAGCCTGTGAATGTATACACTTCAAAATCACAGAGTTGTTACATACAAGAAAAAGTAAAAAAAGTAATATGTTCTTATTTATTTGATTCAAGAAGACGTAATAATAATTCAATTATATAAATTGAATTAATTGATTTTTATTATTAGTAACTTAAGTAATGAACTAATATAGACAAAGAACACTTTAGAGACATAGATATATTAGTAGAACTTTTATTTTAGATATGATTACTCACAAGGCTTGTGTTTTGTATAATGATATTGAAAGGGTAGTTGAAGTTTATGCACAATCGTTTGTATAAATGATGATGGCCCAATTTGAGATTAACCTTGAATGCAGATACCTCATGCAAAAGAAAAAGC
The DNA here is from genome assembly GCA_020423425.1 of Chrysopa pallens. NCBI lineage: Eukaryota > Metazoa > Arthropoda > Insecta > Neuroptera > Chrysopidae > Chrysopa > Chrysopa pallens. The sequence goes on along the minus strand of CM035593.1, from coordinate 71,262,662 downwards.
TTATGAAACATATAGTTTTCTTCACCGATCCGACACCAAAGAACTTTTAAATGTTCGCTTGCAGTGATGTTAAAATAACGATAATCTTATTCGTTAGATAAACCAAATTTGGAAACAAAAGAAATTAGTCTTCATGGTTTTCAGTGGGCAAGATTTCGTTAAACTTTTGTAAATCCTGAATTTTGAAAGATGATTGGAATCCGAATTCAACGTTTTTGGAGAAATATCTGCCTTTGTTCCTGTACATTATTTTTATTCTGGGTTATCTAGAAAAAAACATGATATGGACGCTTTCATTAGAAACGTAATTCAGTAAGTTAAAATTAGGTTAGTTTTCAGCAAAATTGGCCCAGGCTGTTTTCTTTTGGAATGCAGTATTTATTGTAATATCTTCTCTCCATTGGGAAGTTAGTGATGGGGTCCTGTCGAATCGCATCTTGACCACTTGTTAAATATGTTATTAAATAAAATTCGAAAATTTAACGGGCTTCAAAAAATCAAGAGACCCAATTTTCAGAATTTTAATACAGAAAAAAGCTGTTTCACTAACCACAATGAAGCTTATTGTGAAGTTTTAGCCGTAATTAATCATTAAAAATATGGACGAGCACTGTCAACTAATTCCCCTGTGGGACACAATATTAATCCGTCACAATCAATTTTTTATAGAATAATTTAATTTAATAACTAGTATTTTATACTGATTGTAGTTCAATTTTTTCCATTCTATTTATTATTGTTTTTGAAAAATATTTATTATTACAACACCACAAAGTAGGCGAAATGTACATACAATCAATTAAATGATATACAAGCATAAAAAATACATCAAATTGGGGAGCCCCTTCTTTTTCGAAAATTCTTTAAACATGAAACTTTTTTGGAAGTTTATCATTCAATACAAAAAAGGAATTTTCCGACTGAATTAACAACAAGTGCTCAGAGGAAACAAACATTAAAAAAAAAAACTAAACGGAATGGAAAACCTCATTGTTTTGTTTTATTGAAGTCGGCTAATAAATTATTATATACAGGCTCCGACAAACTTTCTACATTCTGAATAGAAAAAAAAAAAATTTGGAGTTAGTTTTATGAGTACCTTGAAACTAGAAAACTACAGCATACACGCTAACCACATAAAAAACGGTTAGTCAATTCTATATTATACTGAATGAATTCAAAGTCTGTTTGAATTTTAACCAAATCATCATGGAATTTTATTCAAACATACACACAAGTTGATAAACAATAGTGTTGGGACGGCATTCCTATTCTAATTTTGCAAATACCGTCAATTTTTTTAAATTTCTTTATTCGCATTCACATTTGAAAAAAAAAATAACGCGTATATTTTGCGAAAAAAATAATTATTTTTTGTTCAAAAGTTGTATAATTTGTTTTAAATAACAATTTATTTGATTAAAACAGTTAGGCCTTTATAATTAGAGTTATTCAGGGTTATTAATGCCTTAAATTTATATATAAACTTGTAAATGCAATAATACAATACTTATAAATGCAATAATGACATTAGAAAAAGTGAGTTAAAAAAAAAAAAAATTAAATTAAATATACTAGAAATACGCATTTCATGCAATTATAAGGAGATTTTTTTCTATTATAATTTAAAAATTTTTATATTATATTATAAGAAAAGCAAACTTTTATTTTCAAGAAACCAACAATTTTTGTATTTATTTGAACTTTTAATGGCTTAAAAGGTAAATGACTCAATAGATGCGCATTTATGAATTCACTTTTTACACCAAGAAAACGCTGTTAAAATTTGAGCGATCGTGTTTAGAGTTATCAGAGTGACGTGTTGACAGGCGAGAAAACTAGTTACATGATAAATATAAATGATTAACTTAAGAGATTATACTACTTTTGGGTCATAAGACGTAGTCGTATTCTTGTTCGCGAATAACAGAAATATTTGAATTAATTCGTTATCACGAATATGGGAAATCCGTTCCATCACTAGTGTATGTACACATAAAGCTATATAAACAAAATATATGTACATATAAAGTAGACAAGAGAATCAGCCCGTTGTTAGTCATTGTACCGTTAAATAGACTTTCGAGTTGTGTGTAATGAACAGCACTATATCCATGTAATGAGCGCCTCTGGTGGCCAACACCTCCTATATAACAACAGTTCGAAAGAATCCATAGTCCATACTACGTATAGTACACATGCATACCAACATTAAAAACAGTACTCTCTCTCATATTCATTACCACACTAGCTTCCACAATCCACAAAATAAGTGAACAATCTTTATACTTTTGGCTGTATAATATGAATATAGAATGCAAGTCTGTGCCGTCATTAAGTTTTATAAAAATAACAGTTTTACGCCACTGTACACAGGCGAATTTTCAAATAAGTATTCCTGGCCTCAGCTCAAATTTATGAAGAACCCCATTAGTGTTATATGACTTGAAGATTACTACAGATTATTTTAATGTATTGGATCCTAAAGAGCAATCAAACGAAGTTCAAAATAAGGGTTGTAAGAAAATTGTTTTAGATATTGCTCTAGCAGTCTGTTGGCTTGTCTGTATGTCTGTCTATCTATGATTAGGATGCCCACCGAATCAAAAGACTTACAATTATCTAATTTATTATTAAACCTTTCATCGATTCAAAAATATAAATATTTTTTTTTAAATGGTTCCTAGAATTTTCATCAAATTAAGTTCATACACAAAACATTTTAAGTTCTACAACTTCAATTTGAAGCGGTTCTCTGAGAAAACTTACTTTTGCTTATTTTCATTTTTTACCTAATAAAAAACATTAAACGCTGGTTTGTTATGTTATGTTAATCTGAATTCATTTTATGAAATGTATCGAAACCGTTCATTTTAGACTGAAAAAATACACTAATTTTAGGGTGTATTTTATAGCTTTTTGTAAGCGTAGAAGCTTTAGGTTGTCACGCTTGTTGATTCCACGAGTACATACTTTATTTATATAATTATGATATTCCTAATAATAGTATATAGTAATAAAAGCGTTCAGTGACACGTGGTAGGAGACTTTTGATTTCAGATTCTGCTTTTATAGAGAAAATTTTAATATTTTCACTGAAATAAACATTGGCTGATATATTTAAGGAAATTCACCATCATTTCACCAATAAGAAAAAAAAGTATTACTTAGAATTAATCAATCCTATCGAAAGATTAAACTTTTATTTGAATTAATTTTGTATTTATTTTTCTTTTTTGTTTAGTTGAAAGAAAACTTTAGGTATAATGCAAATCAAGATGACGTATTCGAGAGGTAAACCATTCAGATACAGTATTATAATCAATTTTTAACTATTAAATTTATGTTAGATGATTTTTTTCTTTTTAAACTCTTTTTCCGGTTTTCGAAACAAAAAATGCAATATCAAACAAATGAAACACCGTCCTTATATTAATTTTATTTAATGGTGAGTATAAAATACGTACTCGAACATTTAATATTCTCACATGGAACAACAGTAGTTTTCTATAGGTTTGCACTATTCAACTCATATTGAGGTGTGTACAGAATAGTTACATACCTACCTAATATTAGTATACACGTATGTACAACAGATAGCTTTAGAAAACAAAGCTATAACTGACTAGTAACTATTGCGATTACATGTTTTCTATGTTTAAAAAAAAGAGCTTACTACTGTTGATTGAGGTTTGAATTTAATTTTTATATTTTAATCCTTCATTTTCTATTTCTTTTCTAAACATCTACCATTCACTGTTATAATTTTCATCACTGTTGATTGGAACGATTGCGATAGGACACATTGGATTCAATAATACATTAATTTAGTTTAGTTTTGTTGGATGATAATTCGTTAGTAAGCCATTACAAGTTAAATACCATATTTAAATCATTGTCAAAACAATATTAAAACACTAGCTATTTTTTTGCCAAATTTTTCCCAAATTTTAGTATCAATTTCAGTAAACTGTTTTTTTTATCCCACTTATTTTGGATCACACTTTTCGTTTTGATACTTATTATTTCTCTCAATTTATCCCTTCTATGAAATATATTCTGTGCATCTTTATTATGATATTTATTGCAGATATGTTTAATTTGAACCAAAAATTTGAAAATTATGACTCAAATATACATGGATTTCGTAATTTGTTGTTCCAAATTGTATTAAAGTTGAGCTTTATACGATAAAACATTTTTTTTTTTTTTTCATGACGTCATTAAGTTTAAAAAATTATTTTTTTCGTTATCTTGGCCAAAGTTAAACCGATTTTAGTGTTTTTTTAAACTTCTAATTCTGATCAATACTTTGATCCATAGGTAAGTCTTTAAGAAAATTGCGAGAAATATATAACAAATTTTTGTTTCACGATTACTGTCACGGATAAAACTCGTTTGTGACTGAAAAACAAACAGGAATTAGTACTCATACAATTCAAAAATAACAATCACTAGCAATGCATGTAGTTTTTAAGATTATGCACAAAATCTAGCTTGGAAAAAATATCAAATCAGTGGTTATTATTTTTGTAGTTTTTAGGTTAAAATTAAACGAAAACAAAAACTTCTATTTTGTTAATTCTAAAAATTTCTATAATTAAAACATAATATGGTAATTTAGACTTTAAACAATCAAAACTCAAATGTTCAAAAAAATTAGTATTCTTGTAAGTAACTGTTGCTCAAAATACGTCTTTATAATAGAAATATTTATTGAAACTAATTTGAAAAAAAAATCCTACTTACTCAAAATTATATTAATTTCCATTTAGGGTATTTAAAACAACACACAAATAAGTTCAACTTTTCTTAAAAGTAAATTTTTTTCTTGAAAGAAATGTTCTTCTTACATTAATGTTATCTTTTTAAAAATAATTTTCTTGTATATAGACTCTTCGCATTTTGTTTTATTTATTATGAAAAGCATCTTTGACGAACTGACAAATCAATTTTTGTTTTATTTTTCAACAGTTATTTAAAACTGTCAACTTCTATTAAATTACCACTTTGATAATACAAGTATATTATTATATAAGTATATATATAAAGTATAAAATAAAAATATTTATATAGAAAATAAAAATAAAGACTTATTAAAATTTATACAATAAAGACCTTTTATTTATACAACAAATTGACATTAATGCAATTTAGATCAGAAAATAAACAAATATTCTTAAAAGATTTGTGATATTTTAAAATAAATAATGATAGAGTTATTATATAAGTTTATAGAGCACTATAAAGAACTGAAAATAAGGATTTGTGACGAAATAATAAACTATGAAATTCCGAAGAAAGTGTATAGATACGTATTATTTCTGCCTCTAGCTACAGATTCGTTTGAATATCTAATTAGGAGAAACAAATGAAGCAGTAAGTGGCACAAAATGGAGTGTCACCCTGATCTTATGGTATAAGATAGTATTATGAAGTGCATAATAGAAAAACTCAATCTGATGGACAAATATGGCGAAACACTTCAAAACCAAATTAAAACTAACAAAACCTCATCAATCTGGGAGGGAAAGTCAGAATTTCTCTGAAATTCAGCTAAATCAACACATTAACTTATAATAATAGCATAATGTAGACATACAATTGCATATCTGTATAATTGTATTTTGTGTATTTTGATAATAATAATTATATTTAAATATTTATAATGAGCCATATGCAGATATCTAATCAAATTACTTATTTTGTGTGTTATCTTCTGTTATCAAATTGTCGTCTAAAACTAATAGAATTGAAAAAATCAATCAAAAAACTTATACCATAAATTTTATATTTAAAAATAAAATGGTTATCCATAAAGTTATATTAGTAAATAACAAAATAACTTAATGGTTTTTTCGTCTTTCGTGTAACAGTTATTATGATAACAATAAAGGAACAAGAGACGCGTCTGACATTTAAATGAATTGACATCGAGGTACATCATACCGAATCAAATGTGTTTAAGAGTTCTTCAAGAAGGAGTTCTTCGGACGTTCAATACATACATTAAACTTGTCGTTTCATTCGTTTTTACTACTACCACTATCATCATAATATGGAACGACGTCTGTCTCGGATATTGTTGCTGCTGTTGCGATGTTATTGTCAACGGCGTCATATTCTATTGACTTGTTGTAATATTATGGGTGCTCTTATAATGTTGATTTCCTGTTAAAGAAATGTATTCTATCTTCATATATATCTATATATATATATATATATATATATATATATATATATATATATGTATATATATATATATATATATATATATATATATATATATATATATATATATATATATATTATTGATTTTTTTGAAACGTCATAACAAATTAATAAATAGATATTCTAGATTTATTTTTTCTTAAAAATATAATGGATTAATGTAAATCATATTTATATTTCAAATTTTTTTTTTACAAAATGATAAAGATCCCTTGAACGATAGGCCATCTTTATATTAAAAGCATTGACATTTTCTATGCTTTCACTAGTGTAGGGTTCAAAGGCAACTTACTATAAATTTTGATTTTCGATGGATTTGACACGGATAAGTTGACAAATATATAAATAATATTAAAGGAATCTTTTATTATAATCATTTTAAATAGGTACGATGTCATAAAGAGGGTTAAAATTAAAATGGTAGACCATAAAATGTTATATAAAAAAAACCTTTACCATTTTTGGCTAGAAGTTAAGTCTCGAGGTCTAGACGTTTACACACATGCATACCATTCACCTAGAACACGAATTATATATTTGTAAGTTGCATGTATACCTCTTAAAGATCCAGGTCTCTTATTTTCGACAATTACTTAACATCGTAATCTATCTTTTATATAAAATATTACGCTGAGCATTTTTTATTTAAAGTTTAAATAAATTTATTATAACTTTATTAAAAAACCTTTATTTTAACTTTTTTCATACGTCTGTGTCGCAACCACCAATTGTCAAGATTAATAGCTCCCAAAAATGGTATCATATACTAGAATTCTTAGAAATACTTTGCCTGCATTAAATAATGAACGCCTGGTGTTCGCAGGCTCGTACTTTAAAAATGGCTAAATAAATTTACGGGAATATAAAATGGTTTATATGAGGGTAATCTAAAAATTTTAAGACATCAAAGTGAAGAGCAGTAGACATCAATACAAGTTAAAGCATCTTTTGACAGTTTCTCACCAAGATTGCGTAAAAATGTAAAAAAATCAAATTTTTCCATTTTCATAGAAAACATCGACTCATTCAAACAACTGTCAAATATTAAGCATGCATCCAAAATAGTTTCAACTTTTTCAATTTTACAAAGATACTTACATCGATTCCCTCAAATGTCTTTCAAGAAAAAAGCACGCGTCCAAAATGGTAGAAATTTTAGTGAGTAACTGTCAAAAGATGTACAACTTCACCCACTTGGTTTTATTGACGCGTGCTACTAGCTTCGTGTTTTTTTCTCAAACTGATTGTATGATGTTTACGTTTTGTAATGTAGCTGCCTATATAGTTCCTAGGTGTTTAAAATTAAACTAGTTTCTTATGACTTCACCGGCATAGAATTCAATTACAATTAGAAGTCGTAATCATATTGATCAAGGGAATCTGTTTCTACTTTCTCACTTCTTAATTGATGTGATTTTTAATTTCAATCGGGCTTCATAGCTCATAATACTTATTTTTACTTAGCTACATTATGTTTCACATATCTTTTATTGACCAAGACATTTCTGTATTATGTAAAATGAGCGTTAATGTAAAATTATTAAACCATAATCCTTCAAAAACTAACAAAATTGATACAAATTAATTAATTTATCTGATGAACTACACTAATACTAATTTCCACATAGCAACAACAGAAGCAACAAAAAATTGAACATTAATATAAAATACTCGCACCCTTATACATCAACAAAAAAGGAAATTAACACAAAACCAAAATTTATAACATATTTGTATCATTTAATTAAAATCTTGTAAAAATACTTCCTTCATGAAATCACAAAATAACGTACAAATTTTTGTCAAAACATGGTTTATTATGTGTAGTAAATGATGCAGTAGTACAAAAAAAGTTTTAACAGGCTCGACGCACCTAAAGTCGAACGCAGGAATATAATATCATTGTAAATAAATCGCTAGAAATTTTTTTCTAGATTGAAGGTGACACGATTAATTTTTAATTAAAATATTTGAATTTTTAATATGCTTATTTGAGTACTCCCTATTATTTTAATTGAAATAAGTACTTTGGTAAGTGGGCATACCAAAATACCCAGACCATATTAACGGTGGGCATAGCCCAGATTTGCAAATTTTAGAATTCTTACAGTAAGGCTGAAAATGAAAACTACCTATTTGGGAGTATCGATTCGTTTAAGAGATTTTGGCGTTATTTTTTTTTTTTTTTTTTGTTATTATTACAAAAACATACAAAATTAAAAACAGATTATTATTTTGAATCTAGTTTGCTCAGATTTGTGTCTTTTTATCCCTCAAGATCAACATTAAAATTACGTCATTAAAATACTCAGAGTCAATATTCGTGAACAATTACCTATTAATCCTATCATATTAGGTAGAAATGATTTAATTATTCTAAACTTCAAACAGTAAATATTTACAATAAGATTATTGATTAGAAAAATTATGTAGTTGTATAAAAATGAATTTTTAGTTTTTAGCCTTAATGAAATACACTTTATACATGGAACAGCTATGAAGAATTTATTGAATAATATTGTAAAATAACATTTATTACATTTATAATAATAATATCAAATTCGTAATTGAGCTTAGTCCATTGATTAAAGGTAAAAAGTATTTGTTTGTTAAGAAAAACCAACTTTTGTTTGAAACATTTTCAGCAATTCAAGAATTCTAGATTCTGAATTTCAGCTGAAATTCAGAATCTAGTGAATTTTGTTAATAATTAAAAATAGTTCAATAATTTTAACTCAACTATATATCGAGTACTTTAACAATTAACTATGTTGCAATCTTTAATCATTTTTATTCGTCGACTATAAATTTTTTAGTTACGGTATTCTAAATCACAGAAGCTATAACTGATATAATACTCCCTGTGGATAGGTGTTGTGTATCATAAATTAAAAAAAATGTGATTTACTAATACTAAAAAACGAAAACAAAATAATAATAAAAAAAAAAACACCCATCGATCTTAAATTAACTGTAAAATATAAACTGAAATCAAAATAATGATTCGAATGTCACTATTAATTTAAAAAATATAAAAATATATGATTAATTATTTTCTGTAGAGAATCCATTTATTTGTTTGTTTTCAAAAAGGATATGACTTGTAATTATTCATTATATAATGGAAAACATATTTACTTCCTCTGAAATTTTTTGTTTTATCCCTTATTATGTGTAATAAAATATTTGTTTCAAAATAAATATAAAAACAAAGTAAGCTCGACTAAAACATAAGACATAAAGATATACAGATCAGTTTATTTATTCATCAAAAATAATACTTTACTTTATTAGAATCTATTTGAAAATGTAAGACTTCAAGAAATTCTACGGTGCGTTTGAGAAAGAAAGCATCTTGTAAGAAAAGCATTCCATCCTAGTATCAAAAAATAGCATTCTATAAGTCATTCGCGTAAAAAAACTTCAGATAATTCAAAATAAAAAATAGAATTATTAACTCCGAACGTTAATTTTAGCAATAGTCAGAAAGATCAGCGACAAAACATGCAAACTTTCTTTAAAGTCTACTTTGATGATATTATGACATGTTGAGAGTGTAGAAAAATAACCTGCCGCCAATCAGCCTATTTCATGAGCATTTGTCCTGGAGGCGGAATTTATTTTCTTAAAAAACTAAAACGTCGCTACTAATAAAAGTGAATTGTGAGCTTTATATCAATTTCAAAATTTTGTTTCTATATTCTCATTGTTTCGTAAGTGCTTGTTGCGGGAGCGACTTTTATTTTGTAAAAAAACTATGTACGTGTAATTTCTAAAATTTGATAAGTAAACTGAGAACAGAATATTATTTAAATATAGTATAAGTTTTACCACAGCTATGATAATCTTGCAACCATGTCCGGAGTTGTAAAAAATCTGTAAATCTAATAAAAATTCTTTCTAAAATCTGAAATTTGGTACACAGATTGAAAATATTATTCTAATATCAAATCGAAGTCGACATTCGCCATAAGAAGGTTGTACCATGCGCTTCTATAATACGGCGTTTCAATAAATATTACTATCGTATTTGACCACAATTCTCGAAAAGTTGGAAGTAACTGGATGAATTTATTTGAAATTTTGACTAGCAGAGGTATAAAAAGTTTTATTTGCACATCCAAGACTTCATGACTTGTATTTTTAAAATAAGTATTTACTTCATTGGAAAATGTGCTTTGTAAATACTGTATTTCTTATACGATTTTCCAATTATAATTGTTTTAAACATTTTCTATATTTGATATTAAACAATCTTTAAATTTCCGTCCATAATTTAGCTGATTTAATTTTAGATTTACAGTAGATGTTATACAATCTTTTACTGTTACTACAATGATGGCCATTTAAATCAAGTTTAGTTTATAGTAATTTGCAGTTAATACCATTTAAATCAATTTTACTTATTAATCGGTATCGAATGCATATAAATCGGTCTCCGCCGTTTCTTTGCATATAAGAAGTGAATTCATTTAATGGATAAACATTGTATATAAACAAAATCTCATATACAATTGAGCAACATGCCTTTGTTGTTGATATCACAATACAGCAAGCCTAATTGCGTGGCTATAATTCCTTCAAAAACTCAATTAAAGTATTTTAATTCCATCAAACTTACATAAAATTCTAGGATAATTTTTGTATACTTATATTTTGTATGTAGAAAAAAATTTAATAGAAAATAAGGGGGGATTTTTATGAATCAATTACAGTTTATAATAATAATAAATGTTTGACGGTAGCTCACAATAATGATGAAATATTTTAACATGGGAATAAACAGAATATATAAATCGTAATCACTATTTCTTCATAAAACAGACACAGAGAAATATAAAGTAATTTTTGTTTGTTTTTTGTGACGTCACAAGAATCAAAAAATAAATTTTCAGGATATCTTGCCCAACTAATTATAGGTCAAACCTTTCAATTCTCGTATTATTAATTCGAATCTTGTAATATATTATAGTCATGTTTAATTTAACCAAAAATTAGAAAACTACGACCCAAATTTAGTAGGATTAGATACTTTGTTCGCGAAAATTGGATGATCATTGAGCCTTATAGAGCAAAACTAATTTTTGTTTGTTTCTGTGACGTCACTAGAATCAAAAAATTAATTTTCAGGATAACTTGCCCAAATAATGACCGATTTGATTGATCTTTTTTTGAAACCAACTAATTATAGGTCATACCTTTCAATTCTCATATTATTAATTCGCTTATCTTAACCTATATATGAAATATCATGCACAGGGCTTTCGTATCTTGTAATATATTATAGTCATGTTTAATTTAACCAAAAATTAGAAAACTACGACCCAAATTTAGTAGGATTAGATACTTTGTTCGCCAAAATTGGATGATCATTGAGCCTTATAGAGCAAAACTAATTTTTGTTTGTTTTTGTGACGTCACTAGAGTCAAAAAATTAATTTTCCCAATATCTTGGCCAAAAATGGACCGATTTGAGTGAACTTTTTTTTTAAACCAACTAATTTTAGCACGTACTTTTCAATTCTGGTATTGTTAATTCGCTTATCTTAACCTATATGTGAAATATCATGCACAGGGCCTTCGTATCTTGTAATATATTATAGTCATGTTAAATTTAATCAAAAATTTGAAAACTACGACCTAAATTTAGTAGGATTAGATACTATGTTCGACAAAATTGGATGATCATTGAGCCTTATAGAGCAAAACTAATTTTTGTTTGTTTTTGTGACGTCACTAGAATAAAAAAATTAATTTTCCCAATATCTTGGCCAAAAATGGACTGATTTGAGAGAACTTTTTTTTGAAACCAACTAATTTTAGGACGTACTTTTCAATTCTCGTATTGTTAATTCCCTTATCTTAACCTATATATGAAATATCATGCATAGGGCCTTCGTATCTTGTAATATATTATAGCCATGTTTAATTTAACCAAAAATTTGAAAACTACGACCCAAATTTAGTAGGATTAGATACTTTGTTTGCCAAAATTGGATGATCATTGTGCCTGATAGAGCAAAACTAATTCTTGTTTGTTTTTGTGACGTCACTAGAGTCAAAAAATTAATTTTCCCAATATCTTGGCCAAATATGGACCGATTTGAGTGAACTTTTTTTTGAAACCAACTAATTTTAGCACGTACTTTTCAATTCTCGTATTGTTAATTCGCTTATCTTAACCTATATATGAAATATCATGCACAGGGCCTTCGTATCTTGTAATATATTATAGTCATGTTTAATTTAACCAAAAATTTAAAAACTACGACCCAAATTTAGTAGGATTAGATACTTTGTTCGCCAAAATTAGATGATCATTGAGCCTTATAGAGCAAAACTAATTTTTGTTTGTTTTTGTGACGTCACTAGAATCAAAAAATTAATTTTCCCAATATCTTGGCCAAAAATGGACCGATTTGAGTGAACTTTTTTTTGAAACCAACTAATTTAAGGACGACTTTTCAATTCTCGTATTGTTAATTCGCTTATCTTAACCTATATGTGAAATATCATGCACAGGGCCTTCGTATCTTGTAATATATTATAGTCATGTTAAATTTAATCAAAAATTTGAAAACTACGACCTAAATTTAGTAGGATTAGATACTATGTTAGACAAAATTGGATGATCATTGAGCCTTATAGAGCAAAACTAATTTTTGTTTGTTTTTGTGACGTCACTAGAATCAAAAAATTAATTTTCCCAATATCTTGGCCAAAAATGGACCGATTTGAGTGAACTTTTTTTTGAAACCAACTAATTTTAGGACGTACTTTTCAATTCTCGTATTGTTATTTCGCTTATCTTAACCTATATGTGAAATATCATGCACAGGGCCTTCGTATCTTGTAATATATTATAGTCATGTTAAATTTAATTAAAAATTTGAAAACTACGACCCAAGTTTAGTAGGATTAGATACTATGTTCGCCAAAATTGGATGATCATTGAGTGTTATAGAGCAAAACTAATTTTTGTTTGTTTTTGTGACGTCACTAGAATCAAAAAATTAATTTTCCCAATATCTTGGCCAAAAATGGACCGATTTGAGTGAACTTTTTTTTGAAACCAACTAATTTTAGGACGTACTTTTCAATTCTTGTATTGTTAATTCGCTTATCTTAACCTATATATGAAATATCATGCATAGGGCCTTCGTATCTTGTAATATATTATAGCCATGTTTAATTAAACCAAAAATTTGAAAACCACGACCCAAATTTAGTAGGATTAGATACTTTGTTCGCCAAAATTAGATGATCATTGAGCCTTATAGAGCAAAACTAATTTTTGTTTGTTTTTGTGACGTCACTAGAATCAAAAAATTAATTTTCCCAATATCTTGGCCAAAAATGGACCGATTTGAGTAAACTTTTTTTTGAAACCAACTAATTTTAGGACGTACTTTTCAATTCTCGTATTGTTAATTCCCTTATCTTAACCTATATATGAAATATCATGCACAGGGCCTTCGTTTCTTGTAATATATTATAGTCATGTTTAATTTAACCAAAAATTAGAAAACTACGACCCAAATTTAGTAGGATTAGATACTTTTTGCGCCTAAATTGGATGATCATTGGGCCTTTTAGATCTAAAATAATTTTTTTTTGTATTTGTTACGTCACTAGAATCAAAAAAATTATTTCTCAATATCTTGGCCAATTAGTCATAGAAGCTTTATCGAAATTGATTATTCTGGAAAATCATCATTAATATAAACGGAAAAACCCAGAATGTAAAATCGCGCAAAATGAACTCTCACAGAAAATTTTATGGAAGTATGTAAAGATGTAAAAACATTTTTCGCTAATATCCAAATTTCAACTAACGGATCAAACTATTCTCAATATATACCAATTGGATTATTAAATCATATTAGGAAGTTTCGTGTATATTATTCGAAATGTTCGAAGTAAATTTCGAAATATACAATTATATTTTGTATAATTATCGCGTTATAGTATTTATTCTTGAGATAGAAGGATTAGTGTATGTTTGTATAAACAAAAAATATATGCCTAAGTTATAATGTACAACGTGTATAGTATTATAGCATTTATAAAGTTCATTTTATATTTGAATTGTATAAATATCTAAGTATATATTATTATTATTACCACAGAAATTTCTTTAACTCAACGCGGTGGTAACATTTATGTATGTAATATACTCTATATATTACGAAATGTAAGTAATATAATATATATATAGTCGTTTATCGTAAATACACTCTACACTAGTACTCGTCATCATTACTCGTCACAGACATAATATAGATGATGGGATCTATTTCTGCCGTTCACATTTTAAAGCTGCCAATCAATTCTAGAGCCGTCACCCGGGGCTCAACAGACTTCACTAGAGGATTATCAAAATGAAAATATTTAAATTTATCCAAACGATCGTTGTAAAACCAACACTACTACTAGCAAGCTTGTGCTATGTACCGGGTTTCTAAAAATTCTAGTCATTAATAATAATATTTAAATTATTGTTCCGAAGTATGATATTTGCGTTTTATTTTGAGAAAAATTTTCAAGATATCCATAATATTGTTGAATGTATTTTTTTTAATACAAAATAAATGGCTTTCTAATATCTAAGACTAAGTCTGCTAAAAAATTAATATTTCCATTTAAGTTTCACTGACCAAACAATAGTATAAGAGGATACTGGATTTACTTTTATATCATTGACTGCATGGTTTCAATTTAAGACAGTATTATCAATTTGTTAATCGTTTTTAGACTTTTTGTACACCTTGTATGCATAATACATAACGCGATATTTTCTCTGTGAATATGTCGAGATCCTATATTTCGATATAGATATAATGAAGATACTGAGAGATACAACTGAAAATATCTCATCTAACCGTTCAACCATTCAAAGAGAGAAAATAAGTGTGATACTTAAATAAAATAGTATTACGGCATAAAGTAATACTATTTTATTTAAGTATCACACTTATTTTCTCTCTTTGAATGGTAAACAACCCTATGTTTGGTTATATATAATAAATTATTGCAAAACTGCATTTTCTTTATTTAAATGTATAGTGCAATTTTAAATAATTTTTATCCGCTTAAATTGTCTGTAGAATGGTTTTTTTTAATGGATTTATTTTATCATCATTTTTATGATTTCTTAATTCACTTCTATTTTATCAGAAAACTATACCGAAATGTATATAGCATGAGTTCTCATGAAGAAATCGTATTCAATTTCCATATCGAGTTTTCCACTGAAAATATTTGTAAAATTTTGTTAATCCTTAATAACTAAAAATATTTTGCACAGACTGGAAAACGAAGAATCGAATTGCATCGAATTCTTATTTGAGAAGACTATATATATTTCAACATAGGACACCATGCAATCGATCAAGTTACCTTCAAGATAGGGGAAATTTTCAAGATAATTGTGTGACTTAACTCTGATCATATTTTTAATTTTTTGTATATAGATTCACGCATACCTTTTCATAAAGTAGGCTGATTTCGATGATTGTTATTTTACAGAAAAAAAAACGCTTAAGGTAGATAAATGTGTGAGAGACGGAAGCCAACACTAAGAGGGAATGTAACAATCGGCTAGAGTGCGTTTAACTAACCAAATGTTTAGACCAAGCACAAACCAATCGACCAGAAAACCAACCTACAAAGTAATTCTTACACAAACAGGTCTGACTTAAAAAATTAAAAATGAGTCGACAACGCCGACTTAATTTTAAACATAACATATAATGGCCAAGTATATAATACCCTCGCCCAGTAAATCTGAAAAATTTTACCGCGATACCCACGTTGCCAAATCACTGATTGTAATGAACATATTTTTACAACGTTGCAAAGAATCTGGTAAAAAACGATATAGAATAATATAGAATAGCCAAAACTTTTAAAACTGCATTTATTACTAGCAAATAAAAAGGTAACCAAAAAGCTCAAATAGTAATATGAAATTGTTTTAACCACACTGTATATTAAACATACACCTATTATTGTAATCATTGAAGGATATATACGAATACAGAATTAATTTAAAAGTTTTGAATGATGACTACTGCTTTAATAATTTCCTCAAATGTTCCTGTTATTCTCCACACTCGATAGTCAGTGAATAAAATAGTAGAGTTTTTATTCCCCAATTGTGTGTATAGCAGTTGTATGTTATGATAGTTAATACAAAATCACCATTATAATAAGAAAAAAAAAAAAAAATCTTAAAAAAATTAATTGGAAAAAATCATCTACAATACAATTGCGTGATGACAGTTATTTCATTTATATAATGTTTTCATCGTACGGGAATATATTTTTCCAAATTAATTATTTTAACAATGTATTTTTTCTTCTTACATTTGGGTTTTTTTTCAATTAAAAAAAAAAAAATGATGGAATATATTTCGTGCGGTTTGTATGTATGTGTGTATATATTAATTAAATGAATTATTTTCAATTTTTATGCGTACCATGACTATTGTCAGAGTACCCTCAAAATATGTTATTTTATAGTAAAAGATAACTGATCTATCATAAAAATTGGTTACGCATTAAAACTTTGGTTATATGATTCAAAAATGTATAGACCTAGTTCCTGGAAGATAAAAGAATGGGGATTCGCTGTTCAGGCGGGAGTCTAGTGCGAAAAAAGAGCAATTTCTTATAAAGTTAATTAATTGTAGTGTGCGTTTATTTGAGGAAGTTTTTGTCATAAATAAAACCCATTTTAATAAAGCTCTACGACATGTTATCTTCTCATTTACTAGGCCCGAACACACTGTGTAATTATTAGTGAAAGTATCCCTTAATTATCCGTAGATGGAATAGAACTCCAGCAAAACATGGAAGACTATTTGAAATTTTTTAAAGTTGCTCCTGTTTTGTAGACGTATTTATGAATATAAAAATAAATTATTCAGTACGCAGTTGATACATAATTCGAAGTATTCTGATAGGCACAGAAAAATCAAACAAGGTAGCAGAATTAAGCTGTTTAAAATCTGTGATGTGGTTCATCTCTCTAGACAAGCAGTATCCTCTTGTTCATAATATTTTGTAAGATTGAATGTAACCTGATTAGTGCTACGCTTGATAATTGTCGCTTTTTGGGTCCTAAGAAGTTCTTCGTAACTTAGCTTTAACCTACGAATAATACCGTTTGAGCTAACAGAACCAGTTGTATTTTGAAATATTACTTGGGGTACTTTCTAGACAAAGAAGTTGATTGAAGCATATTCGTGGTATTTGTTTATCACTCATATCTAACAAAATAAGTTTAACCAGTTAAGTGGTTTTAAATTATTTTCATAGAACACTAACAGGAGTGAAATAGCGTAAGGCCGGTAGTTGATAGATGAGACGTGCCTAAAGTAGGACTATATACGATATCTACACTATTATTTACCACAAATTATTGAATATTAGTTTATTAGTTGTTGAATTATGTGCGTTTTCTAGACTACTTGCCAAAGGCCGAAAGACCGAAGGACACTAAACGTAAAATCCGGAAATGGATTTCAAACTAGGGAATAAAATTAAAATCCATTAAGAAATAAAAAATTCTACGAAATTCTTCTAAAAAATACTCTTTACAAAAAGCAAGTTACATTACTTAAAATTGTATACGCTAGTAAAAGCCAATCAGCAAATCTATATTGTATAGAAAGCCAATATAAACTTTAATTTTTATTGATTTCTTAAATCTATTTTGTTAGTTCAATATAAAATTCAACAATATTCATAAATTTAAAAAATACCAATATTGTTGTTTGCCATGGAAAAATGTTCTAATTTAAAATGTATCGGATTTTTATTAAAACAACTTTAAATTATTTTTATACATTTTTGAATTTTGTTTTTCCATTACTGTGTACCCACTATTTTATTTATTATCAGAAGCTTATTAAACTTTAAAAGAAAAAGAAATATAATATCAACAGTCGTTAGATAGTGTACAATGTATTTCATAACACGAATTTGCTTAGAATTACTTTTAACAAAACAGGAAAATTCATTGACACTCTCTTAACTAATAGAATTTTAAATAATTGGAGATTTTGAAGCGGTCTTGTTCCAAACTGGCTTAATCATTGTAGTCTAAAGTTTGTAAAGCCACGATTTACTCCATTTACCTTTGTTCGTTAACATGATAACTTGAAAACAAAAAAATAAAGCGAGCGGAAACAAATTTTTATGGGCCAAAAGAAACAAATGTATTTCAAGTTCGTGAATCTTTGAACGGGAATAGAAGTAAAAGCCAAATCAATCACTGTTTTTTTAAATAAATAAATTCGCCATCTTTTTAGCTTATTTAATACACATATAGTTAGTTAATTACAATACATATTAATTATATATGAATTTATATCTGTATACAATGGATATTTTGACTAT
The DNA here is from genome assembly GCA_020423425.1 of Chrysopa pallens. Lineage (NCBI taxonomy): Eukaryota > Metazoa > Arthropoda > Insecta > Neuroptera > Chrysopidae > Chrysopa > Chrysopa pallens. The sequence continues at coordinate 71,244,026 of CM035593.1, read as the reverse complement.
TTTATAAATAATAATGATTGATACAGTTCAAGCATTGAAAGAAAGATGATATAGTTCAAGCATTGATACTCAATAATATATCGAGTATCTAAACAATTAACTCTGTTATTTTCACTTGTTTTACTTATAACATAGAAATATGAAAACTTTGTGCGTGTGTATTTGACTATAATTCTTATCCTAAAACTTTTGCAGCAAACTAAAATAAAAAAATATAAAACTCTCTAATAAATTATAATAATTATTTTCATTTAAAAGAAAGTTTATTTAAAAAAAAAAAAAGTTTCGTTATATAATGTTTTCTTAATTTACATTTATAGGCAATAAAATAATTGATTTATATATTTTTCTCTCGAACAAACGCTTCATGCAACACAAAAATAATTTAACTTTTGTAGATTCGACGACTACCAATCTATGTGAATAAGTTTTTTTTTTTTTTTAAGGATATTTCTGTTATCCTTCGATGTTCTTTCTTTTATAAATATATATGTATTGATTTCAGACATTATTTATGTGTTTTAATATAGTAGTTATGAGGGTTAGAGATATGTTTCTTGTATTAGTACAGTAGCATAATGTTTACTGGTATTATTCGTGTCGAAAATAGTACACAAAAAGGACAACTTAATCGACTGAAGTACCACATTTTATATTTGAACTTCTCTGCCATCTCTTAGAAATATTAGAAAGAATTATAGATCCATGTCATCCAATTAGTTATTGCATATTCGTAACAATAAGCTCATATTTTAGGCTCAGACTAACTGCTCTCAAAAACAAATTAGAAAATAAAGATTTGTTAAATTAGTATTAAAATTTAAGTTAAGATAGTATTAAAAAATTCATTTCATAAAAATTAAATGTTATACATGATGTTTTAGAAAAATAAAAACCACATTGATGACATTTTATTTTATTTTATTTTTTTTGTGAATTTTACACAAAAAATTGTCAAATTTGTATGGAAATCACACAATTTAATAGTTTATATTTATATAAAATAATTACGAAAATAGTATATAATGATAGTGTATAAAAGCCGTTTCCAAGGGTTTAGGTTGTAGGTTCTCAAAAACGGTATCATTCATATTTTTCTCAATCAATTTTCTATTAGTTATCGTACGTGATACATAAATGTGTTTCTAAGATATTTTTTTCTAGTATAAACTAATATCCTGTTTTCTTAAGATGGAACATGCAAAGGTTTGTTCGCGGCTGTACTATAAAAATGTGCCAAAAAAGTTGTAGTGTGTGGTATTTAGTTTTATGGTTGTATTTGTTGTTCATATTGCTTCTGGTTTTTATATTATTTGTTATGTGTGTTAATATTAAAACACAAATCATATTGTTCTTTTCGATCGAAGATTATGTATAACAATATTGGAAACGATGTTGGGTATTTGTCATAAGTATAGGTACAAAGCGTCGGAAAATTAGTAGTATACAAATAACAGGAATTTGTGTTGATTTTAGTAGGTTGGTAACATTTTAACCAATGGAAATATAACAACAATTCTAGAATGTGTAGTGCTTAAAATATAACTCGATTCGAATCCACCTCAAAAGCATAGTTTTATTATCTAGACAATATTTCTGAAATGCCCTTTTTATAGTTACTCAAAATTATCAATACAATATGAAAATTTTGCCTACTTTCTTTGTCGATATTCCTTTGATATGCGTTTGTTTAAAACACAATATAAAATCATTGGAATTACTGCGCTATCTGTTTAAAGTTAATAAACACATTGTTTTATTTTTAATGCAAATAAAAAACACAAAAATGTTATTTTTAGTGTAAATTAAATAGACACGTATTTTACGTCAGCTAATGTGTTTTTCAGCGAATTTGTTTTGTGAATTTGTCAATTTTTTGTGTTTATACATAAAATTAATTACATTAAGATAACAAATATACAAGTGTTGGTAACAATCTATTAGTATTTATTGCTTAAATATCCGGAATATGGAATCAATGTTTGGAGTGATTTGAATTATGAACATTAATAGAATACTATAATTACGCAATCCATAGATCTATGAAGAGCTATTATTATATACTGTGTTTGCTAACTATTATTACATTAATTTATGATACATTATATTGTATTAGCAGTTTAAGAAATAATGTTTCAAACAAAAGTTCTGTACTTTTAAAAACCAACATTTATAGTATTAAACTTTTTTCACTCTGTAATGGTGTAAAAGATGGGTCTTGAATCCATGTATCAAGAACTGAAACGAACATTCTAAGACAATAATCAAAATTTCAAGTTGTCTTTTCTTTCATTTTTTAACTATCGTGATGAAGGGCACACGACCGAAATGAACAAACTATGTGACTCTATTACGATACCAATACTTTAAGAGTGGCTTCATTATTTTCAAATGTAACAAACTTTAGGTCTCATTAATATTTCCCCATTTATTTCACATATGTCGTTAATTATCGAAGTTATTTGTGTAGCAAACTAAATTGGGACTAGTTTTATGGGATTGAACAAGTTGATTTTTGATAATTGAGTATACACCATCATGATATATTCATTGCTAATTAAAAAAGTCAAACATAAGTAGTTTAATTAGTAACTACAGTGAAATTTTTAATCTAACTTAACCAGAGATAATAATTAAGTCTTTTAAAATTTAGCATTATTTCAGAATAATTCCAAAAACAAAAGCTGTTTCAGCTCAAATTGGGCTATTAAACGTATATAAACTTATATATTAATTTGAATATAATACCAAGATTAAAGATAGTTCAAACATTGATAAACTGTTTCAGCTCAAATTGGGATATAAATTTATATACTAAATAATTTGTTAGGAATATAATAAATGCTAATATTAATGATAGTTAAAATATTGATATTCTTTTGTGGTTATCTTTACTTTTTAATGCAGTAATTTTTACACCTCTTTACATAAATATGTGAATGCATTCACGAGATTGAAAGGACATACAAATAAAACTAAACATAACATACACTTGTACTTTACTAAAATGGATTTTAAATTAGATGTAAATTTTAAAATAACAATCTTTTTTTATCGTATATATATACATTTTTATCTAGTTGATATGCGTTCGTTGTCATCTGTGTACTGGCCACAAATCACTCAGTCAGTTTTCTGATAAAGGAATTCATATATAACACGTTCCTTGAAAAATATAACCGAAATCTTCCCCTTTTATGAAATTTGAAAAATTGTGAATATCATATAAATATTACACAAACATTTTTTATCTATTTATATTTCGTTTTCCGGCCATCAGGTATTAACACATTGTTTATTCGTAGAAATAAGACTTTCTTTTTCGAATTTGTAATTTTCTGTACATTATACTAGCCAGTTTTAATTTAATATAAAATTTTGAGTTATTCTGGGTCCTACGTAATGTCCGATCGCTTATTTAATTTCATGAATTCATTCGGTCAACTTTTATTTACATTGATTCAGTGATTTAGCCAGGTAGAAATTAGTTAAGAAACTAAGCCGTTAACATATTGGCGTCCAAAATTGTTCACACAAATATTTAGTACTTAACATTTAACACTTGATCAAAAATCGTTCATATTTATAATTAGATAAAATATTCAAGGAACAAGAAGTAATTTATTAAAACTATGTAAACAGCCACGTTCATGAAATATAATTTCATACCACAAAACTGCTTTTATTATAAATGTCAAAGAGAATCCTTCATTTGTTTATTATTATATGTATGTATTATATGTATATTATTATATTAAACTACTTTACTAAACAACTTTTTTAACTACTTGACTACAATATTGCTGTTCACACACGTTAAGTTACAAAGATATTTGCAAGTTGACTAAATTACTTAATCAATGTGAACAAAGTTTACGGTGTGATTATGCTAAATTAGTTTTATCATTATTCAAAACTTTATTCATAAAAATTAATTTTCAAGTAAAAACTTCAAGAAATTATTATTTAACTCGTTTAAATCAAATGAAAGCAAAGAATCTATTGATCAATGACGTGAATGGTCTTCTCTTATAACTGAACTATAATAAAAAGCATTGGATACTTGGTAATACGCATAAAGTTTGTCAAGAGGCTAACTGCTGAGTAGGACTTTGTGTAAGAGTGAAAAGTAGGAAGAAAGAAAGTGGAAAGTTGAGAATGCCCTGTTGTTTTACAGACTGGATATACATAAATATACAGACAGATATAGTAGAATTTCTATAAAGGGTGGCATATTTATCTATATATATGTTTGTTTGTCACAAATAAAATTGGTTTGAGAAGAAGATAAGAGATCGAGTGACCTGCGAATTTTGTCATGACACACAAATCACGTCCAAGACAAATGTTGGCACAAACACACACCGTCTGCAATAGACGAGAAAATGGAAATGCGGGATATTTCAAATACGAACTTGAGTTGATCGAATTCAAATCATTTGCTACTGCTATTGGTACGATCACTGCATATAGTTTGATTCTATTCTATACAATGTTTGTTGTTACATATACGATTTCTGCTTTTTATATTCTGTTTGCAAAATGTTCTTTCTACTAAATCTTTTATTGGATTTATAGTACTAACATCTACATTCAAATACCCATCCCTAATTTTAATATTTTAACCCCTCGCATACATATTTTATTATTATTCTACCACTCTCATGGTAGTATTTTTTTAATTTTTATGATTTTACTTGTAAAAATTTTCATCGTTAATTATTATTGCACCAGAGAGACAATCAAATATATCTTCTTTTTTTTTTGAAAATTTAAAAATGATTAAAAAAACTGTAAAAACTGAAGAATATATCATAATGAATATCGAAATAGTGATATTCATTTCTAACTGTTAATATTTTCAAATGTTTTAATAAAATTTAATCACTTATATAATAGTTTAAAAGTTTACTCATTGCCACAATATAAAATGGACACGTAAGGCCTTCATACGTCAAAAATAAATATCGTAAGATATTTATTAAGAAGTGTCACCATATCGGCTTTCTATTAAACACATATTTAATTTCATATACGTCAAATACAAGCCGTAATTGAGGGCGACTTTACAAAGCGATGCTAATAGCTTCCTGACTAAGAAACGTTTTATCCTGCTACTATGCAGGCTGCTTAATTATCCGTAAAATTAAATCGAGTCAGTTTTTTCGATAAATTTACTTTTATCTGTAAAAGATGCAAGTGAAGTTTGATTTGATTTAAATGAATTTTCTTATTGAATTGAGTACTCAAAACTATTAAGAATAATCTTCTGTTTAAAATATACGCTCTTATTATGGTAACAAGCCAATATTGCCTTATAACAATGGTTTTATCGCATCGCAAAAACTGTCCAACGAGTCAAAAAAAGATGTAAGCATAGCTCGTGCAAAAATTTGTTTCAAAACAACAATCATATGAATTCTTCATAAGTATGTATCATAGGTAATTATTTAGAAACAAATTTTTTCACGAGCTATGCTTACATTTTTGATGTGAAATCTTTTTTAGGAACGTTGGGCAGTGTTTGAAATGGAAAAAGCCATTGTAGTGTTAACACTGTTACGACAACACTCTATATAACTATGCACATAAAATACATTATATATTTTTTTAGCATCATATCCAAAAATTATTTACAATTGCAGATCATTTCTTATAGCTTACTAATTTGAGAAATAGATTGTAATTTTTGCAAAAACGCACGTGATTGTTCAAGTTTTCCCTTCAAGTTTTCACTCCAACTGATTTTTTTATGCAATAATAGTTTCATTTGAAAAATTCGCTCTGTTAAGATGCAAATAATTAGTAAAACACAAAATTAAGTTCGTTTTGGGCATAAATTACTAGAAAATTCGACATAGCGATATTTAACATTCGTCTAGATCAAAATTATCTTTTGCTTTTCTTCAAAGAGAACTAAATATTGTTATCCTCTATTACTTATAGGCAGAAAAAAACGCTTGCCGTTAAACTTGGTCGCCTTTATTTAAGCCGCAGCCTAATAAATTTTTATATACTTAATCTATCTATTATATAACAACCTCTTTATAATTTTAGGGATTACATATTTTGTATATTTATTCTATTAATGCTTATAATTAAAAATAGTAGAATTATTGATATTCAACTGTATGTCGGATATTTAAATAATTAACAATGTTGTAGTCACTATAGTTGGTATGCTTAGGATAATAGGTTCATTTGTCATTGTATCAGTAAATGAGCTTAAAATCAATTTAAAAAAATAGCGTATGCGTATACTCAATTGTAGTATTTTAGCTAGTAATAAATTAATCCGACGTTAAAATATTTATATAAGTTATAATCAAATACACATGTATATAATATTATTGTATTTATGTCAACAGAATGTAAGCTACTAGTGGCGGGAGATTCTGTTTGTGGGATGATTGTATCCTGTATGTTTTTGTTGTGCCCGTCACTTGTTTTGTTATTTATTACCGTCGACGTTGTCGCCACCTCAAGTTTCAGTGTGAAAATACATCGAAATTCGTTCATTTTCGTAAAGGTTAGTAAATTCATTTAATGTCTATTCAGAGATTGATATTTAAGTTGTGTTTTCACATTTTTTATTTCCAATTCCCTCATCTTCATGTATTTTATGTTTACTTTTATTTATTTTAAATTAATATGCTATGAATTCATTCACTGGAACTAAAAGATAGATCCTAAGTAGGAGCTTTGCTCTGATGCAATGTACGTTGCAATTTAAAAAAAAAAAAAAAAAGAATTAAAATTTCATGAAGTTTGAAAAACGGAAGGCATATCGAAGAGTTTTTTCTGAAAAGACACTCCGCTTTCATGTCCAGGCAGATAACTCATTTTTTTGTGTTAACAAATCCACTTAAGCAGCTGTTATGCTGTCACAGGCTAGAAAATCATACATTCTCTTGTTGTTCTTGAGTTTAGATTTTCTGGAATTTTGCTAACGAAATCTTCATTTTATAACAAGCTATTTTACTTTAATAGATATGATTTGTGATTCTACAGACTATAGATTGAGTTCTAAGTGTAATTTATTAATATAAATGCAGGTTAAATTGCTATCCACTTAATCATCTGTTTATCAATAAAATAAAACATTTAAAATTTCGGTACAATTGTTTTTAGACTAGTTAATCCTATTCTATTAGTCGTTTGTAGTTGGATGAATTCTATGTTTACCTCCAACACTTATATATTTATTCCTTATATGCCCCTTGTACGTGTATATGTGTATTGTATTTTCTGAAGACAATCCTATTTATCTATCCCTTAACCATTCATTCATTCAATTCTTCTTCCTATCTTTTTTTTACGTGATATATTAGATGTATGTGTATGCCTTCAGTGTAGTTTATGTATAAATATTAACGTATGTGTGCAGTTGTCACATTTGATTCATCGTTAGAATTCTCATTGCTACGTTATTGACTTCAAACTATCGAAGCATTTTGTGTTCATTTATATATTAAAACGTATAGAAATAAATTGGCTATTGAACTACATTATACAATTATTTATATTCTTACTTAATATACATTTTAGTTTTGTTTACTTGTGTTGTTTACGGAACTCTGGATGAACAGATTATGGAAATTTTGATTACAATTATAATATTGTCAATTATGGATGCAGAACTTCTACGCCATAGATGTATATGTCCAAAACGCCCTTACATATTCATTTAAAATTTGGGTATAAATTTAAAATAAACAAAATATGTGAGTGGCAGAATTGGATTAAATGTGCGGTGGCAGTAAAATGGCTTCATTTTTATAATTAATCGCCTTGTACCAGATTTGGTAAAATTTATGCACAATGCATATCTTCCCTTTTTGAATTTTTTATATAAAATGTTTTATAAAAATTTATGAATATGTCTTTAGTGAATTGAGTATGTTTTGGCGAGTAGATGCTAATAGGGAATTTCAAATCTTTAATATTCGTATCATGAATCAGCTAAGAATATTGACGTTTCACTAAACTTCTTACTTGATCGATGTGTCACGAATAGTTTCAATTTAAAATATAATGAATGTATCAATAATAAATATAATTATTTGTTCAATTGTTTGCATGTAAATTGTATAGGAAATATAAATATTTAAAGAGAAATTTTTACCCAAATATTCTAGATCAAAATTTTTTGTATTTTATATGTATATCAATTTTGAGAACAAAGTATTCATTATCAGTATGAATTTTATAATTCTTCGAGGAGATTTAACTAGTTGATAATTTTTACACAAAGTTATTTTGGTACATTTTTCAAGAATGTATCATTGCTGCGCCAACCAATCAGGTTCAATAATGTGTTTAATTTTCGGACAATTATATTGAAGTATTAGAACACAATTTTTTTTGACAATTAAAATATTTCAATAATAAATATTTCAAAAATGAAATAAAATAACTTTAATTTCAAATTTTGTTTCAATTCTAACAATTCAATAACCAATAATCAATAATTCCACTCAATTTCCAATAAATATAATAATTTACTTAGAACGAAAAAAAAAAACCAATAAAAATGTCAACTTAAAAAAATACTCTCAGCTCGAACACAAATACAATTTCATCACCCCAAATATGTGTATTTTTTATTACATAAAAAAACTTACGACAAATCAACAGCGTCAATAGGATGCCGTTATATTTAGTGAAATGGTGGTGACATCTGCTAGTGAAAAATGTCATAGTAAATATACCAAAAAGTATTCAGACAGACATAGAACGTATACATGAACATGGATTGACAGTAAACGTACAGTTTGTCTCAACAACCAGAATCCAATACGACATGTTCTCTATCGACGAGTCCATATGTATATCCTATGCTATGCATATAAATGCTTATCGCTGTTGGAAATCTATAGGTATAATCTGTAATGAAATCTGTAAGTGATATAACCTGTAATACAAAAAAATAAAACTATGTATCTCTGCTTAATAAATTCTAACATCATATGGAAATGTATGTCAAATCTAGTACATACAATAATTCGTATTTGAGTGTTAAATGAGGCAAAGTTTTTGGTTATTTCAATCAACAGATGAGCTCTTCAAATGTACATTTTCTGCATCAAGTTTTGCCATAAAACTCGTACGCAATATTGAACTATAACAGATAAAATCGAATTTTGTAAATAGTCTAGTTTATTCAATTCATTTAGCATTAAATAAAAATGAATACTACCTCACAGTATATATAGGCTGGTGAATTTAGAGATTTGGTAATTGAATTTTAAAGCTTAGCTTATCGTTATCTCGAATTTTATCGAATTTTATTATTAAAAATATTAAGTTACAAAAATTGCTCAAAATTATTAATTTTTGAATGCACTTTCTACAAAAAGTGTCTAAAAAAATGGAAACGAACTGAAAACTACATTAATTGAATATAAAGTTACTTTTAGATATTTAACTTACAAACAAAATAAACTTTGAACATTTGTATCATGTTTTAATTAACTTTGTTTTTTGTATGCCAATCCGGATGGTGTATATCATCTACTCGGATGGAATTTTGTAATTGATTTTTAAAGAAAAAGCACAAAAATTTGATGCAAACTTCATGTTCTAGGAAGAGAAGTGGGTCAAAAATAATCTGTTGTGATTTATTATTACTTATATAATACGTTTTTTGTGGTTGTGTAAGAGAAAAGATTTAAAATTTCAACTTTCGTTACAAAACTAAATAGTTTTATTTTAGTTTTTATTTCTACTATCAAACTTATCTATTCAAACATCGCTAAGTCGAAACTTCCTAAGTGTACTATTCATTAAAACGATCAACATTGATTGGAACAGTCAATGATAAGTAACTAATTTCCGCTGGTCCATTTGAATATTGTAATAGAGGGTGATAACATAGTATACAACATCTTTGTACATATTATGAACTCTATCGCCTTCTAAGGCGTTCATACCAATAATTTGTTATAAAGTTATATGACAGTAACGATGCAGGCATAAATTCTCCCATGGGATGCGTACCGTGTGAGATATATCGAATGACGACGTGGGAAACCGTCGCCGAGCATCACATTTGCATCAGCACTACTAGTCAAGTATATATTGGTATGAAAACTATATATATATATGTTATGTAGAATATAACACCACACTAATTGTTGTATTCATAGTTCGGGCTTAAGTGTAAGTGCACCTTAAGCACGAGCTTAAGGCAGTGTTTAGATTCATATACGGCTTTCTTAAGATATACTTCAAAATTTGATCTTAGCTAAGACATATAGCTGGAATACATATTCATAATCTTAACTTGAGACAATCTTGAGCATTAGATATTTTTGATGTATTCATATTCAAATAAGACGGTCTTATAAAATACCTTAACCTTACTTTTCATCCAAATAAGAGAGTTATTTTTTAAGTCATCATTTTAGTTGACTTAGGACAGTCTTAAATAAATTCGCAGTGAAAAAAGTGGTTAAAAAATGAATTTTTTGGGGTTATATAATATTGATATCGACGATAATATTGATATCGACTTTGATTTAGATGACGATGATTTAATCATACGTATTCCGTTATATTCGAGATGTGCAAGATCCTTTTGATTTTTATTCAAACATCGAATTCAAGCAAAATTACACTAGATGAATTAAAGTCGGTTGTGATGAAATCCCATGCTTCTTTTTTTTCACTTAATGTAGTAGCATCACTCTTCTTATTGTCTACTACTTATGCATAATTTTTTAAAATTTGTAGAAAATATTTTTTTTCTACAGGGGTAAAATTAGTACTTTTTCCTTTTTTTGACATATTTTCTTCTGATCATGCGGTAATAATTTTCTAGCGTAAGTTTAATTTGACACTTAAAATTTTCTAAGGCACATTTGTACATTTGTTTACACTTTTGAATAAATAACTTCATTGTCAAAATTTAAGTATGTTTCAACCAATGAGATTGTAGAAAACATAAGAATTTTTACGGAAATTGACGAACACGCGTTGACTCGGTCTTGAGTTACGTCTTACTAAAGCTTATCTTACTGAAAATAAGATCCTGCTTAATACTTTAGACTTTCTCAAGTTTATCTTAAGGAATGACTCTGAAAACATCATAACTTACAACCGGTAAGCCAGTCTTCATGAAGACAGGCTTAAGTACGAACTTAAGGCCGGACTATGAATACGACTCTTAGCCTAAGTTCCCTTGTAAGAAACTTAACTGTTTGTTAGAAAATCAAGAATATATGTTAAATGTAATAAAGGATAAGATGATTATATTACATTCCCCAAATGTTTTTTTTTATTACATTGAATATTATATCAATTGTTTAATTTTAATGATCCGTTTTCATCCCGAATAAATATTGTAATGAAGTTTTCCGCGAAAATAACATTAATATGTTAGTGTTTTTTTCAGTATGCATGATAATTTAAAAAGATTTCTATATTAACAATAACTTGGGCATCAACTGCTTAGTCGTTAAATTAGAGGATATCAAGCAATGGTGAAAAGAAAATACTTTCAAATTCTCAATTAATATTAAAAACTGGAAATAATTGAAATTAGGAAAATTGAAGAAAATTTTGATGTATTTTTCTCCAATATTTGCTTGGATCGTACAAAGATACATAAAATTTTAATTAAAAATTTTTTTGTATTGTTTACGTAAGATGTACTGGGCTTGTATTTGCCTCCGTTAGTTATACCAATTTTAATTTTATGCTTACATTTATTTCTAGAAAACTGAATTTACTGGGTAATTAATGGATAATTTTTTTTATTTATTTTATTTTACTATATACTTTCTCAGACTTTCTCTAAGCATGATGACTTATATATATATTATTTCATTGAATTAGAAATTGATTATTTTGGCTCTGTAGAACGTTACCATTGCCATTAAAGCCAGTTTTACCTCAAACACATATTTCTTTATATTGAAACATTTTTTGGGTAGCTTAATAACGGAAATTGGTATTGTATTGCTTATTTTAATTTATGCAAACTTCGAGCCAATTATTAACTTAATTTAAGAATCAACACTGATTCGATTGTGCGTATTGAACACGTTTAATCGACCGTAATAAATATTTCTCTCCACAATCACTACATTTCCTAAAGAATTTTTAATTAAGCCTTTAAAAATAAAATAAGTCGAGAATATTTTCGTAAGACGAGTATTTCGTTTTCGAAATAAATTTAAAAATTATTTTAAAATAGATTTACAAACGCTGTGATATGAAAGACTGATGTTGTCATACATTCATGGTGTCAGAATTATATAAGTTGTAAACTCTAATTGTATAAATATTTATTATAAATTGTATAATTAAAATTAAATTAATTTGTTATTACAATGGCGTTTTACATATTTTTATTTTTCATATTTTTACATTGTTTGCGTTTAATTATTTATAAATTTGTATATTTATTTGTTATTTTTTTTACAAAATAGTTCAATCATAATCAAAAATTCACTTTGTTATTGACAAGCAACAATCAAATTGTGGCATGCAAAAACTGTTCGTTGAAAAATAATTTTTTTAATTAATTAAAACAAATAAATGCTATCATGGAGTAAACGTGGCAAAATTAATGTGTAATGCGTAAATTTTGAGGATTCGAATGAAATATGAAAAAATGTGTCTGTTAAGGTGTAAGGAACAATAGCCTCAGATTTAACCGTCACCCTTTCTACTATAAAGGGGTTATTAAATTAATTCTAATTTGGCAGATACTTCACAATAGACATCTCCATAAAAATTTCTGCTTTCTATATCTTAATATCTTATCGTTTCGAAGGAACATCGATGAGTGCGTGTGCTTCTGTTTAATGTGTATACTCAAAACGCACCGACGTAAATTTTAATAAAATTAAATCAATGTCTTACTTTAATAAATATCTTACTTTAATAAAAAAAATTAAATGTGGAAAACAATTTAACACTGTATAAAAATCGTGTATCTTATAATTAGGTATAAAATATTTAGGAAGCTTTTTTTTTTTTGTAGAGTATACATAAATGTAAACGAAAAATTAATAAATCAAAATAATTTAAAAAAAACATTTGCTTTTTGAAACTTCACTACAATTAATTATAGTTATAAAATATTTTTTAAAGTATAATATGAATATCTAGAGGCTACATTTACAAATATGAATTATGATGATCAACAATATGAATTTAAAACCATAAAATTTAAATAGATAATAAATAATAATATGTAAATATTTTTACTTAATACTATGAAATTAATGTTTTTATTTGCGGTAGTTATTACCAAGTTAGTTTTATATTTGTAATACACACACAAAACAGCACGGAACACAATCATAATATTTAGCGATGTGTTTTTTTTTTTGTTGGTTAACAACACTAATGAATAACCAAAGTTAGATACATACGTATATAGTTTAGTGAATAAAATCCCTTAAAAGTATACACAAAATCTACAAATTTACACCAATACGAAACCATTTATAGTTACTAAACGAAATGTAAACTGTGATACAAAATTTAGATGTATTGGTTCACAAAGATAGGTAAGTAAACAAAATCATAATAATCTTTATATTTTACCCTGATTGATCAAAAACACAAAAACGTTTTTTGTTCCGCTTAGTATCCGTAACGTGAATTATATGCGGAAGAGTGAATTATATGGGGATTGCCGTGCTATAAGCAGCTAAAATTGGAAATAAAACTTTCACATTACAGAAAATATAATTATTTGTTCAATAGTTTGCATAGAAATTGTATAGCAAATGTCAAACAAAAATTATTGAATAATTACAATACATAGCATATAATTATAGTTATTGAGTTGAAAATTGTAAGAATGATCGAATAAATTGCATTAGTAATTATTTTTAATTGTTTAAAATCATTTACATATCTTACAGACTTATAAATCATTTAATTGGTCAAATAGTACATCGTAACCATAGAAATGAATGAAACACTTTAATCCACAATGCCTATATATAATGAATATTATTTATATACATGCCTAACTTGAGAAAACCTTTATAACACAAAAATCCTTTCCAGTCTTTGCACCTTTCTCAACAAATCTAAAATCATAATTTAAATTTAATTTGCTTACATCAAAATATTCTCAATTTTATTCTTTATTTTTCTCTACTAATTATACGTAAACTCTATTGTAAACCTACAAATTTTGTAAATTTTTGTTACTTTTTAAATATTTTTTTTTTTTTTGTTATTATCTTATGTAAGAATTCTTTTAATTTTCATTTATTTATGTAATGTATAGTATAAATATTGTGTATATTGATATGTTTACTTTATTTGATTAATGGCTATATGGCTGAATTAACTGAGGCCAGTTTTAATAAATTAAAAAAAAAAAAAAAAAACTTGAGAAAAATAGATCATTGAAAAAAACAAATTATACTCCCTCTTCTATTCAAAATCGGTTCAGGATTATATCAGAAATACAGAGAGACAAGGTAACTTTTGTATTTATAATATCAGTAAAGGCATTAAGAAAGTTTATATTTATTTAGGTTCAATTTTTTAAGAAGTTAATGTACACATATATTACATTATAGTAAAAAATAAAACTTATATACAACCATATCCAACGTATATGAAACGTAGTGTGGTTATTTAGTGAAGTGTAATTTTTTATATTATATAATAAGTATTCAAGGAATACTGAATAGTAAATGGCAGTGTTTGTATGTATGCATGTAATATATTATTTATTTGCATAACAATATTTCAAAGCATCAGCAAAACTATCAATTATTATTCGTATACCAAACAACTATAATTAATATCCTCCTAAAAGTTTGGATTATATTGTTTACAATAGGGAAAAGAATAATAATAATAATAATAATGAATTCTAAGGCAGGCAAACAGGCACAGTGTACTTTATACTACAACCACCCGATATAGCTAAACTGTTACATATCTCCAAGAACAATCATCTATCATATTTTCTGAACATTGTAAATATTATGGTGAAACCAGTTTATGTTTGATATTTTATAAATTATACAACAATACACGGATTTAGTTTTATTTATTCAATTATATTTAGGATTCCTCCTAGTATAATACCCCCAGAGACGTTAATGAAGTGGAATCAATATCTTTTTTGAAAGAATATTTAAATTTATTTATTTTAGTAAGGGTAAACTGTGCAACAGTGGACCGTGTCCCACAATTAATCTTAAGTATTTACCATGAAACTATCCACAGTAGTAACAAAACATGGGCAACAGTTGAATAGCATTATGTCAATTTCACCAAATAGCTAAAAATTCAAAAAAAAAAGTATTTTGGCTATAAAAGTTGTATAATCGTAATGTAAAATTATTTTTTTATACATTACTTTATGTTAAACATCGAACATAGACTTCGAATAATTAAATCAATTAAGTTTCGACTTTGAACCGTAAAATATTTGTATCATGCCGAATAGTGAACCATTAGCAAGAAATATTCAGTCAACCATTACTTTGCATTTCCTGAGTACATGGTAACAGCTCTCCAGCTTATTAAAGTTATGAAAAATATAAGATAAGCAAAGTGATAGAGAGATTGTCTAAATTGAGATTTAGGCTGTTGTTACAATAGCGTTTATACAATTTAGGCTGTAGGTACAATAGCTTAAGACTCGTTACTTCGAAAGAATTGCATGATAAATTTTGGAGTTTACAAAATTAACTTTTGAAGCAGCAATAGTCAATTAAACATTTATTCCAAACTTTTGGAACCAAAATATTAAGTAATGGATTATTGTTCTTTTGCCAGTGCCAAATATATTTTAGATTAATGAGTATGTTTTTAAAAGTATAGTTGTACAACTTCGAAGGTAATATCAATGCAAGTAAAAATGGGTTCAAAGTCGGACAGTTTACACAAATCGTTACTAAAAAATAAAGAAAAAAAAAGTTTACAACGTAGATATTTCTTAGGGACTTTAACACGATGTTATTTAATATTAAATAATTATATTTAATATTAAATTTATTACATTAAATTTATCCCGAAACTGTTTAAAAGCTGCCCCAAATATGCACGTTTGAAAATTTTTACCCATTTTACATCACCAAAAAATCAAGTTATGCATGCAAGAAATAATTATGATAAAACCACCTGCTTTAAGTAAAAATTGAATTTTTTTAATTCATTTTAAAAATACATACATTATCGTTGATACACTGCTCAATGAAAGAAGTCTTGTTGAAAGTCTATGGCATTAAATAGACTGTAACTCTCAATTTATTTTTGCTGGTGCAATTTAATCACCAGTATGAGTGGCACCCACAATTTCTGATTAGTTCTCCGATTTAATAAATGATTCACGATTTACATTGTTCCAAAAAAAATTTTCCAAAAAAAATAGAAATTCAAAATACAAGTTAATAAATACTACTAAATAAATAAATCCATGAATGTCAGAAAAAATTTGATGAAAATCGTATGGCAGATGCAAAATAGATAACAGTATAATATCGTTGGAAAAAAAGTTATTATGCAAAGTGGAATAAGTTTTTAAACTGTAATATAAAAATTTTGAACTTGAAAGAATAAATTTATGAATTGTGTGAAAAAATTTCAGCTTTATTTTTTTATGAGCGCTATAAAAGCAAATATGGATTAAAGCTGAACTGTTTTTATTATATTTGTTATAAAAAATATTAATTATATTGTGGGCAAACTATAATCAAAATAAATATAGAAAATATTATATGAATGAGTTTTCTAACTGTATTTGTATGTATATATGTGTATTATACAAACACACATACAAACACAATTTTATACGAGGAGAAAGTCCTTAATTGCGAATAAACATTTTGGAAGCATTATTATTATAATAATGGTAAATGTTTACATACACAAATATCTATTCAAATACATGTACAGAGAAAACATGAAAATATACAATTGACTATAACAATTTTCTATACCTCTCCTCGGTATAGAAAAAAAAAATACAAAAAAAAAACAAAAAATATTACAACATGTATATATTCAGAGAAATAAATGCACATAATACAAACTCGTAGAGAAAAAACAATTCTTCTACAGTTTGTAAGTCAATCAGTCTGTCAGTTTGACTGTGTTTTTTCTGTAAAAATGATATTGACTTACTTTGTAAAGGGAATTTCAGAATATTGATGGGTATTTTTGTAACATAGAATGTTTAAACAATTTTAAGTCTATTGGAGTCACCACAAACAAGTAAATCAGTAATGAAATTTAATTTCGTCCAATGTTTCTATGAACGAATACCCAATAATATTATTTGGTGATATTAGCATTTTATGTAAAGAGTCTGCGCTTACATGAAAAAACTAGTAAATGGAAATTCTTTAATGGCCATAAGCGTCAATCTTACATTTATTTAAAACCACTACGGCCAGATAAAGGGATTTTTCCCCTGGAGGACAAATAATGCTGGGTGCGTTCTTTACTTGAGTATTACTGTTGTAATACTCAATAACAAAAAATTTTCATTTAAATTTAATAAATCTTGATTCGGTGGTTTTTGGTTCAGTGTTTTACTTTTAAATTTGCTTTTTTTGCAGTCGGCTTTTTTATTTTCTTAATTATTTACTTTATTTTAGGGGGTTCTGTAATCTTTGAAGCATATTTTGCAGATACAGTACGTTTTATAGCAGTTAGGATTTTTTGGGCTTCATACGTTATCACCGAAATATAACTCTGATCTGTGTGTTAGAAGACATGCTTTTATAGTTGAAAAGCTGTCTTAGTACTCTAACGCTTCTTTAACCTTTAGCAATTCTTTCTTGAATTTCTGGAATTTCGTCACACTGGCCACATAGATTAGAATCCTGTGAATTGAATTTCTCAAATTTTCAACTTGATTAAATATTTACTTGTTTATTATTAGTCTAAACATTTTGATTGTATCCAGTCGGACATTTGGTTATGGTAATGTCATGTACTTCCCTTCGATGCTCCTTTATTCTTTTACTCATTTCGAATTCAAATAAGTTTGTGTTCTAATTTTAGAAATAATCGATAGTTAACCGATTTTATAGATATTGATATAAGTTTCGAAATAGAAAGCATTATTATACATTCTTGCGTCTAATATTTGAAAAACTTTCAGTATAAATAAAGCACATTCAAATACATCGATTGCTAAATTGCATGCAAACAAGAAAATATAGTTTATGTGAAAATACACAGAGAAAATAAATTGTTAGATGTGTATGAATGGTGTTTATGTTTTCAAAATATATTTGATCATTTTTACGTTTATTTATTATTTATTTATTTATTTTTTGTGAATGAGAAAGTTTTTGCATTTTCGATTGTTTCGTAGAAGTAGGTGATGATATATCAGAAAATAAAATCATATACAGAACAGAGAAATATCATAGATATAAAATAAATTTCTTAAATTGTTCAACTTTTTTATGGTGTTTTTGACTCTGCAATCAAATGATGTAATAGAGATGAAATTTTTATATGGATAATTTATTTATATTGCCAACTGAAAAACCATTTTAGATGTAGAATAAGAGTATGTCTTTTAAATAAATGAAATATTGTCTGAATAGATATCCATTTTTAATAATTAAAGGGTCTTATACATATTGAAAACTAAGTAATATGATTTGATTACGTTTTTGAGGGCTTTTCAGCTGTTTTTCCGGGTTATTAAAAAATGAAACTTATACTTTGTATATGCCAACTTGAACGGCAAAAACAACTTTTATCTTATTAGGCTATTGATTATGCTATTTAGCAACGAACTAAGATACTCACAAGTTTTTTTCCTTAAGAAAATTAAGAAAATTAAGAATATATATTATTATTTAATATCGCGGAGTGATATTAAATAAGATTGTAGGAACGAGAGGGGAATGGGAAACGAGAGATAATATTTGTTTTTAAAATTGAAAATTTGGCGGCCAATGCTCCAAAAAAATATAAAAATCAAATTTCAAAATGACACAAGCGGTATATCTTAAAAAAATATGTTTCAAAATAACCACTTTATAAATATATAGGTTGCAGAAAATTTGTACCCTAACATTTATGTTTTTTATTTTTAATCAAAATATTGTTCCCACATAGAAGCAACTTTGTAGCTATAATATTGTTTCATCAAAGCAATGACAACAAAGTATCCTATTTTTAATTTGCCTCCAATTAGGTAAATTTCGATAAGTAATTTTTTCGAAATGTTTTTCAATAATATAAACTTCCAGAACAATAGGTAAAGACAGCAATTCTGATATTTATTTCATTATTTTCTTTAGTGTAAACTAGGAAAAAATTTTCATAAAAAAAATATGAAATCAATAATTTTAAATAATTTTGTTGTTGTTGTAATAACAAAATTTATTTTCTTTGTGAAGTGTGATTGAAAACATAAACCGTATGGGAATTTATATACTTTTTTTTTTTTTTTTTTAAATAACCTGAAAAATACGTTAAGTTTCATATAAGTGGGTGGGTGAGAGATTTCTTTTTTGAAACGAAATGTGCGTTTATGACTCCTTGGGGATCATCCATCACTAAAATGCGTGTGGTATGACTTGGAACATATGCCTTCCACCGCCATCACCATCGAACAAGAATACCTACATACCTCGTACCATCATCAACTTCGCTATATCATTTGCAATGAGAGTTTCATTGATCACAAGACATCATCATCATACAACAACAGCACCACCATCGCGTCAGGTCGTTTTCTCAATCACCTATGGGGGTAGAATAACATACTAGAAGAACGGATACCACTTTACCATATATGCATGCAGCATGTTAAAGTATCTATGAAATATTGAGTGTCAGAAAATATAGTTAGGCAGCTTTCACACTGATGTAACGCAACTGACAACACAGACTCAAGCAACTAGTTATATCAGTCTGAGCTTTAACGATTTTGTACAAATATTCACATTTTCCCAATGTGCATGATGCAACAATACGGTTGCATCTGACAAAGATCTTCCGGTACACAATTGATGCTTCTATTATACTTAGTTTTACGATTATTCATTTTCCTGAGCACCACAGGAAGGGAAAGTTTTGCAAATCAATATCAGAATTTCAGCAATATCCAAGATCTAAAAAAATAATATTGGGGATCATCTTTTTCACACAATATTAGATTTTGCATCAATATCTCGAGATCTACATAGCCTAAGACATTTAAATATAAAACATATACCCCTCATTACAATTAATTGAACCCGGGTTTCTTAGTTTTTAAATTTTTCATTTTACTGAGGAATACGGGATAGGAAAGTTTTTCACACAATATCTCATTTTTCGTCAATATTGCGAGACCTACATAACTAAGGGCCTTTAAGTTCTAGACTTACAATCCTTACAAAACTAAACAGACGTTTGTTTCTCAAATTTTCCGACGGGGTGACTGATTAAACGAATAGCATTTAAATGTGTTCTAGTTTATCAGATGTTTTGATTGGTATACAAAAACAAGACTGACCTATCACATATAATTTAAGGATCCACGGATGGATTACTAGTATTTAATATTTTCAATTTTTAGATTTTGTTCTCATTTTGTTAGGTTTTTTTTTCAAAACAGTAAAAACGTTTTCTTTTGTAGTATGTTGACACTCAATCCATAATCAAAAAAAAAATTATTTTCCGAATGTCTAATGAATAAAAATTTTTTGGAAATTGAGGAAGCTCTGAACACTTATTTTGGACACTCAATAACATTTGGCTTTGTGTATATGTGTATGTATTTTAAGTGTATGTGTGATGATTGCTTTACCACTATAAAAATAAATTCACTTGGGGCATATGACTCAAAACGGAAAAAATGTCATTATACTATTTTTCTTTTAACATTCTTTTTTTTTTCGGTCGTTTGTTAAAAAACTTACTTTTAAGATATAAAAAACTACACAAACAAAGGATTTTCCTAAAAAATTATTTCTAATTTTACAACAAAATAATTTGCACAACAAGTAATGTAAATTACCGCTAACCGAATCAGGCTCTGTTCAATAATAGTTTTATGGATTACCTGAATTATTTATTCACTTTTTGAAACATACAGCCAGTTATTATTTCCAAAAATATGACAAGGACTTTTCAAGATGTATTAAACATTAATTGAATAATAAAGTAAGAAAAATGACATTAATTGAATAAAAAAGTAAGAAAAACGTGAATTTAACATATTTACCACTAACATTTGGCCTTTAATTGTTTCGTCAAGAGTTTAAGCAATTTTCAGTATTATAGAATGGCATTAATTTCCGTTTTTCTTTTTTTATGAAATATCTTTACTAAATACTATATTTCTTCGTATTGTAGAACGATACATAAGTTTCGAAATGAATTTATGTACATATATAGAAAAACTGTTTTAATTATGATTGCTTGCAAATATAAAAAATTAAGTTGTTTTTTTTTCTAATGAAAACATGTAATTTTTTTTTTATGTAAACATAAAGTGAGCTCCCGCATATAAATACCTACATTATTTAAACACATGTTGCATTATTTAGAATATTTACGTATAACATTGGAGCAGTTTATGTTTTATCTATAAATACACATGTAGATAGATATCCATATATATCCTTTATAATCATAATGGAGATATATACGAAACACTTTCTATACATCTAAAATACCTGGAGGGAAATTAAATATTTATTTCAAGTAAAATGATATTGTTTATTTCATTATTTTATGAAATTCATACATAAAACTGAAGAATAATAAAATAAAAATAATGTTTCTTGTTTTAAACATAACGGACTAAAAATAATAAAATTATTTCTGCAATTTAAAAAAAAAAATAGTATGTGGTGCAAGTTGCAGAAAATTGAAATATTATTAGCTAAACCAATGCTGTTGCGTGCTCCCCAATTTTCTTTTTTTTTCGTTTGAAAATTATTTTATACTTTTTAGTCCAATATAAAACCAAAGTATATTAAAAATTACTTTTAATTTTTTTATTATTTCCTGCTTTAGAGGGATATATAGAGAACAAAATTCATTTCCTACTTTTTCGTTTTCGTCATTTCAAAAAATTTTTTATTATTGCTATTTTATTTATTTATTTTTTCGTCTTCTTCATCTTTCTCTCCATTCGATTTTTTTCTTACTAATTTTCACGTTTTCATGCATTATCATCAACGTTTGAGCCAAGCAATTCGAGCAATCAATTAAAAATGTCCAACTGAATAGGCATACAAGAAAGCGATTTCATAAATTAATACTATTAGATTCTATTTTATATTCAATTTTTTAGCATTCTTTTCTACGATTTCCACGTTCACATTCATGTTTTTCTATTTTTCAAGACTTTGAAAGACTACTTTTTTTAATTTATACTATAAAGTAATTTTATTTACAACAATTTTATTTAACTGAACTCCATTTTTAATATTTAAAACTTTTAAATAAATAGTTTTATCCTACAATCATCCTATATCAGAAATTCTCTATTTGTCTCCTATCTTGATATTAGCATTTTGGCGCTTTAATTTCTATCACGTGAGGGCTACACTTATGATTTTTTATGTCCGTTAGGAATGATAATTTTATCATTCAAAAAAAAGTAATATTATGTAAAAAGTTATTAAAAATAAGAATGTATATTTTTTTTTCTCACGTTGAGCAATCTTATTTGGTTTTTCAATAAAAAAAAAATAGCAAAAATCATTTAATTTTGTACGATAGAATCAATTATTCTCAATATTTAACAAAAATGTGATTCGATCTACCATCATCATTAGGAACTGCCTTATTTTTAAGAAATAATTTTCTACCTATATCTCAATAAACAGACATGTTCTGATGCAACAAACATATCTGTTTATTTGAAATGTACAATATTTATTAAAATACAAAATTATAAAGTTTGTCAACATTGAAATCCTCTTTTCGAATCAGACAGTAAATATGCTTGTTAATGTTTTCCATCACATATATATATATATATATATATATACATATAGATACGTACCCATCTCTGTGTAATGTATAAATGTGTTGGTGATGGTAGAAGTATACTTTGTTACTGAAGCACGGTGGTATATTCTCTTCTATAAATGAAAAGCAGCAAGTGTCAGATCAGATGACTGTTTTATGCCTGTAAGGAAATTGGAAATTTGGTAGACGTTCGTTCATAACATTGTATAAGTGTTTCGTTCATTTACAAAATAACAAATTATTGTGTATCACAGGATGTGTTAAAAATTTAACCACGCATATTTACTTAATTTATTAATTCGTCATATTCAGATATTTATAAATATCTGGTATGCACGCGCACCAAGCAAACGATTTATTGATGTGAAACATCTATAGGCGTGGGTAAACTTGATTGTTGACGTAGCGATATAGGCCGTGGCGACGCGTCTCGCTATACGATGGAATATATTTACTATACGTAGTCGTAGGTATTGCGTAAGTAACTTTGCGAATCTGTCTTGTCACACTGATCTCGAATACATATAGTATATAAAGTGATATATACTACGTTCCACATGTAAGGGTAACCAACAAAATTATTTCGATGTTTCTATAATGTCTAAAATTATATATGTTATAATAAGGAGAATTTGAGCCGAAATTGTGGCGATTATGAGCAGATTGCCTAAAAAGTAGTTGTTTTGTATTTGAAAGTTTCTTTAGCATTTTATCTTTGTTTAAATAATTGGTCAAGGATTGATGGTTTCATTTTATTCAGGAACTTTATATTCTGTTTAAGTTAAGACAATACTAAAACAAATATCAAAATTTTAGCTTTATATCTATTTGCGTTGCAATATAACGAATATACGCGAGCAAATTAACAAAAATGAATTTTTTTTTGGTTCTATAAAAAGCCAAACGAAAATTTTGTTGATAGTATTAATATGAAATTACAAACCTTACACTGAATTGAATATATCCTCATATATTCATATACATTACACGAATATTAGTTTTTAGTAACTTATCGTTTGTACTACATATATTTTTAACTATAACATAAATATCGAATGCTATAAATAAAATAATGCCATAATACGAGTTTTATACTTCCCTGATGTATATAATTTAATAAAGATTGTCAAAATTACTTTCTACTAAAGCAATTAGTATAATTGTATATTTTTTTTCTATAATAAGAAACATTATAAATTTTCATAAATTTCTTATACATTATCATCTGGATGATAAATTTTTTAGAATTTCTATGTTAATATTTGCAAATGATTAATTTTTTTTTAGTGATTGAATATTAGTTAGATTTTCGGAATTCATGTGTGACTATATAATAATTTGTCCCTAAAAATTAACCTAGATTTTGTCGTTTTTAATCTTAGAAATATTAAAATTTCTGAGACATGCTACATATTGTGATACAAATATTACACAAACGATAAATGAATGACAGCTGGAAGATATGAAACGATAAATGAATAAGATGACAAACACTAGATTCATAGATATATGTACAGATGAATATTGTTTGTATATTTTACCTACGTTGCATTGCGCGTATACCAGTTATTTGATGACTTCATTATGATCATCAACATAAACATGAAATTTTATATTATACACTCTTTGTGTAATCTATCTTTGTTCATCAAAACACTACTTTAAACGTACATGTTACAATTACTTATTTTGCGTCCGAGTTGATGATTTTAATAATCATTCTGTATTAGTCTGAAATTAAAAAATCCAGCGCAAATACATTAACAGGACAAATGATTGGCACAGCATCTTGTTTAGGGGTGATTGTTGCCGAGTAAGTTTTTCATAAGTAGGCTGGTTTAGTAAGAATTTCATAATGAAAAATTGTTTGTAATAAGTGATTTACGTTTGTTGCCCACACAAAGGCTTCTCTTTAGACCCTAGCAAATAACAAAATACAATTATTAGTGATATTCAAGTTTCTATGGATCGATACCTACTTAGAGCGTTACACACTATAATTTAATAATCTTGACACTTAATTTTTTTTTTATTGTCTACACTTCTTTAGGAAAAATTTGCTATAAAATTCCTGGTTAAATTACTTCTGATTTTATAATCAATGTATATAATAATAACAAAAAATTACAAAAGGTAAAAATAAAAGTGTAATTTTTCTTAAGCTTAAAATTGGTAATAAATAGTATAAATTAATACTTTCTTATGAAACACAAAATGCACTGTGTAAAGACTAAATTTTGTATTCTATAAATGTACACCAATTTTCATAAACTGTTACAAGTGCCTTGAGCTCTACACATTATGAACAATTCACTAACTAAACTTTACCAAAATGGTTGTCTTTATTTATTTATTCCTTTAAGATGTTTTGTATTTATTTGAACCTCTCTAATGGTTTGTATTAAAATTGGACAATATGTAATTTTTCAAGAATGTAATCATTTGTAAGTTGCTTTATATAAGCTATTAGAAAAACAATCTACAAATTATGAAATAGAAAATATTTAAATAAAATTATATGACATAGTGATACAGATAGGTGATACAAAATTTTAAATTACTCATAATCCAGTAGGTTTTTACAGATTTCCACATTCATTTTATTATTTAATAGAAAAAAATATATGATACTCGGTGTTCTTATATAACACAGGTTGGTATAATAGTTAAGGTCAGTGCATGCCAATTTAAATGTTATCGGATCTGTTTAAGAGTATAGTTTTAAAAAAAATTAAATTTTATATAATAAATTTGAATTAAAAACAGCATTTTTTGATCAAATTTTTATTTCATAGATTTTTATATATGTCAAATGACAATTAATGATACGAATAATAAATAATTTAATAACTTGTAGGTAATTTTATAGTTTTATATTAAAAAGTTTGTAATTATAAGTCAAATTAACGTTAAACAGCGAGGCTTAAGCTAATATTTCTATTTAAGAAATAAGTAGAACCTTAAATTTTCTAATTTTGGTTTTGATAGAAATGATTCCAAATGAAGACTTGACATAGTGTTCAAATTTTATGCTATCGGGACTGGAATTTGTTGAAATATTGTTGATGATGCAAACTTCAATGTATTTCCTCTCCCAAAAGTGCCTGAACTACGTATAGAAGCTTGAACTTCAAAAATTTATTATGAGAAACTCTTTGCGAAGCACAGGTTCCTGTTTTAGATAATAATACTTAAATCAATAATCGCTTACAAATGAGACAAAAATACCATATATCTTCTCTAACTATCATAATAGTAATAATAGACATACTAAATGATGCTTATAAATATTAATAACAATATACAAACCATAAAAGCATTTTCATTAACTATATAATTATATGTATATTATGTCCATTTTATATAATATTAACTATATACTATAGAGCAAAATATATTTTATATATATATATATATATATATATATATATACATATATAATATATACACCGATATACGGTAGTCCCTATTTATTTTACTCCTAGACATATACCGTATGTATAATTTATACGAGCTTAGGATAGTTAAGGTTCAAAAAATTTACATTTGCAGGCAAAATATTGTATTAGGTATTTACTGATGTTATTTCAAAATTTACACAATCCTTTATGCATTTAAATAATATACCTTAAGAAATAGTCAAAGTACAATTCATTATTGCCTTTAGCCTCATTTCCACTTCCTTGGAATCAAACAGAAAGAAATAATTAACAAGTGAAGATAACAACTAGCTACAGTTAATTGTTTAGAATACCCATCATTAATTGAGCTTCTGTTTTTGAAGTATTTTGAATTATAATTCATAAGTAACTCGAAATACCCAGTGTATACAGTTATAATAAATGCATGCTTACGCACACATTATAATGTGTTTTTTTAGCTAAATTTGAGGTAAAATCAAAGCGAACCAAAATATATCAAACTAAAGATATTTATTTTAAGTTATTTGAAAATTTGTTTTAATATTGACTGGTTTAAAAGTTTGGTCCTGGATTCACTGATCCATTTGCAATGTGAAAAATAAATTTTAATTATATACTGTAAGAAGAACCTAATACCAGAATTAGATTCGTTTTAGGTGATTTAATGGTATGCCTTCAATAAATTAAATTCATTAAAGTTACCAAAAAAAATTCCGTTCACCATGAATTACTAAAGAAAAAAGTCATGTTGCACGGACTTCGTGGTAATATTGACTAAATTGATGCATTTAAAGCATTACAAAAAAGCATCTAAACAACTCACAATTTTAGTAACCACATTATAATATTATAGTTTTTATTTCAGAATTACTAAGCATGATATCATGGCAGCAGTATATCTTTTTCACGACAGCAGTGTATTTTGCAGCATCGAATAAGCACTTACAAAAAACCTCCATTTTGAATACTTTGCTCTGATAACTAGACTAGTATGATTATTGTACCTAAGTATATTCTGTATGTTTGTATTATACATTCGATATATATTATAAATTCAATATATTTTAAACTGAACAATAATTTTGTCTGTTTCAAATGAGAATGAAGAGATTTTACTGTATACAATATGTATGTACATAGACATAAAGAGATATGTGTTGTACTACAATTTGGCCGGTCCAGTTACTACTAATGAGATAGGGTATTTTAAACACGTTTGCCCGCCCAATGTTGTGTTTTAGCATTTTAATCAAATTTGTTAAAATATTACATACACAATGCATATGTCTCATATATATATATATATTGTTGGGTATGGTATTGTCTCTACAAGTTTATGTGAATATTGTGGTGGAAAACTGAATTTAATAGAAGAGTATGAGGAAAAAGTAGTGTGCAAGAAGTGTAGGGTTTTTCATAGATCCAAAAGAGCACATGCAACAAACCACTAATGAGCTAAATTAGTTAACGTGGCTTATTGCAGGTATAGATAATGCCAATCGTTTATTACTGTGCATCGAATAAATTTTAATAGCCGAACTCATTTTAATAAATTGAAATAAATAATTTTCATTAAAGTTATAAATAATTAAACAATGCCAAATTAATGACGATTCGTGATTTTTTTTTAATTTAAATTTATCGATTTAAAAAATTGGGTAACTTTCTATATAATTTTAATAGCTCCTAGAACGAAATCACATAGCTCCTGAACGGATTTTTAGTAATGCATTGTTTGTTAAATGCTACTAAACACCTGCTCAGTTCTAAATAGTCCCATTTAACAAATATCTAACCAATGATTTTCATTTTAATTTAATTCGCTTGAAAGCGAATTCTATTTATCCTGTAGACAGTTCATCCGATTTTAATAAAATACTGTATGGAGCAGAAATGCCTAAGACATGAAATTATCTTACTTGCATAAAAAATTTAGTTGAAATGGGATGATTCACATGTAGAAAATTCATTTTTCTTTCCAATATCAAATTTCAACTAAAAGATATATAGAATATGTCAGAGTTTTTATTCTCAACATTCATTTATAATTAATGAGATTCATGTATAATATAATAAGTTTTGTTCACTTGCAAATATTCCTCACAAACGAAATTTTGATAAATGTGTCCATAGTGTAAAAATTTGATGGACCCAACCATATATTGAGTTGAATGTCAAAACAATTACCTCCGTTACTTATTTTATCTTCATTGCTTTTTATATTAATTATGATATTTTTATTTATAATCGGTAAAATTATTTATTTTAATATATTATTTCAAAAAGAAACATGGTCTTTTGGTCTTCTGACACGAAAAAAGCCGTATACCGTATATTTTTGATGTCAAATTTGATCCGCTAGTATCAAAATCTTATAAACTGAATACCTATTTGCTTTAAAACCCAATTGCGTTTTGAAATCGCTATATATAAATAAATGTGGTTGATCTGTTTATAAACAAACATCATACATAACGGATCCAGTATTGTATATATCTAATACTTCGTCGTACATATACCTAATGTATGTGAGTATGTCTATATTCACATAGGTATACAAAACAGTAAATCTGTAGATTTTATGTATATAAGCCTTATATTTGATAGGGTTCTTTTTATGAGATATAAAAAAAATCCACTTGACCTCGACCTCTTTGGGTACTCCCAATATATGTATTTGTTATATAATAATACTTAAATTTTCTTTTTTTTTTTTGTTCATTCTTTTCTATGTTATTATTGGTACGTCATTCTGTTACTCATTTTAACAACAAAAACATGAAAATGTATAAAAATAAAATTGGTATCCACTTTCGCTAGTATGTTTGTATATACGTATATATTTTTTATTTGGTTACGATCAATTTTATTGTGATTGAAGATTGATAAAACTATCTAGAAAACGCTACAAATATTATGTTCACATACATTATTTCAAAATTTATCAAACAAGATAATTAGCAGAAAGAGATATTTTCGATTTTCAATTTAATTCAGCCATAAAATGAACGATCTTTTTTTAAAATTGAGTTTCAAGCTTAGAAGTTCGCCACATTGGATTGGAGTGTTGTTACTCTATTTTTAGAGTGACCTTACTTAATGGTCACTCTAAAAATAAAGTAACAACACTCCAATCCAATGTGACGAACTTCTAAGCTTGAAACTCAATTTTAAAAAAAAAGAGATATCTTCATCCGATTGAGCTAAAATTTTTCATACAAATTCATTTTGGATGGTAATACATAGTTATCTGTGCGACGTGTGTAATATGGCGATCATTTAATAACTAACAGGAATTTGATGTCCAAAAGCCTGAAAGTTCAATAAAATGACAATGTCAGGTTATCGGACAACGGACAGTCCACGTGTGTAACAAAATTGCATTTACTACTAAATTTTTAGCAGTTTAGTTTTGTTTAGTACTAGCTGGTACTTACTAGACCTCGTCGAGCTTTAGTCTCAGTCAGTGATATCGCCTTATTCTAATGTTGAATAGAGAAGACCGTTGGTTTTCTTTAAGATTTAAGGGGTTTGCTAATAGCTAATAGTTACTTACCCTCAGTGTACGCTAATAAATCAATTATTATTCAGTGAATACCATTAAAAAATAATCAAATGCATAATATAGTGTTTATGAACTCAAATTTATGGACTGTAATTATATCAAAGCATCAATTACTTGTAAAAAATTGCTTGCATTAAAAATTTTATCATTTTTTGTATTTAAACTTTTTGTATATATCTCACCGTTTAGAAGATGTACTTTTTAAGATGACGGAAGTTTTATCGCAATCGGATGAACGTTACGGTAGTGTATAAAATACGATAAAATTGATTTTTATATGTTATATATATAAAAGATTGACAGACAAAAAAGATAATTATTTCAAAAGTTTTAATGAAATTACATAATTTCAAGAAATTATAAAAAAAAATTTCATATTAAATTCTTCTTGTGGAATTCCAAACATTGAGGGAAGGTGAGGAGCAATTTGAAGGTCGAAAAAATTAAAAATTGATTTGCTTTTTGAATTGAAACGGATGGCAGTTTGAAATGATTTCGATAATTTGGTAAAATTTGAATTTTAAAGATCATTCAACATAAATTATTTTTTGAAACATTAATGATTGTTATTTCTACATTAAACAATAAATACTCAAAGATATCTATTTTATTTTTCTTTATTTAACTTGTTGGATTTTCAAATGTAACTTATTTCTTTTACAACAATACAAAAGTCATTGTATACTGATATAAAAAATATATGAAATACATAAATATATACTTTTGTGAACATAATATACTTGTAGGTAGTTATATGTTGATGTTTATATACACAACAAGAGAACGAAAAATTGAAGAGACTAGGAGAATTGGCAAATTTATTTTTCTTAAATTTTTTCTTTAAAGTCGTGTACAATTTAAAAAAATGTATACATGTTTATTTTTATTTTTAGCT
Source organism: Chrysopa pallens (assembly GCA_020423425.1). NCBI lineage: Eukaryota > Metazoa > Arthropoda > Insecta > Neuroptera > Chrysopidae > Chrysopa > Chrysopa pallens. The sequence continues at coordinate 71,213,212 of CM035593.1, read as the reverse complement.
TATACAACAATACACCTGCAGTTTTTATTATAAAAGTTATTCTATAAATAGGACAATTTCTAATTTCAAATGTTTCTTTATCCTCAATTCACGTATATAAAATTCGAAATCATCGATAATAATAGAAGATTATTTTTATATATTTTGAATTTCACAGGTATTTGATTTTACAGTAAGTCAATTATTAATAACCGTTAGTTTATCGAATAACCCCCAAAACGTATTTTGGTGATTATACACTCGTTTTCCATGTGCATTGTGGCATTAATAATTTCAGCGAAGTGAAGAACAAAGAACATTCGAAATACAAAATTAATTTTTAATGAAGTTTGTTTTGACACAGAAAGATACATCCCATGAAAATTGAAGATTTTTAGGACTTTAATTGATAGAGTACTGAGTAATATATGTAAACCATGAAATAATAAAAAAAAACCCATCATGATTTTCGAAAATAACAAAATAATGGCTGGTTAAAGTCATGAAAAAGTTGTAAATTTTCGATTTTTTTAAAATTATCTGCTAAACTCAGCTTTTAAAACAAAAATTTATATAACTTATCGATATTCAAAAAGCCTACATAAATATATGGCCAAAATTAAAATCGCTTCATGAGTTCGGACCTAAACAATCAAATAACTTTAAAATTATAACGGTGTTCAAAATTTCAATAAATTTTGAAATATTTAATTTGAAAGTTGAAAGTCTTTAAACTAAATGATCCTTAATTAGTGGCCATATTCTGAGAATCAAAAAAAATTTGGAAGGAAATACTGAACAATGGCGCTTTGATGTAAATCAAACAATATAAGTATAAATAACGTAAAAGTTGTAATTTTAACCTTTTCCCAAACGACCTCAAAAAAATGTTGCTAAAAATTGTCCAATCAATCAAAATTTATCTTTATGTCAATTATATACGATATAAAATTTTGCATTTTCTAAATGTTACGAGTTAGATTGATTCTCCTCAATAACCACAAGGCATTAAACAATTAGAATCATTAGTGATTAGTTTTTACTTGAATAAGATAAATTATTTACTTTAACTGCTATATACAAAAATTTTAAAATATAAATTTTTAACATGAAACGAATGAAACAATCAAAGCATAACTTTAATTCAATCAGTAAATAAAAATTGATGATTGCAAAGTATGTTTTCAATTTAATGATACAAAACTTGATGAAAATGATTAGACAATAAGATTATTTATACGTTTCCTTAAATATTTACTTTAGTGATTTCATTTTGCTTAAGTTGCAATAAAGAACACCACATATTTATACTTGGAAATACACAAAGAAGGCGCATCGATCCAGCATCATCATACAGGTTTTTAACTACACAGTTAAATGGTTTTCTTTCTCTAGTTCTTCAGTTGGTTTGGTTGCGTTGTCAGTACTTCTTCTTATACAAGAACTACCTACCTACATATATATATATAGCAATCGAATATCTATCTACCTTGTGCTGCTTAGTAAAAGATTGTTATTGTCGTTAGCAATTGTTGTATACGGGCGTTGGTAAATATTTTATCACAAGCCCCCTAAATTTTCACTCATTCCAATACTTTTTTTTCTGAAACAGAATATTGTTTGTTCAACGTTTGTAGATAACATATATACATGTAATGTGTAGTAGCAATACAAATTGTTTCAAAACTAATTGTTTAAATGAAATTCAAGTATGGGACTGACGTGTAGGTAAAGCACATTTTACTCTTTTTCTGCAAATATATTCCATCGTACGTAGGTATTTTTAGGTATATTCATTCAATCTTGTAATTCAAAATTTGAATTTTGCTATTAACAGCACAATTACACAACTCGCTGAAAAATAATCTTAGAAAAGCACATTTAATAAATTTGTACAAGAAAAAGTCAGTAACTCTACTTCTAAGGAGGTTAAAAATAGTGGAAATTCTCACTTGAAGTATGTAACAAATACTATTTGCATCATTTCCATCGAAAACAAAATTTAAATTTGAAATTCAAAACAAAATTTATATATCCCATCCAAATAGCAGTATGTCGTAGATGATGTGTAACATCTGATATATCAGCTTATTAATAAGAAAATTTTGCATTTTATCCTGAAAAAACTAACTTTTAAAATCGGTATTATTTGAAATCGTTTAACGTAAAATCATATTTTTTTGAAGCATTCTATTATTATAACTATTTTTAATTATTTTTGTCAAATTACAAAATTTAAATATAAATAAAACAAATTAAACAAATGTTGTTTATTTTTCAGATACAAATATTTATATTTGTTTGAATTTCTGTGGTTTTAGAGGGGGGCCTTGCATCCGAGGGGCCCAACTGATTGATATCAATCGATTCACTTATTCACAAACTTAAACTTTATCTATTAAATACGCCAACCAAATTTCTAGATATCTCTCTTTCTTTTGGAAATTTTTGAGGCATAAATTACTAAACATACAATTATTATGCGATTCTATGTTTCAAAATTTCCATAGAGCTAAAAACTATTCAAGTGTTATAAACTTATGACTAAAATAATTATTATATCTTCATAAAATATGAGAAATATTAGCATTTTAAGTATTTTGAAACACTTTGTATTTTTATAGTATATATGATCAAATCATATATCATTAGGTAAGAGTTAAGTGGGGGTAACGACACGAATTAGGTGTGTTCAACAATGACATTATCTTCAGATAGATAAGAAAAAGGGATCCGTATATATGTAATATATACAAATACTTATACGGATAGAGATGAATACATATATATATCTACTTATATAAAACGTTTCTTATATATATATATATATATATATATATATATATATATAATGTATACTTGCATCATAGTTAACGATTAAACAAATTTCTAAAATTTGTAATCTGTTGTAAAAACTAAAATGTCTTGTTTCAGTTCAGGTTCAGTTAGATATGTTTTACGTACATTTAATATAGTTATCCTACTAACTATACATGATTTAAATAAATCAAGTTCTTCTACATATATCAATTAATATGTATATTATGCTTTGTGCTTTGTCTTAATTTTATATGTATATGAGTACGTGAGATTATAAATTTATATTTACGATGTCGTATTTTATCTATATATGTTTAGCATATTCAAATTAATAACTATTAAACTTAAATTAATTTTAGTTTCTCATGAGATTATTTTTAATTCCATTTTGAGTATACTCAAAATTGAATTATTTATATCTACAGATACAAAGAACTCGCAGAAGATGTGAAAATGTATATTTATTAAAGCGATGCAACTTTAAATTCAAAATTGCAATGTAACCTCTATTATAAGCAAGCAAATACTATGATATTTTGTACGCAAAATAGAGATGAAGGCGCACAACTTGTCGAAGAGTTTTCCCCGAAAATAATTTATAACAAAGTAATAGGTAACAAAGTTAAAGTCAAAAAATTGATTTCATATTTAGAAATGGTTTTTTCGATAAAAACTCTTCGAGAAATCCATCGTTTTAATGTCAAAATAAGCACACCAAATTTCAAAAAAATTGGATGGTTGTTTTTTAGAGCTATATTTGTACGAAAATTGAAAGATATGAATTGCCAGTTTCAAATCTAAAATCAACTTTGTAAATCAGCAAAATCGGTGAAAAGAGTCCAATGAATTCCTGATGCAAGTATTGAAATATAAAAAATATTTAAAAATTCAAAATTCGTAAATATATAATACTTCTCGTTATATATATATATATATATATATATATATATATATATATATATATATATATATATATATATATATATATATATATATATATATATATATATATATATATATTCTTAAATTTTAATTAAATAATTATTTGCATATTATGAATTTTTTGATAATTTTATAAACACAATCAAATATAATTCATCAAAGACTGACAATGAATTACCATGAAAACCTATAGAATTTTACCCTTAAATATCAATAAAATTCATAAGAGTACATTTTTCCTTTCAACATCGAAATAATTAATGCAAATTCCATTTGAAATATATATTTCAATCAAAAGTGATAATAGGTAATTAAACAGTAAAGAATATGTCTTCTTTATTTCAATATAAATATTTGAATGAGAAAATCAAAATAATAGAAAGTCTGCAGTGGTTTATTTTTTAATTGCACCCAAACCAAACGATGATAAATACTTCCTCGTGATGTACTAAAATAGCTACATGATCCGTACGCCTTCAACGAATGAGTTGCAATATGAGAACAATTTTTGCAACACTTTAATCAAACAACATTTTTATTACCATTTAATTAACGAAACTAATATTTTTTTTGTTGCAGTTCTCTAATAAAATTTTTCCTTAGTCAATCCAGAATAATCAATTTTAACTAATTCAAGTAGCAGATTAAAAACTACTTCATGCATCTATTTACAGAATTTCATCAAAATCGAATAAATGGCTCTCCATCGGCAATATCAATTATGGAATATAATTACTTGATCAACTAAGTTTTATTAAATTATGTATCCATAAAAAGTCTATAAAATAATGAGAAGCGGTATTTATTTAATTATAAAAATGTTTAATTTTAATGTTTAGTTAACTTTCTTCGATTGATCTTATTCTTATTCTCGTGACCTGACAAGAAAAAACTAAATGAAATTACTTTTTAATTTCTGCGCTTTAAAAACTAATGGAAGGAGTTCTGCGAATCTCATCGTTTCCAATTGCAGTTATAATAATTTATATTGGGGTAGTCTCTCAATCAGTTGAGCATGAATCTCCCTTGCGACCGTCCCAAACTCCGTATATTGTCTTAATGCCTTTTAAATATATTCCTGATATTGATGAGATATAAGACCGCCACTGGCGTCAAGAAATATTTGAAGGAAAGAAAATAAGCTGTGTTTTTTCTTTCGTATTCATTCTCTTATTGTATTTTCTTCAATAATCCTTGTTAAGGATAAATACTGCAATTATATTTTATTAAAATTACATAGGTATAAAATAGTTCAATTTTCTTTTCAATAAATAAATAACTTTTACTTTCAGTACATATTGCAATTAAATTAAATTAAAAAAAGAAGTTTCTTGCCAAATACAGATGTAAATAGATTAACTAACACAGCCATTTATTAATGGAACTGTCAACATATTAACTCGCTCCTCAAGTATACTATAGGTCCAGTTGGATCAAACAATACAACACAAAATTTCACTGAAATCAGTTGAACAATTTCCAAGAATATTGAGGTCAACATCGAGCCTCAGGATTTTTATATAAAAATATTTTTTTTTTTTAATTCGATTAAATTTAAAATTTGAAAATGCCTAATTGAAAATATTTGTTAAAGAATAAATATGTTATCTCTGTCATAAGAAAAAGCTGGTAGTTACTTTTAATACCATAAAACGTAACAGAACCTATATTACGAATATTCACCCCTTTTATTTTATCATGAAAATTTAATGATTAAAATGTTTGAAAACTGTACAAAGATTAATGGAAACCATTATATAAGGAAATCTTTTAATTTCATACAATTAATTTTCACAAACACAAACTTTTTGAAATGAAAAGAAATTTTATTATGTGTAGTATGTTGTAGAAGAATAAAATGTAATGTAATAGAATGTTGAGTTGTATAGTAATTCGAATAAAAAACATTATAGAAACAAGTTAAATGGATGTTTTTTAGAACAGATTAAGAAAATGTACTCTAAACTAAAATTGAAATGACAACGACATATTGATGTTCATATATTATATAATAATAATCACGTAATTTATAAATAATTAATTAAAATTGAATAATGTAGATTATGCTTTCCAATTTATTTCTTTTAAAATTTAAAAATTACTTACGTTATAAATAAATTTGCTGAATTTTTTTCACTTTTTATATTTCTTTAATTTGAAATGTAAAATTTCTTTTCATATATACACCTTCGCAAAACGTGTAATTATTCGTTTGTTTATAATGAACTTTATCAAAATTGGGACGAATATAAAAAGTGTGGTTGCGGGACCCCAGTCGGAAGCGAACTTCTTCACGTTAAAGACCAACGTCGATAATTTTTGAAACAAGAAAAAAATATAGTAGCATTCCAACAAAACTATAAAGTTATAGGTTATAAAAAGATCTAAAAATTTTGTATTTACACTTTTTTCATATAACCTCAATTTTTATGTGAAAAACTGAATTAACCAAGTTTTTGGTTTTTAATTTTTTTTTTCACGAAATTTGGTGAAAACTTTCCTTTTTATGTTTCAAATACATTGTTAGTTTTTTTATTTAAAATATTTATTTTTTCATCTTATTGTAAATTAATATTGAAAAAGCACCCTATTTTTAATCGAATAATTTAAAGGCTATGTAAAAAAAGCGTAAAGGTGAAAGTTGTAGATTTTTTTATTACAACTTTTTTTTTAACTTTTTTCCATAGAACTTGTAGTTTTGTTGGAAATCGAGATAAACCATGTTTTACCCTTAAAAACTTATACTTCCCGACCTCAGATCGCCCATAAATTATCCTTTCGATTTTGTTATATTCTCTTCCATTTTCAATAGATTTCATTCTTCTATAACTTTTTACCATTTTTAAATGCTTCTACCCTAGTCTATTAGATTTTCAAATCTTATTGTGATTTCATCATAGATTTCTATTGATTATAATAATATATATTTGTCACTCAAAAAAGTTCAGCCCTCTATTATACAACTCTCTCTTTCTATATATAATTTGTAGATAGTTCAAATTTATAGTAAGGGGACATTGAGTTCACACAATCTTCCAGAAACTGCAATATGTTTCACTGTTTTGATATAATAGAACCGAAAACAGAATTAATATCCAATGCAAGACAGATCTTATCTTTTGTCAGTTGAGTAACTTCAGTCTTTTAGTTTCATATATAGAAAGGATACTGTTACACCACATGAATCAGTGTTTGTTCCGGATAGCCACAGTTTGAATGAATTTATTTTCCATTCTATGGTTTTAAGAAAATATTCAAACTGTTAAAATTCGTACTGTAGTATCCATTAGTTAATCTATAAAGATCATATTTAAGTTACATAAATTTTCGAATATTCAAATGACAAATCAACGGTGAGTTTTTAACAAGTGTTTGTACTATTTGCTTAGTAAATTCAAACATTCATTTATAATAATAATAATAATATATGTATGACTAAAATATTTAAACTAGGAAACTTTTCGTCATAAGTGTGTAATATACAGTAATATCATATAGAACAAGCTCTAGCTATCTATAGCTAGCTCTGTAGAGATAGCTTTAAACTGAAGAGTTATAGAAGAGTACGATGATGATGAATTCAAGTAAGTAAGCAAGCACATGAGTATGGATGAAATGTTGAGAAGAAGTATAACAACATTTTAAAGCTAAAAGATACATATGAATCAATTTGGATTGGGTATATTTGCGTTTATAAATGTGTAAACGTCACTTAAATGGGTAAATACAAAAGTTAAATAAAGAGATATTCTACTAGTTGTCTAGTTCTAAGAGTGTTATGTATATATACATATTACATACATATGTTTAATGTGTAGGTATATATATATATACTTATAAGTAACCATTTCTATATTAGACCAGGGTCGATAATTTTGGAATAAAAAAAATTATAGTGGGATTAAGCCCTTTGGAAACGGATATATAACGAAAATGAAGATACCAATATGTTACGAGCGACCTGAGATCGGGAAGTAGAAGAGGTGAGTTATTAAGGGTTAAAAGATAATTTATCTCAATTTCCGGTAAAACTACAAGTCTTATGGAAAAAAATTAAATGGAAAAGTTATATGTAATAAAAAGATGTACAACTTTTATATTCACACTTTTTTATAACAAAGATTCTTTAATTCCATCTTTCAAAAAATCATCCATCAAAAAAATGTTCTCACGAAATTTGGTTAAAAGTTTTTATGTTCCAAATACAGTGTTATTATTATTATTTTTTTTTTTATTTAAAATATTTATTTTTTAAATTATTTTGAAAAAATATAGAAAAAGCAACCTAATTTTCAATCGAGAAAACTTTCAGATTAAGTGAAAAAAATGTAAATAAAAAAGTTGTAGATCTTTTTAATACCTACAACTTTGCCATTTATTATTTTTCCATAAGAATTTTAGTTTTGTCAAAATTCGAGATAAACCGTGTTTTACGCTTAAAAACTCACCCACGTTCCGACCTTAGATCGCCTGTAAGTTATTTTACCTTATATTCCTCACCGTTTCCAAGGGGTTTCATCCTACTATAATTTTTTTTCTTCACTTTTTACCATTTTTAAAGGGTTCTACCCTGGTCTATATAGATATATCTACAAAATATGTTTGTGGATGTTGCTGTTCTGTATCTCTATCTGTAATACAAACTATTCGACAAAATAAATAGGATGTTTCAAATAATTGTGCAATCAACAAACTAAGAATACCCTCTGGAGTTTTGATAGATCATTCAGGAATGTTTCTCGAATTAAGTTTATCATTTGTTTGATTTGACGTTATAGTACGGGTGCCAATGACGTGCGATTTTACCCGAATGGGACAAAATGATGTATACGTTTTCTGAAAACCTAAAACAATATTTTTTTCCAATTTTCACGGTTGATGAAAGAGAAAGTAAGGAGAATCGTACGTTTCAAATATATGAAAGTGAAAGTATGTAAAAACGCTTGCCAATATGTCAAATTTGTATAGAAAAAAATGATCTTAATAAAATTTGGGGTGTATACAAAAAAGAAAATATGGTTATGGACCTGTTGAATATAAATTAGTAAGACATTTTCTTCTATTCATCTATACACACAGGAAGAGCTATAATAAAATATATTCGTAGAGAAGGGCTACTTACTTGGTAGGTTCTAAACTAGTACCTTTAGTTTTTTCTAACGCAATGCTTAAGATTTATCTTAGAATATCATTATACATTGTACAAACCAATTGACTGCTGTATAAAACAAAATCAGGATTTGCAAGGATATATTTTATGTGACCGAAATTACAGTCTACTGTTGTACATTTTATGTATGGATCTAGAACCTAGGTACTTTAATATACTGATCTTTTTTTATGTTACTTTACTATGCTGATCTGAGTAGCTTTATTAAAAAATAAAACGCATAGTAGATGAGACTTTTAAAAGTAGCGACAAGAATTTCCTTATAAGATACACGGAAATTACGCGAATCAAAATATTTTTACAGCAATTATATATAATACATTATATTTTATGATCAAATATATGTAATAATAATCGATATTACAATAATTAAGTTAGCTAGTATTTGTACTGAAATTGTGATAAACTTTAAAGTTTATTTTATAAAACCTTAGAAATATCAGTTTCGCATTTCAATGCATAACATGAACATTAAATTACGGTTAAAATTGATCATTTGAGTCCCATAGATTCATGATGCAACATTTAGCACATTAGAGAAAAGTACAAAGCATTTTTTAACGAACAACTTCTGTTCGAAACACTTTTTTATATACTTTTAAAAAAGTTGGTACAAACAAACTAACGAACATACACAAATGACATTTAGGTGACCTCGAACAACGAAAATAATTTTGAATGATTCCAATAATTTTCCTCATAATAAACTTCATTCAACAGAAGTTAAAATAACGTTCACATCATTAAGAAACGGTTTTTTAAATTTCTATCTTTAAACGCATACCATATGGTATGGTATTTAGTCATCCTGTATGGATGATATAATTTAAGTGAAGTCAACACTGACTGATTGTTCTGATCTTATCTTATATGTTAAATAGTAAATCCGGATCACTTAATCTATACCTATGTACGTAGTAAAATGTATGCATAGTATTATTATTATCTATTATTTAGCATCCTTGAGAAGTTACTTTATTTATACATATATACATATATAAATAAACATTTTGGATATTTAACTTTAGTTGTGCTATTGATAATGTCTTTATTTTATGTGATTTTACAATAAATTGTTACGATTTCTAGAACTAGATTAATCTATTTTAAATTACATTTTCAAAAACGTTCCATTGTTAATTTATGATTCAATAGAAACTGTTACAGGATTAAAAATAAAGATCCTTGAAAAAATATGTGCTGTTCGAAATATTTTATCAAAACTTGTTTAGTTTCTCGTTTACGGGGTAGATTTTAGATACATTTGATGTTGTGTAATCCCTAAGTTCAATTACTATATAATCTATATAAGATAAGCCAAACGTGAAAAATTTCCAGAGGTCAATTAGAAAGGTTAAATTGTTCAAGTAACTGTTCCGTATACATTTTTTTGGTTTAAATATTATACTCAAAATCACGCAGTTCATATAAAATTTTGGAGTTCTAAAAGAAAGGAAATGTAAAATTTGTTTAAGTTATGTAGGTTTAGTTTATGGACGCTCTATAACAGGGTTTCAGCAACCTTGTTTGGCTTTGGGTAAAATCAATCAAAATGTTATAATTTTTTATTACCATGTTATCATTGGTGAAGAATAATATTTTGAAAATAATTACACTTGTATAATTTAACCACAAATTCAATATTCATGAATCAATGGGTTCTTCAATTTACTACTAAAATTTTGTCTCTGTTTATAGTTTTAACAAATGTTTTCGTTCACTAAGAATTATTTGTTTTCATAAATTTATTATTTATTATTTATTTTTAGTTAAATTAATTATTCAATTTCTTTTCTTCCTATATGCAATATGTTAAAAGCGTGGTTGTGACGTAACTGATCACAAGTTAAATGTCTTTCGTAATGTAATGATAGAAACGGTATATTAAGACTAAGACCCTTTGCAGATGGAGACCAAATACATACCCCGCCCCATCCATCATCTTGAGCTTTATGTTAGTGCTCATTTATCGAAACTAGAATCAGAAAGTAAATCCAAATTAAGCAATTAAACTTACTACTTATAAGTCTAATTTGTTTTGATTATAAGTTGGCAGATCATCACCATTGCTAATTTTGAAATAATGAATACTTATTTACTATTTCTTTAGACAATTTATATGCAAAAATTTTCATTAAACATTATCTATATCAATAAATATAAACACATAAAATGCATAATAAAACAACAATAGTTTGCCATTAAAATAATTGCTCAATGAAAATTTATTTAAAAACGAAATAATAGCAAAAAAAGAAAAAGGAAAATCTATTTACAAATGAAATAAATGTGCATAAAATACGTATTAATAGCAGATAAGGAGAATCTATGTTGATTGCACAGACCAGTTTTCCGAACATTATGTGCTTTTCACACCCAATAATCAATTCATATCAAACACACACACACACATATATATATATATATATATATATATATATATATATATATATATATATATATATATATATATATATATATATATATATATATGTATATATATATATATGTATATATATGTCGCTTTGCATTAATCGTACATAATAGTTCCCGAAATAAAATTGTTTATAAAAGCAACGACCCTTTTTACTAGTAACTCTGTGGGCTACATACCACACTAGAAAATAAACCAAAAACCGCCTCTTTCTAGATTTCACAAAAGACCGGTATATCGGAGGTTATAAGAAAGATAAATTTTTCCAATTTAATCTGCTCTTTTCATTTGACTTTTCATTTTACTCCCATAGCTTGCATTAAAAAAAGATGAGGCATTTTTAACGATTTTGATAAAAAGAAGGGTTCAAAAAACTTACAGTTTTTTTTATGTTTCCACATCAATTATGTTATGATATTTCATGGCACATCAACTTCGGTTATTTAATTCAACATTATAATATAGAAACCCATGTTTGTAGTATCGAAAAAAGTAGTTATTTTTGGAGATTCGCTATTGTAAAATGACACTTGATGATTTTAGATTCGATACAAAAAAAACACATTTTCTCCTAACTTGCTTAGGACAAAAGTTTATATTTTTGGAGATTGCCACTTACAAGGCAGAGGATGCAATAGATATGATATAAAACTTGATGACAATCATAAGTATTTATGTTATTTTGGAAATTGAAAGTTTTTGTTTTTTTTGTTTTTGCCACAAATATTGGGAATTAAAAATAGTTATTTCATTCATATTCCAAATTTGGATTCGTATACATTAAGTAGAGTTAAACAAAGAGATTATACGTACCCTGTCCATAGCAAAAACAGATGGTAAATGAAAAAAAAAAACAATGTAACAAATTATTTCTTGATACCAATTTTATTCATATGTGAAATATTGATTGTGATTCGTGTTAGTGATGACAAGATATAATATGTCTTCTCTTAGCTCAGATATGATATATTTTTATATATATATATTTTTTTTTTTATGAAATCAAGATAAATACGTTATTGTTTTGATCGATAGATAGTAATATTTATCCTGACAGAAAAAGCTTTTACGATGATTCGCTTCCTGTATTTTACAAATAACTTAATAATGATTATATTTATGGGAACATAGAAATTTTTTTTTTTGCCAATGGTACAGAATGATTTTAAGTTATTTATTAATGGAGTTACTGGAACTTGAATTGAATAAATAAAAATTTAATGAAAATATTTTGTGGAAAATTCAAAACAAATAATAATACAATAGCAGTCAATAATTTAGACTTGTTCCCGTTCTGCTAAGTTATTATCACGTTAAAAACAATATGTGTTCATAGTATCCATAACAATCCGCAGATTAAAATAACAAACATGGTTCGAGTCAACATAGTTCGTCTCTATCGCGTCAGATTAATTTTGTATGAAGGTGACTACAAAAATCAAAGCCAAATTCGCAGACTCGTGTTAACCCAATGGAGTGTATTATTTATATATTGAATATAAAGACCAAAAATCTCAACGAACTCAATTTCCCGTTGGCTTAATTCCACTATTTTAACTGAACTTCAAATCTAAACACATATGCTAGATCAACTCTTAATACCAGTGAAGTAGTTATTGAAGTAGTAATTTAACAATAAAAAAACTCGCACTCGTATACTAGCTATATACAAAAACCTTCTCCCATCTGGACCCCAAATAACGCCTTCTTTCAATATATTCACAAAGATAATGTAAAGTCCATATTACAGTAAATATGAAACAGAAAATTTTGGAGAAGCATTTATCATTTTGAAATAATTTGATAAATAGTTTCAAAAATAATATAGAACTCTTCAATAGATATGTCTAATTGTTCTATTGAGAAAGGAGATTCATTTTCAAGTTTTTTTACATAGCTTGTGTCAATTTAAAAAAGAAATGTATTACTTATAGATGACGCCATAGTGCAAGAGTTAAATCGAAATAAAAAAACTTTCTTTTTTCTCAATCATATAAATCATTGGTATCGAAACTTAGCATAGAAATAAAATTATAACGCAAGGCCTCTTTAATTTTCTTACTACAATATTAAGATTTAACATCAAATTTTCCTAATCTCCTAATCTGAAAATTAAAGCAACATTCAAATAAATTTCTTCTTGTATAAAGACTATCTATAGCAACAACAATATATTTTATCCACAGTCATTCATAAATTTTACTTTGTTTTTTTTTTCACAAAATAAATTTTAATTAATTTTACAAAATATTTTATTCACCGGATTTTTCAATTTTTCAGTATTTCAAAAAATTGTAAACAAGTGTCAAAAATAAGAAGATTACTCACATTTTAAGTATTTAACATACATAGGTTAATTTTCTAATTTTATGGCACATACATGTTACGCAAAAGTAAATTTATCTGTAGTTTTTTTTATTTTTTACAAAATAGAAGTATTACAACATAGATTTTGTTTATCACTTGCAGATAATTCTATAATATTTATAAAAAAAATATAAAATAAAATACACACATTTTAATATAGAAATGTTTGCATTCCATGTGTGGAATATAAATTATTTTGGTAACAAGTGGTAAAATAGACCATATTCAATATGTAACCATGGCAACCCAAGGAGAGAGAGATATTATTTTCTTCTGTGTTAATAATAATATACAGAATGGACGGGCAACAAGTATAAAATATCAAATAGTCCTATGGTAAAACGTTGTTCGTTCTATTCTGATATCTGATAAGATAGTAAGTATACCAGAAGCATATAAAAACACAAATTTACTGAACATGTACACTTTGATGCGAAAAACATTTAACTCATCATTAAGAATATGTATATAACAAAAATTAAGTAATATACTATTTTCAATAATCCTGCTGCTGTTTTCAAACCATTTTCAAGCTTTAAAGTAAAATTTTCATTATCCATTTTGAAATGAAGTAACACTAAATGTTGAAAATTTAAAATATTGTTTGATGTCTTGAAAAAAAGTTTAACGTTTCTAAATGACTTTTCTAATATATTCTGTCAGAAATACACTATTTGTCATTTTAGAAAAAATCATTGAAAGCGACACATAAAACAAATTTCACTTTAAAAACCTAGATAAATCACAATCTTATGGCTTCTTATGGCTTTTATTTAATTTTATATTCAAGTTCACTCAAATATTAAATAACTTCGCAATTTTATTTTTAAAATTCTATGTCACTTGTAGATAAAGTTATGAAGTTATAACTTAAAATATTCTCGTATTGGGGATCCCACAAATATCTGCCTCTTATGTATAAAATATTTGAAAATAAATTTAAAATATTTGAAAGTTCAGTGATTCAAGATTTTTGTCTGATGTATGATCAGATTTTCCTATAAGAATTTCATATAGGACTGTCCAATGGTCCACGTTGACCATCAGACTCTTACAGTGTGCGCATGATGCAAGTGTGCGCATTGATGCAAAACATTTTTGTACATTTATAAAAATAAATATTAATAATATAACCTTAAAATCCCAAAATTCTAAAAATCTGTTTTTGGTGATAACCTTTGTACCTCACAACGAAGAAAAGTTTTTCTAAATAATTTAAGGGATTTAATGCACATTTAATATCATAATTATTTTTTTTTCAAGTTTCTCACCCTTGTTTCTTTGAGTTATTGCAACAACAAAAAAGTTGTATATACTGTTTTCGAATTATATTAATTGGTTCAGTTTATTTTACATTTATTTTACCCACATATTAATAAAACACCATAATATAATAATATGCATTTGTGTTATGGATGTACAAGTAAATATATGTACATTTACTATCACCATCTTTTTACTGTATATTTTCCTCTTTGAATTGCAACTGATAGTATAGAGTTGAATATACTAAGGAGTGAGTAGGTGTTACCAAATTGACGCTTCAGTTATATACACACATAAGTCTGTTGTATATATAAACACAACAGACATTGTAGAGGTGAATATCATCATTTGAGATGAAGAACATATACATTTGATGGGGTTCAACGCGCAAAATTGTAATGGACTGTATGATACGTTTCTACAGAATGATAATTGAATAAGTAATATAATTTTATTGAGAATATATGGTATAGAAAACTATATAAATTTTGTATAGATCATTCGTTCAAATGATTCTCCAAGCACAGAGGATCATACAAAAATATTTGTTTACAATGGATTGTTTGAATTTTTAAATCAATTGAAAGATGTTGCAACTTAATGTTAATGACAGTTAATATTCTTATATAATTTGAATACACTGTTTATATTTACACAAATTTGTGGTATCGTCATTGAAATACTATGAAATTGTCTTTGAATTATATAAAGAAATTAAAAAAAATTGATATTAAAAACATTAAAAAATTAATAGTTTTTGTTTTATTTATATATAAAAGTTATGTGTTTGTTCTAAACTCCTAAACTACAGAATTGATTTTAATAAAATTTTTTCAAAATAAAGGATTTGTTTCAGCTGATTTTGAAATAAAAATTTTACTAACGGGGTTAAGAACGAGGTCAATTTATTTCTTATAAGTTCTCACATGAAGTATGTTACAAATCGTTTTAACGTCATTTCCATCGAAACAAAAATCTAAAAAAGAAATTGAAAATAAAATTTATTAATCTGTTCTCACTAGTAGTATGTCGAGCTGTCAACTATATATAGTACGCATATCGCATCGTTCAAGTGTATGACTACCATAGCTCAAAGTATCGGGTGTCACCAGATATTGGATGCATATAGCTGACACCAATAAAAATGTATTTTCCGAAATTCTAACCCTAAAAGGGTGAAAAATGGAGTCAATATCTACTTTTAATTTTGAATACAATCGATTAATACCGTTTGATAAATTGAGAAAATGGTTTTTTCAAAATTCTTTTCTCAAAATTGCCCGGGTCTGCTACTTTATGTATTAATTTTTATATATTTAGTACTCACTTTTGTACTTCACAGTAAGGATACAGTTAAACGATTAAATTTACAATTTAAAAAAATATAATTCAATCAAGTACACGCTAAATAATCAAGATATGGACATTCAAAATTTATAAAGAAAACCTTTAATACCTTTTAAAAATTAACGATAAAATAACCCATACTCTTGAGAACTGGAAACTTTTTAGTACAAATTTGCTCTTTTGTAATGTTTTGGTTTTATCAATATTTAAAATACTTGATAATGATGAAATGACGTGTATAACAATTTATTTTCAATCAATAATGATGGGTACAGCCGATAGATAAAATAATATTCTTTAATATAATATGACATGCGGTTGTTTGGCATGGATAATGATATTTATGATGGTGTAAATTTTCCCAGAGAATTATTATTATTATTATTATTATAACACTTTCCATCTTATATCAATATAATATATAAAATTCTCGTGTCACGATCTGGTCACGATAGACTCCTATAGTAACGTTAATTTATTTAAATGCAAACAACTTAAGAATACGATGAGTTATCCCCACTATTTCGATCTATCAAATAATAATTTTGTGAATTTATTGTTCAATTTTAATAGTATTTAAACATCCGTTTTAATTACTCATAATACCAAATTTATGAAAATTTTTTAACATTGCAATAAATTCATATAATGTTTATTTAACAATCGAACCGAAATCCTATTATAAATAATTTATCTTGGATCCAAACCCTTATTATCTTAAACTTTGTAAGGTTGATAATAATTATTAAAAATGACATATAATTTACTGGTTGAAAAGTTATCGAAAAAGTAGTAAATTGTCTTCTCTTTTAAAAATATTAGAACTGTTCATATTCTGGTCATCAATATAGAATTACGAAGGTATACAAGTTAATTGGAAGTAAAAATTCAATAAAATTCACCGAGAACTAATCATAAAAAGATATTACATTAACTAAAGGTCATCATTGAGAAATGGAGAAAAATGTAACACGCGTACTTTGTAGGGAGAAACGGGAAAAAATCTCTCTCATGCGAATATAAATCTTTTCATGATAGAGAGGAACTTTGTTTTGCATTCTATATGGAATAGTAAGGTAAAATGATATATTTGCCTGTTTTTCCCATCCATTTTTCTTATAGGACAAAGCGACAAAAGTTCCAACTATGTTCGATGTAAACTTGAATGGCGTAATTCTTTGCAATCGATGCTCAAATGGTTTGAATCCTTGGAAAAATTGTGTATTTTTATACAACACTTTCTGTCCGGGGGAAAAGTAATCTATGCAAGATAGAAATATACGATTATAATCAATGCAAGACGTAACCGGGTCTGATAGTACAATGTATGTGTAAGAAGAAAAGTAAAGCATTAAATATATTTTATTTATGGTATTCATTTCATGGTGATATACTTTACTTATATTATATGTGTCCTGTTGATAAGTACGTTGTGGAGAAGAGGTATCTTCAAAAAAAAAAAAAGTGAGATAGATATAATATTATATTAATAATGAATAGTATTCAATTTAGATAGATGATGGACATGCTTAAAATGAGATAGATTATCCTGTCTTTTCTAAAGATGTATAACAACACGAATGAACGACATATCATCATCATCAGCATCACCATCGCGTTACTTGTAGTGAATGAATTCTGCTGAGGCTGCTGTTGCTTGTTGCGAGGATAATGACTACAATATACACACAACATTCAACAAGGTCTTTTTCTATACAAAATGTAGTAGGTGTGTATTGTGTAGAATTTCCATAGGGTTGTCCAATATTTATATCTTTATAAACTTCGCCAAAAGCATATCCAAACATTTATCTGTACTCCACTGATACCACTGAGCCTCTCATGTAATAACTACTATCATAGTTAGCAAACAATCTCAGTCACATACTAAGAAAAGCGAAATATTTAAACATTAAAAATTGGTATTATAGTAGATACTCGGCAAATAACGGTCAAGAGAATCTCATGAATTTTCGAAGATAACGTTTCAAAATTTTCTTCTACACAAATCGAATTATTTAGTTTTGTGTGTGTACATATCTCTCTCAATTAAATGATTGCGTATTCTCTTAAATATTCTAAAAGACTTCTTTGACCCTATCAAGTCATTATTTTCAGAAACCAGATATTGGTGTACAAAGTTGTAGCCTTTTACTACGCACGTCACTCAAAGTTAATTGTTGCGATAAGTTTCTTTAAAATTGGGTCTGTAAATAAGGGGAATCCATTCCAGTAATAAAACTATCATCCTCAATAACAACAACAATAACCGGACCGTTCGCCAGCGCGTATGGAAGAGTATATTAATAGGTGAACTGCAAACGCGCGTTTCTTGCACTTTTTGATCCTCTGTGCCTTCTTTGAGGTAACAGTTATATTATGATTATATTGTAGGGGAGCCGAATATATCGGTCTTATTCAAGTCACAACAGTGTGATCAACCAACAGCCTCTTATTTTTATTATTATAATTGATCAAACTGCCACTGCCGGAATTCGAACCCGCAACATCCCACCTAAGAAGTCAAATGGGTGAAGGTATTAGTGGCTTATCTAATATATGCAAGCAAAATAACATTAACTTAATTAAATACTATTGTAGGACAAGGTAGGCCTATCAAATTTAGTAAAACTTTTTCATACTGGCTTAAAACCTAAAAAGTATGTAATGTTTTGTCTATACAATATTAAGGGAAATGTAAATTTAAAAAAAAAAATAAATAATTGAAACCCCTCAAGCGAAAATATAATAAATAATACAAAGATAAACATGTACATTGAATTTTCTTATTTCTCATTGAACATGACTCAACATATGAATGAAAATTGTGTTCTATTAAATATCGTATCCATAATATTCCATCTATTTACAACTTAATTCATACGATACATAAGTTTTGAAAAATTTAGTATTTATTGTTGTTGTCATGTAATAAATGTAAGTATTAAAAAAATCATATATCAATATTTTCTTTACTCTCTCTTCTAGATTTTAAAATCATTCTTTTTTTTTAAGTTCACCAATGATTGATATACTTCTAAAATTTGTGTATGCATTAGTTATAATGAGGGTCTTTGATCAATTGTGTCCTATGGCTCTCTGGGTATCGTCGTTTGTTAATTTTATCTGCATCAAAGACCACATTTTCCTATAATAAATAATATTTCTTAGGTAAAATTTATGAAGTGAATTGATGTCATTTAAAAAATTAAAAATAAAATCGCGTAAATCTATCTTATTTTATTTTTTATTAAATTAATAATAATTTTTGATGTAAGCTTTCATTATCACTGCTAATTTAATATGAAATAAGTGTCATTTATGACAATCACATGTGAACATTATCCTAGAAATATATATTCCACTGAATTGTATAAGATGTAAGTTGAGGAAAACAAGTGGTAAGTTACATTATAGTAGCGTTATTATAAACGATATAAGAACGGTGTTAATAAAAATGGTTGACTCTAATGTAAGCCATACTTTATCAAACAAAATCGGTGATAACGAAAATGTTGGTGAAACAAAAAATATTTTCTTGTTGAAAATTTCCAGGCAAGCAATAAAATATGATCCCTGAAAATTTTTACTTTTCTAAAAGTTTGTTTTTGTGACAAAAGCTTTGACAACGATATTGTTACGTAATGTAGATACAAATTTTCTGGCAACAAAATTAATGAAATGTTGGAAACGTATAGAAGCCGTAATATGATGTATTGAAGCAAATTTTCACCATTTTTGAAATGTGGATACCAATTGAATATGCATTTTTGAAAGGGCACATCCTATTAATATTATAAACGCGAATGTATTTTTACGCTAAAACTACTGAACGGATTTTAATGAAATTTTAGCTTATACATCAGAGTAAAGATTGTATCGATTCCATTTTCTATCCTTAAGGGGCTGTGATTCAGGGGAAATCAAGTTCTCAATTTAAATATGTTACAAATCCTATTAGCATCACATGCATCTAGACCAAGATCCTAATCTGAAATTCAAAATGAAATTCATTTATCTCTTCTCACTATTCAAGTATCCTTTTTATCCAGTTTATGAGTTACACAGCACGAATTACCGAGTGTCACAACCAAGTGTGATATATGTACATTTCTGTGACGGGAAGCCAATGCCGAAGACCGCCCCTTGGGTCTAGTTATCCTATGTACCGAGCGATCTAAATATATCGGGTGCTCACATCAAATACAGAGTGCATTTCTAAAAACAATGGCTAAACAAGCCGAAACGATCCTTAACAACTTTTTATAAATTTTAATAAACAATTAAAAAAAAATTATTAGTGCTTTTATAAAATAAAAAGTAAATATCAATTTAGTATCTTTTCAGATCAATGAAAGCGAAATGAAATTGGTTTATGCAAACATTAATTTCTTTTTAAAGGGCAAGGTACCTCCTTCTTCTTTTTCCAAACAAATCAAGCTTACTTACTAAATCTACTCTTTCTGAACTGCACTCTTCTTGGAAGAACATTGAGCAGATGTCTTAAAAATGTTCTCTAAATTATACGATTAAATGTATGAAAATTAAATGATATTTGGTTAGTCAAATTTATATTGTAATATTCATCATTTGTTACTATTAATCTGATATACATGATGACAAACAAATCGATATTCTATATAAAAATTAAACATTTTGATATACTCTGTAAAATTTGATGGTAGTTTAACTGAAGTAAAAGATGATAAAATGTATGTATGTGCACATAGTTAGTTGTTAGTTTTTAGAACTGGTAAAGATGTTTTTATTTGAGATTTTCATACTTAAAGATAGGTAGGTAGGTAGGAAGAATATTATATATTATAAAATATACGAAGAAAAGATGGTAAAATCTCTGCTACCCGTTTGTGTTGTTCGTTCAAGTACTTATATTGCCGTCGATGTGTCGTGTCGTCATTCTACTATGTTGACGATTATTATGTTTTTGCTATTCTAGTAAAACTACTTTAAAGTAACTTACTAATTCATAATAAGATGTACCCTTTAAAATATTTATAAACAAACTAAAATAAAAGGATAATAAAGTGTTCACGTAAAAGTTAATGTTAGACTAACCCTGTTGGAATTATTTTCAAGATATGCAGGTTGGAAAAGTAATAAATAGGTTAATATAGAAGGTGAAGTTAAACAATTTTTTATGTTTGTGTAAACGTATGTATTTTCAGTCATATGTGTTAAATTTTTATGATTTATCAATCTGAAGTTTCATCACAGTTAGAAGTCAATGCAGAATCGCAGCATTTTAGTCAAAATCAGTCAATTTGAATCCAAATAATTCATAAGCCAACTCTCAAACCGGTAGAGATAAATGGAAAGATCAATTTAAAATAATGTTTGGATTTTTAAAAATAATCAACTTTTAAACAATTCTTTTAAGGGAGCAAAATATATATAAGTCCAAAACTCCCATTTTTTTATTTAAATATTCCTCAAAGTTTGAGGAAGGTGTTTATAAAGCGAAAAATTGTAAGAATTGCCTAGATGTACTTTTAAACCTCAGAAACCTCACGTGTAAATATTTACATTTTCTCATTTGTTTGTTACAAATCCGGTTATATAAAGCCAAGTAACTAAACATTAAATGAATTAAATATTATGAAATAAAGAGATTTGTATTCGTACCTTGTCGCACCTTGATCACTTGTTAAATAATGTATTCAATTAAACATTGAAATTTTCGTACTTATTCTTAATATTATAAAAATGTTTAGTTTTATTTTCTTACAATTAAGCGTAAAATAAATAGGGGCATGCATGAGCGTTTACGATTGAACGTTGGAGCTTCGTAGTAGATGGTTGCGATATAACTTTTTCTTGTTTTATAGCGGGACAATACTGGTTTCATGAAATTTAAGGATAACGACAATGACATACATGTATAGAAATAAACATTTGTCAAGAAAAGGTCCAGCGATGAAACTGTAACTATTTTTATTGGTTGATGATCTGTATGAAAGTAATTTGAAAAATCAACATACTTTATGAGGCTAGGAAAATATGTCACCACCACTGATATTAAACGCGTTTTCGAACTGAATATTAAACGACATTCTACATTCCAGTCAATATATGTAGAATTAAACACGTTAACGTTTTTCTCTTCAAACTTTTTAACAGATATGCCGAAACCCCGACTGGCTTTGTTGATCGATTAAATAAACTTAAATGATATACAAAAAAAAAAAAATTAATGTATTAATGTGATGAGAATAATAAATTGAAAATTATTCTTTCACTGCTGTTTTTTTAAATGAAATAAAGTAATAATGGTTTTAAAGTTTTACTGTAATCAAATATTATAAAGAAACAACTAAGTCAATTTAACATAGGTAAGTATAATATATAAATATATAGTACGAAAAATACTAAAACGGATTTGATGGTGCATATGTTTACCTAGCAAGCAAGCAAGTGAGTGAAAGCATAGCGCAGGAAGAAACTAACACGAATGACAAGCAAGTAAACGAAACAAGACACGTTAAGGTGGATTTAAGACGTTATGTTAATCTCTACAAGTGTTACTACTACTTTCCATCCACGCTTTATGACATAGTCACTTATCATTTGCATCAAACATTGTTATATACACCATTAAAATTATATAACTATATTGTCGTAGTAGCTTTAAGGCTCATAAAAAGTATATAGGTACATGGTAAAAATATACATACAACGTATTACATTTATTTTATGTACACGGGGAATGCTTTTTTTTTTTTGTTCTGAAATTTATTTTGTGTATTAATCATTAAGCAGTCAACTATTTTTATACAAAACGTGAATAGATAATTTATTTAACTTGACTCATAATACTGTAGTACACTAAAACATTTGATGATATCCTATGATATGCGATTGCTTAACAGTTGTGTGTGATGTCTTCGATGGTGTGGACTATTCGAACGGAGTGCGCTGGCCTTTAGATAGATGAATTTCTTAGAATTTCTTAGTTATATAAAGAACATCTCAGCAGAACATTTAACTTATATAAAGAACATCTCAGCAAAAATTGAAGCTTCTAGACAAACAGGTGTCGGATTCGAATTATTCATTTAAAAATCTTGTTACCGTGTTCCAAACTTACTTGTGTCAAATTACTTACTACTTAATAAAAATGAGATTATGTCAAATGTTATACGTGTGTGGGGTTTTAAGTGTTTCTCTTCATAAGAACCTTTCTAGAACCACAAGTATTATTAACAATTAACCAAATCGGCTCAACCGTTTGCAATAACACATTTAGAGTTACATTTTTATTTATTTAGATTTTTCGTAAAATCCGTTCTTAATTAGAATCTAAATGGCAAAATGAGTAACTATGGTAAATTTCAAGTCAATCGGGTGTATAGTTTTCAAAATCTCGCGATAACTGGTAATTTCACTCAAGATGCTAGTGCTAGTAAGTGAGAAATCGCAAGAACAAAAATTTTTGGGGGGAGGCCACTCTTACCACTTTGATATATAATAAATTTGGTTTACGGTCTATTCTCAGACCGAAAATACATAAAAATTTCATAAAAATCGGTCCAGCCGGCAGATGTAAGCCGTCAGATTATAAAAGACACCAAACTTTTTGTTACGGCAAATTGGTAATTGGTTAGTACTAAAACGCGTTTCATTTTTTATACAGTTTTCAGTACTCGTCAAATTTAACACTAGGTTTTGAAAATACCAAATTACGCCCTATCTACATCTACACAATATTTATATTATGTATGTTCAGTTGATTTTTATGAATAGCTTTATTGAACTTTTTTCTTTTTGAAATCACAAGAATGGAAAAATGAAAAATAACAAGTTAAAAGTATTAAACAAACTATCAATTTATTTTATTAATAAAATTCATAATTTAAACAATAAGAGAATGAGAAAGATATTCGTTATAATACAAACTAAACAAGTACTGTTATTATCACTGTAGCGATATATGTGTGATTTGTCACTAGTTGTTTTATACAATTATTTGAGTATAAAACCTAACAAATACTTACAATATACAAGTTTTCTACTATCAAACTCTTAACTTAAGTCACCTTATTCATATGAACACCCACTCACCCACCCAACAAAATAAAATAGAACATTACATATAAGAAGCTCAACCAACATTCATTCAACTAGAGTGACGTATAGGCCCATTTGCTTGAGATGGCAGCAATTGGTTAAGGTACTTATTTCACCACCCTGATACTCACATCAACAAACTTTCATTATTTATACACTCTGTTTGTGACTTTATGTAGTTTTGTATATAAATATATCTATTATATAGAGTGTTTGTCGTAAAAGTCTTTTATCAAATAGTACACCAGAAATTCGATGAAATTTGTTAGGCGCGCTTAACGCATACAAAAAATTTTCAATATAGAATAATTTGGTAGATTTTCATCCTTCTTTTGGAGAAAGTCTCTAAAAATACCATCTTGTTTTCTATACATACTATATAAATGCGGCCCTTCGTAATTAGTGTGAAAAAATCATGAAAGATTTGAAAACTAAAAATTTAAAATTTTTATTGTTGACTTTTGATTCCTCTTCTAAGGCAGATATGGTTTTTGTTTACTTCTGGATGAAGTCTAAAATTCAAGAAGCTACTAATTATTAAATCAAATTCCTCACTAAATTAGAGTATTTATTGGAAAGTATATAGGACATCAAACCATATTTTCATTCAGACTAAACATTGAAGGAAAAGTAAATATTTATCAGTCTATAAACACTAACTTCAACAAATAAAAGAAATCCCTGACAGGATTCCCTAAATTCTAATTCATCAGAGAATTTATTCCAATATTTAAGCACAAATACGTTCATGATTGTATCTTAAAATATAATTATAACATTTTTAAACCGAAAAAAAAATCATTCTCAAGAAAAATGCAAAAATATTTATGCCTAATTGAACTTTAAGTTATAAAATAGTTTAGTTAGCGAATTCTTCCCCTTTATATGGGAATATCCCACTGAAATAGGTGGAAATTTCACTCTGAAAGGAACATTTTATAATTAGAGTTCATGGCAGGTTTTTTCCTCAATCAATGACCAGGTAAATTGCCAATATCTTTAATATGGTAGATAATATTCGATATAAAATTCTCTTGATATGTTAAATATTTTATTATTAATGTTTTATAAAGAGTTTTTTGATTTTTGAATTTTATATTTTACTGGTAATATTCGCAAGCCATTTGAAAGTTTTGCTATTTAAAAAATTGTTTTTTCCTTTTATACAATTTAATGTAATGAAATGTAATGTAATGACATTAATGTAATTTACATTAATGTTTAATATAAACAAATTTCGGAAATACCGATACATAAACAGTCGGTATGAATGAGCAGTCAGTCTAAAGCGAATAACAACTATTCATCCATTCATTCCACATATCCAGCTCTACAAGTTCCATTACATTATAACTCATTCCATACAATAATTTATATTCGTCTTTCTTGTACATACACATGCAAGTAAAATACTATCCGCACAATATATATATATACATACATTGTGTATGTACATCATCGTACAGTTTAATCAGGCAGGATTACCCTGTCAACTTTACAGATTACATCAAGTATTTTTCATTTATTTCATCCTGAAAAATTTCTGTTTACATTTTATGGCTTGTTTTTGTTTATATAAGTTTTCTCTTGTGTTTTAGTGATGTAATTTTTGTTCTACTTTACCGATACGATACTGTTGTGTACTGTGTTATAATGTCGACGCCACATTTTCTCTTTTCGATCTCTTTACATCACTGTATATTTTTTTCCTCGTTTTTTTTATTTGACGATAAATTATTATATTAAGATAAATCCACTTTTTTTCTTTAAAAAAAGAAAAACTTTATTTTTTCTATGTGTGTGTACATTTTATTTACAAACAAAACGTATATACATTTTTCTTCTTAAGTGTGTCTCTTTATAATAAAAACGTTATAAATACAAAATCTTTTTAATCTCTTAATTCATTAGGATTTTATTTTCTGTGATTGTTCATTAATGGCTGCGGTCGTTTAATGGTTTTATTCTGGTAATGACAAGAACTAGCATTTCTTTCGCATAAATTATCGTCACATTCAATTGATAAAGCGTCTTGAAAGTTAAGGATGGTAGTAAAACATTGAATTCTGGATTTCTTTTCTATAAGTATTTAATGCTAGTTAACGTTTCTATACTATCGTCTTGCTCACTTTAGTTTATATTTTTCTAAAACAAATTTTACTTTCAAGTGATAACAAACGAATTTTGAAATACCCTTACGCTTCCAAGTCACTAATATTTATGCAAGTGCGTACGATTTTTTCCCAATCGATTATCTCTTGAATGAACAAATAATATTATAGGCGGGGAATACTTTCATTCGATGCGTATTTAGGTAAATTAAAATGAAATGATTTCAGTAAAATCTTTCGATCTTGTTGAAGATAAAATGAATAAAAAAATTCATATAATCCTGGTTATTTAACGCAGATTGAAGTACCATGGAGTTTTGATGTAAATCTCTACAGATTTATGATTATAAAAGTCATTAATAATTCAATCGAAAAGATCTTCCTAAATCTCAAAAGATCCATCAACATTTAAAGAGATAATATAAATATGTTCTCTTAAACAGCTCTTGAATTTGCATACATGGTAATGGATGTAGAACACTTACAGAAGGATGGATGCATTTTTCAAGGTGTAAGAGTACATAGAATCATGTATGTACATATCATCAGCATTTAAAGAAAACTATTTAACAAAGTTTGATTACCATTTTAAATTTGTATTCGTTCTTTTATTTTTGCATACAACAACACAATCTTCTTTACTTCTTCATATTCGTTTTTATACATAGATGGGTAGATAGATAGATAGATATATAACAACACTTCAATGCTTCTTCGTTTGTTTGTTTTCGCAGCATACAAACTCCTTTTCTTCTCAATATTAGTGTAGAGTTGAGTCGGTCTAATCTTCCAACTTCATTAAAATGTATGCATTCGGTAAAGTTATTTGTTGAACTTGTTGGAAATTGAAATGATGACAATGTTGCTGATAATATCTATTGTATAATATTTACGACAACGTATAAATTATGTAAGCATTGTGTATAATTTTTAATTATTAATAGACATGAATGATTTGTTTCGTGGTTATCTGGTGAGCTGACTGTAAGGTCGAATGGCCGAATAACAAGACGCTGTAATTTATATAAGTCATGTTATAATGCACCACATAGACACAATGTATGCAATCGGAAAAATTTCGATGTGCACGTGAATTATGGATTACAACAACATTTGATTTTTTTTTTTCGAGTGTCAGGCGAAAATATCAATCAATGCCGTTATTTAGAGAAATTTCTATTTGCTAGTAAGCTGGATTACCATTTATTATTAAAACCAATACTTTAGTATAATTTTTGAGGCTTTGCGGCAGTGTATATAGTAAAAGAGATATAGTAAAAGAGTTACAAATACCGAAAATGTAGTCTTTATCCACAAACCTGATGTTAATTGTGTTATTGGATATTAATTTATAATGAAAACTTATAACTGACTAATTAGAATCTTTGCAAGTCTTCTTACAATGTTAAGAGTCAATAGCCCAAATACCGTAGAGCTACCGGATATTCAACACATTCTTCAGTTTGAGTTAGTTTCGTTGTGTGTCGCCAATCTCTTCCAGAAATCAAATTCAAAATGTTTGTAATTTTTCTATATCTATTTGAACAAAATGTTTATTACACAAGAAATATAAGAAATCAAAAAAAAAACTTTTGAAAGAAATTTGTAGACTAAATGTAATATACCCTCATATAATTTATGATCGTACATGTAAAGTAAGACTTGTAACATTAAAACTTTGGAATAAGCGGAGGAAAATCAGGAAAAATAATAAGTCTTGTATTGCAAATTTTCTTATTATACCGGCAAAAGTTGTTTTCAATTTTAATCTCATCTTTATAGGTATATTCCAATTATCGATCCTCTCACTTTCAGTCCACTTTTTATAAGGTTGATTTGTCTTTGCTCTTATTTTCGTTAATTCATATTTGAGATACATTTCATTCTCTAATCATTTTTTGAAGCCTGCAAAAAAGCCATAGCCAGTGAGGTTAGATCTCGATAGTACAATGGATGGACAAGCAGTTGTTAGAATAATTCATTTTAGAGCAGAAGGAATCGGCGCACGAGTACCAAAAACTATTCCACCTCAATTTTTTTATGCGATCCTCTTCAAATTGCCCTCCTAATGATATAAATGCATGTTGCCAGGGCGCAACCCGGTGCCATATTGTTTAAACCGAAATTGTTTAAACAATTTCAAGGCATTGTGATTTTTCAACCGGACAAATTTTTTTTATATTCTTTATTGAAATACCAATAAAAAAGGTCCTATGACTTTTAACGATAAAGTTAATATTTTTAAAAATATGAATTTTTAAAGGTTCGAAAAATCTCAAATTTGGGTACTTTCAACCCATGAAAAATATATTAAAAAAAAACTATTTATAGAAATATTTCTATAGGACTAAAAAGTGGTCTCTAATAAATGATTTGTTAAATATTAATAAATATTTTTAACTATAAACCAATGAGTCAGAGCGAGACAGCGATACTTAAAAAACCATGAGTCAGAGAGAGACTTAAAGGTAAGCAACGCATACTTATTAACAATTAAAAAAAGGTATAAACAATGAAATTTTTCAAAATCTCTTTTTACAATATTATTAACAATTGTATAGAGAATTTAAAAAAAAATATTACTTAGACATTATGTTTTTTTTTAATATATTTTTCATGGGTTGAAAGTACCCAAATTTGAGATTTTTCGAACCTTTAAAAATTCATATCTTTACAAATATTAACTTTATCGTTAAAAGTCATAGGACCTTTTTTATTGGTATTTCAATAAAGAATATAAAAAAAATTTGTCCGGTTGAAAAATAACAATGCCTTGCAATTGTTTAAACAATTTCGGTTTAAACAATATGGCACCGGGTTGCGCCCTGGCAACATGCATTTATATCATTAGGAGGGCAATTTGAAGAGGATCGCATAAAAAAATTGAGGTGGAATAGTTTTTGGTACTCGTGCCACGATTCCTTCTGCTCTATTTATGTAATTTTATAATATATTATAATATATTAAACTGTATTCAGTCCCCTCGAATTTAGGTCAAATTAGGCTAATAAACACGTACATAATTATACTCATAATAATTTTTATTATAATATGTATTTACTATACAGACTGCATATTTATGAATGCTTACTATTGAAAATAGTTCAAATATTAATACTAAGCCATATGTAGAGTATCTAAGCAATTAACACTACTAGTTGTTCATATTCACTTGATGATTTGATTATAAATTTTTAATAAAATACATTACTAAACTATATTCAACAAATAACATATTAATAACCATAATTATTCCCGCACATGAATGAATGCCCATTCATTTACAACAACGTACAGAAGAAGAAAAAAAACTTCTCTTATAAAGTGTGAAACGTATTGTGATTCAAGAGATTATGGGTTGTAGGCGGGAAGGAGAATTTATGACGAGGGATAAGACGAGGTAGAACTTATGATTATATTAAAGTGGTGTTGGTGTGGATGAGCGATGGTAATATATGGATTGTTTTTTATATATTTTTATCCAGGGTGTGTATGCTTGGTTATAATATAAAAGAATCGTACATTGAGAGACCTAATACATTTATATAATTTATACCGGGTGAACACTTTATCAATTCTTTTTGGCATATCAAATGTTATTAGACATCAGTGCTCGGTAAAAAATCTAACTTCGGATATAAATCTTTTGACCGGTGAATAAAATTCATTATGAACTTTTTTTTTTTTTTTTTGGTAACTTTTAAAATAAAACAGATAAATCAGTGCAAATAATCTTCTCAAAGTTAGTCTTATACAGACAATATCTTACTTCCAATATTAAATATTGATTTTATTGATTTTTGAATTATTTATCTACATATGATTTATAATTAATTTTTGTTTTTCGATTTAACCAGATTCAACTTTTTGTAATGTTTCAATTCGTTACCAAACGTTACAAAAATTACAAAAACTTAAAAAGAAATTCGTTTTAAATCCCCATTCGAATTTTACGCAATTTTTCTCCAACATGATTTCATAAAAAATAACCTTATAGTATTATTTTGTCAATTATATACAAAAATTGTAAGTTAAATGACCTCGTAGTTTAAGATAAAATTAAAGATTTTAAGAGACATTACCATAGAAATGAAACTTCAACAAGACAATTTCGAATGTACTATAATGTAATTATATTCCTTTCAATTTTCGTACAAAAAATAACAAACAAAAAAGTATCCAAAGTAATGAAATTTGGTAAGCTATATAGACATGAAAACGGAAAGCATGCCGAAGAGTTTTTCCAAAAAACTTCTAAAGTAAAAATCAAATTTTATTTTATACTAAGAAATGTTTTTTGTGAAAAAGTTTTCCAGACTTCTCCATTTTCATTGTATTCGATTTTTTTAAGATTGCGCATATTATTCATAACATTTGCATAGATATTATTTCTGGTTTGAATTAAACGAAGTTCTTTAATAAATTTTTTGAAGTTGAAATATGAATATGAGACACACGGTAACATATCTACTATAGATTCTGTATGATATTAATGCTATAACACAGAATATCGTAGAATTCAAAAGAAAGAGAAATAACGTCTATTTAAAATTGGAAAAGATAAATTATTATATGTTTGTGCAGTAGAAAAACTTTTTCCTAAAGTGTGATTTATAAAAAAAAAAAAAGAAAAAAGAATGTTTTGGTGTTTAAATAGTAAATGGATGGCGGTATTTTTTTTTTTTTCATATATTTTTTCATATAAAAAATATTTCTATATATGTAAAAATATTTTTCTATGTAAACACACTTCTATGTATTCTTTCGCATATTTCTTTTTGTTGAATTTTCGGTATTCCAGCCTGATCGTTTTAAAATACATAAAAAGAATATGGAAATTGTAATTTTTTTTTTTAAATTTATTATAAGAAAGATTACACTTAATTGTTTCTCACAAAAAAAAAAAAAAAAATGTTCAGATATTTGTAATTTGTACAAATATATGTGAAGTTTCAACTCAATATAAAATACATAACGAATAATGGACACAAAACTTTCTCGTGATGTACAAATATGCTCACTTTGGAAATAAAATGAAAAATGCATTTAGATAACGAAGCTAAATTTATTATTTTGTAAACATTACTTTCTTTACTACCCAGAATAATCGATTTTAACAAAATTTTAATTACTGATGTTAAATTTCATCTTGTATCTAAACATAAAATATTATCAAAATCAAATGAATAGCTTAATTATTATCTATCAGCCTTTGTGTAAAAATACCCATTATCAATATATTTGCTGAAATATCAATATGTAAGGATTTAATGAGCAATTTGGATATGAAGTAAAAGAATACATATTCTTAGCATATGAAATTCCCTGTCACAATAAGTTGACATTATGTTTTTCACATTTTTCACGTTTTTTGTTGCAATTTTCAATTTTTCTTTAATAACGATCTCCAAAAACAATCGATTTTAACGCAATTTAAATGAGTCTTTTAAATCTACTTATACCACGCATGTACAAATAAAATTTTATTGTTGCCATGCGAGTTCCATTATCATTGTATGGTTTAGCTGTGGGTCACGTCAGCGGGAAATGCACTTGTGCTATGATTTAGTATGCGGATGACGTATATTTAATTTACAAATAAACCGAAATTATTTAACTTTTTATTTTCAACATATGCTATTTTAACCAAAGAAGTCGATAGGTTCTTTGAATTGAAATTGAAAAAAGGAAAACCAATTTGCTTAACCGTAGAATACATACTTGTTATTAATACCTTAATTAACAATACTTATATACACAAATTAGTATACAAAATGCGACAACTTAGTTTCGGGTCTCATGGCTAGTGCAACAATCGCATTACAAGCTCATTCACGATGGTCTAGTAAAAATAAGCAGAAAAATGATAAAGTATATAAATTTTTATTTGTAATAATTTTAATAAAATACTTAAATCAATAGAATTAAGATTTACCTAGAAAATATTAGATAATGAATCTGTTCTAATAGCACAGTAAAAGAAATTACACCAGAAGGTAATACTAGATAAAACCGTTTCAAGACGTAATAGCGATAATCATCATATTCATTATGTTAAACATAAAATCAACTATACATTTCTTATAAGCGAATACATTTCTTAAAAAATTAGATAAAAGATAAATAGAGTTTGGACAAAAATTCAAACAATCCAATAAAATGATTAAACATACAATTTAAAAAAATTAACCTTCCATGAAAAAATAATCCGAATACAAGACGAAAATATGCAAATTACCTGTATATATAGAGTAAATTAAGTTGTTTCAATTAATTAAAATAAACATCACAAAGTAAAACGAGAAAAAAAAAGAGAATAGTGTGAATACATAAAGTAGAATAAGCTATACAAAACAATCTCGTTTCTATTTTGTTTTTACCTTTTGATAATCTTTGTAATTTTCTTAAATGATCCAATTTCAAAAAATATAAGGGAAGAACTAAACTAAGAAAGATATACACAATCATAAAAATAATTATACAACCCCAAAAAATAACCATTTCTATTAATTAGATTCTATTAAACTAAAAGAAAAACATACGGTTAAATACAATGGAAATTCATGGAGATAATCTAAATAGAATGTGGTCTTACACACAGACTTAGAAATGATGATTATTTTTTTTACAACGAAATATATACACGGCTACATTATCAACGATTGTGTAAAAACTTTGGATTCACGTTCGAAATGTGTTTTATGACATCTAACGATGATATAAACCTGAAGAAATCTTCCATTCTGATGAATACAGCTGAAGATGAAATAATTGACATTTTATCTTTGGATCTGAATATATTCATTTAAATTTCTTTTAAAATGAAAGCTGTTCATGCGGGCATTTCTTCACAATTAAAATGTAAAATTATCATTTGCCAAAATCGTTTCATAGTTCGACTATCAGCTTTGATCAGACTCACTAATTTTTATATTTTTCAACCTGGACAAATTTAGCAGTTTAATTATATAATGATTACGGGAAAAAAAGCTTAGGTGAAGATGCAATCCGAGAAAATAATAGAAGATAGAGGCTCCAACAACACAACTTTTAATCTATAAGGAAACTATATCGAAATTTACTTCGTGAATAATGACACATATTTTCAAGAAGAATTATTAAGGTTAATATTTATACTCCTGAATGTTCATAATTACCCGCCATATAACAACGTTACGGTCACATGAGACCTAGTAGATAATGAATTTTGAAATTTTTGAAATTATATGAAATATTAAAACTTTGGCAGGGGTCCACTGGAGCCTATGTGTAATGGGTTAAATATTCAAAATATTGCATAAACATTTAAGTAACATAAAAGTTAGTTGCGCATTTAAAATTTATGGTCATCTGAACTTGTAACATTATACTCTTAGTCGAATTAAAGCTTTTAAGCTACAGAGATGTAAAACATATTTAATCTTTTTTTAACGTCGCTCTCATAGTCTACGGGCTTTTTTTATCTATACATAATCGCATAAAGATGTCTCAAGAGAATTTTTTTAGTTGTCTTTATTACTCTACATGAGTGCTCCAATTTTCCTCAGAAAATCTTACTTAAATTGAAGAAAGTTAGGAGAATTGCTTAGATTCTCATGTTTTAAGCAATATGTTACATAAAAACAGTATTTTAGGTAGAATATATTTTAATAAAAATGGTTCGTTTAACAAGTGATAAAAAATTATCATTGATTTTTAAATGTAAATCGTGTGTACTCACCTTTATCCAAATCAACAATTCTTTTACCCATTTCTTAACATTCCATCCTCTTACTTAAATACCATATACTAAAAAGAAAACTAGATAATATTTCGAGAGCAT
Source organism: Chrysopa pallens (assembly GCA_020423425.1). Lineage (NCBI taxonomy): Eukaryota > Metazoa > Arthropoda > Insecta > Neuroptera > Chrysopidae > Chrysopa > Chrysopa pallens. The sequence continues at coordinate 71,178,869 of CM035593.1, read as the reverse complement.
TTTATACATAGACCTTATACTCCAATACATTCGTATAAGCAAACACTGATGCATACACATAGCCAAACACTAATACAATATACTCATATTTATCTACTCGCAAAGGTATTATAGTTATGGTCGACGATGGTGGTGGTACTGAACCGTAATCCTAGTCAATTCATTCCAAGCATCTGATTACCATAAAGAGATATCTAAATCGGCCATGCATGTTGCTAGTAGTCGAGTTCTTAATTCCGTCATGAAAATATCTCCACAACTACTCATGTTGGCGAGAAAGATTGATTTGTAAAATTCTGATGACGAAATTCCTTGTAAATGAATCAATAAATATTGCCTTATTACACTCAAATTGTTTTTCCATTTTAATTTCCATTGTAATTGAAGCTTTAAAAATGTCGTTTTCAAACGTTCTAAACAATTATTATCATAAATTTCGATTTTTTTGACCCAATTTCCCAGATCAAATTATTTTGTATTTTTGTATTTTTATAAATATGTATTTCGACTACAAAGTAGTCATCATCAGTATGAATTAGCTAGTTATAATGATTCTCTGACGAGACGTTATTCATTTGCTAACCAAAGAAGCGAAATTAAGCCACGGAAAATTAAATAATTTATTCAACAATTCAAATGGGACATTATTTATTATTTAAAATAAATATTTAAAATAATAGTGTTTGGAGATTTAGTAATAGTCATAGAAAAAATCAAATTATATTTTGTGACAAAATTCAATTTAGATGTGTTAGTTATTATTAATATTTGTTTACTCTTTTATTAGCCAATAAAATAAAGCGTCCATAACTGATTTAGTTTGGGATTTCATTAAAAAGTCTTAGGCACATGTGCATTCTTAGCTAAATGCGTCTAAGGAATGATTAAATTATAAGACATACAACAGTTATTCATAACAAGCAAAATAAGAAAATATTCCATCAATGTTTGAAAAATCCTTGTACAATATATGCATACACAAATCTGTTTTAACACATTGACGACTGGAAACTTTTGTGATGAGTTTTGAGAGAATAAGGATATAAAACTAGAAGCATTATATGGTAAGAAAAGATAACAACTATAAGAATCAACTAGCTATCTTTAAAAGTAAAATAGAATATATAACTTTTCCATATTATGTACAGAGTGAGCAAGGAGAAAAAGTAAGTATTTACATTAATTAATTGGGACACTTAATTTAGTAGGTAGAAATTTTGTGATATTTTAAATTCAAAATTATTCAACAAACTCTTAAACTACAATTGTTTGTGTCAACAGAGTTTGAAGAATGTTCTTTGTAAACGAATATTAACCGTATTTATACACCATAAAAAGAATATAGTTTTTACATAAGTTGAGTTTTTACAGAGCTTACTTATTTGTAGAAAATGAATATTATTAGACTATCCAGAAAATTTACCTACAATATACTGCTATAGACGTCCTGTCCTCTGCCCATGTTATGGATATACTTTCATAAATGAAGATTAAACAACATGATTACAATATAATAAAATTTTCAAACTTAAATTCTCCAAATTAAACATTATAACTTATATCTTATTATATTAAAGTTAAAAGGATGCGCAGCGAAACTGTTCTACACAATTCTCAGTATTTTGGGAATTAAAATTATGGCAGCGAAATATAATGAGTTATAATTCTAAAATTTGCATTACTTCTAGACGTTTGATATAGTGTATTAATGCATTACGTTAAACCGATTCAATATAGTATTTATAAAAAGAAATCTTACATTGAGAATTAAATAAAGCAATAAAGTATTTGTTTACCATTTAAACAATTAAATTAAATAAATAGAAATTAGAAGTTCGTAGAAGGCAGTATTATTTTTATGTATTTATGTAGTATTATGAACTATTCAGTTAATACACATCCTATAATAATTAGGGCTATTTTCCCGAAACATTCTATATTTATATATAAAATATACATAGCCTGTTGTAGCTATAGTAGCCATGTTATTCCCAACGAGGTTTTACAATAATGGACTTGGGATACTATAATGACTCAATTCAAAATAATCGAACGAAAATTATATCTCTTTATGTTCTATATTATTCTATTATGTAAGAAGGAATAGAAGATTGTATTTATCCATTTTCTAAATAATAAAAGTTTGTGTTCAAAGCAATAATTTTTATTGTATTGCAAATATTGAAATTCAACAAGCAGAAGCAGTGTTTTGTAATATAAAAATATTCGTCCATTATTTTATGTAAACAATATTCATTTATAAAATATCCTTCTTAAAATATATCGAGAATAACTTAATAGTAAATTTCATAAAGTATATTATTGAATCTCAGTAAGTTAGACATAAGCGGTTCTTAGTTAAGTTGCGGGCACGATTCTAACCGGGGGCAAATAAATCTATTTGTTACAATGTACTGGTAGATATTAATACTGTTCCTCAAATGAGATATACATTTTTAAAAAGGGTTACAAATTATAAATATGTTACGATTGATGAAAGTATATCAAGGATTAAAAAAGGCAGAAATCGGCAAAAACGGTTTACAAATATAATACAAATTGAATAATGTCTTCCTACAACTGTAACTGCATATTAATACAAACGTGCCCACTAAATGAAATTATTTCAGTTCTATAATTGCCATTTATCATTAACAATAAAAAAATAGACGATTTATGGAAGAGAAAATCAGCCTTGGACTTGATAAACATCCAGGCAATAAAATCAAATGTGAAAGTCTAACAAAAAAAATAAACCTTCCATTGTAAATAATAATAATGTGAATAATTTTCATAGATGCTACAGGATATTATTTACAGAAAATAAAACGTAATGTATTATGAATTCATTATGATTTCCCGGAAATGGAATTACAAGATTATTCTCAAAATAACTATTCTGTATAATACGTAATACAAGATCTGCGAATACTGCATCTGTTCGTAACCTGTAAACCAGGTTCTAAGGTATATAATTCAACTAATTAAAATATCATATTTGAATCCTTTTTGTTATTCATAAGAAAATATTCAGATGTGGTAGAGAAAGACTTATGAATCCAAGAATAACAATTTTAAATCAATATTCCAAACAAAATTAACTTTTATAATAATAATTTAAAATAATCAAGTTATTGTTTTAATTGAGAAGTTTTTGACAAATAACATGAATAACCTCTCATTATATCAGTAATAAAATTATATAATTTTAAATGGTTGTTCATCAACAACACAGCCTTTTAATGTCAAAAACTTTACACTTTACCACTCATTTTTCTTTTTGTAATTTTAATTCGTGTTAAACATCAAGAAAAAATCACCGCAGTCATATTGCTTCTATATATACAACCGTGGTGTATATAATTCTAAACTGGTATGCCAAGAACTTTCTGAAAAATCGATTGATTTTATTCATTCTAAAAAGGTTCAAAACGTTAATATGAATAACTCTGTTTAGTAGGTTTACGAATTGCTTGATTTAAACATAAAAATTAGGTTGCCTACGTTAGTAGCCAAAAAAATCAAAACAAAGTTAAAAGATTGACTAACTATTTTCACAGTTGGAATTGTAAAAGTAATACCTCAACTTATACTCAATTATGCATTCATGGTTGTTGGGCACACATAAAAAATAAATTTGTAAAATCTGATAAGGGCATGGTAAAAGAGTATTTCTTTTCTTTCTAACTAATTGTTTGACTAACAATTTGAGTCTATAGAATATTCTAATTAACTATACATTAGCATCCATATACGTTCGTCCACATTTTACTGAAATCCTGGAGTATCTGAAATGAAGCTGTTTATTGAAGTAGGTTTTTCTGACATAACATTACCTTATTATTATTTACATGCGAATTATTAGTATTAAAAATGAAAAGTATGTCTCAAAATTAGTGGGTTTCAATAAACAGTTCACTCAAATCGGTTTAAATTCAGGTAAGCTATCGTAAAAATTATTTTTACCCTTAATTCGTATCCAACTTTGGCAAACAAATTATGTATTTCTACTAAATTTAGGTCATAGTTTTTAAATTTTTGGTTAAATTCAACATATCTAGAATAGATACCAAGATATTGAGGCTCAGGCTATGAGATTTCATATAAGGGTTGAATTAAGCGAATTTTTAGTATTAAAAATGAAAATAATGTCCCAAAATTAGTGGGTTTCAAAAAAAAGTTCAATCAAATCGGTTAAAATTCAGCCAAGATATCGTAAAAATTAAAAATGCGAACTTGATGACGTCATAAAAACCAAAAAAATTAATTTTGCTCTATTACCCTTAATTCTCATCCAATTTTGGCAAACAAAGTATGTATTTCTACTAAATTTAGGTCATAGTTTTTAAATTTTTGGTTAAATTCAACATATCTAAAATAGATACCAAGATATTGAGGCTCAGGCTATGAGATTTCATATAAGGGTTGAATTAAGCGAATTTTTAGTATTTTAAATGAAAATAATGTCCCAAAATTAGTGGGTTTCAAAAAAAGTTCATTCAAATCGGTTAAAATTCAGCCAAGATATCGTAAAAATAAAATTTTCAAACTTGATGACGTCATAAAAACCAAAAAAAAAAAATTTTGCTCTATTACCCTTAATTCGTATCCAATTTTGACAAACAAAGTATGTATTTCTACTAAATTTAGGTCATAGTTTTTAAATTTTTGGTTAAATTCAACACATCTAGAATAGATACCAAGATATTGAGGCTCAGGCTATGAGATTTCATATAAGGGTTGAATTAAGCGAATTTTTAGTATTAAAAATGAAAATAATGTCCCAAAATTAGTGGGTTTCAAAAAAAAGTTCATTCAAATCGGTTAAAATTCAGCCAAGATGTCGTAAAAATAAAATTTTCAAACTTGATGACGTCATAAAAACCAAAAAAATTAATTTTGCTCTATTACCCTTAATTCGTATCCAACTTTCGCAAACAAATTATGTATTTCTACTAAATTTAGGTCATAGTTTTTAAATTTTTGGTTAAATTCAACATATCTAGAATAGATACCAAGATATTGAGGCTCAGGCTATGAGATTTCATATAAGGGTTGAATAAAGCGAATTTTTAGTATTAAAAATGAAAATAATGTCCCAAAATTAGTGGGTTTTAAAAAAAAGTTCAATCAAATCGGTTAAAATTCAGCCAAGATATCGTAAAAATTAAAATTTCGAACTTGATGACGTCATAAAAACCAAAAAAATTAATTTTGCTCTATTACCCTTAATTCTCATCCAATTTTGGCAAACAAAGTATGTATTTCTACTAAATTTAGGTCATAGTTTTTAAATTTTTGGTTAAATTCAACATATCTAAAATAGATACCAAGATATTGAGGCTCAGGCTATGAGATTTCATATAAGGGTTGAATTAAGCGAATTTTTAGTATTAAAAATGAAAATAATGTCCCAAAATTAGTGGGTTTCAAAAAAAAGTTCATTCAAATCGGTTAAAATTCAGCCAAGATGTCGTAAAAATAAAATTTTCAAACTTGATGACGTCATAAAAACCAAAAAAATTAATTTTGCTCTATTACCCTTAATTCGTATCCAACTTTGGCAAACAAATTATGTATTTCTACTAAATTTAGGTCATAGTTTTTAAATTTTTGGTTAAATTCAACATATTTAGAATAGATACCAAGATATTGAGGCTCAGGCTATGAGATTTCATATAAGGGTTGAATAAAGCGAATTTTTAGTATTAAAAATGAAAATAATGTCCCAAAATTAGTGGGTTTCAAAAAAAAGTTCAATCAAATCGGTTAAAATTCAGCCAAGATATCGTAAAAATTAAAATTTCGAACTTGATGACGTCATAAAAACCAAAAAAATTAATTTTGCTCTATTACCCTTAATTCTCATCCAATTTTGGCAAACAAAGTATGTATTTCTACTAAATTTAGGTCATAGTTTTTAAATTTTTGGTTAAATTCAACATATCTAAAATAGATAACAAGATATTGAGGCTCAGGCTATGAGAATTCATATAAGAGTTGAATAAAGCGAATTTTTAGTATTAAAAATGAAAAGTATGTCCCAAAGTTAGTGGGTTTCAAAAAAAATTTCATTCAAATCGGTTGAAGTTCAGCCAAGATATCGTAAAAATAAAATTTTTAAACTTGATGACGTCATAAAAACCAAAAAAAAAAAATTTTGCTCTATTACCCTTAATTCGTATCCAATTTTGGCAAACACAGTATGTATTTCTACTAAATTTAGGTCATAGTTTTTAAATTTTTGGTTAAATTCAACACATCTAGAATAGATACCAAGATATTGAGGCTCAGGCTATGAGATTTCATATAAGGGTTGAATTAAGCGAATTTTTAGTATTAAAAATGAAAATAATGTCCCAAAATTAGTGGGTTTCAAAAAAAAGTTCATTCAAATCGGTTAAAATTCAGCCAAGATATCGTAAAAATTAAAATTTAGAACTTGATGACGTCATAAAAACCAAAATAATTAATTTTGCTCTATTACCCTTAATTCTCATCCAATTTTGGCAAACAAAGTATGTATTTCTACTAAATTTAGGTCATAGTTTTTAAATTTTTGGTTAAATTCAACATATCTAAAATAGATACCAAGATATTGAGGCTCAGGCTATGAGAATTCATATAAGAGTTGAATAAAGCGAATTTTTAGTATTAAAAATGAAAAGTATGTCCCAAAGTTAGTGGGTTTCAAAAAAAATTTCATTCAAATCGGTTGAAGTTCAGCCAAGATATCGTAAAAATAAAATTTTTAAACTTGATGACGTCATAAAAACCAAAAAAAAAAAATTTTGCTCTATTACCCTTAATTCGTATCCAATTTTGGCAAACAAAGTATGTATTTCTACTAAATTTAGGTCATAGTTTTTAAATTTTTGGTTAAATTCAACACATCTAGAATAGATACCAAGATATTGAGGCTCAGGCTATGAGATTTCATATAAGGGTTGAATTAAGCGAATTTTTAGTATTAAAAATGAAAATAATGTCCCAAAATTAGTGGGTTTCAAAAAAAAGTTCATTCAAATCGGTTAAAATTCAGCCAAGATGTCGTAAAAATAAAATTTTCAAACTTGATGACGTCATAAAAACCAAAAAAATTAATTTTGCTCTATTACCCTTAATTCGTATCCAACTTTGGCAAACAAATTATGTATTTCTACTAAATTTAGGTCATAGTTTTTAAATTTTTGGTTAAATTCAACATATCTAGAATAGATACCAAGATATTGAGGCTCAGGCTATGAGATTTCATATAAGGGTTGAATAAAGCGAATTTTTAGTATTAAAAATGAAAATAATGTCCCAAAATTAGTGGGTTTTAAAAAAAAGTTCAATCAAATCGGTTAAAATTCAGCCAAGATATCGTAAAAATTAAAATTTCGAACTTGATGACGTCATAAAAACCAAAAAAATTAATTTTGCTCTATTACCCTTAATTCTCATCCAATTTTGGCAAACAAAGTATGTATTTCTACTAAATTTAGGTCATAGTTTTTAAATTTTTGGTTAAATTCAACATATCTAAAATAGATACCAAGATATTGAGGCTCAGGCTATGAGATTTCATATAAGGGTTGAATTAAGCGAATTTTTAGTATTTTAAATGAAAATAATGTCCCAAAATTAGTGGGTTTCAAAAAAAGTTCATTCAAATCGGTTAAAATTCAGCCAAGATATCGTAAAAATAAAATTTTCAAACTTGATGACGTCATAAAAACCAAAAAAATTAATTTTGCTCTATTATTCTTAATTCGTATCCAACTTTGGCAAACAAATTATGTATTTCTACTAAATTTAGGTCATAGTTTTTAAATTTTTGGTTAAATTCAACATATCTAGAATAGATACCAAGATATTGAGGCTCAGGCTATGAGATTTCATATAAGGGTTGAATAAAGCGAATTTTTAGTATTAAAAATGAAAATTATGTCCCAAAATTAGTGGGTTTCAAAAAAAAGTTCAATCAAATCGGTTAAAATTCAGCCAAGATATCGTAAAAATTAAATTTTCGAACTTGATGACGTCATAAAAACCAAAAAAATTAATTTTGCTCTATTACCCTTAATTCGTATCCAATTTTGGCAAACAAAGTATGTATTTCTACTAAATTTAGGTCATAGTTTTTAAATTTTTGGTTAAATTCAACATATCTAAAATAGATAACAAGATATTGAGGCTCAGGCTATGAGATTTCATATAAGGGTTGAATTAAGCGAATTTTTAGTATTTTAAATGAAAATAATGTCCCAAAATTAGTGGGTTTCAAAAAAAATTTCATTCAAATCGGTTAAAATTCAGCCAAGATATCGTAAAAATAAAATTTTCAAACTTGATGACGTCATAAAAACCAAAAAAATTAATTTTGCTCTATTACCCTTAATTCGTATCCAATTTTGGCAAACAAATTATGTATTTCTACTAAATTTAGGTCATGGTTTTTAAATTTTTGGTTAAATTCAACATATCTAAAATAGATACCAAGATATTGAGGCTCAGGCTATGAGATTTCATATAAGGGTTGAATTAAGCGAATTTTTAGTATTTTAAATGAAAATAATGTCCCAAAATTAGTGGGTTTCAAAAAAAAGTTCATTCAAATCGGTTAAAATTCAGCCAAGATGTCGTAAAAATAAAATTCTCAAACTTGATGACGTCATACAAACAAAAAAAATTAATTTTGCTCTATTACCCTTAATTTGTATCCAATTTTGGCAAACAAAGTATGTATTTCTACTAAATTTAGGTCATAGTTTTTAAATTTTTGGTTAAATTCAACACATCTAGAATAGATACCAAGATATTGAGGCTCAGGCTATGAGATTTCATATAAATATTCTTCTCTAGATTTCGACTAAAATAATCGATTTCATTATTCGTGCTGAAAACAATAAGTATGTATGCAGTAAGCTTATGCATGGTACGTATATAATAATGATACATAGTAGGTTTGTTCGCACTCAAATGGACCTTCAACTATTGTATTATATTTTATGTAAAAAGGAAAGAGTTGAAAAGAATACAAAAAGAATAATGTAGAGGAATATACTTTACATATGAAAGGAAAACACTACCACCTATATTTTACTCTTTGGTATTATTGGTAAGTAACAAATAATAAAAGAGTAAAATAGATGATATGGTTTTACACATTTATGTAATGGGATGATAAATATAATGCTCTATTAATCATTTTCTATTATCATATCACAATGGGGGCAGTGAGCCAAGGAGTCACCAGTAACCACCACCATCGTTTTTGTAACACTTTAGTTCTCTGATGGTAAATTTCACCTACATCAACTTTCTACCTACCAACTAACTCTTTACAATAATAACTTTAGGCAAGAAGCATAAAATATATGTATATATGAAAAATCCTAGCAAGTAATTTTATTTAATAGATTATTCCAAATAAAAGTATATAATATCACAATAACACGGGTCAAGAAAAATAGAAATTTTGTATTTATTGGATCAATACGTGCCAAATGCCATATTAAATGTAAAATATAAATAAATAAAAGTTAAAATTTTTTTATTTGGTATTTGTGGCATCCACATATGATGCTAATATTTTATATAAGGATGTTCATGATGTCCTATGTGAAAGCTCATCCATGGTATATTAATGAATAAATGACATTAAAATTTGTACCGATAATCAACAGAACTCTTTCATGTGTTTGATACATCGGAATACAGAGATTTTTGAAAATTTGAATTATTTTTAAGTAAAAAAGTCATTTTACTATTTATTAAGACCAATTAAAAACAGTTATTAAATAATTCGGTAAGTTTTTGCCGCTGTCAGTGACCGATAATCTATCTTCTTTTTTCCATTGATATATTTTTGCCATCCATACATTGGTATATACTAGCAGACCTAGCCATGCTTTGCTGTGACAATTTTTTAAAAAAATATAAAAAAAAAACGGGTTTTTAATTTTTTGACATTCGTCACGAATAAGAAATACGGGTAAGGAAAGAATCAAATTTCTCAAATGCCCAAAGCATTTAATATCGATTCCAAAAAAAAAAAACGTCTTTCTACCATACTCATGGTATGTTTAGCCTTAGTTTATTTAAATATTTATCATTCAAAATCGAATTAAAAACTACACTATTTTGTCAGTTGGAGCAATTTTCACACACTGTGAAAATTTCTTTGCATCTATTAAATGCCTACCAAACCTAGAGTAACCTAAACTATGTATACTTGTACAAAAATGAATACCAAATAAGTAATTTAAACTGCCATCTGTTAGAATCTTATGGGACTTAGAGACACTTAAGTGCAGAACTGATTAATTTTTCAATAAAATAATACAATTACGACAACATCGTGACACGGGAATTTTATACATTAAGATATAACTAAAATAAACAAAAAAAAGGTTGGTTTTAATAGTGTCGTTATTATGACATTAATGTTACTGACAATAGAATCATGATTTTTTGTATAGATTGATATAACTATTGTATTATTTTCCATATAAAATATAAAACAAAAAACATCGTATGTAATAAAATAATAGAAGTTTGATTGGTTTGAAAGCGATATCAGAGACGTACTGTTATATCATCCATAGAGACGCTTTATGTAAAAAGGCGATATTTAAGAAAGAGGTATCATATAATGATAATATTTTTCATTTAATATAAAGGTTGGTCTGTTCGAAAGATCCGAATATAAATTATAACTGGAGTCGCTTATACATTTATTAATACAATATTGTACAAATAAACAAAATTGTATGAAATTAAATTTACCACAATTTGTCATAAAAATTATCTATTCTAATTGTTCATGTATCTGATTCATGGGACATTTATTTGGTTGACTCTCGGGTCATTAGTTAAACAACATATATATAATATCACTGAACACATCGGCCATACAGCTGTGAAGGGTATTATAATAATCTATATGTTAATTAGCTATGAGTTATGATAAATCAAAACAGTTTATGTGATAATGCTTCCAAAGATAGTTGTTTATTATTCAAGAACTCAATGTACCACTAGAATTCTCAATAAGTCAGTTCACTATTTATTTGAATTTTTGAGATAAATAAACGAATATCAAAAAGCATTCGATTAAGTGAATATGTGAAAACGTTTATAAATGTTTTGCGTTCAATATGTTTCAAAGTTGCAAACTTTAGACTTAATATAATACGTTTTTTTAGTTAATATAATTGATACGGTATTATCAATATAAAATTACCATACAAATAGAAAGGAGCTTCATAAATTCAGTGAATGGAAATCGTTGAACATTGTAATATAGTGACATAATTTTAATGTTGGTAGTATTTGAATAATGAATTATTGTGATCTTTTTAACACATTTTATTGGTTTTAAGAAACATTTTTCTATAGTATTGTATTTTTATAAATTCCGATGTCCACTATGCTATTAAATTGATAAATGTTATTAATTAGTAATTTTTCACTTATTTGTACTGTAAGTATCATATTAATGACTAAGAATACTTTTGTTGGGGATATTGAATAATTTCTAAATTTTGATATGTTTTATAACACCTTTACAAACATGTAAAATTATATTGAAAAACAAATTTTTTTTTCAATCATTCAAAACATCCTCTCGTATGAATTTGATGTAAATAAGGTTACTATGAATGAAACAAGTATCTTTGGTTTTCAATAAAAATTAAAGGTGGTGTTTTTTCAAATGGTAAACCAAAATACTTAGCAATTTTTCATAAAATCAAAAATTTTTAATACTTGGATCTCGATTTAATTTTATAAATTTACCGTTTAAAAATTGAAAATTTTCATTAGTGGATATATTAATATATGTTCTAATGGGGTCACTCCATATTTATTAACAAGATATAATGTATTTGTTTTTTGTCAGAATCTTTAACTAATGCCAAAATGTCTGTCTATCATTTATATATTAAACGTTTTTCTATGTTATGATTATTATGATTATTCTTCGTCATATCACCCTATATCAAACTGTCAACAAAAATCCCAAATGTCCGTCAAAATAATGTTAAAAAAAAATTTCTTTGCAATATGATATAGTTTTTCCCTAAATAAAATAAACTATAATATTCTTTTTGTTTTTTATTTGAGAAACATTGGTGTTGTCCAATAGATTGCTGTGTCTTTTTTTTTAAGACCTCGGCGTTATCTTTATTAAGTAACTTTTATATTTTTCATCGAATGACAAAAATCACCATATGTTTACGATATTATTAATAGTTCCAGTTCAATAAATTTCAAATAGTTTCATTATATTCTTTTTTTTTTTTTAATCTATTATTACTTCCGAGTTATAATACTAGTTATTAATATCAGCAGTATTTTTAAAGTGAAACTTCTTTAGTATCGTTGTGCGTTGTGAAGTATCTACAGGATATATCGTACTGATATAAGAAATATTTATAGGATTAAACGTGCGAGAGAATGAAATAGAAGGTATTATACACTGATTATCACAGGGTTAGTATGTAATTGCAAACATAATAACTGTGTTATATGTTTGTCTTAAACGACGGGCAAGCAATGAAGTCGCGAAGGAAAAAATAGCTATAGGCGACACATGCATCCTCTACGGTAATATTGCACTCACTACTCATTGATAAATTTGAATAATAATTGCAGTTAAACATATTCTTCTTAAACGCTTGTTACTATAGAACGTCCTTAGATCAAAACAAACTTTCCATGTTCATTAGAACAGGAGATATCTAACTTTGAGTGGAGAAAATCTCATAAAGACTTAAGAGTAAAGTTGAATGTCTGCGCCTTTTTCTCCTCCATCTTGAATGTTTAAAAGCTAAAATGACAGATCTTGAGTCACTGAGGTTTTTATAATGAACCTTCTAATTTATATTCCAACTGTTCTAAAGTATATTAGAACTGTAAGTTTTTGGATACAAAAACTATCACAACACTTGCAGAAAGAAACCCCCTCCCCAAAAGAAATGTATATTTTATAATTTAGCCTTTTATTGTGTGATTTGAATTAATAGTATCAGGTTTGTTTGCAAAATGTCCCTGTTTAGAATTTAAGATTCGAATTTCTTATATTGAATTATGATCAACAACTCGTTATAAATGAAAATCGTTCCGCTAGTTAAAAATAAAAATCGTTAACCATTATAATCAATAAATTTGGTTAAGTTAGGAAAATAAGTTTCGGAGTTGTTCATGAACCAGAACGTGACACAGTATTTTTATATATTAAGATGTTCGTCTTAAATGAAATGCTTTTAAATATGTACAATAAAATAGATTGAATAAATAAGCAAAGAAAGAAAAATAATAATAATAATAATAATGATAATAACTATTTACTATAATCTGAAGTTATATATAGAAACTACATATAGTGTATTAAATCTCTAAAAACTTTTAGTAAACTAAAAATAGAAAATAATACATAAAAATACGTCAATCAGATTAGCTTTGTTCATAACAATCAACCCATTTAACAGAGTAAAAAAACGTCGCCCTTCAATATTGCTGATCCGTCTTAAATATGAGTATATTTTTGTTTGTCTGCTTTTCTCCATATATACCACAAAGTAATATGTTTATTATTTTATCTTTATCTTCTACTTTTGATGTATACTTTGTCTTACAACCAGCAAAGCGTACTATTCATTTACATTTCCTAGAAGTTTCCTTACAATTATATTAAAATTAAAACATATTATATATCAACTGTTGTAGTGCTCTGTTGTTACAACTGACATACAAGAGGTAAACATTACAATTAGGAATGTTAATTGATAAAATATCCAATATATATTTTATATAAAATTTTTGCTCAATTTATAATTATTATCATTAATAAAATACTCTAAAAACGTACTCCATAGAAAGATGGAGGGTAGAATTAGATTTTTTTCATAAATTTCATTCAAAATTTAATTTTAATATTTGTTTGCACTTTAATATAAAACAAAACATTAATGTGAATTATTAGTCATATCATATCGGGATGGTCGATGCGCCGGTATGCACTTAAGAACATGACGAATATTTATAAAGTCTCCGTTTGATTTAAATATATATTTTTTCTAAGACTTTGCCTCTACTCTGTCCCACTGTAACTTTTACAAATAAGTTTTCAATAATCGCACGGTATATAGAAAAAAGGATCATAAGGTTACGCATCACCAGTTCATTGGTTTTATTTAGATACGCATTTGTTTGTATTTCTATTTTGTTTTGTTGTTACAGAAATGTTGTTGGGACATGTTGGTTGTGGGGTAGGAGAATGTTATTGGGTGATTTTGAGTATTGGCGAATTGGTATGAAGTTAGATAGATGATCTACATGGATGAACAACAAAACTAAATGTATGTACATTTGTGTGACAGACTACTCTGCACTTAACAACGAATAAACGATGAATGACGCCGCCAACTAACCGATGTAAATGTACACACAATCATATACGTACGTACGTATGTATATGTGGATGGACAGACGAGATGTAGTGGCCAAAGTGAATGGACGACCACGGGCCGCCAGCCGTGACATATTTATGTTGCGAATGTTAGTATTATTACAATACTATCCTATCAACTTCATACCACTCAATACATATAAATATACACAGTTATATATACATAAATGTCCCTGTTGCTTGAAAACAAAACTTCTCCAGCTTTTATACTAAGTACAGGAAGCATTTACAAAATTTCGTTACTTATTTCTGGATGTTTTCTAGAACATTTTGGCATTGAGGAAATTTAATTTAAACTTAGCATAGCCAAAAAATATGGAAAGCATTAAATAAATTTTGGTATAAGTGTTAAAAAAAATCTATTAATTAGTGTATTGTCATATAGCTGTTAAAAAGGAGTATAGAAGTCTTGTTTAGACCTAAGTATTCCAGGTCTTAAAAATGAGTATAAATTCGTGATTGACCAAAGTTGGTTCATTTGGTCCGACTTGTTATTAATTCTAATAATTGTTTTTCTATTCAATCTCCATTTAATGTAATGATAAGCTTTCTAACTTTCTAAAAAATTAAGTTAGTAGTAATAAAGCTCTAAGATATAGCTCAAAATTAAAAATAATAATATATAAATTTGGGACATGTTCGGAAGAAAATGATGAATGGGGTAAAATGTCGCATTAAATCATAAACAATGTATCGTCTGAATTCTTAAAGGACCAAACTAAATAACATCGTACAAGAGAAACTAGTAGATGTTCGAAGATCTGGGACATAAGGCCAACTTAAAAAAAAAAAAAAATAGGCATCTTTAAAGGCAAAAGTTCCTTTAAAAGCAAAAACAAACACTTACTCTTAACGCCTTACAACCTTAGCTTAATAAATTACCCAACTGTATCAATGCATAGAAGAAGCTTAATAATTTGCCCAACACTGTCAATGCATAGAAGTCGCATGGTAACATAATTTTAAAAGCATTTTAGAACTTTTCTCTTTACTATAAGAACAGGTGGGGTGGGGGTGGGGGTGGTTTGAAAAAATTTGTAAATATCAAAATAACATTTTAAATATTATTTTTCAAGAAATAAGTGGAAATGAGAGAAAGAGGTGTGTTTGCTATGCTATTGATTCATTCCCCCGATTTTGCTACATTTCACATTCTGATATGAAGTAAAGCCAATTTGTGTATCAGTTAAATACCTTATTCAAAATACTGCATGCATGACATCCTATACACTTATATGTTTAGATAGATTGTTATAGATACATTCCCATACATGCACCCATCCCTTGACATACGCCACAGTCAAAAACAGCATACACAACAGTATGTTGTATCTTTGTCTTTTAATTTGTTGCTATTCTGTTTGTTTTTATTGAACGAAAATTCTGATTTATCGAATGCATTAAATATTTTGTGTAACTATACAATTGTTTGTTAAATCAAATTTTCTTCCCCTTTTTCGTTGACAGAATGTGAAGAGGACTCTGTTTTTTTTTTGTTATTTTAATTGTGTATGTTTTTATATATTTACTAAAATAAATGTAAGCAATAATTTATTATTAATCTTAAATGGTATTTAGTAATGCTTTAGTACGTTGGTCTTAAAGATAAAGGTAACTATGGGCGCTGTGAATCAAATGCCAACGCTGTGAATCAAGCCGACGTTGCTAACGAAGCAAACAGGGTTTAATTTTTTTTAATTATATAATAAATTATGTAATAACTCTACTTGAATATGACAATTATCAAGTCGGACATTTTTGTCCTGTTTTATACACATTAAAGTATTTCTATTTCTCAAGAATTATATTAAATTAACGGTTTTTGTTGAGAAATTTGGCATTTTTTCAAATAACTTTTGAACGAGTCAAAAAATTGTTATCCAACTTATTTTAGAATAAAATTTTCATTAAAAATGTTACAAAATTTTTGCACCCATATCCCCCTTAATTATCATTATTTGATTTTATAGATCAAAGTTAAATTTTTCGCTTCCAATTTAAGTGAACTCATTTGATTGTTCTAAAAATATGATATTCAATGCTTCTGTTTAACTAAAAATATTTAATCAAATATGCAGTTATGAAATATATAGTAAAGAAAAACTATTTCAGCTTTTGCAAAGTTTATATAATCAGTTAGGAAAATCTTAAAAAATGCATATCTTTGATAATAAGCATATTAAAAATGGCTATAAGCTCAGATATATATATACAAGCTGTTTCAAAATACTATGTTTGTCTAAATTTTATTAAGATATAGAATTTTTATTAAATTGACGGAGTAAAAAAGAAATCTTATGAAACAAATTAAATTTAGCAGAAATTGTATATATAGTAACTCAATAATGCGTATGTTCTTTAACCTAAATAAAGGTTCTTTTATAAAACGTCGTTTGTTCTTTGAATGCATTTTTAATCTTCAATACACTGAAGTTTGATTTTAAAGTATCTATCAATATAATGATAAAACTACCTGATTTTAACAATTCCAATATGGAAGTTGTCATAGTTTCAGTTTAGATGTTTTATAGAGATGAATTTTTAAGAATTGTTGCTAACAATTCATTCGTAGTACACTGAATTTGGAAAATTTGGTACGAATCCAAATTTTAAAAAGGAAATACTATTTTTCAATTAAGAAGCCTATAATTTTTAAATCTGCTCGTGATTTTTAAATTCTAGCTTCGATTTTAGTATTTTTCATGTACCAAGCATACGATTTGGTATTCAGAAAGTTCGAATTCAGAATCTACAAATTTAAATACCCCGCCAGGATAATATTGAATATCAGAGTTTCTTGAAGGCTAAAATCGCTTATAATTATACCAGAAAGTAACTAAACGACTTTCCCCAAGGTCTTTGTTGAATATCTCTTCAAAATTTATATATTAATTAAATTAGATATTGCTGTGATATAAACGCTAACTGATAAGCATAGAAAATTTCTAATCGATAACGCAAGTGATTAATGATTTTTTGAATACCTTGTACACTTATAGATAATAACATAAAAATATATATAATATATACAAATCCATTTTACATATTATTATTTTCTATAGCATATAAAATACCGCATTGCTGTTACACTAAATGCATTCATAGCACAAATATTATATTATTATGTGTGTAATGGCTGGGAGGATGTGGAAGAAGAAACTAGACGAAGAGACATACTACAGATACACAAATACAAGAATAGCACACAAACAATAATATACAAAAAAATACTGTATTATATTTATATACATAATATATATATATATAGAACCACAAAAATAAAAACAATAATATTTTCAAGTTGGTACCACTGTTGGTTGTTACTGTATAATAATAATGCTGCATTCATATCAATTCGTTTTCATCTCTCAAGATTGAATAATATTTTCCAAACGAAATCATCTAAAACTACTTGACACACAAAATATAAACCATAGCAAAAATAATCATAAATTTACAGTAAATTAAGCAAATATATTATATATATAATATTATATATTTTATACATACATACACATTGCTGTAATAACATAACTATATATTGTACCTATAATACACCACAATATATTTTTATGTAAGTATTATATTCATGTTATATATTATATTATATTATATAGTTTGTTCAAATTTTATGTATTGCTACGAAATCAAATAATCATATCAATGATTCCATTAAGGTTCAATAGATTAAGGTTCAACTTTATGGCAATATATTATCATAAGTTATTTTTATTTTTCTATTAAAATACAAACTAAAGGTGTAATGAAATAAGATATAGAAAAAATTATTTCCAACTTGACATATTCTATAGATTAACTAAAATTTTTAACTACATCTTACAAAATACACCGATATTTTGCAATAGTGTACTTCGTGCTGGCAATTCATAGATAAATTCTACATTTGAATAGACAGATGAAATTTTATAAAAATTTAACGATTGTATGCTACCATACACAGAAAAAAGACGGTTAAGATTATACCAGCGTGGTATAGTATACTAAGTGCACTCACACACATCTGTGCACCCACTGAAAATTAGTTATTATAGACAAAAACATAAGTGCCATGTTCTGTATTTTGCTGTAATTATAATATAGAATGATCAAATTTGAATTTACCCAGAACAAAACGGTGAGTAGCTTTTTTACTTGATTTTAAAACATTTTTTCATACTCTCCTTCTTTTTTAACAATTTTGACGAGAGTTTGTGTGATATAATAGAAAATGGTTGAGTGGTAAGTGACTTTCGAAATCTGAAACATTAAAATTGATTATCTTAAGATCTAAACGGACAAAAACACATTTTGCACCTTCGGAATCGCATACATGTAAGTTATTCTGAAATTGTGAAAATATAGGAGCAAAAACTGTAGAAAAGTGGTTTTACGTAGATACAGTCTTAATAGGCTGCTTAACATAAAAGTAGATAAGTAATTTATAATAAGAAAGTATCTTCTCCAACTCATTCGTTTTCGAATTGAGACTGTAAATAACAAATATTTAATTTAGATTTTTTTTGTATTTTAGTCTTTGTACTGTAAATTTCAATAAAATATGTCGCTGCGATTCAGCTACTGAAGAAAATTTAAGACATAAACCTTATTTTCAATTTTCTTGTCGGTACACCTAGGGGTAATTTGAAGACAAAATACCAAGTTTGTTGAACTTAGGATAAAGCGTTTTGTAGGATATCACATATACTTTGTTGGGTTCACGAAGCCTCAACAAATGTTTTTCCAGTAAAATTTTGAAATTGAAGTACTCCAATAATACTTCATTCAATACTGTTATAATATGTATCATTACGCTTTCAATAAAAACAAAACAATTTTTTCTTGTATAAAATTGATGTTTCTTTTTTTTTTTAACTACTAACCGCAAATTCGGACATGGACCATTCTTTCTTATGTACATTAACATGTGGTTGTATAGAATTTATGATTTTTATTTAAGAACATAAATAAAAAGTCAAAAAATTTGTAGACCTACAAAATTATGTTTCTTTTCATATAAGAAACAACAAGAATTTAAAAAAATGTAAGAATACATTTTAATTTCTAAATTATTCTATATTCTATTTTAGTTTTCCTTTACGTTATAACAGGAGCATCTAATCAAATATCAAGCTTTTTAAATCTGCGGTTAAATTTTGTGAGAAAGTTACTCATAGACTTATAAAAAGTATGTGGAACTACAGAACAAAGAATAGTAACAGTGATAATTAAACGATACGATATGCACACACGATGCCAGTCCGGCAAACTGCTAGTAGAGAGAGACAAATAAATATTATTTTGAATTTGAAATTTATATTGCTATTTTGTTGGAAATGATGCTTATAGGATTTGTAACATACTGAAAGTTAGAAGAATTAATTTAAATCGGTTCAGTAGTTTAGGAGTTCTAATCTTGGACAGACATAATCACACGTAATTTTTATATATAGCAGGATATCCAACTTGATTTAAAATTTGAAAATTTTAAATTGTTTAATTTATTTACCAAATATCGCCATGGTCACAATGTATTTGACCATTCAAGTAGGCATTTTTCGGCTTTTTTTCAATCTCTTTTTAATAATCGAAAACTATGTTTTAAGCTGTATATTAGCTATAAATTATAAAACCTGCTAATCAATGTCAAAGTTATTTCCATTTTTTTTATTTATTTTTTTTTTGGTATATTCATTGAAGGTTCAGTAATTTTTCAATGATTTCTGATTGGAAAATTTGATTATGAGTGTCATTTACTTTTTATGATTATATTTTAGATGTCTATAACACAAACAAACTATCAAGCGGTTAACACGAGTCACACAATAGTACTTACTACTTATATCCTTACTTATAGTGTTTTTTACTATTATACATGTCATATATTTTATTAACAACTAGAAAGCGTTATGTAGAACCACTATTTTGTTCCTTAGTCATTTTTATAAGTAACTGTCAACTTTGATGAATGAGTTACGGAGGCTTTTATAATTTTTTTTATCCTTTTTTTCCACAACATATAAACTTTATGTGCTTATATCACCCTTATTCAGAATCCTTCAAACAAATAGATTTTGTTCCGTTTTATAATTGCCGAAATCATTTTGTTTATGCATAAACTGAATTAATATTTTGTAACATTATTTATGATTATAATTATTAATATTATAATAATACCCACAGCGACTTAAAATAATACTTTTTAAGTGAAACAAGTGACATAACAACCAACAGTGTCATTTTTTAAATACTCGACAAATTGTTGCGTATCCATGTATAAATTTATTAAGAATTTTTTATTAATTAATATGTTATCGAATTAATTGTGTTGTACTTTATGGAAAACAGTTTTTTTAAATTTTATTGTAAAAAGAAGAAAATGGGTAGTAAATTTTTTAATTTCGATAAAAAAACGCAGTTCAAACTGCTTAATTTGGAGGTACAGTCCAAACTGCTAGAAAAAACTAAATTAATTCGAAATTTCGAAAAATAAGGATTTTAAATTTGAATTTTTTATATCAAGGTACAGTCCAAAATGCAAAGTTGGAAAGTTTGATATTTTGAACAGATGATCCTTTTATAATGCAATTGAAAGTTGAGAAATAATTTGTTAAAATTTAAAACCCAAGTGGTTAAAATTTTGATTTATCAATCAGAGTACAGTTTTGCATTGGTTATCATCAATTTGCATTTTAGATAATTTTATTTTTGGTATTCAATATTATTTATAATAAAGAATTGGATAATAAAATAAATAACATGGTATACAATAAACTTTCCATCCATTAAAAAAGCTCAATAAAGTTAATATAAATGATATAATTACCCAAAAGATTGCCTATACAACATACAAAATCCATAATATACGCTACAAAGTAGGTCTTGTACTCCATGCATCAAATAACATTCAAGTTTGATGTTGTTGTTTATTATACGAAGTTTTTGGACACAAATACCATGAAATACATGAGCTTTTACACAGTAATTGTATAGATAGAAACACAATTGACTAACCAACTAAAATATTATTGGTTTAACTGATTAAATATATTGTTATCATTATTATTATTATACAGTATACGTTATCTGAATTATATATTATTACAGTGTTATACATATATATATATATATATATTTTGTTATAATTTTTTGTTCCCATTCAATTGGTGTTTCACTTTCCGTCGTGAGATATGTATAAAATTCGCAAATATTAAGAAAATTATCAACTTACATTACCTATGCAAGCGTCAAGAAGCCCAACAGCAAGGAAAAGTTTTATTCATAAATAACGATCATAAAAATCCTACTTTTGAGTATGAAATATGCATCAATCCAAGAAATTAGTTGATTGATTTTAGGAATAAATTTGTTCTTTAAAATTCGAAAAACTTTACGCTTTTATTATGATGAGTGTCCTATATACGCAAACTTGAATTGTCAATGGAAGTAATTTTCAAATGAAAGGAGTATAAAATAATAAACGATTTATTTTCACAATTTCAGATACATGGTAATTTTAAATTTCCCCAAATTGCCACTATCAAAACTTCCATAATAAATAATTTAAACAAAAAATATTATAGTATTAAAAGTAATTTGGTGGACAATATATATAATAAAATTTTTCTTGTCAAAAGTCTTTTGTTGTGGAAAAGCTTTTCGCAATACGAAGAAAAACATTTCTAAAATCTCGGTGATGTTATGTTCCCATTTTGTTCCTATGAAAAGTAATTCTACGGACAATAGGTATAACAATACCAAACAATTCAATGTAAAACTAATACACTAATTAACCATTTTCACTATCCCACATTTATTCTCACAACGACACAAATTTCTATGTGTTCATACAATGTTTATGTAGATGATATCATATACACATTGTCTACCTTCGTTCACTATTCGTCAACATTTGTTGGTTGGTTATTTATTCAACAAATCAGATAGTATTTACAATGCAAGTATTTATTTTTGAAAATTGTGGTTTGTTTTTCAATAAATAAAAACATATCTACCCCTATTATTATTACTTTTATATGGAACTATGTTTATTATTTGAAAAAAATAAATTATCTGCAGCTACGCACTCTAGAATTAGTTTTTTTTTAAATGGTACATTAATATGATATTCATGCATAGTATAGACCGATAGAGAAAACAGAATTATACAACTACAATATTAAGATTGGGAAACTTTCAATATTAATACATGACAATATTAATATACGAAACATGTCAGAGTATATTAATTTTAATCCAAAGATTGTACCTTCAATATTTACTAGTGTTACATAGTAAATATTGAAGGTACAAATAACATTTTGGTATACGTGTTCATAGAATCACTTTAGTAATTCCATTTCCGCCTATGCAACTCATGACGATAACTCAAACACGAAAAGGTGGCGACCTGATAGCGATTTTTGGTGGCATATACTTGACCTAAGTATAAAAATTAAGTTCGTGAATGAACAAAAATGGTATATTTAATCTATAATTAAACTTTTAAACGAATAAAGAAAAAAAGTGTCTAGTTTTGATCCGCGAGATCTTAAATTACGATATCACCGTAATAACTTGACGGATTCAATTGCAACTAAGATATGAAGTGAAAAATGCATTTCAGTTATATATAATTTTTTGCAACAAGATAACTAAACTGTTGTGGCATTGTGTGGATATAAAATGACTTGAAGTTACCTCTGGAATGTGGTATCATAAAAATATGTATTGAGTTGAAGTGAGCGGGGGAATGATGGCAGGGATGTTCGATGATGTGACGAAATGGAGAGTAAGTTTTTTGGTTATTTTTTTATATGTGACGTTTGAAGAATTAAATGGACTTTATTTTTATATTTTTTTACGATTTCCTTTTAGAATTACAATTCTAAGATCCATTCCGAAGAAAGTTTTTTACAATCAAATACACATTACATCGGATATCGAGATGATAGAACACGATAAGTAAAATTGGAAATATCATAGCTTTGTTAATTGACTTAATTTGAGATTCATTGCTACAAAACATATTTATATGTTATAATAATGCAGGTTGTATGGTTGTAGGCAAGAATATGACAATCAGCCCAAACGCTTAAAGCAAATGTCTGAAAAAGACTTTGAAATTACTGTACTTGCATCAATCGTTACTGATACAAATTATTACATACATATGTAGTCCAGTGTAGCAAAGGTCTCGAATAGTCGACATGTTGTTTGTTTATTATATTATTTGTACATGTATGTATGTTTGTTAAACATTATTGCTATAAACATTGTTTCAAGAGAAATCAAAATAAATGGAAGTATGTTGTAAATATAATCTAAATAAATATTATTTGTACGATGATTATTCTTCATTTATCTTTTCAACTGTCATGTTTTCATGTATTTTAGTATATTCCCCCATTCCATTGAAGTATTATTTGTTTCTTTTTAATATCATGATAACTCTTGAGTCGTTTGTATTGAACCATTACAATACACATATTATTATTGTTAATACCATTTCAATTTTAGAACCGTTGGCTTTATATTATAAACAATTTTCTAGGCTAATAACAATTAGTTGGTCAATATTCCTACCCGTGTTTGTATACTCGGCATGTATATACAGTGTGTTTATTTCAAAAGTAGCCCCCCTTAATAAGCCTTGATGTTTATAATAGATATCTGAGCGGGGGATTCAACAATGGTACTTGAAAAATTTTAGTCCCTTATATGTGGTATAATGCATCTACGGATATTGTGGTGCAATTCGAAAAAACGATTTCAAATGAAATTTGAATGGAGGAATAGTTATAAAAAAAATGTGTATGTGTACTTATGTACACTCGTTAGAAGTTATACTAACTGGATTCTGAACAAAAATATGATAAGAATTAGATTTGACAAACAAAATA
The DNA here is from genome assembly GCA_020423425.1 of Chrysopa pallens. NCBI lineage: Eukaryota > Metazoa > Arthropoda > Insecta > Neuroptera > Chrysopidae > Chrysopa > Chrysopa pallens. Next base: position 71,154,512 of record CM035593.1, on the reverse strand, counting down.
ATTAAATATTTATTAAACAATAATTTACTCTCTAGTAGTATTTCTAAATTTAATACTTACAAAATTGACCTCTAATATTTGCAAACACTCTCAAAGTTTTTACATAGTTTTTAAAACGGACAAAATTATATAATAAATATATATAATTATTCAGAATTGTATATTAATAATGTATTGGTTAATAATAAAATAATATATTTTACGTAACTGGCTTATTGAATTTAAAAATAACAACACGTTTATGTACCTTATGTACCTTACTTATAATGTATATACAGTAAGTATTGTATATTCACTTTCCATGCCTATAATATGGTAACTTAGTCATTTAAATAAATATATATATAATTAATTCTATTCTGTAGCCAACTTCGTCATATCGATTTTATGGGATCTTAGAATGGGATTTCTTAGTTTTTATAGTCATATTTTTTGAATAATATTACCCATCAGAATACGTGCAGCTTGAATTTCAACAATGATCCATGCAATCCGATTGTCTAGCCAGTTCTTTGAGATATACGGAGCAATGTAGTTTATAAATTAATTTATAAAATGTTGTTTTTTTTTATATTTAGACTAAAACACTTACAAAAATTGAATATAGTGACTGTATAAGCGAAGTAATAATATTTTTTAATTATTTTAAAATGAATTGAATTGGAAACTATTAAATTAAATTTTATATATATATATATATATATATATATATATATATATATATATATATATATATATATATATATATATATATATATATTGTTATATTTATATATATATATAGTATACATGTACATTCTGATACTTACGAAGTTTATAAAACTATTTTAAAACTTTAGTTGAATTTCTTCAACTTATAAATAATTTCATTAACAACAGCAGTAGTTATCTCTTAGTAAAATTAATAATAGTGAATTAAATACTTTAAAACATCTTATCTGTTAGTTCTTATTTCTTATTTTTGTACTGTTTTGATAATTATGCATTCTTTATGATGATGAAAATGAGGATTTTAGATTTAATTTGTGAAAATGAGAAAATTTTATTTACCTACTACTTACTCTACACAATCTAATAAAATGCATTTTTTTTTTTAATTAAAAAAAAGAAAAATATAATTGAATAATACATTTTACCTTCTTATCATTTTTATATAATTTGATTGCTGCTATTGATATCATTCATAATATGAAAAATTCACTCTATGACAGACAGTTCAATTAAATTAATGAAAGTTACTTATCAAAACAAATTTATTGTGAGGGAACGGAAATTTGCAATAATATGTTTAAACAATATTTTATAGAAAATGACCAAGATTTACTTTTTCGTATAATAAATACAAATGTGAGATTTAAAATCTGAATCCATCGAAACCGTTAAAGTTGAAATAATCTTTGTAAGAATTCGCATATATAAAAACGCCAGCGTTATGCAAGCTAAAAAAAATAAAGATAAGTATTTATCAGTATGGGTTGTTTGGCCCCCAAGATTTGTGTATTGTTTTGGATACTTTTCGCAATATTATTATTAATACTTTCACTATAAATTAATAATAATTTCCCTTTGTGTTTAAATCCAGGTGGTTAAAGGAGTGATGTAGTCCTTAGAGTGAAGTACTTGCTTTTGCATTGCTTTAGAGTCAAATATTTGCATTTGCCCTGCGTATTCAAAGCTTTTAAGTATCCATGCTTGGGCGAAATGACATTTTGAATATACTATTAATATTAAGAATTTTAAAAAAATGGAGAAATATAAAAATTTTTCATTCGAAATTTATCAACAGGCTTTATTTTTGTTTCAAACTGAATATGCGTTATAATGTTTGAAATATTCTTAAAAAAATGGTTTTGAAATAATTACTGTTAATTTTGGAACACAAATAAATTAAAAATTATGTTTAGGAATAAACAGCCTTTGCAGGTGAGATTAAAGAAGTGTTTCATAATATATAAAGACTGTATAATAACAATTTACTTGAAGTTCACTCTCATTGCCTTTTGTGATAGCTTTAATAATTGCTACCTACGTTTTGAACGCGTTGTGAAATACGTTATGAACGCGTGTATGTATATATAACATGATTCAAGCCGATAAAACAATGATAAATTTATAAATTAATTAAATTTATCATCCCTAATCAAAATCTAATATTTATTTATATTTTATTATTATAAAATATATTGTTTTATCTATTATCGTAATAATAACTATTATATACAATTGTAATTTACTATATAATTACAAAAATAACATATTACTACTGTTATACAACAAACAAATAATATAACATTAGATGTAAATCAATATTTATTTACGTAACTGCTAATACTATATTTGATTTTATATACAGGCTATTCGATTCAAAATGAAACTTACACATTTATGGTGAAATTGATTGCTTTAGTTTATAGATCTCCAGTTGTATCATATTTGACAAAAAAGGCTTTATTTCCTTGTATTTATTCTTTAATTTATAATGGTTGATATAATGCAAGTATTTGAAAATGGTCACACCTTGGTACAATTTCTCTTCAATTATAAGGTGTTTAACTTTCCTCCTCCCATCAGCATCAAATCAGTTACTTCGACTTTCTATCATCGATAACTAGGCCCTACTTTTTCCTTCCTTCTTCTGTTAATTGATGTTTCTCAATCAGCCTTTCTCACACAAATGCGTATATAACTGTAATGATTATATTAAATCTGGTATGATACATATTTTCAGAAAGGCCGTCTCTGGTTCCTAACTTCTGTATTAATTTTAAACACATAGCTTCAATTTCCATCAACGTTTTCTTTGGTCTTCGACAACACCCTCACACACAATTCACAAATATAGGGGTCAGAATAAATTTCGATTTTTTGCCCCAATTTCCTAGTTCAAATTATTTTGTATTTTTATAAATACGTATTTCAACTACAAAGTAGTGATCATTAGTATGAATTAGCTAGTTGTAATGAGTCTCTGGGGAGATGTTATTCCTTGCTAATTTGGTGACGGTTTTCACACTTGTTTGTTGTTTAATGCGCAATTTATATTTTCCAAGTATCTATCAAACTGTTACGTCAACCAATCAGCATCGATCACATATTTAGTGTTCGGCCAATGATATTGAAGTATTGGACCACGTGGTTTTGTCAATTAAAAAATCTCAAACTAAAAATTGAACGTACAAAACTAAAAATGAATTATGCACTGTTTCGAATAGTTCAACTTCAGTTTTGAAATTTTTATTAAATCAGAATTTGGAATAGGTCCTTTATCTAAGTTCATGGTGTCTTTGTCATATTTTTGAATGTAGATGTTTTCATATACATCTAGTTCGGTTGGGTTGGAGTCAGGTGTCAGGTATAAGAATTTGAAAAAAGAATTTCGATAAGTCAGTATTTCCATCCTATATAATACTTACCGACAATGATCAACAATGATGATATATATAATGAAAATATTCTTGTTAAAAACTGTACGATAGATATTGTTTGGCATTGATTAACTGTGTTAAGTTTTTCCCCATATCAGATAAAACTATTGAAAACAATTCCATTGATCTAACACTATAAAAACATATACAAACGTTGAGTTCTCTTCAGTATAGGTAAAAATTTATATATAGATATATATACGTTGTTTTGTAACTAAATATAAATTTACTGTTCGTCCGTAAATACGTCATTGATTTAACGCCTTTATGTGTAACAAATGGTGCCTTTCAAATGTGTTGTTCGTTCGTTCGTTGTTGAGTAGAAACGCAATTTGATTCTTATCTCAAATCACATATAATATACATAGGTTATATGTTTTGTATATCTCTCTATATGAATTTATGTACGCCTTATTTAGTAAGGTATGATTATTAAAGATTTGTATTTACATATATATTCCAAAAAAAAAAAAATCTGCTATTTTTTATTAAAAATTTTCAAGACAGAAAAATCAACATATATTTCTTTAAATAATTTTAAAACCTCAACTCAACACTTTTAGATAACGGCAACATCACTATTAAAGCAGGAACATTTGGCTGAAAATTTTTACATTTAAAATCCGATTAAAAAAAAAACAAAAAAAAAAAAAAAAAACAAAAAAAAAAACACAGTAAATTTATCTCATTAACAAAATCAAAAAATTAATTTTAATTTTGAAGAATTTTGATATAAATTTTACAAATATTCAAGATTCGTTTAAAATGTCTTTTTATAGACAGAGATTATCTTGGTCATCAATTAGTCCTGAAATGTAATGTGGCCAAACAAAAATGAATTTGTACTGCGCCTAGAAAGTAAAACGTGCTATAAATATTTCAGAAAAACATATTTTGGTTTTGATGTTAAGAGATAATTAATGTTAATTATTTGATTTTCTAAAAACATTGCTATGCAAGTAAATACGATGGTTTGTAAAAAGTAAAACATAACTGTTTTTCTTTTACTGATGGCAAAATGTCTCAACATAAATATTAATAATGTATTTAAAATTCTAGACAATTTCTTCGCGGTTTAAAGTAATTTTATGAAAAGATCATTTCTTTAAATTCAGAAAAATAAGTAAAATAAGACTTTATTGATTAAATTTGAATAAAGAAAAGTCTACAATTAATCTGATAACTAAAAAACTAGGAAGCAAATAGAAACAAAAAATTTAATTAATAATAATTTCCAACCCAAAGGAAAAGGACAAAATAAATTCCCATGTATTATTATAAAACTTTCCATGAAAATATAAACAAAATACAAAAATAATTTTTAACTAAAAACCATAAATGATTTGGCTTTGATTTATAACTTTGTTGACTGTGAGGATATTTATTAATGAGGACAAATATTAAGTCCTTACGATTATTCCCAAAGTTTTTCGCTTAAAAATAATATTATTGAGAACACCTTATGAAAATATATTTTATAATACATTGTTATGTTATCTCTGCGTAAGATATTAAACTAGAAAACATTTAAAACCTGTTGGATTATGACCTATTTTATTAGCCTTAAAAAGCTTATAATTTATTGTTACATTTTACTGACATTTTTAGTATCAGATTGTACTTACTTATTATATACGTTTATAAAATTAAATGCTATACAATAATTGTATAGAAGTCAACGTAAATAAGCAATTGTAATATTAACATTCAGGAAACAATATAAATTAAACAGAAGTTACAGAAGCTATTTTAGTTCGATGAAAATGATCGAGGCATTTTAGAAGGCCCAAAACTCTAATTTTTCTCTCACGTGGAATAATTTAAGATTTAAATTAAACACGGCCTTTACTCAACTACTTAACGAATAAAAAATGTTGAGTTAGAAGAAAAGTGTACAAGATTTCTACGTTTTAAGCAAGATTGAGAGTAATACCCTTATGTCTTCATGCAATAAAAAGGTAAAGGCTTTACTAGATGCTATTTATTTTACTAATGTTATTGGCAAAATAAAAACCATAAAAAATTAAGCATTTTATCCAGCCCGATGTTCATAATGATCGGGCTGTGATACGATAAGATGAATCTATTGATCAACTAACCCCCTTTCTGCCTTTATCTTTTTTGTTTTAAAGAATAAGGTAATTAAAAACAAATATCTGCTAAAATTAAGTGACATATTTATTTAGTATAATCTTGCGATTCATTTTTTAATATCATAAAAAATTAAATAAATAAAAATAAAATAAAATAAGTCTTCGTACTAGTGGCTTCAATTTACCACGTACTTCAATAACAATTTGAGTACAAATCTATAGAGTATCTTTTTTTCTGTAACTCTTATTCCTTACATGTAAGCATTTACTTTCCAATTTTTAAATGCATATGCCTTGAAATAACGCACTTTAGTTTCAATTAAAATTTTTTATATTTTTAAACAATATATATAAAAAAAACTACATACTAAAGCCTCCTTCTTTTAATAATTATTGAAGACAAGGTCAAAGCGGAAGGGCAATACGAATAAAAATTCCTAGTGTTCCTACTTTGCTTCCTATGTTAAGATGCTTACCTATATTAAACGTAATAGAATATTTTGATTACTTTTCACAACAAATCCAGTGAATGATACAATGGAAATATATCTAGGCATTTGATTATGAAACAATAATATCAAACATTTCATACATTTTGCTTAACTGTTCAGGAAAATGAAAGCATTAAAGCACGCTTAAATTTCTTCCAAATATTCGAAACTTTTTATTCGAAAATATTGTTTTGAATGAGATTATTTCTTAAATTATTACAAAATTCAATACGAAAGCGAAATAATTTTGTAAACGTTAGAGTTCATACGATTATTGAAAACGTTTTGGTTCTTTTATTATCTTGTACAATGTTTTACGATATCAATTGTTATTAAACCATTGAAAACCAAAGGTTCAAAAACGAACAAGCGGTAGTATACAAGTCTATCCGCCTAAAAGAATTATAATAAGAAAATATAGCTAATGTTCTCAAAATATATACATCAAAATTTTATATATGAATAAAAAAATAATTATAGTTTATTATAGTTCTAGCCGAACAATACTAACGGATATATTTTTGTACACAAATATTCAAAGCATGTACTGAAAATAAAAATTTGAATTTTCTCATCACACAAAAAGTGATGATCGTTAGGTATAAATTTATTCAAACAAAATAACATATTCATCACTATTCTGTATAAAATAAATATTTATTTTCAATAGTATTTATATTGTTAATAACAAATAGAACACATAATGATTTTTTTTTATAAAGCATAAAAAAATAACATGAATTATAAAAAAAAAAAAATCGTTTATTTAAATTTAATTGAATTATAACTGATATGATAATAACATAATAATACAACAAACAACCTTTTTTTATACAAAACACGAAAGTCATCATTAGAGACGAATTTACATGTAAATAGATGGAATTATTTGTTGATGTTTTCTTCTGCTTCTTCTTCTTCTACTGTATATCGATGGTAGCTAAACATATAAACAGACATAAAGTCTATAAACATCTTTTAAATATTCTCAATGAACGATGAAAATCATTTATATTGTTAGGAATAGAAAAGAAATTATTGTTTGGTTGCACAGCGGGAAGATGTCAGCACTGTTTGTTGTGATAGTAAGGTTGTGAATGAATGTGGTGGTTGCTGAATTCAATGAATTATATTTATTCACATGAATAGGCTGTGCAAGACTATATGGTAGATTTTTTTCTATTTATTATTTTTGACAGGGACACTCATAAGAAAGACGATTCCTATCTAGACGACGATGCAAGACAATGTTGCAAGATCATAAGATGATCCTCTATTAGCGTTCGTTATTTGCTCGGTTCTAATTTGATGAGTAAAAAATAAAACTTGGTTATTGTGCAGGATTACTAAGACTCAGTTTCGATTGCTAATAAGAAAATATTCCTCAGTTTCAAAATATTTTTAATGCCTCACATCTTTGCTTCGACCAGTTCCACTTACAATTATTACGCCTATCGCTTATTATACTCGACATATGGTACATGAGAGAATATTCGATTTAGTCTGTATAAAGTTTGTAATGCTTGAAAATATTGAAAGCACTTGCTTGAGTAATCTGTTCGTCAATCAGTCAATCCATCCAACTATCAAGAATATTGCAAACTTCTAAACGTAACTAAAATCGTGAATCATCAAAATCTATCGACTGGCTCTCAAGGATCCATCACAAATGTTTTAAACCGTAAAGGAAGAAAAGTTAAAATACTGTTTAGTTTTAAACATTTGGTTTAAACTGTTTTATCCAAAAATTCTTTATAAGGCTTCCCTCAACCTTTGAATCAAAATCATCGGGAATTTATTTTAAGAACTAAAAACAATTTTAATAATCCCAACATACAAGAATGAACCTGTACTAACTAACTAGAAGCATGATTCGATATCATATCCTATCTGCATGTTTTCTTATTATCATATTCTTTATTTTCATAGGATATACAGGAGTTTGTTAATTCGATGACCACCTTTTCAATACGGGAAAGTGGTAAAGAAATTACGAAAAGAAGTAAAAAACCAGGTAAGGTGGAAGGTGAACTGAATTTTTTTTTTATAATTCACCTGAAAAAGATACTTTGTGATTTTACTTGACTGCCAGAATAACATCTTACACCATAAAAATTCTTGAACGTAATTTTTTTTTACAATTGTACATTCGAGATTGTGTTTATATAAATGTCACTTTTATGGTTCGTATTCCTTTGTATGTATGTTTGTTCTTACGTGACTAAATATCTGATTTGAAAGAGATGTAAATTTCGATTTCTTATGTTTCGGGTCATAAACAACAGTCAACTTAATTTTACATTTGTTCTATTTACTTCGCTGAATATGTCCAGAAGTAGAGAGTTTGTTAAGAACATTTCTATTTGTTATAAAATTAAAATAATTATTCTTAAGACTTCTTCGAAAATTCCTTGAAAACATCCTGTATAATAAATCTCATTTCAATATAGTGACGTCAACAAAACCACAGGGTTCTATATTGGTGTACAAACTTATTCAGTGTACTCTTTGCTTTTTTTAGTTCACCATAACACATTTTAATGGTGCTGTTTTTATGTGTGAACCATCTGATATATTTGTACCAAATAAAGCTTTCATTTATTAAATATTGGAATACTATTGCATTCGATATGCCTTAGAGAATATCTTAGAAGATTTTGGATGAGAAGATTACCTATATATAATAGAGATTGGGTTTTTTAAGGGTATGTTAAATAATGCATAGTGGCTTTTACAAACTCAAAAATACACAGATTGATTAAATAAAGGATTTTTAATAAACACAATATTTCATCAATATTGGATACATGCTCCTGGCATTCAACTGAAAATATAGGGGTCAAATGCTTGTACCTTATCATATGTTAGGTGAGATGTTTGTATAATATTTGATTTTTAACCGATCGATGGAAAAAATAAAACTAAATATATCTTTTTAAATTAAGTGGAAATAACAGTCAATGCTATCATTTAAAATAAAGTCCACCTCACAGTGAAAAACAAACTTACCGGTTCGTGGACCTGGCAGGTTTTTGCGGGATGATATCTAAGTATCAAACAAAAAATTTGTGAGTGGCTCGAATGATAAAACTTTTTCCTCTTCGAAAATTCCGAATTTCTTTTTCACAGGCCGTAAAATTTGGAATTGCGTTCAGACGCTGTCGGTGAATATTAATTTTTCTTTTTTTTTTAGGTTGCAGGATAATGGGCACCTAATGTTATGAGGTATCGAACGTTATGAAGATTGTAGAAACAATCAAAATTTAATGGGCTTCGAAAATGATATTGACTATAGAGCATATTTTTAAATAACTTTATTTAGTACTCTTTCAAAAGATGTTTGTTGGTTTCAGAATTGGTATATAATATAAAACTGTATTATAGGATAAAAAAATTGAGAAGATTCATTCTTATTCAATATTATTTATTATTAATGCAAACCAAAATAAGAAACGTATCTACTTCAAGTATCCATTTTTTTCTATTCATATTATATTCTCTATTATAAATATTCAGTTTACATATTTACCCTTTTTATATAACTATCAATTCACATAATCATTATTTTTTCCGTAGTTTATATTTATTTTTTTTGTAATTTTTTATATTATCCGTAGCTATTTAATCAAACATTACAAAATATTTGTTGCACTAACTTTATGATTCATTTCATGCTTTGAAATTTAATGGAAATCAAGATGTAAAATAAGTATTTAATAAATATTTGGCTAAATTAAGGAAAGAAGACAATATTTTAGAATAAATATGGAGACAGGCATAAGTGGTTGTTATCCATGCTAGTGTCTACACAAAAACGAAGGTAATCAATAAAATTATTACATCTACCCACTTCAAAGATACTGCTATAAGAACTGATAATGAAAACTTTTCAAATTATTTTACCTAAAATTTATTCGTTGACTTAAGTGATTTCAAAAAAATTTGAAAAACAAACCCCAGTCCTAAAAGGAAAAGGTCAAAACCATTTTTGGTGCATTAACGGCTTAGAAAAAATAAGAGCAGTTCACAAATAACATTGTATATTGCTCAAATACTTGATTGAGTTATAATTATAAATATTAATAATTCATTGTTTGCCGAATTTTAACTGGAATTGTGCCTAATCTAAACAGCTTATAAAAAATTTGTCTAGCTATAATTTTAAGATTCTCATTATTTTTCATATTTTTTTATGTTTAAGAGATATGGTCTAAAAAGGGTCTAAGATCTATGAGACCCATTTGAACGACTTTAGTCATTCCCACACAGATAGACGAAAATGGACTAATTAGGTGATTCTATGATTACCTATACTGAAGTTTTGTTACTACTTGCAATATTTTCAAGCGTTACAAATTAGATAAAATTTAATACATTCATCATATATGCCGCTTCTTATTAACGCGCTTGTTTTTGAACTGATTTTAATAATTCCTTACGCCTAAGGGTCAGTAATGTCCAATAAAATTTTAAAAAAAAAAAAGGGGGAAGTAGTATATTGTAATCAATAAAGCCAGCGAATTTTAAAATATTTTCTACCAAAACCATATATTTTGCTTCGTCAAAACATTTTGTCTCTTGAGTTTACGTTATATTATTTTTTCTATTCAATTTCAATTTTTTTCATGGCAATATATTTTATTTTGTGTTATATTTAATATTGTTCTTTCGTTAAGAATATAAAAACTTAAATAAAAAACTTGAACTTGTTGTGGATTGTGAATGTAATCACAATATTAAAACGGTTCAAACTGTTGGTAGTTTAATTTAATATGTACTTATGTATTGTGTAGTATATGGCTATACACGTATAATATCGATATCTATAAATGAAAAGATTTAACTGAAAAAGGGTGGTAATGTAACGACATGGGACACTGATTGTTGTACGTATAACAGTGGCTAGTAATAAATAACATCACGTCACTTCCTACTGGTTGGTTGCCGCGCCTTGTTTTAATCTGGTTCCGGGTTTGTCAATTCAACTCCACTATTTTCTCTTATTCAACAACAAACGCCACAATGCATATAACCTAAAAACCAGTAAGCAACAAACTGTTGTTATAACATAGAATACATACCCACTTTTACATGTATAATAATATTCACCCACATACAATATATTGAGTGTCTTGAAAATTTCATCAAGTATAAATTAATTAATATGATAGCTATAATTAATAAGTACAAGCGACTGTACTATTCTTTAGACTGTAAAATTTGCTGTGTATAAATTGTCATTAATGTTCCCAAAAATGTTTTTAATGAACCAAAAAAAAAAATCAACATTTTTGGTATTTCACTATCTTCAAATTTAAAAACATATTGTATAGAAAATAAGTGAAGATAACATATTCTTGTTTCTTATATATCCGACATGTAGGTATCGATATTTGAATTATTTTTAATCATTAGTATTCATAAAATACACTAAATATGTAGCATAAATATATATTATGTAAGAGTTTATTATCTGAATTTGAGCTGAAATTGTGGAAACTGAAGCCACTTTAACAAAAACATTTATTGTATTTGAATTTTTCTTTTATCTTCTCAAAGTTCAAAGTTTGGTCTACAATCCATGGTCATTCCCGAATTTAAACTCAATTTTTAAGGTTTACAATATGAAATCAACAATTCAGGTACATGAACTTCCTTCTTCCGTTTATAGTTTTATATATTTTCACGCGTTACGTAGCTTAGACTAAATTTATTATACTCGTAATATATTTTCTATACAAATACTGAACGGCAATTTTATATCTTTTTTCTTTTTTAATTTTTGAACACCTTATAAACTACACATAACAATATATAAATATAGAATCGATCATTGCAATAGCTAGTAACCCTAAATAACCCTATAAAAAAATTCTCCCCAATTTCTAACTGTATTTTACTCTTCTATAATCTTAAATTTAATCTATTGATATAAAACTGCCCAACAACACTAGAACTATCTTTTATATTTTGTTTTATAGTACTATAGTAATATCCTCCATATATATTACTTGTAATTAAAGACATCTTTCCCTTTTTGGTTTGGTTCAGTTTTTTTTTTTTTTTTATTCTATAAATCTACTTTACTTTTAAAGAATATGGTACTGATATTGCATAATAGGCCAGTAAAACGGGATATACTATTTGCCGTGTTTAGAATTATTTAGCGGTAAGCTGGCGATTACTTTAAAATCTCAGTTTGCATCATCGTGGGTGATGAGCTTAATTTTTAGCCCCCAACAAACTGATATTAGTCAATTTTTCCATATGATGCGTCGTTTTCAAGTTATAAAGGTTGAAAATTGAAATGTGTCAAATTTTTAACTAATTAGGAAGTTGTTTTATTTTGCATATCTATAGTGACCAAGCGACTTGACCAATTTTACTTTTTAAGAACTCATTTAAACAAAAATTTTATGTGCTTTCATTTTTATATCTAATTTTTTCGCATGGTATGTTGTTTTCAAGTTATGGGAGTTTGCGACTGAAGTATGTAATTGAAAAAACTCGCTGAAAATTGAAAATCGATAGCGACCAAACAGCTGAATTCATGTTAATATTTAAGTGCCAATTTGACGCAAAATTCAATATACTTACATTCAGATATGAGCCAATTCTTACGTAGAATACGCCGTTTTGGAATTTTATGTGCAAAGCCAAGAAAACTGCTAAAATTTCACCGTTTTTTTGGCTGCCAAAAATAAGGCTCTTCATCCACGATGGACCAATCTCAGATTCTATGTAATTGGGTCCATTTAAAAAGATTAAAACCATTAGCAGCTATCCGCCAAAGAAATTCAAATAGAATTCTCAATGTTTATCAATGTGAAATAAATATATTTCATCTATATAGTTTTAAATTAAAATATATTATCTATCTTTTCCTTAAAAGGGAAATTAGTAAAATGTACACGAAAATCAAAACCAGAAGTAAAACTATATATTCATGTTTCGAGGTCACAAACATCTCTTTCGCCGCATTTTACATAATTGTGTATATATGTATTTGTATACATATATGTCTAATTTTTTTCCTAATACATTATCTATTTATCCTGATATATGCAAAAAACCTCAAAAAGCAAAATTTGTTTTAAACAAAAGCATTATCACAAGAAATCGGATTCACTTTTCTTTATCATTTTAAAGGCCCGAATAATCAAAAGTACAGAGCTATGTTTAGAGGGATGACTTCTATGTTATTTACTCTAGAACACATCATTCTAAGAGAAAGTTTACACCTGAGAGTATTCGGGCCTATCTAATTATTACAATTTTATTTTATTTTTCCCGTGTTTTACATATGCCAAAACAAACATCTCGTTTTTAAAAGAGACAACTGACTGACTGATATCATATTCATTTCAAAAAATGAATTTTACAATTTTTTTAAAATATATACTCATTTAAAACAGTTCACTTAATCAATCAATACATTCAACAAAATAATATACAATTAGTATCTAGTATGGACCGATACCAACGTTTTACAATTGTGTAATATTGAATAAAAGTAAAATTTTATTTTGGAATGCTGTAAAAAATGATATATTATCTACTTGAAAGTAAATACAGTTCCTATATACATGAATGTATAATTATTACATTGAAAAAGTCATTTACTCAACAGTTTCAGCAACAGTTTTGAATTATCGCCATCGAATCATGCATTCATTCATCGTTCGAACGTCATTTATTTGTTTATTCGAATTCGTAATATCTCATGTATACAGTATTGGCAAAGTAACTCACAAAGTTATAAACATAAAATTAGAATTATTTGTTTTTAATATAGTTTTGAAATGTGAAATGGTAACCGATTTTACTTGGTCTACAAGAATTTTATTTCTCATATTACGAAAAAAAAAAAGCAACGCATGTATTAACAAGTTTCATATTTTTATTATATAACTTTCATATAGAAATAATTCAGTAGGGTAGTTTACCATGTTTAAAAAGTACTTCAAAATATTGATTTCTTTACAAAAACTAAATATTTTTCCAATAAAAAACACGATATTTTTCTATATAATTACATTAAAATTTAAACTTTTTTATTCGCTGTCTGACATTTTGGTGACGTAATATCGGTATAGGATATTGAGAATACTGGTAAAACACAGTGAGTACAAAACATAACCTAACACTTTAAAATATTTTTTTTACTAATTAAGTTAACTATTAAGACTGAACTGATCCAAAATCACATCGCTTAGTGTTTTAGGTCAATTGATATAAAGACAAAAATATATGATTAAGATAATAAATTAATCATGTGCTTTTATAATTGAAATTCAGAATATTCAACATTTCTACATAAATTTTTGAAGTGAAACTTCTTTAGGCGCGACTAGGGAGTAACTCAGATTTTTTTTTCTGACGGAAGTAACGTTTCCGCCATTTAAAAATAATTATAATTCTGATTGGTTGTAAGTATGTTTCCGCCATTTAAAAATAATAATTCTGATTGGTTGTAAGTATATGTCATATACTACACGCTTCTTGACATAATTAAATTTTTTGAAAATCTCTAAATATACTTGTTTATTTATTACTTTTAAAATAAGTAAATTAAAAATAAATTTTCTGACAATTGCGACATTTTATAATATTAAATAACAAGGTTATATTGACATGTGCTGATCTAACCTTCAATTTGCTACTCTCAATTATTTTAAGAAATTATAATGACATTCAATTACCTGTTTCGAATGAATAATATTAATATAACATTTAAATAATCTTTGTAAAGCACATGAATAATAAATATAATTAAATTATAATATAATATTTATTTATTTAAGTTAATATTTAATCATTTCAGTGATATATGTCGTCAACGCCAAAGAAGTTTTACTTCAATCGCGCGTAAAGGTTACACGCACATTTTTTTTAATTTCATACTTTATTTTTCATGACTGAAAGTACCCTATTGAATAAATTTAATCAATTTTCACCATTTGCTGCACAATATAAAAATATTCATACTATCTGCGACGTTTAAGGCCCATTGTACCTGATATAACAGTGCTGAGCATCGCAATTGAGCATAAAACTCCAAAACTACGGAATAAGAAATAAAACGAGCGGGTATTTAAAATAAGCAGTAGTGTCAATTACCGTTCCGATGTTTCAGCGCTCGAAATATTTTATTCTTAACTTAAATACTCATTTTCCGAAAAATATTCATCCGATTTTTCATTTTGTATGTACATTGGTGTTATAAGTTTTCATGAGGCATTTCAATTGTTATGGAATCGATAATTCTGGAAAATCAAAAATCTAAAATGAGAATCGTGAAAATAAAGAGTCAGCTGACATTCACAGGCGTTTTTTATATGGTAAAACAATTAAGAAAATGTATTTCTTTTATTAATTTTAGTTTTTTAATATCATTTCATACAGCATTCTGAAACAAAAATTTAGAAATTAAACATAAAAAATGTGCCTTTTTCTAATTATATCAGATAATCGCGAATAAAAAATGTAGAAAGCGTAAGTTTTCTTACAGCTACAAAAACCTTTAAGTTCTGTGTCCATTATTAACTACGTATTTTTTATTTTTTATTATTAAAAATCACACTATACACAAATCCATTTTAGAGCAGAACATAAAATTACATAAACAAAAAGGACGTGATTGCGTTTTCCAGTAAAGCGCCTCTAACCACCAAGCGTGACTGTAGTACAATCAACAATTCTATATTTCATTTATATCTATCTATACGTTTGAATATGTAGTCACGCTGAGTGCGCCAATTAAAACTAAAACAAAACAAAAGCCACGTTAGTTGTTGATAATCATGATAACACAACAACAGAGAACAAACACAAAACAGAAAATAGGATATAATAAAAAAAAAAATATTACAAAAAAAAAAATTACAAAATCGAACCAGCAAGTAGTCTCGCCATTTGATGACGCTATTATATGTATGAAATTACATACGACACATGGTATGAGTGAAAATATACATTGAGATGGTTTACGTATTTTTTTTATTTCTGTTACGATAAAAGTACTACTGTCCTTGATAGATTGATGTCACTATGAGTACAATCTGATTAGAAAAAAAATAAAAATAAAATACAAAAAGACAGCGTTATAACAATTAATCAATTTGATTTTTAAACCGTCAAGTATTTTACTCTTTTTATCTATGTTCTTGTACTTTAACGATATTGTTAGAATTTTAGAATATATCAATCATTTTGATTCTGAAAAAAAAGAAGTAGTTATACTATTTTTTTGTAATCTTATCGAACGTAAAATTTAATATATACCTTGGTTCCCGATATATTCAGTAATAACATCTTCAATCGATCTATTCCTAACAAAAATAAATCCAATAAATATTTGACTCAACTTTTTAACTATAAAATATACAAGAAAAGTTCAAATACAATTTTTTTTAATGGTAGGATTCGCCACAATTTAAGCTCAAACTTAGTTAATTATCACTTATTGGTAATTACAATATATATTATACAAGTTTATCACGGTATAGACTAGATATTTATAGTAGTTTAGGATTGCTCATTTTGAATAGTCCAAACCATGATATTTAGTCATACATCGAGTATCTAAATAATTTACTCTGTTAGTCGTTATATTTATTTGTTTTATTAAAATTTTAAAATAACAAATTTTCAAATGAAAATGAAAACTATTAAAAAATAAATATTTATCAGGAAGCTGCATTATGATAACACAGTTAACATTTTCAATTATAATATTAACATACAGTTATTATTAACTAATTTTAAAATAGAGACTGCTATTGTCGTTCGTTATCAAATGTTATAGACACTCAGAAATAAGTTATATCGCAAGCTATATATAAAATATATATATATTGAATTATATTCCAACTTATAAGCAACCAGCTAGTTACTTCTTACTATATTGGATTTAGTAGCATTTTCTGTACATTGCGTCACCAACAACGAACGTTAAGAGTGGTGTTGTACATGCCAGCTGCAGGACGTAAATAATTCATAAATTTTCAACTCCTAGAGGTATACTTTCAGTAATAGTGTACTTACTTATATACTTCTTACCATATTATTATACATAACTAAATATACATTCATATTTAATTTGAAAATCTGTTTGCATACACCTATCTATCTATCTCATAAATAATATTGTATTCAATATATACCAATTTGGTATCTGTGAAATTTACTAAAACTACAGCAAAAATAAGTGAAGATAATAAGTGACTGAGGTATTCAATATATATTTGTATATCATCGTTTGCACTATTTTTAATTAGCATTCATAAAATACTATATATATCCAGTCTTTACAGTTATAAATATGTGTATCTTCACAATTTGATAACTAAATTTTTTAGCAGATATGTATTTATTTGCTAAATTTGAGGTTTAATTTTTTTGAAAAAAAAATTTTCGTTCTCTCTTTGGGGTAATAAGTTGGGTCATGGATCCATTGAATCGCTTGCAATTTTGCGATTGCAGCAAAGTTAGATCTTGATACACTACCAAAAGACCGGCAAATGGAATTGAACTAATTAGATGATTCTATAAACAACTTAAGCAAAATTTTATTTGTGAGGTCAATAATATCTAGCGTTACAAACTTAAAATTTAAATTAATATACTCTGATATATTATGAATGTCGAGTATATATATATATATATATATATTTATCGTTGCCTCGATGCTTCATACGCAGAATAAACATTGTTTATCATTTCTATTTCTCAATTTTTTATTTTCCTTTATATAACCAAGCGAAAGTGGAAAAATATAGAAAAAGATATCCGTTTAACTTTGTTGTATGTTTATTACTTGAATATTGGTGAAAAATATGATAATGTATGAAAAACTTTCACATCCCGAACTGCTCAGGAAAGTGGAAAGTTGAGCATTGAGACCCATGGACCCATTTATTTTAACACGGGACCCATTAATTTTTACAATAGTTAAAAGTTTTAAAAGCCCCAGGGTATGTAGATCTCGCGATATTATGTGAGAAAGATGATCCCCTTCCGTACTACTAAGGACATAGAAAAATAAAAAAAATGAGCAACTCTAGTCCGTTTAATTTTTTTGAGGATTATATGTATTAAATCGTAAAAAAGGACAAAAAAATTATTTGAAAACATCCAGAATGCTATCGTTGATTTTTGCCCAATCATGTACTTCCACATCCTTATCTAAGAAAATTGGTCGAATATTCAACAAGCCATACAAACGTACGATGCATTTATTTACAGATTCTCAATATCAGTGTAAATTATTTGCTCATTTGGTAACGTATCGTATAGATAACGTTTATGTATAGACGTCATACATAAGGTAAGTAAGATATATATTCCCTGAACCTCAAGAGTTTAGATAGAGAAAAATTTTATATTTTCTTCTTGCTCCAAAAACTATATACATTTATATGTATGTTTATACGACTGTACTATCGGATAAAACAAATTGCATAAATCTTAATATAAAAAATTATAAAGGAAAACATTTAAATAAAAAACCCGACATTTATTTGCAGTCATTCTGGACATAATTATCTAATAATTTAAGTCTCCAATTCACACTCAAAGAATTTATATAACATACTGGACATACACACTATATATGTGACTAAACTTGACAAATATAGACAAAGTCTGATTATATTAGTATTAGACTTAAGTTTGTAACGTTAGCAAATAATGAAGAAAATTTTGGTATAGGTGTTCATAGTACTATACTAATTAGTATTTTTTCATTTGTATGTTTAAGTGTCCGTCCGAACTCCCATCAACACAAAAAACTTAAGAAATTGCCAGGTAGAATTTTTGTGGCATATTCTAAAACTTAATTCGTAAATGAGTGAAATCGATCTATTGGTTGCAAACGATTCATGGCTCAAATTATAGATCGTAAAAGATAGTGGAAGTATTTACAGACAAAAAATATAAGTTTTAGGCAAAAAAACTTTCGTTGTAGCATTTTTTCTGTTTGGAATCGATACAATTTTAGCTCGATTTTAATTAATAAAACATATAATTTTAATGCATAATAATATGTTATTATTATATATTTATAATTATATGACATATTGAGTATATTTTATGATCATACAATTTTAAATGTTGGAACGCCACTCCAATCTTTGAGCCCAATAAACTCGGTGGCCTTATTCACTCCCTCAATTTGTACTAGTTGTCTTGTGCAAAGCTATTTGCAAATCTTGTATCTGCAGTAAAGGATCAAATAAAGTTTGCTGGAGTCCAAAACTTTGGCTTATGTGAATAAATTTGAACAGACAAAATTACTTGAACGGATATAGGATTAGCACAAGTTTATTTGGACAAATTGATCCATGAATGTTTAAGCCTACCATAACAAAACTATTCATTCGAACAAGTAAAGCAAACGATTCCTTATTGATTCAATTTTTTTACATTCGTTCGTATTTATTTGATGTAGAGAGCTCACAACTCTACAATCAGACTTTCGTAGGTAAATTTACTTACTAGGTCTCCTCTCCATATAGCATATAGATAGTTCGTTTGGGTAGATTTACCAAGACGACATACGACGATGATGCCATTGCCTTCTTGAATGACTTTCAATATTGTTATAGGGAATTTAAATTCAAATATTCAAGAAATGTGGTAAAAGAGTCATCTGAATGTGATCATAAAAGTGGAAAATTAGATAGATCTTTGTGTATGCTGCTGCTATCTATTATTATTATATCAAGAGAGAGAGTTTGCGTTTTTTTTTTCTTTTTTTTTTAATATTTAAATTTAGTATTTAGTTTCTTGAGGTAATATTATTATTATGTAAAATAAAATGTATGTGTGTTATGTTTTGTAAGAAAACTCAAATTTAGAAAAATTTATGTTTGACTGAAGCAATATACGATACTACAATGGTTCTGGTAATATATTAAAAGTTTGGATGTTGATAATTGTGGAAAACTTGCACCATTTCCATTTTGAATTGAAACAACACAGTGTGTTTTGAAAAATATCCCCAAATAAAAAAATTATAATTTTCAACAATCAAGGATTTTAATTTTTTCCAAAAAAGCCTTGTTTTTATTTTCATTACTGAAATTGCTTGCATACATTAATTTGAAATTTTTTGATGTCTTAATGTTTTTGATAATTCATTGCAACGATGTTGTGATTTGTGACAGTAAAACCTCGTTGATTAACCGTGCCTTCGCGATATCCGAGACAACGGATTGATACGAGCTGTTTCACAAACTACAGTAGGTACAAATTCCTCATTTTATCAAAGTTTAAGAATAACTTTCTTTTAAATTACTCATAAAAATCAAGTATTTTTTTCGAATATATTTCTTTCATGTTTTCCGAGTTTCTGTTTATCCGACATACATGCTGCCTTCATTTCCTCAGGTAAAAAAATGAGGTTTCCATATAAATAAGTAACCAAATATTGTATATTTCTATAAATAAAACAGATATTCTCGAATCCATTGCTGTTTATCGAAAATGTCAATACTTAGAATACTTAAATTTAATATGAATGTTTCTATAGTGTAGTGTAGTTATGCACTAAGAAAGACTTCGAAATAATATAAACGATGAAATATGTATTCATAAGGTCACTGTAGAGTGTACAATAGATCGAAATGGCCAGCATTCAACAAACATTTTAGAGACATTCTGTATATAAGTTATACAATTTCGTTCCTGTTTTTAATGGTAATGTTTTCGATAATTAATTTTTACTTAGCATGAGTTGAGTGTAAAATAGTGTATATTCTTAAAATACACTCTTCTTATTTGAATAAATTTCTTTGTTATATATAAAAAGACACAAAGCACAACAAGTGATAATATAATAAATGAATAAATATGTTTGTGAAAGTAACGATACATGTTTTTCACAATGTTTTCCTATTGTATCAACTTGTAGTGTCTATTTACTTTTATATTCACCTAGAGATATATACAATATAATATTCACATCTACTTTAATCATACTGGTATTTCACGAATCAAAAAAGAACGTTTGACGCCAAGAGTAAAATCGTATTAAAAATTTGTTACAAACTAATAAATTTTATATGCAGTAAAATTTTGCATACTTAAGTGAAAACTTGTTTTTCCGCAAGCAATGATACTTTGTGGTTTGGATGTATTTGTCATATGTGCACGAATGCGACTAGCGCCTGTAGTGACAAACGAAAAAATTATTTACCCTTTCGTATATTATTGTCCTTATACAGCGAAATTATTAAATATTGAAATTTATTTCATTTGCATAGATTCATAGAAAGAAATACCTTTTAGTTTGAGTACTATTTTTGTCATGTAAGTATATGATAAATAAGTAACAAAGCTGTATATTGACAGTATAACCTCATCACTATGACATAACTTCTGACTATGACAGCATCGAACACAACAATAGTCTCCTGATGGCTTAGTTTTACCCATACCTCGTTTGTTATAAAAAAATTGTAGTTTTTCAATTTTTAAATTTTCCCTTTTCATTATTTTCGTCCACTAACATACATGGAATATCAAAATTTCCAATAGCGCACACTATGAACCCTGACGTCAATAATACGTCTAACTTCGCCCCATCAAAATGATTCTGAAAAATAAAAACAAGTTGTAAAAAAATAAAAAATAGCCAAATGATACAAAGAAAACGCACCTACGTTAAATACACCAGCTACGAGTCGAACGTTTGAAGCTCATAATTTGAACAATGTGATTTAGTAACACTTTACTAACGTTTTAATACAAAAATTTTTTATCAAAAGGTTCAAAGTAAATTCAAGAAATCGTTCCCCTTGAAGGTTTATGATTTATACACATCAATAAATATGATTACTTTGATGACTTTTTTGTGTAAGAGATGACTTATTCCGTTTGGTCAGTCAATTTCATTGATAATAGAAGCATTTCAACCAAGCTTTTAATGAAGTAAATTGATCAAGTAGTTTAGAAAATTAAATTTTTTATGCAAGTATTGCCTCTCCCACACTTTAATAAAATAAAAATCCACAATGATTAATATTAAAAACACAATTTTTAATTCAAAGTAGAATTAAGCAAAAAAAATTTTGTATTTATTATTAATCATTCTATATTGTTTAAAAATTTTACATGTCATGGATAAAAACCAATAATAAATCAGTTCACATACTCGTTTATCTCAGATCTGATCATTGTTAGAAATGTTGTATTACGTAATTCAATGTATTTCAGTTGTTGGAGAACTAAATGAACTATTTTTATAAGGAGAACTAAACGTAATATCATCATTATCTTCCACTATTTTTATTGTAATAAACTTTATAAGTTAAGCCCCTACTTTCAATTTTTTTTTGCATTTTTTTTTATAGTTTGGTTGAATAACAACTGCTGCTGTTAGTGACTATAGTAATCATAGCGCAATCTGAAAAAGTCGGTGAATAATGTTATAAGAGAAATTACTTTCGAAAATTTATTCGTCATATATTATGATGTGTATATAATGTCTGTTTATGACGTAATCATTTCCAAAGTATGAACGATGATTGTCATAGAAAATAGCACACAAACATACATATTAAGAACAACCATCACGTCATTCTTCTCCCTCTTGTTTTTCCTTATTTTGTTCTATTAAATATTATAAATCAAATACGATGTTTTTGTTTTCGATTTAAACTAATGTCTATACGTTTTTGTAAGTAATAATACCTCTTTTGTTTTTTTTTTTATAGTGTGAATCGTAAAGACGTTCCATGACACCACTTTAAATATATATTTTTGAATCGAGTTTACTTAATCTTTTTGATAGGCGATTTTTTTAAGTCCGTTTGATATTCACCGCATATTTGTTAGTTTTCCGTTACATCTACATCAAATTTTTATAGAATATCATTATTTTACAATTTCTTACGTTAGTGGGGCAATATCAATATAATGATAAATCTATTGCAACGTTCCCATACCAATTAGCATAGGTATATTTAAAGAAAGAGATATTTTCTTCTTTTTTCGCGTAAAGCCACATAAATATGTATACCCACATTCCAGACTAAGTAAGCGGTACAGTTTACCGTAGTTGCACGCTCAAAAAAAGATTCAAAATATATAGAAATATCAAGAATCGCAATAAAAAACCGCAATACATTATTATTTATTTGTTGTCAACCACTTATTAGAGACTTACTCATGGGACAAACACGCAGTATACTATATGCAAATACTTTATAATTGTAAAAACCGAAGAATATTTTTAAGTACTTAACGATTGTAGTCGCTTAGTGAAGAAAACACTGTGATACTAAAAATAATAAAAACTGAAGTAGTAGTAATTGAAAAACAGCTTTAGATCGCACGTTGTAGGAATAGTATAAGTATTTAATTTAAAAATTTTAGTTTAGAAAACGTGCGGGAATTTCCTTATCTTAGGCAACGATTATTCATTCATTTTTCAAAAGAACCTATGGATATACCTTAATATATTTTAAATAATTAAAAAATATATTTGATTCGTTCACATGATAATTATTGATTGTTTATTTTGATTACATATTTATTTATACTGAAATAAAACCTTTTTGATTAATTTTAATATTTTTCTTCGATCTTAACTGAAGTTTTGTTTTTAGACGCCAAAGAAGTACAACTTCTAACGCGTGAACATAAGTACACACACACACACACACTTTCCATTACTATACCTACGATCATTGTACCCATATATACTTGTCATATATTGGGTTCACTTTCAGTTTCTCAGCGAAAATTTTACCAGACCTTCGTTTACATAGACATCAAAACAGGCTAATATTGTTGTAACTTTTTTTAATACCATAATGTGAAAATGGTTTGAATGGAGTTTGATATACTTTTGGTGACGTGTTTTTATACATTAGAATATTATGCGAGCAAAAAGTTATAACAAACTAAAGAGTTAACGCGAAAAGTTATGTATCGTCTGAAAACGTTATCTCATTGTTGTAGTTGATGAGAGTATAGTACAAAAACTCAAAAGAAATTTCATTTATTATAATACTAGTTTTTGTTTATTCTTTAATTTTGTAATTTGATTTGTATGAGATAAATGATAAATATCCTAAAAACTTTAACTAAATATTTTTTACTAATATAACTCCAAAGAACTATTATTATATTTTAAATAATATGAAGATAATATGGTAAATATGCAAAAAATATCTTGTTCCCAAACAAATTTTCTTTATAAACGATATTATGAATTTCAAACAATTTTTAATGAAATTTATAACAAATAATTTCTAATGGACAGTTTTCAAATAATTTCGGTGCTTGCTTATAATTACTTTTACATTATTTCAGCATAATTTGAATGGGACTATAGAAATTATGTTTACATAAATGAATCGTCTGCTATTTGTTGTCTAAAATTGATTCTTTCTATTTTTCTATAGTCAATATAATTATGTATAATTAATTCATTAAGTTTTTAAACGTTCAATGGACTTAGTTGTAATGCTGGTGTAGCTGCAGGCTTGAAGGTAATAATAATTAACTTAAGTCTACAAAATTAAAACAACAAAATCGAATTGGTTAATTATTCAATTTTACTTCCGAGTTCAAAAGTATAGATTTCTCGAATTAATAAAAAAAAAAGTTTAGACTGTTTCGGCAAAGATCCCTTCAAAAGACGCCCTTAAACGTAATACCTACCAGTCTTCCTCTGTAGTTTAATTAATAAAAATAAAAATAATGATGCGGAAGGCCTATGTTATAGACTATATTTATCTTAAAAGGAATAAAAAACCCAATATTGTTTATTAGTATTACATTTTATATCCTTGACTTAAATTCTAAACAAAAAAATATGACAGATGTAGATCACTCTGTAATCTGTAGAATATGATAATGAGTACAATGATTTTGCAATTATAAGTCAGCAACAATACTCCAACTGACATTTTTATTTTTTCATTCATAATAATAATATATCAATCTATGAATATAAATCTATCTTCATGTAACGTCATTGTTGTATTTTTACTCTATCGTGTATCCAAAAATTTAGTTCAACTGATGTATACAAGTTTATTTCTTTCTTTATATGTAATATCTGGATGACCGAGCTTTGCGCGGTATTTTTTTTTTTTTTTAAATTGTGTTTTTTGGAAATTATATTACGTTGAGGCGGAAGACGAGTCCAGCACGCTAACACTTAGCCACTAAAATGACTTTAAATATTTAACAAATATATCATTACGTTATAAAAAATTATACAATTATAATAACAAAATCTTATTTGAAAAATATTATTCACTTTATTGTGTTGTTTTGTTGGGTTGGGTTGGGTTTAAAATGTAAAAAAAATAATTTTACTCGTCGGCCGAGCCGGGATTCGAACGCGGGATCTCTATATAAGAGCCTCGCATGCTAAAACTTAGCCACTCCAATGACTATATGACCATAAATATAAAACAAATATATCATTACATTATAAAAAATTATCGATAAAACACAAATAAAATGACATTTTCTAAAAATGATTCCTAGCTAGATCGATTTATCGCCCCCGAAACCCCCTATTAAAGCATGCGTCGTTATTGTAGACAATATTTCCTAATAAAACAATATAATATTTAAACTTTTGATATACCCGATACAAAGACATACATAATACTCATGGACTCATAGTATACATTATTGGTTCAGTGTTATACTAATAATAATATAGTATTGAGGAAAAAGTACAAATTCATTGCCAATGAATTTTATATTGTATACATTTGTTTCTCATTGTTTCTCTTTCATCTCCATGTTGAAATTGTAGCTCATTTGTGTATCAAATACAATGGAGCAGAAATTTTTTAACATTTTCCATTATACATTTACAATATTCTACTATCATTAGTTTTAGTACTTTTTATAGGTTGATTAATAAATCTCATGTATATTTTAAGTGGAGTATCATCATCTAAAGGTTTTTACATGGGAATTATACTATAGTGAATGTGCTTACCTTAAATACTTACCTATTTATTTGGTGTGCTAACTAGGTGATAAAACAACAAATTGTTAGCAAAAACATTTATATAAAATTTTGGCAAATGCCAATATTTTGAAGTGAAAAATTTTTAAGGCATGGCACGTTGGGCATTTTATAGATGGGAAAAACAATTGAGCAGGCGACACTGATAAGACACGACTCTTTATAAGTATGTACATATAATACATATGCAAATGGAGCATGACTTGACATTACAAAGCACTGCACTCTCATCGAGTTCGTGAATCATAAAACCACATAAAATTTGATCGTTGTTTCATATAAAATAATAAAAATTTCTGATTTTACCAAAAATATATTAATTCTAATTTTTAATCATAAATATTTTTAAATTTTAAGTCACTTTTTAACTACTAGAGTCATATAGTGACTACAGTGTGTATATATTAATTCTATACAACAACAGTACACAGCAATCCTGGACGACCAACCGTCCATGACTTTGTCTCTTGTTGCTTAATTTTGGTGATCGGTTGAGATCGGTAACGAAACATTTTAATCCCCGATTTTATTTTGAAATGATCCCATTTTAAAATCATATCCGAAGTATTTTTAAGACTTTTGTGCTTTTGTTAATCGTGATTTTAATATTTAGAGTGCAATATCTTGAAACTTCATAATATAGGGATAAATTTCTATAAAAATATTTGATATTTGAAAACATTTTTGACGATTCTCAATAAAATAAACCACACAAAAATCTAGAAATTACTATTATGGTTCTAGGATCAAAGAATTGAATCCTTTTAAATCTTAGGAATAACATTTATCACCATAATAATTGTGAGTATTAAATGAATGTATTTAGACCAGGGTAGAAACCATTAAAAATGGTAAAAAGTGAAAAAAATCGGATGAAACCAATTTTGAACATAGAAGAGAATACAACAAAAATGAAAAATGTGTAAATACTTTCAGTTATCTTTTTTTATCTTTATCTTTTTACTAGCTGCAACTTTGCCATTTACTTTTTTTTTCCCAAAGACTTGACTTAATTTGACCGAAAATCAAGATAAACCGTGTTTTACTTCAAAAACTCAATCCTTTTCACTTCCCGACCACAGTTCCCCCGTAATTTACTTTTCCTATTATTTTTGTTATATTCTCTTTCGTTCCTAATATAATTTTTTTTTTTTTTTTGTTTCAAAAATTATCGATCCTGATCTAATTTGTTTATATAATATTTTAAAATTTAAGTATATAGAATACAATTTACTATTAATAATTAACTATTTATCATTGGTGCTCTTTAGCTTAAGATGAAAATTTTGTAATAACATCAATACAAATTTGAAACATTATAATACGATGTAAAAAC
Source organism: Chrysopa pallens (assembly GCA_020423425.1). Lineage (NCBI taxonomy): Eukaryota > Metazoa > Arthropoda > Insecta > Neuroptera > Chrysopidae > Chrysopa > Chrysopa pallens. Next base: position 71,127,162 of record CM035593.1, on the reverse strand, counting down.
TATTTCATAAAAATAGATGCAATTTATTAAAATTTCGGGCATTATATCTGAGTTACTTTGTTATTTTATATATGTATAAATGTTTTTGTAAATGTATTGTATATACAATATACTTTTTCAGTTTATTTTTTATTTTTTATTTTTTTCCAAAATATTATTTGTTAGTGTATTATATAATTTGAAACATTGGGGGGGAACATAACAAGTTGAATGAAGTTTTTATTCTGTTCTATTTTATTGGAATTTGTTGTTTTTTAACAATATTGTTACAAACAAATACACAATCTTTATTTATGTTATTTTGTATGTTTTTTTTTTTTTGTCTTTTTATTCTAATATATAATTCATATGTTAAAAGAATATAAGGGAAATAAATAAATATGACAAAACTTTGATTTTAATGTTTTGCTGTATTCTAGATTGTCACAGTTTGAAAACATTCTAATAAATTACATCGAATTAGTGCCATAATGTAAATACATGTTAAAATGTAAATGCATGCAGAAGATATTTCATCTATCTAATTAACTATTTTACTTATAATTTTTCGGAAAAGAGTAATAAAAAAGAATGAAAAAACAAAAATTTAATAATTTAATTATATTTTTGTTGTAAATATATCGCCCCGTGGGATCAAAAAATGATCAGCTGATTATTCTGTTGATAGATATATCGATATATTACAAATATATATTTTACCACCCATTCTAAATTCTAGGCTACTTTTTATCACAGTATTCCACGGGAACGAGAACTACGTGGGTGAAACCTTGTAACGTCCGCTATTTATAATGACTTAAAAACATTATGTATAATTTACATTTGGTCCGATTTGATTAATTATTTACCGTTGAGAAGCTACACTTTCCCCGGGGACATAGGCTACTTGAATCCCTGCATTCCTATTGGAAGGGGAACTAGTACGAAATGTTTTAACATTCTTCATGTTACTCGGTGATGATATAAATGAAATCGAACAGAATAAAAAATTATCATAATCGTAACATGGCCCTGCTATGTTTCCAAGAACGAATAATCGCACAGTTGTTCTTGATACAAAAAGTATACGTAAGATGTAGGGTTAAAAAATATTGACCGCACAAAAAATACACATTTTTTGGTAGTATTATACGAAAGGTATAATACTTTAAACTCCAAAAAATACTGTATTGAATATAGAAGAATACCCTAATTGTAATACTTTATAAATATTGTATATTTTATTTTAAAACAAAATGTAAGCTGTAAACTTTAGTAAATAAACATCTATTATTAGCTTCTGTTTTATTACGATTATACCCTTTTTTTTCCAAACGATTTTTCGATAATTTTGAATCACGTTAATTAATATTACGACAATTTAAATCTCCCACATAAAAATATGATAAAATCGAGATTCATTCTTTATCAAATTTTTGTAAAATGTTTATGATTACAAGTGAAATAAAACATTTTAATGTTTTGGTATTTTTTTGTTGGCAAACTTTAAACTATTATTTTTTTGTTTTTGTTTTATTTTATTTTATTTTGTTAATTTTTTTTTTTTTTGTATAAAAGTTACAAAACCGATTAAATGAATAGTAATATCATAATATTTAAAGTGAAATACTAAATAATAATGGGCACATATTTATGTAAAAAAATTTAAATGGCTGTTTACTGTAAAAGTATTGTGCTGTTATTAATAGGATTTTATTAAATTATTCTAAATGAATTTTCACTTCTATTTGAAATAAAAAAATTTTAAAACAATAACATAATTTTAATCTAAAAAAAAATCACACGTTATTTAAATTTTTGTACTTATTACAATCCATACTAATTTCATTTAGTAAGGTTACATTATTAAGAATTGTTGTGAATCTATCGAATAAAATTTTGAAAATAAATTTAATAAATGTTATTTAATAACTGATATTTTTGTATTAAATTTTCGAAATTAACGCAGGAAAATTTTTAATGGCTTACATTATTATATGTTATGAATGAATTAAAAATTTTTTTTTTTGAAAAACTCAAAATATTTTAATTTTTTTTTTTTTTTTTTTAAGTTGATGAATAAATGTAAAATGTTCTTATAAAATGGAAATACTGAAAAAAATTATGGAATAAAAATAAGGAAAAAAATATTAATCGGGTTAGTTTATAAGAAATTATTATGTAGTTTATAAAATTTGGTTTTCTTCCATGTTTAAATGTTTATAATGATCTTAATTCATTGATACTAAAGGGTCATTTAGATATATCCTAGATAAAAAAATTTAATTAAAAAAATATTTTTAAGATTTTTATGGACGATTCCCACAGATTACTTAAGCCCTCAGCAAAAAAACCTAGTCACAATTTTCTGTCCCGTTCAAAATTTATAGGGGTAGATAAATTATTCAACTTTTAAAAATACTCTTTAATTTTGTGATTGAAAAATTTAAGAAACACTTGTCTTTTTACATTCAAGAATATACTTAAAGAAAGCAAATCAATTACGCAAGGATATTTCTTTATTATAATTTCCATCAAGATTACAGAAAAAAATTTAATGAAGCCATTTATATAATGCCTGTAAAATTAACTAAATAATTTATTTAACAATGTATAAAAAAAAAAAGAATGAAAAAAATAAATAAATAAGTATATTTGAGAATGTTATAAAATTGCCTGTAGAGTTGAATATTCATTATTAAGAAAGCTTTGATTCAACAGGAGATTTCGTATCTGGTTCGTATAAGACTGTAGAATGTTCACATTGTATTATAGAAAGTTTATAGCATAAAACAAGTATATTGTACGTACGGTCGAATATGGATACTTACAGAAGAAAATCTCTTATCGTATCAACCATTCAGTCAGAGCCAATAACAAAATTGTATACAGTGTCTGCCGAATAAAAAACTACATATATACATTAATAACTAATTTTTTCTCCTTGTGTTTGCGATTATTAGATTCTATAATTTGGATATTTCATCACCCTGTGTTGTATTTACACAATATATATGTCTCAGAAGTACTAATAACTATTGTTGCCGTGTTGAAATGTTAAAAAGAACTGAAATCGGGATACTGGGGGTGGTATGCAAACCCAAAGTAGTCAATAAGGATCTTGCTGGGTTGTGTAATTTAGTCTTGTGACTACATAATCTGCGTACACAAGTGCAACATTTGCGTGTAACGTATGGCGCAGCGTAACAGCAATCTTAGTGCGAACATGAACGCGTAACACCGCCGAATAACAAAAGTTGCTACGCAACGATTTTACATCGCGTCCCACAAACTGACGGGAAATTTGAATCGCATCAAAAGATGTTAATGCTAGATGGGGTTACGAATTATGTGAATTCAATAACAGAACTTTTGCAAAGGCAAGGCCTAAACATTATTCATTTTTATTTAATTGTATTTCGATATTTCGTGGAACGACAAAAATACAATACAATTAATTAACAACATGTGAATTCGATGAAAGTATGCATAATAAAATACATCATCAATAAGTTGTAATTTTATTGAAACACAATGTATGCATTCTATTTCTTTTTTTTTTCTTTTTTATATAATATACAATTTATAAAACACGCGGTGTTATTCATTCGCGTTTTGTGTGTCGCTTAACGCTTAATCCAAACTGTCATCATATTTTATCATTGTAAAGTGAGCTGCTATTTTTCGATTTAATCTTCTTTTTATTGTATGCTGTACGGTTTTATTTTTTATCCTGTTTTTTTTAAGCACGTATTTATCTTCTTCTTTTTACTGAAAACAAGAAATTCATTATACAATCACGAGATTATTATTTTTTTTTTTATATTTCATTAAATGTAAGTGCAATACAATTTAATTTATAAAAATAACTAGGTTAAAGTAATCAGCATTTTAGAGTATATATTATATTATTTTGTTTCATTTCAACGAAAAGTATCAGAGTAGATCTAGAGCAGGGGTACATTTTGATAAGTCATTTTATCATAGACAGAAATTTAACCTACCTTGTCTAATTTCTTAATACCCTTAATAAGTATACAAAAATTTAGAATTTTCTGACACAATGACTTCTACAGTACAACTACCTTCTTAAATTAATGTTGAACACATGAATTCGTCAAGTTAAGAGTTTTATTATCTTGAATATTGTTGCACTGGTATTTCTTACAAAGTTATAACTTGAATGTCAATAATGAGTTTCAGTTAATAAAACACGTTTTGAAATAAAATTATAATTTTTATATTATCAAAACATGGTAGTAGATGTACAAAAAAAATTATGTTATAAAACGCTACTGTCAGAGAAATTTTCAACACAAATGCCTTACAAAAAAGTTATAAAAATGTTTATAGAAATAACGATTATTGAAAGTGGCACATAGGCTGATACTGAATCCAATAAAATTTTTCGATTTAAACATTAACATGTCGTGTTAGCAAGCCTGTTCATAAATTATTACTATCTATTGTCATATGTAGTAAGTAAGTATATATGTGTGTGTATCGTCATTTTAGTGAGAAATTTTTCAAATTATTCAGACTATTAAGAATGATTTATAACCTTTTTTTTTTTAACGTAAACAAAGATAGTGGTCTCTCATACTAGCTAGCAGCTGAATACTTTATGGGCTTCCTGTTGCTTAAGGAAGGAAACATGGTGTGACAATGTGAGTTATTTACATGTCGAAAATAAAATAAAAATAAGTCTTTGAATTTAACAATAAAACACAACACAAAGATTTATATTTGACAATGTTTCTGATAAACTCATATATGGTTACAGATTTCACAATTCTATAAAAGTGTTTCATTTATTGCTTTGTTTATTCGTGTTTAAAATTTTGTTTTTTCTGTACGAAAATAATACACGCAAAAAATATGATATCTTGGTGATTTAACATAAAATCAGCAAATTTGGAATACTTTTGGTAACTTGGAACTCTTTTGTAAAAAAATAACTAGTAGGGCAATCTTTTGTTTAACATTAAAAATAAATGTGACAGCCATTAAATGATAGCCAAGACAAATAATGTTTTTATTCGTAATAAGATCAGGTTGTCTATGTTACAAATAATTTTGATGAATTTTTAAATCGGTTTTTCATAATATGTTCTTAAATCTTTTGAATTTTCATTTTTGTTAACTAATTTATTAATTGCTGACCATTTTTTCTAATGATACCTATTTGATGTAATGTGTACTTGGTTGCTAATATATGAAATACTCATAGAGTTGGTTATTTTGAATACCATACCATAAAATATTCACTTATCGTCTATGGTTTTTTAGATATGATAAACGTTTTTTATTGGGTAAGAACCGGGAAGAAGATAAGTAACGTCTTAAAGAACTCACTTGAAAATCTTTAAGAGGTTTAACTCCTTTAGCTAGTTAGTTATTCCATAAAACATAGATCAGAAGACTTATCCGAACTGCCACTATTGTTAAGCGAATATTAATAAATTCAATTCCTATATTATTTGAGTTTTCCAATCGTCGGAATGATTTTAACAGAGCGACATACAGACACAAAATATAACAGTTTAAAGAAGTGAACATTTTAATTTATATCAACGACCACAATACTTCGGGTATCGATAGATAAATAACGTAAAACTATGAATAAATTCGAAGCTGCAATATTATAGATACCACAGAAATCGAAGGTGGGAGCTATCATTAAACATTACTATTTAGTTTTTCATTCAAGATTCAGAAAGGTGTTGTCGAAAAATTGTCATAAATAATTCAAAATCTATTTTTAATATTTCTGTTTATAATAATAGATATTTATATATTCGGTATTTTAATATTCCAAAAATAATATCAACGAGATATATATACTCGTAAATTTTTTCGATCTTTATTAAAATTTAGTTAATGTGGATAAAGCATAAAAAATTTTGAATGAATTTTAAATTTTTTTCGATAAATCGTTTTGATTTTTCAATATGGGGGATTTATAAAATATTAAAGATATTATCAACAAATTGGGCATATGACTTTGACTTCTTTTTCAATTCCTTTTTTGATTTTCACCCAGCTTCTCTTTTTATAAGTATAACCACTAGGTAGGAATTGTTTGTCTTTTTATTAATATTTTTGGTCTTTAATTGCAGAGAAAAATTTTTTGAGACTAGAAATTTTTATACTAACGAAATGTTAAAAGTTGTTTGTTATCATATTCAAATATGTACGTAAATGTTAGGTTAATTGCAAAGAGATATCAAAAAATCACCTTCAAAAAAAATCCTTACTCTGAAAATAAATTATATAGAATATATTTAAATTTGATTAAAAAAATTTTTAGGATCATAGACTCAAAGCTTTGTATGCAGTTATAAGCTTTCCCCTTATATACTTTAAAAAATATTTCTCTATTTCCTTACCTGCCATAAAGCTACTAGTTATATAAAGCATTACACTTGACGTACAATAATATTTCTTTCTATAGGAGTTAAATTTCATAAAGATGTTTGTACTTAAAAACATAACTTATTTCATAATAATTAACATTACAAAAAAGTAATATTAATAAATTTAAAATGATATAAATGCTGTTGTTAACCAAATGTATCATTATTGTAATTGTAACAAATTTTATAAACGATTCTTATAAATTAATTCTTGTTAAATTATTTACCAATTCGTATTAAAAAATTATAATCGTAAAATAATTTACGACATCAGATCGAGACGAGAAGAAGCATCATTTCGACCTCGTGTGAAGCCCTAAGCAAAAACTGTATTCTCAAGTTTTTTATAGTAGAAGCATTCATCAATATAACTCGAACTATTTAAAAAATGATATTGTCATATTGGTGAAAAATAATTTATACACCATAAAAATGGAATGAAGAAAGCTTCTTCGTAACCTCACAATATCTCAGTTCAAGTGTTATCCAAATAAACCTATATAAATATTTATCAAATAATAAAATATACGCAGTAAACATAGAAAACAGCCGTTTACAAAATAGCGGACAACTAAAAACCAAAACAGTTTGGTGTATAATGTATATTATATACTGTTTACTAGTCAACCAACTTGTATATGTATAATATGCATTTGTTTTATATATATATATATATATATTTATATATATATATATATATATATATATATATATATATATATATATATATATATATATATATATATATATATATATATATATATATATATATATATATATATATATATATATATACTAGGCGATGCCAAGTGAAGAACGAATATGATATAGTATTTAAATAATTTATATAAAGTCTATTTTACAATAGAATATTATAGAAAACATGATAAATAAATGAAAAGTATAAACTCTTTTTAAAAAAACAAGCTATTTTTTTAATGCCCTTAAAAAAATAAAGTATTACTTTAAAACTATTACTATGAATTTATAACATTATAACACAAATCATATGTTATAAAAACATGTTGCGAGATTTAATTAGTCTAGATAAACAAGTAAATAAAATGAATTAATGTGAACATTAATTTTTTAATTTTTTGCTTTTTAGAGTATTTAAATAAAAGCGTGTTTTTAAAAATGGTTTTTAACTTTTAATTTATTACTGGAGTAAAATACTACAATAGAATGATATACAGTCTTTCACATTTTTAAGTAATAGTTGGAAATTATAGACGCCACTTGATTTTTCGATTTATTCTTAAAGTTTTTTATCTTAAAAACATACATTTTATGTCTTGAAATTGTCTTGAATCTTTTACGATTCAAGGATCCATTTGATCACGGATAAACAGAAATATATATATATATATATATATATATATATATATATATATATATATATATATATATATATATATATATATATATTTCTGTTTATCTTGTTATTTCCATAATTCTGTAGTATTAACATGCAAATTAATACTAAAGGGCGTCTTACATAAGTGACCACCTAAGATTGAGAGTGAAGTAGAAATAATGAAATTCGAGTGACATAGTTTATGGATGGCCACTTATTAATATTTTATGATGTTAATAAGTATTTACAGTTCAAAACATGATTATTTTCCATATATCGTGTGTTTCAATCAATTCTATAAGTTGGTATATATTCACTTGTAATAATATAAAATTTAATAAAATATATTATATCTTGAGTGTAACTATGACTTTAACATAATAAATACAAATATGTATAAGTAAGTATATATTTATATATTTAACATGAAAATATAACAAATCTACGGAAAAGCAATTTCATTTTCTTTGTCTAATGCGGAAAAACAATATTGGTTTTGGCATTGAACCGAATGCTAAAATACCACTACTAAGTATTGAATATACTAAATACACATAGTATATAAATATAATATACTAAAAACTTATATAGCAAATATAACCACACTATTTTACTAATATTTTTCATATGTACTTTATAATATTTTATTGTAATTGCAAAACATTAGGAGGCTATGTGTGTATTTTTTATATTATTTAACCTTAGACAAAATTATATATTGTACTCTATACGTATATAATATGAAGAATCTATATAAATTGGAATATTTTGTATTTGTTAAACGTTTTCATTTTGATACATTCTATGAAAATATCAAATACAAAGTGGTAGTTAAAAATTTCATACGTTTGCAGGAATATTTTCAAAAAAATAAATAATAAATTATTATGCTCTACCCCTAGAATAGAATGTATGAAGCACATTTAGGTCTGAATTTGATCGTTTCATCCATTTTGCTTATATCAAGAATAAACAACCAAAATTTCAGCTCATTGTTTCTTTTCATTTTTGAGTTCGGATGAAAGACAAAGGAATGAACATACTATTAAGTAATTATGTGCTTTTATGACGACTCGTACCAAAAATTTGTTACTGCTTCCAGTATTTTCTGACTGAATGGAGTGATTAAAACCTTAATATATACATGAAGTGTATAAAAAAGTCGTTGTTTTTGATAGCGGTTTTTTCGCTTATTATATTTTTTATAAAAATTAATTTTATTATACTTACTCAATTTTTTTGCTTATTCTTATTTCAAGCCTTTTGATTGAGATTTTAATCTTTCTACACATCGCCTTTTGAAGTAAGAAGAGCCTTTAAAAAAACACAATATATAAATTGTGTATACTCCTTCTCTCCCCTAAAAGACATCAGATCTGGACCAAATGAAAATGGAACCACACGGGAAATACATGCTTTCATATAAAAAATCGGTTCCTACATCTGAAAGTTCTGAAGTAACAAACAAATAGTTTTATTTTTATAATCATTTAATACTTTTCAAAACTGAACTACTTTACAATACTCTAATTGTATTTTCTTTTAGAAAACTAACGAACCACAAACTTTAAGCACAATTTACTTTCGGCTGTTACATCTTTTAGACCTTGCGATGGGCAGTAGTGCTATTTATTCAACTTTTGTTTAAATATTTTCCGCTGAGTGAAAATCTATCAAGTAAGTATTGAATCTTGAACATTTTGAACCTTCAACAAATTGAATTTAAAATAAATAAAAAATAACGCTCAACCCAATCTTTTTTAATACTTCCATTCTATGTATAGACATTGGTAAACAATGAAATGTGGTTTACATTTTGATACCATTCACTGACAATAGATATTAATATTAAAATTATGTATGTCTAGTAAACATTATACTGCAAAATATCATTATTAAAATATTCTTAATAAATCAAATAAAAAAAATTCTTATATTACATATTTTATTCATGTGTATATTATTATATACAATATATATTTTATAAAAATTATTTATTATCATTTATTGTATATCAAATTTATTAGTTTTTCGATAATTTTTATCATATTTATTGTTGTCGAGAATAATTGCAAGAAACAGCAAAACAAACAAACAAAAATCAAAAATCATAACCAACAACAAAATAAATAGAAATATATCATTTATATGATTAAAATACATATATACATATAATATAATTTATTTTATTTAGTCATATAAATTATATGTACGTATGATTATATCCTCCAATAAGAGTAAGTAAAATGAATTTATACATATAGCATTTGAAAGGAGTAAATAAAATATTTAATTCAGTGTCTATACTTGTTCTTATAATAACTCATCCGTTTATTGTTACAAAATATCCAAATTCAATCCATACGTAACATGTCGACCCAAAATCTCAAAGACTATTATTTAATTTTCAAGATTGATTCTGTCATTAAATATGGATTCAATTTGAAAAACTAGGCTTTTAAAATATTTCCCACGTTTCAAATTTATTAAAAGGGCTGGAATTATTAAAAGGAATGGTTTTATTGTCTAGAAATGAAATATTGATAATTTACTAATGGTTTAATAATGATTAGCTAGACAAAAAATATAATTGTGGAGCAAGTCAAGATTTTCTATTATTTACAGTCAACATGTCGTGTTATTAAACACTTTGTTTGCATCTTCTAAATGGGCAATTTATGGAAAATGTGTGTAAAAGCATATTCGTCACTATCATCATACGACATTACAAAATGTTAATTTGTACATTTAGTCTCGCGACGCTTAGGCCCAAAATTTGTTAATTTCGTTAGCATCAAAATTGCGTTTTATAACTGCTTTTCAAAACAATTGTATCACAAAAAAAGAGATTTTATAAAAATAATAAAAAACTATTTGGAGTAGATCGAGATATTAAATTCATGTAATTTCTCCCCAAATTTCAGTTGACTTGGATTCATCTAGCTTTAACGGACAATCGTACACCCTAGTGGGCTTTTGAATCAGTGTGGCTTTTGTCTACACATTAACACAAACACGTTTGCGGGACCCTACATAAATGATATTGTACATTTCTATTCCGGTCTTTTAACCGTTTTCCAGCTTCATTTCTCACGCTATTGTTTTTATTTATATTTTGTGTATGCAATACGAATAATTCATACAACCTGTGGAATTTGGAACAATTCAATAAACATGATTTTCTTTTCGAAAAACGCTACAAACTCTTAAAACGATTGTTGCAAAACTAAAGTATTAAAATTTTATTTTTAAAAAGATTAAATCATTAGTTTTATTTGAATTATTGTTTTATGTGTGGAATAATGATTTTACCATATTTTTGTTGCTCTGATTTATATGCTTGGGAAAAATAATAATTATTTATTTTTTATTTTGTGTTTTTTTATCTTCAAATATATTATAAATTTTAGATATATGATTTTCTTTCTATTTTTCAACACATATTCGCTATTTACATTTCTATACTATATCACCTACATATATAATATCGAAAACCGTATATAATAATAACGCACTCAATAACACACACTTATATAGACCAGGGTGAGGCCTTTAAAAATTGCAAAATGTGAATTATAGTAGAATAAAACCCATTTTAAACAGAAGAGAATATTACAAAGATGAAAGGGAAAATAATTTTTAAAGGTAAAATACAGTTTATCTCGATTTCCAACAAAACTACAAGTCCTATGAATTAAAGTTAAATGGCAAAGTTATAGGTTATAAAAACATTTACAGCTTTTGTATTTACACTTTTTCACATAACCTCAAAATTTTTCAATTGAAGATAAGAGTGTTTTTATAATATTTAATCAAATTAAGATAAACAAGTAATAGTTTAAATGAAAATCATTAAAGGGTATTTGGAACATACAAAAAGAAGGTTTCGTGAAAATTATTTTTTTTTGTAAAAGATATAAAAAGGTAATTTCAATTTTTTACATAAATTTTAAGGTTAAGTGAAAAAAAAGTTAAATACAAAAGTTGTGCATCTTTTTATTTCCTACAACTTTGCCATTTAATTTCTATAGGACTTGTAGTTTGGCCGGAAATCGAGATATTAACCATGTTTACGCTGAAAAAATCACCGCTTCCACTTCACGGCCTCAGATCGCCCGTAAATTATTTTGTCATTTTTGTTATATTCTCTTCCGTTTCCAATGTGTTTCATCCTACTATATATTTTTTTTTTTTTTGGTTTCAAAAATTATCGACCCTAGTCTATTATATATATAAGATATAATGCCTATGTTTATATTTCATGACGTGTCAATCTTCATGATGGATGGAGTCTATTCTTCTATTCTTCTATATTAAATATACTACCATTTTTAAAAAGAAAAAAAATATATATAATAATTTTAAAAGAGTAAAATATGTATATATATAACATTTGATCATAGAATGTGTATATTTTTCTAAATAACTTCTATTTCCGATTTTAAATTCAAATTTTACCTCATTAAAATATTCTTATCTTTTGTGTATATTATGTATATGTGTTTCATAATAGTTGGTGTTTGTTTATCTGGTGTAATATTATTTTAATATACGCAACGCATGTTTGATTATTGTAAGTGTTATTACACTGTCATAAAATGTTTGTGGTACGTTAATATGACAAACATGCAACATTAAAATAATTTACTTAGATTTTGTATTTATTTTTATATTTGATTTTCAAACCAATTTCCTACATGACTTTAAAGAATTTGTTTTTTATTTGAGTTTGGAACCACATTGGTGATGCATTACCAACTTGAAATAATTATACTAACTGCACCTTAAAAATAATGACTTGCAGATATCTAAAGGTTCCCAAATTAAGAATCCGCATTTGTTATAATCTAGTTTTGAATTTTCGTGCAAAAAAAAAAAAACTATTAAAAAAATGCATTTAAAATGTAACGAAATTGGCGACGCATAATCTTATTTTGACAACGGAAGGCGTTTTACAAAACACATTTTCAAATATTAAATAAAATTTTGTTTTTGTATGAAAAATTTTTAACAAAAATAAACCGTCATCAAAAAAATTAATGGAAAATTAACGAAAAATTAAAACTTTTCCTTGTGGTACCAATTACTTTTCTCACTCGACGACAACCAATCAATTTGTAGATAAAGATAAAATTGACACCGACTTCGAAATGTATTTGGTTACAAGAAAAAATTTAAAATTATTTTTTACTTTTGAGTTAATTTTTTTGATTTCGGTTCTTTTTTGTTAAAAAATTTTTGATTTTTACTTTTGAGTGTAGTAAACAGCAACGTACAAAGCAAAACGAAGACCTGGTCTTGGTATTGCATATTCAGTCTTGATCTTCGCTCAAATACTTCGAGTCTTGGTTTTATTATTGGTCTTGCTCAAATACTTCAATCCTGGTCTTACGTTTTATTAATATTCTTATACATTATCATTATGAACACTATTAAAGGTTTAAATCATTAAAATTTACTATTTATTTCTTTTTTTTTATACGATCTGAAGCAGTTATTTTTATCTTATTCTTGTCTGTTTAGCCTTAGTCTTATATAGTCAGTCTTGGTTTTAGTCTCGTTCTTACTTGTAAGTACATGGACTCGGTCTTCTTGGTGTATAGATAATATTGGTCTTATTTTTCTTAGAAGACCAAGACTGCAAGACTGCAGAACCAAGGCCAATTTTGGTCATCACTATAAACATTTTGAAATTCTGAACCAAAAATTTAGAAAAATAAGTATAAAATTCGTTGTTTTGTCTCGGAATTTTTTTTTTTTTTCTTTTCGGCTTAAATCTTATACTAAATAATTCAGGTACTTCCCAAGGTGATTAAAGACTTAAAATCGAAAACCAAGTATCATTGACATGGGAATGATATAATTCAAATCAAATAGCCACAAGAATGTGATTTTCTTCGGTATGTTAAAATTATTTTTATTTTTAAAGTAAAACAAACGAAGAAATAAACATGAAAGATCATTTTAAAATGATAACCTCAATATAAGAGATAAACCTTAGTATAGTATACTAAGTCACTTAATGATAAATAATTCTCAAACTTATATTCGTGATAAACACCTTAATAATTTTTATGACATCAAAATAAACAATGAATAGAATATAATATACATATTTTTGGTAGAAAAATAGTGCGTTTTACGACCATAAACAAAGTAATTAAAATAACCATAAATTCTGTATATATTCGAATAAATGAAGAATATCCACCACCTATCTACCTGCTGAATATTATTAGATTGTCTTTTATGTTATTAAAGTTATACATTGGTATGAGAAGTAGGAAGATTTTTTATTTCAACATATTTTATATCTTTTCCTATTTTAATTACACCCTAACATGTAATAAAAATGTTTGAATTAGTTTTTTGTACAGGATCATTTATGTAAAATGGTTCCTTCGAAATTTAAAGTAGCCAAAATTTTAAAGTGTTGAAAACACTTAAAACTCGAATTTGTGTTAATTGTTAGCACAGCAAAGGTACAGCGATGTATCCAGATGTATTCTTTTAGAATGGTAATCAAAAAAGATATCTGTAGCGAAAGATATATGTAGCGCGATAATATGAGACTCAATATATCTTGTTAAAGAAAGATTTTGTGAAAGAAAATTCTTGTGATGCATATTGAACCGTTTTCGTTAAAGGTTGAACTTTCCACAAATCTGAATACAATCATGACCGCAGTCATAACAGAATTTGGATAGTTGCTTCAACAGATATATGGATTAAAATCGACATATTTTATCATACTCTAGTTTTTATTTTCTTTGTAAAAATTTAGCAACTGAAAGTAATCAATTATGTGATAAAAACTCATACCAAAATATTCATTCAACAACTGTTTTGCATATATTCAACAAATTCAATTTTCAATCCCAACCAACCACTGCTATCAACGTAACGACGATGTAACTCAACAAACAGATATAAAAAAAAAAATTGTAATACTAAAACGTATAAAAATAAATAAATAAAATTCCTTTTTTAGATTTTATTTTATAGTATTTTTCAATTTTTGTAGTGTGTAATATCCATTGGCGTCATACTTAACATTATATTGCAAAAAAAAAAAAATAAATTACATAATAAAAACGCATGGATAGATTGAACGCATCTTTCATACCCTTATAACAGATGATGTGAAATATTGTCAGGATTTACTCTTTTTAAAATAATATATAGTTATCACACAAAATATTGAGAAATTATTTAAACTACATTGAAATAAATGGTTTGAATGATGTGTTCAAATTATATATATATTTTAAATTTTGTTTTCCGTAACATTAACGCACCATGTTTAGAAATGTAATGTGTATACTTTTCCGTAACGAACATGAAAATTTTTATAGGAAATTAAGAAAAATACACTGGGAGAACAGCCCGGATATAAAAGGATAGATGAAGTATGTAATACCCTCAAAATTGTGAAAAACAGGTTAGATTCCTTTCCAAAAATTTGGAAGTATAAAAAGAATGATAAGTCAAAAATTGTATGGAAATAATTTAATGTGAAAATTTAATTTCTTCTAAAGTCTTCATGCGGTTTTAATACTTCAGTCTACTTAATAATAATTCTAACATTAACAAAATTTATTTTCTTAGATGCTGTATTCATTCAGCTTTTAAAATTTTATTTTCTCTTCAACTGTTCGATGAAATTTTTTGATAAATTTATTATTATTTAAAAAATAAAATATAAAAATTCATTTACATGTTAAAGATTTCGAACCATGTTTATACGTGTAATTGGGGTAGTACATAATTCTAATTTCAATATCTCTTTCCTAGTTTCAATTTACAATATCTGAAATAAAATATCTTAGTATTTCGAAGTTTTTCGTATTATATCCACTGTATGCGGCGGGGTGCGGGAGTAATTGGGCATCAATACTTTTTAACAAAAAAATTATACTGTCAAAAACACTGAAAAGTAAACACGAATACCCAAAATTACTTAGGTATTGGTTTAAGAATTTAGTTATTAAGGTTAATTAAAAACTCAAAATAATTACTAAAGTATATACGTACATTAGTTTAAGTACTTAATGTAAAATAAAAACGGTATATTATTTTTTGTTTTTCATTTTTTTCGGCGCTATAATTATTTTGTTTAAAAGTTTCTTTGGCTTAAATCTATTAATTGCTTAATTAATAGCGAGTATTACATTAAGACCATTATGTCAGTAGCAATAGTAAAATTAATAACATGTTCGTAACAATTGAGTAATTTTACAATTTATTTGTTGAGAAATTCGAAAACGCTTTCCATTTAACTTTTCACATTATGTAATGTCTGTTTTTGGCATAAATTTATATTATAACACAATTTTTTTTTAAACTGATCACTTTGCTATATGCTATCAAAGAATAACAGTTATTATATTAAATGAATGTCATGGATTCAAACTCAAGGCATAAGGCTAATATAATACTATGTCATCTATAACATTGTATAGAACTATATGTTCATTAATTTTGTTATTAATCAACAGTTTTTTTTTGTATGCCTATAGTAAATATTGATGAAATCAGGAAGAATATAATTTTTTACCATATACTACAAAAACAAACTTCCTGAAATAGATTCGATTCATTCATTGTTTTGTTTTTCGTTATACCAACCAGAGTCTGAAATACTATAGAAGCAACATGTAATAAAAAACAATGCGTAATCATAAAAAAACAAGACGTCACTCATGAGATGCGTAAGCTAAAAGATTGTGCCAAAACATTAAAATATTTGTATAAATAAAATATGGTTAATGATTTGATAAAAGATCTCGTATAAAGTATAAAGAAATTTTTCTATGAAATGGGCTGTCTTATCAAAATAGAACGAATCGAAACATCCGACAAATTTTGATTGGACAACTATATTTCAAGACGGTGATATCTTACCTGACGTTGTCAATTGATACATTTGATGTCAACTTTTGTTTCGAAATATGGAAACTGTTAAAAACTAATGACGTTACGTAGGAATCAACACAATTTTCAGTAGATATTTGAGACAAAATTATCATACAAACAATGTATACAAAATCGACCGTTTATTTATCCTTAAGATTTGTAAAAGCATAGACCTCTTTTATGATTTGAATTTTCTCCACAATCTGTTGCTTCCTGTTCGACAAACAGGTATTCTTGGTTACATTTTTCTGAATTTTTCGTACTTATATATAATAAATTTTCACCATGAATGTGAAATTCATACATTATAAAAATGTTAAACCAAGTGCTTATTTTCGCTAAAGAGTACATTCGTTAATGCTCATTCATTTCCTCCCCCTATTTCATAAAAAAAATGTAAAGATGATATAATACAATAAATAAATAGCGAAAAAAACACATTTGATGTAATTCCAAATAAACATATTTCAAATCCATTGAAATTTATGATTTTCATAATGACAAATCAATGGTGCTGAAATATTACGGATTAGAGATGGGCTATTGAACAGTTAGAATAGCTTAGCTAGACAACAACAACAATGCAATAACAATTTCTATACTGGCAATGTGTATATATATATACATGGTATACACTCTCATACAGTTAGATTATTGTATTTTGTTAAAAAATATCTATTTTAGGGGAAGAATATGTGTGAGTTTGTACAGGATACGTAAGTGAAACGGGGAAATTTTAACTACTGTTGATACAATTTAAAAAAAATACCAAGTGACAAATGTAAAGAAATCATCTAAAATTAAATATGAATAATGATAATTGATATATTTTCTTTATTTATATTAATCAATATTTTTACGTTTCATTTAGTTTAATTTCAAAGTGGTCTAATTTCAATTTCAAAAAAAAAGTTTCAGTAGTAAGGGAAGAAAAGGGACTATACATATTTACTAATTAAATTTACTCAAAGCTACAAAATAAAAATTGTTAATAAAGATAGTAGTCTTGCTACATTAATATTCAAAATGTTATGGACCATTTTTGAGCCATAATGCTTGTCTAATATTTTACAGGTGGAAAGGTTACTTCACACTACTACACTACTCCAAAAGCTTCTGACTGTTATTTTTTTAAATTGTTCAAAAATGTAACCGTTTTCAAAAAAACTTGAAAGTAAAACATTATTCTAAATTAAAAACTTCTATAAATAATTTCCTTGTAACCAATAATTCGCGCTGACATAGAAAGGTAATTGGTGTCAATAATTTATAAATGTATTTGATTTTAAATGATTTTTAACCTTTTAGTTAATTTTTTTGGAGGTGGTTTTTATTCAAACAATTGGACTTAACCACGATCTACGTTTTATTACTTGCCGTAAAATTTTCGGAATAATACGAATAAATACTTTTTGAATTTTCAGTTTTAGGTCTGCCTCTGTTTGCAGTCTCCCAATGCACATCTTGTCTATTGAACCACCCTAAAGAGCGTGACAAACCAATGTGTTGTTGTTTTTTGGTATTGCATAGTTGATAAACAAATTTTTTAATTTTTTAAGACTATAAATGTTAGCTCTTTAATTTACTTCAGCACTCTCATTCAAGTTCCAAATGGATAATAAAATTTTTAATTTTTCCAGTATCCCCAACGGACCCTGTATGCCCACCACATAATAATAACATACAGTGTTGATAAAAATGTTAATTTAATTTTTTTTTATAGATTCGAATTGTATGCATATGTAATTAACTATGTTGATGCATTTTGATTATCATCATTCTATTATTATATATTAGTGGGAAAATTTATGTATTGTATCAGCAGCCATTTTTTTTATTATAAATTATACTGTTTTTGCAGACGAAATAAATTAATTCATTGATTCAATAATGTATATAAGGAACTTCATTATTATTTTTATATCCGACATATATATAGAATACATTATAGGGTATTTTAAAGTTAGTATAATGCTTGTAAGATATGTATTTGAAATTAAAGCAAGTGTATTAAATTTATTCTAAAATTAGAAATTCGAAACAACTAGTAAAATTTTAGTTAAAGAATTTCATCGTAGTGTACTGACTTCCTGCCTTACTGCGATTTGAATCGTCATTAGAAGACATTTCATCACTATAAATTTCTAATAAACACAAAATTCAAAAAAATCGAAATTTCGTTTGTATTATTTTTGTAAGAATACCCTTTTTACTATTTTTAGTCGCAGTAAATAACCCGAAGATTTCATCTAGCTGTGATTGTTGAAACTCTCGCATATAGTAAAGTTCAATACTATTTTTCATTATTAGAATGTCTTATACTAAAATTTATCTATATTTAAAAAAAAATAATGCAACGAAAATAATTTATTACATTACCATTATTTTTTTTTCTGAAATGTTATTGCCATCATAGAAATTTGTTCCTTTTAAAGTAAATATCATACATAAACCTAGCAGGCATTCTGATAAATACTACCCATAAATATACAATAAAAATATAATTTCTATCTATATTTTGTATAAACGATGTATAAGACAAAATTATTTTTGCAATCTTGTTAGTAAATTCATTTCACATATACAACCAACATATTATGATGGTTGCTAATTTAAAAAACATATCACGAATTCTAATATAATTGGGTACCAGTAGTATAGCAAGCAGTCGGTCGGTACCCGCCGATAGCAGCAGCATTTCCTCATCGTTACCAAAGCCAAGAAATAAATATACAATTCATATAGAAATTTTAACAAATAAATCACATGTACTCTCAATCCAAGCTATCATGACGTTATCAAGTGGTAAGTAATGGGTTCGCACTGCGTCTTGTTCCCTTGCCAAGGGCAGTATGTAGCTGTGTGTAGAAGACGTCACCGACTGACGCCTGCTTATACTAGTATATGTGTTTGTATATAGTGTTTCTGTCCAACACAACTTGTACAACTTTAATATTAGTATTATATTCCCTGAAGGCCAATTCCCGTAATGAAACTACACTTATAGTTAGTAAATATGTAAGAGTATGTGTTTATAGTATTTAGTTCTTCGTCAACTAAAACATTTATCTCCCTATAAGACGAACAACCCCATTTTCTTCATCATCATAAGAAAGATTTAATTTGGGCAGTAATGGTACTGAAGTTTTCGGTTTGACATCAATATTACGAACGATGATATTTCAACAGACCCATATTCTTGGCATTTCATAGTATTATAGAATAGCCATTGTTCAATTGGGAGAGAAATGCAACCGGTATCGATCAATTAGCAAATGAGGATCCGGAAAACGGACTACGGTAATTCAAAAAAATGTATCGTACGCAAGAACATTTTTTGAGCTGAAATTAGATATTGTGATGTTCAGAGATTGGCCGAAGTGGCATACCATGCATTAAACAATTTACATAAGGCTTACAAATTCGAATGCCACAACGGCTATCCTGTAAATTTGTGGCAATAGAAAGTTAAATTATTTCAAAATATTGAAAATTTATTTTTCAGTTTTGTTTCGAAAGAAATAGGTAGAACCGCTTCAAATATCCAAATGTTTCCAGTTCATTGTACTACTGACTATACATGTACAGAAACTTTCTTCAAAATTCCAAAACAATTAGTTAAACGTGACTAACAGTTGTAACTTTCCAACAACATCGAATACCGTTTACCAGAATATTCTATACATGTTTAGGCATCAATTTAATCAAAAAACAAAAACCATATATCTTGCACTAGCGAACTTCCTTAATTTGTATTACTCATTGTGTTTATGATGAAAAAAGCTTGGTACATCTTTTAAAAGCATTTTATAAAAGTATATCTAGGAATATGTTTACCATAAATATAAAGACTTATTGCTCTCGGGAATGGTAATAAAGAAGTGCCAAGATTTTACACAATCAAGTTGTTTCCTAGTATATTTCTATAACCGAGAGATTTGTGACAAATTTTTATCATTAGTTAGTTCATTTATTTAATGTTTACCTTAGTCTTACTCTGTAGTATTTAAACTATTATTTATTATAACTAGTAAATCTATTATAATAATTCAGTTTAGCCATTACTTTTACTATCTGGTCAAAAAGTCAGTATTAATTTGTGTTACCATTTTATTTAAGCCTCCAAGTAACCTTCTTGTCTTTAAAATATTTATTTTCATTTAATTTCATTTCAGTTTTATCAGCTAAGTTTAATTCTAAATCCGATGATTAACAAAGACAGAAGTTCTAAAGGTTTCATTCTTCAGCCTGAATTTTGGTAATTTCAAATCAAGTTTCCTTTCATCAATCACATATCCTTTTTACAAAGATTTGAGAAATCAGAAAAAATAAAAGCCAGTACTAGTTTCATGACCCTTATATGAATATTGTCTTTGTTTCTTGGTATTTCATATTATTAGTTCAAATGTATAAGATTATTTCAAAAAAAGTTTTGAAGGGAGTTGAAACTCTGTTATAGATAAAAATAATAAAAAGATTAAAAATTCAGAATTATTTGGAATATAAAAATATTCAATTAAATCAAAAGTTAATCATCAAGTAGTCTTTAAAAACGAGATATCCCACTGTGAAATTGTATGTATTATATATTGCATATATGTATATTAGTTGTGTTGAGTTACTATAAATACATAAATTACATGTGAGCATTGTTTCAAAATTTTACCATCTACTCTTGACTTTCTATTAAAAATATCGCTCAATAATAATTTTCCAAATTTAATTTAATTTAATTTTTTTTATTGCGTTATGCAAGACTAATTTTATTTAAAATATGCTTATTTGATTCAATCCCAAACTTTCTCGAGTGACAGATAAGAAAGTAAAAAATAAATGTACTATTATAATAATATATTTTCTCAAACTCTTTTTTTATTTTTTTTTTAAATAATTGTTTACCAGTTTATACTCAGATTTCTTTTTCAGTTTTAACGCACTGTCAGCAAAATTAAAAAGTACTCTAATACCCCTAGATATATTTATGAGAATTGACAATAATTATATTTTTATCTTTTCACTACATAAATTAAAATAAAATGATTTTGATAACAAAACTTTAAAATATGTGTGTCATTCATATTATAACGAGTAAAAGCTTGAGGGTTTTTATGTCTCGTCATTGCATATACAGAAAGAATTAAACTGTTAAAAATGTGGACTTTGGATGTTCGACCAATAACTTTCTGGTTCAGTAAATTAATGAAATTTATTTTGATTTAATACATCGTCATTGTATGAATTTTTTATAGAAATCAGATACTCAGAAAACGATAAACTCAGGTGAGAAGTTTGTGTACGACTTAAAGTAGAGATTTTGAGATTTCGATTTGTTGTTCAAATAGGTTCATACTACAAGACTATGTATGTGTAAGTAACTAACAACTTATCAACGTTTACATTTACAACAGGCTATTGCTCTAAATGGTATATATGATATTTATCATGTTATGATATTTTGTGATCAATTGGCAGGCTTTGAATCGTCTTTACTACTGACAAACGCTATATAATCTGAATTTTTAAAACGAACAAATTTTAACTCCAGCCAACTCAATCCATAAACCTATATAATCTGAATTTTAAAAACGAACAAATTATGACTCCAGCCAACTCAATCCATAAACCTACACACGTTATGTTAGTATTGTAAACGTCTCAAAACATAAAGACATATTATCATTTTATGTAGTTTTTCGGCGAAAGACAACAACTTTCTACCATCAACGTTAAGGACAAATACAAATAGATAAATGGATGATAGACTTTGGTTTGAATACGAATTGATAATTACAATTAAAGTTGTTGAGTGCCAGAAGCAACCACTACCATCACCATCTACTAAATATATATAATAAAATTCTGGAAACTTTAAATATATGTTGTTCAGCAGCATCTATAGATAAAATGCATATTTCATCAGATTGTCCTTCGGTTTTACGTTCTAGTTTATTCAATAGATAATTCTAAAGATCAACAATTCCTACTGAAATGCAACAATTGTACAATTGAGTTCATGTTTTAATACAATTGTATTGCTAAAATCGATACAAATTCAATATAGATATGGATATTTGAACGCGTACACAAACCTAGGCATTATACATTGAATAATATCACGGAACCATAGTACAGTTAAAAAAAAAAATATAGTGCGTAGTGCCATATTATCACACATGTATAGTGCAATTTAACTAGACCTCCGAACAGTCTGAATATTACATAACTAGACCTCACATAAAATAACAGGAGCCAATGTTTTAAAATTGTTTGCTAATCGACATTTTTTGGATGTTATTATTATAAATAGTATATAAAAAATTATGTTGATGAAAATTGGATAAAAAAAATTCAACCACTTATATCAATAGCATATAACGATCCAGAGAATGAGATAGAAGTATAAAAAGGATTTAAAATACGAGAGAATAAGATAGAATTATTATACAGTGTTTCTTACATGGTCCAAGTATTGTACGTGTAAATGACTGTGTAAAGGCACCAAAACAACCGCGGTATTATTGTACACTTGCATTTTTTACATAAATATTTTATTATATAAATAAAAAATTATTTTAATTATACTATACCAAGAAAACCATTATACGATACTTATATTATGGCTTTCTTTTTTTTTTGAGGCTATTTGAGGCAATAATATCCACGACATGATATTACACAAAATAATGTCCTACTTAACTTTATAAATGTATACCAATATTAGAAAAATGATAAATTTAAAAAACCAAATTAAATCACATTTGAACTCATACATATTTTTAAATGAAACATCAACCTAAATCACCTATCGATGTAATGTCACAAATGTAATAAATCACCTGTAGTACACCATCAGAATGTTACGAGTATGTGTCGCAATAAATAGGTAATGTAATGTTGGGGTCTTATAGTTTTTTTTTTTTTTTTTTTGGTACATTTCACAATATATAAGACTGCTGACTAGATAGAATATGGTAGAAACAAGCAAGCAGATTTATAGCAATGCTAGCATCAGTGCCAACCGCTTCACAGTGCAATTGAGTTTATCAGTCATATCCTTTGGTGCACATACAATACATAAATGTATGTATGTACTGACTTAAAATATTGTCTTAAACATTCAATACGTCATAAAATTTATTTATTTTTAGAATGTGATTAAGTATGGCCATATTTGTCAGAATAAATTCAAAAAATTATTTCTAATTTCATTTCTCACAATTATTTCTAGCTTCCTTTACCTTGACAACTGTCAAGAGGAGTTTTAATGCCAAAGCTTGGACCCTACCGACCAGAGGAAAAGTTGTGAGTATATATTACCGAAATAATAAGGGTTGGGGGTTCTCAAAAAAATGTAATACCGAAAAGGTGAAAGGTAGTAGGAAGATTAATAATTATTGTTCATTTTCATTATTTTTCGTCTTAATGAATCCACAACTAAGTTCTTTCTCTTTGAAGTTACTGAAGCTTAATATATTCGTTATTCCAAAAAATATTCAAAGTTAGTCATTTTTAATGCCATTTTTAATGCCATTTTTAATTCAAACCACCATAGCCTAGAATATCTTTTATAATTTTTATACTAAATATAATGTATTAAATATGTCAGAGTATATTAGTTTTAGTCCAGTGCTAGCATATATTGAAAGAGTCAACCAAATTTTCGTATAATTGCTCAAAAAATCACCTAAAAAGTTCTTTTTTATATAAACTTCATAAGTCATATAAACTCTATGATAATTCAAAAATGAAAAGAAAAGTGCGGGCTAAAATTTTATTTTCAATTCTAGACTTATAAAATTTATGAGGAATATCGGTCATTTGGTTTTTGAGTTTATGAGGAATATCGGTCATTTGGTATCAATGAATTAATGACCCATTTATTATAGCCTAAGAAATAGAATAAAAATTCAAATATCACAAATGTTTGTATCGTAATAACAGATAGATATTGGTTGAAACATTTTTTCGTAAACAGTTTAGATTCGCCACAATTTCAGACCAAATTTTGCTAATAAGCACATATCATTCTAATATTCGTTATTATAATATATATTTTTATTAATGCATGAAATGTATATTTAGAGTAATTTATGAATATTAATGATTAAAAATAACTGAAACATATCCATTTATGTGTTGAGTATCACAACTATTAATAATAGAAGTTATTATCTTTCCTTGTATTTAAATATGAAGTAAATGTTATTAAATATAAATTGAACTATATTTATTTTATATGTAGGATATTCGTTCGTTATTCTCTCGTATTTTGGATGACTCCCAATAGACAACGAATCAACCAAACTACACTATACACATACAAATCGAAATGTATATAGACTAGGCCAGACACTACTTTAACATAATATAATATGACTGAATGGCGGTGCCAAGAGGTGTAGAGGTAAATCTTCTTCTTGTATATTTGGTACATATAATAGAACTCTTTAGTATATTACAAGGTGACTCGAATCAACAAATTAAATTGTTTCATCTATTATTTGAATGCAACAATTATTTGTTGGTCAATCAAAATAAATATAATCAAACATTGTCTTTTAACGTATTTAGAACAGTGCAACAAATATTTGTTTCATTTTGGTTGGACTGTGTTTCTACAAGAAAAGGTTTATGAAACTCACTAATTGCTACCATAATTATCCGGAGCATATGGAAAAGTGGTGGAATAGCTCCGATTCTAAAAATACTTATTTGTACGTTCGAAGTTCAGAAACATTCTTCATCACGAACATCTGCCTCACTTTGAAAATTGAGAAAATTTGGGTAGTTTTCTCAATCCAAATAATAATAACGATAAAAATAAATAAAATGAAAATCGCCTCCTCTATGAGGTTTTTGGTATGACTGATCACAAATCTGGTCGAAAAGCAACTTAGAATGAGACCAGAATATTCTTAACAGGTTCTAGAGGTATTATCAAAACAATGTTCTAAGACACACAGTAAAGCATAATATACATTACATATATATGTGTGGTAATTCGAGAACCGCAATGGCATTACTTACTATACGACAATTTTATGTATATATACAATATTAAATCTGTTTTCATATTGTTATGATATCCACTATAATATAATACCACTGGTCCATTTAACTACAGATGTATAGGTGGGCACCTATAAATCTAATGACTGCATTCAAACAATACATATTAATGGTAGTAATGAAACAAGTTACTTGCAATTTTCTGATATCATGTTCTTTTCGTACATACCGAATATACTGAATACATTTAAAATAACTCAAAAACCTACTTGGGACCCATAGATATGCGAAATTTAAAACACTCAAAAATGATTAGTTTTTCTTTCTAAAATTAATGTACACAAAAAGAAATCAAATTTTATATCACGTACTCTTAGTTAACATAATTTTTATTTTTATACAATATTAGAACAGATCAGGACACAGGCCTCAGTTTCTTTTTACATAGAGTACGGCCTGAGCGTAAGCGAAAAATCAGTATCTGTAAGTATTTGAACACCCTCTGGATATTGTGGCGAATTAGATTTTACGAACCCAGTGCTATTTAAAAAGATATTGTTTGATGAGAAAACACATATTATTGTAAAAGTATTTATTGTAAGTAAAAGAAGTAACGATTGCTATAATCTATACACAAATTATAATAAATATTTAAATTAAATTTAAAAAATTGCCACACACGACTACTAAACCTTCCAACGTTAGCTATTTTGAAATAAACAGCGCATGTTATATTTTTAAGGGAAAACAAATTTACTCCTAACAATACTCCAAAAGGACCGGTTTATCGAGGGATTTTGTTTTTAATTAAAACATTTTATCGTCAGAAAAATTGTAATCTAAAAATATGCTAAACTGCTCTATGTAACCTGTCAACTTTTTTAAAACTGTACCCCTTTACTATTGTTGGATTTTATTTCATTGTGTTCTATGTTTCTATTACGTCGCATGAAAATTCTCGGTAAGTTTATTCGTCCAAGATTGATATAAATATCCTCCAACCTCATTCGGCTACTAAAACATAAGTCTGTCTACGCAATGTTTTAAGTGTCCACACCACTCACGAAGACAGTTACATAAATACATACATGCACCACAAATTGTTACCACAGTTAGTATTTAGATGTCCAAACGTTATTGGCAATAGTAATGAAATACCATTTTACCGTCTTATTCTCTCTTTCTGTTTCTATACTCGAATTGCGAAGTTTGTTTATCATCATCAAAAGGCCAATATCACACACAACAATACATATTTGTATATGTAAGTGGATTAAATTTATAGAAATATAATATTGTTTTATTGAACACTAACCATAATAATAATTGCAAATGATAATAAAAGACTTAATTTAATTTAACTATTTTGTTTCGAAAATTATTATTCGAATAGTTAACAGTAGTGTGGACCATTTAATTTAATTTACTATAAAGTAAAATAATTTCACTTACAAGTATTTGAATGGATAATTCATTACAAATATTTCAGAATAAACAAAATTTAAAAATTATAACTATAAGATCACAAAACTTCATTTAAAAAAGAACAGAGTCTATTTAAGAACTACGAAAGATTTACCTTTGCTCATTTACCTTTTAATATCATAAAACATTTTTTGCAAATTCCTTTTTTAGTTTTAAACTTATTTTATAATTTCGATATAATTTATCTATACCTGGAATCAAATCATTTTGAACATTTATTATTTATCTGAACTGCTAAATATTACATACTACTTTTTCATAACACAAATCAAACACAATAATAAATGCATAATAATTATCATTTATATTACAGAAAACAAATAATTATATTCATAAATATACAACAACACAATTAAAATATTATATAAATAAACAAGTAATAATAATAATAAGAGAGTAATATGATTTGAACTTTATTGCATTCAAAACTAAGTAATACCAACTATAGGAATAGAAGAGACAGATGTTTAATTAATTTTGAACACCCAAAAATAATACAACAAAACTTATAGATTTTGTTTCTACACTGGTTCTACAGAAATTATTGTTGTTATTTTGTGAAATATATTTGGTATATATTATATACCATACGGTTTTCAATTTATTTGTGATGTCGCAGGTTTGAAAACGATATGAGTCTTTTGATGAAAAATGTTTGCAATGAAACTTCTTGAAGGCATTCTAAGCTCTAGCAAGGTAAAAAAATCCGTCCGTCGCTTGCGTCATATACAGCACAATGTATGGTAAAAATTTAAAGACTAAAAACTCAAAAAGACTTAAAATCAATATTTTTTGCATCATTTTGATACTATTTAAAACCTGATTATGACAGCTCATGTCTTTCTGCAGGCCATGATTTTTAATATTCCTAGCTCTAAATATTGCCGCTGTGTGAAAAAGAAAAAGAAATATCATTATCAATTTAATCGTCAACTGAGTTGGTACATAATTTAACAATGTCTGCCCTACTTAACTGCATTTTAAACAAAAACAATTGGTATACATTCACACAAACTATATGTAAGTATGTATTATTTATTAAATTGTTGCAGTGGTTGTAACAGGTTTTTGGGGAATGTATTTTATTATAGTGTTTCCTTTCCTATGATGTCTTCCTGTTTTATCCTCTCTCCAGAGAGCAACAACTAACATCTCGCTTCGCATTATAACAATACTCGAAGTTGGTGCAGTTGTATGTTGCTTCTTCGTATAACAACAGAACAAGCACATAGATAAGAATTATGTGCCTCTATATAAATATATATTCATGAATACACACGAGTCAACAATTTTGAATCCAATCAAATTGAATTCAAATGAAATACTAGAGCAGAATTAAACACCTCAGATAGATAGATATAAGCAATACATATTGATCCTTACCAAAAAATGAGCATGTTACCAATAGTACACACATTTTAATTTTCCGACAACAAGTTTGAAAATCTGAGAGCCAAAAATTATAAAATGTCATATCAGAATTAAATCAATTCAGGGTATCCTGGTACGAAATACTATATAGTATCATAATATATAAGGTTTCAGGACTAGGTCAGGATATCCTGACACAAAAAATTATTAGACTCTCAATAATTCCCTGTTGAATTCTTAAGAACAAAGTAACGATATTTGTAATATATCATACGATGATGTATGCCAGATAGTCGGAAACATAACTTTTTGTGTTGTCTATTGATGAGTAAGCAGTTGTGCTTGGCCAGGCATGTAGTTGTCTTCCACTATATACTGGTATATTAATATTCATCTAGAGTGTATTAAGAAGGGAATGGAATCACGTTCCTTGTACTTAGACCTTTTGATTCTCTGTACCCTCTTTTTTAGAACTCTAAATTACCTGAAGCGAAACGATACCTTCTAGCACAAGGTGACAATTTTATTGTTGTAATGTTATTGGAATCGGTAATTTCGTTCTTATCTAAGCAAATGACAGTGTGATCAATAAACCTCTCCTTATTTTTATTATAGCTGATCAAACTGCCACAGCCTGGATTTGAACCCGCAAACTTCAGTCTAAGTAATAAAATGTGTTAACTCACTTGGCCACCGTGCCACTAGTGTTAAGTAGAATTACAAAAGTTCTTAATATGCATGATTGACAGATCTTTGTCCTATCTGAACCTAACGATACTCACCTGTTTTGTATATTTGTATCTACTCGACTTACAACATTAAAAAATAATCTGGAAAAGACAAGCCTTGTAACTCAGTTGACTGGCGTGGACGCAACAAGTATTCCATGATCTAATCCGATTCAGATATAGTATATTCCGACTCAGGCAAAGAATGTAAGATTCGGTCTTTCTAAAGGACCCAAAGAAGGAATGGTAAGATTAAATTTTGGTTTATCAAATCAAATAGGTTAAAAGTTTATTATTCATGAGTGTACATACATCGTCGTTACAATATAATATAATGTTGTTATTCTGTATACATGAATTTAGATACATTCAAAGAAAATTCTATACAGAAATGAATAACATCACACTCTCTCTATGCACACAATAATAATATTATTACAACATAAAACTAGTGCCAACTATTGAGATAACACCGTGTCTTACACCAATATTCAACCAATGTTACTCAAACATTCGTTTATTGTTCAAATAGAAATACAATGTAACTGAATACTAAATATATCTGGGCTACAGTACACCGATGTTTAGTCTGGATTTACTTTAATTTTCCTTACTTTTGGATCATTTTTTGTTTGAAAGGATACAAACCTTAGGTGGTCCCATAATAATTTTAAAATACTATCCATTCCTAAGAAGAAATGGGACTAACACAATTTTTTTATAAGTTTAAAAGGATATACAACTTTAT
This sequence comes from Chrysopa pallens, assembly GCA_020423425.1. NCBI lineage: Eukaryota > Metazoa > Arthropoda > Insecta > Neuroptera > Chrysopidae > Chrysopa > Chrysopa pallens. Next base: position 71,097,153 of record CM035593.1, on the reverse strand, counting down.
AGGACCATCCATAATAATTTTTAAAACATTAAGAACTAACACTTTAAAACACTTCGTGTATGTCTACAACATTAAATCATAAAAAAAAAATTGGAAAAAATTGGAAAAAATAGTACTCCAGAAAACAACATTAACTAAAAATTAAAAAACAATTTTCATATATTTCCATAAGCATAATCGGTTTATAAACCGATTTTATTAATCCTATTAATAAGTTAAATTCAAAATAGTTCCACCTTACTGACGTCAAAAATGAAGGAAAGAGGTTGTGTGTTCGTCATTGTGTATTTTTAATAAATGTTCATCGATATTTGTCCTTTGTGGACCAACTAAAGAAAAAAATTTATTGTTAAATTATTTTTAATATTTTAGAATTTTATGATCTTCATGTTTATTGTCTGTATTATAATTGACGATTTGTGAAATCGTGAAATTTGAATACAAGTAAATATTAATAGAAAAATATTTATTTTGACTTGATCTTTTGCTGAAATCGCATAAGCAATAACACATTTGAAAATATGAATAACAAATTATTTTTTTATCGATTTTTAAAAAACCGGACACCACAATTTATTTCATATTTAATAGTTATAAACAATTTAATAGCCAAATTGCGTGTTAAAATTTTATTTTAAATACACAAAATTACATATTGTTTTCGTCTTTCGTTACAGATTAGGATTCCGTTTCTCCGAGACATATCCTAAAAACGTGTCTTGTAAAATGACTCTAAGTTGGTAATTGTATAGCTTAGCATTACATTATACAAATATGAAAATTTTAAACAAGAACATCTATTAACCTGTTCGGCAACTTCAAGTATTATAGAAAATAAAAAACCATCTGATGGTTCTGAAAATTTGAGTACCAAAGCTTGAATAAAAAAGACAGCAATAATCGGTTTTTTACTAATTGAGATTTTGATACCATGTATTAAAGAAACAAATAAGATTTATTACTGTCTAATTTGTTTCAACAAAAGCATCATATTTATCGAACATCCCTAATTTAGTAATTCAAGAAAAACTGCGTAATTTACCTGAAAATTCGGAGGATTTTCTTGGTTAAAGAATGGGTTGGAAGTAGACACAGATTGAGCAAATTCTGAAAAACTCTGTTGTTTTTCATTAGGCAGTTAAAAAACTACTCATTTTTTTTTTTTTGTTCCACTAAAAATTTTTGTTTTTGCCATATGTTGTTTACAAAAAGCTCTTCAATTGTTATTTGCAGAGATCTTAAACAATAATAAAGTAAAAAAGCCAAAAAAACAAACAATTTTTCGCACTTATGAATTTATTTTGCTGAATTGGTTTTATTTGATTGTACAACATAATTCACCTTTACATTAATGCAAAACTGACGTTACATGACGTTGTTAATAGTGTTTTATACATAATGCTATCCGCAGTTTGGCAACGCTGAAGAATACTTAAAATCCTACAATATTATTGTGGATTTACATTGAATCACTAAATTAGTACATTTACGTTTGTCTGTCCGTCATCAAGATAACTCAAATGTACAATGAAATATTGAGTTGAGATTTTGGTGGCGCATTCTAAACCGAAAAACTAAACGACTAAAGACATGTTGGGTCGAAGGCTATTGATCATATCGATATATAACGAGAATTTAGTTCAGTTAAAAAAGAGTCTGTTTCAAATAATTTAATTGAGACACTTCGAAGATTTCTCATTGGATGTAGTCGGTGCATTTAACTCTCTAATCCTAAAGGTGACAGCTACCACAGCACCATAAAAATTAATTACAAATTTTTTTTTTCTTTATCTATTTACATAATTGCAATGATTAATAGGTATGGTATATCATACGTTTGTATCGCAAGAAAATGATTTAAAATACACAAATGAATATTTTTATTTATGTACATGAGTTATTACATTGTTAATTAACATGGGAAAGTTTTTGTCATCATAATGAATACAAAGCTTTTAATTTGAGTTTTAAAAAAAAAAAAAAGTTTAACTATAATACTTTATGACACATGATTATATTATACACTAACAAAAAATCACCCACGTTATTTAATCCCTGAAACAGACATGTTATTTTTTAAAGTTTTATACAAATAGTACGTTTTTTTATAAATATGAACAATCGTTTTTTTTGTTTTTAAATAAATGTCTTTACCAATAATGGACACAAAACTTCCTTGTGATATAATCTAACTTCAGTTTAAACGATTTCATATTAAATAATCCACCGTCAATATCAAGAAATATAATTTCAAGTTGATATTTAACTTCACATTACATGAAATTGAAAATTTCATCAAAATCCGATAAATCGATCACGTTATATCGGCATTTTATTGAAAATACCCATCGAATATATTTCCGGATTAGCTAAACCAATTGAATTGAGATATGAGATAGTATAATACACTTTCTACATTTTTATAATACAATACTCTGTGAAAGTAAGACTTTTTTACGTTTTTTCGTTCTGATTTTTTATTTACCTTTAGTAACTGACTAATCAATTATAAAACAACTGAAAAGTAAATATTAGCCAAGAAAGTACATAAAATTACGATTCATGATATATTGCCAGTGAAAATAGTTATGACGAAACGGTAATTGGTAGAGGAGATGATTCTACAATTTAACCAACCTTAACATCGACACTATTGTATACCACAATATTCGTTCATTAGTTATAAAGTTATCGCGTTTGGCTTAATGTTTGACTCAGGCCGACAGATCGACGGGCTTCAAACGAAAATTGATCACACAGTTGGAAAACCTCGACGGATTAAAAATTTTTTTATATTGGAATAAAAAAATATTGCCTTAAGAACTAAAACAATTCAATTAACTTAAACTGTACTCATATAGCAATATAATATACTTTTTATGTGAAAAATAATCCAAACAAAAGTTTTTCAAAAAACAAAATTTTTTGTTTTTGAATCTTTCATGATTCAAAAGTTGGGTCATGGATCCATCGGACACAATGTACTGAATCTTGCTCATTCACTTAATTAAACTTACTTTTTAGATCCAATCTCATTTTATTTTTCAGTAATCTTGATGACAGACAGACGAGGAACTGGAGTAATTAGGTAATTCTATGAAGACCTATACAAACATTTTGTTTATTCAATCAATATTTAGTAGCGATTTTACAAACATAAGACTAAAATTAATATACCCACTCAGACGTATTATATATAATATGTCATAGTATAAAAATGTAGTATGGACTAATTAAAAATGCGTCAATATAATAGGGAAAATAAAAAAAGCAAATCATATAATTTTACTTATTTAACACTTGCAAAGAATTATTTTTTGATATGACATGTTTACAAACGATCTTATCTTGTTATGAATATGTGAATTCATAACAAAATTTATGAAACCGATAAACTTTTATGAAATAACATATATTATGTAAGTGATTTTTAAACTTTATATTCAGACTGTACGAACATTTTTAAAAGTTCATATTTACATGAATATGAAACAATAAAACTATTAGTTGAACTCCCACATAATTACATATAACTGAATATTTAAGGGTGGATATTAAGGTTTAGTTATACGTAGTCATATTTTTAAATAGAAAAGTTTACATTTTTTGGTTTTTAACTTCGATGTCTACTTCAAGAAAAAATTATGTTGTACCTTTTTTATTGAATATACAGAATTTAAGCAAAGTAATTTGTGGCGAATCTTAAATTTTGAAAAGATATACGATAATATATTCTAGATAAGAAACTTCTTAAAAACCGTCACCAAATTAGCAACGAGTAACATCTCCTCAGAGAATCATTATAACTAGCTAATTCATACTGATGATGACTACTTTGAAGTCGAAATACGTATTTATAAAATACAAAATAATTTGATCTAGGAAATTGGGGAAAAAATCTAAATTTATTCAAAAATTCCTAGAGGTTTCATTAGTAATTATTAAAAAAAAAAAAAAAAGGAAACTTCTTGAATATTACTTGTATCCTGACACTGTATTCACTGAAAAATAGCTTACTCGTATTATAAAATACCTATTTGTTATCTAGTTTTGTATCGTTTTTTGAACTTGCTAATCTTTTTGAAGTGAGAACTTGCTTATAAATTAATGTTTGTAATTTTTTAAGATTGCAAAAAAAAACAGTGAACTGGCGACACTGTTCGAGGACTGCACTATATATAAGTATGTACATTTAAATTTTATAGCATCATGAGCCATATGATTAGCATAGTTGTCTGTAAATTCAACGGAACTCGGTTCAAATCCTACTGCAATCATTTAAATTTTATTTTTTAATATATTCAATCAATGTACCAAATCTGAGTAAAGGTAAAATTATACATACAACTATTTGAGAACCGGTGATTATGAGAGATTATTTAGCAATAATATCCATAACGTTACATACTTTTCCTTACAAAATTATTTAACAGTCATTACCACGAGTTTTATAAAGATTTTGTAAATAATAGTTGCTGATGCTAAATAATTTAAATAAAAAGAAGCTTATTAAAATATATTACACCAACAGAGGACCCTTTAAGTGATTCTTTCGATCATACACTTAGAATCCTCCATAATGACTGTTACCTCTTGTAAGAAATAAAAAGTTATCGCCCTTAACCCACGTCAGCTATCTTGAAAACTAATTAGGTATTATTGCCACCGACAGCCACTCATATGATTACTATAAAGTGAAATGAATTTCTCTCCTAGATGTAAATAATAAATGGGATAAAAATGAATGGTGTATTTAAGTCTTAAGATGAACATACAAAACTACCATTAGAAACTAGCCGGTCAGAAAAGACCAAGTTATTATACATACATTTACAGAAAATGATAACACCATTCGTTATAATAATTATAACAATTCCTCAACTTACCTCTCGTCTAAATAGTACTAAAACTAGTAAGCGGAAGGAAAAGTAAATTTTAATAATGATCATCATATGTTGTTTTAAAATGCTGTTTATGTTGTACATACACACGTACACACGTACACACGTATTTATAGGCTGAGAGATGGTGGACATCAATTACAACAACACATTTTTTTATTTTATTTTATAAATTCGAAAAATGAAAATCCATGCTTGCACCAAAACATTGTAGACATCAACTGGCGAAACCGAAACGATAGATTGTTTTTTGTATTCAAAAACCGTGATAGATCTGTATTAAATCTGGTAAAATACACTCTAGTTTTAATAACTGCGCACTTATCTTTTACATTGAATGTTATTGTAAAAGAAATGAAGAGTAATCAAAATAGTCACTACTTCGGAAAAAATAGATAAAAAGCCGGCTGCAGTTACAACAATCATGAAATTATGTACATAAAGTATATAAAATAATACATTGGAATGGCAAATTATTTTTAGGGTAAAAATCATTTCTACAGCATTCTGATACGGCTTTTATTTGACTAAATTGAATTAAATCTTTTGGTTTCACGAGTTTTAACTATGTTGTATACATTAGGTAACATTATATGACTATTGATAGGTACATAGTTTTTTTATTTTTCGTTTATTTGTAATTCACGAATTTTTAATTGGTCTTCCATAAAGTTATATACAGAAAAACCGTCGCTTTTTGAATCTAATATCTATATCTAGATATGATTATCTTAACTTAAGCATCTGTATTTAAAACAAAACTTGTTCTTTACATCTTTTTCAATTTTCTATAAATATTAATAAAAAAAAAAACACGTGCATCGTTAAATTCAAATTTAATCACAGGAAAAATTGAAGCAATTTCGATTTTTACACCAGAAGTATTCGTTCTTTTCTCTGTATGACTTTCCAATTATAAAGGCCAGAGACCAAGTAGAAACACTTTGCCCGAGACAGTTTTCGAAACCTTATTTTTAAAACATAACAGCCGGTTAGAAAATTAACCACTTTCATTGTCGAATTCATTAATTCCATTGAGATTAAAATTAATATAATGTATATTTATTTATAAAAATTTTATTACAAAGAAATTTATAAAAAAAAAATTATTGAACTAAACTCTAACTAAAGTTTTTTATTTAAATAGCCCCATTGATATCGACTGTTACATCACTGGACCCGATTATTATGCATTTAAATATTTTATACCTAGGTACATGTATTTCCACTACACCTAGGTTCTTGTAATGTATGTCTCTAGCTCTCAGACCACAATAGTATAAGGGAGTATGAATACATGCACTACCATATATGTATATATATTATTATTGTCCTGACATTTGTTGGTACTAAACACATTTTAATAAACTTTTACACAAAATTATTTTAATTACAATAAATTAAAAACTCATATTACATTCCATATACTAACATTCTATTATTAGAATTAATAAAATATATTTTGTCATCATGGTTTTCTTTAAAAAATTTTGTATCATAATGTTATGTAAATTATGCACGCACACAGGTGGTCATAAACATCCACGCAACTCAAAATATAGAGTCCTTAGCATTTATATTTGATTTCATCTAAAAGGCGACGTACAATTAAGTCAAATTGAGCTTCGAACTACCAATTTTATTTGATTGATAACAAAATCTTACAAGAAAAGATATCGACTAACGTTGTTCATTGTCTAGATACACGGCATATGCCTTAAAGTACTATAAATATGCAGTCGATACTGTTATAAATACATAAACTCTATAATTTTCGATTGGCCCTCAAGCTTGAAATTCACGGGCATCTCGTTTGTTGTTATAGTTATACGAATCTCATTAAAAATCAAATACAAAATTCATTTTTCCTGACAGCAAAATTACTATCACAATTTTCATATATGATTTATCACGTGGCGTATAAAGCGGTTTTTACATTTGTTATCGAATGTGCTTCATATTACATTTGCTGTTTGGATTATCCAAAGGATGATTTACACTCTATTATTATTCTGGGATTTCACAAAATTATCTACAACTTAGGATTTATAGATAATTTTAGCACAAAATTTCATGGCAATCAAGTTGTCCAAATTGATATTGACAATCGACAACAAAGATTGTAAAAAATAATCAGAATTATATTCTGTGTTCGCTAATGCAAAAAAAAAAAAATAATAAGTCATCAATTACAACTAGTCAATGCCAGATGACAGAGGTGAAAAATTTAATAACAGATATCAATCAAATAACGTTGAAATATAATTTTTTTAATATTATTGTAACTATTAAAATTGAATTAATAATATTTCTTCAAATAATTTATAAAAATTATTAAAATTGGATGAACCATAGAATGAATTGTGTACCTTTGAAATTGCATTTATATCTGACAAAACACTGTATCTATTATAAAAACATTAGAGATATAAAATAATTTTAATGTTATAATATATTTTAAATTTGTTGTAAAACATGTGTCTATTTGAACGATGTCTTTTGTTCTATTCGAACAAATTTTAAAATTGTATTTCTCAATTCAAAATTTGTTTACTTCTACAGGTCAATGTAGAATCGATACAGATTTTTAAATGTGTTGCAGTATATGCACTGTTTAATATTTTGATAAAAAAAGTAAATATTTAACTGAATGTTTAAATTGTCGAAATAAACTATTATATCAAAATAGATCATCATCCATAAGTCTTTTAACTGCTTTTTTTTAACTGGAAAAAAGGACCTAAATATAGCGTTATTCTGAACACTCGAATATATCTCTTGCAAAGTAAAATTATTCTATCCTTTGGGACTTAAATAAAATTATCTTATCTATTGAACCTACTAATTAATATTTACTTAGATAGCACTAAAGTTCGAACAATAAAATAACACTCAAAATGACGAGAAAATTGTAAAGTATTTGAGTTTGGTCGTCGTAAACATTGTATTAGTGATATTTAAAATCCATATTAAACGAAAATGATTATGTTTTATATCCATGATTATTTAATTTTTATTGATTGACTTACGCAATAAGTTATGTATAATTGGAAATGTAATGCAAAATTTGTGCATATTTTTTTAATTAATTACACGTGTAAATTCTCATTATCAGATACTTGTTGTTCCCTAATATTGAATATCCGATATAAGGAGCTGGTTTTAATAGCTGGATCATTTAAATTTTAAACATTTAAAACATTTTTAAGAAAATGACTTCACAGGCATTATTGACTGCAAAATAGGCAAATTTCAAAAAAATATTGTGAATTACAGACGGGTAATGGTGATTTAATTTAATGCATTCAAAAATTTCCAACGTTGTGGTCATAAAAATTCGGCGAAATTTTATTAGATAGCCGTGTCATCATTTCTATTTTCTATATTGTATATACTGTAGACATCAACAGGAATTATTTGAAAACCAATTTATTGTAAATCATTTTTTAAAATTTGATGCAAAATTACCTATGCAGGAGCAAATCAAAATCACTTTATGGTGCATTTTTATTAATATTTCTAGTCTACATAATATTTTTCATTAAAATATTAACTTGACTATACAGTTAAGACAACTATTTTACTCGCTAAGTTGATATTCAGTTCTCTGCTTCTATTATTATATAATAATAGTTAGATTGTCTGAGCTGTAAACATTTTTTTTTTAAATAATAAACACCACATAAGGACCCGAACAAGATGTCAGCAAATATGATTATAATATATTATGACAAGCAAGAGCACTCAACCAAATGCATACTTTGTTTAACATATTATATTTTAAACAGTTCTATGTTATGGTATTTATGTAACATGTTACAGAAGTAATGTGTATTTAGTTTAAAAAAAAAAAAAAAATAAAAAATAGAAGCTGTATGTATGAAAAGTCCATTTTATTTATGTTTCGTTGAATTTAAACAAACTATGCTGTAAATATATGGTTAACATATTTAAAAATAAAAATAATATATTTTGTAAATACAATACCGTGTAATATTATGACTAATATTATGTTATTCTATAAACAAAATTGTTTTTATTTTTCTATATTTTAAAATTTTAATTTTTTATTTATTTATTGTAGAAAGAAAACAAAAACATAAAGTGCATAATACTATTTGATATTTACTAAAATAGTTTAGTTTTGTGAATCAAACATTTCTATCACCATTGCTGTCTCAGAGAACTTGATCCACTTCTTCATCAATATGATTGAGAAATATTTCTATTGGATAAAGATAAAATTTTTATTAAACTTATGATGAACAAAGTATAGATAAAACTAACACTTGTAATAATTTAATTACCCTCCATATGGTTAATTATCAATTTTTTAACTATTTTACTTTTGATTTTACATAATATTAGTTTTTTAGGATCCCGTACCCAAATGGAAAAACGGGACCCTATCACTTAGACTCCACTACCTGTCTTATAGACTAATTATAGCTTCGTGCCTGAGTCCGACTCATACTTGTCTGGTTTATATATGGAACTCTTACGATTTAAGATTGCATGAGAAGTAAACTTGTAATGTTGAAATCGTGACGAATTAAAAAAGTTATAGAAAATTTCTTAAAATTAAGATATTCGTTTTTTATAAAGCGATTTCTGCATTAAAACTTTTTTCTATTTCTTTTGATTTATTTCTATATTTGAATCCTTATTGAGATATTCAAGAACAAAGAAAACAGGTTCTTTTGTCCTAAACTGTTGATAGTCATTAAGAGGCCTCTGAGAAAGATACAGTGTGAAACCCAAATGACCTTCGTGTAAGATAATATTATAATTGTATTCATTTTCCCTCAAAATTATTCCAATGTCCAAATTATTAAAATAATGTCTAACGAATGATTGTGTATATTTAACTAATTTAATAAAATACTCGAATAAAAAATAGAATTAATTTGCAATTATTCTATTTGATGTTATTAGAGATAGTAAGAATTTTTATATATCGTATGAACAAAATGAATAACATATACGTTCGTCACAATAGCATAAAAATAATACTACAAATAGAATTTTTAAATATTTCATTTAACTGTCAGATTTAGACAATCAAATACAACTTAAGATCTCACTATATGAGATTATTAAAAGCGGATTTGTTTTATTATAGTTAGGTTCATTCTGTATCAAATATATATATATATATATATATATATATATATATATATATATATATATATATATATATATATATATATATATATATATATATATATATATATATAAAGTAAGTATACATTCGTTCGTTTAATATAAAATAAAAATGGTGGTAACTCGAATAAAAAATAAATACACAAAAAATAGGAATATATTATTTAAAGCTACTTTAACTTTTGCAAACAAGATGATATAATATTATCCATATAACGTACATACAACGATATTTAGAATTTTAAATATTATAATATCAGAATTATCATCGGTTGTTATTAATATTTATGTAACGTGCATCAAAAAATTTGATTTGAAAAACAAGTATGACCATGAAAAATGTAAATAAGCATTTAAAAGGAATTTGTGGCATTTCATTCATCTTATTTTTAAAAATCGTACCATTTTAAGTGAAGAAATTGAAATATAAACTTTCACCAAATAAGCATTTTACGATTCTTCGTAAATCAAATTCTAAGGCGTTGAAAAGATTTAGATAAATAAAATTCCGAAGGGTGTCATTATTGAGAATTTTTAGAACATTGATTAATAAAATGAAATTTTGAAATTTAAGATAGCATGAAGTTAAATGCTATAAGAATTAATCGGGAGCTTAAGAGTTTTACGAAAAAAAAAGAACATTTTTGAGTTATGTGTGCATAACAATTTATATAAATACATTGTATGTTTTATTATAACGCATTAAAGATTGTAAAAGAAGACTTTCAATCAGCTATAACTGAACAAAATAAATATATGATACTGAAATATAATGCTGAAAAGACCCCAACACCATTGTACATTATGATAAAAAGAGGTAAATATTCGTATTATACTATGGTGTATACTGAAATATATATATAATATAATATCGTATAGTCTTAAATTCAAGTAGACTTAGTATAGTAGTATTCTCATTTCATATCGTTATGTACGGTGAAAAGGGATTTTTTTAATGAATACGCTACCGCGTTTCAAACAGAGTTAATTATCTTCCACTTGAATTTATTAACGAAAACAAGATTAAATAAAAAATATATACGTATACGTATAATAACATGAATGAATGGATGAGAATATAATTCAACATTCAACTTACCAGAAAGCTAAGCTTAGCTGCAGCTAACTAATAGTTTATATTTTATTCCTTTTTGAAACACATACTTTACCTATTTTAATATCATTTATTTTTATGCTGATTTTTATTATATACATTAATTAGTTTAAACAGTATCTTACATCAATTATAAATTGTCATTTTAATTGCCTTTAATCACATTTAACTTGTATGATGAAATCTATTTAATGTAGTTTAAGTATTGGTAGAGAGCTTTTTAGGTTGTTTTACTGACCTTCAAAATTATTTGTTGATTATTTCAGTTACTCATAATTTTGAGAGAATCAGTACGCCCCAATAGGGAAATGCAATAAAAAAAATTTCCTATTTTACATATCAAAATTGAAACTGAATAACAAACAGCATTCGAATTAAGATTTATACAAAAACGAATAAGTTCTTAAAGACTGTTTTTCGTCTGAGGAATTTCAATCATATTTTCATATTCCTAAAGATAACAGTTAAGTCATATCAAATATATAACTGTGTCACCACCGTTCAAATTTCTGTAACGAATCGACACAAATTAAAAATTTTAATCACACTCAAATGAAGATCAATATATATGAAAGTTATATTTAGATCAACGTAATAAAAGTGCGTTAAATAATGGGCAATCCCAAAAAGGTGTAATTTATTAATATTTATAAACAACATTCGATTGAACAACATTGAAAATTTGCGGTTTACAAATTCATGCATAACAAAACAAAATTGAAAACCACAATTTAGAATTAAAAAATGTAATTTATCAATATTATAATATTTTAATTATAATTAGAAAATGTGTATAATCTGAAAATTGTTGAATTTATAGTTTTATATCGACAATACACGTACATATATATCGACAATACACGACAATAAACGTACATTTTGACTACGAAGTTCAAGATAATCAAAAGAATAATTCTGAAAAATTGGGAACTCTGAAAAATAGGTCTAAAGAAAGAGGCAGAAAAGAAATAAGCTTGAATACTCCCGGTGAATTGGTACGAAGTTAAATCTTTCTAAACTTGCGCTTGATTGTTTGAAACATTTTTCGAGTATTTAACACAATGCATTGTCGATTTTTTGTGCTGCATGACGGATTTTAATACGGTTTGATGCGTTGGCTTCGTTAGAGCCTCTAAAACCTTTGTGACATAGTCTAGTTATGGAAAAATTCCAAATTGCATTTGTGCAAATGTAAAATGCATTTCAAAAGTACATTTTGAAGGATACAATTATTTAAAATGTGATACGTGAAAATGAGTCCAGTTGTCTACTTCGGGGGTGTCTGGTGCCTGCCTTTTATGAATAAAACTGATTATTTAATTTAAGCATTGGCACACGACCATACTTCTAGTATCTAAACAATTAAGACTGTTAGTTGTTTTTTGCACTTGTTATATACGTTTAGTAATAAATTGAATCAGACATTATTACAAGCTGGAAGAATGATATGACTGTTTTTCTAGGAAGTAAGAATTTATAGAGTCCCAGAAAACTTTTGAGAAAATTCTCAAATACAATAACGAAAGTCTGAAATGGTATAAAATGAATTTATAATCTTAAATAGTTAACGAAACTTGTAACTATCATTTGTTGTTTGCAACTTGTTCAACTTATATGTAAGCCATCTGTTAGTAAATACAAATATATGAACATTTTTTTAAGTACATAATCTAATTTATAAAATTCATGAAATATTAATGATTTAAATTATACCTCTGCATAATTAAGAAATACTTTTTTCATATAGAATATTAAATTCCAAACTATTTTATCAAGAACACTCACTATATTTATAATAGGATGAAGTGTATAGGGAATTTTGCATATTTACTACTATTCACTATTTTGTTTTTTTGTTTTTTTTTTTTTTCTATTTTTTAATGTAATGGTTTTTTATGAAAATGATGTTTTAAATGCCTTTGTGTTTATAAATAATAAAAAAATATATAGAACATTTATCGTATAACAACTACTTGTTTTTCAAGATTTAAATTTTCAACATAATAGTTTTCTTTTATAAATAATATTTTATGAATGATAAATTTTTCATATTTTTATTAAGAAAATAGTAAGAAAAAACAGTAAGGAAAATCATTTTTTATATTTTCTTTGTACACTTTTATTATCTGCAATTGAGAAATATGGTTTGAACGATTATTACAACTTAATTCCAACCAACTCTTATAAGACTCATGACATAGGTATGTATTTATAACTGTATAGACTGGATATATATTTCGAGTATTTTAAAAATGCAATGATTAAAAATAATTCAAATATTTACAGTTTTTATCTTCACTTGTTAACTGTAATGTTTAATCTAAAGCTTAAATTTATAAATGTACCCCCTTCAACGTTTTCTACTAATTCGTACGAGGTACAAATATCTTGTTTACACATCACCAAAATAAAAATAAAAATAAAAAAATCGTACAGTAATCATTTAACCATAATTTTTTTTAAATATAAAGTTATTTTCTGTTTATTTTAAGTTATTAATCATTATTATTACATGGATTACATGACAGAGTATAATTTCCGCGTAACACGAAATATTTAAATAAAATTTTTGGTATATGCATATATTAAAACTAAATATTTTAATAGTTTGTACCTCTTTAATAATACTTATTACAATATTTATATCTTATTGTTAAAAATACTCGCAAGACAAAAAAAAAGAAAATAATCTAATATTTATGTTCCTTATTTCAAATATTCAATTTGAGTGAATAAAAATATTACCATTTCGCGTGATTCTTTATTTTTTTTTTAATTTATTGTGATTTTGTATATTAAATTTAAATTCAATTTACACAATAAAGCAATGATTTAAATTAATAACAAAATACATGTAGCAATTAAAATTAACAGCACCTGAATTTGCGGAATTTATCGCATAATACAGTCGGTTCTAGAGGTATACATAGACCTTTATACTAGTCCACATTTTGAAAAAATTACAAAAGTGTTTTTTTTTCATTTTAGAATGTGATCAAAATAATTTACTTGGATAATTTTCACTCAAATAGTGCAAAATTTACTTAGCGAGCCGACTGAAATATCGCCAGATTCTTGTATCGATTTTAGACATTTTTATTTTCCAAAATACCTATTCAATTAGTACATGGTTTTCTGCATGGATAGTGGCCAATCACGTGAACCAAAACTTTAATATTAATTCTTGTTATTATTATTATTATTTAGTACATTATCAAAAAATTAAAGTATATTATAAAAAATTCAATATATAATACGTAATTATTCAGTGTCCGCTTCCAAATTGCATTCAAAACCAAACAAGGAAACAAATTATCAACCACATATATTTTTCCCCTCTTATATATCTGTACGTCTCAAGAATCACCAAAAATTGAGATACTTTTAGTATTCTAAAAAGAATACAATTTAAATATTTTTGGATTTTTTGAATAAAATGTATCCCCTTTTAACATTTTTGGTTGGAGTTATTTGAAACTCGATTAAATTAACATCTTGGATAGGCTTGTTGCTTTAATACTTTGAGTAGAACGTTTTCAAGAAACATTTATTAATAACTTTTGCAATTTAAATCGAATAATTTTTAACTGGAATGTTCCTCCATTCGAACCGCTAAGTAATTGGATCGCGTTGTCAGAATACTAAGGGCATATGCATATAAGTTCATTGTAATAATACATTGTTCCTATACGGTAAGTAAATTTTACAATTACTACCAAATAGTTGTTTTAATTTACATTTGTATACTAACAATTTATATTTTTATTTTTTTCAAATATTATTTATGTTTTATTGTGTTCAACTAGTGTAGTATATATAGTAAGTTATAGTATTTGTAGCTATACCGTATTTGTATGAAATTAAAATATTATTTCTTTGAAAAATTTAGTTTCATTTGAAAAATTTGGTTTGGTTACGAAAATTTCATGAACGTCTCATTCAGAATGAATTACTCTTTTACCTAAATTCGAATTTAATCTTCGAGATAATTAATATATTTGAATGCCTTACCGTCATCTATCGCAGTAAAGATGAATAATTTTTTATGTTAAAGGTGAGTCTTTTATATCATCTTTTCACGGGGAATCACAGATAAAAATATTTATTTCTTGGATCATATTCTTGACCACACACTGATGCTTTGATGCTTTGATTAATGTTAATGTTAGGAACTCTCTTAATCTTAAATAGTGACTATTCACTGTTTCACAGCTATAAGTATAGCAATTGGTTTCAGATTTAGACAGATTAGATTTAGAGAGATTTTTACATCATCTCAAAAACTTAAGAAATTATTATTCATAAAATAAACATATTGTTCTCTTATTAATATGAATTAATTTCGAATACCATGTAACGAGATAAGTATATTATGCAATAAATAATAATACTTTTTTAACCTATAAATGTTATGAAGCAGGAAAATTTTACCATAATTTATATGGTAGAAGTTATAATAAAGTTGTTCACAATTTCAAATTTAATAATTAATAACTAATTAGTCATAAAATATGTTAATATAACTTTACTAATATAAAAACTTTTAAAGGTGCGAGAGAATTTTCATCTGCAATATCAAATTATTTATAATGTCATAATAAATATCAGCAATGAGAAATCTTTAAGAGTCAATGGAAGTCTCTGCATTAATATTTGTTTGCTTCGACAGTCGACGTATTTTTGAAATAAAAATATAGGTACGTAAAAAAGAAACTAATTGGAATAAGGCATTAAATTTGAGTAGATACCTAATTCTTTGATTTAATAAAAAGTTTTGATAGTTTTGATAATTTCCAAAATTAAAAACTATTATTTTAAAAATATTGTAAATGGAGATTTTTAAAATAAAAAATTATTGTCAATATCTCGATGCATTAACGGAATTTAATCCCCCAAAATTTAAGTTTAAGTTTATTCTTAAACTTAATTAACGAATTAAGTTTAAGAATAGAATGTTCAAAACAAACATAAAAGTTGAAATAGAGAGGGAATATAAAATTAAGTCCAGAGTTTGTAATGCATAAAAGTTTTAAACTGGAGTAATAAAATTTTGACGACATATAATTACTAAATAAGACCATCCATCTAGCTGTCATCATGATACCCCAAATCCAATGTTTCTAACAAACAAGTAACTTTTATTACAATTTAAGCTCAAATTTCGCTAAATAGCCCATATTATAATAAATATTATTATATAAAATTTCTATAATAAGTCAACCAAAGATTAGATGAAACCCTCAATTTCCCTTCAAATTCCCACTCCTATTTTATTAAATTACCCTTAATGTAGCCCTCCGTTTTATATTTGAAATACACAGGTTAATTTTCATTAATTTTGGATCATTATTTTACGACAGATCTTTAAAATTATCGACGCAGGAGAATTCATGCAAATATAATTTTACACAATCTTAGACTAAATTATCTTATCTTATGGATTCTTCTATGTTTCGATTAACTTCAAATGTAAGCATCCTCCTTTATTTAAAAACAAAAATCATCTTTCTTTTTCAATTAATATTATTATTAAAAATATCGTTCGTATATTTTGTAAAATATTCTTACCACCGATTACATTCTTGTTTGGAACTTTTTCGTTTTTATCCAAAACTCTCGTTAATTTTATTCAAACGATATACTGGAACACATTTCAACTACAAGTATAACCTATAAATTTATTTTAATTAAAAATGTTTGTAGCCAAATGTTTTAAATATCGAAACATGTAACAGAAAGTAATAAAAAAAAAAAAAAAAAACTGAGTACCTAAGTCATAAAATAAAAATCATGTGTACTTCTGATACAATACATCTTATCAATGTGATGATATATATTATCCAATGTTTTACATTCACCTGCCTGCACTCTTGAAACTAACGAACTAAACACAAAAATCATAGTATGAAGCGAGAAGAAAAAACTTGAAACAAAGTACCGATGTTGTAGTTAATATAATTTTATAGTCATTTGTTGAAGACAATTTGTACAAGGTGTTGTTTTTTCATATTTATATATTGAAAGAAGTTTTTAAAATGTAGAAGAGGTACGTGAATTGTATTTTATTCTTAGTGAATAATAGAACTAACTTAAATGTTCGTTACATTCACCGTAGCTAGCTCACTCATTCCATAATGCACATGTTGGTGTAGCTCTCGTACATTTTTCCTTACACTTATACTTGTTTCTTTTAGTTCCTTAAGTTGAAAGTTTACTTTTTTTTTTTGTTTAATTTTTAATGGAGTTTATTACTATATAAATGGAGAAGGGAATAATAACATCATGCAGATGGTTTATATTCGAATATTAAATAATTGAACCACTCTAAAGTAATAAGTAAAGTAATTGTTAGTTAATAAGTAGCAAAAGAAGTGTTCTTTCGATAATTGTCTGAATGTTTATGTGATTTGTACCGGATTTGTGATTGTATTACTTTTACGAATCGATGATTGAATGTCAAAAATAATAATTAAATGAACCAAATAATAATAATAATAATAATAAACTTATATGAAATTAATGAATTAGTGTCCTTTCCAAATACTGTTTCATATTTGCCCCATTAATTATTTTCTACTTGCCGGGATATATAATTCCACAGCATTTTAAAGACCCTTAATAATACGCCATCAAATATTTTTACAGAAAACTTCCTAATTTTAAAGTTTCAGAACCTTGAATGTGACACTTTATTTGTATTCTACTTACCAAATACCGTACCTAAATTTACACAATTTTCAGTTTGTTTATATATTTTGAGAAATGAAAGCTTAAGATAACTGATGAATATATGAAGGCACATTGAATAATTTTGAATGAGAGTGTACTTGGTGCGCCTGTTGGAATGTTTTGCAAATATGATTACAGAACGACGCTCTTAAGTTTTACATAAAAATTACGAAAAGCACATGTGTATATGAGCACCACAGCAACAATTTCTTTTATATACGTACATATACTTGTAGTTTTACATCGTTTTTTATGTGGTAATTTATTTACTTTACAATAATTATCAACAAAACTCATATTTTATTCTTAACTTTTTAATTTGTTGTAGATATTTTCTTTTTTTTATGCATTTATGTATGTTTTTTAAATTCTTATAGTCTAGTTCACAATTTCAAAACTTCATCTAATTACCGAAAGACGGTCGATGGCTCTGTTTCGAAGCACGGTCGAAGGTTTTATATTCCACTCACGTATCACGGATACAAAAATGTGGAAAAAAAGTTATGGCATAGGGTTGGAAACCAATCAGTTTTCAGACCGGAGCGTCAGAGTTTTCAGACAAAATTTTATGATCGCTCGCCGCTAATTGTAACTTTTTTAAGATGCTCGATTATATTTTATTAAGCACAAGTAAGTATTTTTATATACATTGTCCAATAATGGTTTCTATTCAGGCGTGTGTAGTGAATTTATTTTGATATATGAATATGTTTACACAAAGAGCAATATGCCTTGAACTGTTTCACCGAATAATTTGTAGTTTGGATATAACATATATTATAATTTTTAATTATAATTTTAATTATAATATTTGGATATATTATAATTACATTAAAGTCTCTGTAACATTAAGCTGACTTCTTTTTAACAAAAATAAGAACGATAAATCGACAGACCAACGGTCACTAAAAGATTGTGGCTCAGATAGTACAAAATTGTCAATGAGTTATAAAATTAGGAACAAAATTGTAATTTAAATATCATCATAAATATCATTTAAACATTTTAAAATTTTTATTTCTTTATCCTAGTAATAATTATGAAAAAACCTCTGTAAATAGGCACATTGTTAAAATCTATTTATAGGTCAATTTTAAGTCCACTTCTCAGTACATGAATTTAAATTCTTTAACTTGCATACTTATTATTTTTTAAATTATTATTTTTCTAATTCATTAAAGTCCAGTTGGCATGTTAAGTTTATGTTTAGAAGAATCTAATTATTACATGAACTAGGGTGTCGAACATGATAGCCCTTATAGAGAGGGTATAGTATAGATAAGATAGGTTATTCTTGGCCAATCTACAATAAATAAATTATATATAATATAAACATATTATTATTTTACTATTAAAGTAAATAAAACACATTTTCTATGCAAACGTTGTTCACTTGTGTAAATGACGTATATATTATAATTAAATAATTAAAATTCAAAAATGACAACCAAATGTATGAATAACTACTTGCTACTAGTGGTTGCTTATGTTATAATATCCTACGAAAATGATAGATAATATCAAATTTATTTTATACATATTATATATTCAAAATCTAATCACTCAATCGAGAGTATTCAAATAAGTCTAAGTATTTTATTTTACAGTAAAGCTCTTATATATTATCTTAAGTAAAGCTATCCAAGTATACAAGGAAAAAATATAAATGTAAAAATTTCGAAAGTTTTTGATGAGCTAGCTATTATCGTCATAGTTACATAAACAGGTCGTCATGAAACGAAGTAATTTTATAATTTCTGTTCCATAAAAAAACAATTTTAATCGATAATAAACTGCACTTTTATTAGTTGTTTGCGGAAATATACCTAAAGTATTAAAAAATTTTACATAAATATTTAATCGTAAATATTTTTGTTCTGTATGATTCAAATTAAAAGTTCTATATGTTGAAACTTATTGAAACTAAAAGTTGAAACATTATACTTTATTTTATTTTAAATTTCTCTCTCTTTAAAAATATTTTATAAAAATTACTTAAATTTTATTATTTGTGGTTGGAAAGATAATCGAGTAAAAGTTGACCCTTCGATTTTTCGAATCATTATTCGTTCATATCTCACAGAAGTCCTTATGACGTATGTGTTATAAATGAGCAATACGTCCGGAACACCTTTGTCGATTTAGTTCTAAGTTGGAAATACAATAAGCTACCATCATTGTTTCTCGATTGCAATTCTAAATTTTTCCTTTTTTTTTTAAAACAATTTTTCACTTTACTTCGAAATATTTGGTTTCGAAGTAAAGCTGAATCACAATGGGATTGATTTCGAGCGATGCATCACCAGAATCTCCAGTGATAGGAGATAATTTTATAAAAGGGACTGTCCAAAACGCTTTCACAATTGTTTTTCAAAACTTTATAAATATCCCGACAGATAGGCCACGCTGACAGATAATTGGACAGGTATACACAATAGGAAATTTGCTCCGAAAGAATACGGATATAAACTAAAGTTTATTATTTAGGTTAGAGTATAATCATAAAATAATACGGCTGAATTCTTAATTTGGTGTCGACATATATGGATGGATTTATGTATTTCATAAGACGTATTTTATATAAACTTCAGCTCTTCCACTCACGACAAGGATGAATGAATGAATCATTTAAATATGATATTCAAGAAAATCAAATAATCCTCACTAGACATCATTCACTTACTTTAATATATTATACAGAACGTACGTAATATCTTATATATATACTTATTCAAAACGCTCAAAGTTTAGTTTTCCATTTACTCTAGAATTTAAATTTTGTTCGGCATTATGTTTACGTCCAATGTGTTATATTAAGAAAAGGATAACGGGAATTTGGACAATAAATAAAACAATCAAACTATAGATTAATAGTGCGACGTTTCGTCTTTATTTATTAAGACTTGCTCAAGTAACTGTATATGTAATAAAAATAATGACCATTTAAAAAATGAGTATGATACAAAATATTTTAAATAATATTACGAATCTTGTTAAGGTATTTATTTGAAATATTTTGAATCATGTTTGTTTTTTTAAATATAATGGTCATTATTTTTATTTCTTACAGATGCTTGAGGAAGTCTTAATAAATAGAGACGAAACGTCGCACTATTAACACTGCACTGATCTACAGTCAATAACAACGATTGATTTATGAATAAAAATTTGAAATGTTTAAATAATTTTTTGATTCAATTTTAGCTTCGACAAGCTCTTACAATTTGGTCGATTTAGTGGGCTAGTTTTGACATAATATATGCTTTAATTTTTTTGTCTTGATTATTTTGAGAAGAGATGTATAAAAATATACAATAAAATTTTAGTTTTTACTCTTGATTACTTTATGTCTTGGTTGTGCATACCAAATGATATTTGGATAGTTATTAGTTTTTTTTTTTGTTAATTTTTGCGTGAAAATGTTAAAATTTGAAAATTTTTGTGTAAATTTCCCTTTTTAAAAATAATATTGCTGTTTACTTTAAAATTGTGAATGGATCAAATCATATTCTCTGAGGTTATTAAAATTTTACTATAACCCTTTAGAAATACAGTCCCATAAACTTTTTCCCAAGCTGAGGTGTGTCATTTTATTAGGAAAATGATTCTTATTTTTCGGATAAATTTTATTTTGAGTATTTCTATTTGTTATTTACTGACGAGATTTTAATTTTAAAAATATTTACAAACGAATTAAGAATCATTTAATGGATATAGTATATTCCTAACAATTCAAAAAGATCCAAAAAGATTTGAAAGTTGTCGTATATAAAAGACACTAATTGAAAACACTCGAGCCGAATATTTCATAAAAGCTAGCTGTGTTTCATTAAATAATTTGGCAACATTGCACATTAAAATCTATTGTAATAAATGTTATGATGTATAGAACACGTATGTATGTACACTACTATAAGGGCCCATACAATGTAGGTATATTTCAACTATTATAGAATTTGCATATTCAAATTTTCTAGTTCCGTATTTTGTAATAGCGAACGTACATATATTCGTACTATTACGATGTAATATCTATAACTACTACTATAATACAACAACACTATGATATAATCTATCATAGAATCTTTGAATTATTATAATGTGTTCTTCTCTAGAGTTTGGTTTGTTTGCGTTTTGTATTCTGTGTTTAAAATATGCATATATATATATATATATATATATATATATATATATATATATATATATATATATATATATATATATATATATATATATATATATATATATATATATATATATATATATATTATTCTTTTTAATTTCTTCAAATATTTTCATGTATCATAATTTCAAGTATTGCAATTTATTTATTATTTATGTATATCATGTGCGCAAATCGGAGTTTTATTAGAGAGGTGCTAGCAAAACAATTGTAATGAACAATGAATCAATGAATCAGCAAACATAGGAAAGAATACTTTAGCACAGACTGGTGAAAACATCTAGTATAGAAACATTAATGCAAAAGTAAAATAATCTACTTTAAAATTTCATTTTTTATGCCATTTTTATATTAACAAAACTTCTTAGCTGGATAATAGAAGTCTACTCTACTAAACAAGACGTAAAGCTAATATTCTGACGGTCTGATGAATTTAGTGTATATTCAACTAAAGCGATGACCATCAACTTTTATACTGTCGTATTACTTTACTAATTTTATGTATCGTTCTAACATTTTCGTCAGTCTAGAATTTAAAAATATCACAGTAAAGTGTCAAATTTGGAATACTTCGGTGAAACATTGTGCGCAACAAATAACCAATCGTCTCTAGTAAAAATTAATTTTTGAAGTGCTATATGTTGCCAATACTTCTCTTTTCCTGTGAAACTTTGACAATAATATCCAACGTCATTAACAAATTGAATGCGTTTGAGATGTGGTGTTAGAGAGAAACCTTGAACTGGTCATTTTACATATCGAACGGGAAAGTTTAACGAAAAATTGGTACAAGAAAAAAATTAATGCAACTTATTAAAAGAAGAAAAGTCTCGTATTTCGGACACATCATGCGTTCGCATAAATTTCGCGACCAACAGCATGCATTAATGGACAAGTAAGAAAGAAGGCAAACATCATGGCTCGATGACATTAAACTGTACGCTAACTTAAACTAAATGAAGCTGATATAAATTATTCATGATAGAAAAATATGGAAAACCGTGGTTTGAAAAAAAGAGTTGTTCGTAAATATCGATCCATTGGTCCAATGCCATATATGAAAAAAAACAATTTTTTTGAAGTTTCGCTTCAAGCAATTTTTCCATTACTGTTCTTCACAATTTCAACTCAAATTTTAAGCAACATTTATTATAAATATGTAATATCGAAAATAAAACTTGAATCATCAAAACATTACAATAGGTATATTATGAATACAATTTATTTGATAATAATAAATAGTAAAATACTTTACTAGGTCACCACC
The DNA here is from genome assembly GCA_020423425.1 of Chrysopa pallens. Lineage (NCBI taxonomy): Eukaryota > Metazoa > Arthropoda > Insecta > Neuroptera > Chrysopidae > Chrysopa > Chrysopa pallens. The sequence continues at coordinate 71,073,796 of CM035593.1, read as the reverse complement.
CAACCTATCAACCAACATATCTTTATGTGTTACATACCATTTGCAAAACTATAATAAATGTAATATTGTTTTGTTTGTTAAATAGGTAGGTAGGTAGTAAATGGTTGTTGGTTGGTAGGTAGTTGTGTTATTTTGTCCGTTAAAATTTTTTAAATATTAATTATTTTTAACTGTTTATATCATAAATGTTTGCGTGATATCTCACCATCGTTTTAACTTCTATCGTATTATATATAAATAAATTTTTATTTAGTGGCGAATAAATACTACTATACAAATGATATCGTCTATTATTTATTATTCGATTCGAAACATTTGCCAATAAGGCTTTGAAAAAAAAAATGTTAACCATACCGATCATAGTACATGAAAGAGAGTTCTTAATCAATTTGATGATCTAAAATTTGTAATAAATCATTCGAATTCTAGCAAATATTAGTATTTGTTCAATTGTTTACATGTAAATTGTATTTCAAATTTCCAACAAAAGTTATTGAATAATTACAAAAAATGAAATTTAATTGAAATTATGGGTTGAAAATTATAAGAATCATCGAATAAATTACATGAGAAATTTAAATTTTGAGAAATTCCCTTTGTTATTTGGACGCACGGTGCCCATAATGAAAAGATCATGTTTAACATTTTATCAAAACAATTTGTATTTTATTTTTTTCGTTATAATTAAAAAGTTATACCAAATTAAAAATTAATTAATGGTTATTTTGAGTATACAGCACAACCCAATAGTTCCCGCACCAAATTTCAACATTATTACACCAAACAGTGATAATAACTGAGTTTCGAAAGTACAAAATCATGAAGGGAATCCACAAATGATGTCATCAATATTGTATATTAGCAGATTTCGATGACGACGTATATAGATATTCCCATCCATTATGTTATACTTGAATCACAATGTACTATTATTAATAAAAAAAATCATGGAAAAATCATTTTAACCTTATTTTGTTATGACTCGTTTTTAGATTTTAAAATTTTATCACTTTTCGAGTATTCATAATTAATTTTAAAAAATATTCTACGTTCCTACAGATATAAATAAGAAAATAAAATCTGGAAATATTCTCTCCCTACTAAATGGAAAATACAAAATTTGTAGAAAAAAAATACTCGCGATTTTTATAAAACCTAAAAGGAGTTGATGATCTTGATAAAAGTTAATTCAAACAGAAAATTCAATTCATATAGGTATAAAAAAATTAACGGTTATATTAATAAATACAACCTTGAAAAATAACATAAATAAAATTTGGATCTTACATGTTGTCCAGAAACCCATTAATTATACAGGAAAGCTTAAAATTATTATACTTCTCAAACGCCATAAAAATGATGATTTTATGAAATTTTGTTAAAGGTGTTCAACATTTTCTAACGTTACAAAATTAAGTCTAAAATTAACATATGTTAATTTAAACTTTTCTAGAAATTACAATTTTTGTTTGAACCTTCCAAACTTTTGCACTTTGTTTACACAATATTTCTTTAACATATTTCTATGGGACTCTAAAATACCTGACTAGATTTCCAAAAATTTTAACATTTGCGACCCGGATTTGAAAACAAACTTGCACATATAATTGTTTGGTACAACATCCTCGAAAAATAATTATTATGTCCATACATAAATATTAATTTCATGCAACACAAAATGGTGCCATCAAACACAAGTGATGACAACTTAAGATATAAATTACATTTTTATCACTGTTATATTTTTTTAATAATCAAGCAGAGGCAACATTATCAGTTTGTTGAACTATTAATTAAAAATATGTAACAGTTAATGTATTTTTGTAATGTACATCAGATAGATATCAATTAATTTAATATACTTCAACCGAACAGTACAGATTTCGTAAGCTTTTTCATATATGCCAATAGAATTCATCTAAATTTACTTGAAAGTAAAATTAAATTGGTAGATATACAGAATATAAAAAGGGGAACCGTAATCGTGTTCCTTGTACCTAGTTCTTTTGGTCCTGCTATTTTTATTATAATAATAAAAATCACTTGAATCCGTTTGACGTGCCTAATGATATTATTAAACGTTTTAAATTTGAACAAATAAAATGATAATATAATTAGAAAAAAAAAACAGGCAGTGGTCGTTTAATCGCTAAGACGTTTTCATCTCTGAGCTTTTGCTTACGTAGACAAAGGTTAGGGATCGCGCAGCGGCAGTTGGTCACTTAACACAAACGGTAGATATTTCATATGGATCATCACAGAGTAAACCCCCCTCCCTAATCATGAATAAAATTATATAATATAATATGGGATGCTGTTAATATACAATAAAGATTAAAAAAAAATAAATAAATAATGTAATAATGATGTGGATGACCTCTGATTTAAACGGGTGTATCTGAGAAACGGAGGTATATTCCCATTATATATGTTATTATCATATTATACTAGAATAAATAAATGAAGATGACAACTAACAGAGTTAATTGTTTAGATTCTCGACATATGATTAAGTATCAATGTTTGAACTTTTTATAATAAGGATTCATAAAATATTCAAAATATATGTGGAAATTTAGTAATTAGATGATTACCTGAACACCTTTACGAAAATTTTGTTTGTGCTTTCAATGTTTTGAAGCGTTACAAACTTCAAACTATAATTCATATATTCTGGCATTATATGAATGTCGAGTATAAAAATGTAAATGAGTGTATTAATTAAATACTATAAAATAAAAGCAAAAAAAAAATAATAATAATAATTACAACTTATTTATAATACGTAATAAAACAATTAAATTACACCTTTAACCATGCACATACATGTATACAAACTATTTGTTACCGTTTTGTAGGCATTTTGATAATTCGCTACGTTACTGAAAGTCTAGTTACTTAATTGAGTATACATGATGAAAGAAAAAATGGTTATATCCAAAAAGAAATTTAGTATTACGAATAATGTATACGAATCACCTGGTTTTTTTTTATAGTTAAATTCCAAGTTCATGATATGGAACTATTTAAAATATCAATCCATAAAATATGGATTTTAAATTAGTTTAATTCAGATAATTAAAATGAGAAATTCGATTTTTGACAACAACAAAAAATAATATTATTTTCAAATCCAAATTTATTTTTGGAAAATCAACCCATAATTTTCTAGCTCTTTTATTTCGCAATTAAGTAGTCGACTTCAAAAACCTCCAGACAAAATTTTGTTCCATTTTAAAATATTTTTCTCCATATTCGCTGCATTTATAAAATCATGCATACATCATCTACTTGCAATATTCAATGTTTATTCAAATATATAATTATATATATATATATATATATATATATATATATATATATAAATATATATATATATATATATATATATATATATTAGTTTGCCACGAGATAGCTAAGACTACCCAATTGCACACTAGCCAATTTACTGACTGGGACTAATAAAAATACCAAATAACTGTCCAGATGGTACCATGAATAATATTTTTCTAATCATTAAATACTGAATCTAGCTCTTTTATTTCGCAATTAAGTAGTCGACTTCAAAAACCTCCAGACAAAATTTTGTTCCATTTTAAAATATTTTTCTCCATATTCGCTGCATTTATAAAATCATGCATACATCATCTACTTGCAATATTCAATGTTTATTCAAATATATAATTATATATATATATATATATATATATATATATATATATATATATATATATATATATATATATATATATATATATATATAGTTTGCCACGAGATAGCTAAGACTACCCAATTGCACACTAGCCAATTTACTGACTGGGACTAATAAAAATACCAAATAACTGTCCAGATGGTACCATGAATAATATTTTTCTAATCATTAAATACTGAATCATCCTAAAATTTATCTGGGCTGTGTAGGATTCTTATGCCTAGGATTTTAGATACAACAACGAATTATTCATAGATCTAACAGCACATATAACGTTTTCAATGGTACGTCTACAGGGTCTTGTTCGTAGTAATTTTCATGTTGAACTTATAATAAAAATCCTTTTTGCTTACTTACAAGCATATATGTAGTAGATAGGTGTATTATATATTTTTTGTTGTTTATACATCATATTAAAATAACATAAATATTAATTACGTTATCTATTAATTAATCATTTTCTCTCACTCATTCAAATATACTTACTTACCTACATACAAGTACTTGTACTTAGTTTGTACCTTGTACAATATAATATTATATTAACACATATGTGACTTATACATGTATGGTTTATATATCAGTACCTATATTATGTGTTGGAATAATAAACAAGAATGTTTATATTATACAAATTATGTATATTAACATTTATATAATTGTATAAAAACGATCATAAAGTCAGTTGATGCTTTGTAAAATTAAGAAACGTTCAATTTTTTTTAATACTCGACATATACAATACATCAGAGTGTTCGTAGAATTCCTTAATTAATCCATTTTCGTATTATCGTCCGTAATTTGTTTAAAATATTTTTTTCTAAAATGTCTTGATATATATAAAAACTTTTAAAATCGGAACAGTTTATGTTTTTACAATCAAGAACACAATAGCTATTATATCGGTATATAGAAAATATTATTTCGGAAGTAGAAAATCAATTTTTATTTGCAGAAACGATTTGTGGTTTAAAATTAATATATATACAAAAAATATTTCTCCTGAATCCATATTACGCCTGAGAAGCATTCCTTGACAATAGTACAAGGATGTTTTTACATTTAATAATAGATATTGAATAGTTATTAATTCATCCTGTATTTATGTAAATGTAATTATTTATGACTGTTTGTATGTTGATATATGAATAACTTAATATTATAGTAGTAACTAGCCAACAATATAATAAAGCTTAGGAATATAAAATAAATTTAATTAAATGAATTTTACTTAACTGCGCATACATATATTCTTAATATTACGAAATTTCCATTGAAATTTCTCTTTTCAAGTAATACTCGTTAATGTTCTTGACTTAGTCAGAATTATGTATGAATACGTTAAATAATTCAATAAGACCACTTAATTAAAAAACATTGATCTAAGAAACACCCTCACAAAACCTAAATAGAATATCCTACATTGACCCAACCGTGAAATTTTGAACATTTGACTTGGGTAGAAAGAGGGATTTATTGTATTTTCGAAAAATAATGCAGTAATTAAAATAGATACAAATTAGTATTTCTTCATCGAATTGAAATTAAATGTAGACTCTCAATTATATTTAGATGGTTGTATGTTTTTTAACTTAACTCTGAATAATTTTTTGTCTGATTAGAATGTGGTTACTCCTGTTTTTGTTTTAAATATTTTAAAGTTCTCAGCTTACAATAATTGTACCCTAATGTATGGCTAGCATTACAAATATTATTGCCTATAGTTATAACGGTTCCTATTGTGGAACGGAGTTTTTCAATGCTGAAAGTAATAAAAATTTGCGTGCGATCGACAATATCTCAGTCTAGATTGGCAAAGTTAGCAAAGCAACTATGTGAATCGAAAATCAAGTTGCTGAAATCATCGACTTTGATAAGCTTATAAAAGAGTTCGCCGATAAAAAAGCTAGAGATGAAAAACTTTCGTTTTTTCTAACAATATTTTTTATTATGTAGGACAACATCGACACACGGTAAAGATTCCAAAATCCTCATCTACAGTTGTTTTATGGTAACTAGACAACTTAAACAAAATTTTTTATTTTAAGACAGATTTATAGATTTTTTTAAATAATGGTTTATATTAAATGGCTATTGCTTTGAATTAATTATTCATTATATACTATGCTTTGAATTCGTATTGGTTTGAGTTTCTGTCTGGTGATGTCGTAAAAGTCACGCCAGATATAGTAGTGCTCGGTACTGGTTAGGATTCTACTATAGATCATAATATAACTGTTTCAAGAAACTGTGACAAACATCCTATCAAAACTCATAGACTTTTAGTCTATCTACTTTAAACCAAAATTACTTATATCTATAGGTTTATGAATATATGTATATAAATTGAATATTTTCGAAGGAAATACAACGACTGTTCCTGTTTATTCAGTTTGTTTTTTTTTCTGTTAAGATGATGTTTGAGGTCAAATAATGTAAACGAGATTCTCTTTATTCGAACGAAAAAAAAAAATGTATTTCTTAGTAATTTTCTCTCATAAATTTGAATTTTACGTTTTGTCATCCTTTAAATTTTGCTAAATAAATTTATACTGTCATTTTCTATGATGTATGATTGTAGCATTTTATTTTATTTACATAGAATTGTATGGTTCAAAATTAAATCGACGTGTATATTATTAATGCATATCCTTACAATTTTGGCTAAAACATTGAGAAAACTTCGTTTGACCAGTTGCCAGTTGTCATTGAGATGACGCTACTGTCAAACAGATGTTGTCTTGTTTTGTTGTAACTGATGAACTGGTTTACTAGCGTCGTACGTCACATGTACCACGTGATCTATATCATTACAGAAACATCGTATTTTGCGATGTTTTGAAAATTCAAACTTTAATGAAGAATTATTAAAAATGATTTCCAAACCTTAGACAAATAGCGTATTAGGTTAATACATGAACAAATCGCTCAACTAAAAAAATATAAGAATATTATTGCAACAGCTATTCGTTCAGAGAAAAAGTAATTTTATCATTAAAAAACAAATGTTAGTATTTTTCTTTTCCAATTCCCCACTCATTTCGTTCTTCTCTATCATTTTATAGAAATATATCTTCAATGTTATATTTGTTTAATGTTATTTCAAGGTGCGAGCAAATAATTCACATATTCACACACTATAAGAATGCTTATATTCACACATACATGTAAATAAATGTGTAAAACTTATATACAAAAACAAAAGCATACGAACAATACCTATATATATTTAGATAGACAGGAAAGGAAATATGAACTTTACATATGGAGAAATTCTTGTAGATATGTACTTTCCAATAAGGATGTTCTCTTGTAGAAAATAAATGGGAGTATATTTTATTCATGAACATCTAAAATTCGTTTAAAAAATAAAAATTAATCTTCTGTTTTCAAATTATTCACATAATGCAAGCTTAAAAGCATAATCAATTTTAAATAAATTAACTTGGCAAATTAATTTTCAGAATATATTTCTGCCAAATCGGAAATTTTATAACTCGGCATTAGAAATGTTTAAATCAATTACATTTATTCAAAAAATATATTTGATTGTGTCATCTTTTTTATATATAATATTATAAATTTTCTTTTGAGATTTAAAGAAGTAAAACGACATAAGAGTCAAAAAATCCAAAAGTATTTCAAATGTTTTTATTTATTTGCGATGAATGTTTTGAAAACACGTTTTCTTCTGACAAAATTTCAAATTTCATTTAAGACGATTTATATAAAAATAAATCAGTTTGAAATTAGGTTATTCTTTTTAATTTTTAAAAAGTATGACCTTTTTTTTATAAATATTTATGTTTCTTACTTTTATGTGATTACAATCTAAAAGTATCACTTTTCCCCTTTATGATATGTATCTCGTTTCTAATAATAAAAGATTGATCGAGAAAAGACTACACAGTAAAAGATTTTGCTCGAACATACTAAAAATATACATACATTGGCTAATCACACCACGCGTTGTTGTGACTCAGTTATTATATGTTGGATAATATGCATCACAATTAAATTAATATTCATTTATAATAGAAAAATTTAAGATTTTATATTTTATTTATCTTAATATTTAAGTATAATAAATAATACAGAATTAATATAGAAATTCTAAATTGGTAACACATAAATTCAAATCAATAAATGGGGTATACAACGATTTATTGTTTAGTTATATATGTTAATATTCAACTAAACAACAATAATAATATTATTTTAAGTTATTAATATTAATACAGATCAAAATAGAGTAACTGACACCGCCATCTATTAAAAACTTGCCAATAGATGAGATATATATAAATTATCTTTGTACCCAGAGCTCGTAAGCGACAGTTCTATTGAAAAAACCTTTAAAGTTGATGATTTCAAAGGATTTAATCTTAGAATTTTTTTATTTTTAACCTTGGTATATAAACAACAAAGCAATTGAAACCAAAAATTAAAATGTAACTTCATTGGTTTACTTACTCACAAAATCTTATTATATTAAGATGTTTTTGTTGAGTATACTGTAACCTCGAAATAAGCTTATTATTTACTGTGTAAATCAATATCATAATTTTGAGATACAATTTATAGTATATTATAGAAATTTATATTTTATAAGTCAATGAATATGAGTGTTATTATTTAAGCAGAGTAGTTATAACACCAGATTTCGGTCGTTTCGTACTAGGCACCACCAACTTATGAATATGGTATGCAAGACGGTAAAAAACCGAAAAACAACATTCAGTTATACCAACATTATAATATTATATGAAAATGTAGGTTCTCGTATATACATAGGATATATGTGACGTGGGGGCGAGGAGCGAATACATTTATATGTGTAGTAGTTAAACATATAACAGACATATCTCACATACACGGATTACCAACATTATAAATGTGAAATATCTCTTCACACACACTTGTGTGGTTTCTTCGCTTTATCATTTATATTAGTAATACCAACATAACAGAAGAATTTAGCTCGTCTTTCACTCTTTATCTTTTTTTTTTTTTCGTTTCTGGTTTGTAAATTTAGATTATCTACTATTTATTTATTTTTTCGATAATTTACGTAATTTTTTTGAATCATATTAAAACATAGCTCTTATTGTGAGTTCAATTTTCAAATTAAAATATGAAATATGACTTACAAAACACTGACCAGATAGAAGTAAAAAATCGTTTATTTATATGTTGCCTATATGTTCTTATTAGACATTACTAATCCTAGTCAAATATAAAGTTGATATATTAAAAATTATTTCTTTCTTGTGTGTGCTTTAAACGTATATACAAATGTAGCAAATTTAACATTTTATTATGAAAAAATGACATTATTTGAAATGGTATTATTTGAAATGATTTTTCGAACCAAAGATTAATTATTTATATGCAACATTTTTTTTTTTATTATTATTATTAATTTTTATTTATTTAATTTTTTTTTCTTTCTATATAATTTTAGTATTTTATTACAATTTTTATTTATTTAATTTCAATTTTGTTTTATGATTTTTATTAATTTTATTAAATTTTTTTTTTTAAATTCTTATTTATTTAATTTAAACAAAAATGAATTGAGTACAAAATTACGTCAACTACACTAAAAATGGTTGGGCTTTGTCAAAATAAAATATGAGTTGTTATATAATCGGCGAATGTTACGTAATTCGATGGAAGTATTCATATAATCATTCATCTATGTGTAAAACCGTTCCTTGATTTGGAATGTATTGCCGAAGAATTGCTTTTTCGTGTATTGAAGAATTGCCTGTTGAAGAGTCTATAGTGTTGGTGTATAGAGCTTAATGCTATTATAAACCACATTCATTCCTTGAAACAAATAGATGACGATCAAGTATAAATAATAAAAATGTTATACAAATATGATATTATAATAAAAACTTGAGCTAGTTTACTTTAATAAAATGCCATTTATAATATTACCAACAATACGAAAAATATTTTAACAGTGTTTATATATATATATATAGCATAATAACACACATATGACTTGTATAAGAATCTAGAATACTTATACTACATATGTTAGAAATATATAAATATGTGTGTATACCAGGTATAATAATATAATTCTTAATAAAATGTATCGTCTCATATTCCACACTTTAAATATGACAAAACTATTTTATATTTTATCCTAGCTTTTATTTATTTAAGCAATTTAATAAGCTTTAAATGCTTATTTATTGAAATATATATCATATTGTTGTTTTATTTATTATTTTAAAAATACTTATGCTGAAAATACAATTCAAATACTTGTCTTATTTGGTGAATAACTCAAAATTCAAGAAATATTTTTATAAAGTTAGATAAGCATTAATTACTGAATAATTATCGTATGGTATTTTGTGCTTGAATAATTAACGTATTTTGAATTTGGTCCTCATTTTAGTACTATAAAGACATATGCATCTTTTTATCTTTCTTAAGTTTACCTAGAAATCATTCCTTTCCATCAAGGTAAAAGAAGCAGTACTCTGGATTTTCAATAATTTTTGTTTCTACTTGCATCACTTCGCATAAAACAATAACATCGCATTATATTTTGTCTATTGCATCAGTAAATTCGTATAGTTTATTATCATTTATTAAAGATCTCACATCTATTGTGTGTGCATAGGTGAAACTTATTCGCCTTGCATTTGATTCAAAGGGGTTGTAGTCACTGTCTCCCACAATGATCAATTGTTTTCAGGATAGCATTGTTGAATTTATTTATTTATGTTGTTAAGGTTGTAATTTTTTTTTTATGAATATTGTGTTTGTTGATTATCCGTGTTTCGTTCGTGTATCGCGCAATATCCTTTTTAATTTGACACATTTCGAATAATTTTTTGTAAAAAATTTTCTTGAGCAGTGTATTTACTCATGTGTGGATGCAAGATTTGTTTGATTCATTTCATTTGAGTAAGAGCTTGTTGAGGTTATTGACCTACAGAAATGATCCAAGTTTGGACTATTAGATGACTAAGGCTTTTGTACTTTTATTATTTTAACGCGGACATTTTATGAAGAATTTTCTTTGACTAATGTCTTCTTTCTTTTATCAATGCTTGATATGGTTTTGATATCAAATATATATCTATTGCAAAGTATATATAAATTATATCTGTTGAATAAACAAATGTAATATCAGTAAACTGCGCTCACTCTAGTATCACAAGTATATACTATACAGTTTAAGAAATATAATATAAGTCAACGACATCTTTTGATATTGATGTAAGCTATACGGATATGCTTTATAAATTGAATTGCTATAATATTATTGGAAATTGTAAGACTTTTTACAGTTGTAAAAAGAAAAAACGTGTAAAATAATGAGGGATCGTTAAAAGGAGATCTGCGGACACGGGTACGGATACGGTTACTCAGCGTATGCAGATCCGTTAGTGACCCAAAAATTGAATTATCTAAAAATGATTATGGATTGAAACTAGTTTGCATAGAAAACAGTGTTTCTAGAGCATTTTTCAAATGTAAGGGGGTGAAATTTAAACTACTTTTACGTTGATTTCCTTAATCATTGCACATCATTTGAAAAAACCAGATATTCGTAAATTCAATAAGTCAAAAAAGGAAGGGGGATTTTCTTATCCTGATTTCCACTTCCACGTTTCTAGCGTATAAAAAGTTGGTTCTTTTGTAGTTGGTGCTTTTTCATAATAAGAGATTAAGAGTATAAGAAGAAATGTTTCGAATTAAGCTGACAAGACTTGACTAGCAAACATACAATGCAAGTTCAATTAAAGCTTTTTAGAAATATAAAAATTTAATGGTAGTTTGGATTTTCTAAAAAGAAATATAATGTTACTAAAAGGGGACTACCCACATTTTCAACGAAATTTTTGTAATTAGAAACAATCAAAATACGATGACTTCCCATTAATTATACTGGATACTACATATGTAAAATAATATGTCTATAAAGGATGTCATGGACAGGATGGTGGAAATACAGGATATTAAACCAGTAGTTCTTAGTTAGTTTCACTTATTAAATATATTTTCTTTAAAATTTCCTCCAATGCATTTAGCTTTTTAATCAATTTAAAAAGTCAAAAAAAGTAAATCTTTTTGCTTATATTAATATGCAACCTGAGTTCCACACAGTATTCATAAACATTACACCGATACCAATAACAATAAAATACACTTGTGTTTTATACATTAACCAAATGATTATATTATTAATATGCATCTTACATCCCGAACAGATCACACCATAGGGATACCATCACATATTCAAGGAAGTATGAATATAACTACATACGTAGCATTCGGAAACATGCAAAACGTAAAACTTATAGAGAGTTTGTGTTCCACGTTCTGTTATATTCTAATCGAGAGTCGACCATTACTATAAGTGTAGACAAACGCCATGCCATTTTGACCAACGGTTGATTGTATGGCATGACACTCATGGATGTGTGGAGATGTTACCAAATATCAGACCTTAATATTTTGTATCTTATAATAATCAGTATAGCTACATGAACGTAATGAATATGAGATTTAGATATATAGTTTAACCGTTTAAAATACGTACACTCTAGTAAATGCCACAAATGGTATATTCATGGTAATACAAACATTATTTTACATTCATTTGCAGTTTAAAAAATTTTAAATCAATAGAATCAACAGGAAAAAATCTTAGTTTATTACTATATAAATTTACCAATGAGAGAACTGGCGTTTCTCAAGTAATTGTTTATTAATAGCAGTTTATTATTATCAGGTAAAAAATGTATATATGTATTTTATTTAATACATATATTGATGAAATTATAATGTGCTTGATTAAATTCGTAATGCTAGTAATATTTGAAAACATACTTTAAAGACTAAATTATATAAATAAATAATTTTCAAAGTAAAAAAAAAAAAAAATCCATTTTCATTAAAATAAGATAAAATCTTAAGAATTAATTCTGTTAATTCTAAAAAGGCTATCAAACCAATTTTCATTTCATTTTCCAATTGTAAAAGATACATAAAAATAATTTTTTTAATATTTGTTATTCTTAAATAATTGTTATAATAAATATTAGCATTGTTATGTTATTATTTAAAAAAAAATTTTGTAGAGCATCTAATTATTGAAGACTTTAAAAAATATTCTCATTGGAAAAATTGGAAATTTTTATTTTTATTATTTCATAAAGAGTTTAAGGAAAACTAAAAAATATACTAAAAAATTTCCCATAATTTTATTTTCTTATTGTTATGTAATTCATAACTATGAAAATAAATTAATGAATTTTAATAATATTTTTTTCGAATATCTATAACAGTCCTTGAGATATCCGCAAAAACAAAATATTTCCCTTTTTTTTACTAAATTTTGTATACCTTTTACAATTTTTTTTGTATCCAAATTTTTTTTAAAGTTTCTAGATTCCATTCTGAATCGAATGACACTTTACTCATGACATTCGAACTCAAAATTTCTAAAATAGCACTTGTTAACTAGACTTTATTAACTATGATTTAAATATAATATATTTATTTTGAATTATAACAAGCATAAGCTGTATAGTATTGGTCATTTGGTAGCACACGATTTCAAACCACAACAATATGTCCATATAAACATATAATACATATATAAACAAAACCGCCAGCCAAGTTGTTATTTACGATCTCACCACTATATCCTTACACACTCACTATCTTACAATGTAAACAACTGATCCTATTTAGGATATGTATTCATTCCACTTACATGCATAAAGGGTGTAAAAATGTGGTGAATATTATAGAAACCAAACAGAGCTTATACTGAAAAGCAAAAAATCAGCCTTCGTTGTATCCTATTTGGTGTAAAAAATCAATTTATATCCACTGATAAACACCATTCAATTTGTAACAATAATTCTAAAGGGCCATTTACAGGCGTACACTTATTAAGACTCATAAGATTGAATTAATATAGGCACAAAATGATGGTTGAGAATAAGCATTTTTTTGTTTTTCTGCTTGCAAAGAAAAATTTTAAAGTTACTCATTAAAATAATTGAAATGTATATAGAATTGAAAATATTACAAAACTGCTAGGAATATAACCCGGGGACTTCCAATTGCTAGTCGGAAATTCTATCAACTCCGGACAAGTGTGCGTTGGTAACACATTCGAATAGCAATTAGACGGTCTTGAGTTTCATTTTACCTCAAATGAATATATACAAAATGTGTTAATGCAAAAAAATTTGTTAAAAATATCCAAGTTGTAGAATCTGGCTATCGCACACAAAAATGAAACAATTCGCTTGGTACAAAATTGTTGAGGAAGCAATTTTGGTAAGGCGTATTAGTAAAGTGGTATACATTCCCTTATATATAAAGTAAATATCGTTGGAAATGTAGTCAAATTATTTCCGTAGGAAGTTTATCACAAAATCTATTGCAAAAAAAAAAAGAAACTATTTATATGGTTACTAAATTCTTCTCGATTGTATTAATGTTATTTGTTACATTCTACTGTAACTATTTAAGTATAGTGCAAATATTTTTTTTGTCTGTTCAAGATGTTCCCTTAAATTTATCAAACACATCAATACTTAATCAAATCCAAAAATATGTCACTCAAAATCTCACTTTGATCAGTTTTTATTTGTGTTGAAGTTCATAAAGGATGTGGGACAAAATTAGGGGCAATTTTTGGCGACTGTTCTTTACAACTTTTGTTTGAAACTTTTTTCAGTTTATGAATAGTTCGTACAAAATAGATTCAATAAAAAATGAAGTTTGAAATAACTATCAGCTATTATTTTAGTAAAATAAAATGCCTGATTTGTCCAAAAAGCCGTTAAGCTTTATTTGTTTAGTACAATTCTTGTTGAGCAATTTTCGTCTTTTTCCTTTCTAAATGTCCTTTCACGGGATTGAGACTAAATAAGCAGCATATAATTTTTGTACATTTTTGGAGTTTTACACCTTCAAAATGATTGATTAACATTCATAGCATATAATAAGGTATCAATCCCTCACATAGTTGTTCATCCTATATACACGTTAAATTTTCTTGTAACAGGACTTTAGCGAAGACTTACTGACCGGGGTTAATAAAGCTATCATAGTTAGGAATTACAACTGTGGTTATTGCTTTACATGACGTTATAATATTAAAGATACCATCCTATGAATGGAATGGATATTTATTCTACCTCAATAGACAAATTGTGTATAATGTAAGACCACCCGGATCGGACTGGATTGGTACACTTAACAAATACATTTTAACAACAACCATCTTACTACTACCCACTTGTACATGAATTAGTTATGATTTTCAATCTATAATAATATAAATACAGA
The DNA here is from genome assembly GCA_020423425.1 of Chrysopa pallens. Lineage (NCBI taxonomy): Eukaryota > Metazoa > Arthropoda > Insecta > Neuroptera > Chrysopidae > Chrysopa > Chrysopa pallens. The sequence continues at coordinate 71,058,738 of CM035593.1, read as the reverse complement.
GCAGAGGGAAACACAGAGAGGTGGATATTATTTTAAATACACTTTTAGATCCATATTTTATTAAGAGTATTAAAATTGAAGTCAAATATTACACGAAATATGAACATTAGTATAATATGGTTGAATCTATTATATATTTGATCTTAAATCTGTATGTGTATTATATATAAACTTTTGTTGCACATCAATATATGGTGGAAGCGAAATGAAATAAAATAATTCAGTTTTATCATATTATTTATATTTAATGCTATGACAAAAATTTTTATCATCCAATTAAAATATGTATTCTCAATTTTAGCTAAATCGGCAGGGGTTTGGAAGGGGAATCGCATACTCGGAATCAAACATCACATGCTCGGTTAAATTAATATTTGTAGAAAGCAACAACAAATTTTATATTACGATCATCGTACATTGGCTAAATAATCAATCAGTTTGGCCAAAAAGGATTTTGTAAAGCGTTATATATAGCTCAGTTCAGCTATGGTTTCGGTGTATACCAGTGTTTGATTCGGTGTTTTTATATTTCGTATATATTGGTATCGTGTAGGTATATAAGTATGGTATTGATACTTCTACAGAAATATTGATTATTAAGTTGATTCTTAAATATTCCTGAAACGTCCTTATTTGTTTCGCGCCAGTCAGTTAGTCGGACTGTAAAACTAATTCAGACAAACGATCACAATTCCAAAACTATCGAACTAATATATTCATAAATTTTTAATGAACAACAATGGAGATGATCAGAATGTTCCCATTTTAGAAACATCGCATCTATCAATTGCGGGGATTAAGCTTTTGAAACTAACCTCTTCTTTTTCAATTAAAAGACAACATCTCGTCAGTTGTTCATCTGATTTTGATAAAATTTTGTAAGTAGAAGCATGACTTAGTTTTATATCAGAATCTTGAATTTGGTTTCAATTAATTATTTTGGATATCGAGGCAGTGGAGAATTTAAATAGAAAATCGCAAAAAAAATGAAATTAGCTTCGTTAGCTTAAGGGTACTGAAAATTTCATTGAACTATAAAAATTGCATTTTTTATCTCATAAATCTCCGAATAGAAACTCAATCGCTGAAGACCTACCGGACATATAATTGTTTAGATGAACATATTCGTACAAAACAAAGAAGTTTTGTGTCCTTACTCATTTATTTTTGTACATTTTGTCAGAATATAATAAATTCAATATGCATACATGATTAACTACTATAACTTACTACAAAAAAGGTTATTTAGTTCATACACCATTCGGCTATTTTTCAACAAGTTTCATTAAATATGCTAAACTAAATAGTATACTTATATTATATCTATTAAATGCATACATTATAATTTATTAATTTATACAAATTTATAAAATTTAAACTGTTTAAAGTGGCTACATAAATCTGAATGGTTGAATTGATTGAACGATCTGTGATTATCATAGATGTGTCCAACTATATGCTACGGGCAATATGTTTAATCTGGTATTTTACTAAAAATTCTACAGATTACCGATCTGAGAAACAGTCAAGCAATGCGTGCGATTATGTGATTATGTGATTAAGTGATGTTGTATTCCAAAAAAAATAAAAATATAAAAATATAATGGAATAAATTTTTATAATTATAAGTAAAAAACGTCTTTAAGAACTAAAAATATGGAAAACAATTCTTAAAGTTTTACAGGATTTAAAAAAAAAAAAAAAAAAGTAAATAAATAGAATTCCATAAAATTGGAAAAAAGAATTAATCATTAGGATGGCAATTAACACCACAAGAAAACAAATATCAAATTACTCAAGAAATGTTTCTCTTTAGAGAAACACTAGAATAATACTATAGAATATAGTAGACATAGTTGTGCTTTGCAGACAGTATAATCAATGTAATACTATGAATTTTTAAAAATTTATCTATTTAAGGAAGTACGAGCACCAAGGCAACTTTTGATAAAAGGCTTGATTTTTTTTTTAATACAAAGTTAAAATATGTCTAAACAAATTCCAAAAATTTGAAGGAGATTGCCCGATCATTTAAATAAATAATTAACTTTAAAGTTGAGCAATTTAACATTGGTCTTATGGGGTAACCTTCAAATATTGATACATTTCTGTATTTTTCTCGTAAAACTGTCGGTGAATATTTTTAAAAAACTTATGGATGAAAGTAAATATATTAGTGATAAATTTAATTCAAAAACATTTACACTTGCCCGACTAATTAAAGTGTATTAATTAAAAGGAAAATAAATGCCGCCACTAGCCAATGTTAAATGTATATCTATATATTGAAAAAAATCATATGGTTACTGCGTTCCCCTTACCGCGCTAGAGTCAATACCTATCCCCACACCGCCTGGCGCTCGTACTTCCTTAAAATATACAACTTTTTAAATTAAATATAAACGGAAATCGTTCATAGATCATACTACCGTCGATATTTTAAGCCATCCCTTTGCTTTTATTAGATCAGACTTTTTTGGAAATACAAAATGTTAAAATAGAGCTATAATGAGTAAAGAAGTTTATTTAAACTGAAGCGAACTTTGCAAATGTGTGTTTAGTCACAAATATCGAATGCTTAATAACTTAGCATATTACTATTTATAATGAATTTGTCAGATATAAAAATTGAAATGTTAGAAAATGGAGAAAACATTACACAAATACCAGTATACGAACTTTCCGATTGCCGGTCTTATGTACCACCAATAATAAATTTGATAGTATCTGATTAATTTACATAGAAAAATGAAATAATTCTTAATAACAAACAACAAAATTCAGACGAAAGTTTCGATTATATGAATCATTAGGTTAAGTGGATATATCTGGGATTTGCAAAATTCGAACAGTGTGATTGAATATTTGAAAGATCTATACATAAAATTGAAAAGATATATATTTGGAAACATCCTATATACTGCGTATATATAAAATAAATTTACGGACACAAATTTTAGCAGAATTATTCATATCATTTTAAATAATTAATAGATTTTACATGTCACTTGATTCTCCATTATAATATATACAATATAGGTCTATTCCAATACCAATCCACTGGGTGTTTATCTCTATCTAGAACAGATATATATATATATATATATATATATATATATATATATATATATATATATATATATATATATATATATATATATATATATATATATATATATATATATATATATATAACAGCTACTATTACAAATACAACGAATATTATATTCTATTATAGAGTTCATATATTATTTAGATATTCAGTCATTACATAAAAGATTTTAAATAAATTATCAATTACAATACATTAGTTTTCAAATAAATTTCTATTATACATCACAGTGTCACCAGTAGGTACGAAGAATAGTATATTGATAAGAATTATCAATATCTACATAAATTATATTATTTAACACTTCCTTGATATCTTATTAATTGAATATCCTGAAAACTTAAATGATGCCTCACGATCTCATAGGGAAAAGCTCTCGATCAAAATTTTTAAACTATTGATTATAGTAATCCTTGATAAGTAAACTAAAAATTAAGTACCAGTTCTTCAAAATTATAACTATTAAAGAATTATTGTCGAATGCGATGTCCGATTTACATCTGCATTCAAAATCTTGAATGTAATGAAACCATAAATTTACGACCTATTCCAAAATCCGATTAAATAAAGATTGCAAAATTAAGGTTGATTTATTACAATTGAAACGAAATACGAAATTAAAATTATTTAATTTTGTAAATGTCAAAACCACATGGTCTAATATTTCAATACCATTGGCCGAACATTAAAAAAGTGATCGAAGCTGGTTTGGTTGACGTAGAAATTTGACTGACTGAAAGTATAAATTGCTCGCTTACTTAAATACTTTTTTGCAGACCATCATCAAAGTAGGCTACTTAGTGGTCGAAATGTGTATTTATAAAATAGAAAAATCTAAATGTATTCCAAAAATCTTAGATTTTATCTTTTATAACATTCAAATAAATATTAAGATAATATTATTACATAAAAAGAAACTATAACACATGTACCTACGCCTGAAACATCTTGCATACAAGGAATTAATTTTCGGAAATTTTATAATTAATTAAAATACTGCAATGGATTTTTTTTTATAAATAATATATCTATTATTGAACAAATCACTGTGTAAAATAGATAATACATGATAGATAGTAGGGTATATAATAAATATATATATATATATATATATATATATATATATATATATATATATATATATATATATATATATATATATATATATATATATATATATATATATAAATGATAATATCGATTTTGTATATTATATACATTATATTATATATAGGTAATATAAAATCAAAACAATTTTAAAATATAATGTAACCATTCACCCGACCACTTATCTATTTATTTTTGTTATAAATAATATACTATTATTGTAAATAAATAAGTTATGGCTATTGTAATTTATGCTCCAATACTGATATTATTATACAAATATTTTAATCATGTCTATTATTTTAATATAATCATATGGATAGTTTTTTGTAAAATAATATATCCATGAATTTAATTCGTCTAAACAATAATTGTTTACGAATATAAAATTTCCTAAAAATTACAAATTATATTACTAAAAAATGAAAATTTATCATTTACGTATTTTTCAAATAAAATCAATTATTGTTGTATAGTAAATTTAATTTATAGACTATTTAAAATGTTGGGAAAAATTTAGGGGTCGAAAGAAACAGTTGCAGTTATTTTAAAATAACTGAATGAGTGGCATTATATTTAGAGTTTTGAGACGAAAGCTACCACAAGAAAGCTCCCCAAGTAAAACCGGTAAATTCGATCGTCTCATTGCACTGAAAGTCTACTTAATTAACTGCCTCATAAAATAATTAACACACTGTCAGAATCCGACCGCCAAAACCATATATTTGTAGCATATGAATTTAGTACAACATCAGCTTGCTACATTTGACACATGCATCAAAGCAAGCAAAATAAAAGTTTGTAAACATTAGAATAGTTACTAGAACTAAATAAATATGACAATAAAATAGTTTCGTAGAAAAATGCATAATATTATGAACAAAATATGAAAAGTATGAGCATTTATTTTTCCATGAATATATTTTCATTATAATTTCCATTTAGTAGAATTCCATTTACGTTATACCTTCTAAATAAACTGTTAAAAAGAAAAACCAACACCCAAAGAAACATTTACATTATTTTATTTCTTATCAGTTTGAAATAAATCCATATAGCAGCGGCAATCCAGATATGAACTTTTTTAAGTTATTCATAGTGCATTGTCGTTGTCACTTCCTTATAACTTCAGTTCAGATAGTATTAGTATCATTGTGTGACATCACCCCCATTCACTTAGAGGTGAAAACAATTTCTACAAGAACACAAGTCACAAGAACAATCGTATACAAAGCCTCACCCAGTTTAATTGTTTTGTGTTTTTTTTACAGATTGTCACTAAAAATAATTTTTAAAAAAATTTTGTTTAGGTACTATTTATACTTAGAAGTAATGATTTTAAAATAAATTAGTACTTTAGAGGTGAATATGTAATCAATTGATAGTATATTTCTAATTAATAATTTATTGAAAAAATTATATTATTAATTATCTGTTTTAATATTTATAAATAAATGTTAATTTAATATTTTATTATTTACATTAATCTAATTAGTAATAACAATTAAAATTAATAATCATTTTTGACTTACGAACCAATGTTTGCAGTACCATAAATAGATATATATATATATATATATATATATATATATATATATATATATATATATATATATATATATATATATATATATATATATATATATATATATACATATATATATATATCTATATACACTTATATATATATATATATATATATATATATATATATATATATATATATATATATCCTAGATTATTTCGGACAAAAATAACCCGCAGTGAATGACACTTAAATCTACGATGTTCTAGCTTAAATCCACGGTGAAGTAGGAGCTTAAATTCATGGAATCTGAGTTTGAACTCTCGTTGGTGGTGAGTTTAATTTTTGACTGCCCAAAAACCACAAAGGTATTTTGGTTGTACACCTTTAATTCGAAATCGATTTATCGTACGGAAAACTTAGTATATATTCTTAAAACATAAAATCGTTCCAGCCGTTTGGCCGCTATAGATATGTAGGAAACATCGTTTTCGAGTTTTAGAGACAAAAATTATAAAATTGCGGTTTTTTTGACCACAAAAAAATTAATCGCACCACCCACGATAATGCAAACTCAGATTTATGGTCCATTTGAAGAGATTATGCCATCTATATGTTTCCGCTAATTAATGCCAAATAAGTCGAATATAGGGTCTCGTTTTACTAGCCTATAAACAAATTATTTTTTTAAGTTTCCTCATTGCGCATTTCGCCGTGTGGACCACTTCGGATCGCACCAAGATCACTTGTTTTTTAAATTGAATTCAAAAGCGCGCTATTATTTCATTAATATAATTTGTATTTCAAATATTAACAATTAAATTTAATACCGCATATTCATCCTAAAACCGTAATTGTGAATCCTAACTAATGGCGGTTATCTTACTTGCCACTTGATCTTAACCCCCATATCTTTTGCAATAGCAAAGATATCAATAATGGCTGAACTTTTGATTATTTTTAAGAATAACATTTAAAGATAAGTAAGAATTTCTTTCGTTTATTGTTTGATAGCTACATGAAAGCCTTCAGTAGGAAAATATTGTAAAATAATCACAGTGGAATGATAAAACCACCAGTATCATTGTTCACCGTTGACTGACTAGTGTTAAACATGAATATGAGTCACTCTATATAAATATTTAGAGATTAAAAAGTTAGCGTGACATTTGTCTCAATGTATATAAAAAATATATGCTCACAAATAAAGTCATTATGAACGATATTTTATTGCAATTTTTCACAATCTCATTTAGATAATCGAATTAAGTTATTGACTATATAAAATTGAATGAATATAAATATTCTAAAAAGTTTTCTAATAACAATTATTGAATGATAATACAGTGGTTTCTAATATGTGCATTTTATAAGAAATTATAATACTTATTTTATTGATAAGATTATTAGAAATTTATATTGTTGTGATATTTTAATTTCTGAACTCTGCAATTTTAATTATTCTTTCTTATTCAATATCTATTTTTGAGAGAAGCTTATCTTTAGTAGTTATGTCAAAGTTTTGGCTTTTGAAATTCCATTACATAGAGATAGTTCATGTGGAAATGAATAGTAAAATGAAATGAGTACTAGAACAATAATAATCTGTATATTTTGTGATTTAAAAACAAAATTTAATTTTCTACTAAGTTTATTGATTCAGAATAGCGAAAAGTAGGCAACTGTACATAAAACTTGGTAAAATTATTGAAAAACAAGATAAGATATCAACTGAAAGTATGAATTGTTTATATACTCGACAAATGGGTGAGTAGAAATACTTGAACAGTTTTTAATCATTTCAATTCAAAAATACTCTAAATATCCAGTCTATACAATTATAAAAGTATTAAAATTGTGGGGAATCTAAGCAACTTACAAAAAAATATTTCAAACAAAAGATGTTTATTTTGAAAAAGCAATCATTTCTATTTTGAATTTTTGCTCTATTTCTTATAGTTTGAAGTTGATTTATGGATCCATTGGACACAGTGAATCAATTTTGTTCATTCAACATTTTTGATCTAGAATAGATTGTGTATTTGCTGAAGGTTTGTCCAGGAACAACAGATTTAGAGAAATCTGAACTTGCAAGGCTACAGTTATACAGTGTTTGGTATATATTAAATTTAGAGACTGAAAATATAAAGCAGGTATCGGTGTATCTACAATTGTATTTACTATAAACGGATATTTATTATACCTTAATTAGCCTCATCATGTTTACACAATCGACTCAATATTCTACATTGTTGATATAAATATTGTTGTTGTTTGTTTTTTGGATATTTTGATTTTTGATTTGATATGAATTATTTGTTTATTTATTTTATTACTAAATTTTAATTATGTATATATTTTATATGTAAGTGTTTATTTTATTTTTATATTGTCTGTTTATTGTATTTGATTTAAGTTAAAATTAATAATAATAATAATGTTACAATTATTATTTCACTGATATAAAAACATTTTTTAAAAGTAGTTTCTTTATATTTCGCTATGTAAATATAATTTAAGTTTTGTAATAAAGTACTTTTTATATCATTAATACGTCATCTACTTTTAGCATTCACTCGTTTTATATATTTATTATTTACTGAGTTTTGTGTATGACATTTCGTGTGACAGCTTAAACTTTTTGTATAAAATTGACAATATAAAAACAGATTGTTATCAATGATGTTTTTATTGTTGAATTTTTACAATTGGTTAAAAAACACAAATTTTCATATTTTGTTTTTATAGATGATTAACGATAAATATAAATAGGTTATAGTAAATGTTTATTATAAGAAATCTAAAAATGTTAAAAAATATTTTATTATTCTTTTGATAACCATGTTCCAAATTTCTTGTAACAAACGTGTTTCTTGGATAGCATATTATAATTTTAAGCTAATATAAGGTTCAATGGTAGAGAGAGAAGGCGTAAATGGGAATCACTTTTGTTTCAAGCATCTAAACAAATGAAATTGTCAATTTAAATGTATAGCAATCATACATCATTAGTTTGTTAGATATTTCTATGACAAAAAATAATTACTAATAATGACTAAGCTGTAACCATAACACAGATACCTAGAGTTAGTTATAACAAGTGATTTACTGAATGCAGGTACATTTGATCCTACATAATTTATCAATAATAGAAATTACATTATATCGATCAATAATAATATAATCAAGCAGAATATTGTCACTAATAAAACAAATACTATTGTATGTGGATTCAGGTGCGTTTTCCAAAAAAAAAAACGTATTAATAAGTGAGTAACTAATTATTATTTTGTGTTTTTTGAATATTGAGTTGAGTGAAAAGGAAACTTTGTATTGTCACAACCCCAAAAAAATAGAAATTTCACTAAGGTGTACTTTATTTCCCAATGCTTACTACTATGAATAGGTTCAAATTTAATTGACAGCTTAATGTAATAATATTAAAATATGATGAATTTTAAATTTATGAAACCTATTTTGACCTACTACCCTATCTACTGACTCTAAAAAATCCTAAGTATGGGAACAAAAATTTTCACCTACGGCGTAAACATCGATGGAAAATGATAAGCAGAAATTAGGGTTAAGTAATATTTTTAATTTCACTGTCTCTGCACCCGATACAATTTCCGCGTCATTAAATTCAGAAACATTTTTTAAAAAAGTTCAGAAACATTTTTAAAAAAATAAAATAATTAATTTAAAATAAATTTTGTTAAACAGCTTTTATACAATATTTCAACTGTATGTAAGCTTTAGCTTCGGAGCTTAATAGCTAATAAAAAAAGAAGAAAGGTGAATTTAAATTAAATTTTTGCACCTAATAAGCTTTTAGGCCCTTTTAGTTAATATTTTCATTCAAAACCAGTTAAAAATTGAACAAAAGCTTGTTTTTAAAAATTGATTTTTAATATTTTTGTAGTAGGTATTTATTTTGTCGAACGCTATTACAGACTTAAGAATTTATTTTTAACTTTTTTTTTTATTAAATGTATATTTTTTATTGTTTATTTGATGAAGGTGTCACGTTGGGAACTGATTGATCAAGAATACAAAATTACTAAATCAAATCTAATTAAGTAAATTTCTCTTTACAACGACTCAATTGACGCAGGTTGCTATAAATAATTAAGAAAATTATTGTTTTAAAACTCCTTTTGTGAATTAACGAGTGTTAACTTTCATTAGAAAGGCAAAATAATTTTTAGAAAACTGGAACGACAGGCTAGAGTCCTAAAAAACTTTTTGACAATATTTCACGAGCCATGCAAACATGATAGACATGGCCATGACAAACATGGAAACACATATCATTGTAAAATTTCTAGACAAAAATGCTCTTGCTCTTAAAAATGAGAAGTAATCCTACCTATAATAATTTTTGAAATATATCAAAAAAAAAAATTTACTCAGCTGGCTGTAATTATCATTATTCTATCTAAAAAGTTAATTCTAATTGTATGTAGAAAGCTTTACTTTGTGGAACTCCATATTAATGGTTTTGGAGAAATAAAAACACACTTATTTGAAAATGTTTATACTAGATGAAACATGTCAAAGATATTATATAGTCGACTTAACAAAAATTTGGACAAAAAAGTTATATTTTTTCAAAACCTTTAATAGTATCAATGATTGCGCACCTGATACTACATTATTTAGGACAGAACTAGGTACTACATATACTATAACATCGTCTAGACATGGTACATGGAATTGAATTCATGCAATATTCAAATGTACTTGAATATATTACATAAACTAGATATATTATGTTCACAAATACAAAGCGATTTTTAAATATTCTCATAACTCACACAAAGATGTAATTAATATTCTACGGATCTAACAAAGTTCTAGGCCATCTATACCCATCCAAGAAGGTATGAATTCGTGAATTCGTATATCTTTTATCAATCAATTATTGAAGTGAAAAGTGAATTGTTTTAAAAAAATTTACGATTTCGTATTACAGGTATGACTTTTAAAACAAAAATTATGTTAAACTCTTGATTGGGTTATGTCGATATTCTACCGAAAACCGACTCTTATAAGGGTGGGGCCTTCTTCATTTCATCATATTTAGGTGTCAACAACCATATTAAACCATACAATACTTGAACGAAATTGTTCGTTTCTAATTTTGAATATTTGGAATATTATATAACATTTAAGACTGTTCCTTACTACATGGAAGCTTTCATGTGAGAATAATCTAAATATAACTTCAAATGATTCATAATGTTGATAAATTCAAACACTTCTGTATAAAATATTTATAGACAGCAACAAACATCATTTAAAAACGATTCGGCCGACTAAAGTGAAGGGAACTTTACACTACTAGTTCAAGCCAGAAATATTTTAAACTGAATTTCATCGTGTATATCCTAGGATACCCAGGGAGTCATGAATGTTATCAATAAGCTGATGCACATAAAATTTGTATTGCCAAACAACATCGGCCGTTCTATAATTCATTAATTTTATCCCAATTTTTGCAAGATCAACGGCTACATTAATCACCTCTTTAGCCAAAAAAGTTACAAAGTTAAGGCTAGAATTTTTTTTCAATTTAGTTGGATGACATACTTGGTTTACATACGTCATAAATAGTTCGTTGAATACATTCGCTCGAATGTAAGACGAATGCACCAAAAAATACATGTCATAGTGCGGGTGCAATGTACCGTTTATAATATTTATTGAAATTCATTAAATAATAATTTTTAGACTAAACGTCTGTTAAAGTGAACATCTGCTATTAACATCTTTTTCGCAAATTATTTATTTGACCAACATTTATTTCCGGATTATGCTTTTCACTTTTGAAGTGCAAACTTTTTTTAGACCATGAAGGGGCATTTTTTGAGATGGAAAAAAAACCATTGAACTCACGACACCATCACTGTTACCTTACCTTTTTATATAAATATATTCTCCTATTACCTATCATTCATAGCAATAGTACTAGGAGTAGTTTTGTTGCATTTGGGTACAACAGAACTCAGTTCGAAGCCTAATGGATTTATTTAATTTTTTTTCATATTAATCCAAAATTTATGTTTTTTTTTACTCCTTTAACTTTTTTTTCCTATTCCAGTGCTGTAAATTAAGTGTTGATATACATTATCATTAATTATTTGGTTCCCACACGAATCACATTATTTGAAATGAAAAAGATGAATCGTGAAATCTTGGTGTAAAAACGTATACAGTTTGAATCATTATTTATATAATTACCTATACTATAATCAATCTGCACTCGTTCATATCATAATCATTCATCAAATCAGCGGCAATAGTAAACATTCAAAAATGGAAACATTGAAATAAAACACAAAGTTGGTAATACTTAAAACAATAAATAATTTGATTATTTAATACAAAAATTACACACAAAAAACAATAATAATATATTCACACAATTATATTAAAAATAATTAGTTTATTTTATTAAGCTTCACTCTAACGGTGGTTCCGGTGATTTTCGTATTAAATTTTCAATAGAAAATTTTGTTGTATTTGCTATTTTATTTCCAATTAATGTTACGCTTTTATCACTAGCTTTATTTAAATTAAGTATTTGTTCATTATTATATTTATGGATATTAACTATACCAGAAGTATATTCTGATGGTAAATTTTCTGATTTTCTTACTACTAATCTAGAAGGTTGTGTTGTATTTGAGTTATCACAGGTTGACGAAGATCCGATTTTATCCTGCAACAAAATCAAAAATAAAATATTTAAAAATTGTAATGTATAAATGAAAATTTAAATGTTCAACCAAATGTTTTCAATAAAAACGTTTTATAACATGTGATTCTTATGCCATAACAAGAACAAAGATATTTCATTTTACAAGCTTTTATTATTGGTGGAACTGCTTCGGTGTCCGACTGCTAGTAATCAAATCTTGCAAGTTTTTCTCTGGAATTGAGCATTTATATGAAAACTGAATGACAATGCAATATTATGATATAACATACGTATACAAAAAAAATAATAAGGCTAAGTTGTATAATTAAATATTTGTTACCCGGCGCTCTCATCAAATTTTGATAATTGCACCTGTTATATGTTTGTTGAAACAAAAATTTAAGAAAAAGTCCTTCTTTTTGACATTATGATACCTATAAAAGCTTGTATATAAAAAAAATTGTTTATTAACAGTTCAACTAGTAAAATATTACAGCAAAATACATTTAAGTCCAATTAAAATAAAAACTTCATAAGAATTATATTCAAATAATATAAATCTAACTTCTATATTCCTTAAATATTAAAAGATTAAAAAAAAACTAGTATTTCAGTCAAGATATCCAAAAAATTAATATTTATAGAAATTCAATAATAAAATTTTTTACTTTAATTATTAAAAATTTTCCTATTTCGTATATGAACGCCAATTTACATCTCATGGACCTCTAATTTCTGTCTTCGTTAACCTCTTGCAGGCCATTCATTCATTGAAATTTTAGGAATCAATGCTTTATATCTACATATTTGCAATCACAAAGGTGCATACAAATAATGCCGCTTTCTTGTTAAATTAACGATTTTTAATAAATTTCTTTGTAATAAATAATCCTTATTCTTAAGCCTAAACATTATCTTAAATAAATCGCGACTGTCATTTTTTTAATACAGTTCTATTTAGTCTTTATTGTAATAGAAAGATTTTTAAAGAGTAATATAATTCTATTTCAAACTACTTAGTAAACACATTTTTAATTGTATAAAATGAATTAAATAAACTAATAGTTCAAATAAATTTTTTTGGATTATGAAGTTTAAAAATATAAATTCAATGATTCTAGAAACAAGAAGTTCCAGTGGAAAGTTCTTTTGTTAGGACCGATTTTATGAATTCGATAACTTTACATTTCAAGTTGACTAGAACCCAAATAGAATGTTTCTATTTACATCAAAGGTAGGTACGAGTGTGTGTATGTGCATTCATTTGGATTATCTCGAGCAAAAATCATTATAGCAACTTTTTTCCGACGAGTAATTACCTTACTTAAAATAATCAAGTGAATATAACATTTAACAGAGTTAAAAAGATCCTCGAAATATGATTTAGTATCAATGTTTGAACTATTTTTAATCATAAGTATTTATTAAATAATCTAAATACCCAGTCTATACAGCTATAAATGTATATATTATAATAATATGTATTGTATTGTATGTACTTAATAGTTGAATTTGTACTTAATTGGTACTTGATAGCCGACCGACGGACAGGCGGACGGGCGGAAATGGACTAATTAGGTGATTCTATGTACACCTATGCCAAAATTTTGTTTGTGCGATCAATATTTTCTAGCGTTACAAACTTCAGACAAAAAATACTATAACTATGTATATGTCAAGTATAAAAATACAAATTATTCGTAATAATAAACAAATTATTGTTTTTTTATTATCCTTATATCTTTTCATGTGGGAAAATCATTTTATTGACTTTGTAATCTTACAGTTTTTGAGAATCACTTCATTCATGATGCCTACGGGATCATCATTATATCCGGTGACGCCTGTCCTACCCATATTTAAATAATTATCCATTATGTTTGCACAAAGTTAAATACTGGAATAGTTTCTAACAAAGTCAATCATAGCTTCCTTTCCATCACGATCTCGATACTGTTATTTTGACTTGTTTTTTACAATGTATGTATTGTTAAAAAAAGATTGCACAATGAATTATGAATGAAAATTGAATTAATTCAATAAAATAATCTCCATTAATTTAGTAAAGAAAACATTATTTCAAAATACGCAGTTCTTATTTGTAAAATTAAATAATAACTTATAACTAATTAAAATAAAAGAGTAATCACTTACCATTGAAGATTTAGAACATTTAACACCATGATGTAATTGTTTACGTGTTCTTCGTCGCCGATAATTGCCTTTTTCAAACATATTTATCGCCGTTGGATCCATCATCCAATAACTGCCTTTGCCACAACTACCCGGTTCAATGTTCGATGTCTTATCACGCGGTACTTTAACAAAACAATCATTTAAACTTAAATTATGCCGTATAGAATTTTGCCATCCTTGCTTATTATCGCGATAATATGGAAAACGATCCATAATAAATTTATATATGCCACTAAGTGTTAGCCGTCGTTTCGGTGCTGAATTTATTGCCATTGCAATTAATGCAATATATGAATATGGTGGTTTTTCCAAGCGCGGTTGCATTGGACGATATGTTAATGGTAACCATAATGGTGAATGACCGTATAGTTCAGTAAAACGTCGATATAATGGTGCTGATTGATGTTGATGTATTCCTAACAGCTCCATTTGTAATTCCATTTGTTCCAAATTATTATAATATGTATCCCATTGATGTTGCAGAATGGAATAGTTTGAAGGTAACATGATTTATATTAACTGGAAGAAACAAAAGTGTATTTTAGAGACACGCCAATGAACATTAATATCGGATTTTGTATTTCTCTATTTATATCGGATCCATTCTGATTACCATTGATTCTAAAGTTTATCCTTTTTTTAGAAAATATATTAATTTGTAGTTGGGTGCATGGCCTTTATTTTAGATATTTTCTCTTGAACTTA
Organism: Chrysopa pallens; assembly: GCA_020423425.1. NCBI lineage: Eukaryota > Metazoa > Arthropoda > Insecta > Neuroptera > Chrysopidae > Chrysopa > Chrysopa pallens. The sequence continues at coordinate 71,043,390 of CM035593.1, read as the reverse complement.
AAAAAAATTTTACCCAATATACAACGTTTACCCAGCTACAATTCCTGCCGTCGCCACAATAATTGTTGCGATAGAATGGTGCAAGTTTACATGAGACAGGTTTACACACCCTGTCGAAATAAATGAGGCACTACAGATTGGCTAATCAATTCTAAAGGATTTAGAGAATATAAATATACATCCAACTCAGCTTTTTGGCATTAGAATTATGAAAACAAACAAACAGGTACAAATATAATTTTCATATCAATGTATCCCTAAATCAGCATTATTTATTAATGTACACCAGCTTTTTATAACAAATTGCCGGTTTATTTTTTGAAAATTTTGCATTTGGTCGATTTCTTAAAGTATATCCTTGGCCTTTTTTTGAATAATTGTTTTGATATTTTGGGCTGATAGTTTACTGGTTACTCTTGATCATATTCAATTCTTTTAAATTGAAAAAAAGGTGACATTAGCATAATCTTGTTTCCATATTATCCGATTTACTTTGAATTAACTGCGACCTGGACAAGATAATCATAGATTTCATACGGGAATTGTTCAGTACCCTGACACAATATGGATCTTGAATTATTTTCAGGATGCGTATCAGCGGAATCTAACACCGGGAAACCTATCAAATTTTGTTTTAAATATTTGATAACAATTAGCAAGTTAGGTGAAACTAAATGAAAGCTCTGCAGCCAAAAATGAAACGATTTTAAATTCAAAGATAAACGTAAGAGATCTTGAGTCACATTCTTAAATAAATATCTGGTTTACCTAAAGAATTTCCTAATAAGCAGATTTATTCTCAAAGTGAATCTTCAAATAAAGTGGAAATGAAAAACTTACAAATAAAAACAACAAACATTTTTACAAAACGTTGACTGAACAAATATATATTATTTGCAATAAATTCAAAGCTTTTAATGTATATTAAAGTTAAAATATATTGCTTCTACCGTTAATAATTTTTTTAATTAACGGTCACAATTATTTCGATACTTAATCGAAATTAAATTAATGTAACACTAGAATGTAAGTTAACAATCTAGGTCATACTTGGTCTTTTAAAACTGTATTTTAAAATTAAGTAAAATTATTTAAACACATATTTACCTATATAGAATTAATAATGTGATAATATTTAATTCAACAATTTTAAACTCATACGACTTCCGTCGGATACATTCTCAAAAATAAACTTTTAAAACAGGTTATGATTAATATCACTTTTCAAACACGATTTTTAAAGAAACAATATCAATTTATACTGATCTATCAATATTGATCACTATGGCAGTAAAAACTTGATAAACACAACAAACTTTAAAATATTAAAATAAAAAGATTAAGTTAATATAATCATTACCTTTTGCAATTTATTCGATAAACTATTTGATAAATGTTAAAATTTGTACACAACAACAATAAAGATCCAGAAACTATAACCAAAATCTTATGATGTATGCATAATAATTTCAAATTGTATGTGAATTGTTTAAATAAAGAATTTCAATTGAAAACTAATCAACTAACAAGAGTAATTTCATAGTGTTTTAAAAATATTAAAAGAAATTTTATTCGATATATTTCTCTCATTTTTACTCTTGTGTTTTTAGAATGAATTTATTATTTTTGTATCCCCACCATGCATCAATCACACACACTCACATCTTCACATAGAAATTAAAACAATTATACGAATTCACTAATAAGATTAGTGTTTGTTTAATTTAGGGATGTTACTTACAATAACACACAATATTTTTATTATTATTTGTTGTTCTTCATCTTCTTGAAAATCTCTTGAAAACCAAACAATGTTATGTTTGTGGTAGTGTTTTTAAATGGTTTATAAATTCTATAACATAATAATAATAATATATATTTTATTTATCTGTGTGGCTTCACATATCTTCCTTCTATCCAGCTTCTTTAAGTCAGTTTTATGATTGTTTTAACACATGGTGTATGTTTAACTTATATGTATATTGATTAAAGGAACAAATATACGATATAGTATTAATAAGTCCGTCGACAGATATTAATCACCTAGGAGCTAATTCAAGAATCCGCGTTTTGTCTATTTGATAACATATTGATATTCGTGCTTCAATTTGTGGTATTCTAATTGTCAGGTGATTTAACAGAATAATAACTATCAACAACTGAATTTTGTAAAAAACAAAATCTGTTGTCTTGTAAAGTTATAAACAAAATGAAATAAATATAATCGATTTCAATACAATTTTGTATATTAGTATTGCTTGGTCCAAATTCGGCTATAGTGGCCCAAATTATTGCAAATTTAAGAATTTTTGGATAAATGGTTGTAGTTAATTTCTAATTTTCAAATTTTTAATAGATAGCGTTGTGAGGTTACTGACATCTGTATTAATAATTGTAACATCAAATAATACTATTGTTTTCAATTAAAAATCAACCGTTATATCCTTCATTTATAAAAATTAAGTTTTACACACCATCAAATCAAAAGTTTTATATTATTTCTTTATTACCTACTAGAGGACAACACTCGGTTTCAGTCTCTTAGTTCCCATTCCCGTGAAAATACTGGAATAAAACGTAGCCTATGTCACCCGGAGATACTGTAGCTTCCCAATGGTGAACAAATTTTCTAATCGGTCTAAAAGTTTTTAAGTTTATTCGTTACAGACAAAACTCAAATGTTTCTTCTTTATAATATATGTGTAGACAACACTGGTATATTTGTATTTTATTAAATTAAAGATTAATTTATTTTTGTTAAATAATTGATATAATTTTTATTTATAGTGTTATAGCTGAGTAATACCAATGTGTAGCCAGGTGAGCTAGTAATATATTTTGATCTAGGAAATTGGGGTAATTTATTCCAAAAATGCTAGAGTTCTCTTTAATAATATTCCTAGTAATATATTGTATATTGCAATTCCCAATATAAAAGATCTGAACGAACATATGAACACCGTATGCAAGTATCAACTTACTTTACAATACAATATAATACAATACAACTTACTTTACAAATCTTACTCTTGATCTTAAAATGTCTATGTATACTCGTGGGCTCACAAAACACGACGACCTGAATCTTTCATGCTTACTTAAAATTATAAAATACACAAATCTTATGACACAATTTTTTATAAATATTTTGGCTCGATTTTACACGCGCGATATCGCTTTTTGATAGTAACAAAATGTATAAAAAACCGAGTAATTATTTTCTATAAAATAAAACTATAGTCCAAATTTCATCTTTCTACAGACTTAGTACTTTTGACTGTGCTTCAACAACCGCGGCGGACAAACAATTCTATATGTATAGGATAGATGATAGTGTGTATAAACCTTTATGAAAAATATTATTTTATAGAGCATTACTGCAATGCATTTTATACACAACACACCTCATTGAATGTAATAACCATGACAATTTATAAACAAAAGTATTGCAGTTAAATGCAACTTCAAAAAACCCCAAAACGATAAAATGATACTAAATAAACAATTAATATGTCAACTTAACGATGTTCACTACAGTTTATTATTATTATTAGTATTTAATATTATTATATTAGTTTTAAAATTTCATTTACGTATGATGATATTATGGATATGTATTTAATTTAGCTACTCTGTAAATTATTTTACCTCTAAGTATAGTTTCCGTAATATCAGAAGTAATATCTGAACAAAAATAACATTTATGAATAAATGCAATTTACTCTTAACTTCCGTTTAACAAATAATTGAATCGATTTTAGCGCATTTTTTAAAGGTTAAACAAAATTGCACATAGTGAAAATAGCTACGGACATTTAAAAAATGAAAATCACTTACATCACTTTTTGAAATTTTTGCCATCTACTTTTTTGTCGTATATTACATAGAATATGTGGAATATAAAGTATTAAACGGCGTACTTTTAAAAAATCGCAATTCGGAAATTCGCCAAGATTAAAGTTTTGCCTTTGTTTCGGATTAAAATCCTGAACGAATCATTTTCTTTTAATGATGAAAAACCCTGGAGAGTTTTCGTTTCTCGTAAAATTTTGGTGTATTTTCGGAACACGATTTAGGTGTTCGAAACGGACCACACAAACTTAAAGTTTTTTTTTTTTAATAATTATTAATGACAACTCTATGATTTTTTCGAATTAATTTCGATTTTTCACCCCAATTTCCTAGATGAAATTATTTTGTATTTTATAAATATGTATTTCGACTACAAAGTAGTCATCATTAGTATGAATTAGCTAGTTGTAATGAGGAGATGTTACTCGTTGCTAATTTGAAAAAGAAATTAAATCAAATTAATGTTGTTAATTTAGAAACAAAACTTTGTTGATTTACACTAAATCATCATTATTTGAGTTTCAATGAAGAGATTAGGTAATTAATTTAAAATAAAGAAATATTTAATGCTGATTATTCATTTATTTAAATTTCAGTCAAGTACCAAACAGTCTTAAACCTCAATAAAAGCAGATATTTTTTTATATAGCAAACTTATTATGTGAAAAGCTTAGGTCAGTAAACCATCTTATATCATTATAACACTTTTTCATGTTTAAAATCATATAACAAAATAAAAACGACAAATTAACACACAAAAAGCTACACGCAAATACACAAATTTTTTTTAATATGCACAATCACTTAAAATTTGTGTCACCACATCATATTCTTAACTTAAAAATAAAGTTATCAATACTTTTCGAGTTTCCAATTTTTGAATTATAGACTTTAATTAATGAGTTCTAAAAATTTTCAAATGAATAAACAAAAAAAAAAACTTGTAATATTAAAATTTATTTATTTATTTGGCTTTAAATTATATCTCACATTTGCATATTAGAAGCTTCTGATTTTTATTAATTATCATGGAAATATACATTTATAGTTTATATTGCAATGTAAATATTTTCAAAATTTCAATATTTTTTCCTGTTTTATTTAAATAATTTTGTAAAATTTGGTTTAATTAATGTGAGCCAATTATAGTTTATCAGAAATAAATATTTTATCATTTAATACAGGGCCGATTTACATAAAGAATCTTGCGGTACGTGCCCAGGGTCTCTAAGTAATTGATTCGCTCATAACAGAAAGAACATTTTATATAAAATTCAAAATATTTTAAAATAATAATTACAGAGATGTTTATTATGTTATGAATTAACTATCCCTAAAAGACGACTGACGTGCAAAGTACAAAGTCGAACCTTGATGGGGCTAAATAATTTCAAATTTTATGTTTCAACTATATATTTCACTGATCAAAAGTCAAAAGCCTCTTAATCGTAATTCGGTATTGATTTAATTAATATAGAAGAAAATTACTGTTTTTAAAACTTTAAGAAAATTATTTGTTTATTAAAAGAGCAGAAAATATATGTAAAAACTCCAGATGGTTGAAATATTGCCGAAGCTCTGGTTGAAATAAGCCATAGGCTGCCTTATTTTATAGCCACTTGTAGAATGTATTTCTGGTATAATGCAATTGTAGAATATGTCAACCATATATTAATTTTGGTCATAACAGTTTGTAACGCTACTCAATATTGAAGTATTCTAGGCTTAAAATTGCTCAAAATTGATTCATAACCCAACTTTGAAACCATAAAAGTAAGAAAAAAGATTCAAACTACAAATGTATTATTTGAAACATTTTTTTCGAAAAATGTTCGCCACTGTTAAAAATTAAGCTTACATAAATTATAATTAAAAATAGTTACTCAACACACATACTCAACCAAATATCGGGTATCTTAACATTTAAAACTGTTAGTTAATATCTCTGCAAGTTGTTTTCTTTCTTTAGCATATAATTGCGAACAAATTCCGTTAATTTAAAATAATTCTATTTAACAAAATTAGAATTAAGGTTAATTATAACTTAACAGTAAAGTATTTTTATTACAATAAATATATTTTATTATATCGATCTATTCAAATAGTCAATATTATTTAGTATTATAATATTAAGTATCTCACAAATTAAAAGAAACATTTTCAATTTCTTTTATTTTTAATTATAATAAAATTGTTAAAATTTTCATCAGATTACCTATTGATAACTATCCAATTTATTATTTCAATTATACTTATCATTTACATTATTTGTAGGAGTAACAATTATTTTTGAGAATCAATTTAACAATTTAAAAAAATTTTATTTAGTTACGTCTACCTCAGTGTTTGATTGTAAAATCTAATCTTACAAGTAAATTTGGAAAATTTGTCTAATTTTCACTTTTTTAAATTACGAGTGCACTTTCAACTTATAAAGTCATTATCAACTAATGAATAATTATTTTTTATTTTGGCAATATATAGGGAAAATAGGTAAAATTATTGTGAATGAAGAAACTGTGGTTAGAGTTGATATTTTTTCGACAGTTATTAAGATCTATGTGATTATTTAAAATTGTAAAATTTGGGTTTTTATTTAATTTATTTATCTCCAGGAATTTTAATTTTGACTTTTTTCGCAAGTATATAACATCTCCGGCTTGTGTTCCATATCAATTTAGAAGTTAGAAGAAATTTTATGGCTATTTATGTGCTCTTTGTGCCTGGCAAAAATTATCTACCAGACCGACCAACTAAAGCGGTATTACATTGCGGCCATGATAATCTATATACACCACTATTATTAAGGATGGGGATTTTTTCATTCGCATTAAAATTGATTTACAGAAATTACCATTGGTATAATATAATATACATAATATACAACTGGCTTCTTATAACAATGGTAATTTAGATAAATGGCAATTTTTAATGCCAGAGAAAAAACTCTGAACCTTTTGTTTCACCTCGATTATCTCAAGAACAAATAACAATAACGGCGTATAACCATTTTCATTTGACGCGTAATCGTGTATCTCAATCGGCTACTTTTCAGCAAAAGAGGTTCAACTGTTTTTTTAGGATAATACTAAAACTAAATCTAAACCATTTGTAAAAAATTGTAGCTAAATTGAATAGTTTATAATCAATATTAAAGTATTCAATTAAAAAATTATGGATCTGAATGAAGTTCATTATTGTAGCGAACTTTAATAAAAATTAATTTATATACTATTGCAACTTAAATGATCATATTTTGTTACATGTACATTACATTTTGTTACATGTATATTAAATTCTTTATTATCCACTCGAAAAAATAACCAATAAATCCCAATGTCTTACTTATATCATTTGTATATTATTTCATACCTTATATTTTTTGAAGACAACCATCGAAATGCATGGACATCCCTAAATATGTGTGTTTCAAAAATTAAAAGTTATATCTATCTACATAAACTGAATATAATTTGAAATGTTAAAAGAAACAATAGAAAACAATTAAAATGAATTGCATTTAATACTAAATATTAATGAATATTTTGGTCAAAGATTTAATAATGTTTAATTTTGTTTGAATGTGTAACATGAAACACATTTAATAAAATGTCATTTATTTAAATGCAATGTGAGTAGAGATATGAACAAAAAAAAAAAAGAAGGATTTTGTTCATTTTACTTATAAATGATTCGTATTTCCTTGAAAATAATAAAAACTTATACATAATTGTATTTAACAATATATTATTACAAGTAATATAAAAATTGTGTTTATTTGTTTCTGAAGTTAAAAAATTTCTAAGTTCTTGATTTCCTATCAAATACATTTGGTATATATTTTTATTATTCTTTTTAATTGTTTTAAATAAAATAAAATTTTAATTGCAATTAATATTTATTTAGATCACCTGTCATTTCAATCATATTGCAAAATTTTTTTAAAAATATTTTAATCACGTGGTGAGTTCTCCAATTAAAATTATTCCTGCAAGATTTAATGATTTTTTCTGTAAATTTTAATACTGTAAATATAATGTACTAGCAGACCCGATTGATATGAGACACTCGTGGCACGAAATTTTTATTATACACCCTGTATTTGTGGATTGCACTCCATTAGTACTTCAGCCAAAATTTATTCAGAAGATTTTTACGTAAATTAACAGTGATGTTAATTTTTAGATTATTCAATGCTAAATGATACCTGTAAATTTTCCTCGAACGAACCTTTAACGAGTTCTAATTCGGTTCATATTATATCTTTAGAAATAATAAACAAATATTACACTTTATTTTGTAATAAGCTTAATTTTTTTGTTTAAATTTCGTTATTAAAGTGAAAGTTTTATGTGCTATTTTTGAAAAATTTGATCAAAAACATGAATTTTTTAAATGAAGACATACATTTTTTTAAATTTTGTATCACGGATAACTCAGAAAACAATTAACTTTTCGTTAATGCTTATTTACTCTTTCATCTTCGTAATTTCTGTGGTTACCTGTTTATGTTGCAATTTTCATACCTTAGAACGGATGGCACCCACATCCTCTATTAGAGCGTCTTTTTTTAAACTTAAAATATTGACTTTACATTTTCAATCACCTACATTTAAAAAAAAAAAAAAAAACAAAAAAACAAAATCATTAAAATCGGAGAATTATCTAATTTTTTTCCAATAATTGGAAGAACGACTAAACTACTCTAAAATACAAATAGGTCTAAATCATAATAAAAAATTTTTTAATAAATTAAATATAATTTCCTGAATGTTGATAGAGCGATTGTTTTATCGATATAGATGATAAATAGACGTATATTTAGACTATTAATAAAAGGTTGATAAACGATACTCATATTGTTACAAAATAATCCATTCTGAAAAATGTATAATAAAATAGTATAGAATTACTGTCAGTCAGGTTGTCGCCATAAAATACTATGACACATTATTAATTATGTACACACAGGAACAATATTATCTATTTGTACTAATGTTTTTGTGTTAAAAACATTTGATTTCTTATTAAATTAATTCAGAAGATTGTTTTACATGTTATAAATTAATTGAAGAAAAAAAAGTCTTCATTTGAGAATAAAATCATTCAATAATTTTCAATAAGTTTCTAATAAAAACATTAAACAAAAAATCCATCCTCAACATTATTAATTTTTACCCTCAACATGTTAGTTTCGATACCTAAACTTTAAGTACCTATAGACATTTTTTAATTTGTTTTAAACTGTTAACTTTTAGCATTAAATATGAAATAGTAACAATATCAAAATGGTATTTTATTTATAAATTTATAATTTATACCTAGTCAATATAAAGTAATAATAATATATTATTATTACCAATACACAGGGTGTCCGTGAAGTACCGCAGGTTATTTTTCGATAAAAAATTCGGAGATTGGACCTTGTAAATTTCTTAATCTGACTCTTGATTTTAATATTGTAATCAAAATTAAAAAGACTCGACTCTGACTGTAACCGACCACTTAAAGATTTTTGATTAATTAAAAATAATTTAATAAATTATTGTTTTTAATAAACATTACAGATTTTCGAACCGGACTTGGACCCCCAAATTTTATGATTAATTATGAGAATTATTAATAATCGGCATTGTTATAAAAATTGGAGTAATTCCACTCCACCCAGGCCTGATAACTTTTACTACTTCCTCACTAAATAATGAACTAATTAATTAATAAGTATTATTATTATTATTATTATTATTAGCAATGGGGAATGAACCCTCTTTTTGACGGAATACATACGAATCTTTAACTTTATTAACAAATTAATTATAAAATTTTATTATGAAAAATGACATTATCCTGAGTCAGATAGACTTCTTATAATGTATTTTATTAAACATGGAACTAAAGCACCGATTATCAAAAATCGATAACAGTTAATCCAGGCTTGTGCTGTTTTCCTATTAAAATCCAACAGTTGATAAAAATTAGACAAAATTTTACAATGATAAAAAAAAATGTTTAAATTCCCTATGAGTCAGATCTCAGAATCAGCAAGGCTTCCTGTATCCGAAATTGATTCTCTGAATAACATGCGGTATTTGACGAACTCTCTGTATACTACTTGATAGTGTATATTTAATTATTTACTGTAGACAGTGGAAAATTAATAACAATTTAAAGGTAAACACGTAAATAAATGATCCAAAATGTACCAAACTAAAATAGGCGGAATAAGAGGCGGACATATAAATATTTGGAGGGGGGAGGGAACTTAATAAACTAAAATATCATTTGAATGATTATTTTAATCGAAATAAATATAAATAATGTATGTATATCATAAATATTACTATTATAAAATATTTTAGGCTAGTAACAGTTTTACTACACACCTGACAATGTTTGTCGTTTAGACACTAATGGTGGATTCTTGATGACATTATAGGGTAGAGATGTTTTATCCTAGGTACCCTTAATATTTTGTAATTACATTTTCAGATTTAATTGTTAGATCGAATTCTTCAAATTGTTTGCTTAAAAATTTCTATAAAGTGGATTATTATATGTTTTTGATGACCAATTTAAATAAGGATTTGTTTTCTTTATTAAAAAAATAGTTGATTTTGGTAAGAACAAAAATAAAAGATAATAGTCGTTTATATAAATGGGAACATTATTCAAGCACTATAAACTTTGCATCATATAGAGCTTTTACTTAAAATATTCAAAATTCATGGTTCATTGCATTGGGCTGCTAAAAAAATTATTATGGTTCATTTTTATCTCAAATTTCATGATGCAAACAGAAATATATGGGTAAGGTCACTAGAAAAGACAACTAATTGCGGAACTCCATAATAAAGCATTATATATAATTTTTTTTGCGTAGTGTTCATTATAGCTTCAGTGTGATTAAATTAAAAAGAAAAAGAATCTACACCAAAAAATAAGTAAACTTTAAAAAATAAACGTTCGTAATTCGTTGATGCGGACATCGAATTTATCACAAGAAAATTATTTCAAGAAGATTTTAATTTAAAATAATTTTGACTTTTTAGTTCATTGTTTGTAGCCGATTATTTTTTGTGAAAAACTTTTATACAGTATACTTTAATTCAACAAAGAATTTATAACCTTTATTTTTGTCAAATTCTTTATAAAAAGATTAATACCTCATAACACATTCATCCAATTGCTCATTGTTATCTCCTCATACACTAATTCCAGAAATTCTAAAAGGACAAGCGATTATCATCGAAATTTCCGAAACCGTAAGCAATAACATCCATGAACCACCTTTACCGAATTTAAATTTGATTAAATTATTTTTGTTTCCAAATCAAAAATTTCCCCTCTACGATAATTCATTCGAGTCTATAAGGCAAGAATTATTGAAGGGAATGAAATGTGTATTGAAAAGCTCTAATTAAAAGAAAAATGAAACATTTTTTGGAAATGAAATTAAGTATTGATAATTTTTCTTTTATTTATGCCGAATTTTCTTGGATGTTAAAGTAACAAAAAAGTTACTACAGACATTAAATATAACTTCATGTAATATACAGATCGTTTTTCGTATCTCTAGACATACGGAAAACGATGTTAAAATTTAAATAAACCTAAATACACAATTACAATATATACATAAATATAAATATATTACACACTAATACACACAAATGGATGATATTATGTGAGTAAACACATTTATATTTTGTGTATTATTATTTGAAATTATAGAGTTAAATGTGATTACTCACATATATATTACTATGCATTTGTATGTACAAGTGTGTAATATATATTCATATATATGTATAGAAATTGTAATATTCTATATAGGTTTATTTTAACATAGTTGTCCGTATATCTAGACATATGAAAAACGATCTGTATGTGTTTATATTATATGACTGTAAATGGTTTTCTGTGACTGTAACAGTATAAAAGGAAACACACACCTAATAACTACCAGTGATTTGTTTTTTTCAGAATAGATACTATTTATGAATTTTGAAAGTCATAAGATTTTACGAAGTAATTTGTAAATAGTAAGGAATAAAGAAAAATTTTATTATTTTTTGTATTGTTAAATGTCAACACTACACAAATAATAAATATCATAGTTTTTTCGCTTGTATACCAATAAACAAATTTTTATTTTCTTAAATGAAAACTAAATATTGAAATGTAAAATGTTATTCATATCAGATGTGTTTTTACATGAAACATACCAATGGTAGGAGAGCCCAATTGGAGATTTGTGGATTTACTAAAGCGACGGTAAATACATGCTGAACAGTGTACATTACAATTATTTAATGACTTAAGCGTGGTATTGTGTGTAATATTGCAAATAAAAAAGTGAACCTGTAAAATATCAAGCGATCATTTTAGCGTGAAGTAAAAGGACAGCATGGAAAATTTTCTACAGAAAAAAAGATGACGAAATATAGACGAAAAATATATATTCTGAGTGATTTAAGCATAATATATGGGGATAGGAGGTTCACATATTTGGTGGGAGGGTTGCTCATCATATTAAGAAAATCCTTAATAAACGATCGTAAAATTATTAATCAGCACGACCAAGACCTCACCGAACCGCTCTTACATGAACCGATAAAAATCGGACTCACTTAAGTATTTCAAAATAACAATTTTTTTCATTTTCAAAAGCAATAACGCGCCTCCGTCACATCCAAATCACGAGTAGAACGGAATTTTCGTTCGGGTTCATTTAACTTATCCTTCGAAAATCTGAGGAGCGGGAGTAAATTTTTTGTTATTTTTATGTGACTGTAGTATTGATATTTACATTTTTAAAATCCTATAGAAGTTGTCCCACCAATGAAAGCGTATACAACATTTTGTGTGTTTGTATGTTACGAATACAAAACTACTGTACCGATTTAAAATAATCTTTCATCGTTGGAAAGCTACACAACCCCCGGGTGACAAAGACTACTCTTTATCACTATATTGCCACAGGAAAGATAACTGCACGCGTGAAACCGCATGACATCTGCTAGTCTTCAATAAGTCCCCAGAGTACGATCGAGTAAATCTCCATGTAACATCATCGTGTGCTACCCTACTACAAGCCAACAGATTTTATTCTTGTATTTCCACAGGAAAGATAACGGCACGCGTGAAACCGCATGATATGCTAGGCTTCATCTAAGTCCCCAGTACGATCGAGTTCATCTCCATGTAGCATCATCATGTGCTACCCTACTACAAGCCAACAGATAGTTGTGTTGTTAGTTTGTTGTATATATTGGTATACTTAAACAGTTTCTTAATTTATCAACAAGTACACTAAACTAGATGACAAATTTAATAACGTCTAACACGTCTTTGATCACCTAATAAAAAAATACATTATAAACAAGTGTAGTTATTATAATGTGTGGTGTATGTTGACCACACACCGATATATTTTATATTTATTTTATTTTTGAAATTTATTTCTTATTTTTTATTTAAATCTAAAACACAAAATAAACTAACTGAATGTTACTGTCGCAATGCTGAAATAAACTACGATTTCACCCATCATTTCATTTCAATTGTAGTTACAATAATATATTATTTTATATATACATAATAAAGTTTTCCGCTTTGAATTCCAAAATTATTATAGGCGCCAGAAATATCATGAAATTGTGAATATACAAATTTGTTTTATTAGGTAAATTGTAATATAGACCAGAGTAGAAGCCTTAAAAAATGATAAAAAGTGGAAGACAATTATAGTAGGGGAAAACCCATTGGAAACGCAAGATAATATGATATAAATGAAAGGAAAAATAAATTACGGGCAATCTGAGTTCGTAAACTAGGATAGGAGTGAGTTTTTAAAGGTAAAATTCGGTTTATCTGAATTTCCGGCAATTCTAACGGTAATTCTTCGATAAGGGATCCTATTGATGCCCATGTCACTTATATACATTTTTCTTCAAAATAATGTTAGTATGTACAAATGAGTTGATTGTCTTATATAAATTACATTAACAATCAAAAATTTTGTTATGTGATTTTCCATAGACAATGATCGCTTATCGTAGAATCATAAAAGTATATTTGCAAGAAAAAAATGGAAAACAGTCTTTAACAGCTTATAACTTATTCGTTTTTGAATCAGTTTTAATTTAATTTTCGAATTTTGTTTGATATTGAATTTTACATTTTGATGGGTAAATAGAAAAATTTGTATAAAGCATCTTCCCTATTGTCATGTACCAAAATTGATTATTTATAAAACCGAGAACCATTTCATTATTTGTTAATAATATTACAAACTTTTCAATAGAACGTACTAAGTATTATATTCCCTAAATTTTATCAAAAAATTAAAAAAATTGATTTTAAATGAGCGAAAAGTAATTGCGCAAAAATTTATATATGTGTACACATAATATTATTATATTCAAGAATTTCTTATCCTTTTTAATATTAAATTTCTACGTAATAATACAACTCTACTATACAAACACAACAAATTTTTATTTTCCATGGTTCCGGTTATTTTAATTTATAAATTTCAATGATATTATTATTTATTAAACTATGTTACAACAATAACGGTGTGTTCTTAAACAGATGAAATAAATTTTGAATTGACTTACGACGTCAATTATCATTAATATAAAACGTGGAAAATTTTGAAAAAATCTAATAAAAACACTATAATAATATTAAATTACTTTAAATGTAAAGTTTATTTTCGTTCATTTTTGAAAAACACTTAAATTTTATGTGGGAAAAAATCATGACGTGCAAATATAATTTTCTACGAGTATTTTCAAAACAAAAAAGTCAATTGTAAATATATAGTTAAAGGCACGAAACATTTTTTTTTTTAAACAACGTGCGTTGAAAGTACTAGAAAGGAATATTATTAATATAGACTTGAAATCTAAAATATAAACGCGATTAAGTCCCATGCTATACCATCCCGACTAGAGTTCAAATTGTTTATTTTCAAGTTTAAGTAATTTTGAAAATGTTTTGTTAATAACAAATTAGCAACCTAATTATCAAACATAGATGCAGTATTAGTAGTATAGAGGGTTGCGCAGAAACAAATACAAAACATATATACAATGTCAAAATACACAATGGATCACTCCAGAAGAAAATTTGACCTTGTAATCGTTCTCAAATAGTTAAATCACATCAAAATATTTACTACAAAGAACGATTCAAATAGATGAATCCCTTGTTACTACATTTGTTTACAACTACATATGCACTTCATTTCTATACTCTTCAACATATGCACCGAACCTGCTTGATACATAATTAACTACAACAACTAAGCACTCTTCGCTACACATAAATATAGCTTGCAATAGCACGTCTTTTAGAAGCGTTTACACTTTAAAACCACATCGAAATTTATTATGGATTATTTTTCGCAACATGATATATTCAAAAAAAAATGTTTAATCTTAGCCTGGTCAGTCAATTGAAAATTCCATAGGTCATAATACGGCGAGATACCGCTCATCTGTATGTATATAAAATAGTATTTTAATACATGTATGAATTTTGATAAAATTTTTAATTGCCTTTACAATAAACAAATAAAATAACAATAATTATATTAGTCAACGATATTTGACACTTGTCGGATTTAAATTTAAAAATATTTATTATTTTTTTATTGTTAATACACCTTGTAATTAAATATTCGGTAATATTGTATTTATTTTACAACATTTATTATGTTATATATATGTATGCAAATATACCAATACCTACTACATATTTGTAATTATTTTATAGGGCAGGAGATCGTTTGTTGGTCAAACACTCAATTCTAATTGGTTTTTGGGTGAGTGTGAGGTTGTGTTGTGCACTTTTTGTTTAATAAGTGCACATTCGGTTTTATTACCTTTTACAGTAACGGCTCTTTTTATTAATTATATTAAATATATTATTTAATTAATAATATTCACAAATCATTGGTAATATGACGGAGGACTTTCAAAAGTTCAATTAACAAAACAAATGCTTCAAGCTTATAGTACGCTTTATTCTTTGTTTTTTTTGTAAAACTATCAAAACTCCAGTTTAACCAAATCAAGCTTCAAATACTAAAAAATAATTTAAAATCACTAATTTAGAATGAAAATGAAAAGATTCTCGACTGAAATATGATGTAGAACAGGGAAGAACGGGCAGTTGGAGTCATGTAAGGAAAATTAGTTATTACTAGTTTATGTTGTAATGATTTTTAATCGTCTTCAAAAACGAAGAGGTTCTCAATTCGACTGTATTTTTTTATTACCTCAGAACTATCGCTTTGGTTAGCTGATTTTGAGATTTCATTTTTAATTTGAAGGCAGGTGCTTCTCGTGTGGTTCCATTTCAATTTGGTCCAGATCTAATGTCCCTAAGGAGAGAGAACGGGCAAAAACAATTTTTCTCTACAAATTTGACTTCTCAGTTGAATCCATAAGAAGTCTTTTTTTTTAATTATAATTATGTTGATTTCATTTTTATTGATGAACTGAACTTTTTGACTCCTATAATTTTACAGCTTTTATTTAAATCTTTTATATACTTCATCTAAGTATTAACTGTATTTCACAACCTGAACCGAATCACTTCCTGCGTGATATTCAGTAGGTACTTGATCATTATTTTCGGATGTGGATACTGGGATAGTTCTTCATAAAGTCAGTCATACCTGCATACCATCCCATTCCCTTCATATTACCCATCCAATTATTTTGACTTATTTTGTACAATTATGCATTGTTTAGAAAAGGAATTGAATTGAACTGAGGAATTCATTATGCTAGTTGCTCTGAGCTTGGCTTATGCTTGTTGCTCTGAACATGCGATATTTCAGTTATAATCAATTACATATTGATATGGATAGCAAGCCTTAAACTAATAAACAAATATTTTAAGGCATTGTTAAAAACAAAAAGAAAATTTATGCCACATCAATTTACGAAAATCATGCATATTAAAATCTCTTTATAAATTTACAAACATCTAAGATGAATAAATGTTCAATAACTGAAGTTTATTTTAATAAACGACAAAATGAACATCAAATGTTTTATATATGAATACTTAATGCGAAAAAAATAAAGATATAGTGATATCATCATCAAATTGATACAGTAAATAAATTTTATCATTAATTTTAATTCGATAATTTGCAATTAACGACGGGTACTATTTAAAATTAAGTCCCGCCTTGATGCATATATTTTTTTTTCTTACATCTAAAATTTGTATGGAATCATTCATTACTACAAATAGACCACCCACCACAATACAACGTCTTGAACGACAATAATAATAATGTTTCCTGTAATGATGATATTTCAAACATAGCTGACAGTTAAAACATTTGTAGCAATAAAAAAGCTTGTTTCTTCTCTGATATTCTTAAATAAACAAATAATATATTATCCAGATTGGATTAATATTTAATTTACTATGATATTAGGCAATATGCCTATCAAATTATTGGATGTATACAATTATACTATCTAGATGAAATATTTGGTATAGAAGGGAAAAACTACCCCTACATTGGTATTTGTATTCGGTGCCTGACATTATGAAATTACTTTGAAGTCTTAAAAATTATTGCATTATTTTACAGTCCAACTTCTCGTGGTATTTCACAATATTAGCATCATCGATTATATCATCACTATTAATACTAGAGGTACCATAAGATTTTTAATGATTTATCGCGGTACTATCATCAATAAAATTCACAGATTTTGGACTTGTTAATTTTGGTTGCTTTATTAATCTCCATAATCTTTTACATTATTCTCGCTTAGAGCCTGATTTATTTTTTTAAATTGTCGTTCCTCTTCTATCCTTTGTTAGCTTTGCTTTTTACTCATTTTCCTAACCAAGATTTTACTTTACCTCATTATAATTTGGAAGTCTTTCCCGAATCATTTTGGAAATAATGTTGTCCTTTTCTCTGAGTTGCTCGGTGACTTACATATCATATCCTCACATAATGCTATCCAATCGTATTTGATAATTCAAGTTATATTTAAAAATTCGTTTCACCCTCGTTTTTTAATTAGAAAATAAAAAATAATTTAAATAGGATTTTAAGAGAATTGGGTAAAAGTGGGATGTTGTCCTTTCAACTCGTATAATAATTCAGAATACCATCATACTTTGTCGAAAGCTTGAATACTATTCAGACAATCATCGCAAAGAACTGAGCAACAACAACTCTGTAATTATATTTATGAAGAAATATGAAACAAAAAATAATAAATTTTATTAAACTTCAATTTGTAACAAATATGTGATTTACACAAAAATAATGTTGAAAAAACAAAAATGGTTGAATTCAATGTTTTTATAATATATCCTTCCTATTCATTTAAAATACAGTTGTAAAGATATGTTTTGAAATTTACTATTTACATTTACATTATAATTATTTTTATTCACACAGTAAGTCTACAGCTTTAAAATTATAGTATTAAAATGTTAAATACTACACAAATTATTTTATGTTTGTTATTTCTTAACTAATACACGAAATTATAATAATAATAATAACATGTAAAAAAGAAAAAATAACATGATTTCTACGAAATGTAATAATTTTTTGGTGTTATGTTATAGAAACAGTCGTAGATCAAATAAAAGACCGCCTGTGAAAACA
The DNA here is from genome assembly GCA_020423425.1 of Chrysopa pallens. Classification (NCBI taxonomy): domain Eukaryota; kingdom Metazoa; phylum Arthropoda; class Insecta; order Neuroptera; family Chrysopidae; genus Chrysopa; species Chrysopa pallens. The sequence continues at coordinate 71,024,870 of CM035593.1, read as the reverse complement.
TCATGAATGTCACTTCAATCCAACAGTTTGAATGATGAATCTATAGTTATAGTGTTTATAAAATACATATAAGATCATCTATCTATACACATATTACGGTACACGTTATTATAAGGTAAGTAGAGTATTTTAGGATACATGCGGATTAACAGAATATCCCTAAAACATACATCGAATACTCCACATATACAGTGCGGCATAATATGATTTTTAAGAGCGATTATACACAGATGTTATTGGTATTAAAGAGTGTGCTTCTAACAAGCTATTGACTTAAATTACATGTACAATCTATTATATTTCTTTCAATTTTCGCGATCAAATAACTCAAAAAATACTTTTCCACATGTTTTGAAATTTGATATGCACAATATAGATATGAGAACGGTTTGTTGGAGAGTTTTTCTTGAAAAAAATAATTCTAAGGTAAATATCAAAATTCGATTTTATATTTATAAATGTTTCTTTAACAAAAAATCTCTTCAATAAGCCCTCCGTTTCCATGTCAATATTGTGAAGACCGAACTTCAAAACGATTATTTTTTGAGTTATTTAACAAAAGTTAACAATCTCACCGAATCCCAATCATAAATAATTTATCGTGGATCCCAACCATTTTTTTAATAGTTCATAAAAAAAATCTTTGATAGAGGGCAAGTGTCGCCTATCTATTTTTTCATTATAATCTATGGTTACGATAATGAAATATTTTTAAAATCAGAATAAACAAAAAATATCACTTGGGTATTCTTAATCACGGCCTTCAAACTTACCTATATTATTATAATCTACCACCATACCTGATACTAATCAAAAGTGAACTTAAACGCAATCATTGTAAAAAGAATACAATAAGTAAAAAAAAATAGCATTACTTAACAATCGAGTTTAAAATATTTCCCTGTTTAAATTTGTAGCCTACTTTTGTATTTCAAAATATTTAGTGATTTGATTGAAAGTTAAAACTATTAATTTTCACATAGCATACCCATTCGCGCAAATTGCATAAATTACTAAACAATTTGTATTAGTTTTAAGATTCAGATGTTTAAAACTGTCTTTTTCCACTTGGTGAATCAACCAAATCAGCAAAGCTTAAGAAACTCATAAAAACTATAATACTCTATCAAAAATATAATGGATAATCGACAATCATTGACAGGTAGAATTACATAACTTTTATATCTCTGACAACTAAAATAATGGTATATATTATTAAAATACCAATTACGTCTTTTAATTGTGGAAAGTAAAATAAGAGCAAATAATTAATCACTTAAACTTTTTTCCTTTTTCTTTTTTGCTTCCTAATATTTCCATAAATGCACACGGCGAACACTCAAAAAAAAAAAAAAAAAGAATTAAAGATAAATTATTTTTATTTTATTCGGAATAATCATTTTTTAAATGCTCACAATATTAACAACAGACAATCATATTGAAAAATTATTACATGTTTTTGATGCTATTATAATTATTGTCATAACTTAAAAAATTAAAATTAAAATAATCATAAAAATAGGTTTTTTCTTTGATTGATTGGACTTTATACAAAAAATTATCGACAAGTAACTTTCTTAATATAAAAAAGTCATGGAAAATGGTTAGTTTTTTTAATATTAGTTTTACACTTAATATAATATATTACACGTAAATTTATTTTAAAATCCCTCGGATTTACACATAAAACCTATGACTAAAGCCTTTCACCAGCCTTATTACAAATGTTTTCATCTCAATTAATGAACAAAACAAAAATATTTTATTGTTAAATAAATGAAATATTTAATCGTATATTTCCAACGCTTATTCGTAGTAAAATTGCTCGTTAATTAATGCTTCATACAACCTTTTCAGATAATGATTATATTTATTTATTTAAAAATTAGTTTGAATGCGGAAATGTGAACGTTTCCTTACAAATTTGTAGTTATAATTTCACATATAAGTAATCATACGACTATATCAATGAACTAGCGCTAAGACAAATCACACATTTGTCTTATTAGTTTACGTTTTTCTTTCATGCTTCTTTGTCATAACTGAAAACACTGAAATATAATGAAAATTAGGCGTCGATGATATTAACAAGAACCTGCTTATGTAGTAATAAATACTAATTTAATAAATCTATATTTGTTCGCTGTTAATATCAATCGTACAACATAAAGTAAAATTTTATTCTAGCGTCGTTTTATAATTACCTATATTGCTATTATTATTGCACGTTTCGAAATTGTTTATAAATTAATTTAAATAAATCAAGAATATTGTGCTTATCTGAAAAAAGAAAATTACTTGCGATTAAGGCCTATGTTCTATAAAACTTCAAAAATGGAAATCAAGTATCAAGTGCAACTATGGCACTATTTTTATATATAATTCCGCTTTAGAGTAACCACAACCATCGTTATATTTTCTGATAATTTTATAATTATTAATGAGAGCTCTAGAATTTTTCGAATAAATTTCGATTTTTTCCCCAATTTCCTAGATCAAATTATTTTGTATTTTATAAATACGTATTTCGACTACAAAGTAGTCATCATCAGTATGAATTAGCTAATTATAATGATTCTCTGAGGAGATGTTACTCGTTGCTTATTTGATAACGGTTTGCACACTTTTTGGTGATTGTATAAGAAACCTCAAAGAAGCGTCGAAAAGTTCAAAATTTTTTTTTCGCTATTTATGTATTTTCTAAGATAATTACGATCTGCAAAATTCAAAAATAGCATTTATTTTACGATCGGTCGACTAGTTTTTGAGATATTATATTAAATACATCCAATAAATCGACCTTTAGATCGGATGTATGCAGATATTTCCAAAACTAAGCGTCCGATCGTTAAATAGATGTTATTTTTAAAATCTACGGGTCAAAATACACTTATAAACATTGTTTTTCTCGAAGTTGGATTTTTAAAAAAATTTTCCAAATTTCGCAATTTTTTAAGGGGTATTATTTCTTGCATTTAACTAACGCCAAACGCTTACCCTTCAGTTAATTGGTCTAATTTTGTATGCATTAATACTTTATTTTATAAAAATGCAATAAGAGTGTAACATAATTCAAATTGCTGGAATTAATTTTGTACAAAAATATCGAAAGTACCAAAATTTTGCTGACAATTTTTTAAGAGAATTAATTGTATATACATACTATCATTATTTATTTTTTGTGATCTTGTACAATTCCAATTCGAATATCTACAGATCTATAATATCGGATTATATATTTAATTCGCATATTAACCAGCTAGTAAATATAGTATACATTTTAGTGCAATATTTTGCTTAACATTATATAAAAATATATTTATATAATTTTACAGCAAAAAATATTCGAACAAAAAAATGTATACTATTTAAGAATAATTATTGTACGCAGGTTTTCAGAATGATTACCGTTTATTATAAGTGTTGTAAGAAATTTGTTTAAAATAACAACTAATAGTATCAATTATTTAGATACTCGACATATGGTTCATTATCAATATTTAAACTATTTTTAATGATTAGTATTCATAAAATACTCTAAAAATTCAGTCCTTACAGTTATAAATACATAATAATATTATTATTATTAGTATTGAAATTATACCAATATGCTTATTAGCTAAATTTAAGCAGAAATTGTGTCGAATTTAAATAGTTTATTTGTCTTTGAATTTTTCTTCCACCTTTACTGGTTTAAAACTTAGGATCCATTGGGCTCAATACCCGATTTGCTCATTCACGTACTTAAAACTCACTTTTTATGTCTACAGTCCGTCACCAAATTTTCAAATCGCTATTTCATTTTGTTTTTTAATTATCTTGTTGATGGGCATGTGGAAATAGGCTAATTAGATGATTCTATGCTCACCTATACCAAAATTTTGTTTGTGGCTTCAATATTTTCTAGCGTTACAAACTTTAAACTAAATTTAATATATTCTGATATATTGTATATAACAGATGAATATACTAATAGAGATAACTGTGTAATATACTGCCTATACCTGAGAATTAATGTTTGAATTGATTATAATTACTAAAATCGTTAAAATACGCATATAGTCAAATCCAAAAAAATGTATAGTAAATGTATTTTATAATTTATTCGTTTTAAATGAAAATTTAACTTAGATAAAGAAAATTAAATCTGATACACCATAAAAATCGTGTATTCAGTACTTTTAAATAACATGAAAGAATCAGATCGGTGCTGTATTTTTGGATTTAACTATAAATATTTACTATTATAGAATATTATAGCATGACATCTTAAATTTTAACGAAAAAAATTATTGTGCAATATTAAATTTTTCAATGGTGTTTGTTTTTCTAATTTTCCAGCAAACAGAAATTAAAATTAATGAAACACAGATAGACAGGAATTATTAAATACTTTTATATCTTAAATGAATGCAATTGAATTATTAAAAGTTTCATGCGAAATTTCGAATGGAGAAACTATTTATCCATTTTTAAAATTACTGGAAAGAAAATAAACTTCTCATTATCATTCTGTTAAAATATTCAAATATTTTCTTAAGATAAGTATCTTATACATTAAATATAACTATAATATCCAACAATCTACCTGGCCAATACGAATTATGGTTGCCATAATGAATTTAAAATGAAAAATAAATTTCTAATAACACTTCACCTACTTACCATATTTATATAGTATCAAAATAATTTAATTTATCAGAAATAAATGATAAAAAATAGTATTTAAATCAGATTACTTTCGTCATAATAGTTTAGCTTGAAAAACAACTTAAGAAAGAGCATATCTTCTATTCCTGAATCATTCACTCCTATTGTTTTTTAGGCTAACGGGTCTTTTTTCATTAATTCAATGTCAGCTTTCACCATATCTTCCACCAATTCATTAAACGTTACTTTTGGAGACCAACCTAATTTTTGTTTAGCTTTACTCGCATCACCCAATAATGCGTCCTTAAAATAATTGTTTTATGAATTTTAGATTACTGGAAACTAATATATTTTCCATACTTACAACTTCAGTTGGACGAAAATATTTTGGATTTACTCGAATTCGTACTATATTTGTATCTTTTTCTTTTCCTATTTCACCCACTCCTTCACCTTCCCAAACTATTTCCTTTGATATAAATTTAAAAGCAAGCTCTACAAATTCTCGTACACTATGATATTCACCAGTAGCAATTACAAAATCTTCAGGCTTATCTAGTTGAAGCATCATCCACATTGCCTAAAAAGAAATATTAAAAGTAAATCTTATAAAAAACTATTATTCAATTTGTAACTTACTTCAATGTAATCTTTAGCATGACCCCAATCACGTTTTGAATCTAAATTACCTAATTCCATACAATCTAATAGCCCTAATGATATCTTAGCGACGGAACGTGTTATTTTACGTGTAACAAAATTTTCACCACGCCGAGGACTTTCGTGATTAAATAAAATACCATTGCATGCAAACATATTATACGCTTCTCGATAATTTACCACTATCCAGTATCCATACATTTTGGCACAAGCTGCAACACACAGAGAACATTAGTTGTTAATTTTTGAATATTTTAGACAGTTTCAGAAGTTGAGTAAGAAGGACTACCCATTTTTTATTTTACCAATTTTTTATTAAAGACACATTTTATTCAGAAATCATTAAGACACATTGATTAAACGTTGATAAACAAGAAAACTAATAGCCCGTAGGTCTAGCGGGTTTTTAAGGATGATATGTATGATTCGAAATCGAAAATTTTACGGACTCTCAAAAATTTGTTACAGGAATGATAATTAAGTTACGTATAAATTTTTACCTTGATATTTATCCTTCCAAAAAAACATACTAGTTCATTGACTATATATATTTCATTAGTTCCAATGTCATTTCATTTGTAATAGCATCAGTTAGAACAGGAGTCAGAAATTTTTGACTTTTGTTTATCACGGACAATAAGTAACTCGTTTAGAATCTAATATATAATTAATCTTACCATAAGGAGATCGAGGATAAAACGGTGTATTTTCATTTTGAGGTGTTTCGATAACTTTTCCATACAACTCTGACGTAGACGCTTGATAGAATTTTACTTTACTATCTAAACCACAAGTTCGAATTGCATCAAGTAAACGTAAAGTACCAACCGCATCAACTTCAGCCGTATATTCACTTAGATCAAACGAAACTTTTACATGACTTTGAGCGGCTAAATTATAAATTTCCGTAGGTTGAACTTTACTAATAATTTTTATCAAACAACTGGAATCAGTCATATCACCATAATGTAAGATCATTTTTTCTTGCCGATGTGATTTTGGATCTGCATATAAATGTTGTATCCTAGATGTATTAAAGGTACTGGATCTTCGAATAATTCCATGTACTTCATATCCTTTTTTCAATAAAAATTCGCACAAATATGATCCATCCTAAATAATATTAAAGAAAATTAGCCTTTAAAATCAGAAATTATATGCGAAAAAAGCATTTAAACTTTCGTAATTACCTGACCGGTAATTCCTGTAATCAAAGCTTTTTTCATTTCTGAATCTCCCATTATGAAAATAACAATTTAATAATACTAATTGGTAATAATTGACAATGTAGTGAACTGCAACACTGCCACGAATAGAATTAAACAATGTTTGATATTGTAATCATTTAAGCTATTTTTTAATTACTATTCTTCCTTATCAGTTAAAATAAACTTTACGCATCCAAGATTGCCAAAATAAATTTTATTATTTAATATATTAAATTAAAACTAATATTTTTAAATGCAATTTATTCTCAAATACCACACAACACTATCATTTTCAAATTGATTTAATATACAATAATTGTATTTCGTCTAAGTTTAATGTTAATCATTCTTCACTAAAAATTTACAAAGAATACTTAATTTTTCATTATTAGTTTAATAAAAAGTAACACTATCATTTAAATCAAATGTTAAAATTGAATTTAAATATACCGGTTTAAGTCAAGATATACACTTAGTTTGACAATTATAAATACTTAACAAGTAGGTATGGGCGATATACATCGATGTTTCAAGAATTACTGAAACATCGATTCGAATCGATGTTTTTTCAAGAAAACATAGTTTTTAGCACAAAACATCCATAGTCGATAGAAATTAGTTTGTATTTTGACCACGTGGTCAAAACACGATTACCTTACCTAATATACACGTACAAAAACAAAGTTCTCGCGTACAAAAATGTACACTGGTAATCAATATGTATGATTTTTACCGTATGATCAGTGTTTGCATTCGTCACATACGTATCGTACAAAACACATAATTCAGAGTGTTGTACGATTGAATATATTCCCTCACGATACGCCACCATTCCACGATAATTCAGTAAATTCAAGATAATTTACTGATAATGTTTATTTTCCAAATTTTACCGCCGTTTATTTTAATAATTAAAATATAAACGTGATAATAATAATTATCATGGAATAATTATCAATTATCGTGGAATGGTGGCGTATCGTGAGATCCATATGTTCAATCGTACAACACTGAATTATGTGTTTTGTACGATACGTATGTGACGAATGCTAATAATGCGTATGATTTCACAAGTGAAATCATTGAACAGTGGTTTCATGTATAACGGAACATACCCATTATGTCCAATAGTAATTACACCAACCATTTTGAAAGATACGTCAAATTGTCAGTTGTCAAAAACACTGGGTCTACTATGAACAAATTACGTGTAATTTAAGAAAGAATTTCGCAAATATGGATTCAAAAATATTTATCTTTGTAATAATAGTTATTGTTCAGTTTTCATCCACATTTGTAAGTTTCACAAACTATTAAAAATTGTAAACAGAATAACAATTGTTTTAATTATAGGCACAGTCCTACGAAAATAATAGATGTACCTGTGTTTGCCCAAGCACTGCTTCAGTAGTAAATAATACTCAAACTTCACTTAAATCACGAAAATTGTATATATCAAGTGTACCGCCTAATAAATGGTAAATATAATTTGTGATTCTGTTATTGTTCATAAAGTTAAAATTTTGTTAAAATATTTATGGAAATTTTAGCAATTGTGTTGAAGTTGTTTTACCACAAGTGGTTGAAGTTAAAGAAAAAAGTAAGGAATTTTGTCCATTATGTGATTGTAGATATGAAAACCGAAACACCACTATTATTAAAGTATGTATGTCTTTGCTTACCAACTCTTGTCAAAAAAGATTGTAGTATTAGAGCTGTTATATTTAAGGCAGTATAATAATTGTTTTAATCATCTTTAAATGTTTACTTACAACACAAATCTGAGCATTAAGCTGAAAGTAGAGTGGCGATTTAATAGAATAGAAAATAAAGAAGTCAGTTTATTTTAACGGGTATAAAATATGGTCAGATAATAAGTGTCCTAAAGTCCAAACAAAAACTAAATAAATATATTGTATTATATAATAACTAAGATAATATATAAGACCGTATTCCAATCCTGCAATGCATTATGGGAAATGTGTCAAGCAGTCGCGCAACCACGCGTGTGCCAAGAACACTAGCCGGTATCTAAAGTATTTTCATGCTAACTCTCGGAATAATAACAAATAAATTACTGTCTAAAAAAATTATTCTCACCTTTCAATAATAACAATAAATGATAATAATTATTTTAAAACCCTCAATTAATTGTTTTTCTTTTTTTCCTCAACACATCAGAAATTGATTCTTAAATTATCTTTATATGATTTATATATGTTTTATATATATTTGTACCAGAAATTATGAAATTTTGTTATTGAAAATATTATGCGAATCAAATATTGAAATAAAATTAATCAGAAAGTTTCTTATTAAATAATTATGGTTAATAATGGCATGTACTGGTTTTAAACATAATCTTATATTTTTATAAATAATTGAATTTTATACTTTTCCACGCGCACAAGATGGAGACGGGGTCAAACTATGTGAAATATTTTAACGAATAATTTCAGTAGAAATTGAAGTCCCACACGGACGAAGTCGCGCGTACTGCTAGTCATTTAATATTACTATTTAAAATTCCAAGATGGAAATTGGTCTTACAGTTATCGTAATTTTGTCGATAATCATATTTAATTAAATATAAAATCTTTATATTTTAAATATAAACATAAAAATAACATTTGAGTATTAATACTCTTGTATTTTTCAGGTGGTCGTAATTATTGTAATATGGGTTATATCTCTGTTGGTAATTTATATGCTATTCTTAATATGTTTGGATCCATTACTCAACAAGCGAGTTAAAGGAAATTATCAAGAACATACAAACGAAGATGTAAGTTTTAGATTTCAATTTAACGTAATTATACTTCAACAAAATTTTTTACACTGTTCTCTGAGGCTGATACCAAATTTTTAAAAGCTTTTATTAAGTCGGATCTGTTGCCTATCTTCTATGAATATTATAATAAAAATTTTAAACATTTCTTCTTAATGTTTAAATCTAAAATTTAATCACAATTTTAAGGTCCCTTATAATGCAATATCATATACCTAATAGATTTCTATATCAAATATGGTAATCAACATTTTTCTCACACTTTCTTTTTATATCGTTATATCAAAAGAATATTTCGATAAAATAATATTCCCCCTCCCTGACACTACTAGTATTGTACGTTTTCTTATTAAATTATTTTTTTTATGGTGTCAGAATCTCAAGAATGCTCAGATTTGCAACCATCATTTTCTTGTTTTTAGTACAACTGATTATTTAATATAAAACTGTTTAGTTTCAATATTTTGTTACGTATTTTGATTTAATTTGAATTAAACTGTTATAGGCTATCGAAGTAACTACATCAGCACGCATACTTTTCTTTTTTGTTTGTCAGAATTTCCGTTTCACGTGTCTTATACATTGCTTTAATACACTATAGAATATTAACCCTACATTTTCATATAGGTTAAATTTTAAAAAATACCTCGATAATTCTCAAATTATTATCATTTAAAATTTTACTTTCAAATTGTTAACAAGTCTTTTTTAATACAAAGAATTTTATATTAAAAATCAATTTTGTGGTTACGTTTATCATTGACTACAGATATGCATCAGAATCTTAGATCATATACTGTATTATATGATCTAAGATCAGAATAATGTTTTCAAATTCCACACTACCATAATTAGAGAATCAATTCATTCAATTCATAAAATAAAAATCTGACAGAAAAGAACAGGTATATAAGGGACGACATACTTCGTCAATCTATTCTTCATTTATAACCATAAATAATTTGTAGAACCCTGTTAAACGAAAGGCATCTTCTTCTCTAGATACAATTGCATTATGTATTTTTATAATTAATAGAAAGCGGTACAGAAGTTTTGCAATAGTACCAATTAATTAAATAAATCAATCTCATATTTATATAACTTTTAAACGTTGAATATTTTCCTCTTTTGAATTAAAAATTATTTTATAAATTAATTTAAGGATGAAGCTACAACAGGCGCTGGGGGAAGTACAGCCCATCCTATGGGTGTTCGAGGTAATGTATTGAATAGAGTTGGCCATCAGCAAGACAAATGGAAGAGGCAAGTTAGAGAGCAACGTAAAAATATTTATGATCGTCATACAATGTTAAATTGATTATTTTGTAAATTATAAATTTATGTTGAAAATTTTAGTTTCTGAAATACGTCATTCATTTATTATAACTTCTATAGTTTTGTTTTTGTAAATATTCTATATTTAATAAAATTATAAAAAAGTCATTTTTACTTTCAAGTGATAAATTGCAATATGTCTTAAAATATTGTTGTAAAAGTGACCCGTTTTGTTTTTCGGAGCCCATGAAAATTTTGATTGCTTGTGGAAGCAATCTAAAATTTTATATGCTCCAAAAAAAACGGCTGACTTTTCAGAATTTTTGTACAAAAAATACTTATTACACTAATCATAACTAAACCATATACAAGTTTTTAGAATATAAATTTATAAATATAATATTTTTATGGGCCTAGTCTAGATAAAGTTATCCTGTGTATAAAATGCTAGATTATTTTTTGTTTGTGGTCGGCTTGCATTTGTAAGGGGATAATATTTAGTATTTCGTCAACAGTTAAGCTTAAAGAGTTCTTCTAGAGTGTTTTTTATTTTTGTCCTTGTGTATTATATTTTTATATTAACTAATAAATCATTGCTTAGGAAATAAATATTTCATATAAATAAATTTTATGCATTCAGCGAATATTAAGTAGCTATGGAAACGAATTTTAATACAAACTTTATACAAAAAATAAAACCGACTAAAAAAATAATTTTAATTGTAAATGTAAATAATTTTAATCGGCACCAACAAATTTTTTTTAAGCATAAAATATATTTGCCTCCTGTTCGAAGGGTAATTAGTGACGATTGAAATTATTTACAATTAAAAATTTTTTTACTTTATTTTATTAAGTTTAAGTTCAATTCTATTTTTGCAAAATCACTAACAAAAATTTGTTTTCCCATCTTCTCTTTAGGATTATAATTTTTTCTTCGCTTGTTTATGGGACCACCCTAAATGTACCACTTTAAGAATCGAAGTAGAATATTCGAATTACACTGCTTTTACATGCATTTCGTGAGAGCATATACACGAATATATAACCTACATCTTGAAATCGGTTAAAAATTAGTTTTCATAATTGAAATGTTCGAAAAAATAATTTTATAGATATAAATCACTCTATTTTCAAAATTATTTCATTAATTTAGATAATATTCTGTAGACTGATAAATAAAATATATATAATAAGAAACTGTTTGCTTGATCATCAAAATGTAAAACAAATGACGGCGAAATTGAAATAAAATTGAGAATTAAGTAAATGTCAATAAATCGTAGAACGAAAATTGAATAAAATAGTATTTAATTGTAGTTTGTTTGATTTAAAAGTAAGTATTAAAATTATTTATTCAGCTTAATTATACATTAAATAAAATTTATAAAGGACGAGTAGCCCGCTAAAAAAATAGTAACATGAAATGTTATAAATGTAGTTTCAAAATATATTTTCTACTTTGAGAAATTGATATTAAATATAAAAAAGATGAAAACCTAATTAACATCTTTACAGTCTTTTACAGTGTAATATTTGGGCTTAAGAATTTATACACTTTTGCGAAAATGATTCTGGGAAGAGATTAAATTGAGGGTTATCGGTATTCGTCCAACTTTATTCACAATTTATATTAATCTAATCGCATCAAACGGGGTCTCGTGTGCAATATTGGATCCCGGCATTTAATAGTGTATTTCTATGTTTTTAGAGACATAAAAAAAGTGATTTTAAAGCCGAAATATTGTTGATTTAATTAACAGCATATATTAAGGTTTTTTAGATACTGTTAATTCATTTAAGAAATTTAGTTACCCTATTAACAAATTCAATTCGATCCCAATAAACGGATTTATATAATATGTCAAAGGGTTTTTTCAGAAAAAACGTTAATATCAATAAATTTCGCAAATCTATTATAAAGTGATTTCCCTGCCCAACATTTTTACGCGAGTTCTATTACTGCGACTGGATTATGTATCATAGTTGCTAATTTAAAAATAAATCAGCTGGTAATCGAAAGATACAATCCAATAATATAATATTTATTTATACATCATTAAAACATTAATTTTTTAATAGTAAAGCGTATGATAAGTATAAGTATGTCAGTTGCTGACAAGAAGTCATTTATCAAAGACTTTGTTGCGGGTGGTGTAGCAGCAGCAATCTCAAAAACTGCAGTGGCACCAATAGAACGAGTAAAACTTATTTTACAAGTTCAAGAAATATCCAAGCAAATATCTGCAGAAAAAAAATACAAAGGTAATTAATAACAATCAACAATAGGACTTTTTAACAAAGCCTTGTGTTTTAGGTATTCTGGGTACTACTGGTCGTATAATACAAGAGCAAGGTGTACTGAGCCTGTGGCGTGGAAATTTAGCAAATGTTTTACGATATTTTCCAACACAAGCATTAAATTTTGCTTTTAAAGATGTGTACAAAAATTTATTTTTAGGAGGTGTAGATAAAACGACACAGTTTGGTCGATACTTTTTGGGAAATTTAGCGTCAGGTGGTGCCGCAGGTGCTACGTCATTGTGTTTTGTTTATCCTTTAGATTATGCACGAACACGGTAAATGATATTATCAGGATGCATTCTTCATATTTCTTAATTTTAATTTTGTACAGTTTGGGAGCTGATGTTGGTAAAAGCGGCAAAGAATCTAAAATTCCTCGACAATATACAGGCCTCATTGATTGTATAGTTAAAACTGTGAAATCGGATGGACCAATAGGATTATATCGTGGATTCATAGTATCTGTTGAAGGAATTATAATTTATCGAGCAGCATATTTTGGTTGTTACGATACAGCAAAAGCTACGCTATTACCTGAACCTTCAAAAACTCCATTTTGGCTTAGTTACTTATTAGCACAAGTAAGTGGATTTGTTTGGAATTTTAAAACAAAAAAGAAAACACCTCACTTTTCAGAATTTTCGAAAACAAAAAAGTTGTTACAATAATTGTAATTAAGTCACATACAAATTTTTAATTTGATGCGTGTCATCTTGAAAAAACACGCTGGGCCCGCTGACATTAATTATCCAATCTACTAATATTTAAAAAATAAAATTTAGTAATCCTTATTATTTTAATTATAACGTTGATTTATATCAATTTTAGGTTGTTACAACATCAGCTGGATTTGTTTCTTATCCATTTGATACAGTAAGAAGGCGTATGATGATGCAATCTGGTTTGAAAAAACAAGAATTGACTTATAAAAATACTGCTGATTGTTGGCGTAAAATTTTTGTACAAGAAGGACCACGTGCTTTTTTTAAGGGTGCTCTATCAAATGTATTTCGAGGTGTAGGAGGAGCATTAGTATTGGTGGTATTCGATGAAATTAAAAAATTTCTTTAATTTTATCTTTGTATCAAAATAATTGTATAACGTATTTGATTGAATGACGTAGTCCTTTAATGTTTCGTTAGTTCTTCATAATATTCGTTCCATTAATTGTTAATTCTATTTTAATTTTCAATAATTATTGTATGTAACATTTAATTAATGATTGAAAAACCAATAAAGTAAAACTCGAAATCATTTCTCAAATTTTATTTATTTAATTCGCAAAAGTTAAGAAACTTATATTTTCAAATAAAGAAAATGTCAGTAAATATGTAAAAACATAAATGGAAATAACTTGATAAATATCGCAAGAGTTCAAATAATTCAAAATACATTTATTATTAAGAACTATCTACCATATTTACGATATGGTATGATTTTTTAACATATATAAGGCAGAAGAAAAATCCTTTATACGACATTCGAGCCACGAAAATTTACCTTTACCAATTTTCCATAATAATTATTTAAACATGAGATCTATAGAATTTCAAATTTGGTCACATATTCTAATGTATAATATTTAAATTATGGAGGGTAGAGACAAGGAGAGTATTCTCATATGGTTGGAAATTGAAAAAAGTGTCCAGTTATAAATAACAGTTAAAAAACCATCCAAAATGGCGCTGGTGTAGACAAAGGATATGGTATGAAGGTATTGTTTATTTCTCTATCCTATTCTAATGATATTTGGCGCTTCCTTTAAAGTTTACCCTTATGCTAATGTGGCGCCACCCTAATTTAATGAATTTTGACAGACACTTTTTCATTTACACGGATGATTCTCTTTACCTCTACCCTCCATAATAAATACATTATACTTGAAGATGCTGCTACCTCTGCTAGTTTATTGTACGTGTTCATTACAATTGTATGAAACAGAAAGTATTGCCATCTATAAAACTGTCAAAGTGGATGAATCAATATTGTTTTTAGCATATATTTTATTATTTAATATAAGTGTAATTTATACATTGTTTTAAAAATTATGGCTACTGTCGGCGAACCTTTAACATTAGCCCGAGGTAAGTCCTATTAATAATAAGACTAATAATAATATAATATGAAATTTTAACAAAAAATTTTATTTATAAGATGTGAAACGCTCAATTGAGCTTCTAGAAAAACTTCAGAAAAGTGGGGAAGTTCCAGCTACAAAACTAGCAGCTCTTCAGAAAGTTTTACAAAGTGATTTTTTAAACGCAGTGCGAGAAGTTTATGAACATGTCTATGAAACTGTTGATATTCAAGGTTCGCAAGATATTCGTGCATCAGCAACAGCAAAAGCTACAGTAGCTGCTTTTGCTGCTAGCGAAGGTCATGCTCATCCAAGAGTAGTAGAACTACCAAAAACCGAAGAAGGTTTGGGTTTTAATGTAATGGGAGGTAAAGAACAAAATTCACCAATTTATATATCAAGAATTATACCTGGTGGAGTTGCTGATCGTCATGGCGGATTAAAAAGAGGCGATCAACTGTTATCCGTTAATGGAGTGGTAATATATTAATATAAATTAGGTTTTAATAAATTATTGATCACGATAACTTATGACAATGGAGAATTTGAAATTAAATAATTGTTTCTTACGAAGAAAAACACTTTTCACAGGAACACTTTTTCGAAAACCGACTGTATTTCGAAAAAACTAATGAAAACTGTTTATAAACAAGAAGTGTTAGTTTTTGTCTATAAATAAAAACTTTTTAATTTGATTATGAAAGCAAGTTTATTTTTGAACGATCATGTTTGTCAAGCTCACAATTAGATTAAAATTTTTAGTTTTCAAAATCAAAAGAGGCCAGAATATTTTTGAAATTCTTTTATATAATAATAATAATGCAAGTGATTAATTGTATATATATTTTTACTTATATAATTTCAGTCTGTGGAAGGAGAAAATCACGAAAAAGCTGTTGAACTTTTAAAACAAGCACAAGGCTCTGTTAAACTTGTAGTTCGATATACTCCAAAGGTGTTGGAAGAAATGGAAATGCGATTTGATAAACAAAGAGCAGCACGAAGGCGCCAATTTCAATAAAATTGATCGATTTCACTATTATGTTAACATTTCTTTTTTAAATATTTATTACATACTTATATGAAAATTATTATTTATGACTAATAGACTATATAATTAATTTCTTTTTTTCTTCTTCGAATAATGACATAATCTCGAAAGTTTAATTACCATATTTAAATATCAGTTTATACTGAAGTTTATCGTTACGTAATTGTTAAATAAAGCGTATAATCTACATAAATGTGTTTCGATTTATTTAAGGTCCTCCGGAAATTGATATTAATATGTATTTTGTTATGTAATAACAAAATTCAGTAAAAAATATGAAAATATTTGTACATCGATAAGTAAAATAATTCTCCAAATTTGATTACTTTGTTCATAATTATTTTTTAATTTTGTAAATTTGCTTGTTCTTTTAACTGAAATATATTTGAAATTCAAAATACAATTGAATATTTTAAACGAAATGCCACTGTTATTTTTGTAAATAGTATTTTGAATGAAAAGTATAATTTTCAAAATAATAAATATCAAATTGGTTTTAATAATTCGTAAGTTTTTATCAGAAGTTTAGTTTAAAAAATAGCACGTAACGAAAAAAAAACGGGGGAAACAGAACACAGTGAAATTTTTTTTATTAGTGAACATATTACTACATTTCACTTCCTGTGAAATTTTTTTTATCTTTCTCAGATGTTTTTAAAAGAACTATTTTAATACTAATTCAATATATTTTTTGGGAAAATAAATTTAAATAGATGATGAAAGAACTTATTATTTAACCGAGTCTTTTGAGACCCAGATTTTTTTCAAAAAAGGAAAATTTAAAAATGTATATGAAAGTTACATAGTTTCATCTTATTATTTGTTTATATAATTTGAATTGAATGCAGTGAATTGTCATAATCATGATAGATGACCCTTTGGAGAAAATCCTCAAAAATACCTCGGTTTTCACTATATAAGTTAGAATGATGCGTTTTTTTTTTTGCATTCAATGTCAAGTGAGATGACATGAATACAGAAAACAGGAAAACCTTAATCTTTTACTGAACCGTTTTTTATTTTGAAAAAAATGTCCAAAAATACCAACTAAAAGCGTTTTTTTGTAATCAATCTGAAATTATCATAGAAAAAAGAAAAAGTGTAATATTTTATTCCATCCTTCCGTTTTAAAAAATCTAAAATACCAAGTTTCTTCATGTAAGTTAGGAAGACGTGGATTCTTTCAATCAATGTGAAATAAAATGACATAATCAGGGAAAATAAGAAAATTTTGTATTTTTTAAAAACACTACTCCGTTTTTATGCAAGTAATGAGGATACAGCTATTTATTTTCTTTTGATTGTAGTCAACTGATCACTTATTAGTAAGCTAGTATAATGACATCTTTAAAAAAACCATTTGCAAATTTTTTGCATTTTTTTTTAATTTTAAGAGATTTCAAAATCTGCTGTATAAAATATATAAATAAATTTCTTCATAGTTTTTTAGTTTATTCTATGATATAATTTTTTATAATATGTTTTTGAACTTTGATCAGTAATCAAAGGCGTACCTATAAATAAAATATATACTAAGAAAAGAAAATTAAATAACCAATAATTTTAACAAAATATCGAATGGAAAATAAATAATAAAAAGTATGATATTTAAATTTTATAAAACTCATTAAATTTGGTATTTAATGAATATTTTTCTATAGATCTATTGTGTCATATTTAAACGTGTAGCTTTCAACATGTCCAGTTTTTAAAAATACGACACTGTATAAAAATATCACACATTTGTTTGTCAATACCACAATACACACATAAATACCTTATAATAGTGTAGTAGTGAGTGGGTTGGTGTAAACATTTGCCTGGATAGTGGATTGGATTTAGTTCATTTTGTTTGCGATTGCTGAAGTGTGTGGTAGTCTCTCGATGGTTCGGTAAAACCATCGTAAAACAATTTTAGTAACATTAAAAAAGTTTAGAAAACAGACTTAATTTTTAGTGTTTTATATTTGATATATTCTACTTTTTATTGCAAAAGTAAGTATTTTTAATTATTAATACAGTGGTATTATGAAGGAAGTGTTTTTAAAATATTTCAATAATTTTGTGATTGAATTTATATTAAATATCGATTGTGATTTCGAATTTTTTTTATTTTAAAATCATATATATTTTTACAATCGAGTGATGATTTATTCTGAAGTGTAGTGGAAATTCAGGTTTAATTAGTTATAGTATTATTAATAATAAATAAATAATTTTATAAGAGAATTTACTTGGTAAGTAGATAAATAAGGAAAAATAATTGTTAAAAAATGTTGTATGAAGTGAATTGTCAGATTTTTTTGTATTGGTCAGGTGTTTTAAACAGCTGTTTACTATTAATTAAATATCTAATTTTTTTAAAATTATGTATTTGTCTCATGATTGATTTACTTCTAATCTAATATTTGACGAAAACTCTTATCGACCAAAATTTTATGATTCAAAACTGATTGTTTTGATTGTGAGGTTTGGTATTTCCTTACATTTATCAAGTGCTTTGACCTATTTTTTGTGCCTTAAATAAACACAATGTTTTAGTTTTTTTTTCAAGTTTTTATTTATAAAATGTGTTGTTGATTCATTTTTGTGACTTTATAAGTGTGTAATTTATAATCTCGTTTTAAGGTAATATTATTTACATTTATCAAATTAGATAGATATGTATTATTAACTTCCTAGTTATAATATTATTCTATTTTCATAATCAAAACACGTAATACTAGATGAGTTGTGCTTATCGGAATAAATTATTTTATTTTATATTTAACTTTGTTTAATTAAAAATTTTTTAGTGCCAATGTAATGCTAGAAGAAATTGAGTAATTAGGATAATAAAATGTGTCCAATCCTTTGCCCGTGTTAAATTATATGTTATTGTTCGGTTTTTCTAGCTTGGAAAGTTTAAATTACTAATACTAAATATTTTAATTTATATTGTTGGAATAGATTCGTTAATGCTTTGCGAATAGATGCTTTTTATAGAAAAGTAAATAAGTTTCAATTTAGGTTAGATTTATTGTTGACATTTTCACAATTCAATTTCAGTAATTCTATATTTCATTCGATGAAAATTTTGGTTCTTGGTTTAATTCGAATTTCGCGCTTCACATCACGAATAAAAAGGGGATGGAGCTGTTATACGATAGCTATTTAAATCGTAATTAATAATTTTAATTATGCATAAATAAAAGTAATTGCTGAATCAAATGGATTAATATCGGAAACAGCTTTTGTAATTATGATTGCAAATAATTAATTAAATAATTACCTAATCACTGGAGCAATTACGAATCCTGGTAGAGCATATTGGTAGCAATTTTTTTGAGATTTGGTTAAATAAATTTTATTAAACTTCCACGCTAACTTAATTGCGGTTACATATTATATTGTTAAAATATATGTATTAACAAAAAATTGAACCTATAAGACAAGCCTTAATGTGAATAGAAACAAATTGTTTGCCCAATCATAGTTAAACAATTATTTATGTTAGTAGTAAGTTAAAGTTATAAACATTTGAACTCATTTGAAGAACTTCGGACGATACTCATTGTTTTGTAATTCGATTTATATCTGCCCTGTGACATTCCACTTTTAATTGCAACAAGAAATGGTTTTACGCTTAATATAAATACAATATTAGATCCTGACAAAAACAAAAATAATTTTTGGTTATACTAAATTGAAAATAAAGTAATAAATTTAAAAAAAAAAAAATTAAAATGGTTTTGTTTGCATACCAGACACTAAACAATTTGTGTGTATATTGGCTGGTATATTCTTTACACATAATGTTGACCCACTCATATCCACAAACCATGTAACAAGAATCTCAACTTTCTCCAAATATATTTATTATATTAATTATTCTATTAATATATTATGTGGAGAATATATTGTGTTTGGACTTTGTACATACTGTTTTTATATAACAGGTGTAACATATAAATTGCTGTTATGTAGTTTAAAATTTAATTAAATCTGGTAAACTTATTTATTTTAAATATCTTACTTTCTGTCAATGTTACATAAATTTAACATTCTTGTAATTCATTTTACATTTTTATACTAGGGAAGATAATTTTTGAAAGAGAAAAAAACTCACAGTAGAATGAAACCCATTGGAAACGCAAGATAATATGATAAAAATGAAAGGAAAAATAAATTACAGGCGATCTGAGTTCCGGAAGTAGGAGGGGGTGAGTTTTTAAGGGTAAAACAGGATTTATCTGGATTTCCGGCAAAATTACAAGTCCTATGTATTTATCCATTTTTTACATAACCTCGACTCGAAGTTTTTAACCGAGATCAAGACAAAGAATGAGTATGCAACACCAAAACCAAGAGTGTCCCGGTCTTGAAAGTCGATACAGAAAGACCGTTATTTAAATTTTTCACCAGCTCTCAATCTAGTAATATATGTAAAGTGGCAAGTATTTTTTCATCCGTGATTCATAGACTAGAGAAAAATTGCATGTCAAATAAGTATAGTGAGTTGATTCGAAACACGCAACAATAAAAACTTGCTGCAGTGTAATTTTTTTAAATCTATAATTTAGATATTAATAAAAAAAAAACTACTTTTTAATTACAAACTGCATTTTGAACTTTGTCTTTGTTTTTTATATGTCCTTCCGTGTCTGAGTTTAACCTAGTATTTACATTTATATGGCTTTTCTGCCTGTCTTAGTATCGCTAAAATACAATTATAGAATTGACTTAAGTATGAATGTTCGAGATTTCTCTAAAAAAAAAGCAAAGAAATAATTCATTTTGAATACATCTTAATTTTTAATTTACAGAATTTTCACTCAAAAGTCATGTTTACTACTTAGTTTACTCTAGCATTCGCCTATTATTCTATATTTAAAAAGTGTGATCATATATTTTGAGTGCAATTCCATCTCTTATCAATTTAGGTCATCAATTATCTTGTCTTTGTTTCGGAATGATATATTAACAGCAGATATAGTTTAAAATTGAAATTAGAATAAGATGATATATTCTTTTGTAAAACAAATCATTCCACATAAAAACTCGATTGCTATAATGTTTGTAGAAATTTTAACATGTTTTAGCTATAAATTACCAAAATATTTATTTAGCAAATAATTAATTATGATTTTTATATCAAAATTAAGTGTCATTCATTATATGCCTAGTTTACACCAAACCAGAAGTCAGACGACTCAGTGGACCGCGTTCTTGAATACTTGTTACATGACAAACACTCGGCCGATGAGTAAATTGCACACTGTGTCCGCGAAAACTTTGCACAGCCGAGTATTCTCGAGCCTAGTTTAGACCAAACCAGAAATTAGGCGAGTCAGTGGACTGCGTACTTGGATACTCGTCGTTACATGACAAACACTCGGCCCGTGAATAAATTGGACACTGTGTCCGCGTAAACTATGCGCAGCTCAGTGTACTCGCTGAGTATAAAAAGTCATAGTATAGTAGTTTTTATTGAGAAATTAAAAAAAAAAAACTGCTATAATTTTCGAACAAGACGGAGAAATGTTACAAAATTTGTTTGAGGGCCTGTGGTTATAAATTTAAAATCCATACCCTACAGGGAGGTTAATTACAAAAAAATTTTACATTCTATACTTTTGAATTGATAAAATTAAAAAAAAAAAGCATTTAAAATTTTACTTTTTAATAACAGAAGTTTAGCTAAAAGGCTTTATTTTGAGCTGTATACATTACCAAGCGTTTCCTTTGGAACTCTCCAAAGAGAGAGATGTGTGACTATAAGGAATATGGTTGCTGAGAACTGAGTTATATTGCGTAGTTAATTCTACTATAGTACCTTAATTATTTATTTTATGTAATATAGGTTATGAATAAATCAAGTTATTTAAAATATTCACTTGAGCTCTATATAATTCCATTAAATAATAATCTACTTCATCCTGGATTTGTTGTTATGACATTTATTGGTATAGCCTCGTCATTTAACCTCAAATTGTTAAATTATTTCAAGGTTAAATAAATCAATTTTGTTTATTTTCCAAATAATAACTTTTTACTTATTGTAATGATAAAATGAATATTTAATTATATAGTATTGTAAGTAAATTTTTAAATCTAAGTACCTGTACCAATAACATTTGACTTCCGAGTTATATCTATGATATCGGAAGTATTGTGTTCGTATTTTAAAAAAAATATATTTATTTTGACGTTTTGAAACTTTCTGAGAATTTTTCATTTCGTGTCCATCGGTCTGCCGCTCTGTGATACTCATTTACATGAACGCGCTTAACTCTAAAACTACTTGACCAATATTTATAAAATTTTGGAAAATAATAGCACAGGTTTGGTATGGTCCGGTATGGATTTGAATTTTGTTGGATTTGAAAATAAAAATGTATTTCAACTTCTATCTTTTATAGTTTAAAAATTGGGTCAGGAATCTATTGGACTCAATCGACCGATTTTGCTCATTCACGAACTTAAACGCACTTTTTATTTTTAGAATACATAGCCAAAAATTTTTGCTAGCTATCTCTTTTTTTTCTTGAGTTATTATGATGGCGGAAGTACGGACTGTCACCAAAATTTTGTTTGTGCGGTCAATTAGGTAGCGTTATAAACTTAATACTAAAGTTAATATACCCTGACATATTATGTATATCGAGTATAAAAGTTTGTTGGTAACTTATTAATTTAAAATTATACTTTGAACTCTAAAATTTAAAAAAATTGACCGCGTGGGAGAAATTAAGGAAGTGGTTTTACTGCTAAAACAGTAGATTTGGCAACGCTGCATTTATGTTAGTTTGGACTAAGTATTTTAATTTGAATGTCTGTCACATTATGGTTGTTGTAATAAAATTGTTTTTTTGAAAAAATGATTGATATAAAGTTTTAAGTACAAAGAAAATGTAATTAGTAGCTATTTGAATGGGAAAATAAATAATTAGAAAGTGGTTTATAAATAAATCAGTATGTAATTAGTTGCACTTATATAAATAACTATGTAATCAAATGACAAAAACGAATTTTTTATTTTTGAAATTTGTTTCTTTTAATCTTAATTTTGTATTTAGATATAGAAATATCAGTAAAGACGTTTTTTAAAGTCTAAAACTTCCACTTCACCCCACTGTAGAGTTTAAAATATTTTTTACTACGGGAACATTCAAGTACAAGTATTTCGTAACTGATTATAACTTGATTTTCCCTCGCCGATTTTGTACACAATTTGTAGATTTATCGTGAAAATCATAAATTTAAGCCATTTTAATAAATATGACAAATGGTCTATTATAATTCTTGTCTTTTCTGGTAAACGACAGATTAGTAACATAGTAAATAGATTGATTATAAGTCGTTGCACTCAAAACAATATTGATTGTAGTCTCAAATCTAGATGTCTGATTTTTGATAAATTTTGAGATTATGTGAAAAAAGTGTGAATACAAAAGCTGTAGATATTTTTATTACCTACAACTTTGCCATTTAACTTTTTTCCATAGGACTTGTAGTTTTGCCGAAAATTAAGATAAATCGAATTTTACCCTTAAACACTCACCCCCTACCCTAGTTCCCGAACTCAGATCGCCCGTAATTAATTTTTTCTTTCATTTTTATCATATTATCTTCCGTTTCCAATTGGTTTCATTGTACTATAATTTTTTTTTGTTTTCAAAAATTATCTACCCTGGTATAAATAAATACACAGTAAGCAGTTATTTAAATTGGAAATATTTCTAAACTCATTGATAAAATGGCTATAGTAATATTTTTATCAACAGTTGCTAGATGAGATATTTAAATATCAAACTGTTGAATAAATAGTGCAGGCGCAGTATGGATTTTATCAATTTCAGTATACAAAACTAAAATCAATTATTTTCTTATGAATTGTTTAAAAGTTTTGTTTTATATAAATAAAGATTTTTTTATTGTGCGCCAATCTCGTAAGAACTATTTGGATAGACTTTGATCAATTTTTTTGTTTTACTTCTTGAGCCCATTGGCTTTAATCAAAAATCTTCATCACAATATCTTCATTTAAACTTCAGTTATTAAAGTTTTATGAATATATTCTTCAATGCACATTTTTATACTCGACATACATAATATATCAGAGTTTATTAATTTGTAACGCTACCTAATATTGACCGCGAAAACAAAATTTTAGTATGGCTATGTGAAGAATCACGTAATAGGTCCATTTTCGTATGCCCGCCCGTCCATCTGTCAATATAACTCAAAAACGAAAGGAGACAGCGAAATTTTAGTGACGTACATAAGACATAAAAAGTGAGTTTAATTCGTGAATGTACAAAATCGGTACATTGAATGCAATGGTTCCGTGAATAAAATAATATATTTCACATCAACTGGCTTATTGATAGACCTTTTCATTTTAAAATTTGTTTCGTACTGTTGACAATAAGTTTGACAAAGATAGAAAATATTTGCTTTTCATTTTATTACATTAGTTTTTTGACATTCTGTCCGAAACAAAAACTAATCGAAAATTAAAATGAAAAGCCCTATTTAATAATAACAACACGTTTTGTTAGATACTCTGCGTTCAGTCTGAATACACTATGTACCATACATTATTCTGTAGCCAGCTTCATCATGTCGTTTTTATGGGATCGTGCGCGCGTAGCTCACAAATTCACTCTCATCCAAACGCGCCAAAAGAATTATAACATCAAAAAACAAAAAAATGTAATTTGGAATAATCACCGCATGAACTAAAACAGAACTTTAATCTTTTATATATAGATTATTAATGGTAATTCAGGGTCACGAGACTTGTGAAGACTTTAAATTTCTATATATTATTGTTGTATAATGTATTTGTTTTTTTTTTCTTGCTCAATTGTATTTATCTTATCTAGCGTCTTACTTCTCTCTTGTGGCACGTGGGTGTGTACATTAATTATATTTGTTTATTAAAAATAATAAAATACGTATATAATAATTATTAACAGATCCAAGTGCTATCCTGATTTGATTATAAAAATTCTTAAGAGCTAATTTTAAGTTTAGGCTATTTAAAGCGAATTATAAAAAGGATTTGGCCGAATAGATTGGTTTAATAGAGAAGTTGCAATAAAAAAAATTTGCCCATCAAAATATGAAACTACACTCAATACCAAACAAAATTCGAAAATTAAATTAAAATTGATTCAAAAACGGTTATAAGATCTAAAAGATTGTTGCCTTAAGAAGGTGATGTTGTCAATTTGTTAAACTAGACGAAGAAATGGCAATAAATGAACTAGCCAATATATGCTCCAATCGGATAATCAGTGACATGACATCAAAGAATATCAGCTAATCTTCGCTTTAGAACCCACAACGTTAATTATTGTTATGAATGACAAATCACTTTAATCATCCGGTTTTGAACATTTGTTTGCCTGTCCCCAATTGGAATATTTGAAGTGTTTTGAAAATAAAATTATAATTTATTATCTTATAAATATTGATAAAATATCTAAATAAATTTTTTTTTAGTCCAATTTATTGATTTGTACGCAATTTAATAGTAATTACTATAATATGTGAATTAATTTTGATAAAGTGTACATAAAGAAATTTTGTTTACATGTTAATTTTTGTTTACACAATTTATATAGATAGTGTGCTTTATCAAAATTTTTGTCAATACTCAATTAATTTCAAATTTTTGAACGTACAAAAAATAATTTGTATAATCATTTAAGTGTTTTCAAATTCTTTCCTAATCTTTAATATATAAAATAAAGTGGGGTTACGTATGCCATTTATAGATAAAGAACGGTTTGGTCAATTTGTATATTATTTTTGATTTGGTGAATTTTGTTTCCACCCCGACAAAACGAAATAAATTATGAAACATTTTTTATGATAGGACTTTGTTTAATACTATTTTTTATACTTTTATAAAATTTTGAATAATTATTACTTGCGATTGAAGCAAGATTTTAAATCGAAAGCCTACTTACATCGCCAGCAATGTGAGCACCGAGGCTGAAGCGAAGCCGGAGTGCGACACATCAGCTTTAATAGGATAATAATTTCATCCTCCCTCTTCTTGAGCACCTACTTTAAGCGCTTTAAAAAAACAAAACTTTCATAATTGAAGTAAATGCTATTAAATCAGTAGAAATGCTTTGTTTTTGTACTTCTGTCTCTATATAAGAATAATAATCCTATTATTGCATGATAGAATTAGATTTAACTTAATCCGAATATTTTTATATTGTGTTTTAAACATGCTGGTCATTTAATCCCAAAATGTTGAAATTGAGAATTAAGAATGTTGATTTAATAGCTTAACGTGAGTTTAACTATTGTTTCTAGAATTTCAATATGTATACTTACTAAATGAGAATGTAGAAATATGTGGTAAGAAAAATAATATGCAAGTTTATGTAAAAGTTGTCTTAATTACAGTTGTCAAAATTGACATTTGAGTTCATTAATCTGATAACAAGTTTTACCAATGAAGATTTTTAATTAAAATTTGAAACTGTTACCTGCTTAAACTTTAAGGCATATAAGATCTTTTTCATCATTTACTCAGTTTATAAAATCGGTGAGTTGAAGATAACAATTGTGTCATGTGTGAACAAAGGTGTCGCAATCTATCCAGGCCGTTATAAAAAATAGTTAATTCTTATTAACTGCCCTACTTATACTGAGGTCATTAGACCGAATAATTATAAAGGTAAAACAAACGACAACATCGAAAAAATTATTTCTCAGTTATAAGTGAGAAATAACTCACCTGGTACCTACCCAGGTGTTACACAACGAATTCTACAAATGCTCAGGTATTCAAAGTACACAAATTATTCAAAGTACATGTCTGATCGATCTCTGGGATCTTACTCTATCTGGAAAACATGCTTCGTGATACTAATCAAAAAGTAAATATTTTGTCATTTGATGGTTTCAAAATTGTTTTACTGGATAAATGTTTCATGTTCAGTAGTTTGAACAAATATTTATACACATTGTAACAATTCGATATTTGTGTATTGATATTTATGTCAAACTAACAGCAAAGTATTTATTTGTTGTAAATACTTTTAAAAATATATGTTAAAAAAAAAAAAAAAACTAAATATTTATCAACTTATTTTTATATAAATAATAAATAAAAGTATTATAGTTAATGTAGTTATAAAATTTGCACCGTCATTTTTTATACAATGCCTATATTATTAAAATATATATAATAAATCATGAATATTGTTTTTGTGTCCCAATTGTACTTGTTTCCTTATGTATGTAAATGATTATTAAACCTTGATTTTTATTGTCAATTCAAAATTATTAATATAATTATGGAAAGGAAAATGCTTTTATTAGATTACTTTTTGTAGAAAATTGTAAATTAGATCAGGGTCGATATTTTTTGAAACCAAAAAAAAAGTTTATAAGTAAGATGAAACCCTTTGAAAACGGAAGAGAATATACCAAAAATGAAAGGAAAAATAATTTTCGAACGATTTGAAGTCTAGGGTGAGTTTTTGTGGGTAAAATACGGTTTATCTCGATTTCCGGCAAAACTATAACAAGTCCTATGGGAAACATTTTTATGGCAAAGTTGTATGTAATAAAAAGATTACAACTTTTGTATTTACACTTTTTTCACATAACGATTAATACTTTTGCGATGTTTTCTGTTTTCACCTGTAAAAGAATCTCCCCTGACGCATTATTCGCCAAAATATTGTGGAGAGGTTTAAATACTTATTTTAATGAAATATTTTTGTATTGTTCAGATCTGTAAGATGAACAGTATTTTATCAAATGGGCACTGTTCTTTGTGGGGGAAAAAAGAAAAATTCTTAATTCAACGGAGCTACTATATGTAAACTAAGTTCAGTTAAATTGTTTTGAGTTCATTTCTATCGGATAGATTGTTTTATCAATCGACCTGAAAATTTACAGGCTGACTTTTGGATTTTTCGAAATTTTAATATTTTTTAAGTTGGCAACCATACAAATTTTCTAGAAAATCCGGTATGATTTTAAAAAACTTGAAATTCATTTACAAAAAAATGTAGTATAATAAACTTGATTTTTGTTAATCTTTAAAATATCTAGTGCGCAATATTAGTCACCGTTTTGATGAAAATCATCCAAACGAAGAAAATCTGCAAACAAAGCTACTATTTTCTTGTCTGGTGTGTTTGTTATTAATAAAGACAGAGGAAATATTATGTGATAATAATTATGGAAATATATGCGGTAAAGTTGTTATGCTAATTAGCTTAATTAAAATACAGAAATTTTCTCAATGATTGTGTATAATTTTTTTTTTTTAATTTCAACTCAATAACATTTGAGCATAAAAAATTAGGATTAGAACTTTTTAAGGTTAAAAAACCTATTGTAAAAAATGTGTGAAGGTGTTTTCAGCCTAAATAGACAGGCAAGAAAAACTCCCTCAAACGTTTTTAAACTTTTTATACTCTTTCAAATCCTAAGCATTTTACGAAAAAAGTTTGTTAAAAAAAATGTGTTGTACGTTTGTAGACGCGTTAGAAGTTATACTTCTTTAATGTTAAGAATTAGGTTTGACAAACAAAATAATTAAATATTTATTAAAAAATAATTAACTTTGGTAATATTTCTAAATATAATGCTTACAAAATTAAAGTCTAATTTTTGAAAACACTTTTAAAGTTTTTACACAGTTTTTGCAACTGACAAATTTATATAATAAATATATATAATTATTCAGAATTGATTTTTAATAATATATTGGTTATTAATAAAGTAATATATTTCACATCAACTGGTTTATTGAATTTAAAAATAAAAAAACATTTTGTTAGATACCTTGCGTTCAATCTGAATATACTATGTACCATACTTAGAGTACATACAGTATATATAAGTTAACTTAGTCATTTAAAGAAATATATTTTATTAATTCTATTATGTAGCTAACTTCATCATGTCGTTTTTATGGGATCGTGCGCGCATACAAATTTACTAAACGCCAATAGAAGTATAACTTGAAAAACAAACATATTTGGTCTTTTCTTCTATCTTCTGTGGTTCAAAATTTGCGTCCTGGACCCTTTGAACCCAATGGACCAATATTGCTCATTCACGAACTTATACTCATCCTATATGTCCAAAATACGTCACCCAAAATTCCACTCGAATTCTCATTTCGTTTTTGAGTTATCTTAATTACGGACAGACAGGCGAGTGGACATGCTGAAATGGAGGACTAATTAGGTGATTCTATGAACACCTACACTAAAATTTTGTATGTGCGGTCAATTGTTTCTAGCGTTACAAACTTTAGACTTAAATTATTATCTATGTCGAATACAAAAATTTGTATTCATTGTATGTTAAAATTTATAGAAAAACTTTTTTTTAGATGAACCTTCTTTGAAAATAATTAAAATGTTTTCATTGAAAATATATTTATTTTAGTGTAAATTATAATTAATATTTATTGTAGGTCAAAAAATTTAACCACAAATATATAAACAAATGAAAATAAAAGTACCTAATCACCTTAACAAACTGTAAAACCATTGTAAATGTTAATTAAAATACGAGTAATATTGAGTTACCACAAACTTTATACGCTAATTTAAATTGTGGACACAATATGTAAATTGTAAATACAATAAAAATAATCTGACTTTGAACTTTGTATTGTATAATATTTATCTATTATTCTAATTATTTGTACTTCTGTGATCAGTAGACCTTACTCGGAAGTAACGAAATATGTATTTTAATATAAAGCATGGAAAAAAAAGCATTTGGATTATAAATTGATTTTAATCCACTGACGATACATTCACGGGTGTCCAAGTAAATTTCCTAAATGTGATACAGGTGTCTACATCAAATTTCGTAATAATTGGACAACGTGTTCTACTACTAGCCTGAAATTTATAAATCTATCTAAAAAATTGTGTATCGATTTAATTAAAATTAGTGTAATATCATATACTCCACGGAAATTTTGAAATGTGAAAAAAAAATCCAGGGAATACTAAGGGAATTTCGAATTTGCTGAGAAAGTCATGGAATAGTTACGGAAAACGGCAAATAATGCAAATAGTCAGAGAATTTTTTCTGAATTTTCATAACATGAATTTAAAATGGATATAAAATAAGCATTTTCAATTCGATAAGTTAGCAAATATTACAGAAAAATTGTCTCTGGATCGGAACATAATATATTAAGAGGGGAACCGGAACCGCGTTTCTTGTACCTAGACCTTTTGGTCCTCTGTTTCCTCTTTTTAGAACACTCCATCACTGAAGTGATAGATGCCTTATAGTACAAGTTGACAATAATTATATTGTTATTATTAGGTTGTTGGTGGAACCTGTTGTTTCCATCTTATCCAAGCGACGACAGTGTGATCAATCAACCGCCCCTGTTTTTTTAAATAATTGATCAAATTTCCGCTGCATGGATTCGAATCTGCCACATCTAGTCTAAGTAATCCAATGGGTGAAGATATGAGTGCCTTTACTTACTTGGCCACTGAACCGGTTAAGCATGCTGGAAATCATTATAAAAATGAAAAGAATTATAAACGTTCACCAGAAAAAGTCAATGTGAGGTCTAGAAAAACTGGAAAATCAGGGAATTGCATTCTTGAGATGTAATTGATACCCTGTAAGAGTTCAAATAATCTTTAGACATCTCTAATCTAGGTTAGATTATTGATTATTCCTTATATAAACTTACATATTATTTAAAAATAAGTTAATTTTAATTTTGTTTTGTGGGTATTAAATATAATTTGAAAATAATGTTGAGCTTCTGTTTTATAACACACTATGTATTGTTTACGTTTTTTTTTTTTTAATATTGTGGTTGATGTGACGAATGAATAATAGACAATAGAACTTTAGACTGAATATAATATTTATGCCCTTTTCTATTGTAACATTAAAATTCTTCTTTAATATAATAAAATAGTTTTTAATAATAATAACAATCATATTAGGAATTTTTAATGTGATTTTAACTGTCAAATCATGACTACGATTTTCAATTAATATAATATAAATAAATACATAAATAAAGATAGATACTCCATTAAATACGTATATAATAATTATTGACTGGTGAGGTAACTTGTAAATTAACTAATAAAAATTAAAAAGTTAAATATGAAAAAAATTTCATTAATTTTTATAAAGCTTGCAAGTAAATATTTGTAATTTTTATTAGATTAAATTGGAATAAAAGTTTTTGAAACTATAAGTTTTACAAGCTTTTTAATAATAATTTTAGTATAATTAAAATATTAAATAAAAGTTTTTTTGTTTCATACCGTTTTTTTTTTTAACTAATAATTTTATGATCAACTTTCTACAAGAACTTCCAACTTGGAAGTTAAAAAAAGTAGTTTGAGAACTTTAATTGCGCCTAAATAAATCACTTTACGTTGGTTTTTTAGGAAAATCATTTAGCTGAGTTCTATCACCTCAAATTATGAGAGTTCTTATACAAATTTGTCATGCGTATGATTATTGTATAAATGTTGAATGAAATACAGTAGAACTTCGATACTCCTGAAATATGTAATAAACGCTACTTTTGCTATTGGCTTAATGAAAAGCATCTTAATTATTAGAAATATGTTTGAAGAATTTTTATTTATGTGCATATTCTTATTTAAACTGAGAAATATTACAATTCGTATTTCAAAAGCTATGGTGTATTTCTGCCCAGAAAGTTTTTTACGATACAGATATTTACCAAAAATATTGTATTTTTCCAAAGAATATGCTTTTACTAAAGTTAAAATGAAATGATAATAAATATAAATAGTTCAACGCGTGTAATGAAGTTTTCACTTGAAAACTTACAAAAGCAAACCCTTATTTTTGTTGAAAATTTTACTCTTTCTTCGATGTCGAAGACGTTATTAGGTTTATTAAGTTATACATTTTACAACCAATTAAAGCTGTGTCCTTCTTCTGTTAAAAAATAATTAAATAAAAACCAAATTTTCAAAATGACAAGTATTTAATTTTTTGAAGTTATATTTGTAATACAGGTTTTTCAAAAGCATAGACACTTTTTTTTTTTCATTTTCTATATATTATCATAGTTATTTTCATTCAAATTTAACGCTCAATAGGACTTTTATTTATATTTAATAGTAAATTTTAAAACTCTTAATAGTATATCAATGTTTTATTTATTTTCAAAAATTAAACCAAATCGTATTGAAGTTGTACTGTTCTTCAATAAAAAAAACTTTTGAAAAAAATTTAATTTAATATTTTCATTGAGTAAATTAATTAATAATGACTTATGAAATGCAAAGATATTTTTTCTCTGTCTATAATACGTATAGATAGATTATTATTTATTTTGTAGCTAATGGCCTTGAATAATACCTTAAAATTATTTCATAATGATGATACAGCAATTAAGAAATTTAATAAAATATTTTTTGTATAATAAGGAGGAATTCAAATATTGTTATACTAATAAATTAAATATTTCCGTATAATACTCCGTCCCCGCCATCTTACTTTAGTTACGAAAAGTAGTACTATTATACATAGACTAGACAAAAATTTTTATAGACTGTGTGTGTGTCTAAAGAAGAGAATAAAAGTGCTTTTTTAAGAGCATGTTATAATTTAAAAAAAAATGTAATTTCACCTAAACATAAAGAAGTAGAACATAGTTTTTTTAAATAAAAATTTTTGCTAAAACAGATATCCATGTTACGTCGTGTAGTTTCTGAATTAACTTGCAAAATCGAATTTGAAACTCGATTTCTCGTACTTATTTTAGTCTATTGAAAGATGAAGTAGTTTGTTTTCGAAAAACAACTATTTTTGTTTTTGAAATATTCTTATCTAAACAATTGACATCGTTAGTTATTATTTTCACTTGCAGTTTTTTTTTGTAAATCATTTAAAAAAATTTTTGAAAATGGATATAGCCACTGAGTTAATAAATTAAATTTTGAAGTAAATCTTTAAAGTAATTTTAGGATTAATAAATTTAATATTTTAATATCAATAATAGTAAAATAATCTTCAAGTCAATAAATAACTTATTAAACTAATTTGTCCTATATTTTATAACATTTCTACTGGATTTATTGGTTTATTGGCGACAATAAATCGGAAAAAATATAAATCTTTATTTTAATTCTACTAAAATATTACGTTTATTTAATTTAAGTTAAAAACAAAGTTATTTTTATGAGTTAATTGTTAACAAAATTTTGTATTGTAGAATATTGTGAGTTGGATTCTCGTAAAAAATTTATACTTAATGTTCTATGCAACACTTTGATCAATATAAATGAGTATAATTTTTTGAGGTTATGCGAAAAAAGTATAAATACAAAAGTTGTAGATTTTTTTATTACCTACAACTTTGATTTTCAACTTTTTTCCATAGGACTTGTATTCTTGCCGGAATTGAGACAAACCGTGTTTTACCCTTAAAAACTCACCTTCTTCCACTTACTTCCCGACCTGCGATCGCCCGTAAATTATTTTTCCGTTCATTTTTTGTTATATTCTCTTCCGTTTCCAATGGGTTTCATCCTAATATAATTTGTTTTGGTTTCAAAAATTATCGACCCTGGTCTAGTTGTATAAAATTATTAACTAAATTATCGATATTATCAAAGCTTATCAATTGGAACTGTAGTTATTTCAAGTAAAATTTCAAATTCATCCCCCTACTATTTGAATTTCTGTATTATAAATACTTATTTCGACTTTAAAGTAATTATCATCAATAGAAATCTCTATATTATACATCGCTTATTTGGTGACAATTTCAACGCATTGTAACTTCTTCAATTCAGATATGAAATTTGTAGTTTCTAAAAATAGAAATTCTTTTATTTTTTTAATATAAAAATTTTTGGGTCGTGATTAAAATTAATATGTGTATCGTAGTATTTTATTATGTTAAATATAAAATTATTAGCAAATTTACTCTTCAAAAAAAGTGAGCTATTGGTAGTTTGCAAAACTTTCTTTAAATGTCTAAATATACATACTAACCTAAAAACTGGATAGACTAAAATAAACTCTACAAATGTGAATGATTACCAGGTGTTGTCAACTCTGTAAAACTAATAAATATAGAAGGTTACCATCTTAGAAATTGGGTGAAGAAGAACAAGAATTTTAAGAATTCATTATTATGGAGTATATAATACCTCAATGAGGTTATAATTCTAAGTAAGCACATTAAGCTGTCTTTTACTATAAACGTGATGAATGTGTCTTCAAAATTTCATCAAAATCGGGGAATGTTGTTACAGTGGAGCAAACATAAACACGAATAAATAAAATTCAAAATCGTCTTGTTAAAACATTAAGTAAATTCGCTTAATGTACGCGTAGCTTGACGCATATTTTTGTGTATTTATGTTTTAGATTATTTCAAAAATTTACAATTATTATGAATTATGTATGATACAATAAAACATTTTACTCACCCATAAAACAATTAAAAATTATTTTTTATTGTTTTATTTCAAATGTTTCTTATTCCGCCATATAAATATGCCTTATGTTATAAAAATCGTTTTATATTCATTTATCTTTTATAATATGATTTTGTTCTTTGAAAAGATTCAAAAAATTTAATAATTTGCGAAAAGATTGAACCTTTTTTTTAAACTCAAAAGTTAAGTTATTGAGCAAAAAAAAGAAGTTATAAGCTCTCAAAGAATATTGACATTTTATAAAAATGTTTCACTTGTAATTTTTCAAGTGAAAACTTCCTTACGCGCGTTGAGCTATTTTTTTTTGTAGAGAATAAACTTGTATATTCAGCAACATGTTGACGTTAATAGTGTATTTATAACTATGTACACGTATACACAAATACATTGTAAAATCGTGTAAATTCTCATCAACGACATACTATCATCGTATATAGCAGCCATATTTGTAGTTATAAGTGTGATGTGGTATCGTGGTATGCAACCCTAATATTGTGTGCCGGAGATTCGTATCCATATCAATAGCTCCGCGATCTTAGCACCTCATGTGCGGAATTTCGATTGACCAATTATACCATCTGAAAGGTCAGAAATTGGTCATAAAAGGTCAGTTGGTCTCATTAATTGGTCAGCATCAGGAATGAGGTGCTAAAATTATTAATTGGCCTTGAAAAACTTTAATCCTTAATAAAAAAATTTCTGAAGCTGACCAATTAATGAGACCAACTGACCTTTTATGACCAATTTCTGACCTTTCAGATGGTATAATTGGTCAATCGAAATTCCGCACATGAGGTGCTAAGATCGCGGAGCTCATATCAATAGATACCTGCAAGAAATAAAATATCCATTAACGTTTCTTTTTCAGTGCTTCTTAAACTGATCTTTTGCATTACTAAGCTTCATTACGTATATCAGTTTATAAGTAAATGTAGCAATAAAAAACTGTTAAATCCAATTAAAATAGTTTTATTTCTTAAAAATTACATATTTGGCAAAAATTTAATATTCCAAGTCTTATTGTAGTGAGCTAAGTGGTAATTCTTATAGCTGACAATCTAATCATAAAGTACTTATTAGTGATTACATTATCTAAATTCAAATTTATTACCCAAATTCATTAATATTCAAATCAAATAAAACTGCTAAGTGATTTCACAAATCACAATCAGATTTTCAGGAAATTTAAAAAAGTATAGCAATTGATTGAGTTGACAAGTTAAGATCTGTATCCGTGAATCTCCATTTCTAACGTTCAGGCACAACCCTACACACACACGTAGGGATGCATTTATAAACGTACAATTGAGCCATAACAACATTATAAGCGCCTACTGTGTTTAATTTTAGCTATAATTTCTAAATTCAAACAAACCATTGTTATTTTATAGTTTTCACTTCTATCGACAGTCCTTATGTCTGCCAACTTTTCTAAAGTTTATTCAAGAATTTTCATATCATGCTTAGTTTTAAAGATTTAAAAAAAGTAAGAATAACTTCAGTCCCCAGTTCATGAGGTAATTACAGTACGAAAAACGTTTAGTAAAATATTTAATTGTATTTGTTTTTCTTGTAAAACATTGGACTAATAACTTTTTCTTATTTTATAATCTTATAGTAAGACCCATTCCAAAAAAAACATTACAGAACTGCCGTAACGAAATCATCTACCAACAAATTCTTAAAAATATGATAAATAATTTTTACTTAATCGTGTTGTGGTTTATTATCTTTTTACCTTAAAAGTTATTTTTACTATCTTTTTACCTTAATAGTCAATCCATGAAATAATCACAAATACGGAAAAGAATTTAATAGTAATTCAAGGTTTTTTAAACAATTTGTGTGCTATTTGAATTAAAACTTACTTACAAATCATTTATTTACGCCTATTCATTGTTTATAACAGAGTTTATTAACCTGTTGTATGTGGTGACAGTACAATTCATTATGGGATAACTAACTATATTTTTGCAATAGTGTATTAGCAGCGATTGCCAAAATATGTGCATTTTATCCGTGTAAAATTATCGACTCAAGATTTTTATCAGGCAAAATTAAAATTTCAAATTCGTCCTAATGCCTACATGAATTTATTTTTTATTATACATGGAGATATTGACTGAAAGGTCCCCATCGTCAGAGTAAATTATCTAATCAAAATTGCTCATTTGATTATTAAAATTAATTTGATAACAGTTTCTCATTAATAGTTTTAATGCATTAAATATAAAATTTGAAATTTACCTAAAAGTTAAAATTAGAATAATTTGACCTTTTTATATCAATATTAGTATTTTTGTTAACGTCACAGGGTAACTTTCTACTAATTATATTTGCACTTGATGTAATCGACCACGATTTGGATATACTTGAGTATGCTAAGAACATCGCCTCAAGCCTTTTGTTAATGGAATTTTATTAAGAGTAGCTTAAAATTTAAGGATATGAATATTTCCAGACCATTAGTGTAATTTTGTTTTGCGGCCTCTTCTTTTTCGATAGACTGTGAGAAGCCATTTTAATGATTGTTTTATGTACAATTAACAAAAAATTAAGCTAAAGCTCTTATAGTTTTTTCGAAAAATGCTTCGGTTTTGAACTATCAGCGATTTAAAATCGGAAAACACATCATTTCAAATATAGTTTCCTCGACTTCTACTGGATAAAAAAATATGTTTTATATGAAACAATTATATTTTTATACTTTATTTCTTTTCCTCCAAAAGACTTTACGTTTTTCGCTACAAACTGTATATTTGCATACTCAAGTACCTTCATATCCTGCTCTACAACTAATTTAGTTTTGGTATAAAATGGAATTGATGTAGTGGGTTTTTACATTCTTTAGGTGATTATTAATAATTATTACAGTTTAATAATTTATCACTTAATAAATATTTCCATATATGAATCAAATTAAAATGATTGTGTTGAGTATGACTGTCATAACTCAAGTGAATAATTTCATGATAAAGTAAATTTTTAAATGTATAAAATATGGTGTTTCCCATTTCAATTTTTCTTATTTCCAAAACGGTTGAAGCACAAAAATCCAAAATAGAGCAACTAATTAACACATAAATTGTACAAAATTTTTGATAGATTTCAAATCATTTTAAGTTTACGTTAACATGGGTAAAAATAAGTTGTGCTAACAATAATAATATGACAACTAACAACTAATTATTTAAATATTCAATATCTCTTATGATTTAAAAGTTAGTCCATGGGTCCATCGGACTGAATTAACCGATACTGACCACCGTGTACGATCTTAATCTTATTAATTCTTATATTAATTACAGACGGAAATGGACTATAAATTGGTGATTCTATAAACATGCATATAAAAATTTTGTTAATGTCTACAATATTTTCTAGCGTTACAAACTTAAAGTATTCTATTCTCATATATTGTATATAAGTATGTCGAGTATAAAACTGAAGTTTCAATAAACAATAAAAATTCAGTTTCAATAACCCAGAGCATCTAATTATATTAAATTGACAATGTAATTAATATTATTATGCATATGATGTATATAAATGAATATAATATGTAAGTAGTTGAAAATTAATAGAGGCGTGATATATGGTCCAAGAGCTGGCTGCAAAAAACCTGGCCTATCGAGTAACCGGATAAAGTATTTTCTTAAATGATACTACTCACTGTAACTATTGCAAAAGTCATTTAGTGTCAGGGCAAATATGGTGCTTAACATTGCTATATTTTTTCTACGGTACATTTTTTGGACATAAACTGTACCAATCGAGTGACCGCATGAAACTGATTTTAAAATTTCATTTCGAGTGAGTAGAAAATAATTATGAACAAGTGCCTCGTGAAATCTGGTGCTAAATCCATGATAAAAAACTTTTTTTAATTTTTGTTTGTTGTGTTACCGTACCTATCGAGTAACTGCTTCAAACTATAATCAAATTGAAGTTTAAACATTTCTTACTAAGAAAATACATTAGTGCCACTTCTATTTTAGTGACAAATGCCTGGCACGATAGGCCATTTTTGTTGCAGCCAGCCAGCTCTCGCTCTAATAGAATATGAAACTAAACTGCCTATGTAAAATATTTTTATATGAACATTAAGAATAAATATGTTACTAAAGACTAAACACTAACTTTTTCAATATAGTACGGACTTTCTATTATACATGTAGCGGACTTTGAACCCAAAAAACTATAAATAAATATATGAATCTTTTATCGTTTTAAGTCTTCAGTTTATTTTTAAAATAAATAGTTTATATCGTTAAATAATTTAGTCAAGAATACACTTGTTACTTACTTGCATGACATACAATTCTACTTGCGATTGATTAA
The DNA here is from genome assembly GCA_020423425.1 of Chrysopa pallens. Classification (NCBI taxonomy): domain Eukaryota; kingdom Metazoa; phylum Arthropoda; class Insecta; order Neuroptera; family Chrysopidae; genus Chrysopa; species Chrysopa pallens. The sequence continues at coordinate 70,986,052 of CM035593.1, read as the reverse complement.
CTAACATAGACCAGAGTAGAAGCCTTTAAAAATGGTAAATGGTAAAAAAAATATAGTAGGACGGAAGAGAATATATAACAAAAATGAAAAGAAAAATAATTTACGGGAAATCTGAGGTCTGAAAATGGAAAGGAGTGCGTATTTAAGGGTAAAACACGGTGCAGAATGTGCTAAAATCTATTTACAAGAACAATCAAAATTATCAACTGGAATTATTATACTATAATTAAATTGGACTTTAATCTTGTGTAGAGAAATGCAAAGCTGAAGAATGTCATTTCACTTTATTCTACGTTAAATGCTTGAACTCGCTTCCGATTTTTCTTTTTACCTGACCTTATCTTTCTACAGTTCTTTTCGGGGTCATTTGTTCTTCAATTGTGTTCACTAATGGCCCACTTCCTCAATGCTTTCCTCCATTAATTGTTAATGGTGCAGTGTTTGTATAATTTATTTTAGATCTTGTATTTACTTTGTATTGAAGACCAACATTCTTTCTCTCACGGTTCCGATCCTTCGCGTATTTCCCGATTCCGATGTAATACATGGATAAAAAGTAGCCTTTATAACCCGGGATTACCAACGGGGAAAGAATATTTCAAGTCGGTTCAGTAGTTTTTAAGATTATTCGTTACATACAAAAAGATAAATGTTTCTTCTTTATTATATTGATTTCTATGAAAATAAGACAGATAATTAAAAAGTCTGCTGTTGGATAACGATTTCACACAGTTTAATGAAATTTTTGGTGATATGCTTGAAATCACAGTTCTGACTTTTGCTAGATCTCCTATGAAGCTGCTTTTTTTTAACTTGAACGATTATCAGCCGGTTAGTACTGGTATTATTATTAAATTCATATATGCTATTAACAATAACGTATATCTGAAATAAAGTAAACTATATAGAGATTTATAATTTTTTATAAACATCTATTTTATCATTTAATTATGTAAAATTTAAATAAAATATGCCGCGGATTATTATGTTAAAATAATAATATTAAAGAATGTATGTCATGTTAGTTTTAGCTTTTCACTGATAAATTAATATTGTCTGATAATATTAAAATTATATTAAAAAAAGTTTTTTAATTATTATTATGATAAAACAATTATTGTAATAAAAAAAATGTTTATCTATTTTATTTATCTTAAGGACTATACTTGACGTTTGACTCCTTGATTAATTAGATAAAGTTAATATTGATCAAAAATTTTAATGAATATTCAGTGATAAATTAAATATTGTCTGATAATATTAAAATTATATTAAAAAAAGTTTTTTAATTATTATTATGTTAAAACAATTTACATGTAATTTATTTGGAGATAGTAACAGGTAACAGGTGACGTCAGCAGTTAGTATTTGCTTTTTTAGTATAAGCTATCAAAGATTATTTTCTATCTCTTTGTTAAAAATGATGTTGAACATGTAATTTACATGGAGATACTAACAAGTGACGTCAGAAGTTAGTATTTGTTTTTTTGTTTAAGCAAGAACTTTGAATGTCTATATCTTCCTTATTTTTAAAGATATTTAAGAAATACAATAATTTAGTCCTGTAGCTTATTGGTTCTAGTAATAATAATTACTTTCTAGAATATAATTCCCCAAAAACTGAACATAATCTGTTGTAGTTTTAGGTCAAGTTTCTGGGTACCATTTTTGAAGAAAATGCTGCTATGACGTTACACTTACTTAAAGTTAGCGTCGTTGAGAAATTTCGAATATAGTCTATGTATAGTCTAAGATTCCGCTGCAGGATTAGTGTGCTCATCAGTTTTTTGCTTTATTATATCGAAATTCGTGTGAGAATAATTCAGAAAAAACAAGTTACTTAATGCATTCAAAAAATCTGAAATCGCAAATTCAGTTTAAAAGGGAAAATTTTAAGGAAAAAAAAATACCACACGACTGCAGTTAAACTCCTTTAGCCTTCCTCATCTATTTGTATGCATATACATATGTTTTATAGTCTCTTTCTATCTTTACTAACTTATATCTTCCTTTCAACTATATATACCCCCTCCATGGTAGCGTTAAACCTTTAACGCAACCTTGTTGGAAGTCGCATTACAAGTTTCACTTCAAAAATATAGATTTAAAAGGACTGAATTATGTCACACTCATTGTTTTATTTATAATTAAAATCAAAATGAAACATTATTTATGTTATATGTTTCCAATATATAGGTTATCTAAATTGAACTTAAAAATTGCATTATTAATTTGGTTTATCAACATTTTTGCTTAAAATAAATAATTAGTACAACGAACTACTTAATCCATGTACTTCATACCATTAAGTGCAATCAATCAAAGCTTCAATTTTTATCATTAGAATGAATTTTTTTTTTTTTAGAATTAGTATATGCAATTTTAACTGCATTCTTATAAATAAATCAATTAATAATTAATTAATAAATTAATCATTTTTATCAATTATTTGTATCATTGATTACATATTTATAAAGATATATATTTTAAATATATCGTTTGGAATGATTGTCTAGACTTAAATTTATTTTTGGTATACAAAGTTACTGCAATACATGAAATACTTGACTGTAGTACGGTGGCATAGTACAGTGACAAACGACTACCAACTATGTAAAGCGGGCCTTAGAATGTGATCTGTGTTTTTTGTTTTTTTATTATTATTTCAATTATCGTGATGAAACATGGAAAATAAAAAAGCAGTTCCATTGACGTCATAAATTTTGCATATTATCTTCATTTATTCAAAAATTCCTATAACACAAAAAAAATTAAAACACAAAAAAATAAATCTTAAAAATTTTATAAATCAATCAAGTGCGTAAACACGCATCTACTAAGGGTTCTGTAGCATTTATTAAAATATCTGGAGAAATATTTCTTTTTTGTAAATTTACAAAATGTTCAAATTATAAATCCCACTTTATAATTTGAACATTTTGTGTCCTAATTGGGGTATCTGAAACCACAAATTTTAGATCTGTACATTATAAAAAGATAAATTTTTAGAACTGTAGTAGTTGATCATTTAGCGACCTCTCACTGGTTATATTGCTTTGAGATACTGTATAAAAGCATACAATTCTTACCGTATAAATTAGACCATGAATAATGTCTACAGTCCTAAGAACAATTAGTTAATTATCGAAAATATCTTAAAATTTAGATTATTATACGCTCGAACGACATTCGTTATCGAACGTGGGGCAATATTAAAAGAAAATTAGAATGAATGTTCTCCATCTCGTTTTAATTCAGCCAATTTAAAATTTATTTAAATATTTTTCCCTCCCAATTAACCGCAACAATATTATTATAAAAAAAATTTGTTGTTTTTATTGATTGATTAATGCCCACGTCATTCATACAAAAAATTACTTTTTTCAATTATTGTAAACAAGATTAAGAAAAGCAGCATGCATATATTTTTTGATTAATATTATTCATATGCATAATCAAATGCAATTTCCTTATTTATTTTTTAAAAAATAGTCACAACAAAATATAACATTTGGAAATAAAAATAATCACTTTATATGTGTCATTAAAATTGATACTGTTTGGTCAATGGCCTAAAATTATTTATAATTGTCAAACATTGGTCTTTTTCCTTTCGTCAAAAATGTGTTCATTTAATTTTACAGTGTGGCTCTCGCTTGAAGTATGGATATGTAATATTAAATTTTAAGTTTAATCATTGAATTTAAAGTATATCAATAACGCCCTTTCGAATGTAATTAAAGAATAATACCTCACCGTTTATTTAAGATAGATAATCTATTAGAAAATACCATTTCTGTTAATCGACCACACACTCGCCCAAAACCAGAACATTAACTACTTGTCACAAAAACCGCCCGGACTTCTAATGAAATCAGCTATTTATTTTAATCGCAGGTTAAAGGCCTAGAAACTTGTAGACCCGTACTCACTCGACCCATTATATCATATGGGAAGTTAAAGGGTTCACCGTAAGGATAAAAAAAAGTCGTATACCCGTACTAACTCAACCCTAAATATTACTTGAGTAGTTACCGGTTAGAGTCTTTCGTTAGCATAAATGTCCAATGGGACAATTTGCAAATTTCAAAAAATATATGTATCTTAAGATTGTGAGTCAAGAGAACCGTTTATCCAAAATAACAAAAAAGTTTTTCTATTTGTTGTAGCCAAATTAAAAGTTTTGAACGAATATATAAAACTTTGCAGAACATTTTGTATTCTTGGCGTAATCAATTAAATATTTTTAGTTTTTTTTTTTCAATTATAAATCAACAGATAATATTTATTTACAAAACCTTGAAGTCAAAATGAGTATTTAACCTCAAATAAATATTTCTTATAGTATTTTTACTTGCGACAATGACATTGAATTTATGTTGTTTGTTTAGAAATCTGCATATTAAATATTGCTAGGTGCTAAATACCACTTATGACCTGTCTTATTTAACATACATTTTATAAAGTACATTGTCTTTATAAACTTTTTCAATGAAACGATTCTCACACAATCATTATGGGAAATCAATCAAATCTTGTAATATTTTGGGCTACATGCGTCAATGTTTTTTTTAAATCTAGTGGCAGTTTATACATTTTATTTAGTTTTATATTCATGACCCAAAAAATCAATAATAATTAAAATGTTATTAAACATTGCATTTATCGAATCATTCGTAAAAAAGAAAATATTAGCCAGAATGGCTTACACAAAACAAATCATTACTTTAATTTTGACCAATCTAGGATTTCCTAGCAGTATTAAATTTCGCGTCTAATCTTCAATACATCTACTCTGATTGATCTGCTGTAATAGAAGAAACAATAATTATCCGCACTGTTATATTACTTGGCCATTTTACAAGGCACCGTCAGTAATCAAAGCAAGTAAAAAATAAAATGATAATTTAAAATTACTTACCAATTGAAAGAATTCATTTATAGGATAGATATGCTTAGGGTAAAGGACTTAGTCAACGGTACCGATATTCATCTACAGGCCTGAAAACCACAGTATTGGTCTATATTAAAAACTTAATGAATACATTCTTCTCGCTTTTAAGTATTTCCACACTTTTTCAAAAATCATACTGGCCCAATCTTAATCTCCGAATGCTGGAACTAGGACTGAGTATCGACATAGCAAACACTCTATTGTTTCGTTTTTTCTAGAATATTTTTCGTTAAGAGATCTTAAAGAAATTTTTTAGAAATATATTACCTACGCACTTTTAGCAAAATCACAAATTATAAATAAATGTATAAAAAAAAGTATATATAATCAATTAATTAATTACAAATCCGTGTTCAAATATTTATGTAAAATAAGTATTAACTTGTGTTAAAGGGTTTTCACATAAAAATAGATTATGATTAATTAATAAATTAATCACAATAAAATATACAATCAAAATGTTGAATTAGAAAAACAAACCATAATTTAAAATCTACATTGATCTACGAAATGTTTTGTATTCGAATTCGAATCTTTTCGAGTAATTACTCTATTTAACCATAGGTTTTTAGCAACTAAAATAGTACTTATACTCGACACTGGAGTAAGCAGTAAAAAGAGGAAATTGATCTGGTGTAAATTTCTCACTCATTAGAGCAAAATTGTTTTTATTTTTTCATATTTCTTGAAAACAATTTGAAATGTCGAAAAAAAATTTTTGTTAATTTAAATGGTATTTTTTTTCTTACATGGTCTAGAAGTAGTTGCAAAGATACACAGAAAATAACTTAATAAACCTTTAAAATATTGAAAATTTTTCGGTGAAAATCCTCGAAAACGGCACACGGAATACAGCTGGAAAATTTTTTTTTTGTTTTTTTTTTTTGAAATCAATATGTTATGAAATTTAAATCGACAATTGAGAAGAACCGTTAAAATTTTTTCTAGCCCGTTTATGTTAATTTTCTAATATCACTATATTTCACTCTTACGCGCTAAAATGCTATTACTTGTATATATTAAAAAGTGGAAACTTTTTTCCAGAAATATCATATGTGAATTTTCCACAACTCATTTTAATCAAACGCACTGTATAGTAATTTACAATAACCACCTACAGCTTTTACTATACTTAATTAATTTCAGCATTAAGTAGTACTATTGTGCTTTTTATTTTATTGATATTAAATCCTTAATATTTAAATTTTAAATAATATATAATAATTGTTTAAAAATTGTATATTCATTGATTGTGGGTATAGAATACTTATTTTGTTGTTTTTTCTGTTTGTTGCAGATATTTTATACGTTTAACAATTCACTATGGCAGAAGCTCATTCTGCTGTTGCATTTTCTTTTTCTATCACTCATGAAGGTTGGGATGTGAATTTCGATCGAGAGGTTCTACATTTAGTATGGCAATCTGGTATTCGATCATGGAAAAAACGTTTAGCCAGATTTCAAGTGAGTATTTGTTATTTTATAAGTTTTTTTATACTGTTTTTTATACATATTTTAAAGTCTGTAGAAGCTCCTAAACTGCTAACGAGGTATATATTATATAACCCATTTTATTTTTACTATTCGAAACCCAAAAGGTCGCCATAACGCTCGAGTAAATCCTTATTTAGCTTCGTGACAAGGACGTATCTACACTTTCTGTCGCCTGGGGCAAAAGTACTTCCTACAAATTTATATATTTATCGAAATACAGTTCGTAATTAGAAGATAGCGATTGTTTGACGTTATCATCAGCTTCTGTTAAATAATACTAAACTTTTTCAAAAGCAGTTAAATACTACCTCAATGGCCGTATTGTAACAGAAAAAATTAAAATTGAAATATTTACATATTCATAATTTATTACGTAATTCATTTTCCGTTTTTAGAATAGCGTACATAATGGAGTTTATCCAGCTCATTTATGGAGTTTATGGATCAGCATGGGTATAGTTATGGCAGTCCATTTCTCAGGTTATAAAGTGCCTTATGATCTTGTCACAAAAGTTATGCCATTACTGCCGAGGTAAGTGTCATAAGATTTACGCATTATTTTATTGATTGCTGTATTTCATTGGCTTAAGTATTAGAATAAACTATGCTAATTAAAAATTTTAATTTACGATTAAATTTAATAAACCTGTAATTTTCTTTTTCAGTGACTCCGTATCATGGCAACTAATCGGCTGTGCTATTGTCGCTTTAGCAATGTGGTTAACAGTGATATTTACAATACGTTATACACTAAAATTATTATTAATGTATAAAGGATGGATGTATGAAGCAAGAGGTGCTGGTAGAAAAATATCATTACAAACGAAACTATGGCTAGCTATTGTCAAAGTATTATCCGGTTGGAATACACCAAAATTATACAGTTTTCAAGGTTCTTTACCAAAATTACCGCTACCATCTATACATGATACCACCAAACGAGTAAGTATTTACAAGAACGCTTTCATTACATACAAACTGTAACGAAAAAGGACAGGACTGTATTCAATATTCTTTCAGTTTTTGAAAAATCCATATTCATGAACAAAATATTTTTAAAATAGAGTAATATAAACAATAATTAATATAAACAAATGTCCCTACATTTCTGTTTAAACTTATTCTCTGTATAACTGATTTATCCCTGTCCAGTCTTTCTAGGATACTTAGTATAAGAAATAATATTTTTTTACACGAACTTTAAACGCTAGCGTAATTCGCAATAGTATATTCTAATAATAGAAAAAGTTAATCCTCCATTAAATTTACACAAATTCATTTACCTGAAATTCATAACTGAAAACCAGTATGGTGCCAAGCTTTTGTAAGGGGACAAAACCAGTCCAAAAAAAGATTAATTAACTGTACTAATTATATAGATAATAAATCCCACTAATGATATATTTTATTTTTAGTATTTGAGAAGTGTTCGACCATTAGTTGATGATGCAAATTACAAACGTTTAGAGAATTTGGCACAAGAATTCGAAAATGGTATTGGCAAAAAATTACAACGTTATTTAATATTAAAATCATGGTGGTCAAGTAATTACGTTTCGGATTGGTGGGAAGAATATGTATACTTAAGAGGTCGTTCTCCATTAATGATCAACTCAAATTTTTATGGTATAGACGCTGTATTTATGCATCCATCCTCAAATCAAGCAGCACGTGCTGCATCTTTTATAAATTCATGTTTAAATTATCGACGATTAATTGAACGACAAGAGCTACAACCGATTCTAATTCAAGGAATGGTACCATTATGCTCATGGCAATACGAACGTATATTTAATACAACACGTGTACCTGGTGTTGAATCTGATAAAATTATACATTATCAAGATTCAAATCATATTGTTGTGTATCATAAAGGAAGATATTTTAAGGTTGTTATTTATAAAGGACGCATTTTAACCCCTTGTGAAATTGAATTGTAAGTAAATTTTTAATTTTTTTTCCTTTGAACGCTTGCTTCGAAAATTTTATTCTTGATCTAAAATTAATGTTAATAATACCAATTAATATTTTTTAAATTTTGTTTTTAGACAAATTCAACAAATTTTAAATGACACTATAGAACCATGCAAAGGTGAAGAAAAATTAGCTGCTTTAACTGCTGGTAATCGAACACATTGGGCTAATACACGACAACAATTCTTCAGTAAAGGATTAAATAAAGCTTCATTAGATACTATTGAAAAAGCAGCTTTTGTTGTGGCATTAGATGATATTCCTTATGAATTTGACAAGAACGATCCCAATAAATTAGATAATTATGGCAAAAATTTACTCCATGGAAAAGGATATGATCGATGGTTTGATAAATCATTTACATTGTGTATTGGAAATAATGGTCGAGTAAGTTACATGTATTCTATAACCATTAAAATCTATTTTATTCACTTTCATAAATAAAAGAACTTATTAGTTAGGTCTGCATGAGATCTTACCCAAATGTCAACAAAAGTTCTGATTTGCTAGCAAATTCAGTTGTTTAAAATTCATTAAAAATTTAATAAAATATGGTTTTTTACACTGCGAATAATTTTGTTGCTATCTAGAAGTATCAACTTAATATTCGATAAAACACAGAATGAGATATCTAAATTTGAACGATTTTGTTTCAGTTAAAAATGAAAGTTATTTAATATATAGGCTGGGTACCCGTAATCATGTCAAGTCATTGATAAATACACTTCTAAAAACTTGTATATGGCTTAGTTAGTTTTAATTAGTGTTTTTGCTCTACAAAAATTATGAAAATTGGACCGTTTATTTTTTGGAGCCCATAAAATTTAGAGTTATCTTGATGACGAACGGATGGGAAAATTAGATGATTTTATGAACACGTATATCTAAATTTTATTGTCATCAATATTTACAAAGTAGATTAAATTTAAAATACCCTCATATATTTCTTATACGAGTAAAATATCGGGTATAAAAAAGTATACTTTAACTAACATCATTCCTTTTGAAATTGGCTGTTATATTTGTTTAAAATTACTATTATTCAAAACATTTTCTCTTTATAATAATTCAAAATTTTTCTCTTTTAGATTGGATTTAATGCTGAACATTCTTGGTAAGCTTAAAATAATAAATATTTAACCATTATTTTAATGTTTATTAATAAAATTTGCAAAAAATTTATTCGTTTTGCAGGCGTATTTAAATAAAATATTATTTGATATTGGTAAGCGGTGTTAATATTTTATCACCCACAATAGTTTTTCGTTTAGTTTATTTTAATACGGCCTGATTTTCATATAATTATTTTGATATCATAACATTAAAGCATGTTATCGAAAAATATGTTTTTTTAAAGTTGGCTGTTTCATTAATTCTGAAATCAATACATATTTATATTGCCTTTACATTTGTAAAATTAGTTTTTTTTAATTGAATCTATTTTTGACTACAAAGCAAGCCTTCCTCAAGTTGAATCAAGATTATCTTGAATCTAAGCATGTAACGATCATGCTCAGTTTATTAAAAGATAAGAAGTTATAACCTGAATATCAAGTTTTTAATATTATAACACCTTGCAAGTATTATGAGTTAAGAACCTAATACGACTGTGGTATTTTATAAACAAATTTATTTGAAACGTAAACTATTCTGTCAGATTTATTAGTTTTTAGGCATTGAAATAGCCATCTTAAGCTATTAGAATTTAAAAAATCGTGCAATATAAAATAATTTTCATCGGAAAACAACATTAATTGCAATTTTATAAGTACGTTCATTATATTTTTTATTTTAATTAATTTTTGTAACCGCTTGTTTATATTGGACAACATTTGTAGACATTTTATATTTATTATTCTATTTTAGTATCAAAAACGATATTTTTTAATTAATCACATTCTAGGGCCGATGCTGCAGTTGCATCCCATTTATGGGAATGGGTAATGATGGAAGAAGCAATGCAATCTCGGTAATTCAATAAAATTCCAATCAGTTATTCATGTCTTCTCCATTCTATTGCTTTACCTTATGTATCTATTATTTATTTTCTTAGCTTTTCTGTAGGTATGCAGTTGGTGTTTGGTCCTACTTTGTAGGCATATTTTGTATGGTAGCGGTATTCGCTAATGTATTTATTTATTTATTTTTAACTTTATTTTTGCTTTTTTCATTTAACATTATATTTATTTGGTTATGGTTATTCGTAGGGCTGATGCTCCCGTTATGGGACATTTATGGGAGTATGTTTTAGCCGATGAACATGAAAACCGGTAATTTTTTTTCACGATTTTTTTTAGCTTAACTTGATTTTTTACATTTAATTGGGTTTTTTGCCTGCATTAGCAATATATGAGTGTGATTATTTTCATCAGTAAGTCGTGCACAAGTAAAATGTTATGTAAAAAGAATGGGATTTAATGCAAATAAATTACAATCTCAATCTTAATATATGACTTAAGAAGTGATGGATTAATGGAAATAAAAAATATATAATAAAACCGAAGAATATGTACTTAAATAAAAATTCTACGATCTTTGCGCAATTTTGTTAGAGCAATTTTAATGTAATTTTCGAATTTTTTTAAGTCTTATTTTCATATTTTGATATGTAAAATAACAAATTAACTAGTTAAATTGGACGATTGGACAAAATAGGAAACTAACATTTTTCCGTTCTGATTTAATTATATTCTTAATAATTATGCTATAGTAATTAGATTTATCAGGCCTAATCCTAACATGAAAACAGGGGTCATTAATTTTTTATTTCATTTTAATAAAAACTTCGTTGTGACATCTTTTTACAGGTTAAGATTGTACATGTCAAACCTCATTCATTTGCATAATTATTTTTTGAGCATATTGTGTTTTAAACAAAACGAAAGTAATGTTTAATTTTAAATGTCTCATTTCCAATAATTCTCCCTCTTAAATAAAATTAAAGGTTCAAAATCCATTAAAGGTATTAATTTAATAAAAAAAATTTTTTTGCGATTACTGATGAAAAAGAAAATGAATGATAAATTTATTGCAAATATAGAGCACCACAATTATCGTTTTTAACGCACCCTACCAAATCATTTTTATTTTTGACGCTTTTTATGTTTACCAATTTTGCTAACAATCACCATTGTAAAAAAAATCATTTTAAATTCATAATAAGCATTTAACTAAAAGTAAAAATCATATAAAATATATTAGGTATAATTTACAAGAGTGTGTGCGAAGGTCATTTTGTTTCAGTTTATAAATCTTGATTGTACTCTAAATTGTGTAGTATTTTATTCACAGGGTGATGCAAATCCCTAATATTCAGATCGTTGTTAATTCATTTCTAAATATCGCATTCATTATTTTCCAAATATATGATTTACATATTACTATGTTTATTTGAATCATACCATAATGTCTGTCTCGCATTTATAAACACAAAAATAACTCATAAGATCTTACCATTTGTTAGACTATGAATTATATAAACAACTAACTCATTTTAGACAAAAGTTCCGTAATGTACGTTTTCGGACACTACAAACACATAGAGGATAAAATTCTTTAGAACTTTTCCAATCCACGGTACTATTAAAGATATATATGTCCTCGTTAATTACGATATTTATTTAAGAGTTATTTTCAATTAATTCATTCGATAAATTTGGTTAATATAAACTGATATAATATTTATTAATTGATATAATTTGAATTTGTGTATATGTTAAACTTTAAAAAAATGATCGTATGATAAATTGTAGTAAAAGTTTTTTCTACAATTTAGCGTATTATAAATTTTTAATAATATTCTCAGAGAAATTCTCAAATTTAATAGTTATAATTACCGAAGGTTTATAACATGTATTGTTTACTTCTCAATTTTTGATTTATCCTTTATGCCTGTATTATATTGTCCGTAAATAGGAAGGTCTACTTAATGATCAGGGAAATCCTAGAATAGTTAGAAAATTTTAATTTTATCTAAAACATCATGGAGTGTTTCGGAAATTTAGATAATTTTGGTAACATTCAGGGAATTTCAAAATTCTAAACAGAATTTAAAAGATTTAGAAAAGCCAAGCAATTTCTTATTAACGATGAATAGACGCTCTGGGAAATGGTCATTAAGGGACTCACTCTTCAACTTCATATATTCTCGAATGTATTTTTGCTTTGACGTTATGCAATGTAACAAATATATTGACCTCTAATTTTTTTTATATTTTGGGTATAATATACTTTAAAATCTTTCATTAACTATATATGCAACTAAAGTAAGTTATTTAACTTTTATAATAAACGGACTTTGTAATAAATTTATTTAGATATCTTGAAGATGGACATACTGTTGGTACACCGCAATTATCTCCACCAACACCATTACATTTAAAATGGGAAATAAATGAAGAATGCCAAGCTGCTATAAATGTATCATTAGAAGAAACATCTGCACTAATTAAAGACATCGATTTAAGAATATTAATGCACACTGCATATGGTAAAGGTTTTATGAAAAAATGTCGCGTCAGTCCTGATGCATATATTCAAATGGCATTACAATTAGCATATTATCGTGATGCTGGTAAATTTAGTTTAACATATGAAGCATCAATGACACGATTGTTTAGAGAAGGTCGTACTGAAACTGTGCGTCCATGTACAATTGAATCATCAGCTTGGGTCAAAGCTATGGAAAATCCAAATTCCAATACTGAAGAACGCATAGAATTATTAAGTAAAGCATGTTTACAACATCAAAAAGGATATCAAGACGCAATGTGTGGTAAAGGGATTGATCGTCATCTATTCTGTTTATATGTAGTATCAAAATATTTAGAAGTTGATTCACCATTTTTAAAAGAAGTATTAAGTGAACCATGGAGATTGTCTACATCACAAACACCACATGGACAAACTGATAAAATGGATTTAAAGAAGTATCCAAATTGTATATCAGCTGGTGGTGGTTTCGGGCCAGTTGCTGATGATGGTTATGGTGTGTCGTATATTATTGCTGGTGAAGATATTTTATTCTTCCATATTTCAAATAAAATTAGCTCACCGCAAACAGTAAGTTCAAAACAATTTATAACTGTTTATTTATTATTGAAAACTATACTTTTTTACAATCGTTTAAATTAAGTGAGTTTGAAAGATTTTATTATCAAATGTGAATTTGAATACCTGTGTATTAAAAAAAAAAAACTCATTAACGTCTCTGATATCTCTGACCCCTGAGATTTTTAGAAAAGTTCATTGTAAATTTCAGCTGACTGACGTAACGTAATGACAGGATTAGACCAATCAATAAAGTTAAGCAACAGCAGTCACAATCTGTATTTGGATGGGTGACCACCTAGCAGTACTGTGTACTGTTGTTGTATAAAAATAATAATAATAATAATCCCCTTTGGTTAATGGCTATATAGCTAAAAGTAGCTGAAGTCAGAAAAAAAAAATTCAGTGTATTTAGAATAACTTTTATGAAATTTTAGAACGCCATCTATCCTTTCTTTTTCTAATCAAATTTTTCAAAATTTGAAATTTATGATTCCACATTATTTTAGGTTGATCACTATGGTACACTTTTCACTACAGTACAGTGTTTTTTAGAATTAATTTCTCAGATTCTGTTATTTTCCAGTTCTTTTACACAGATTTTTATTTATTTTTTTGATATTAATTACAAACTTATTGGTTAAAATTACTGTAGAATTTCATATTGATAAACAAACATGCACATTCCCTTGTTATTTAAATAAATTTTTTTTTCAGGATTGTCATCGATTTGCTAAAAACATTGAACAAGCATTAGCTGATATGAAAACGTTATTCTTAGACCACAAGCGAACGAAAGGTACTAATTAAGTCACAAAACTGTAAATGAGAAAAAATACAGTGATCATTCAAGAAATTTATAAAAATAAAATTATAAAAAAATTGTAGGAAGAAAAAGGATAATTTTAACGATGTAAATATTTCCAAATGTTTGGAATTTATTTGTTTGTTCGTTAAGTGTTATAAAATTTTATGTTTTATTAGAAATATTTTTGAAAGAAATATTGCAAAGCATACAAATAAGTTAGGTTTTTTTTCAAGTGTATGGTAATTTTATGTTCAATTTTTTTTCCATTTGTTCTTTTGATTTGAACAAATCTACTAAACAATATTTTTATTTTCTCAATGTACGAGTAATTTTAGTAATCATTTAAAATTAAATTATTTAGTAAAATGTTGATGTAATTATCAGTGGTGTACCGTGAGATATAATTATTGTTCATTATGAAAACGAAATTGTTAACTTTTCATCATGTCAAGGTATCAACGATAAAATTTGTTATAAACATTATAATTTTACTTAATTTACAAAAATTATAAGTTGACATCTGATATATATGAAGTTTGAAATATTAAATAAATTATTTCAAATTTGTTGGCTCCCAGAAAAGCGCCAACGTGAGGGGATCATACCTTCCTCTCTTCACCACTGTGAAATAATGTATTTAAAGTTTATGATTTGCAATAATTTTTATACGTTGTTATTATGCAACCTAACAATGCAATAAAAGTCAATTCACTGTAAATTTTAAAATAATTTTCACAATTTTAAAAATGACTTAGTTGTTTCTATTTTTATTCTCTTAATGTTTTAAAAGTAGTATTTATTATATTAAAAACTTGAACGAATCGGTTACCCATTTTATGTATTACAAACGCATGCTCAGATAACTTCGGGATCCAAAACAAGGATAGATGAAAGTATAACACACTTTGTTTTGAAAAATATCGTACATATTTTAAACTGCGTGTTTTAAATAAAATCTTATAAATTGACGGTCCCAAAAGTGATATATTTTTTAATTTTACATTATCTTCTTTTATAGATATATCCAACTTTTTTACAGAAAATCGATAATTTTACATGTTTATAATCACGAATATCTGAAATCTCATCGCCGAATTATTTGAGAATATTTATCGTATAATATTATGAAATCGTCCACTCGTTTGGTTCTATTAAAAATGTAAAAATAATGATTATAATTAATTATTAAGTAAACAAAAATAATTATTGTAAATAGAATAATAAATGTGCCAAGAACAAAGATATTTCATTTTAAATTTAATGGCAGGTGTGTATTATATGTCAATACAAGTAAATTTCCAAGAAAATTTTAATAAGTGCAGGAGGAGAATCTTCGCCAATCCTTGCGCTGATTTTCAACAAATTTATTGAGTATAAATAAAGATACAAATTGAAGTGAGTACGTGTATTAATAAAAATTGTATCATTATAATATATAATATGATGGGTTGTTTTGAATACGACTTTGTCTGTGAATCTGTTCTGTATATCCTGCTTTCACGTATTCTGGATGTACTTATACTTTATTAAATTATTGATGCTAAATAGTCACAACACCAATGATATATTTATATATACATAATTTTTGAAATTGTGAAATATTTACTCTCGCATTAAAAATTGCATTTAGTAAAAAAAAATTATGTTATTTTTTTTATAGAGAATTGACTACTTTAAATGGTATTTTTTAAGATACAGTGAGATATTGGCCATTATCTTACAAATGATGGTGCTCGTCTTATATTATCATCTAAAATATATATCAAGTATGTAAAGGTCCTTTTTTACGTATTAAATGAGTGCTAATTAGGTATTATTGAATTTTAGTACACATAAATATAAAATAAATTTGTATGCATCTATCACTCAGCATAAATGTGTATTTGAAAAGGGACATTTATTAGAGTTTTATAATTATTATTAATAAAATGAAATTGTTATTTATTTTAAACTGAAGACAATTTGTAACAAATTATAATAACTTCTGTTGCAAATAAAATAACATTAAATTGTGATAAAAAGTTATAAAATTTTTTTATTCCATATCCATGAATGCTTCCTATGTTAAGTGATGTAGAGTAAAAAATTTGGCAATGAAGCAGTGGCGTATGGCTGTGATGAAGAAAGTTTTTGCCTCACCCTTGTGGTTTCAATAAATAATATACATTTTTTATACCGTATTCTATTATGCGATTATTTAATTTTGGAATTTATCCTTCCTTAACTTTTAATACTATCTGATTTATACGTTAGTTAATATTCTAGACAGGCAGCATGGTAATAACAGTTGAGAAAAAGAGGCTAAATTTGCATTGAGTCGTCGTCTGAAATTATAAAGGTAGGTAGTAAAAGTGGATTTTATAGGAAAAATGGTTGAGTTCAACAATTTTCATATGAAACTCTAATGAGCGGACATTCATGCTAACGAAGACTCTAACTACCGGTATAATTAGGAACTATTTAGAACTACCAATATTTAAACATTAGACATAAAAATTGTAATAGATGGAATGTTTCATAATAATGTATAGTGTTGAATATATTATAATAACTAATAAAATTTTAGTAGTCAATGGAGAATAATCAGTTTAGTGTGTTATGAGTATTATTTTTGCTACTCTTGTGAATAAGAGTAGCATATTACAATAGATAGATAGAATATTACAATATTTAAATAAACAAAAAATGCGACGACATGAATCTTCCACGATTACTTAAAATTATAAAATACAATTACTTTATGGTATATTTTATAAATTTTTCCAGTTTTTCACATGAAAGCTTTAGAAAGAATCAAGAAATGAATTCTGATAAACAACTCAACTGTTGGTAACAATAATATTTGTAAGGGATTTATGTGGTATAACATAGCTTTGATGGTTTAGAAATAATATGAAAAAATATTGGAAAATTTGTAATTTATTCAATTGAAATAAAAATAACAATATAGACTGTTCTTTATTTTTCTTTAAAAACAATATTAATTACATAATTTATCCCGTATTTAACCGTAAATACAAAAAGATTATAAGATTTTCATTTCTATTACAAATGCATTATCATATTTACAAATATTTGTTCAGTTACAAAAAATAACGTAAACAGGTTTATTTATACAATTTGTTTTCGAAACTTAAAATTGGTGTTGATTTGATTAGCGCTTTAAGGTGATCGTTTTCGTTTTTTACTACAAAAAATCGATGTTAATAACTTTTAACACCACTTTTACGCTTCATGAACGAAATAATAATATATAAGCTTTTAAAACATTGATTCATTAAAGATATTTTTCAATAATGAATCAACAGTTTATATTCAAATATTTTTTCGTGATAATCTTGGATGTAGCCTAATTGTCAGAAAATGTTAAAATTTAAAATTTCATTTTAAATCGAGAAAATGAATTAACAGTTAAATTAATTCAGTGTAGAAATAACTAATTTAAACTTAGATTTTAGATGATTAATTTTGTGTTCGACTTTGTTTAAACATTAAATATTCATTTAATCTTCATTAAATATTCACTAATATTTCAACTTTAAAATGGATAAGCAGAAAATAATTCAAATGATGAGGAAATAATAAAAATAAAATGTTTGCTTTAAAGGTCAATAAAATACAAGATATTTAAAAGATGAAAGTTATAATGAAGAAGTTCTAAAAGTAAATTCTTCCACAATTTAAAATGATTAATTTTTTGACAACTGAGCTACTAATATTTTATATTTATTTATATGTACAATAAAAGGTCTAGACTAATGTAAAATTCTGATAACTTTTTATCAATAAAGTAATTCTACAGACACAATTAAGTTCCCAACACTTTCTTCTAGGTTCCAATTTTGCCTTCTGCAAAGTTTTAAATCTTTAAACAAGTTTTTGCGCCCTTAACTTCCAGAAGTTTAAGACGCAAGTCATTGGCCGTATATCTTGAATAAAATAAGTTTCCAAAATATACACTGACCTAGACCTACAAAGATAAAAAATTTTATAACTTATATTAATTGGTAGAAAAATATTATAATATTAATATGACATTTCTCTAGAAACATTTAGATTTCCATTCTTTTCTAGACAAATTCAATATTAAAATTTAAACAATAATTTTAGAATCTGACATTATTTTTACAGTTTCTTATACATCTTTTTTTTTTCTTTGAAATATAATCTTCATTAGTCTTTTTTATTTATTTACAATATCGTTATATTTTTTTTTTTCAAAAATGTTTAAGTAAAAATTTTAAACCTAAATTGTAAGTAAACCAAATTATACTATTAAATTTCGATTTTTAAGTTACTTATAGTACCCTACTAAATTAATTTACTTTATCCAAAACTCAAATTACAGAATCAAACTTACAGGATTATTACAGGCTGATTCAAAAGTTAATCTGGTCAATATTTATTTTTCAAAAATTTATAAGTGAAAAATGAAACACGGTGTATTCCGATATAAATTCTAGTTTTTACACTTTTGACACAAATATTTAAATCAGACTAATATACAGGAAGACACTATTAAATTTTTTTTATATTTAATTAATAAAAAGTACAATTTAGTTTTAAAATTTTCTTTTGCTATTTATAAAAATTTAATATACTGGATGTTTATTTTAAAACATTACGAAATCTTATTGATATTAATATTTTCTATGCATAATGAACGGCTGCAGATTAATAATCTATGATGCCTTTGACGAATTCAAGTTCAAGCTATTACCCTCTAAAATAAAATCCTTTGAAGATCATTTTAACTCTTAATACGAAACTGAAAAGTTGAATAAAGTTTTTTAATGTTTGAAAAAACAATTCTAACGTAAATATGAGTTATTTTAAGCTATCGGTAGTAGTTCTGAGTTTAGTGAAGACCTCACTCATACGAGAGAAACAACTATTGTCAATATTTATTATTACGGAGTCACTAATGATCCTATGAGGTCATGTAGAGATTGCCTTGAATGGCTCTAAAATAGAACAACCAATTTGAAAGTTACAGCGAAGCATACATACATAGATAGATACAAGCAAAAGGAAAATTGTGAACAGTCAAAACTTATTTATATATAAACATATTAATTAAAGAGTAGAAATTCATAACGCCTTAAAAAACATCCAATACAGATGTAAACAGATATGTGTGATATATATACTAAATAATTTGTGACTCGTCTAGACAATATGAATGCCTAACATTTATCACAGGTATCTTTGTTTCACATATTTCTAGTATGAATAACTTAAAAAATTTGCAACAAAAAAAGATAATCGTTTTGGACTTATATTATTTATAATATACATTTTTTTTTATCGGAACAATATATACATTTTATGGACCACAAAAATTTGGATATAGAAATTTTATGTATTATTTACGTATCCATAATTGTGAACTAATAAATTTCCATTAGCTTGGAACGATTCAAAAACATTGTTAAACCTGTTTAAAATAGTTGGATGGAGTGTGAAATTATTTGAGTATCGTACTCGATTATTTGATGATTTCAATAAAATAAACTATTTAGAGTTTATAATCACAATTCATCGTTAATTTTTCTGTTAGCTAAAACAATTTCATCTTCTTTTTCATTATTCTCTAAAGCATCTGTATCTTTGTTCGGTACAATATTTCTATTAATTTGATAAGTTAATGTAGTTTCTTTACCTATGTTACTCATTTTATGTTTCAAATTTTCAATTTTTTCAATAATTTCTTTTGGTAAATGTGATACGTCAATAACAATATCATCATTTAATGATTTAATAACCCCACTTTTATCGGTACTTTCTCCATTATCACCTTCAGTTTTAGTTTCAATTTTACCAATCATATCTTCTAATAATGAATTCACTTTTTCGGATAATTGTGTAAATTGTTTTAATATATTATCTTCAACATTTTTAATATCACCTATTTCACCATTTTTACTAGTTTTTGAGGTACGCATTGGCATATTTGGATGTTTATTTAAATGTTTTTGTAATTCAGTCAATAACCAAACAATTTGGGTTTTTAATTCACTATCTACAACATCGGAAGCACCACTGTATTCTTTATAACATAAATTCAACATACTTGGTGTGATATAAAATATTTTTTCGTTATCTTGAAATAATGTTTCTAAAATAAAATCACGTATTAATATCCATTTTGGATTCACAGAAGCTGGATCTTCATCGTTGTATTCTGTTAAATCTGTATTCGATTCTTCTGTTTTATATTGAATTTTTATTGTTTTCATTCGATATAAAAATAGAGCACGGAAATTATCTATAGATAACTCAATTGTTGTTTTCATTTTATTACGAATTGTGTTTATCTCATCAACGGCAACTTTAATTTTTTGTAAAACGGTGTCCTCAGATTTACTTCCATCATTATTAACTGAAGTTAGTTCACCGATGGTTACTTCTAACGAAGGATCGGCAGTCATAGCTAATCGAAGTTTGACTGCATCATCAGTGAATAAAAATACAACCGGAATTTTTACATCATTCACACCATCTCCTGACATCGCAAAGAATGGTGATGTAGCCGCTGATGATCCTGGAACATTATCTACAACAATTCCTGCGATGGCACCAGCTTTTTGAATACGTCGAGCTTTGTTTACAAACATACAATCACCACGTTCCATTACAACAATTTTATCCTTGACTTCTATTGAATCATTTAATGGTTCACAAGCGCGAAAAGGTTGAGCTAATACAACTTGCCCGACAACTTGTTGTTGTCCACGTAGTTCAGGGCCAAAATGACTTGGACCTGCACTTAGAACCACTTTGAAATCTCCAAATTTAAAATGTACACCTTGAGGTGATGCTTCAGGTTGATCAGCTTGTGCTCGAGATAATTGTAACATTTCTTGCATAAATATCATACCGTCCTCTGCATCTGCAATAGATCTCGCCTGTTTGAAAAAAAATCAATTAAATACTGGTTTATAATACTAGAACTTACAAGATAAGTAAATATTATATTATCAAATAAAGTTATAATTGAAATTAGCCACAGGCCGGTTGTTTATGGAAGGTACCAAATTATACCATAGGGCTAGATAAGACTTTTTTTTCGACTTTATTTACAGGATTACATGTTTCTCAAAATAAACATTAACTTACACTTGAAAAAGAATGTAATAATTGTATTCTTCCATCGCTCAGCGACAAAATATTAATACCCATGTCTTTGACAATACTTAGATGTTTAGGATCTGTTACTTGAAATTCTGCGGCAGTTAATCTTCGATTGTATTTCTTCTTTGGACAAATATCATCTACCATGTTTCGTAATGGTTTTCTTAGGGTTTCTGGTAATAAATGTATAGTCGCAGGGCAAACTCGTGCAAAATTCGATTCATCGTCTTCGATAGTATCAAAATTTAACGAAGAAATTGTATAATTTGTAGGTTTTGCTAAACTTAAAGGCAGTAAATGAGCTTCGGTTGTAAAAATAAAATCATTTAAGTCTAATATCAAATCATTTTCGTCACTAAATAATAAGAAAAGATATTTAAAAGTTTCAGCTAAAACAAATGAATCCATACGATCCTCATGTAAGCCAGTTCTGACATCATTTACGGCAGCGTAACCACAAGGCACTCTTGCATATTTTTGTAAACTCTTAAGCACTTTACGACCTACTTCTAAATAATAAGGGTCATTTGTGGCACGATGTAAGAAATATGTAGACTCTAAAAATTCAGGACGTAGAGGATGTTGGCCCCAATGTACTTGGAAATCAGTAGTAAATGCTTCAGGAATGAAATTGTGTAATTGCATAACTTGATACAGCATCTCATGTGTTTCTACAGCAGGTTTAATATCTCCCTTTAAAACTTGTAATCCTGGCCAAAATGCAAGTAACGCATCCATAAAATTTCGCGAATTTGTATGAGGTCTATGCATGTGTACATCTAATAACATTGGTCCTTGGCTTATATACTTCATAACTGCATTATAATGTTTATTAAATCGTGTTAAATATCGATCATCTCCAAGAAGTATATACGCTTTCAAACAATATTCGTAATAAGAATCAATGCCAGCTCCAACTCCAGAATCACGTCGTATCCAATCACCAGAATGCACATTCAAAACTGTTCCCATTAAATCGGAACTTCGATGGCGCATTTTCCATAATTCATCCATAGCACGATGAGACTTTTCTTCGAATATTGGTTCACCCGTTAATCTGGACAAAGCAGCCATTTCTAGAATCATAGTTCCAGCGCACGCAGTACATGTTTCACGATGAGATACTAGACGGTTCATTTTTAAACCGTGTTTTAAGTTTACCTGAATAAAACGAATAAAAATAAGTTATTATTTAAATTTAATGATAATTTTTCATTCTGCAGGGCCCTATGAATTCTAAAGTAGATATATTTTAAAAATAAAAATTTATATTTTATATTTATAATTAACTTCTTATATAATCTTTATTAAATAACTGACAACTTTTTCCTTTACCAACGAAAATTACCAATATGTTAAGGACTTTCCTATAATCAATCTTATTCTCGAATCAACTTTTGTCGAATCTTTATGGAATTAAAATCCTACTAGATCTTAAAGAGTTTATTTTTCCTAAATAAAGAAGCGAATATATCTTTGTAGGCTATACCACGACAAAAAATGCCTAAAGAAATTCTTTGATATACTATTTTATGGAATACAACTTCCATATGGTTTTTATCAATGTATAAAATATATTAACAAAATATTTTTTTACTTATAAAATCATTTAAAAGAAAAAAAGTAGGTTCTTATTCAGAAAACAAAAATTGGATTTAGGGTTATTATTGAAATTTTCAATATGTCGTTGAAAATGCAATGGAAATTACTGGCAAAATACCAAATTTTTCTTAAATTTAGTTACCCATGAAATAAAATTTCTAAGCTTATAAAACTAAAATATTATTGTATTTACCTTAGCATAAGGAATTCCTGTAGTTGTATTGAAGGCAGGTAAAAGTCGATATCCAAGATCTTTTGCCATATCCAACAGTTCATTCTGATACCATTTCAAAATTCCAGCAGTTTCTTTTAAATATTCGGCAAGAATATGTCCTGATAATAATCCCCTATAAAGTATTTAATATTATGAAATAACGAACCATAATTTAATCAATATAAAATAATATTTACCCCAAAACTCGAATATTTGTTTCAAAAACTGAAACAACAACATCTGTATCAAAAGATACATCACGTATTATTAATTTTACCCCATGTTCGAATTCTTCTAGATCTCCAAGTATCACTAACGTATCCAATGTATCAATGAGGGTTAAAGAAAAACTGTAAAACAAAACTTTGGTTGATAATTCCTCCAAATCAAGCAAAACAATTATTTAAAAAAATTGAAACTACTTTGTGTTTTTTGTTTCACAAATTTTTTATTATTTAATGTTGACATATGTTTAGGTCTATGCCCATTTTCAAACATTGTTTATGACCATTTATTAATTTTCCTTTTTGGAAATTTAAAAAAATATAAACAATAGAAAAGAGTAGATTGAAACTATTGTAAATACAATTTTTTAATAAGATTCAAATGAAAAATTTTAATTTTTCTTTATAAGAGTGAGTTAATGGTAAATATCATCACTATTCATGGTGATCACAGATTTTTTGAAAATAAAATTCACTAGCTTTTTAAGGTTTTTTAGAAGTATAATTGAGAAATTTTCTGAACAAATTCAGAATTTTTTTAATTATTTACATACGTAAATGAAGAATAGTATCAGAACATTACTTCAGAATATGAGTTTTATAAATAATAAATTTTCACTGGGTTCAAGTAAGTTGAAATAGACCTTAATTCACCAACAATTCACGATTTTGCATGGATTTGAATGAAAAAAAAAATTAAATACAATAATTGTAAATGAGATACAATTAATTATTATTTTTTTTAATAAATAAAACAACATAACAGAACAAATTGAAATAAATAAACGTTGATATAGGTATATGAGATTCCGAGTGTAAATACACTCAATACGCAATTAATATTGTCTCGTAATATGCCTTATTTTCAAAATCATTTATAAAATTGTAACTTTCAAATTTATATTTCCACTTAGATACCTTCCTCTAAAATTACTTTACAATGACTTTGTAACATATGGTAGTGCGTTATCAGTTCTTCGTTAAATTGTTCAAAATGATAAAAGGATTAATATGACTTAAACAATAACAAATATATTACAAAACCATTGAAATGATTGAATATGAATTCACTTAATAATTACAGAACATTATGTATAAATGAGTTTAGATTATATATAAAATGGATAACTTACTTCCCTAAAATGTCATCCATATCGCCTCTAGACGGTTGTAGACCTCGATATCGACCCTGACAACTTAATGGCATAAGTTCATCGGCAGGATACGCATTTTCCATGTACGCTCGATAAGCATGATAGAACATATCCCGGGATTCCTCCCTAAAAAGTATTAATTGGATAAATACTATAACATATGCTTTTCCATTTCACTGATGATGTAATTAGGCACATACCTCAGAGCTTCTCGTTCTTCTTTGGACATAGGTGACGTTTCCATTGCAGAGGATTCATAGTTAAGTAATAGTATAATTAAAATTCCAATTAATATGAAATGCTTGGAGGGTAATAACCACTCCATTTTTAAATTTTATTCATAAATTTCTTGATTTGATGATAGACAAACGTCTGTCAATTTTGTTTCTTATCATCTATTGAGATAAAGCATAAAAAAATACAATGACAAAAGCATTCGTATCTTAATCTAATACAAAAGTTATATTCATTCACATGTATAGCAATAATTTAAAACTTTATATAACTCATATATAGGGAATGTATTGTTAACTTTTTACATTAAAAAATTTTAATATTGCCAGCACATTTAACCAAATCCAAAACAACCAATGACATATTGACAGACATCATGAGTGAAATATACATACAACTTACAAGTCGAGACATTTAGAATTACAACTACTGAAGATTAGCAAAACTTTATAGTATTTTTCTTATAGCTTGAATGGTGGTTTTAGAATGAGTACTGAATATGAATATAGAAGTAAAGAGAGGAAGTGCCAATATTTATGTTAGCACTCCTATGTTAGCTTCTTTTAATGTAAGATGCTAATACTAATAGTAAAAAAGTTAAAAAAGCGTAATATATAAGGATTTCAAAAGTTTTGCCAAGATGTGTTTTTGAAATTGAACTTTGACGACAAGGTTTTCGAGGCTATCTTGCACTAAAGTTGTCAATTCGAAATGAAACCACCATTTTGGATATCGAATATGAGCCGACCTCAAACTTTCAAGGTCATAATTTAGTACAAGTCTTTTAAACTCTTCATTTTTGTACCAACTTTTTTTTCAAACATTGTTATCATTCGAGTTATTTTGGAATTCTGATCCCTTTTTTATCTCCAATGTATATACTTAATTTTACAGTATATACAGATATATAAAAAGGATACAGCAAAGCCAGATTTACATAAGAACACCTGAGAAATGTGCCCAGAACTTCATATAATCAGGGACTCTAAAATCAAAGTATAGATATGTTAGTCAAAATAAGTGTATATGTTAAAGAGTGCAAACCGTCACCAAATTAGCAACGAGTAATATCTCCTCAGAGAATCATTACAACTAGCTAATTCACACTGATGATGACTACTTTGTAGTCGAAATACGTATTTATAAAAATACAAAATAATTTGATCTAGGAAATTGGGGCAAAAAATCGAAATTTATTAAGGGTCAAAGCTTGTTAACGATTAATGTCAATATGGTAATATTGACATTAATCGTTAATTATTTTTACTCTCACAAAATTGGACAGGGGCTTCTTAAACGTAAATCCAGCTCTGGGGTATAGTGTACTATTGTACAAAAAGAACAAACCTATAAACAAACTTTTTTCACTTTAAATACATTATTTATAGGAATATCATTAAATACATCTCTTAATATTCACATTCGGAAAATTCTTAGTAGCTTACACCCGTCTTAAAAATATGGTTTCAGTTATATGAAATACTCCATATAACAGAATAATCTAGAGTACAATAAAATGACTTTACAAAAACGATTTACAAAGTAATTATATTAATATTGATAATATTTAAGCGTAATTATAGGAAAATAGAGTAATAAATATAAACAAAAATTAATGACGTCGAATGAAGTAGATATAAAAATTTGAAAATTGTATTCATGATGCGTTGCGATATCTAGGAATAAATTAAAAAAATAATTTAGTTCAGTAATTTCACAGCATTAGCGCTAGGGTAGTTTTCAGTTCACAAGTCAATATACCACATTCATGATTTGATTCTGCCAAATAAAATAATTATTTATAAATATCTTTTAAATAATTATATATCAATGTTTTTTGGAAATTAGTTAATGTTTTTTGTGTAATAATTACATTCCATTCGATTCTAAATTATTAAAATAATAATTATATCATAAATCCAATACGTTAGTTTGATAAATATTAAATGATATCAAAATCAACTACTAAACTACTTTTTAAACTGTTCTCAAAATGTTGAATTAAAATTTTTTTAAATATATTAATAAAAATTATATTTGAAAAAATTGAGTGATCATATTCAAAATTATTTTCAATTTCTGTGTGCATTGTATATTTTTGAGCTGAAACTCTCAGCTGATTGAACGAGTTTGTGTATATTGTTTGCATAGTAAAAGTGTGAAAATTCATTATTTCTGTTATCATTCGACAATATCATTTTTGACAGAGGAAAACATATTGTTTACATAAAAAGTGTGAATTTTATTCGTGTTTGCGAGGACAAATTTTCTTTTGTGTAAATCAGTGTCACTGTGAATTCGTCTAACTGTAAGTATTTTAATATTATTGAACAAAATTTCTTTGTTTTTCTATTTGTAGACTCGTAAAAAAGAGAAGTTATGCTTGATTGATTTAATCTTCACTCCTTGACGAATGAAAATTTTTTAAACAATTGATCGAATCAGGTTTACTTTTTCTTTGTTAGATTCTGTTATGTACCTTTTGTATTATTTTCATTATGTTGTGGAGTATAGATACGATTTTTCTAATTTTCTTAAATAATTTTTGAATACCAGTTTATAAATGGATATAATTTTCACTCTGAAAAACTTTCACTTTGATTCAAATACCTCTTTCTTGTGTTATTGTTAACATTATATTTATTTCACACGTATTGAAGAATTCCAAATGATTAGAATGTGAATTTTAATTGATTTGGAAATTATGTAAAGTCACTTGCGTTTATAAAACGCGTGGATATATTTTTTTATTTTAAAGGAAAAATTTATTCAAATTCTTTCTTTTCGCTAAATGATTTAGGTGTGGTGAAATTCGTATTATAGATGCTGAATGTAGTGTTCAGAGTAAATTTTCGACTAAAGTATATTGTTAAATCGGCTTAAAAGGAAGAATATGACAGTTAAACTTTATAGTGATTTTGATATTTTTCATTTAAATAGATTGAAATCAGAACATTTCATATATTTGATAAGGTTTTCCTGTTTCTTCTCTCTATAATAGAGTATTTCTGATTTGTATTATTCTTAATTTTTTTGTACACGATATATCGTTGACGTAATCAATATATTATATTACTACTAGGTTATCATTAAATGAATAAAAATCGACCCAAATGGTTACACAAAGGTTTATTAATATTCATACGCGCTTAAATATAAAACAACGACGAAAGCCTAATTACGCCATACGAGAAATTTTGATTTTTTGCTTGGACACAGGCGACTATGAAATTTTACAGAAATTCGAAGCTGTTTTCTAATCCTGTATCATTTTCAGTGTCTACTGGTCAGGGAAAATCTAGAGAATCCGAAATAACAAGGAAATTTCGAAATGGGAATGGAATAGTTAGGGAAAATAACAAATTATGCAACTAGTCAGGGGATTTTGAATTTTATTTTGGATTTTCAATGCATGAATTCAATTTTTTTAAGTATTCGTAATATATTCTTGATCTTGAGATTTATTCTTGATGAGTTCATGATTTCGAAATATATCCGATAATGATGTTCACTCACGAACAAGTCACTGTTCAGGCCTAGAGCTGCAAATCATTTTAAAAATGAATGGTAGTAGTTCATATTTACAAAAAACAGTCAAGTAAAAGTCTATGTGATACCTGGAAAAGTCAAGTAATTTAGATTAGTTTTGGGTCGGATTAGTTAATATTCGAGTAGTTTTAGCGGAGTGGCAATCTCTTAATCTCCGAATACAAGTAATGTCAGATATGTAATATTTTCAATTCTTACTTTAATTCTTATTAACGTTTTCCATTGAGATGCAAAATTGATATATTGCCTAAGTTATAGAATCCAACAATCGCACACAAAATGAAAACAATTCGCTTGTATTCATCGGAATCATATCAAATTAGTTTTAGTAGTATTATACCGTTGAGGAACAAAGTCAGATGATAATGATTGTACCCAAAATATTTATAAAACGTATATCATTTGGATGAATTAAACTGTGTATACGTTTTAGCAGCAAATTGTATTAGTACAAATGTTTATTATTGTGTGATAAAATAATAAACTAATCTCTATCAATGTACCATGCGTAAATGTAATAACTTTGAATTTGATTCTACTTTAGTTAAATACTGCTTATAGTGATCGACCTTAGATTTATCTACCGTTAGTATTGTTTACACACTGAACGATTTTGTTAACGGCGTTATAATTTTTTGTGTGGATATATTATCAATTCCACGTTTTATAATTATAATATAATTAATAGCAAAGATTTTTAAAATACAAAACTATAACAATATAATATCCAAAATTTAACGTTGTTTATACATTTGTGCCCAGAAATACATCATATTTTTTGTAATAAAACATCTAATAATTTTGCATATGGTTTTCGGTTGTAGTTAGTGCAACAAGTGTTTCCTCCTCGAAATCTCTGATAAATGGTTCGTTTTCTTTTGTGGAGGACGTAAAATTTTGTATTACGTCCACAAATTTCAAATTGATGGAAATCGTTTTTTTTTTTTTTGTAATAGAAAAATCATTTCATAATTAATGCAAAAACATTTTATCCTACACGTAACAAAACGAAATGTCATTTGTTTATCAACTTGAAAATTTCTTAAAAGAAAGGTTTAAAAAATTTCAGAGATGATGCTGTCTGATAAACTGATCATAAAGTACCCGAAATCCGAATTATGGGAAAAAGTTTCTTCGCTGATTTATTCTTAAAAAATCACTCACGAAAAACATTAATTTTCGCGTTCGAGATAATTCGATTTGATTTTGAAACATACATTTTACTTTTAAGGCTCAGCGCACACCATTTTCTTATCGGAAAATCTGATGTAACTAAATAACATGCATTTTATATTACAACCTATTCACGGTAAGATTTCTACATAAGGCATCAGAAACTATGAAACCAGGAGGATAAAAAACTATAAAATGTTCTGAAAGCTTTCTCTATCTATCAGTATACGCAGTTTATCGAAGTTGCGAGCTCGATTCACGCCGTTGACACAAAAATTAATTGATACGATCAAATCTGGTCGAAAAAAAGTCTCGATAATAAAGGTTTGTCTACTTGATAGGCAAATGCTTTCCTTTCCACTACTGTTGCTACTATTACAAATTTCCATACCATAAATTTTATACAGTTAAAACCGTTTCGAAAGCTCAATACTTGACGTTATTTTTAGCCTACTTCAAAAAAGGAGGAAGTTTGTGTATATATATTTTTTATTAATTAACATTGTGTTTAAAGTGGTCATAGAATATTGTAGATATCTCCATTGTATATATGTTTGTTTGTATTTATTGCAGTTTTATCGTGCCCAGTCCCCTACACCGAAATTACAATTGAGAGCCCCCCTGAATGGGGCAACCTGAGCTCCAGGAAGCTTACTACGGTGGCTCCCACACTCGCCCCTCAACATACCGACGAAGGTAAGTGTGTCATCATAGTACATTATATGTGTGTTGTATTTTAATAAAAATTTATACGTGTTATTCATATTATTGATTGTACATTTTTAATTATTACATTTTTAATTATAATTTAATTTAATTACGTTTATTTCAACTCTTTAATCATTGTAAAGACCTTAAAAAATTATTCATCTTGGATCGAGGAATCGCAACGACCTGAATCTTACCACGCTTACATAAAATTATAAATTACACTAATTTTATGATGTACGTGGTCTGTTCAAAAAATAAGGTGAATTTTCAAATTTCGCGGGCTACATACTGTTTACAGTTTCAGCTATATAGCATATTTAGATTGCTTGTGAGAGGTTAGACGTGTTTTGCGTGATCGGCGATCTCGTGCTGGCGAAAAAAAAATGCATCAAAGAATTTGCATTCAATTTTGTGCGAAAAATTATGTGCTCAAAAACACTTGAAATGTTGACAGTGGCATACGATGAGTCTACTCTGAGTTAAAAAAAATGTTTAGTGGTACAAGCTCGACAAAAAAAAGGACGCCAAGTTCGTTTAATTGTGAAGGTTTTGCTGACTGTTTTTATTCGATTATCGTCTATTGAGGAGATACAAACTGAATCGTTGAGAGAGCTCAATGGCATACCAAAAAGTGCATATCAGAACTGCTATCAGTTACTGAATGAAATTTTCATTTAAATGTTGAAAGATTTTAAACCTACGTGCTTTACAAGTGATAATATTTACAAGCACATTTTCTTTGATAACGAACTTTTTTCCGTTACTACAGTTTCAAAATATTAAAAAATGAGTTTGCTAAAATAAATAATTGAATTGAATAGATGATGTAGATAGACGAGACATATAAGTAACGTCTTTATTTAAAAAACTTTTTATGAGTTTTTTTTATTGTTAAATTAACTTCTATGTACAGAATTCAAATTACAAACAATATATATATTCTCTCTGGCTTAGTTTTTTTTTATATTATAATCGCGAACGTTACTTCGCATACTCTCCTAATTGTTCGCAATATAAATTATCCGAACTTTGAGAGAAATAATTCGAATTTAAGTCAGTCAATCAACTTCAAATTTTAATAATAATTTTATCAGAATTAGTTAGTATATAAATATTTTGAATTTTCTGACACTATGACTTTTTGCAGTTGATTTTGAGCACAAAACTGGACAGAATAATTTTAGAAATACATAATGTTTAATTTTTTCTTTACTGTCTGTAATATTTCGAAGCGTAACACACTTTTTAAACTCAGTTTATTATATATACCCTCATATATTTTCTGTATGATATACAAGGCATAAAAATAACGACTTTAAAAAACTGAATTGTATAATGTAAAATTTCTTACTGGAGTGCTCTTCCAATCTTTACATGGTGGTCATGTGACGTTCACGCTTTTGTTTTTTTTTATATTTAATACTATTAATGATTTTACATATTTCTTTGGTATTGTGTATGTGTATTTTTTTCAACATTATGATTTGAATTCCAAGAATTGTTGTTTTTTTACAGATTTACTGTTTTGATGATGTGTCCTTAAAGTTAACCC
This sequence comes from Chrysopa pallens, assembly GCA_020423425.1. NCBI lineage: Eukaryota > Metazoa > Arthropoda > Insecta > Neuroptera > Chrysopidae > Chrysopa > Chrysopa pallens. Next base: position 70,954,226 of record CM035593.1, on the reverse strand, counting down.
AAAAGTATGGAACTTTATATTCAATATACTTTAATAAATTTTATATTCAATATACTTGGAGTTTTAATAATTGGGCAGTCTATAATCTAAAGCTGCGTACACACGTGCAATATTTGTTCGTAACGTAACACCGTATTGTACATTTGTACTGTTACATGTTATGTGTTACGAGACTAATGATTTGTTACGATGTTGCTATGTGTTGCTAGCGTTCCATCTGTTTATTGTTTATGTTGATAAATTTCAATAAATTATATTGCATTTTGTTCGTTCCACTCCATATCGAAATATTTAAATACAATTAATAAAATGAATATTGTTTACGTCTTGTCTTTGCAAATATTGCGCTTTTGAGTTCACACTATTTGTAACCCCACCTAGTAACATCTTTGGATGCGATTCAAATTTACCGACAAATTGTAGGATAAGATGTAACATCGTCGCGTATCAACTTATGTAACGACGGTGTTACGTGTTAACGTCCACACAAAGGTTACTGTTACTCGTCAAAGTTGCGTAACGGTATTACGATAATCTCAACATAAAATAACTAAAATCTAAAAATTATATATAAAATGGAAAACTATGTCAAGAAAATGATTTCTTTTCTGTATAAAAAGAATTTCTTAAGGACACGTTAAGTTTATAATTTGTTTATAAGAGATAAAAGAGTTAATGTGTTCAAGCAGAACTATTTTTATTGGAGTTATTTTTTCCAAAAAGCGCTATGTTTAAATATTTAAGATATTGAATGACATTATATACTCAATTTAGTCTAAAATTCGTGATCCGAATCGAAGAAATAATGGTAAAAAATTTTTAGAAGAGTTTTCATAAAATCATCTTTCATATAAACTAATGAATATTATGCAATTTAAATACCAATTACATTTTTTATAAACATGCCAAACTGTGAAACAGTTGCGCAGACAGCAGCCACATTTATTTATATTCTGAACTCAACATTTTTCGTATTAACTTCATAGACATGTATTTGAATATGTGCCGCCACAACGGAAATGCTATCATGTTAATAAACTTGATTTAATTATTTCAATTAATATTTCTGGTTTATTTACATGTTTATAAAAATTATCTTCATAGAAAAATGTGTCTCATAAATATATATATTTTCGCGGTTAATATATCTTCCAAAAAATCCCCCAACCCCCTCATACAAAGGAAGAAAGTTGAGGTTTTTTGTTTACTTTTCAGAAAACTCTAATATTTATTCACAGAACTGAAAACATTGATAATATCGAAATTGAATTGATTTTGATGTTTGCAGCAGTGCAAACATTGATAATATCGAAATTGAATTGATTTTATTTATGATTTGGCAACGTAGAATTATAGAACAGAAATGGATTCTGTATCTTTCCTTAGAAAATGTCGAAAAAAAATGTGCAAATTTGCTATTTTGTATCCTAATTGTTTTTGTTAAATAATTTTTAAAGTTATAACCAGGCGCATGCATGGTTATATATCTAGGCAATTATCAGTCATATTTCTTGCAAATATGAAATTTATATAATTAAAAATAATATTTGTTTAAAATAGTCATTAAAGAATTAACTGTAGCAGATTTAATGGTCTTAAAAAAACAAATAGGTAAATTAATCCACAATCTTAGTGCCACGCGAATAACTTTAAACAATAAAAATTGTACATTTTTTTGATAAAGTAATTAGTTATGGATGAAGTAACCCTAAAACTGTGTATCTTCATTGTATATCCTCATGTCAAAACAATCGAATAACAAGTGTACATAACAACTAACAAAGTTGATTGTTTAGATACTTGGAATATGATTCAGTATCAATGTTTGAACTTTAATGATAAGTATTCATAAAATACATATATAATAATAGGTTTATTGAAATTATATATGTGCTTATTAGCTACATTTGAGCTGAAATTGTGACGAATCTAAACATTTGAGAAAAAAAAGGTTTAACACAAAATATTTTTTATCTTCTATCTTTAATGGTTCAAAATTTGGATGCTGGATCCATCGGATCCAATGGACGGATTTTATTAATTCACGAAATTGATAAAATCGTTATATCTGAAAATATTGTAAATGTTTTATGTTTGTAAATTATCCGTTATATAATTTTTTTTGTAAAAAATTATTATTGCATGCTACAAATTTGTTTTTAGCGTTTTTTTGTTTTTGTTTTTAATGCTCATATATTTTACATAAATGTTTTTATAAATAATTAAATAATCATAATAATTATGATTATATTTGAGTGTCATATGAAAATTTCTAAATTATTTATATATATAAAACAAAAAAAACCATCGTATTTTCCAGTGAGTTGTTTTTGCGGTACACGCATCCGCGAACAATGTGGCTAAATTACAGGCCACTATTACTTACTCATTCACTATAACTTTAGTTCCTATAATAATAATGGTTTGTTGATATGAGTATAAAAATGTATGTATATAATTTTGGAATCCAGTACACTAGTTGAACCATCATTTATTTAACACTTGAATACTTTAATTTTATTTTTGGGTATTTTGCAATTATTTTATTAAAATTTAAACTTAAAAAATAAGAAATCTATTTAGAAATCGACCAGAGTCGATAATTTTTGAAATCAACAAAAAAGAGTAGGGTGAAACCAACTGGAAATGGAAGAAGATATAACAAAAATGAATTTTGTTATTTGAAATATTTATTAAAATAACAAGTGAAGATAAAAACTAATAGGGTGAATTGTTTAGATACTCTACATATGATTGAATTTCATTGTTTAGGCTACTTTTAATCAACATTTATAAAATACTATAAATATCCAGTTTATACAGTTATATATTTCATTTACATGTGTAATACATGTGTAATAATATGTAGTTATTACCTATATGTGTTTATTAGCCAAATTTGAGCAAAAAATTGTGGAGAATTCAATTTACGAAAAAATGTTTCAAACAAAATACACGTTTTTAGTATTTAAACTTTTTTCTATCTTTTATAGTTTAAATAGTTTTAAATTTTTTAATGGATTTTCAATATTTTCAATGGACCGATTTTGCCCATTCGCGAATTTTTATGTTAAGAATACGTCACCAAAATTTCAACTCGCTACCCCTTTTTGTTTTTGAGTTATCGATATGACGACGGACAGTCGGAAATGGACTAATTGAGTGTTTCTATGAACACCTAACTCAAAATTTTGTTTTTGCGTTGTGTGCTAGAATATTAGGTACCGTTACAAACTTTAGCGTTTATTTAAACTTTATGATGGAAGTGTTGACAATTTATTACGTAGATTTCATTGTGTATGTATTTCGATTTTAAGAGATTGAATTGAATTGATCTTTAAGTTCGGCTAGTGACACTGACATTATTATACAGTAAATGTCGACTAGTTGGTTTATACCAACATTTATTTATTATATTATTATATTCATTATAATAGTTGTTGAATCACCTTCGTTGTGAACACAGCAAAGAGAGGTCTCTGAACTACTTATTTTATTAAATATCTTTATGTTTATTCATTCATTATACGCATCACAACATCAAAGGCTTACACAGAAATTCTTTTCTATTAGAGAATAAAGTACAAAAAGAATTTGTTTACTTTGCTCTGACATATCGAATGTCGTTTTTACTATTACATAATAAGACTTTGTACGTTTTGATAAATACCACTATTATTAAAAATTAAATAAACATCTAGGTGTAAACGAAATTCAGCGTAATGGAATCATGATATAATTAAGATATAGGGTAAGTCCGGGGAAGGTAGCTGTACGGGAGAGATGGCTAGTTCTATATTTTTCGTAAACAATCGGTAGATTGTAATATTTTATGTTTAGTTCACTTCTATTAATGTTGGCTTCTAGCATCATGTGCAAAGTAATATTGAAATTAAATCAATAATTAAGAAAACATCGGTTAATGGGTTTTCCAAAGGAAATTGTTTTCTAGATGTGTGTACATCTAGTTTCACGGTGATAAAATTTGAATAGAAATTCGTGCTTTTGTGTGTTACCATGATTGGTATTGACGATGTGTTGCATTCCAATCTCAAAATTGCTTCGATTCCCAGTCATTAAATTTTATATCGATGTGGCCATCTCTCCTATTTAATTAAGACGAGATGGCTCCATTTAGTCTGTAAAATATGGACACAATAGAGAGTGCTTTTCTAAGCAGTCCAATAGAAATAAAAAAGATCTAAATGTGTGTCAAAGCTGAGTAACAGTTTCATTTTAATCCGAGACAACGACTGTCAAAGTTCTAATACCTTAAACTGTCAAAGAGTATTTAACTATTACCTTAACTTCTCATAATGCTCATAGCCAAAGAACAGCGAAAAGAAACAAAGAGGGTAAGTTGAGAACTAGAAAAGACAAATTAAGAAAAAAATAAGGGTGATCCATCTCCCCGGATACCTCAGGAGAGATTGTTAGTCGAGATATGTAGAAAAGTTTCTTTTAAACTAAGAATTATCTTGAGTATTAAAAAAAAAAAGTTATTTACATTTAAAACGATTTAAAATATTGATTTCTTATCTTTAATTGATTCCTAATTTCGACTAACCGCAGGGCTTCAATATTTACCTGCTTGAAAGATAAGTTTGTGTTGAAAGAAAAGCTATACCTTTATGCCTTGTTCTATATTGTCAGCTAAGATGGCACATAGAAATTGTTAATGTTCACAACTTACAATATTGACCAAGACAACAGCTCACATACATTACGATGTGTATATGACACCCCACCACACTGTGTTGCATACATGTAAGTTCTAAACATGTGACCAATGGCTAAAAATAAAGAGATTAAATCAACATTGCAGAAGTAATTGTCTTAAAAACTTCATACGTTTATTCGTCTTGAAGTACAACATAATTATTTATTACTTAACACTCAATCAAATTTAAGATTGGAAAATTTTAGGTTGGAAAATTAAATGTATGTATCTATGACGTAAGAAATTTGTGATTTTTTATGTTCAAAGTGAAAAATATTGATTTATACAATGGCGCACTAAAAATAACTGTAATTTACATCAATGGTGGGTGAGCTGTTTGTTTCTGTATTTTGTGATTTTGACTTGCTTGCTAGTAGTCATTGTTTGATTTTCCATTATTACTTTTAGTGGGTAGATTGATAATAAATATATTACATACATTATAGTTAACAATAACATTTCATCATCAGTGAGAGTGGGATAATATTTGAGTTTTACTTTTTATTCTATCATGAAAATTAATGCAAAACTAATTTAATAATTTTTTTGATCTAAAACTCGACAAAACACAATCATTTTCTAATCTGAGTAAATAAAAAACTATGCTTTTCAATATAAGCTTGCCGCTGAATTGTCTAGATTCCTTGAAAGAGAATGCCCTACTTACGAGAAGAGCAAGTTGTAAGTATTTATCAAGGACAGACAACATAACACTGAAAAGTACGCAGATTTTTAGCCTAGATGTACTTTGAATTTCTGCCCAATCTATAGTTTGTCATCTACATATTTAATACTAAGGAGAAAATTGAAAACACAGGAAAGTTGGCAATTTACAATACAGAGTGTCTTTAATTCTTTTTTCTTCAAAATATCTATTCGCTGGTATTATAGTAACAATCAGCTACACTAACTAGAGACATTACTTCCTATGCAATGCAGCTGATAGTTGACACTTACTTGAGGCAGCGTCATCTGCGTCTCAATGTACACTCAGCCCTATGAATGCATATTAATAAAAATTTTCTGTATTCTTAACGCAATTTTAATAAAACGATTGTTTTTGTAAAATTTGTAGATAATATACTTCGTTATGCCTAATATATAGAAATTTTTTGTTTTTAAAAGTTGCTATAAGCCAAAATAGCAAAAAAGTAGAATAATAGATTGAATAATTGGAAACTTATTCATTTTATATTCATTTTAAGTCTTAAATTTTGGAAATGTGCTTCATTCGGAGTTAAGTTTATAGTTTAATTTGTGAATGCGATTTAGATCATTAGGGATGGCGAGAGAAATATTGTAGAAACTATAACAAGATCTATTTCAAAACAGTATATTGTTAAAAACCAGTGTATATTGGAAAATATAGCATAACAAATTCCTTGTTACTTGACTAATTTGTCAAATTAGAAGTATGAGCGATTCGTGCTAAGGGTAGTTCAGATCAAAACAACTGCTAAACGTCAAACAGACTCTTCCATTTATGAATTTGTTTATGATTGAAGAGTGGAAGGGGTACTATATACAAAAAAAAGTTTTACTAAATTACTTGACTAAACTACTTTTCTAAACACGACTAAAATGTTGCTGTTTACACAAAATAAGTAGTAAACTACTCGATCAAATTTGACGAGGCTCAACTCTTCACGTCAAGTCTAAAACGTTAAGTTTTTTGAATTTCATACCAATAATACTATAATCTAACTCATTTCCATGATAAGATTGTACATTATGTCGTAGAACGTAGACAATATCCAATTGAGGAGCATAATTATATATTGAAAAAACATATGTCATTTATTGCTGATATCTAATAACAAGTGTTTATATAATTTTATTAGATGTTTCGTTATTTTTCCATTTCCTCTGTAAACTATATCCGGTTATTATAAAATCCAACATTATAATATGTTGTACCTACGTGGTATTTATCCTTTAATACATAATCTATTTCACATTTTAATCAAATCGAACACTTATGAAAATAGAGTGGTAGTAATTCTATTTGGGAATTTTAAGCAAAAAAATGTTATGTTTTTTCAAAATGTTTATCGATCTTCAATCGCTTTAGTACGAAAATGGATAATTTTTTTTTTTTTTAATCTTAAAAGTTCAAAACAGTTCATTTTGGTCCAATATAAATAAAACAATTATAATAATAATTTATACTTTATATCTCATTGAAGCGAGAGGGGAAGGGATTGTAAAAAATTGTTCGACATAATATAAATCTTAATGTTGAATGGGTTTGATGACTAGGTTTTTATTATGACTTCAATATATCCACCTTCTTACTTTACGAACAGGAAACTGGAGTTATTTTTTAAATCTTTAAAAATAAGCTATGTACGTACAAAAATCCTAAATAAACAAAAAGGGAAACACTATATAATGACGTCAAAGTTCAGTATTTCCATAGAGACCATCGTTTTCAAGAAAGAGATGGATAGATGGATATGTAATTTTCAAGAGCTCATAACTTCATTTTTGAATCAATTTTATTTTCCGAATTTTCTTTTGTTGTTGTTTAGTGTTATTGAGTTAAACTCAATATCAGTCATCTACCCTATTGCAGCTGTGCTTAACTTGAGTCTATTGACAGAATTGTGTGATCGATATTTGCTCTATTAATAACTCAAATTATTCGTTAAGTATCATTCTCATATATTTAGCATTTTTTTAAATCCTAAAATGAAGAATTTTTTTAGAAATACATATTTCACAAAATTTTAACTATTAAAAAAATATTATTTATCCCATAGTATTCATAGGCCGTGTTTTATGAATATTTTACAAAAAACCATAAGTATTCTAACGTTGTGTATTTTCCTGTTACGCTACGTTAAAAGTAATTAGCGTGAAATAAATTAATAAAACTACTTATATGAACGACAATTAATTAATTGCATATTATTATTATATAATTCCTGAAGTATGTTATGTATGTAATTATAGTATAATAATTATAAAGAACTTATAAAAAATAATTCTTGAATATATATACAGAGCGATTTTAAAACATGTATGAAAACAATTAGATTTTTGAAAAATATAAAAAGAATTATTCTAATATTATATGCGTAAAATATGCGTAAAAATTATAGGTTATAGGTTATATGCGTAAAAATTTTAACACTGCATTTCTTTAGTATAATTTTATTATAAATTACAATAAAATTTGATTTTTATTTTAAAAAGGGGTTTCTCCGAACTTCAGATAAAAACGTCTATAACAAAGGCCATCCACATCACATACTTTTAACCTTTATTTATTAAACAATGTACATAGTCGTTTTTCTAAAGAAATCTTAAGTATTTCTGGAGGATTGATAAAAAATTTTCTTTCATTTAAAAATTTTTCTGATAATTAGAACACAAACAAGAAAAACAACCCATTAGTTCGAGCCGTTAACCTATTTTAATATGTGAAATTCACTTGAGAAATTTTTGTAAACAACACACCAAATCCATTTCATATAGCTAAATTTTATGTATTCAATTGCGGTCCTATAAAAATCGATAGGTAAAATGGAAGTAAGTATGATATTACATACTTAGAGAGTCAAGTTGCTCTTAAAATGAATGATTTTCTCAGCTAACATAGTTTCTCGCGGAATAACTTGAGAATTAGGTAATAACAAGAGATTAGGCTGATCACATTTGAGTGGAAGGAAACAAACGAGTCGATAATATTGTTCACGAAGGAGCTTCACTTTCTTGCCGGGGATCGGAACCATATATTCGAATTCCTAGGAGATAGTTCACTTCCGCCTTCAATGATTGGATGGAGTGGCGTAGACTATGAATAAGAAATACAGTATTATTGAAGGCTATAGGTAGGCAGATAATATTACGACCAACCGGGCTTATCTACTAAAACTGGAAAGACTTCTATCCGGCGTCCGTATTGGCCACTGCGGACTCAATAGATATTAAACCTTTCGGACTAGACGATCATTTGGACGGCCTGGTCGAACTGTGAGTGGCTTCCTTCCAGAATGTCTCAACAGGTCCAGATTGAGTTATATATTCTTTAATTCTTATATATTTTTTAATAATAGAGTTGATTGGGGGTTGGTAAAAAAGCCATCCAGTATTCTTATTTGCCAGGCTTATTTTTTCCCTCCAATACTACTATACGGTTAAAAAGCTGTAAGAATGAATTTTTTATTGTATTACGTAAAATCTGCTGATAATACGTTTTTATATGCATCATGACGCTCTCTCTCTGAACACTCTGTATAATTATTATTTATATGAATCAACAAACTATATAATAATGTACAATTGTTCCGGATTTTTTTAATGAACAATATAAATGTACTACCGGATGTCACTTATAACGGTATGACGTTTGTTTAATTTTTTTAAAAATATTTTTGCAATCATATTTTTGTATCTTTTCAAGAAAAACATATTATGATTTTAATTGTCTTGTCATTTTTTTTTCTAAATGATACTAATTATAATTATTTTTTTGAATTGTATGGAGAAAATGTTTTTAATAAATGAATTATATATTAATATTTAGATTCCGTTTTATGTTAATATATATAATTTTTTTCATACAAACGGTTTTATTGCAAAGTTTTGATGATGCTAATGAAACTACGAACGATATACAAAATGGGGAAAAAATTATTTTATATTTCGTATAATTTAAATATGATAAATAAATTTAAGACAGTTTATAGTTGTTTCAAAAAAATCTGATTTGAAATCTCGAGAGATTTCAGTCAAATATTTTTAAAATAAGGTTTGAAAATACTTCGTTGATAGTAAATGAAAAGTTTCGAATTGGAAATGATAAATTTATCAAGTTTATTTCCCAATATTTTTGGAAAGATATCCGCAGGGTTTAATAAACATTAGTGATTCATTTCCTACAATAATAGTCAAATGTCAAGAATTTTACAAATGATCAATTCAAACAAGCTTTAAAAAAATCATTTTTCAAATACAAGGTTTTTTATTATGCTTAATGATAAAAACAAACAACTTGTACTTTAAAAAGAATTTTTTAGTTGAAACTAAAAAGCTTATATCAAAATGTGATGCACCCACCCATTGGAAAATGAAAAACAATGAAGTTTTACAATGCTGTCATAAAGTATTTGTTTTACATGTCATAATATCTTATTAAATTCTATTTATAAAATTTAGCGAAATAAATTTTCCCCGATTAAATTTCGAATAAACTCATAATCAACTTTTAAATAACAATGTAAAAAATTTTTTTTATTGCCCGTTCGTATCAGAGAAAACTGGTGTTTAGCTAAATTGAGTGTCAACTAAGCTACAAAAGACTTTTTATAGAAAATTTTTCTTACATACTTCATAATTAATTGTGAAAATAGTGATAAAATTGTTTCCACAATTAAAGAGTAATTAAATAGCGATTTAATTATCAGAATATTACAAAAATATTTCGAAACAAAATAAGAAGTAAATAAAATTCGCCAGTCTGATTCGATTTGTTTATGAATCTTTTAACTTTTATTTCATATTTTTTTAAAATAATTACATACAATTTTGGTCTGTTTGAATAATAAAATATATTCTAAAAACGTTTTATAATTTAAACGACCCATATTTTAAAATTTTTCTTTTTTTATTAATACAATTTTTTTAAATTGATATTTAAGTAATAAATGGATGATGATTGAAATCTTATTGCAAAAATAATATTACAAGTTTCCATATTTGGGAAATTATTTAATTTTTTTTATTTTATGATAGAAAAATATACGTGGGAACTACTTATTATATAAATTAAATCCATTATTACGAAATTTTATTTTATTTGAGAAAATTATTTTATTTTTATGATTGATAAAACAGTATTTTTTGTATGGTGTATTTTAGGAAAAGTCTAAAGGTATTTAAGAAATTCGATGGTTGAATATTGGTCAGATTTTTTGGCTAAGATATTAAAAATGATAATAAAAATTTGAAAAGCGTTATTTTTAGAGTGTAAAGATTATATGAATAAATTTTGTTATTGTTTATGCGTATTTTTCATGGTTGATATGAATATACGTATCTCGATGATTCGATAGTCGATGAGTTTTTTTTGGCTAATTACTAGTTTGGAAATGCTAATGGCATTTACACGTTCTTCATGTTGCCGTTTGATTACAAAATGACATTTTTTTTGCTGAAGCTATACATTTTTTAAATAGTAAAATGTACTACCAATATGGAATAAACATTTAAATATCCTTTATAAATTATGTATTAATTAAATTTTATATTCATTATTATGTATAATTTATGGGTTTTATTATTTAAATACCCTCCAACGACAAATTATTCCAGCGATACAAAAAACCCAATGACAGAATATATACCTTGAAAAACACCCACCCACTCATCAAAATAACCATATTAATTTTTCAGTATCTAAATAAAACCTAATTTTGGTCAAATTCAAATTAAATTTTTGAATACTTTACTCTGCTACTTTTAACGGAGGATACTTTTCTAAAATTTTTCTGAAAAAATTTCTACAAAATTTAATGCAAAAATACAAGGTTAGAAAATAAGAAATGACAATCAATAAACTTGTAGCCAGTAAGTAGTTCTTCAATTAGGAACCATCAGTTTAGTGATTTTTAACAATTATTCTGTTTCGTAATAACAAATTAGTAGTAAACAGTTAGTATTTTTCAATTTGTGTACATAATATATAATTGGATTGAAATTAATATGAGATTCCTTTTATGTGGGAGTAGTAAAACAGTAGATGATAAACAACCACAAGTACAATATAATATTGACAAACCATTCATATCAAGCAAGTAAAGCAAGCAAGCAAGCAAGCAAGCACTTTCTACAAGGTTACAATATCTGCACTACAAATGGTATGTAGGTAAATATATTTTGATGACGTATACTCATCGAAAGATGTTTTTATTAACAGGATTTTAATTAATATGAAAGTATAAGTACACACTTTTTTTAACTGGTTGTCTCAACTTGAAGTGATCATTTTATATTTTGGTTCAGACGTACTGATCAGAAATTCTTGTGCGAAAAAATTGTGCGTTCTCTCTAAAGCACGTTCTACGTAGTCGATAGTTGGATATTGGCTAGTCGTACGAAAGTGCATTGCAAGCCATTTAAAAAATTATACCTATGTGAGAAATGATTGCAATGCGCTTGCTTAGGACTAGCCCGCCAAAGTACTACCGACTATGTAAAACGGCCTTTAAAGTATTGAATTTTAGACTAGGATTAATACACTAGGGCAGAAGCCTTTAAAAATGGTAAAAAATGAAAATAAATTATAGACGGATAAAGCCCTTTGGAAATGGGAAAGAATATTCCAAAAATGAAAAGAAAATAATTAACGGCCGATCTATGGTCGGGAAGTGGAAGGGATGACTTTTTAAGGGTAAAACATGGTTTATCTCGATTTCCGGCAAAACTACAAGTCTTATAATTAAAAAAGTTTAATGGCAAAGTTGTAGGGAATAAAAAAAACAGTATAAAAGTATTTACACTGTTTTTCACATAACCTCAAAATTTATTTGAAAAATTGAAAATTTACTTTTTTCTGTTCCAAATGTTTTTGATTTAAAATATTAATTTTTTCACCTTACTTTGAATAAATATCGAAACATCTCCCTAATTGTCAAATGAAAACTTTTGAGGTTATGTGAAAAAAGTGTAAACAAGAGTTGTAGATTCTTTTTATTCCATAGGACTTATAGTTTCCCCGAAAATCGAGATAAACCGTGTTTTAACTTTAAAAACTCATTCCTTTCCACTTCCCGACCTCAGATTGTCCGTAAATTATTTTTTCTTTCATTTTTGTTATATTCTCTTCCGTTTTCAATGGGTTTCATCCTACTATAATTTTTTTTCACTTTTTACCATTTTAAAATGCTTCTACCCTGCTCTAAAATCGTCTAGTTATACTATAGACTTATATAAAAACATAGGCTTATACATACTATAAAGTATTCATTTATCTTATTGCTATTATTAAAAATGTAATTGAATATCGTAATATAGAAATAGAATTGCATATTATCTTGATATATTGGATATCCAAGGCAATTTTGTACTTAATTTACAATTACAGAGAAAGTTCGTATTACATACAAATAATATTATAATTTGTGTACCTACTTAATATTTTAATTATAATTATTATTATTTTATATTTTATACTTTAATGTAAACGATAATTAATGAATCATATACTAAGTATATACATTTATCATATACACTGAGAAAAAAAAATGAGTAAATTCAAGTAAAAATACTTGACTTAAGTATTTTATATTCTTCAATACTGCCGAGAAAGAATTTTCTTGATTGTACTAAACAAAAATCTTGATTCAAGAATTTAAAAAATTAAAATCTAGTAATTAAATTCTTAGATACAAGCAAAAAAAAATTTAATGGAAGAAAAAATATATTTAACTTAAACATCTTTTGTACTTGTATATATAGCCCATTTACTGAATTCAAACCTTTTTTTAGTTTGAATTTAGTAAATTGACTATATACATTAGTACAAAAGATGTTTAAGTTAAATATATTTTTTCTTCCATTAAATTTTTTTTTGCTTGTTTCTAAGAATTAAAGGTTTATTTCAAATAATAATTACAATAAAAATAAAAATACACATACTTAATAAAAGTAACTTAATTATTTATTCAGAGTATTATTTTTAGCATGAATACATAAATTAATATAAATACTATCAATCATTTAGTACAAGTAACTTATTTTCTAACCAATGTGATAAATAGTCTTTTTCTTTTCATTGACAATAACAGTTTTAGATGGCTTATATATTGCTGGATTTTCCGTAGGAAAAACTTCCATAAATTTTTCCAATATAATTAGAAAGTCAGCTGGTTTCAACCTGGTGAAATAAATAAAATTAAATAAAACAATAAATTTATATCATGCATTATTTAAAATTTAAAAAAATTATTCAAATTACGGAAATATAAATAAAACAGAAATATAATATATTCAATAAATCTCATGTTGAAAAACCTAAAATAACTTCATTATACATACACGGGCTTCAATGATACAGCATAGTTGATGATTTTTTCAATTAAGAGATTTCGAAATTTGGTGTTAAGTACTTTGTTTCTCTCATAACTTTTGAAGTACGCGGTAGCACGAGGGCAGTTTTTTATCAAATCATTCACAGACAAAGAAATTAACAGATTCCCAATAACACAATTTTGTCGCTGGAATTTTTGAGAGTTGTTGCTGTTGTCAATATTTTCCTTCTGTAAGAATTAATTATTATTTATTAAAAAAATATCAATAAATATAAATGTATAAAAGATAATTTTGAATTTTTTACTCACATCCATTTTAACAGATTCGTGATTGGGAGGATCATCGATTGATGATGAGCTTTCTCCATTATCGATAACTTGAAAATGGGCCTGCCATTTTTTTTGAAACTCTACACGTACTAAAAGGAATTAATTCTTTTATTAATTCTGGAGTTAAATTTCTCATCGTCTCGAAATCAACTTCATTCCCTGAATTCAAAATATTATTATTTATTAATAATTTTTCACATAAAATTATAAAGTACTTTAGTGTATGGATGTGGATAAAAATTTTTTTTAATTATTATGTAAAATGCCAATTGAAATTTTTAAAATACTCGAGAAATACCCTGTTACGACTGTGGAATTCAAGTTTGTATTATACTCAATTTAAAGATTGAAATAATTTTAAATAAAGCAATGACTTTCTTGATGCAAGAAAAAAAATACTTGATGTAAGAAAGTACAGATTAACTGGCATAATTAACACTCTTTTCTTAAAAACAATGTTTCAGTGTTTTATAAATAAATGTTTATTTACCAATTTAGAAAAGTAAAAAACTTTCGATCTTGAGTTATAGATAGATAGCTTTTTTTAAACATAAGTAAACATTAGAAATAAATATTTATTATATGAAAATGTAAGTATGTATATGTAAGTATGAAAAGTAACCAAATTATTTATGAATTAAAATAAATTTATTACTTACGACGAAATTCTTCTATCAATTGAGACAGTTCCCATTTATTTAGAAGTTCTGCAGTTTTTTCATCCATAATAATTCACTTGTGCGTTATTGTTAATTGTTGGGATTATGGTATGTGATGATGTTTAATTTTAAATAATTAAACACTTTATTTATTTTAAGATATTCTTTTATTCAAAAATAGAGTTTTCAGAAATATATGTCTTTACCATGAATCATCAATGATCAGACTGAACTACCTACTACTACTTGTCAATTTTAGTTCATGTAACATTTGTATATTTGGGTTATTCCAACATCTGAATATTCAAATGTATCTATCTATTAAGACCCTTTTATATAAATTTAAGCAATAAATATTTAAAACTAAAATTTTTTTTATTAAAATTTAATAAAATATTCTTTAAATAAATTTTCTTATAACTAACGAAATAAATTCTCAATTGGAGCAAAAATAATTCTAGATTGAAGAATTTATTTACTAAATTGAAGTAATGACTGCTTATTGCAAGTTATTAGAAACGAAAAACGTGAAATGCTAAATGTAAGCAATAAATATTTGAAATTAGAATTTTTTTTTTTTGTTCAAGTAATAAATACTTATTTTGAGTATTTTTTCAAACAAGTAAATCAAATACTTGAAAAAAATTTTTTTTTCTCTCAGTGTAGATGTGCACATTATACACATCTTATTAACATCATTAAATATAAATATAACTTACATTGATTTTAATTAAATATTAGAGTTTTTTTACATTATAATTATTTCATTCGAATCCTGTATTTAGCAAAAAATGAAATCAATTTAGTTGGCGTTATCAATTGGACAGGAAATCCGGGAAAGTTATACAAATCTACGATTGATTCCGAGTCTAATAACCACATTTTATTCATTCGAAATTCATAGTTTAATATTTTAGGTTTTATCTTTAAATATGTATTTAAAAAAATTTGTTTATATAAAACAATTTCAACAATAGGTTTAGTAGTGAAAAATTAATTATGAAATTGGGTAAATAATCTGTGTGTTTATTATGCTGAAATATTTTTATTTTTATTAGGAAACCTCTATTTTATCATGAAATTTTGTATTCATTTTCTTAAATGCGTTATACCAAGTTTTATGCATTCAAACAAATAATGTGCATTAGCTCCGTTTTACGACTACCCATTGCAGTAATAACAAAATGTTATAAATTTTAATTTTATTATGCAAATTGAATTGAATTCTATTGCTTATTTTTTGTAATAATTGTATCGTAAAATGATTTTTTAATATCTTGAAAACATCTAATAAAATAAGAAAAACTCAAAATCGTTTACTAGCTTTTAAATTAATATTTACAATTTGATTGTGAAATTGACAGGATAAGTAATTGAACCAAATAAAATAAAACTAATTTGAATTAAAAAAAACAAATCGAAACATAATTACAAGTTTTTTTTTTCTGTCTATGATTTTACAACTTTCCTGTTGTGTAGTATTAAAACACAATGTTGTTTATTTTGCTTTGTTTTTACATTATATTGTTCATTTATTTGTTTGTTGTTAGATTATTATTATTATTATTATATGATCAATAATAGTGAAATTGATTGCGTTATATAGAACATATTGTTTAATAATAACAGGAAGGTGATCATTTCCAATATAAGAGAGAAATTTTAGATATTTTATATATTAGCGAGTATTAAACTATGAAATCGAAAATAGTGTTGTGGAGGGAAAATAATTTATGTTTGTCTATAACAGAATAACTTTTTCGTTTTTTATGAGTAATTTCTTTAATTTTTTTTTTATTTTTAATTGACTATCCCAATTTTTATGGTTTAAAAGTTGAATCATTGGACAATATTTTCATATACTATTTAGTTCTGAAAAAAAATCTTTAACCTTTTTAAGGACATTACGCCTCAACGAACTAGCTGTCTACATATTATATGTCTGTGTGTGTATAGATAATATATGTAGTTTTTTTAGTTAATGAAAATAATCAACTTAGCTTAATTTTATGATAAGTTCATATTTTTGCTACTATATGACGCTAAATCTTAGCCCGTATGCTCTGTAAGATTATGCTAATATATGCATGCATTTCATTTGATTCACAAATTATTATATTTTTGTACTTAGTAATAAATGATTTGATTTAAACAATATTTGTTTTGGTTAGAACAAAATTTATTTTTCAATTTATTTTGACAGTCTGTTTCAATGAATGAATTTATGTAGGCGATTTAATGAATTTGAATTGAAATAAATTTTATCGATGGTTTATTTTCTTTGTAATTATTTCATAAGCCATTTGATTAGTATATATATATAAATTATTCAAAGTAAATACTTCATTCACTTCCATTATTTTAAATAGGAACCTTGCAACGAATTAAAAACATTGAAGGCACTTTACAAACTTTTACTATTTAGTTTATAGAATCTTTTAATTAGTATTAATTCATAGAATCATTTCGTGGCGTATTCTTGACCTTGAAAGTGTGTAAAAGTTCGCGAATGAGTTCCATAGATCTATAATCCACCCATCTTGTAAACTATAAGAGATATATGGAAAGATAATATTCAAAAAATATTAAAGGCTTCTTATTTCATAATTTTAAAGATTAAAGCTATATTTTCTTACAAGCTTGATTGAGCCTGAAACTTTATTCAGGACTCTAAAATCACATATAAATTTTCTGTGCGGCCATTGATAAAATTTGTAAAATTGCTAAATGCTTCCAAATTCCTTTTTTTTTATGACGATACGGACGTTTTCACGATAATCATTAAAAAATTCAATTTTGTTTCAAACTCATATAAATAATGATTTGGAAAAATTTAAATCAGTGTCTAGAAAACCTGAAAACGTTATGAATTTAGTTTTCAAGATAAAGTAGACACCATGCCAATGATACTCAACCATATGACAGATATTTAATCAAATAAATCTGTTAGTTGTTATCTTGTATTTATTTTCTTTTAACTTTTTTAATATGGTTTCAACTGTAATATAAATGACTTCCACGAAGCTCGGAAGAAGCGATGAATGCGTTAAATGACAGAAGTAAGATAAATATATTATTAATAAATAATAATAATATTAAAACGATTAGTAAAGATTTATTTTTGTAGTTAAACAAGGCACAGGTTGTGTTTTATAATTGAAATATAATCAAACCTCCCCAATACCCTCTCTATACAGCATCGAACTAATTTTAAACAAATCAAAATAAACACATATTGGAACAGTAACGTTACCAGAGCGCCTACACTTCTTTTAATATATTTTTTGATTTTATTAATCGTTATTAATGGATTGTTTAACTAATTAAAGTTACATTAAAATGTTAAAATAATTTTTATAAATACTAAGAGCGTGCGTCGTACTTGAGTTATATATTGATTATAAGAATGATTTATTAGTAGAATATCTCATTCATTTTTGAATCAAGTTATTGGTGTCAATTGATTTTATAAAATGTCATTTAATCATTTTTTAAATTGCGTGATAAATATATAAAAATCTGCATTGACACATTATACATGTAAAAATTTATATATTCTGAAATTTTTTGATTTTCAATACATAATTCATTTTCTTCCTAATTAATAAAATTTGAAAAGCTTTCAATAACTAGGTTAATGAAAATTTAACATAAATTTTCTCGACAAATGAGGAAAATGTTTGTTTAGGAATTGGATAAATTCCTAATAATTCCTAATAAACTCCGTCATTTTGAAAAGTTATAAAAATCATTTTTTTCTTAGCTTTTGAAAATTTCCAACAAAAATTTGTGTTTTTAAATCATGATATTTCTTTAAAATTGTGTCCGGAAAGCAATATACTCTAACCGATTCCGATATCTCAGAAAATAGCCATCCAATCGAAAAATGAGTGTTATTTTTGTTTTTTAGGCGTTAAAGAATAATTCAGAAAATTGAAAAAAAATAGATTGTCGTTGAGAAGCTCCTAAGGTCTGAAGCTCCGTTGAGATTGAGAAGCTCCTATTCAATTTTTTGGTTAGCTAGTGTAAAAATAAATTATATAAACGTCAACAACAGCTTGAATTAGATACTGATAATAATTACTCTGCTATCACAGGGTTAATTTTATAACTGTTTTATTTTATTATTTATTTGTGAAATATTGGTAATTTTTATCGGTTACATCATAATAATATTAATAAAAGTAAACTTAAAATCTATAGCATCTAGCCTAAGCTTTATCTATACTACATAATTTTATCTTAGTTAAATCGTTTAGGGAATGGAAAAATTAAAAATAAAACTTAAACAATGTAGATGGATAAGCCAACTTTAGACAATATAAAAAGGATATGATTGTCTATGGACCTTAAAAAAGATAATATTGTTATATACTAGAATTCAATATAGTTCTTTATAAAATAAAAACAATAAACTTGGAATACACAATAAAAATATAAAATATTCAATGTTAAATTTCCAGGTAAAGATTTATATTATATAATATAATTCATTTACAGTTTGAACTCTCCGTCTTCCGTATTTTATTTTGCTCTCGATATTTCTCAACAAATCACCATTAAAAATGTCTAGGAAATGAATGTTGTCTACAACAGTACAGCACTATAATGTATTAATGACTGAAATAAAATCTAATTATAGTTTTTGATACAACGCGTTGTTATACTGTTTTATATTCTATATGACATATATATGTTTAATTCCAGTAAAAAAAATTTTAAAATATTTATTTAGTTTACAATTTACATAATATATATATCTACTTATATTAAAATTCAAATAATATTATATACATATTATTATTATTATATAATATACTAGATTTGTTTTTAAATAGTGAATGTATTTTATTGGTCCATAAAAGATATCTATATTTATCTAATAAATCTGGAAATTTGTTATTAATTTTATGTTTGAAATGTGCATATCTGTGTTTAAAAGCGATTATCCACAGTTATTATTAGCATAAAGGAATGTACTTCTAACAAGCTGTAATATCACACTATATAACACTCTCAAAGTTTTTACACAGTTTTTGCAACTGACAAATTTATATAATAAATATATATATAATTATTCAGAATTGATTATTAATAATATATTGGTTATTAATAATATATTGGTTATTAATCGAATAATATATTTCACATGAACTGGCTTATTGGATTTAAAAATAACAACCACGTTTTGTTAGATACCTTGCGTTCAGTCTTAATATACTATGTACCATACTTATGGTAGATACAGTATATACAGTTTCCATACCCAATAAGTTAACTTAGTCATTTAAACTAGAAATATATATTATTAATTCTATTCTGTAGACAACTTCTGTTGTTTTTATGAGATCGTGCACACGTAGCTCATAAATTCACTCTCATCCAATTAAGTCAAAAGAAGTATGACTTCAAAAATAATTAAATCTTAAAATTGAGAATAATAAAACTAGCATAAATCTGTACACGTTTTCATTCCTGTTACAACATTCTGATTTACATGGTTAATTATACAATGACACAGGTTTTAATTAATACAAACAAAGTTCATTCATTCACATCTCTTCTCTAGTTAGCTAGACAAAATGAGAGTTCATTGTACCGACGTCATTATATTGTTGTTATAACGCTTTTTTATATTGTATACAACTTAACACAGGTTATGTATGTATGCATGTATATATGTTTATTTGTTGAGGTGTTTTTTTTTTTACGTCCATAGAAATGACACCTGTATCCGATCAGATACAGGTAAAATATTTGTTGTTTATAATGCATATTTACTTATTTCAAAATTTCTTCAAAAATTTTTAATCAAAAAAATGCCATGGGAACTTGTACATCACTACCTAGCGATACCAAGGAAATTTCATCATCCAAAGAAATCTAAATTTATTTCGGATCTCCTAAACTGGAATGTGGAATTTAGAAAAACAAAATTAAATATGCTTTAAAAAACTGTGTTTTCTGTGTTAGGCCCGGGATTTTTCAGTCCATGTGTTATATAATGCTTTCTTTTTTACAATTCTTAGAACAGTGATATATTCATATAATAAAAGTCTATTTTATATTGCGAACAAGCCTAACCTGTAGACTCGCGGATGTTAAACTTAAATTTTCAACTGACATTGTAAAAATATTTCATAAAAAATTCGACCACTCCAGTCTTCTCATTTTTATGAGAGGCAGAGTGAGTGACTTATGCTTCTGACATGAAGAGCAGTATTAGGGGTAAGGTAAACGCCTTTTCTAAATGCCTGCGGAGATTCCTTGAAAACGACTTAATCGGTTCAGTGATTATCACTATAAAAAGATGAATTGCCTCTTTGCCAATTATATGTTTTAGCATACGGAGGTTTTGTGAATGTCTCAAAGTAGATTGCTTTTATCTATCTTATATTTGTATTATACTCTTATAAGGTAAATAAATAAAACAGTAAAATTTAAAATTATTTTTTTAAGATAAGTGCATCATTATAATACCTCTCTTAAGATTGATAAAGAAATGAGTATTATTTGATTCTCTATATCTAAAATCTGAATAGATGCCTCTCAGTGAAGAGGTAAATTTGAAATTAATGAAATTATTCAATAAGGAGAAAATAATCAATTGATAATTGGATTGTTGGAATAAAAGATAATTATCAAATTTTTATATTTTATCAAATTTTTATCTTCTATCATAAACAATATTGAAAATAGACAATAAAATAATATAAAAAAATTGCAATTAAATTAAAATTACTTTCAAATGAAATTTACAAAATTAAAGAAAACCCCAATTACCCACCTGTAAATAACTGCATTACTACTGTATATATACTTGGTGAACTGATTTTGATGATTTTTCATTTAAAAACAATTTTAATTGATGTGTGTTGGTCGATGATAACAGCTTCGTTGTTTATTAACCGAAATTGATGATTTTGTTGTTGTTGGGAAGGAGATATCCCAAGAGTGGTATCATGATAAGAAAACAAGGATCTAATGTCCCTACAGGGAGAGAATGGAAAAACCATGATGATGTAACTAGGTAGTAAAGTATGATGTCATATGCTAATATACAATAATGATGACATCATATCTAACTGCTCAGTCACAACATCATATTTCAAAACACAGAACCAAATTTCAACCAAGTTCTTTTCTACAGTTCTTTTATATACTGATTGGCCACTTGAAACACTTTGTATTTGATTTTTGTATTATTTTGTAATAAAAGTTTTCATGATACAACAACAAAAACTGACGTTATGATTTCATGAGATCGGTCCGTTGTTTATAGAGTAATATATAGGAGCCTATCTCTACTATTACTCCAGACATTTTGACTATTCATCAAAATCTATAACTCATATAGCAATATGAGTTATTACTAAATAATTTTTATTTATGATTTGAATGTTATGATTATGAATTATTTGCAAATAGGACCCTTTAAGATGTTCTTAAGACGTCAAATGCGCAACTTATTAAACGCCTTAAGAGTTATTAATGGTAGATAGTTTTAATTTGTGGTATTCCATAGTATATGTTAGGTGAATAAATAAACTTACACACTTCAATTTTTTTGTTTTGCTTAACCACTTTATAAAGTGGTTAAGCAAAATAAAAAAATTGAAGTGCCTTAAGAGTTCATAATTGACAGAACTCATAAAATGATTTCTTAGGTAACTCATAATTTCGAATTCTTTCGAAAATTAGAAAAAAGACTTTTGAAAGAATTTAGAATCCTAACTTCTTGTAAAGTCAGAAAAAGGCTACTTAAAGAGTTCTACTTAAAGAGTTCTTCATTTTGTTTTCTTGAAAACGAAGTCGTAACGATTTTGATATGACAATACAATACGATAATACGAATAAAATATATGAAATCTAATTGAAATCAATTAAATTATCTATAAAACTTATAACTTATAACTAAAAAAATTAATGAAATAGCCGAAGGATTTTATCATAGGTTTAATTTTGAATCATTTATAAAACATTTTTAATACATATTGCCGAAACAGAATGATTTATCGATAAATCATGAGATATGTCTTCATTACCTCAATATGTGTGATATACTAATAATTTTGTTGATATAAGAAACTTTCAATTTATACAAAATCTTCAAATTATAATTTTTTTTTTATTACATCTTTTTATCCCAACGACGAAAATTTGTTGTGCATTGCAAGTTGTTTGTATTTTTGTTGAATAATCGCTTTTAAATGACTGTATTACACATTGAATATTGTTTTAACATTCACTCTAACTGGTATTAGATATATGTATGTGAATTCACATCCCAAGGAGATCACTTTTCTGATTTTATGACATATTCGCCTTTATAGGAAACTAGCTCCCTGTTTACAATTTTATTTTATGTTGTCGAGCATTATTATTATTACAGGTTGATGCATCTTTATAACATTATGTGTGGGGTTGTTGAACCGTATCTTTGTTTAGTTGATGCATGTGCCACGTGTCATACTTGATAACAGATATTTTAAAATACGATTATTATTAGTGTGTTGACATATATTATTTAAATGTCTTAAATATGTTGAATTTTTTTATATTTTTAGAGTAAAATAAAGTGCTGTTTAATTTTTTCTTTATTTAAAATAAAAAATGTTATACTAACATCGCTATATTAACGAACAACCGGGCGATTAGTGAGTTACATTCCAATGAAATTTATTATTGTTCCGTAGATTTTTCTGTTACAATTCGTATTACATATACTTAAAATTTAATTATTATTTCATTGCTTTGCCAATTGTTATTCTGAGATTAATTCATCGTTCAGCAAATAGATAACGTCTCAATCTTATCCTTCGGCAGAAATAGCCCTGTATTTTTCCATTCGTTCGGAATACTGGAAATTACACCAAAAAGATTAAATATCAGTTAGAGTTTTATATATATATATATATATATATATATATATATATATATATATATATATATATATATATATATATATATATATATATATATATATATATATATATATATATATATATATTACATTGATGCGTTATGTGAAAAATTTGGATGTTTTTCTTACAAAACTAAATTTAGATGTATAGTAAAATTCGCTTTTAAAAAGCCAAGAAACAAATTTTTCTTATTTTTTGTTTACAACACTAAAACTGAATCCGATCCTGCCTCTAACGATGGTACTGCATAAGTAAACTGGCGAAAATATTAAGTAATTTAATAACATGTAATTTTCCATTTCTTACATTATCTAATTATGTTCGAATACGATCAATATTCGATGTGGTTGATTTTTTCCTATAATTTACAGTTAAAAGACTAATCATTAAAGTGAAATAAACGAAGCCAAACTCATCAATTCAGTAGCATGTGAAATAATTAAAAGTAATTAGGTAAATCCATTATAGATGATTACTTGTACAAACAAAAAAATATTATCTAATAGTTTTTTTTTTTTTTTATGTTAATTACATGAAAATGAGGTCAAATGAACGAACAGTAAACGCATAACTTTTTGTGTGCTTGGTTTTATTCGTTTCGATTATTAATGATTGTCGATAATTTTAAAAACAAAAATCACAGTTATGTATTGATGATGGATACACGTTTGGGGAATTTAAATATTTTGAATAAGATTGTTTAATTTTGTTTTTGTTACCAGATTTTAAATTTGTTTATTTTATTTTATAGAAAAGTAAAGTTATGTTTGTCGTTTAAATGGTTTAAGTATGTAAAACATTTCAAATTTTGGGTATTTAATATACGGAAAAAAGTTTGGATTGTCAAGATCATAGGTAAGCTTTTTTTCCAAAATATTTTTATGTTTAAATTTCATATCGTAAATAATATCTTGTCAAAAACATTACTGTGGAAATGAGAACCAAGTGCCTCTCAAATAATTGAGTTTTTGGGATCAAAAATTGTATCCCAGTTCTTTAATGAGAAAATTTAATTTTGTTCTAAACTTTTTTATTACACTCAAACTGTTTGTTCTAAACTTTTTTTTATTAAATCGGAAAATATCATCGCCAACTTGAAGAGAAGAAAACTAACGGTAAAGAACGAATGGCGCTCTATTTATATGGGAAGCCAGAATGAATCTATACATTCTTTGAACTATTAAAATCCCACTGACAATTGAACATAAAAGTTTAAAATTTTTTGGCAATACTATTGCATATAGAGCTTTTGTCTGTGTTTAATATCTTACCCAAGGTTTAATATCTTATCAAGTTATAATTGTTATAAAAACAACGCGTAATATTTGGCCGGAATTTGGTGGAGCACAACTGTGCGCCTAGATTAGTACCTGGACCACCGAGCCTTACATGTGTATTTATTTGACACGCCGGAATTTCAATATACAGTGTTATACATTCTTTGAACAAATTTTCGACTCAAAACTTTTGATTATTCCTGATGTAGATTTTAAAGAAAAATTTGTTAATTTATAGCGTAGGCCAGCCATTGAGCTAACAGTAAAAAAATTTGTGTAAAATTAAATTTTCTATAAAAAAGTTCCCTTCCAAGTCTATGAATGAATTGATAAGTTTATTTCTTAGATATGTGTATAAACGCTTTATTATATAATAGAAATTATTCTATTTGATTTGAAATTTTGCATGTCGATTAGAAGTAATAAAAATATATTTTTTTTTTTTTTTTTTTAGAAAAATAATACTTTATTACTGATATTATCGTGGGTTTGTTCTGAGTATTAATATAATAAATATTATATGGCTATTGTAAAAAAATATATTTATTTTTATGTTTGGTTTCATAATTTACTAGTTGGTTAATGTAGCTGCGGTGTCCGAGTGGTTAAGGAGATGGACTTGAAATCCATTGGGTTCTACCCGCACAGGTTCGAATCCTGTCCGCAGCGATTATTTTTATTTATGAATTTTTAATATTGAAATAGTTATTCAAATAATATAGAATAATTCCAAGTATAATGTATTTGTATCATGCATAGTTGCATGCATAATTTTGGACCATACTTTTCATTTTTTATATTCGTAGTTCGGTTACTCTAACCCATGTATGAAATTCCATCATCTGACCCTTACTATCTTGAAATCCGTTATAGATAAATTAAATTTAACAAAATTTTTGAAAACAGCAACCTAAATTTAGTAGGATTACATACTTTGTTTGTCAAAATTGGATAAAATTTGAGTGTTAATGGGCAAAATAATTTTTGTTCGGTTTTCGTGACGTCACCAGATTCAAAAAATTTATTTTTTCGATATTTTGGCCATTTTTTGACCGATTTGAGTGAACTTTTTTTTGAATCCCACTTATTTTGAGTCATACTTTTCATTTTTTATATTTGTAGTTCGCTTACTCTAACCCATATATGAAATTCCTTGATCTGACCCTTACTATCTTGAAATCCGTTATAGATAAATTAAATTTAACAAAATTTTTGAAAACAGCAACCTAAATTTAGTAGGATTACATACTTTGTTTGTCAAAATTGGATAAAATTTGAGTGTTAATGGGCAAAATAATTTTTGTTCGGTTTTCGTGACGTCACCAGATTCAAAAAATTTATTTTTTCGATATTTTGGCCATTTTTTGACCGATTTGAGTGAACTTTTTTTTGAATCCCACTTATTTTGAGTCATACTTTTCATTTTTTATATTTGTAGTTCGCTTACTCTAACCCATATATGAAATTCCTTGATCTGACCCTTACTATCTTGAAATCCGTTATAGATAAATTAAATTTAACAAAATTTTTGAAAACAGCAACCTAAATTTAGTAGGATTACATACTTTGTTTGTCAAAATTGGATAAAATTTGAGTGTTAATGGGCAAAAAAATTTTTTTTTCGGTTTTCGTGACGTCACCAGATTCAAAAAGTTAATTTTTCGATATTTTGGCCAATTTATGACCGATTTGAGTGAACTTTTTTTTGAATCCCACTTATTTTGGGTAATACTTTTCATTTTTTATATTTGTAGTTCGGTTACTCTAACCCATGTATGAAATTCCTTCATCTGACCCTTATTATCTTGAAATCCGTTATAGATAAATTAAATTTAATAAAATTTTTGAAAACAGCAACCCAAATTTAGTAGGATTACATACTTTGTTTGTCAAAATTGGATAAAATTTGAGTGTTAATGGGCAAAATAATTTTTTTTCGGTTTTCGTGACGTCACCAGATTCAAAAAATTTATTTTTTCGATATTTTGGCCATTTTTTGACCGATTTGAGTGAACTTTTTTTTGAATCCCACTTATTTTGGGTCATACTTTTTATTTTTTATATTTGTAGCTCGCTTACTCTAACTCATATATGAAATTCCTTGATCTGACCCTTACTATCTTGAAATCCGTTATAGATAAATTAAGTTTAACAAAATTTTTGAAAACAGCAACCCAAATTTAGTAGGATTACATACTTTGTTTGTCAAAATTGGATAAAATTTGGATAAAACAAACAACTGCTTATACTAAAAATATCTGAAAACAAATTATACGAGATAAATTAATCTAATTTATAACATGGTCTTAAAAGGATGATTAAAAAAATGCTTTTAAATCCTTTAATCATTTACTTCAAGATTGAATGCTAACAAATTATACAAGATGGACACACAGACCTATGAAAGATACTTTTTCTCATTCAAACTACCTACACAAAACAAAAAATTAAAACAGCCTTTTATAACAGAATTAGTATGAATTCTATCATAATTACTAACAAATTTCTTGGAAGTTGTAAAAAGCAATCACCTTTAGTGAATTCTCTCTTAACGTTTTTTGGTCAATTGTCGTCATTCATATATTTGTTACCTGCTTTGCTGTTTCTATATAAAATTATCCTTTGATAAATATTTTGTACCTTAAATTAATAAAAGTTTAGTGTTGTAGTCATCATCATTTTATCAATATGTTTTTAACTTGATTGAATATATCGTTCAGGTCTTTCAAATATTATTTTTGAACCCAACAATGGATATTATATAATTTCAAAAGAAACTATTCAATTCGTTGGGCAAAATTATTTCATTATGTAAAAAGCCAAAAACTAACAATTAGTTCTTTTGATTATTGTATAAAAAAATTTCTTTTTCCTGTTAAAGAATCGAGATCTCGGAATCTCATAAATATCGTATTTTTTATGGCTAAAACCCGTAACTGGTAGTGTAATTTCTTGTTTAAACTTGTTCGGTCAATATATTTATATTAATATATGTCGGATATAAAAACAATTAAACGAATAGGTCTTCATTTTCAACCAAAGAAAAGGCAAGGCTTTAATGACAATTCCAGAAGTATTTACTTTAAGCCTAATCGAAGTTTAGACTGATTTTTGGCCGAAAAAATATCCCAAAACTAGTTTTTTTTGGCAAACTATACTTAAACTTATATACTCTTGTATATTATATGTCGAATATAATAATTCACCTATGATGCACTTTCAGTTTGAAAATTAAACAACTACCAAAATGAGATTAATCGAAGAGAGGGGAGTAGATACTTTGATCATTATTATAAAATTATTTCGTTAAAGATACTAATTAATCTCTTCCGCATGTTTAAATCCTTATGAAATGCAAACTTGATTCTTGAAACAAACATTGAGATGAGCATTCTTACGTAGTTGTGATTTATTGTATCATGAGTGAGAAATATATTTTGTAATATTAAAATCGACCTCTCAAAACGATTACAAAATATTTGATTCGGATTAAGGCGTAGTTTATAATAATTATATAAATAATGATCAAAAACAATTACAATTGTTATTTAAAAGTTAATTAGTTTTCAGTGTTATCATTTATTAACAAAATAAATTAACTTTGTGTCCAGTTTGAAAAAAAAAAAAAAACTTTCTCTTATATTGAAATAACAAAGGAAAATTTCTTAATACTACTACGGTTTATGATTAAATAATACATCAATTCCAATGTGTGTTATTAATAACACAATGATTTATTCATCATAATAAAGAATATTTAAAAAAATAAAAATGTATTTCTTACTATTTTAAGTAATTTTAAGTACTTAAGTGCAGCAAGTGATTCATATTTAAAAAAAAAAAATATTTATATTATTGATAAGTATTGGTATTAAATTCCAATTAAATATCGATTATTATTTATTGTACATGATTATTAATGAAGATGACACTTTATTATTTTAATTATCAATAATAATTAATTACCTCAATTAAAATTTTAACTGCTTCTATTTTAATTAATTTTTTTGTTATTGATTTTCGGAAAATTTTATAATTGGAAATTTATTTGCAAAAAATTACTTTGAAATTATTCTGTAGTTTTTTTTTTTAATACTAAAAAGGGAATTATTTTGTAATTTTGGAAAAGAACATGTGAATGAGAAAAAGTAGAATTCGGTTTTCAAAATTTACTATTCTTTTACCTGAAAAATTATAAAAAATATACTTGAGACAATAGCTTCGGGACATTTTGGTATAACTGATTTTTATACTCGACATATATATTATATAATATGTCAGAGTATATTAATTTAAGTCCAAAGTCTGTATGGAACAGTAGGAAATAATGACCGCACAAAAATAATTTTGGTATAGGTTTAGTCCGTTTCCGGATAAACGCCCGTCTGCTCGTGTGTCCGTCATGAAGGTAACTCCAAAACGAAAAGATATATCGAGTTGAAATTTTGATGATACATTTTGGACATTAAGACTGAGTTGAAGTTCTAGAATGAACAAAATGAGCCCATTTGGACTAACGAGTTTGCAACATTTTTCATAAACTATTTGGGCTCGTCACAATTATATACTTCATTATATGTATTGTAATTAATGTAATAATAGTTATAATTCACTTATATTTTATGTAATTAGTCTATAAGGAAGTTCTTGGTGCGACTTTTTAGTAGTAAGTAGCACGAACAAATTACGGTTTGTTTGGTTTATATTTTAAGCACTCTGGTTTTTTATAATTTATTGTTATTTAATTCAATATCAGTTATTTCGTGGACAATAGTTACTGTACTTTGTATTGAATACATTAACAAATTTTCTGTTAGTTTTGTTTAACACATGCAATTTTCATTATTTTAAATTGTATTTAAAATTCATACTCTTTGTAAATTTTATAACTGTTTGAATTATTCAATATTCATTAATATTTTATCTTTTTTATTTTCAGGTAATTAATTCAGCATTTTAATTAATATCAATTGACTTTCTTGGTAAGTTTTTATTTTTAAATTAAAAGCTTAATTTTCAATTTTATAAATAAAAATGTTGAAAGAAAATCTAAATAGAAAATTAATGCAAAGGTAGCCCTAAATTTTATATGCATATACAGTTTAACTCAGGCAATGTACTGGATTCTACTTTGAACATTTCGTACCACGAATTGACAAATGTTCTTTAAAACAGTGTTAGATTAAATTCAAAGTGTTGTATTCAGTTTTTCGTTACAAGTTTAGATCAGAGTTATTAAATAATATGTTGACACAAGTAACTTTCACTGGAAAAGTTTATTCAAAGATGTAAAATTTATTACCAGGTGTTGAAATAAAAAAAAAAGGAATTAGAAAAAGCCAGCATCTGCCTGGATGTACATTTGTGATTGATTTAATGGAATTTTAAATTTTTACTCGCAATTTTGGTTTGTTGTAA
This sequence comes from Chrysopa pallens, assembly GCA_020423425.1. NCBI lineage: Eukaryota > Metazoa > Arthropoda > Insecta > Neuroptera > Chrysopidae > Chrysopa > Chrysopa pallens. The sequence continues at coordinate 70,923,863 of CM035593.1, read as the reverse complement.
TTTAATATCCCCAAAATAAGAAGTGTGTCATCAAATCTGGTGATGTGACTTCTCGAATAAATTTTTTGTTTTTAAATCATCAACGCGAGTTTTTGTTATCCCATATTGACATATTTCATTGGCCTTCCTTTTGTCCCACCTTAAGCATTGATAGCAGTTAAACAATGATCTTTAAGCACATGCAAGGTATTTAAATTAATTTTGTTACTGTAATTTTCACTTACATTATTGTTTTGTTATAAGACTATCGACCAAAAATATTTAAAATTATATTTAATTCAAAGAATCAGACAAAAGTGGCTGAGTCTCCATCAAGGTCATTCATCGGTAACGTTTTTGTTTATGAAACTGAAAATAAAAAATTACAATCACAAGCTAATCGTATAAGTTATGATTTAGACCGGCCGCATACATTAAAATATTCTTATTTAAATTTCTGTTCATAAATAGTTGGTAGTACACGAAATCATACATCTGACTACATATTACGTTATCTGACTTCATATCTGCACAGTGTCTGCATACGCTAAATCAAAATAGTAATTATCATTTTATATTTTTTGCGAGATTGCTTTAAAAATGGATGATAATGGTCTGTTAATTTTACTCGATTATTTATTATTCTCGATAAAACAGAAAAGGATATTTTCAAATGTATCTGAATTATAGATTTTTGAAAGTGAACCCAAGTTAATTTATACCTTGAACTCAGTCCTTGAATGGATTTCCGTTATTAAAAAAGATTCCATATTAAGACAAACAATAAGATGGATTAAATTGTCGACATTCACTATTTTTTAATAAAATGTATTTATTAATGAAGCAAAACACAGTCCTTTTGTATACATTCAGTATATTATTATGATAATATACTGAATGTATACAAAATTCTGATAATATATTAAGCAACAAAAAAAATACAACGACCAGAATCTTTGGAGAGATACAAGCAAACCATGAAATACATTTTCAAAACAATATTTCTTAAGGCGCGTACACACGTGGCACATTCACGTGTAGCGTAATACCGTAACGAAACTTTGACGCATAACAGCAACCTTTTTGCGGGCGTGAACGTGTAATACCGTCTTGTAACAAAAGATGATACAAGGCGATGGTACATCGCGACCCACAAAATGTTGATACAGTTGAATCGTATCAAGAAATACTGCTAGAGAAAGTTTTAATGTTTTGTTTTTTCTGATGTTTTATGAGAAATTTTTACAGAATGCAGACTCTTATGTAAAATACTTCTAGATCGAAAAAATATATATTTTCTGATCAGAAATTCCTTAAAACAGAATTTTACGGTATACGGCCTGCCTAAAAATAACCATTTGATGCGATGATGCATTGTTTTATTGAACAACACATATATATAAAATTAATGTGAATCATCAAAAAATATTGAGATAGCAACAATACTCCTCATATGTTTACAGTATAAAATATCAACAACAATGAGTAAAGAGGTAGAATGAAACGTGATGTTAATTTAAATCAAAATAAACAATAAAAAATTATGTTTTCAGTTAAATAAATGTTCTAATTTATTCATTGTTTTTATCATTCATTATTGCGGATTATAATACACCAAAAATGAAACCCGTTTAAAAAATTAAAAACATATCTTTATGTTATTGTATTTAAATAAAATTATTAGTAATTATTTATTAATCATAAGGGATTCAAAAATGTACCAAAAAAATGGTTTTATCATTAAATCGCCTGAGAATACTGAGAACAAAACATAACCAAAGATTTTCAAATATTTGTTTATTACTTTAGGTAACAGTATAGACTGAACTGCCAAAGATAACTATTAATTTTTTACCAAAATGACGTCATATCAGGGTAGTCAAGTGTTTTAGGTCACGTGATATAAAGATAAAAATATCGAATTTAAATTTTATGATAATAAATTAATCATGTGCTTTTATGACTCAAATTAAGAATATAAATTAAGTTTTTCTCAAATTTCACGCTTTATTTTTCAGTAACTTAAGATATTCAATTGTAATAAATACATTGTGAACATTTATTTTAAACAAAAAGTATATGAAATGATCTGTATAAAACCTTTCAAGAAATCTTTTTTGTCCATTAAATTTATTGGGCGAAAAAAAATTAAACGCTGATGAAACATTAGACATTCTAGAAAATTTCGAGTTTTTTGAAAATTCTCATAGCTATGAATAAAATTTACATTTAATCAAATCACATAATAAAACGGTTTATTAATTTAATCCAAACTTAATTAATATTCAATAAAAACTTTTTTTTTAAATAAATTATTTCAATTTTTTTTATTTTTTTATTTAAATATTTTGTTTAATTAATTCAAAAATTTTTGTCGTTGACAGTTAATGTTTTAATTTGATCATCTAATAATACCTCTCTCTTTACAACGTATTACTTACTGTACATAATAATAATGAAAATTTATTTAAAATATAAGATCTTTACTGATGCTTGTTACGTCACAGAAAATAAATCAAAATAACAATAATAAGAACAATTTTACCGTAAGTATGCGTCGTTTTCAAATTATGGGAATTGAAATTAAAGGTTTGCCTACTTTTAGGAAAGTTGGAAAATTCAATTCTGAAAATCTATAGCGGCCAATCGGCAGAATTGATTTTAACTTTAAGTGGCTCATTTGACGTATAATTTTATGTACTTATATTTTTTAAATTGAACTGTTAATATTTCGCTGGTTTTTGGTAGTCTATAATTAAGCTATGAAATCCTTTCACCCCGTGCTTAATATTATAATATTAACACCTATACTATGATCTAAACAAGTTAATTCTCGAAAGAATTTCATTAGAATTTTAAATGTAAGCATTAAAATTATACAACGGAAACTAAATTTCGTTTATATTTTAATTTAATTAAAGTATCATTAGAACAAACTAATTTTATATATCGGATGCTATTTTGAAGGTCGATGATATTTTCGTAAATAAATTAAATTATAAGTAAATATTGGCAAATATCTTTAAAATTATATCAAATTTTATATGATGACGTTTGCTTGGTAATTAACAATTTGTTCATCAATATATTAACTGTTATTGTGTATTGATATGTTTTGCCAAATTTTAAGTAAAATTTTTTCGCATTATATAACATAATGTGCTAATGATTATATTTAATCCACGTGTTTTATTTCAAAAGCTATTTTTAAAAATTTTTATTCATTTCAGACCTTGTTCCTTCATAAAAACAAAGTATTATAATCTCTGTTGTAATATTTTTACGATTTTTGGGTATAATGTATGTAATTAAATATTTGATATAATTTAAAAAAATAAATCGTCTGTCTAATGCTTTTATGTGTCTTCAAATAAACAAAAAAATTGGATGGCCGAAATCTTCTAAGCTTACATAAAATTCTAAAATACAATAATTTTATGGTTTATTTTGTAATTATGATGAGTTTAAAGTTAAAGTTTTAGTTAGTTAAACAAAATTTATTCTGATAAACAACTCAACACAATATCATCATAATCGGGTAATTAATATTTTTAAAAGAGTACAAAAATTCAAACAATTGGTTTTTTAAGTATGAATATTTTTTTATATAACCTGCGTATAAATTTTTAAATATTCTGTTTAATTGTCTATGTTTGAATGACGCGAATACAAAATTTAATACAAAATTTGATAGGTTTAAAGGGTTCTTCCAATTTTTATAACTATGGTTTATAAGACAACTTCTTGAGGGCGAAAATGAATCAAGTATAAATTTTTAGTCATAATTAACAGTTGTACTAATTAATATTGGATTGACTTCGAGTTTAAATTTTATCGAATCTAAAGAGATTTTAGTGTTTCAAACAAATTTTGTTTGTATACAAAATATAACCTTTGCACTTTTGACTTATCAAATAATGAATAATTCTTATATTTGAAAAATATATATGGAAAGTAGGTAAAATTATTTTGAATGAAGAAATTGTGGGTGGAGTTGATAAATTGTTTTTGGATATTTATAATTTCTAATTTAATAAAGGGCAGTTATTAAGGTCTATTTGATTATTTAAAAGTGTAAAATTTTTGGTTTTTGAAAATAAAAAATCCTCAAAATAGAATTGAACCCATTAAATTAAATAAAAATCCAAATTTTATAATTTTAATTAATCAATTAGACTTTAATACCTCCATCTTATTAAATTTGAAATAATAAATATGGGAAAAATATTTATCAAATCCACCCACAGTTTCTTCATTCAATTATAATCTTACCTACTTTCCCTATATATTTCCATAATAATTATTCTTTACTTGATAATAACTTAATAAGTCGGCAGGAAGTGCACTAATAATTTGTAAAAAAATTATTAATTGAAAATTAGACAAACTTAAAAGTTTCCATAATTATTTTATAAAAATAGATTTTGACAAAATAAATGATACATCTATTATTGTGTAAGAAAAATTCGGAAAAGAAAAATAAACAATTTTTGTTTGTAACCTTATTACATATTGTTACAATTTAAAATAAATTTCTTTTTTCAAAAATATTTTTTTATCCTTATCTTCCTCTATATATAATAAAATACATAATTTTAATTAATTCACAGAATTAATGAATTAATATTTTTGTCGTTCTACTTTATAATTTTAATTGATTGCAATATTCAAGGGCAAGTGGTTGCAAATTTGTTTACATAATTTTTATAGAAAATGTAATTTCTTAATGTTCATGAAGAAATAATAATTATTAATTAATTCTAAAATTATGTACACAATGCACGAGTGAAAAATTGTGTATATCTATAGGCAAGGAAAATAGCCACACTAAGGGTTAGACTTTGGTAGTCGAGTTTATTTTGCCTTAAGTAGTAATGTGAAGAGATTAAACTGAGGTTAAAATACAAGTTATTATGTAAACAAAAATATTTATACAAGCTTTTAATACTATTTAACAGATAAAAGTGCTATTGAAGAAAGTTTATTTCTTGAATTTTAGTATAGAAATTAAAGGTGTATTTATTATAGTGGAATCGCAAGGAAATGAGGAAAAACAAACTTTGTCAGCATTACCGTATTATTTATATATTATATTATGTTATAATATTGTATTGTCATCCGATTTACAAATTTCTACCCAATTTCTGATCAATCAGTTACCGAGAATTGGTTCAAAATTATCTTGAATTATTTGATTACAGACAAACATCGGGACACTTGGTATCTTTTTCAAAAGGGTAGTTTACCATTTTTAAAAAAGTACAATATTGATTTCTTAATTAAAAGTCACATAAAATAAATATTTTTGCAAAATTAACACGATATCTTGCCACAAAATTGTAAAAACGCTGTCTGCCATTTTGGTGACGTAATATAGGTATGTAATATTATAAGATAACTGTTTAGACTGAATTGACAAAGACAGCTAATATTTTTTACCAAAATGACGTCACGCTATTGAAGTTTAGTATTTTAGTCACGTGATATAAATATAAAATTATCGAATTTTAATCTCAAGTTATTCATGTGCTTTTATGACTCAAATTTAGAATATTTAAGAATATTTCTACATAAATTTTAATTCTTGTCAAATTTTATGCTTTTTTTCACTACCGAGTACCTTTTTCTCTTGGTCTGGTACCTACATTTGAAGAAGAAAAAGTTCTTAAATATAAAACTCAAAATTGTGGATAATTTATTTTTAAAACCTACATGGTTTTGAAAGTTTTTTGTTCTGAATCCACATGTTTCGAAAATAATTTTGAAATATGAAATTCATTTCAAAGCATGCAAAATAGCATTTTTTTGTAGACTCATTTGTAGTTTTTTTAATGTTAAATATAACCAATAATTTTTTTTATAAATATTTTGGCTTTGTTTCGCATGTGTTTTTGTTTGTTTGTAATCCCATTCATGAATGCTTAAAAATGCTGTGTTTGTTTTGAATATTGGCATACGACAAATGTAATTCAACATGCTTACCATATGGATATTATACTACATTCAGTCTGTAAATAGAATCTAATATAGTAAATATAATTACAACATTAAGAATGTGTCATCTGCAAAGTTGCGAAAACATTTTGAATTTGCCATTAAAACTTTGAAAACGCGTTGGATTCTACATAGACTTCCAGTAGAGCTTTTTTCCAGTAGATCAATTTTATATCGTTGAAAACTACCTCTTTTCTGTATTTTGTGCAAAAGTACTTTTTGTCTAATGTCGATAGAAATGAGTTAAATCCCACATTTTGCATGTTTGAATTTTTTTATACATTTGTTGATAACCTGTATTAAATGACTGCAATAAAATGTGTACAGTGACTTATTATACAGCTGTATGTGATTAATACCTATATAAAGTTATGTACGTGGAAGGTGTGTTTTGAGGTAGTGAAGTACCTACACACTCATGAGTAATGTTTATTCACTCACTCTTTGGCTAGTGCAGGCAGGCATGGTGGTGGTCAATTGCCAATGCAGAAGCTACTGTTATTCAGACACACAACTGAGTGTACAAGCGCGTTACAATCTTCAGTTAATACATAACACGCGTGCTATTCATTTTAATTTAATAACATTCACAAACCATGTGCTAAATTAAAAGTAATTTTTGTTTTTACAACAATACAATACAAAAAATTTACTGACTTCATTTGGTAATAATGTGACCCACAACAACAAAAAATTGTTTTCACTAAATGCCAAAAAAAAAAAAAATGTTTTTTTTGGCAGTATGAAAAAAAATTTTTCTTTACTAATCCAAATATGAAACTTTAACGCTAAACATTTTGTTAAAAGCATAAAAACTAACCAAAGAAAATATACCTGAAAATTGTTTAAGTATTTTGTGTACCAAAAAATCAAGTGCAATTATTGTGTTTTTTTTTAATTTTCCATTTTATATATTTAAGAAAATCTCGGTCAACAAACATCATTTTGGCACAATTTCAAAAATCTCAAAATAAATATTTTTGTGTAAAAGTGTAAAAAAAGTGAAATAAAACTTGAAGTTTTTTAATTGGATAACACAATATAGATATCGCATTTTTTTTTTATTGTGCTTATCAACAACCAAACACCGATTATTGTTTTAAAATTCAGGTGTAAAAAAAAAAAATTATTATTATCAGTGATAATAATTACTTATCATATTTTTCATTATGTGACAAGTATTCGTTACGTACGCAGTATTTTATTCCGAGTAGTATTACCAAATTGATTAAGGTTTTACAATTTTTTCTTTTACAAGAAGTTTTCGAAGTGTGTTTTCGAAAAGTTTTTTGATTTGTATATGAGTGAAACAACAGTGTTATTTAATACAGTGGTTGTGGATGATCTGTTAATGTCGCCATATAGTCGTTATGGTGTTGGCGGTGGAGTTGGGGGTGCCGTTGTGACAGCACAAGCACATACACCCCCGCATCGTGTTGTGAATGGTGCTGGTGGTCCATCACCAACAGTTGTGTTTATCGAAAAATCACCATCGATATATTCGACAACAAATAATAATTCTAGTAGTGCAAATTCAAAAAAGTTCAATCATAATAATAATAATAATTCAACGTCAACCACTTCATCGGTGGGCTGTCGTCCGACTAGTGCCACAGCGGCACGGCGATTTTTAAGGTGGATAAGCCGTTTGGGACATCAAGGAAAACCAGGTGTGTGTTTTAATAGATGTTGTTGTTATGATATAGGTATTTATTTAATAATTCTTTCTTATCCAAAATCTTTAATTGTGATCAAATTACACGTTGTTGTTTTTTGGGATCAAGGAAAACTACATTAAAATATCAAATTTGTTTTCGTGTATTTTCATATTATTATTCACCACCTATATCTTTTTTTCTATATCATGATTTTTTTTTTCCATATTTTGAATAGGGGGCGTTATTCCTTGTGCTTTGATGACTTGTTTTAAAAAGTAGCAAGCATATATGTAGCTTCATTTTTACATGCATATGATTTTGTATTTGTGAAAATAAAAAAACTGAATTTTTCTAAGGAATATACATCATCCCGAAAATTTTTAATGTAACTCAGTATTTTTGACGAACAAAAAACAATTGTAAAGAAATTTATTTTTGTAAAGCTAGATAAAATACGATGAAATATAAGAGCAAACTTCAATTTAAGTTTTTTAGTATTGAAGTTTTAATATGCAAATTAGAGAATAAAATAGATTTACCATAATTTTTTACAAATTTTATTTGTTTTTATAAAATGAAGTTGTTTACACATACTGTTGTGCAAGAGCTCAGTCGAGGCAATGTGGAGTTCTTTGTATTGAGTTTAAATATGATATTTATGCCTTCAATAGAGAAAATTCAAGAAGTTGTACTTTTATTTCTTGTTTATTATCTTAAAACTATACGATAATGCATTATAAAAATGTTATCTTCAAATCCAAATTGGCTCCTTTTGAACTTTCCAAACTAGTGCATAATTATGATCCATAAATATAGTACTTTTAACTCATTTGTTGATTTAAAGAAGCGCGCATTCTACAAAAAGAATTAAGTAATTTTTGTATAAAATAATACATTTTATTTTTAAGAGGTAAAATATTTCATAGACAGATAATTCTTTAGCCTTCAAATTGAAAAATTATTTTTGAAGACAAGGAATTTACTTAATACTGAAAAAAACAGTTCTTAGGATAGTAATTTTTCTTCTTCTTTCTATTTAATTTTTTTTCTTTATTTCAAAACGCTCGAAATTTTCTTGAGAGCATAAAGTGTTGCTTTTTGAGTGTATGCCATTAAACATTTATCCTTAAAATATTAAAATTAAAAGCAGAGAAAATTTCTAGCCTTTACATTGAAAAATTATTTTTGGAGAGACAATCTAAATTTACTAAATATGCGCAAAAATTTTCTTAGGACAGTAATTTATTTTCTTGTTTCTATTAAATTTTTTTCTTTATTTCAAAACGCCAGAAGGACTCTGGAGAGCTATAATATTCTTGCTATTTGTGTGTATGCCATTAAAATAAATTAACATTAAATATTACCTAAAATATTATATGTATTGTGCGATATTATTGAATCGAATGATCAATTGATAAAAATTATCATTAAAATGATAACGAATAATTGAAAATTTCATGAAAATGTCGGGGCGTATACGTTTACGCATATTTATAATTAGAAAACATTCATTCGAAACAGTTTTAAATTGATGATATCAAACACTGATATTACTAATCGTTTTTTGACAAAGTTTGCAGTTAAACTGATAATGCGATACTGTAAATGTCAGCATGAACAATTTTCATCGATTCTGGAAAAATCTAGTTTTATTAAACAAATTAATAATTCAATATTTTGCACTAAGATTACTTATGTTGATTGAAACCCTTAACACAAGGGAAATAATTTATTGTCTTATTTATATGTCTTAGACAAAATACACGTTAAGATGCAGGTAACGCAACGGAACGTAGGCAAGACAATTTATTAAAATTATTTTAGTAAATTGATCGTTGCATATTGAATGAAACTCAGAACAGTACTGACACACTTGCAAAACTTGCACTGCTATGTTTTGTATGAGGTAGTTTCTAGTAGCGGATTTAGGTTTGAAGACGCCCTATGTCGAGATGATACGGCGCCCTTTTTCTTTTGTAACAGTATAAATATTGTGAAATGAGTCTGATAGACAGTTGCATAATTTATCATGGTGTAAACAAATACAAGCGCAAACAAATGTTAAAATTAAATTTTGAATGAAAAATATGAAAAAAATCTAAATTTGTAAATAAATAATATACTGGCATTAAAAAAAAGATTTTTTAAAATCTTTTTGTTAGATATTTCAAATTTTAGAACATGCCTGATTAATTATTTTAACAAAGAAATTAATTCTACCCTCAAAATGGTACTATGTTTCGATAGTAACAGCACAATAAAATAAACTTTAAAATTTGGTCTTACAACAGAAAACCCAATCGATTTTTAATTTTAGTCATTTAGAAAATTTTGATGCCCTTCAAAATTTGCCGCCTTAGGCCCGGTCCTCACGGGCCTAAGCCTAACTCCACGACTGGTAGTTCCTAAGGTTGGTTATTATGAGTGGAGCTCTAACTTTTATACAATTATCACCTGAAACGTTTAAACAATAACGATTTTAAGAAAGAAATAAATTTTTATGTTAACAATGTCCACTTCTGATTATTCATAGAATAACCTTCGAAATATACAATAGTAAAATATTTTGCCAAGCTATGATTATTTTTTACTTTGCGTGTCGATTTCGTGCAGATTAACATCCTATTATAAAAACTTTTCATAATGAATATTTAATTTTATTATTAACCTCATTAAAGTTTGACCGAATTGCTTTTTGCTTCATATGACGGCGAAAAAATAATTATATTTTATTTCATTATAATATTCAAAGTGAAAATAGTTTGGAAAATAAATTATTTTAAAAAAAATCATACTATTTTTTAACTTTGAAAATTGTGAAAATCCTGCTATAAATAATTATTATAATCGTTAAATATAAAATTAAAGGGGAATAACGATTAACGAGTCATAAATTAACCATTATAAAAATTGTGAGTAAACTTTTTATGCTCGACATACAAACTATGTCAGAGTATATTAATTAAAGTTTGTAACGCTACCTAATTTTGATCGCAATAACAAAATTTTTATATAGGTGTTCATAGAAATACCTAATTAGTCCATTTCCGTCTGCCCGTTCGTTCGCATCACGATAACTCTAAAGACATAGCGAGCTGAAATTTTGATGACGTTTTCTAAACATAAAAAGTGAATTTCAGCACGTGAATGAGAAAAATTGGTCCATTGACCCAACTTTTAAACTATAAACGATAGAAGAAAAGTTAGAAAATACATTAATTTACGCATTAAGAAAACTAAATTTCGATTGTTGCCCCAATTTCCTAGATCAAATTATTTTGTATTTTTATAAATACGTATTTCGACTAAAAAGTACTCATAAGTATTAATTACCGTGCAAACTGTCACCAAATTAACAACGAGTAACATCTCCTCAGAGAATCGTTACTACTAGCTAATTTATACTGATGATGACTACTTTGTAGTCGAAATGCGTATTTATAAATTACAAAATATTTTTATCTAGGAGGTAGGGCAAAATATCGGAATTTATTAAAATCCTAGAGTTCTCATTAATTAAAATTAAGAAAACTATTGGGGACTGGTCTTTAAATGTTTAGTTTAAATTTGATCAAAATATTTATATTTTGTAAATATAATTGTCAAATAAAAGGCGTATAAGGAAATAGGAAATGATTCAATTATTGAATAATTTCAATGACTAAATAATAAATTAATTATTTGCCAATAAATTTTTGTATGTGGATTTACATAAATTTATATTAACTATGACATTTGAACTTACACAAACATAATTTCTATTGGTATGTTTTTAATACCTAAATCATTATTTATATTGAATACAAATATAAAAAAAAAAAAAAAATGATGATTAAATTATTAATTGTATATAAACATTAATTTTTAACAATTATATAATTAATATTAAGTATACATGTGTGTAATTTTTTTTTTTTTTTTGTGAAATTTTACCTAAGGGGTCTTAGATCATTGTCAAATAATGTGTTTTTGTAATTAACTTTTTCTTTTGTTGTTGATATATTTAAGAAAATTTTTTCCGATAATATATTTGTTATATTCGATACACATAATATGTCAGCGTATATTAATTTTAGTTTAAAAATTTAAGTTCTTTCATTTTTATTGATTTGTTTCTAACGTTATATAGAAATAGAATTGCTAAAATATGTTTTCTTTTTCGTGTAAAATATTTTATAGTGAATTGTTGACGTAAATTATATGGCATAGTTTTTAGTAATCATCACCGAAAAATCGAACTATTGAAGCCAATCAAATGCTTATAACAATAATCCTTGAAATACGAATGATATTATATTATATACGTTTGTATTAAACTTTATCTGATTAAATAGATTTAATTAACGCGAACATTTACCTATTTATAATAATATAATATAGATATGAAATAAATCAATATTACTTTGATATACAATTTATATATATTGTGAAAGTTGACTATAACGCCTTCTATTATATATATAGTGTGATCTAATGAACTCTATTTCATAGAGTTTTCTTGTTTTTACGCTTACAAGTCTGGAATCACACCTGTGAAGTTGTATTTCAGGGCAATAATAATAGGGAAGATGCATAAATTTGTTTTATCACTTCAATTGAAGCGTCTTTACTTCACGAATATGAATTTGAAATCTTTCTTCACGAATATGACGTCATACATGTTTATCTCTTTAGTGATTATGCATATAGGTCCATGGTCAAAATACCATCGATGTCCATGATATTTTTATGCACACTTCTCTTCAAAATTTAAGATAGATAATGTTAGTATGCACAAATGAGTTGATTGTGAATAAAAATGTTATGTAAATTACATTAATGTTCAAAAATAGTTTATTGTGAGATTTTTCTATACAATATGAGATCGCTTATCGTAAAATCACTCACAAAAGTTTTTTTTTTTTGCAATAGAGATGGAAATTAATCTTTAAGGGCTTATAGCTTATTCGTTTTTTGAATTAATTTTAATGTTATTTTAGATTTTGTTTGGTATTTAGCTTAGCTTCACATTTTGATGGATAAAATAGAAAATTGTTCTTATTACATCTTCCCTATGCAAAAAAGCGTCATTTATAATAAAGGCAGTCTGTTATGCAGTATTTTTTGTTTTTTTTTTCGTGAAAATAAATATCTAAAAAAATTTCAATTCAAATGTTATTAAATTTTGTCAGCCCATTTGCAAGACATGAAAACAAAAACCTTGTCAAAGTTTTTGTCGAAAAATATTTTTTTTTTCACTTTCAACAGCTGAGGTCATAGAGTGGCTAAAGTATATCCTAATCAACAACCCAGAAAATAAATATTTAAAAAAATTAATTATTTTTTGTATAATTTCTTGTAAAGTATGTAATTTTTGTGCGTGGAAATAGAAAGACTATGTATACTTAGGTAATTAATCATTTTTTAATCTTTAACCGGCTTAGAAACTTCTATGAGAGCTAATAAATCACATTTTCATGAATTTTCATGGGTTATTACTGATCTCAGCCAAAGTTAAACAACATCAGACACAATCAGTTCTGGGATGGGCGACTGCCTAGGAATACTCTGTGTGTTATTGTTGTATAGAAAATAAACACTGTTGTCATTGTTTGATCATAGTAATTTAAAAGTTAAAAACCTTGTATGATTTGTCGAAGCTATGGGCTAAAAATTTTAAAAAATGTTACAATTCTGATTTTTAATCCTAATAAACTTGAAGAAGCCGTAGAGATTCTACATTTGTTTTCCATACAAAATGTTTTTACTCCACCCTTTTGCTGAGTAATTGTTTAAAAGATAGATCAGTGAAACATTGAATCTGATGTACGTCACCATTAAGCAGTTTGTTTCAGGATATTATAACAAAACCACTTTTGTTTTCATTAGATTATTTTTTTTTTTAATTAAAACTATATTTATTATTTCTTAACTGACACAAACGTGGGTGTTTATTAAAATAGATCACACATTAGAAAATAAAAAACTTTTGTAACCTTGTAAAAGTGCTCGTTCTCTATTGATAAAAAAAATTCTTCAATACATTCAAAAAAACAAACAAAAAAACAAAACAGGTAAGCAATTAATTTTAAATTTCAAGGCGAACTATATCCAATTCTATTATAATCAATTTTTGCCTACAGCTGTTAATTTTTATTTATTGCAGATCATAGTAATATGCATAATTATTTTGTTATTTAATATTTATTGTATTGATTTTTACAAGATTTATTGTGCATTTTAAAAAACCAAACAAAGTTAAATTATTTCCAATTGAAATATAATTTATAGCAATTACTGAATTTAGTTGTAGGGGAATACGAACCAAAAAAGAGACGCCTGTAAATAAAAACGCACCATAAATTTCGTTTGTTTATATTTTCGCTCACAAATAAATAGTAAATAAGTTTTATGCCATTTTGAACACACAATCTTGACATCAAATGGTGTAAAATTATTGTGGAATTTCTTGGATAATATTTCATAATTATTTAACATTTGGATAATTATTTTTTTAAACTTTGTATTTGCGGAAAATTTAAGAAATATAATGTATATTACATCGTAGATTGTCATTTTTATTTATGTTTCTTTTTGTGTTTGTATTCTGTGAAAATTTCTGGATATCATATTTAATTAGTATTTTAACTTGAAACTCATTTTTTCATATAACAGAATCTATTTTATATTATAGAAAATCGATTGAACATTAAAACCGTGGAATGATCGTTTCCAATTTCGAAAATAAATTTAAAAAAAAGACAAAATATCGAAAATATAGTGGAGATCTTGAATTTCATTGATGTAAATTTTATATTTTTTGATAAAAATCAAAAATTATATTTTGTCCATTACATTATTTAGAATATTAAGTTAAATTTTCAAAAATTATAAAAATTTTACTCGAAAAAAATCAATTTTTATAAAATAATAATAGAAACTTTTAACTGTCAAAAAAAAAAAAAAAAAAATTAACAACGATTAAATTTGCTAGAAGGCCCTTGGGATCAATAAATTAAATAATAACCGAAATTTTACAAAATAAAAGAATAATTATTCATGACTTGATAATGACTTTTTTATAAGTCGAAAGTGCAATCGTTATCTAAATTTTTAAGTGAAAAATGGACAAAGTTAAAAATGTCCATTATTATTATCTAATTTTTAAATTAATAATACATTTGAAATTAATTATATGTCCACAGGATTTAAATTAGTATTATATGGGGGTCATGTGATTTATTAGATTAATTTTTTTTTAAATATCGTCGTGGTACATTATTAATATAATATTTATGTTGTTAATATATTTCATAATATTTCGTCACGATTAGTCAATATTGGTATAAAAACTATATAATTATCATTCTATAGGTAGTTTGTACAAAAAAAACGATTCATTTTTTTTTTACATAATTTGTGGTGATTATTGAATATTTGTTATTTAAAGAGGTTAAATGTCATTTTGTATTTTCGTTTGCTTTCTCTAACGACATGTTATTCAGTTAATTAAATTTAATAGGTAAAAATATGATATTATATATATATTTATTTATATATATTCTTTCAAATTATGTCAATGTTGTTATTTTAAAATATATGAAAATTTTTAGAAAGTAAATGTTATTGGCGCCCATTATCTTGGTCAATTTGAAATTTACGTATTGAAGCGAGCATCACGGAAATTTGTATACGGCTAAGCTAGCTTAGACTTGTTAATTAATTTTTTTCTTTTACCCTTTAACAAAAATTAGGAAAAATTTGATTGTCGCTATTTTGTCCACCACGTGATTAATCAGATATGCACTTTGTCCGACAACCTAAATAAAAAATTTTGTTGTTGTCGGGCAAAGAATAATCTGTTTTCTCATATTTGGGACTAAATTTTTTAGAATTTGTTTTTAATGATCCTCCGATAACAATTAGAGAAAAAAATCAGATGTCCGTCAATTTCGATCTTGTGCAGCAATCGACAAATTTTCGGTCTTCAAAACCGGCAAAAGTAAAAAATTTTTTTAGAATTTTTGTTCTTTATTTAAAAATTGATGAAAAAAGAATACAGCGCTATGTTGGAATTATATGTTTACTAGCAGTCATACACTGTTATAAAAATCAGCAGCCTCCGGGAGGGTGAACGGGCAGGATACAAATTTCTGGGACCTGAAATATATTTTATTATTCCTCCACTTTGTTATTAGTTCACTTTGGGTGCGCCTGCTGAGCCGCCATTCGATTATCAACTTCAAATAAACTTTCAATAAAATCGTAAATTAATCGGCCATGAAATCACCATGAAAAATACAACGCTACCTCCCGGACTAATATATGTATCGTATAAAAAAAATCAGACTATATACTTTATACCTGATAAATCCATCCTTAAATGATTGTCGTAGTAAATAAATCGACCGAATGGCATTCATCGTCGATTGCAATTAAATAACCAATGATATAAAAATGATGATCATTTTTATCATTGATTTCATAAGTTAATAAGTACCTACTATCATGAAATCAATATGTTGAGTAACTATTAGTATACTATACGTTCATTAATTAGGTGCTTGACCTGTTTGTTGTTTGTTAAAACGACATTTTCAACCAATAATATAATTAAGATAATAACTGTTGTGTTATAAAACTTTGTGGGTATTGTTTGTTATTGTACTAGGTACTATTTATTATACGAGATTGTGATGTTTAATAATACACCTATAATACTGCGTTGACATTCCTTTATGTCACTTTATTGTATTGTTTACATTCGAATTACAATTCTGTAGTAAAGAAGCGTGCACACTTGCAACATTTGTTTGTAACGTAACACTGCACTGTCACTTTGTACTGTTGTTTGTACGTAAACATGTTAAATGTTAAGAGACCATGATGGTTTGTTGGTGTTACGATGTTTGTATATGTTTGTATAGCGTTCCATCTGTTTACCAGGTAGAGTACCATCACTTATTTGTTTATGTGGATAAATTTCAATAAATTAAATTGTATTTTGTTCGTTCCACTCCACACAAAGGTTATTGTTACGTTTTGATGTTTTTCGCTAAGAGTAATTAAATTACTTCTAGCGATTTCAATAAGCTCCAAGCGGTTTAACCGTCTAATGTGCGCCATAACTTATAAACAAATGAATGATCAAAATCAACTATTTATAAATATTGTTTCTTATAGACTATTGCTTCATATAGAATCTTTATAAACCTGACTGGTGACTTTTGTAAAATTTGTTTTAATGATTGTTTTTATTTGGGGTTTTTGTTTTTTGTGAAACCTAAAAAAAGCGTCGAAATGTTCAAAATTTTTTTCCCGCTATTTATGGATTTTCTAGGATAATTAAGATCTGCAAAATTCAAAAATAACATTTATTTTACGATCAGTCGACTAGTTTTTGAGATATTATATAAAATATATCCGCTAAATCGGCCTCTAGATCGGATTTATGCAGATATCTCAAAAACTAAGCATCCGATCGTTAAATAGATGTAATTTTTGAAATCTACGAGTAAATTACACTTATAAACATGTTTTTTTCGAAATTGGTTAAAAAAATTTTTTTTTCGAATTTTCGCAATTTTTTCAAGGGGTACCCCTTTGGAAAAATCGAAAAAATTGAGAAACATTTTTCCCCCCCGATTTGGATAAAATACATATTTTAGAGTAATTTTGACCCGCAGATTTCAAAAATAACATCTATTTAACGATTGGACTAGTTGATTTTGAGATATTGCTAAAAATCCGTTCCAGAGGCCGATTTATCGGTTGTATTTCATGCAATATCTCGAAAATTAGTGGACCGATCGTAAAATAAATATTATTTTTGAATTTCTTAGACCTCAATTATACAAGAAACTCCATAAATAGCAAACAAAATTTTTTTAACTTTTCGCCGGTTTTTAAGGTTGGATAAGATTTAAGAAATACTTTGGCCCGCTCAAAACACTGTCAAATAACAACTAAGCGTCCACTTAACGTTTTTTTAGGCTACTGATCACGCATTCACTGCGTGATTACATTAAGGCTTGTTTTATCGATTCTATATTTGTAGTTACTACATAATTGTTAGTATATAATGCACTGTGTCGTATGAATACAATGATCTTCAAACAACCAATCAAATTATAGAATACAAATGTTCACGTGAAACTTTTGTTTACAAACAATGGACTAACGAAAACGATTTAACTATATTATATTATTTGTTTGTGCTATCCAGTATATTATAAAAAATATTTTAAACTCACTCATAAATCAAATTACATACATTTTCAATGTATAATTAATTTATTTATAAGCGAGAGATAGAATGCTAAATTTATTTGAAACAATAAATGTGTATGATGAAAAAAAAATAACAATAACATAATTATTTATTCATGTTGTTCCCACGACATTCCGTTAAGAAACATTAACATTACGTTACGGTATTGCGTATAGTGAACGGTATTATCTACCTAGTTATTCATCATGAATTCAATATTACTGGGTAACGTACGTACGTTATGTATGTACGTGCTTCTTTAATATATATCAGATTTTCTTAAACGAATTAAAAAATTTGTGTACAAAGTTATGTTATACATAACAATACAATTAGTCTAATTAATATACAAATTATTACTTAAAATATAAATTTATCATTTCAAAATTACCTGAAAAAATTTTTTTTTCTTCTAGTTAACTACGCACAATGTATACACCCAAAATTTGTCATATGATCCATTGACTCGTATAAGGTCCGCTCGGCTCTTATACTACAATAATAAATTAAAAAGGAAAATAATAAAGCACTGTAGGTGCTATTAGTGTAATGAAATAACGTATTCATTTTCATTTAAATTATGGATAAATATACTTTTAATATACTTGGAATATTGCCAAATGTTCACTCTTTGATGAAAATATTATATGATAGTTAACGTGTAAATTTATGATTTTGTGATCTATATTTTATTGAATTCAGCTCAAAATACACATGCTGATATGTAGTATATCCAATGTACACAGCCTTTATATGTATATTGATTCAAAATTGTGAAATTTAATTGAGAAACATATTTTGGCAGAATTGATCGAAATATCAGATCAATGACTTTATGATTCAATTAATAAATAATCATATTAAATCCTAGTAATTGCTTTGGGCGTGAAGCGTAATACGATTTACAATGGCGATGAAGATTAAAGACTAAAGCTAATCGACTAGTATCAGAACCAACCATTTATTAGAATCACACTTAAGCAAAACGGATCCTTTGAAAAAAATGATTTGGATAGGATTTTTAATGAAATGTTCAATGGGGATATTTGTTTTGATCTTGGTGATGTCCTCCAAAATTATTTCAAGGTCAAATTAGTTTTTTTTTTAAACAGAAATTTGTTGTCCAAATTCAAATCTTTTTCTTCAACCTATTCATCTAAAATTTATAAACTCCAAATGCCTAACCCCAAAACTTGTAGTAAGAAAACAAAAAATAAAATTAATTGGCTTTGAAATAATCTTGCAATGGCCAAGGTCAAAATAAATATCACTGTAGATCTCACCTTTAAAAATAATCCTACAATTTTTCTCAATTTTTTTTTTTAAATCGCATATTTCTAATGTTAAACAGGAATATCTCGATAATCTCGAAGATTCGAATTGTTCGACTAGTAAATTTTCCGGAAAGGTGGATCAGTTTATATTCTTTGTCGCACTTGTCTACATCAATGTGTGCTTTTTGATTTAGAAATGGGGTAAATCAGTCTTTCTATTACAAAAAAAAAAAAACATAAATTGTACAATGAGCAAACGTATATTTATCATAATAAAAAAAAAAGATTTTTTAAATAACAAACTTACCTAATTTGTTTATCGTACTCAAGTCCAAGGTTTTCATATACAATTATGATGCAAATATTAGCTTTTGTATTGTAATTCAATAGGAAAAATATGTTTTTTTAATGCATTTTATACTATTTTAGAGCAGTATTTAATTGGCTAATTATATTAAGTGCACCTAATAAGTACTTAGTTAATATTCTAAACATTATTTACGAGGTTTTTCTTCATTTTTTTTCCGGTGGAAACATTAATTCCTCGTACATGCTGATAAATCAACACTATAAAAACTAATTTCATTTGCATTTAAATCAGCTGTTATAGTCTGGAAGGTAGCGTTGCAAATGACACACTATCATTTCAAGTCGATTAATTCATGTTGGAATTGAATGTTTATTAGCAGGCATACACTGTTATGAAAGTCTGCAGGCTACGAGAGGGTGGCCGGGTGGGATAAAAATTTCTGCTGAGTAGCCATGTAATCTCCATCTATGGCAATCAAATCTCATATTCAGCTGACAATTTCATCCATAAATATTCTGTCGACTATTTTTTTTAATTTACAACATTATTGAAACTATTTCTATTATTAATTTCAAGCGACCTGAAATATATTTTATTATTCCTCTACCTTGTTATTAGTCCACCTTGTTGGCATGTTGAACCGCCATTTGATTATCAACTCCATATGAACTTTCAATAAAATCGAAAATTGATCGGCTTGAAATCACCATGAAAAATACAACGACACTTCCCGGACTATTAACTACCGACTTCTGCACAATTCAATTTCAATAATTTCAATAAACACCTTAGTCAGTCAGTACTTTATTATTATTATTTTGAATACCGTTATAAATGTTTCAAAAAATTAAATTAAGAACAGCTTGCAAATTTATATACCAAATAGATTGACTTAGATTAAGTAAAATAAATAATAACTTAACCTTATTTTTATACTGATATAAACTAAAGTAATTTAGTAGTTTAATGCTTTATTTAAATGGTAATCGCTCTTCTTATGACAATCATATCTGAATAGTGACAAAAATTACATGCTATTACACTTGCTCTGCTGTAAATATGAAAACACGGAAGATGATTGAATGAATATTCTTAAAATAAATAAATACTACTAACCTGAAGCAGTTTTAAGCCTTTAAAAATTTAAAGCTATGCATAAAAGAAATTGTGACCCAAAGATAAAATTGCTGCTCTGGTAACTGTTTCCAACAAGATAAGTAGATAAAATGCAGAGGCGCTGCTCTGCCAGAGTTCATTTTAAAAAAAATGGTCGGCTCTAATAGTTGTTTATGGATTTTTATTGTTTTGTTTTTACACCTTTTGTCGGTTAATCTGTAATTCGCCAAGTGAGTAGTTTATTAAACTTTGAACTTGACTCAAAAATTATTAAAGTTTTTTCTGACATAATGTTATCGATTTTATGGCAGTAATTAATTGTCTTCTTAATATGAATTTCTCAAAAAGTGAAACTAACTCAAAAGACATGTCCTGTGGTATAAAGGGAATTTTTAATTAGTAAAATTTATTAAAATAATTGGAATTGTTATTTTGAAATTTTAAAATCTCTCATAAACTAATCACATAAATTTGTTTTCGTCTGCAGGGTCCTCCCATAACAGCTTCGTAAATTTTACTTATTAAATCCTTTTTTAATACGGAAGATGAGTGAATATTCTAAAAATAAATAAATACTGACCTTTAATATTATAAATTAGTATCAACAATAAATAGTTAATTTCTATTTATTAAGTGAAGAATCAACCTACTTTAAGTATAATTATGATATTTAAACGATTTAATAATGATACTTTCTTGAGTGTTTATTCATATAATTTAATTTTTATAAATTAAATAATAATAACTTTTTACTATTTGCGTTTCCTTGTTTTCATTTTAATGTTTATATAATTACTATCATAAGAGTTTTCTGTTTAGATTCACTTATCTGCAATTCTTCCGACAACGAAAAGCATTATTTTTGCTTTTTTGAATGCTTTTTTATGCAAGTTTTTTTTTTCAATTGTTTAAACTAAGTCCTCATTGGTTTCGAGAACTTTAATAAAATATTATATTTATCAAATTTTCTGTTAAGTAAAAAAGATTTGAAAAAATGCAACAATTTTTAAAACTTTTTACTTCATCATGAAACATGATAATGTTAACATGATATTTATTGTAAATATAATGTTAACATGATATTTACAATATGTTAGAATAGAAAATTTCGTCATAAGAAGCCGATTTTGGTTTTCGGAACAATAAAAGACTTGATTTTTGAGGCATCAGACATTTTTTTGTCGTCTGCAGGGTTCTCCCGTAGCAGCTTCGTAAATTTCTGATACTAATTTTACTTTTTTAACAATCTGTAATTATTACTCGCAATTGCAATAGCAATCGCTAGTTTACTCGCAATTGCAGCTACAATTAAGATGTTTATGAATTTCTTACGAATGAATATTAACCCAAAATCGTATTTTAAAATGCTCTCAAATTTATAACTGATTAAGTTTGCTCAAACATTCCCCGCAACAACATCTCAACTACAAATTGCTTCACACAATTGCACCACAAGTTGTAACCAAACATAAACATATTGATTATTGCGTTTTTATTTGTTTATATAAAAAAAAAAAGCTACGATATGCAGTAGTTTCATTTTAATAATATTTACTTTAATGTCCAATTTGATTATTTTTTTTGAATCATCAAATAAATATTTAAAAATAAAGAAAAAAAAGTATTAAATGGTACCAATGACCTAAATTTGGAAATTAATGTATAACTCATGTATGAATAAAACGTATGGCTCTTATAAATAAATTTAAATGAGATAGAGAGAGAGGCCAGAATAATATAATATGTATAAGTAGTATTTTATGAAATGTGTGAGGTAACTGGAATTTATTTAAACAAGTAACTAACTGTGTCTTCAATCAAACACATGTTGTTCTTTTCTTTCGATACTATAATTTAGTTTTGTTTATTGTATCACCTTAAATTAAATAGTAATTCATTTTAATCAAAATCAAATTATTTGTGAAAATTTGTTATGGATTATTAAAACGAATACAGCAAAAACTAAGCATTTAATATATGAACCGAATCACTATCTCAGTGATATTCGGGAGGTATTTGGTCATTAGTATCGCGTGTCGGCTATTATTACCAATGGTTTTCTATGGTTTTTCATTTGGTTTGCACAAAGTGAATACTGAGATAGTTCCTTATCAACCATAACTGCATACCTTACCCTTCCCTACATATGCCCCATCCTATTTTTGACTTATTCTGTAAAATTATGTATTGTTAAAAAAAAAAAAAGAATGAATAAAGAATTGAATTGAATACGTGAAGTAAAAATTTTGTACCCCTTTTTACAAAAATTTGGCTGGCGGAGGAGTTTGAAATTTGGCACAGTTTATATGGAGGACTGGAGAATGCTAATATTTTTTAAATTATGCATAAAAATACATTAAATCAACAAAAAAACAATACACACACATATAAGAAGTGTGGCTTATATTACACACACTACCATACATACGCATGTATACTCGTTTGTTTAATATAATATTTTGTTTAAAGTCACGCATGTGATACTGTTTTATTTAAAAACAGTGAGATTCACTCTTGAGTGATTATGGTTGAATTTCGATCGCTGATTTTGTTATTGGATTAATCAATTATGGCGCCTGCTTGCTACTTACCAATATTTATTATATATATTTTTATCCAATATCCAAATTTAACTTTTTTTCTCCTTTCATATAGTTTATAATTTTTGTATTTATTAGACATTTAGACTATAAAAAAAAACCCATAACTTCCGTTATTGGTATGATAAGTATAAGGAAATCCGCGGTTATCATTAAACAAAACAAAAAAACATTTTATATTATTACAAAAGTTTTTATTTCTACCTGTCTATATAGAAATGTAAAATAATTTATTAAAAAACATTTTTTCACCAAAACATACATATTTTATCGATAAAAATTTTGAAATATTATGCATGAATAAATAATAATACGATAATAAATTTTTTATTTTAGTGCTTATCACAAGTAAAGTATATACATATACTTCATAATTTATGAATCCGCTATGCAAATGTTATTAAGTCATATACTGGTAACACATTGTAACTGTGACTAAAATCACTTAATTCACCTGTAGTATGGTCATCCAAAATATTCAGTATAATTGAAATATGATTGCATATTATAAAATTTTGACTCATACTATGACTGAAAAAATCGGTTACCTTAACCCATTTGACCAATTAGATTAGAGGTTCCGAATTCGAATCCATGCAGCGAAAGTTTGATCAATTATAAAAATAGAAAAAGAAGGTGGGTTGTTTGATCACACTGTCATCGCTTGAATAAGAAGAAAGTAACTGGGTCCACCAACAATCTAATCACAATATAATTGTCACCTTGTGCTAGATGGCACCTGTATTGTGTCTTCAGGTGGTGGAGTCTTCTAAAAGAGGGTACAGAGGATCGAAAGGGTTAGGTATAAGAAACGCGAAAATTGATTAAAAAAGGAAGAAGTTATAATGTCTGTAAGGAAGAAGATATAAAGCTTATTTTTCATCTCTTTCTTGAAAAACCATATTTTTTATGTATCTCTATGGGAATATTTGGTAGTGACGTGTCTAATTACGTGATCTTTGTTTTAAAAAATATCGAGAATATATGAAAATAATCCATGATATAATGTGTGATTTGTATAAGAAATTTGTGCCGAATAAAGAAAGAAATATTGAATAGGTTGGCTTATCGTAGATTATTAAAATATTTACATATATGAATTTTTAATAGGTGATTTTGAATCACATGTGTAGTAAGCTTACTATTTCAACACATTTTATTTATAATAATCATATGACTTTAATTATTTACAAATTTCATTTTCAACGAAAATTACATATTGGATCTTCTGTGTGTCTTAGTAATGGAATTTTTCAAAAGTTGATAATATGTCGATTATAATGTTCATTCCTAAGGAAAATTACAAAATTTTATTTTAACATTTCTGAAACTATAATTTATACTTGGCATACATATAATGTCAGAGTATACTAATTTTATTCTAAAGTTTGTAACACTACCTAATATTGACCACACAAACAAAATTTTGGTATAGGTGATCATAGAAACACCTAATTAGTTCATTTCCGAATGTCCGTTCGTCATCACGCAAACTCAAAGACAAAAAGAGATAGCGTGTTGAAATTTGGGTGACGTATTCTGAACGTAAAAAGTGAGTTTAAGTTTATGAAAGAGCAAAATCGGTCTATTAGGTCTAATAATGTATTCTTGACCTAATTTTTAAACTATAAAAGATACAAAAAAATTTCAAATATAAAAAATTTGATTTTTTTGAGCTCTCCACAATTTTAGCTCAAATTTGACTAATAAAGCTAATAACAATATAGGACTTATATAGGTAATAACAAATCATATTATTATTACAAATATATAACTGTATAGACTGGATATTTCTATTATTTTATGAATTTAAGGTATTTCAAATAATAAAATTCAATCGTATGTAAAGTATATAAGCAATTAACTCTGTTATTTGTTATCTTTACTTGTTTATTATATATCGTTTATATATTTAAGGTTATGGGGTCACTATTATAATATTATCGTAAAGCCTTAAATAATGTAATTTTATAATTTAAATACATAATTCGAATTAATTATTGATAGAGAATTGATTTCAATACATTATTATTATTTTTTTTGTTTCAGGTGAGTCTAAATATGCAGTTTAAAGGTCGATATGCATTGCATTTTTGTACATAAAGTCTTAGAAGGGTGGAAGGTAGGTATGGAAGTTAAAATACAATAACTTAGTCAATAGAAACTTGGTATATACAAATATTGTATGTAACGAATATTCAATAATTATTCAAGGTAGTTGGAACGAAGAATGACTTTCAAATGATGTTAATAAAACTTCTATTGACTGCTTTTTAATTTATAACAAAAAATAAGAGCTTTGTTCGATTAAAATTAATCTGCCTAAAGTTGAGGAAAATGAGATCAAAGTTTTTTTTTTTAATTTTAACATGGGCTCTTTTGGAAATATAGAATTCAATCAAAATTTAATATAATATACAGGATGTGTACTTGTCAGGGATAATCTGGAAAACCTGGAATACTCAGAAAAATTTGAATTTGCTGCAAAAGTTTTGGAATAGATAGGGAAGATTGTAAATAGTAAGAGATTTTTGAATCATTATTATTTTTTTTTTTTTTTTAATATTCGTAATTATTTAGAAATGAACATTTGATCTCATAATTATCCAATAATGATGCTCACTTATGAACAAGTCACTTTTGATGCCTAGAACTGTAAATCATTTTAAAAATGACGAATGATAATAGTTCATTTTTTACAAAAAAATGGTGTTGATTAAGTCAATGTGACACCTGGAAAAGTCAGGGAATTCCGTTCTTAAGATATAATAAACACCCTTTTATAAAAAGGAAAGTTGGGAATCACATAAAAAAAGATAAGTAAATATTTAAAAATTATTTCCATGTATATAGTTAGTGAATGTATGTATAAATTGTATATAGTATGTGTTAGAGCTACAATACATTATAAAAACATTGGATTTGGATTACAGTGATCTTGAAATGTAACTCAGAAAATTGACTCCATTATAAGAACTTTCCATTGTGAAGTTAATAAATGGACAGACTTTCATTAAAAAGTAAAAAGTTTTACTGATATCTACTAATTCAGCTAGCAAAAGTCAACACAAATTATGAAAGGGGTACGAAATTACAAAAAATTGTTAATGGCGTACGAAATTGCAGCTAATGTCAATTGAATTATTCTAAACAAAATTATGGACTTTTCTTTTATATTGTTAAAACTTTGGTTCAACGTCACACCAAAGTAATATAAGTAATTTGGTTGTATCCAAATACGAGCATTATAAATGCAATTTATTATTGGCCCATTCCGTTTAAAGTTGTTAAAATTTAATTGCATAAATTTAATGAATCGTATAAAATAAGTATGACGTCATGAATCTTGAAATAAACGTCAAATTGTAATTAGTGGTCATGCTATAAATACAGCTTAAGTACTATAAATAAAATCATTTCTTTAATAAAATTTTTTAATTATTAAAAAGATATAAATTTAAATGATTTCAAAAATATTATTAACAAATCATTTATTTTTGTTGCAAGCTATCTATGTAGAAACTTAATAAGTCGTTTCACAATATAATTTTTTTGTTTCAATCGATGTCTATATGTTATGTGTTATTAGCAGTAAAATAATTCGGCTATTGTTCGATGTTTTTACACACAATCCGTAAAGTCTTATCAGAAATACTGGTACTATTACTTATATTTTACTAGAAAATGTAATAAGGAGCTGTTTTTAAACATTAACAAATATATTTTGTAATATCGATATTCAAGATGAATAATAATTGAAACGGTAAATTGAGTCAGCTTCTTGGTACAGAAAATTGTATACAACTGGAATATAGAAAATGCAAATTTTTACCTTACACCGAAATTTCAAATCAAATTTGCAATATATAGTTTTACATTTTTTCAAAATCGATTATTAAGGAAAATCGTTATTTTAAAAGATAAAATAATACAAGAAAATTGTGAAAAAAAATTAAATCATTTTACTGATACAGAATATTTAAATATGATGTGATTAATATGTAGTAATAAATTAAAAGTAAAAATAAAAAAATATTTAAAAAAAATCCTTAATGTTACTTGAAGACGTATGATGACAACTTTCTGCACATAGTAGAAATGAGATGATGTGTGTTTGACTTGAACACCGAAATGATGGATAGATTCGACTCTAGAGATGGACAAATTCCGCCAAGGCAATCAACAGTGAGTATAAACATTTTGACTGAAGAGCCTGGTGGAATTGTAGTTTTTCAAGATTATGTTTGTTGGAAATTAGTATTAATACTAATAATAATCTCGGACGATAGTTCAAGTTAGCCGAAATATGTAAAAAAAAGATGTAAAAAATAATAAATGTAAAAAATAATAAATAACAGAGCTGAATTCGTCTATTGTAAATAATATAATAAATATTTATTCCACACGACTGACATATTTATGGTATTAAATCAAATAAAATGCGGGTATACGATGATGTGTAAATGGTTATTGTGACTTTGGTTTATATTGTTATGGTGTTAATGCACTTTAGTTATTGTATTATTCGATGAAATATTTTGCTTTATGTATACAGTGAAAGTCATTTACGACATAGATTGACTTTATTATAAAGCCGTATTCATAGACCTATCATTATATCGTTCATAGTATGCTTGAATCTTTAGATATAATTATAGCTTTTCTTCAAAAATAACTTCAAATTTAAACAAAAAATATGTAAGAGAAATCGGAACAAAATTCGACGTAAATAATTTTTTTTTGCAATTTTAAAAAATTTGCAATAAAAAATAAACGTAATACAAAAATCAATAACCAAAATATGTTGATTTGGATGGAAAACTTGTTAAAATAAAGATATTTCGTACGATCACAACTACAGATTAGATGAAGCAAAAAAGAAAAATTTACAATGAAAAGTTCAATACATGAGGAAACGTGATTTCTCTAAATATCCATAAGTATCTCATATAAAAGGTAATATTTCCATAGATACCCCGTTTTTTAAAAAGAGGCAGGAAGATAATTTTTAATAGATTATTTATTACTTTATCGTTTTTGAATCAACATAATTTGAATTCCGAGTAAATTACCACATTTCGATGCGTAAGGGCGCATTTGAAAAATATTTTGAAAGTAAGGGCGATTTGAAAAGTAAGGGCGCAAAATTGGACATGTTTCGGTTAATAATTGCTAAGATTCCAACGTCATAATAGTAATCATATAATTCAAATAATATATATACATCACTCATGGGCTTTTATTTTTATAGAATTAAAAATGCAAGCTTTGGCGATTAATAAAAACACTGCTCTAATATG
Source organism: Chrysopa pallens (assembly GCA_020423425.1). Lineage (NCBI taxonomy): Eukaryota > Metazoa > Arthropoda > Insecta > Neuroptera > Chrysopidae > Chrysopa > Chrysopa pallens. The sequence continues at coordinate 70,895,383 of CM035593.1, read as the reverse complement.
GAACACTCTAACTGAAAATTTTTTTTCCGATGGGATACATTAATACTTCTTATTTTTAACGGTAGAGTCTTTCCTAGGATGCATTTCCAGATAATCTAAACAAACCTACAAAATAAACATTACTATAAATTAAGAATAGTTTTACAAATATTATCTAAAATATAATACAAAATTATATAGCTTGTATGACGTAAACCTATCTGAATTTTAATGAATATGAATATTTTTAACATGTTATCAACAATAATGATAAAAATTCATGGTCAATGATCAAAACATACATTAATTATTAATTTTTATTTAATTTTATATCCATATTTAAGTGTAACGTACTTGCCATAAACAATTGTTTATTAGCAATACAGGAAGTTCAATTAAACAAAATTTCAATTAATAATATACTTAATGTTAATTTTTGGAATGAGGAAGTATTCTTTTATTTAAATCATTTGCGAATTGCGTTAAATAAAAAATTACTCTAGAAAAATCAAAAATCAAATTTTTCGGTTTTTTATGAAAAATTTTTTATCGTTGCTCACATACAAGAAATTTTCCACGTCATTCACAAAATCTATTCAAAATGTTCTCATTATTTTGTGGGAGAAGATAAAATTTGTTGTGCTGCAAGATCCATTTATTGATGATCTGATTTAAATATTCATAAATATAATAATTCTATATTATTAAATTAATAAAAATATTATTAAAAATTTATTAAATATTCATTAAAAATGTATTTTAGTATAATAAAGTTAAAATTTTAATATTTTAGTAATAATAATATTGATATATATTTCGTATATTTGAAGATTTTCTATATTTCGGAGTAGCAAATTTCTACATTTCGAGGAGAATAAAATACTTGTGTCTTAAAATGTTTAATAGTTTAATAAAGTGTCTTTTTAAAATTCTTTTTAATATCCTACAACGAACAAAATTATAATTAATAGTTCACCATATGGAAGACGCACAAATTTTTATCACTTTAATTGAAGCGTGTTCACTTCACGAACATGAATTTGATGTTATTTTTAAAAAATAAATGACGTCAAACGTGTTCATCACCAAAGTATTTATACGTAAGGGTCATTCTACGGCAAAGGGTCCTATCGATGTCCATAGCTCTTATACACTTATATACGCTTTCCTTAAAAATTAAAGATAAATAATTTGAGTACGCACTAATGATTTTTTATAAATTATATTAATATTCAAAAATTTTTTTGTACTATTTTTCTATAGAAAAAATTTTGATGGGTAAAATAGCAAATTTCTTTTATTGCATCTTTCCTATTTGAGCGTGATTATTATTTTTTATTCGAATATTTATTATTTTTCTTAATATTACATGAAAATAATCGTAGTTTAAATATGAAAACTGATCAACTTATTTCAAGCTTTTTATTATATAATGTAAATAAGGTTACATTCATAGTATCCCCAGGTCGTCTTGTTATATAACATTGTTATGTTAGTGATCACGTATTCAGTGAATCAAATCATCTGCTAGATGCATATACTCTATTCACCATTTAACATTATTATTAAGTTCAAAGTCTATACATAAAGACAATTAAATCAATTGAAATTGTTTTATGAAATGACATTATTATTGACACTGATGGGCGGCAGAATTACATATTACACATATTTATATGAATATCATGTGTGCAGACAATAAATAATATAAGTAATAAATTCGTTTAAAATAATATTTTGTACTCAAGTACGATCGACCGATCGACATATAAATTAATTTACTGTTAAAATTACTTGCAGTTGTTGGTTTTTGTAGAGGTAAAATATAATTTTGTTTGTTTGTTAGTTTTTGAAAGTTAAATCTAAATTTAATAGTGAATGGTTTTGTTAATTTAATTATTTATTACGTCTACATCAAATTGCAATAATTATTTTAAAATGAAATATTCATAAGTTTTATATATTTTGCTGCCGTTCACAAAATTATATTTTTTTGTTTAAATTAAAATTCACAACACGGATTAAAGTGTTAAGAAGGAATCTAGAGATCGACATACAATATTTTTAAATTTCTTAAAATTACAAGCCAAAGAAAATATATTTTTATAAGCAATCCAAAATTTTTGAAATTCCTTTCAACGGTTTCTAATTAATCAGACAAATAAATTTATGTTATCACAACTTGCAAATCTTACTGCGTTGACATGAATCTACGCTTCAAATACCACAAAAAATATTATGTAGAATTTTTTCCTAGTGTCAACCGGGAAAAAATTATAGTAGAATGAAGTTAATTGGAAACGGAAGATAATATGATATAAATGAAAAGAAAAATAAATTATGGGCGATATGAGTTTGGGAAGGAGGATGGGGTGAGTTTTTAAGGGTCAAACACGGTTTATTTCGATATCCGGCAAAACTACAAATCCTATGTAAGGACTTGAGAAGGATATACCACACAGTCAATAAAGCTCAGTTTAAAATTAAAAAAGTAAATAAATAAATATATTTTTTCTTACATTAAGTGTAACATAAATCATAACAACACCTTCAACCTGTGAATTTTGTGTGACGCACGTATCTTAAAATTTCACTCTCATCATTTTTTCATAACGCGTAAAACTTCAGAAAATTGATACAAACTTGAAATGTTACCTTCAAAACCTTTTTAAAAATATAAGCCGTTAACATTTGAATGCAACAAAAAAATAAATAAATAATTCATAACATGTTCAAAATAGATAACTTTTACTAATTACTAATTTAAGGAGTGGTGAAAATATTAATTAAAATTAATAATTTTTTTAGCCATATAATTGTTAATTCAAAAAAAAATCTCTTGGTTAACTTTCTAATTAATGAAAAATAAAAAAAGTATTGAAAAAAAATCTAAAAAAAATGTTTGTAAGTAAAAAAAAATCGATTTGAATATGCACAAAAACTATTTGTCATTTTCTTTGTAATCCAAAAACCATTGGTCATATTGTTTCGCACCTTTCATTAATACTAGTTTTTTTGTATACCTATATAATGTAATTATATGTTATTTACCTTTTAGTCCGGGAGGTAGCGTTGCAAATGACAATCATTTCGAATTGAATGTTTATTAGCAGTCATACACTGTTATGAAAGTCAGCAAGTTCCGAGAGGATGGACATGCGGGATAAAAATTTCTGTTGAGTAACCATGCAGTCTTCATCTAAGGCAATCAAATGTCATATTCATCTGACAATTATTCTACCCGTAAATATTCTGCTGACTATTTGTTTTTATTTACTACATTATTGAAACTATCTCAATTATTAATTTCAAGCGATCTGAAATATATTTTATTATTCCTCAACCTTGGGTGCGCCTTTTGAACCGCCATTCGATTATCAACTTTCCATAAATCGAAAATTGATAAGCCTGAAATTACCATGAAAAATGTAACGCTACCTCCCGGACCATTTTTATTTAAACCGCCTTCAAGCTATGTATTTATATTCCAACTAATTTAAAAATGTTATTATATATTGAACTTATTTGTTAGTTAATTTCATGCAGTGTTTATAATATCTTTACACTTTCATTTTTAATCCAAGTATGTTTGAAAAACATGCGTATAAATTACATTTATTATTATTATTATTATTTTTGAAATATAGATAATTATTTAATTTGTTTGATTTATTCATTTTGATGATAATCTTTGCTTTAAAAATCCGTCTATGAAACTTGTTTACTCGAAGCTCCAAAATTTATAAATTTTTTTGTAAACAATAGTAGAACTGTTCGGGTGTGTCCCATTTTAGAAAATTCTTATCTCTCTATTACCAATATAGTGCTCGTTACTTAATTTTTTCCTACACGGTTTGCACTATTAACAGGTGACTCTTTTGCATTATTTAGCGTTTGTGAAATTTCATTCATTTTTACTTATACAAAAATAAATCTCGAAAAAATTTAAGGATAAAATAATCTTATATTTTCCACTTTTTTTAGTTTACTGTGTGTTATAATTAATTTTATTGTACTTACTAATTAAGTAGGTGGCCTATCCACCACAAATTAATATGTTGTATGAAATTCTAAGCTTTATCTTAAGTAAAATGTTAGATAATAAATTGTTATCGAAATATATGGTATAATTATAACCAAAAATTTTTTTTGAAACTACATTAAATAAAAAAATAATTTTATGAATTTTTGTGGTTAATAAAAAGGTATAAGCTATTATTATTATTATTATTATTAATTCTATCTAAAGATACGAACGATATATACCTAATAAATGTTTATGATACATGTAGTAATTCCTCTATTTTCTCTCTAGATAAAAGGTTATTTACCTTCATCGTGTGTGGACAAATGATTATGTATTATTATTATTAATAAAATTATTCTTGATAAACTAATTAAATGTATAATAATTAATTATTGCATTATTTATATATATATATATATTTTTAATATAAAAGAAGTCAGGTTTTTTTTTTTATTAAGTACGATAAAATTTAGGTTAATGAACGAAATATTTGATTTAGTCAACAAAATTTATTTAAAAAAATAATATAAAATTTAGCTAAATAAAAAATATTTCGTGACAAATTTATGTATTGGAATTATATGTTATTATAAGTTTTATTTCTTTATGTTCTTTTATCCGTTATTAATTAAGATTTGATTAGATTTTGCATAATTAGTGTTTTTTTTTTAATCTTTGTTTGCATTCAAATTTATCGTACTATTTTTAATTTAATCGTATTTTTAAACTATCGAACATAATGTGCAAATTTTTGTATTGGTTGTATGATTCTAAAATTTTTGTATGACTCTAAATATTCTTAAGGACAAATCCATAAAATTATTCTCTGCATTCTTCAGGTTGTATAACTATTATTCTTAATGACAAATGCTCGGCTATAATTTTGAAAGGGATTCATTCAGCTATTTCTCTTGGATACTCCACTGCTTTGTATCAATTTTAATAGGATGAAATTTACGCTTTGCCTAATTAAGGCCTCGGATATAAAATTTAGGAATATAAACCGCCTGTTTTTGTACTCAATAATGTATAATTTTTTTCATCTTGATCGATATGTAGGGAAAAACAATAAACTGGAACAAAAAGTCAGCCTTTTATCATAAAAAATTTAAACAAATTATGTGTTTATTTAGCAAATGCATCTTATATTCCAATTTCAAATCATCCGGTGGAGTCGCTCCGGGCATGTGTGAACATATTGATACATCACGAGGAATTACTGTGTTAATTATTGTGCAAAACATTTTTATTATTTAAAATTTGTATTAAATTGAATTTCTTAACAACAATTTTTTTGATATGTACAAATATGATAAAATTACGACATGTTTTTAAATATAATATACATATCAATTTTAAATTAGGTAGTCAAGTATTTAATACACTTAAATTGAGTTTTATGATATCTTATATTTGTAAATATTAAAATTGATAATTGTAAATTACTTATTTTTAAATATTATCGATACATACATCAATTTTCAATTAGTTAGCCAAATGCATCAATACTTAAATTAAGTTTAAGTATACTTATCTAAAATTCTATTTCGAAATCAGAATTGGTAAGTATACCTGTTTTGAATATTTTTTGTAGTTATGTTTCAAAATATTCAAATTTAAACACACGTAACTCACAAGATCTTCCATTGCAATCTTTCATTTTTGCTCTTATTAAGAAATATGTTTATAACCTTGTGACATTATAACAGGTCGTCTGTACGACCTGTACTGTGTCATCTGTAAGTCTTTATAATCGGTCGCCTAAAAGTACATACAAACCAAAAGAGCTTAAATCCGCGAGACCTATGCTGTAGTATAAACATTCAATTTTTTTCTATACGATCTCAATAGTGTAGAGATGAATAGTTATGGCTTACAAACTTCCAGCCCTGGTGTCTTAGCGAGGTAGGTCGTCAAATAGTTAAAATAAAGGTATTTTTTTTAGATTATTCAACAAAGTTATATTTATGCATGTATAATAATAAAACAAAAGTTATTTGTTATGTACATTTTTGTATTTGAACTGTAAAGGGTCATGGATCCATTGCATCCAATGGACCGATTTTGCTCATCCACGAACCCTATCCACTTTATATTATGAATACGTCATCAAAATTTCAGCTCGATATCTCTTTTAATTTTTGAGTTATTGTGATGACGGACGAACAGGTTGAAAATGGACTAATTGGTGTTTCTATGAACACCTATATCAAAAATTGGTTTTTGCGGTCAATATAAGATAGTGTTACCTACTTTAGACTAAAATTAATATACTGTTATTATTATGTCGACTATAAAAATATCTACAAATATTATCTATCCCTTCTATACAATGCGTTTTATGAAATATGATATTGTATCACTCATTATGTATACCAAAAATTATTTTGCTTTAGTTACGAAATTGAATGGAAATACATATTTTTGAAACAATATTATTGTTGTACTGTTTTAATCTATGAAGTAATTTCGTTTTTATATTTTAATTGAAGGAAATCATATTACAAATCTTTTTTATTCTATTTTATTATTCTATTTTTTTTTTTAATTATGAAATTTTAAAGAGTGTAGTAACACAATCACGACCAAATGAAATCGAATAACCTTTAAAACTGTATATTGATTAATGACAACAAAACTGTATTTAAAAATTAAATTTTATTTCATATCATTATCAGAATTGCTCCGGATATTAAAATTCCGGTGATGGATTTTGTAATTGTATTTTTACGCAATAATGATATTTTATTAAAAATCATTAATTAACACAAGGATAAATCATTATCGTGTGCGATAAACACAGTTTGTTTCGAATTTTATTGTTACTATTTGCAAAAGAGGCATCTTAAGGTTCATAGAAAATGTATGAAGTTGAAATACTGGCATCGATAGTTTTTCATAAACTGCTTAATGGTATCACACTCATATCATCTCTTATTTAATATTTTTGCTCCGATTTCCTAGATCAAATTATTTTCTATTTTTATAAATACGTATTTCGACTACATAGTAGTCATCATCAGTATGAATTAGCTAGTTGTAATGATTCTTTGTTATTCGCTGCTAATTTAGTTTGCACACATTGGGTGTATGCGCAATTTATACTTTCCAAGTATCTATCAAATTGCTACGTCAACCAATCAGCATCGATCACGTATTTAGTGTGCGGCCAATAATATTGAAGTATTGGACCACATAGTTTTGTCAATTAAAACATCTCAAACTAAATATTGAACGAACAAAACTAAAAATGAAATTAAATAATTTTAATTTCAAATACTGTTTCAATTCTAATAGTTCAACTTCAATTTTGAAATCTTTATTAAATCAGAATTTGGAATAGATCCTTTATATAAGTTCATCGTGTCTTTGTCATATTCTTGAATGTAGATGCTTTCATATGCATGTAGTTCGGTTGGGTTGGATATCGATTTTAAGAGTTTTAAATTTGATTTGTCGATTTTTATGATTATTTTCAATCACATGAGCAGCTATACACATGATTTATCGGTTCGTCCAAATGTAATGTGTGCCATATGCTCTTTGAATCTTATAACAATTTGTCTTCTACTTTATCCTATATATTTCATCGAGCATATTGAGAATCACTTTTGAGTGATTATGGTCGAATTTCGACCGCTGTGAGGGGACTCTATTTTAAATAAATGAATATTATACTATTTGACTTCTTAAAAAGAAATAAAAATTCTTTCGAACAGGATTTGAAGGTAAAGTTTTTGGAAATGCATTTTTACATGGCTGTATAAGAATTTAAATACAACGTAAAAGATAGCGAGAGCATCGTTAATAATAAATTTTACGAATAATCCATTCATTGAACGCTAATAATTTAAATTATTATATTATCGTTATTTTTAAATGATAGAAAAAATGTCACCTTGAAAATACGTTGAATGATATTTATGTTACTATTAAAAGTATTGTCATATTTTTACATTAATTTTTATTATAATTACATATTTAATTAACCATAACGAAAAATTACGTTTTATAACATCCCGATATTACACTAATGTACTATATTATAAAAATGAAGCCTTGACAAACTTCCTTACTAATTAATTATTATATTATTTACGATATCTATACAAAAATCAACGATTTTGATTTCCTTCAGATTTTGAAATAATTGGTAATTTGAATTAATTACCATTTACGTCTTGCAGGGTAATTAATTTGAGCGTAGGGAATTTCTGATTCATATTACGTAATAAAACCATTTGTGATATAATTTTAAATTTTCTAAATATGTAAATTTCGTAAACGTTCCAGATATGCATAGCACTCGTTTATAGATCAGGGTACAAACCTTCAAAATAGTAAAAAGGGAAATAAATTTTAGTAGGATGAAACCCATTGGAAACGAAAGAGAATACAACAAAAATTTAAGGAAAAATAATTTACAGGAGATGTGAGATCGAGAAGTGAGGAAGGTGGTGAGTTTTTAAGGGTAAAACACGGTTTATCTCGATTTTCGAAAAAAGTACAAGTTCTATGAAAAAAGTTTAATGGCAAAATTGTAGGTAATAAAAAGATCTAAAACTTTTGTACCTCAGATCGCCCGTAACGTATTTTTCCTTTCATTTTTGTTATATCCGTTTCCCTTTTCAATCCTACTATAATTTTTTTTTTTTGGTTTTACAAATTATCGACATTGGTCTATTATAGAAACAAATATTATCTATCATTATATTTGCCAGAACTTTAATTTCAGTCTTAATGTAATTCTTAATTATTTTTACCAAGCCGGGACAACTCGAAAATTAATGATTCAAAAAAAATGTTGAGTAAAAATTAATAAAAAATTGTATTATATGATGAAGTGGACCTAAAAGTTGATTTTTAAGATTATTTTTCGTTAAAAGATATTCATGTCCTAGGTAAAGATTAAGTTTAACGGTAATTTGAAGATTAGATTTTTATTTTGTAATAGAAAATCGGACCTTTATTACTCAAAAAATAATCATTGCAGAAAAAATTTCAAAGTAGAGTTAATGATGACTTTTCCTCAAATATCAAATAAAATATTACCAAGCTGAAAAGATTCACTTTGCTTTTATTATACGTTTAAGTTTAAAGATCTAATTCACCATATTTATAAGCTAATTATTACCTCAAGTTTTCATCACAAGCAAATTAATAATGGATTATTCATTCATAACGAATTAGTAATTCAATTTTGGCAAAAATGATATTTTAATACTATGTAATCAGCGTACCATTTAATACATTCTAAAACATTTTTATACACATTTGATTGATGCTAACTATATTTTGAAAGTATAACTCAATATATATTATACCAAACCAAAATTAATTATTAACTTGGAAGTTCCATATAAAATGGAATCAATTTAAAACATTTGAAGTGTATTTATTTTAAGTGTGTTTTTTTTTTATTTGTTACAGGTAATTAACAATATTTTTACAACTAATTACAATTTTGTGTACATAATTTTTGGTAAGTTTATTTCACTTATGATAACAAATTTTTACTGTCATATTATCCAATCAATCAAATATTATCTTGTCAATGCATTAGTAATAATTATAATTATACTTCAAAAATTCTATATTTATTAAAGACACAATTCTTGATTAATTGACGTTAATTTTGCTAAAATTTCACTTTGTTTTAATTAATTTCGAGTGAATATATTTGTATAATTGTTTTTTTGAAAATTTTTTACCTCTATAAATGTTTTGTACCTCTTAAAGGCAAGATTATATTTAAGTACCCAGTAAAATATTCAAAAAAAAATAGAAACTCAAATAAATATATTTGTAGTAGAACTTTAATTGACTTATTTTTTCTAAAAATGCTACGCTTCGAATAACTGGTTTATTGAAACACCCTGTTCTATGAGATTCTTCAGAAACTCACCCTTTTAGTGGAGATTCATGTAGATTATATATACAATCTCATTTTATTAACCTTTATTTATTCGTTCTTACCACTTTAGATTTTGTATTTTGTACTTTCATATTTTTATTACCAACCCTTCATAATTACGTTTTAAAACTCTAGACATAAAAATATAAGAAAAATAAACATATTATGACAGCAAAGTGAAGTTGACTTTACGAATATGTAATAAAATGAACATTAAATCTGACGGACATTTTATGTTTAAAAATATGCATAAAAAAATTATATAAAAAGTTTTTTTTATTCAAATTCACTATGTGTTGGTTGTGTGGTGTATTCAAAACCATTCTATACAGGATTTTGTAGATAACGGCAGAGATAGGATGTTATAGTTCTTGATTGGTTCAGAGGTAGCTTCGATCGAAGAAATAATTTTGTACTTATGAGAGATGAAAAAAATTGGTAGATTTATTTGATATTTTTTATTACAACAGATTATATAAAAAAGCAAGAATAAGGAAAATTCGGGTTAATATAATATACAGAGATGTAAATGCCTTTCCACAGTTTCGAATCATCTCCAATATTGAAAAGTTGGAAAACTTCCTCCAGTAGAAATTTGCCACTTCCACTCGTCTTCATTCGTTTGGCCCCTAAGCCGATTCAAAGGATGTATGTTATTTTGGCATACTTGTCAATATGGCACTGGAATCAAATATAATACATCTTAATTGTATTCATAATTACAGATCTTTCACAAATCTGACATTCAAGGAAGCTCTTTGAATAAATAAACACTGTAACATTCATAAAAACATAGAGTTGAATCTGTTTAGAGTGTTTTAAAGATAATTTTTTTGGATAGGCAGCCGGCCTCGCATGCGTTTAACTTCCTGTTGAGATTTTGAATACTAAATTTGATAAATGCATGAACGAAATTAATATGAAAAAAATATTTCGTCAAGTTGCATAAAAGTGTCTAGGGTCAAACAGGTCCAATTTTTCTATATTTGTTTACTATTTTAAAAATTTCTAGGTTTGAATTTTTTCTAATGTTCGTTTGATCTGGAACCATATACTGACACTTATATATTAACCATATATATAAACTGTTGTGTATAAAATCGACTATTTAATATTTTCCTAGTTTACACTAAATGTTTTGGCGCTTCATCAATATTATAAAAGAGTTTATGGTACAAACTCCTATTAAAATATTATGTACAGCTGTATAGTTTATGCTAGTTAAAATATACAAACATTAGATTATAATAATGTACAATCAATTTTGCGCTCTAATTCATATAAATAACAATTCTGAGAATATATTATATTATGAAAATTACAGTTAACCTTCATTGCTATACTCGTATAACAAATACGTATGTATATTTTATACTGAAATTTTGATGTCTATAATCAAGTTTAGAACGTACTTTGAACTATGATGAAAATTGGATTAATTAATTTTTTATTTTATTTAAATAGGGAAGGTGCAATAAAAAAAATTTGCTATTTTACTCATCAAAGTGTGAAATTAGACTCAATTAGACTCAATACCCAAACAAAATTAAATTAAAATTGATTCAAAAACAAATAAGTTATCAACTCTTAAAGATTGTTTTTCTTTAAAAAAAAGTTTTATGGGTGATTCTCCGATAAGCGGCCATTTTCTATAAAAAACGAACTTAGATTATTCATCTTATATTTTGAAGGAAAGTGTCATGAACATCGATGGTGATGAACATGTATGACGCCATTTATGCAAATCTCTTCTTTGTGTAATTTAGAATTTTAAACGTCCATATTTTGCCTATTTTTTTTTTAATTTTTAAAAATACGTTCGATTGATTGAAGTGATAAAAAAATTTGTGCATCTTCCTTATTTTCCATTTTTGAATACAACTTCCAAATTTAATTTAATGATAAGGGCAACTCTAAGAATTACCACTTAGCTCGCTACATTTAAGATCGAAATATTAAATTTTTTTTCCAAATATGCAATTTATCAAAAATAAAAATTATTTTAATGGGATTTAACAGTATTTTATTGCTACCAATACTGTTTGAAAATCGGAGCCTTTTAACAGAAACCATTCAAATTTTTTGTATGTTTGCAAGACGTTACTAGTCAAGGCGTTACTTGCACTTAGTCACAAAGCGTTTGTTAAATACTTTCCACTGTAAACAATAGTGATAATTTACAGAAATTATCCTTATTTTAATGTAAAATTACAGAAAAAAACATATTTTTTACAATAAATTTTATCAAAATGACAACAACTCTTAAAATATTTAAAATAGTATCACAAATATTATAAATATATGAATATTACTGGCATATATTATGTACGTGTTTATTATTGTATTTAATTGTAGTATCATATTTAAGACGTAATTGTCTCAAATATAATACATAGACGTGTCAAATTAACTACTCAATTATTCAAATATTATTGAGAGTAAAATGAGTTGAAGTTATGCGTTGTAGACGAATAGTTCAAGTGACAAGTTGACTTATTATTATTTGTTTTTATTAACAGCTGAGTACAAATGCTATGCCAAACGCGTATTTAATCGCGATCGTTCATTTACAAATAAACAAACTACCATAACTAGTCGGTTTTGTGTATTAAAAAAATTTTGAGCATACTGTTCTGCGGATACGAATATGTATCGCAACTTTTAAAGTCAATCAATTGGTGCCCGAGTGCGTGACCTTGTGTAACTGTTTTTGAAGTACAATTAACCACTAATTAATTTTAATTATGATATATAATTTTCTGAATTGTCTTAAAATGTGATTGTTTTTTATTTGAAATATTATTTCATTTTAATAACAAATTTGAATTTCGATAGTGTAAATTACTGATTATTACATTATGAAATGGTAGTCAGCTACAAGAATTACCACTTAGTTCACTACAATAGGGATCGAAAAATTAAATTTCTGCCACATATGTTATTTTTAATCAATAAAATCTATTTTAATGGGATTTAACAGTATTTTATTGCCACCTTTACTTAGAAATTCATATACGTAATGAAACTTAATAATGCAAAAGATCCATTTAAGATCAGCAGAAAAAGAAATGGATACGGATCTTCAATTCTTTGCTGAACCGGTACATCTCTGCTTACCACACAAAGGTTGCTCTTACGTATCAAAGATGTGTTACGTTATACATGAATGTTGCTCATGTGTACGCGGCTTTATAACCGTCTATGATTTTTTACAAATATATAATCTCTACGGTTTTTTCTTATTCAAATTTAAATAGTATCTAGTCGTAAACATACACATAAAAATATCCCACTCATTAACTACGTTAATTTACAAATCTAAAAAAAAATCACCAGTTCATACTGGCTTCTGCCAGAGTTCAAGTTCGTAGAATTTTATATTATTTTAAATTAAGGTAATTTACTGATGTGTATTTTAAAAATGTTTGTTATTTCCTTTTGTGTAATGGTTTGTCATTTTAACATCCAAATATAATTCTGGAAATATTTACAGATATTTTTTAATAAATTCTATGAAACTGGGATAATAAAACTCATAGTTTTGTACATTAATATGAATATTCAACAGGGTATACTAAATTTACTCTAAAGCTTGAAACGTTTGAAACAATTAACATCACTTACAAAATAATTGCATTGGATCACTTAATAATTCGTATAATCACTTATTATGTCTATTTTCGTCTGTTGATCGGATTTTCAAGTTAGTTTCGGTTCTTGAATGAGCAGAAAATTGATCAATAGAAGTCGAATGAATCCTGATATCTTGATTCTAGGTTGGAATGTGACGGGCGCACACGATAAGATTTGTCTAATCAGAAAATCTAATGGTCAACGCGCACAATCAGAATTTATAAATTATTTTTTTTACTAATAGGTAGCCGACCTACTTTAGATAACATCGTAGAAAATTTTTATAACAAATTCTGAAGCTACTTCAGTCAACATCTCTGTATGCGCACACGATAAGAGTTTCTGATCAGAAAATCTAAGGTCTTAGCGTGTGAGTGTGGGGTCTAATATAAAATAAATGCATAAGTAACATCCCAGTTCACATTTTGATATAATACTAAAATTTAATATCCGTCAATTACATCATCGTAAAAACATTTCTTTTTAAATCAAGAGAACATTTTTTTATAAAAATAATGAAGCATTTCGCAGAGTGTATCTTGTGTTGTTTTTCCATATGTTGACTTGTTTCGGCTCAGCCTTTATGAATAAAGATTTCATGATAAAATGCTAATTTCAGTATATATTAAAGTAACTGTATAATTAAAATAGTAGTTAATGATAATTACGTATACAAAATTAAATTTGAGTTAGTTACTACTATGCGTTTATTTCTATAGGTATAACTAAAGTGTGATTTACATTGGGAAAGAAATTAAACGCAATAAAATTTTGTTTCTAAACTCAAATTTAAAAAATAGTTTTTTTGAAAATTGATCACAATTGATGAAAAAAATATCGACACTTGTTTTTTAAATTTGACTATAAATAAAATTGTGTGGCGATAATATTTTTGTATGAGACTTGGTTAATATGAACCGATATTCTCTAAAATTTGATCTCAATTCATCAACACCTATCTGAACTGACATATTCACAATTTCGTCGGTTCTATTTTTTTTTTGGCAAAACAATCAGTTTGATACTTTTTAGTGTTGTAAAGAACCACGAAAAAAGTCTTAGGCAATAAACAATGTCCTCAATGCCGCAATAATAGATTTCATAGTCTAGTTTCTCAACATCCATCATTTGAATTCGTAAATTTGCGACATCTTAATAGTTTTCAGTAAACTGGTTAATGGTAGTATAAACAAAGCTGAAATATTAGTACTTAGTAATAATATAATAAGTAATTGAATTGGAAATGGTTGGTTAAGGTCGGTCAATTGACGTAAAGCAAATAAACTAACTTGAACTACATATATTAATATTATTATTTCCTTATATACTACAAAGCTACAATAATAATAATAATAATAATAATGTAGTTATAATAATAATAAAAAAACAAAGAATATATTATTATTTAGCATGTGTAATATAATTTTAATTAATGACGTCAATCGTTTAACATTTTATTATTACACTACTTGTTTTATTTTATCGATTCTGTTTTATTTTCTTTATATTTACCTTTAGTTGTCGTGTTCTCTTTATATGTGTTCATCCTCATTTGAATATTATTTTAACTTACTGTATATTATGTGTACATGTATGTTATTTTTACATTTATAGTATAGCATATGCTCGATGTTTTCATCACTCTATACGTCTTTGATTCCCAGTATAATACACAGGCGTGTACAAAGTTTGAGCCATCGGAAAATTGACAAGTGTTACGAAAAGTGTTACAAAAATGTGATCGGACGAGGCACATGGAAGTTTTGAGGGAAGTATACGTTAGTGAAGATAGAAAGACAGAGATTGTTAATATAAAGTATTAGTCGAGAGGGAAGTGTAAGTTAGTGAACATAGAAAGAGACAGAATATAAACACCATTTCCATTTCCTAAAGTTATTAGTGTATAAGATGACGTATTATAAAGAAAGCTTAGGCTAGGTACTATAGTATTTTTTAGGTTGACTTATTATTATGATTTAAATAAAGCGTTTAGTCTTAAGCACAGGAATTTATTTTTAGTTGTCAATCTCGATTGAGCATTCTTTTTGCCATATCAATGTATTCAAAGCCAATGGCAAGTTGCAAAAACTTTATTCTTTGTCTACTTGTAGTTTCAAAAACTGTACCAATGATATTTGAAGACCACGTACAACAATAGGGGTCTGAACGTACCGCAATAAGAACTTAACTTTGATACACATCTCAGAAATATTCAAAACTGATCTATTCTAAAATGGGGTTTATGAAGAACTAATCATATTATCAACAAAAGAAGATTCTTCTCATAAAAATGGTTGAAAGAATTTTATTTATTCTTGAATATTGGGAAAAAATTGCGTCATTTTATTTTAGTGAATTTTGTAAGATGGTTCCAATTTTATGCTCGCCAGTACAGTTGAGTGTTTTTTTTTTTAGATAAACCGTAACGAAAACTATTTTCGAATTTAAAATGTATTGATGCTTTTTATATGCCAATTTTTTTTAGTTTTACATAGGAATTGTTTTACATTATTATTAGCATAATGATTTTTTTCTCTTTGAATATAATTATGTAAATATCTAAATTTCGTTTTTATCCTTTAATTTGTTCACATTTTGTGAAAAATTTTCTGTGTCTGTAATCTTCTTATTTTCTCATCCCACGGCAAAAATTTTCTTCATCCAAAACCTTCATTCTTCCAGTGACAAATTCTATGGGCACCGTACATCAAATGTTTTCATTTGTTTCTATGATTACGAATTATTATTTTTTCATCAAAATGATGATAGCTCTGTGAATGGTGTATGATTTAACAGCAGTGTTACGTTTCAATTAAGCTGTAGAAATATAAAGGGGAAAATGGTGAATCTTTAATTTAGACAAGAAGATTCTAGCCAAATAATTCTTAAAATTTTCTTTGTAAAGTATTTTCATCGATATGTTGAACTTTTTAACTAACTTTTTACTATACGAAAGAATTGACAGATAATGGTATACTTAAACATTCCTATGTTACGGAATGGAAAATTTTTATTTAAAAGGAAGAACCTTTTTTTTTAAATACATAAAAACGCAATTATTTCTATGTGTAATTACTAAACAGTATACGGAAATAATATATTGACTTTCGCTAAATTTATCTTACATAATTAGAATTCACTACGAAGAAAATAAATTAGAATATAATTACCATTCACGTTCTTTAAAATTATTTATTTTATTTATAAATGATTGTATCTATTTTAGATAACCTATTTTTAATTTGATTTTTTCACGCAATTTCTAAGTTTATAGTACGATCGATATTGTCTTGAAACATAGATGTACAATAGACTCAGTTCATTAATATCCGATAACTGTTCCCAACGAAACTTGGATTGTTGTTTTCATTCTGGCCATCACATCAAAAGTTATTTGATTATTTTTGATAGTCTGATTTAGATGAGAAAAATCACTGTGACTCTCCCAAAATAAATAAGAGTGACGACTCCTAGTGTCACCACCTTCATTTTGGTTACAAAAATGGTTAACAGAATGTATGTTTTAGTGTGAGTTACCGCCAGGGAATTCTCATTTATACTCCTGTAATAGGTAAGTCGGGGTTCTTCAGCAAACCTCTTTGTGGGAAATCTCCAAATTTTGCCAAAAGTGAATCATTTATAAAAGAAAAATCAAAAGCACCAGGTATTATATAATAATTGCGATTGAATTATCTCAAATCTAACCATTTTATGAAAAAATGGATACATCATCAGAAGTTCAACCCGCTCACTTTATGTTTCTTTATGGGGAAGATAGACGGGGACAAACAGACACTCGAAAACGGACTAATTATGTAATTCTTTGAACATCCATGCCAAACTTTTCTTATGTCTTCCAAAAATGACTAAATTTAATATATCCTGATGAATGTCATTTATGTCGTGTATAAGAATATTTTTTTTGTCATTAGTAATAATATAGTATGTTTTGTTAATAATCAGAGTCCATTAAATTGAATAAATAAATAAATAAAAAACTAAAAACAATGTTTAAGACCATAAAGAAGATTAACAACCAGCATCAGCATTCCATTTATATAAACAACATATATAATATTAGTTATCATTTTATTAGGTAATGCACCGGGACATTGTAGAGCATTTACCTGAGCAACAAAGTGAACGTAACAGTAAAACAACAACTATTATGAACAGACACTGAAATAAATGTATACACAAAGTACACACATGCATGCATGCACATTTATCTACAAAATTTATACATTCTATACTCACAACCAAATAAAACGTACCAACGTCTGAATCTTTTATGTTTATTTAAAATTACAAAATACACAATAAATAATACAGGCGTGGGTAAACTTAATTGTTGGCGTGGCGATATAGGCCGTGGCGCTGCATCTTCATACTATATGATGGAATATATGTACTATACGACTTGCAAAAACAACAAGACCAAGACCGAACAAGTAAGACCGAGTATGCAAATGTATGTTCCCGATAAATACATGAATCAAAATGTTAAAATGTAGCAACTTCAAAATGTTCTTTTCAGGGAACAAAATGTTTTTTTTGTATTTGAAATTTTCAGTTTGCTTTATTAGATTTGAATACTTATATATATTTAAAAAAATACTAGAAAGACTCATGTCGAAGTATGTATTGTATACGCGTATGATACAGCCACTTTCGAGGTAAACAGAAACGCATATAAATAGAGCGCTCAGTCCAAAATCATAACAAACAAATGAGCAGAGGGAGAGACGAGCACGCATGCAATATGCAATAAGACAGAAGAAATTTGCAAGGAATTAAAATTTTTTATGTGAATTATTAATTGTGAGTTATTTATAATTTATACCTTTAATAATCTTTATAGAGATAATAATGCTTAGAATAATAATATAAAACGTATATAAAACGTAAAATTTAAAAACGGCCAGATCGACACTCGCAGAAATTTGAGCAAGACCAATACTGTCCCAGTGTTGGTCTTGCTTTGTTCATCGCTACTTAAGATAACCATAAAAATCGTTTATTTTGTAATTTATATAAACATGAAAGATTCAGGTCGGTGTGTTTTTTTTTTTCTGAATTTGAGTGTACATGCATTTGCTCTGACATACAATGTACATTCGTTTGTATGAAATTCTATGCCAAGTGTACTAAATAAATATTTCCTTTATTTATTATTTATTAAATTATTTGTAAATCGCTTCCAAGCATAGCAGCAGATCTTTTTTTAAGATTTAAAAAATATAAGAACATTTCCTTTTAAGTAACAAAAATTTTATGTATTATAAACCACATTACATTGATAATTTTTAATCACAATCACAGCAGTGATAATTTTCAAAACTTCGTTTATAATTTCTTTAAAATTACATTTTAATACAAATATTAATGGGGCTTGTTTAGCCATTTTACTAAACAAATTTTCCATCATTTGAGAAAGCAAGGTTGACATGCCGTTAACCAGTGATTATCGTCCTCTTATTTTTCAGATTTTGACACTTTTAGGTATGCAAATTTACACTTCGATCCAAAAAATTGGTCATTGAAATCTGTAAAACATGGATTTTCGTTATGAAATATATTACAATTTGCCTTCTTATATGTCGTTTTGTTGGCTAAAAACGTTACCACTACTAGAACAATAACCGCTTTGTGTGGATCAGACTGTTTTGACGGATGATGTATATAATATTTTATTATTACATTTTGGTCTTTCATTATGTCTGTCCATTTAAATATAGTTGCTTACTGCTATTACACACATTAGCACAAAAACAATTATTATTTTATATTGCATTTAAGAATCAAACGGGACATTTTATTGTATATTAGAGCAGCATCTAGAGATACTTGAGTATGCAAAGATCGAGCCTCCGTATTGTGTTCATGAAATTGTGTTGAAAATAGCTTTAAAATTAACGGTATGGATTTTTTAGAAATTTTTTGGAAATGTGCTTTTAAGATTGAGTTTTCTCGATCTCATCTTCATAGTGTTTTGGTTTTTTGAATTTATTATTAAAAATTACTTGAAAATGCAATTTTTTTTTTCGAAACGACCAGAAAAGTGAAAATTAATGGTATTAACAAAAATTAACATTTTTGGACTCTTTATAAGTAACATTTGCAAGTACCTTCAAATCCTGCTTACATAAAAATCAAGTTGTATACACAACAAACATTTTCCAGGAACTTAGTAGCAAAAGTAAAATAAAAACAAATAATTTATATGTCTGTTATATGTTTGCTATAAAATATAATTTGAAACAGGTTTTAGTTTAGTTGTATGGCGGTCTTTAAATGTTATCATAGTTTTTTTGAATGAATCATAATATGGAATCGTATACATAATTTGCAATTAAAGATTGTTTTTTATAGTTAAGATTTTAATTTGAATTTTATTAATTTACTCTAATTGTATTTAATTACATGGATATTATTTTTATTTATTTTTAACTAGCTGTAGCTCAACCGCTTTTCTGTAAGATTTTGATTGAACAAGTCTGTAGGTTTTATGGAAAGTGAGAGGTAATCATTTCAATACACTATTCTTTAAACTTAAGATTGGGCAAAATTAATGCCACAAATGGCGGGCAAATTTGTCCAAAATTAAGTTACTTATGGACAGTGTTTAAATGACTATTTTTTGTTTACCTATTTAAAAACATTAAATACTCGATTATTATGTTGTGTTGAGTTGTTTATCAGAATTAATTTTATTTATCTGCCTAAAACATTCATTTTCATGTGAAAAAATTATAAAACACACAAAAATTGTGGAAGATTTAGGTCGTCGCATTTTTTGATTTCATGACTATATGTACTCAATTCTAGAAATTTACTAAAAAATTCATCGTGTAATAATCGATTTTTTTTAGTAGCAATTCTCAACTAAACATTGGAAATTTGTTTGGTATTATAGAGAAAAGGAATTGATAAATTTTCGTTGACGAGTTGTAAGATCATGTACGATAAATATGCATATGCATATGAATGTGCTTTTTGGATATTGCTTCTCAACAAGATTCCCAACACAAGAATATAAGAGCTTAAGAACATGAAGCCAATTATCAAAACAATTAAAAAAGGAAAGTGGAAATGTGTTGAACATGCGATTAGTAAACCAAATGTAAAATCTGGTTGTTTTTTGTTCAGCTTAAATTTGAATGTCGTAATACACAATTGAAATAAATCAAAAATATGATGACCTTCTATCATAAATAATTTTTAAAACAACAGTTGAAAGTTTCATTTAAAAAGCCATAAAATTTTTATATATTTATTTTACGATTCTCTGTCTTAAATTACTGAAGCAACCGTTCTACTAACGTGGCTTAAATATTAGACACGCACGCATTTCAAATTTTTGTCTTTAATAGCTTGATAAATAAATGTTTATCAAATTTTTTTTTTTTTTTAATGTAAAAAATTTGTTTTTGAGATCGTAATAGTAATTGAAATTTTCTCAAATATTGGGAGCAAAAATACAACCACTGGTGTTGATGAATGAGATTTTTTTAGCAGTACCAAACTGATTTGAGATTTCGGTTTATACATGGAACAAGATTTCTATGACTTAACTATAAACAGATTCCAATTGACTACAGCTAAAGCATGAAAAAAAATTCGTGTTGATTATCAAAAATCAAAAATTTTTCGGTCTTTATATAATCTGTAATAGAAATTATAACTTTGGGAAACTAACTTACCTAGAAAACCTTTGTTTATATCTATAAATCGGGTAGAAATATTCCAGTACAAAATAATTTTATATAACATTTAATTAAAAGTTGATTAATTTCTTACTATAAATCATTTTGTTTCTTAAAAATTTGGCTCAATGATATTTGAAATAATTTGAATTACCTAAATAATAAATGCAAGATGTAATAAATTATTAAAATTTATATATACAAATTATTAATGTTTATAAATTTGTTATTATGTTATAAATTTTAAATGATTACTACTTTTCAAGGCCATAACAGAGGATTCTTTTTTTTTAAATAATATATATCTTTTTAAAATGCATTTTACTAAAGTAGTTCAATGCCAAAAAATTTGTTACAAGCAGTAGTTGTTAACCCACTCTTTGAATTCATGTTTTAAGATTTAACTTCTGTTTATATAACATTTAAAATACATAGTTGTTTGTAAAACAAGTAAAAATAATAACTGAGATAATTGTTTAAATATCCGTTAATACATGGATTCATTAATTAAACTGTTTAGAGCTATTTATATTAGTCAATTACACAAAATATGCCCATATAGGTGTACAATATTATGTTAATAGGTAGTAGTCTGGATGCATATAACTGGCAAGCAGAGTAGACTTTATTTAGACCTTGTTCTTCAGGACATCGTTACAATTAATTCTGTATTTAGATATAGCGTTTCAGAAAATTGCGGTTCATTCACTATCATTTTTATAACAACTCATCGAACAATCTGCCTAAATAACCTGCGTACATTGAAGACATAATCAATAAACTTACCCAGGTCGACGAGGTATATTATAACTTCAAATTATCGATCTTATCCTTGTTTTTAAATATATCTATTATTATCGGGAACTTGAACAGTAAAATACTGTACTTTTTATTGTGTTTTCTCTATTTAACATTTATTAAAGTTTTTAAATCAGATTATTATTGTTCTTTGAAGGGACACTCCGGTATTCAATAAAAAAATTTTCCCCGTAATCATAAATAATAAAATATTTGCATTTGCATATCTACTTTTATTTTTATTCAAATTCACAATAATTAAAATACTTTTGTTTATCAACTTTACCTTTAAAAGTAAAAACTATTTAAATACGTTGTCCCTTATTAAGTCAATTTTATAATTCTTATATTTTTTTTTACCTTTCATAACCAAACAAAATGCTTGTAAACACTTAACAATAATAGTAGTAAAGTAATTAACAAATAAATATAATAAAATAGTTTGTATATTGGATAAAAAGGTACATAATAAAACAATTAATATAATGAACATATTAATATAGTAATTAGATAATTACTATGTATTGTTTTTATAATATAATGTTGTGTATTCTATGGACATTATTTATAATGTAGGACATTTATTGTGGAATATTCGATGATATCATTTTGTGTGATATTTTAATCGTTTTAAATATTTACCAAAATATTTTCTCATACGTATCAATTATTACCGCAAGTATAGCATTCTAAATTGAAACATTATTTTTCAATGTTTCTTTAAGGTTATAAAAAAATTAACTACAAGACATATCCAGTTGAACTTTAGTTTAGATTTGTTTTATGGAACATTACTCCGGATTAAAAGGTATTTTTTATAGTAATATAGTGATAAATTTCGATTTTTTTCCCAATTTTCTAGATCAAATTATTTTTTATTTTATAAATACGTATTTCGACTACATAGTAGTCATCATCAGTAATTACTATCATCACTAGCTAATTCATACTGATGATGACTACATTGTAGTCGAAATACGTATTTATAAAATACAAAATAATTTGATATAGGAAATTGGGGAAAAAATTGAAATTTATTCGAAAAATCTCATAAGAGTTCTCATTAATAATTATTAAAATTAATATAGTGATGTTTGAATCTTCTCCATTTCAAAAGTCAACCCTGTATCCAATTCTAAACTCAATGCCAACAGAGTCGCGGGCAGAAGCTTGTATTAAAAAAATGTATGAATAAAATTTAATCAAAGTGTCTGACTTCAAAGTACCAACCAGTTTATAGAGATATTATTTATATTTGAAGGTAAAATTGTCTCATGTAACGTGCATAATATTCTTATTTGATTTTGTTTGTATTAGAAGATAAATAATTAATTTATGTAAATTAATTATGTAATTTTTTTTTTTAAATTTTATATGTGTATAAAACTTTCACTTATTTATGCGTATGTAATATTCCATGCTATCGACGAAGTGTTTATTTTATAATTAAAGAATAAAAATTTTTTAATTAAATGAATTAAATTTTACAAGGACTCTTTAAATTAAACTCAATACTTAATTTCAAATTATATATAGTAAGTTGTATAATCAGATTTTCTCTTATATCTGTTTTAAAATATATTCATAGTTAAAAAACAAAACTTAATTAATATAATTCAATTAATTTTGAGGTTAACTTAACGTCATTCATTCGTTATAATTGTGTTGTGTTATTTTAACAATTCCTTATTTATATGTTTATCTGAGTTATGCCCACTTAAATATCTATGGAATTGAAAATGTGTAGTCAAAAATATATAAAAAATATTTTAAAAATTTTTGTAGTAAAATAAATGGAAAATTATTCAAATAAAAAATACGTGGCAGCAAGGTATAGAAGAATTGTATAAAGGGGTCGGATTGATCAAACTATTCAGACTTAATTCTTAAATTAAAAGTAAACGCTAATCAGCTCCATTACTAAAGCTATAATCTGCGAGAAATGTTAATTGATTGAAAACAGTTGATAGTGAAAAACACTTTCGATGCAATAATTGTACTGGCCCATTGTTCAGCCCCACAGTTTAATAGAGTGCTGCTTTGGAACTCCGGATGTTGTGACATTCACTCCCAATGTTCAGTCAAAATTCTCAGTGATTTTTCCTTAATACTAAGGGAATAATCGCTGGCCACGTGTGTTGGTAAAGGTATATAGGATAAGTTCGCAGTTCGATAGCTGTACGGGACAGGTGACCAGTCTGAGTTATTTTCGGAACCCATGGCTAGATGTATATATTCTAAGCTTAGTTCCAATCTGTCGTCATAGGCTAGGTCATCTCTGCCGTAAATTTTGCATATGACAGCATTGTTGTTAAAAGCTTATAAATGAATGCACCATTTTTAAATTATGCTTTATTATTCAAATTCGACCCAAGTATATATTTAAAATATTCATAATAATAATTTTTGTCTTTTTTTGTTACAGGTAATTCAAAAATTCTATATGATTCTAATTATTAAAATTTGGTAAGAATATTTAAACGTATCTCTGTCTAGAAAAATGCATCGATGCAAATATTATACATTCAAAATTATGGCAAATAATTGCATTAATTTGACTAATTAATGAGCGAAAATAGTTTATTTTCATAGATATATATATACGAAAGCCTTTCGATTTTCAATCTCGGTAATAAAGTTTTTTTAAATAAATTTAATAACTAATAATTTCTTTCACGATTATTACTGTAATAACAAACTTGAAATATTTGATATTTAAAAAAAATAATGTGTTACCTTATTTAGAAAAAAAGAATTGATTTGATTTGATTAAACACACACACAAATAATAATTCTTTCAATATCAACCATAACGTGTTATATAGTGTAGGTATCAATTTGTATTTTGTTTTGTGGGTAATATTATTTTATAAAATCATAAATGCGTGACTTAGCTGACACGCATCAATAGCATTGAGGTCATCCTGTGTTCCCAAATCACGCCCAATATTTGTGATACAATCATCCATCCTAATTCAAAATAAAGATACTATTCATTTTATAATGAAAGATTTTAAAATAATAGCGTTATACTAAGAGAACTAACTGATTCGAAGTCTAATGAATCACATACAATCGTGGAATAAAAAAATGCAACGCTTTTATCTAAATTTATTTTTTACCTATTTTAAAATAATTGTTATATTGTGAGAGTTGTTTTTCAAAATTTATTTTCTTTATCAATCTAAATCATTCATTATAGGCCTAAACAAATTATACAATCGCAATAAAATTAGTGTGTTTTATAATTTTAAGTAAGTGTGGAAGATTCAGGTCGTTGCGTTTTTTTATTCCATGAGTGTACATGAACAATTGTGCATGTGTAGTAATACAATAGAGCTACAGATCGACACTCTTGAAATATTCCAAATTATCCCACTTGCATGTTACTTTGCTTTCAAACTAAAAAAACTGTGGGTCGACCAGTCCTAGTTACCCGGAAACATAAGTCAACCTCTATATAAAATAGTTTTTATAACGAGGTATAAACATGGTAGCAGGTAACTGGGACTAGCGGACGCTAGATCCTTTTATTCAACTCGAGGAAACCGTTTCTTTTGATATAAATTTGGTTCAAGTATCTTATAAAGTAAGATAACGCTCGAATGTCTAAAGCAAAATTTAAAATATTTCTGAATTTCTGACCTTTGGTCATAGTATTTACACATCAAAATGTGTTCAAATATCTGATTCATAAGACTATTAATCAGCCGACTCTCAGACCATGGTATATTTATTTTTACAAATACAAGGAGATATATTATATACATATAGCCAAATATAAGTTAAGTGTTTAAGCTGAGAAATCCAAATCTATTGTTTTGATTATTAGATCTCGTGCATTTTTAACAAAAGGAAATTCACTCTCTAGGTGGAGTTTTGATACGTGTTGTTTTTCCATGTGAAAAACTTTATAATAGAGTGTGATAGAAGGTTTACAGAATATTGATCCTTTTCAGCCAGTCTATTAGAAATGGAATGAGCTGTTTGAAAAAGACAACATCTGAATATATAATTAAATAAGATCATAAATATTCAAAAGAAAATCAACAATCTATTTATTTACATATGCAAATTTTTTCGGTGACGTTATTATCTACAGAAATAACATAAATTGATGACTCCGCTTATTCAAAATTGAAATTTTATTAACGTATTGTAAACAAAAAAAGTGAGTTTATAAGGTCGTGAATGAGCAAAATCGGTCCATTCTTTCCAATAGATTGATCTTGACCCAACTTTTAAACTATAAAAGATAGACGAAAAGTTTAAATACAAAAAAATTGTGTATTTGAAATGTTATTCGTAAAATATTATTCACAAGTTTATGGAAAATTTAGCTAATAAACACATATAGGTAATATCAGTACATATTATTATACATGTATACAGATATAACTGCATAGACTGGATACTTATAGTATTTTATGAATGCTAATTAAAAGAAGTCCAAACAATGAAATTCAATCATATTTCGAGTATCTAAACAATTAACTATGTTAGTTGTTATTCTTAACTTATAAATTTATTATCTTTAAAATGCGATGAACTTAAAATAAATGTAATTTGTTTTGGGTATCAAATTTTACCGAAAGTGAATCACAATAAAAAGTTTTTTTTCCAAACAATGCTCTTTTCGTTACATGGAACATGATTTGATGAAACAACTATATAAATAAACCGCATAATATGAGAACAAGGCCTATTTAGAGTTATCAGTTGTTTGAGATATTTATTATTTTAAAGCTGACATGTTATTAATGACAATGAGTTCTATATTGTGTATATTTGTATTGTGTCTATAAATATGTATATAGTCTTTCTTACATGTGAATATACACTGATTGATATAAAATATGTGACCGCATACTGACAACAAAATATTCATCTGATAACATTGTTTATATATATATATATATAGATGACATTTAAGTGGTCAATGTAAAATTGATTTATTTTTAATGTATTAGCTATTTTTTTGTTTTGAATAGTTTCGTGTGAAAATATAGGAAGAAGCAAAATGTTTTTTATTGAACGATTTCTATGAGAATAAATTTACAAACTGGAAGTTTAGATTCCTTTGAGTGTATGTCATGGATGACGAGATTATTTAGTCGTTATTAAATAATGTTTGGGCTATGTTAAAAATACTGACTAAGAACAGACTGCTGACTAAGAATATAATAATTATCGAAAAAAAAATTAATTTCGAATAACATATTTGAACAATGTTTAATTTCTCACCAGATTTATTTAAACCGATTACAGACGAGTAAGCAAGAGAATATTTTTTTGAAATCCGGACGGACGCCTTTAGCTTGTCGTTATTCAAAGTACTAATTAATAATAATTGCTTATCTATATGTGGTCGTAAGTCTTCAAATTATTTAATAGGTTAACCTCATAGGAAAAATTATATTTTATGGTTTGAGCAAAAATATTTTATTTCAGGTAGGTTATTTTACTCGACATATTACGTGTTAAAGTATATTAATTTTTGTATAAAGTTTGTACCGCTTCTAAATATTGATTGCACAAACAAAATTTTGGTATAGGTGTTCATAGAAACACTTAATTAGTCCATTTCCGGCTGTCCATTCGGAATCACGATAACTCAAAAACAAAAAGATATAGCCAGCTGGAATTTCGATGACGTGTTCTACAAATTAAAAGTGAATTTCAGAATGAGCAACCAAATCGGTCATATGTTAAGTATCTAAACAATTAACTCTGTTAGTTGTTATTTTCACTTGTTTTTATCTTTGTTATTGATTATTGATTTGTATGTAATCAATAATTTTTTTATAATTGTACACACAATTATTTGTAAATAAAATTAAAAAAATACTTTATAATTTAAAAAAAATAAAAATTGATGTGTACATAATTAGATCATCATACTCACAACATAATTAAACAAAATTCCCAGAAAAAGCCTTACAATAAATTATCAAGAATAAATAGATGATAAGTAACAATGATTAGATTAACTAACCACAACAAAAAAAAAAAAAACATACCTTCATTGTTATTGAAGAGTCCGGGAGGTAGTGTTACATTTTTCAGGGTGATTTCAAGACGATCAATTTTCGATTTTATTGAAACATAGTATATGAAGTTGATAATCGAATAGGGGTTCAGCAGGCGCATCCAAGGTGGAGGAATAATAAAATATATTTCAGGTCGCTTGAAATTAATAATATAGTTTCAATATTATAGTAAATAAAAAAAATAGTCAGCAGAATATTTACGGTTGGAATAATAATTGTCAGCTAAATATGACATTTGATTGCCTTAGATGGATATTTAATGGCTACTCAACAGAAATTTTTATCCCGCTCGGAGTCTGCAGACTTTCATAACAGTGTATGACTGCTAATAAACATTCAATTCCAACATGAATTAATCGACTTGAAATGATTATATCATTTGCAACGCTACCTCTCGGACCATAATTTTTTGTTGATATAAAAAATTTTAAAATACATGCTAAATACAAAATTTAAAAAAAACTTTCGCGTACATTCACTCAAAATTATTTTTTAAATGCAAAAAGAAACAAAATCTTTAAATGAAATCTTAATAATAAAGAATATATCACCTATAGATTGTTCTCCTATAAGGTATTATTATCATTATTATAATATTACAATACGTAAGATATGAAAATGATAAATTTTATATTTTGGCATGTAACATGTTATTTTACAAAATATTTATCTGATTTATGTGTGAGGTTTTTTGGTGGTGTACGTATTGTATTGTATATGAAATACATCTATATCAGATTCATTTTATGCATACAAAGAGGTCCGTATTAGAGTTCCAACAGTTGATTGAAGAAGAAAAGTTCATTATTTATAAACGATACAGCCGAAAAGTCGAAATAAAATAGATTCACTGAATTAATAATTTCACAACATACGAATTATAAAACTAATATGAATTATAAAACTAATATCACTCTCGTAAAGTAATATCACTTTAATAATATTTTTTTTACAGTCTATTCTAATTTTTTACACTTAAAATACTAGCTGTTGAGATTTAATGATGAGGAAATTCTCATAAAGTTCTATTAGTTTTATTTTAAATCATATCTAGTAACACTTTTATTTTCAACCATTTTCTTATTTTTCCTAAATTCTCGTGAGCAATTAAATAAATAACACTCTTAAACATTTCTATGTTGCTTAATTATACTTAAACTACAAATCCTATGGAAAAAAAGCAAGTTAAATGGCAAAGTAATAAAAAGATCTACAATCTTTGTATTTGCACTTTTATTCACATTACCTCAAAATTTTTCGATTGAAAATTAGGGCGCTTTTTCGATATTTATTCAAAATAAGGTGAAAAATTTAATATTTTAAATAAAAAAACAGTGTATTTAGAACATGAAAAGGTTAAGTTTCGTGAGAAAAATTATTTTTTTTTTTTTTTTGTAAAAGATTCAAAAAAAATTCAAAAACTTTATTTTTTCGATTGTTCACATACATTTTGAGGTTATGTGTAAATAGAAAAGTTGTAGATCTACAACTTTATTTTATTACCTATGACTTTGCCATTTAACATTTTTCCATAGGACTTTACCCTTAAAAACTCACCACCTTCCACTTCTCGACCTCAGATCGCACGTAAATTATTTTTCCTTTCATTTTTGTTATGTTTTCATCCGTTTCCAATGAATTTCATCCTACTTTAATTTTTTTTTTTGGTTTTAAAACTTGTCGACCCTACGTCGGACGATGGTAATATTTAATGTGGACCATATCGTTGAGTAAGGTTGATATCTGTCAACTGTAATATGTACTTATATATGTAGATGTAATAATATCTAAATAGGAATCTTAAATATAAACGTCAAATAAATATAAAATACATTATTATAACAATAATGTGAAATTAGAACGTAAAATTAAATATACGTTTACTATAAATCATAATATTTTACTAAAAATTATTGTTTTTATTCTAATGTAAGCAAACAAGGTTATCATTTTGTCTTGCGAATATTCAAATATTTAGGAACTGGGAACTTTTATTTTTATCTATTTCAAGGATCTTTTCAATTATATGCATTGTCATTTTATTTATGCCAAATTTACAGTTCATTTTGAAACAATTAGTAATTTATGCAAAAGAGATGTGTCAACATTGTGTAATTTATATATGAGAATTTATAATATTTACAGGCTAATGTTTCTAATTGGGCTAATGTTGTCTATATAATACAAATTTTGCCATAATTTATATGGCAAAACAATGTTTGCCCGGGTCAGCTAGTGTAAAATAGATATATTTGTATATGTAATATTGGTATGGAATCAAATATGGTAAGAAAACAACTTGCGATTGTAACAGGAAAACAATACCATACAAACTAGCTGGCTGAACTCAACTGTACACAGACAACAGACATTCAAAGAAATAGAAGAAATAAACCAGTCTATATGTACGTTTATTTGTTTGCTGTCGGTAGTTGTTTTGTTTTATAATAATGGTAACTGTGAGTGAACGATGTCATCAACTTCTTCACATTCTTAATCAGAAAGAGAAACAAGTATCGTTTTTATTATTGAGAAGGATCTGGATGTACTTGGGTCTGCGAAATTCGAATAGAATTGTATTAATAATAGCTCAAATATTAATTACCGTTGTGGAAAAACCGTCACCAAATTATCAATGAGTAACATCACCTCAAAGAATCATTACGGCTATCTAATCCATACTGATGATAGCTACTTTGTTGTTAAAATACGTATTTATAAAGTATATACATCAACTTCTTCACATTCTTAATAAGAAAGAGAAACAAGTATCGTTTTTATTTTTTATAATTATTAATGAGAACTCTAGGATTTTTCGAATAAATTTCGATTTTTTGCCTCAATTTTCTATATCAATTTATTTTGTATTTTTATAAATACATATTTCGACTACAAGGTAGTCATCATTAGTATGAATTAGCTAGTTTTACCTAATGATTCTCTAACGAGATGTTACTCGTTGCTAATTTGGTGACCGTGCAAAAGGAATTTTCTTATAGCGAATATTTTTTAGATTTTTTATAAAATTTTGTTACTATATTCAAGTTCCATTTAAACAAATTTCATAGTTCAAAAATTACTTGTTGGCAGTCTCGAGGCATTTATTAAATTTTGTGCAAGTGCTTTTAACTATATTACTTAATAGTAATCCTGATAAGAAAATAAAGACAGGAAATAAAATGTGATTAAAAAACGTGATAAGCAGTATGGTGGTATTATATCTAATTAAATAATTTGTAAAAATAAAAAAAATAATTATAAAACATCCTTATTATAAATTAAATTTGCTTTATTATATATAAATGCTGGGCGTGAAGATATAATATTAAGACAAACATTTAAACAATTGAAAATTTTTGTAGTTATATTTATTTTTTATTTTCCACAAAGATCTTCAATATTTAATGCATCTCATTTGACAAAAAAAAGTGATTTTAAAATGTCATTATTTATTGTGTCTCAATTACATTAAAAATTTTGCATATCTAAATAAAAAATCAAAATTTATTCCGTTAGATGTTGAGTCATGAAGCTTATATTATTTTTTTATCTTGAGGGTACTTTCATTTTTAGTATTCTCCACCTTGCAGAACTTTAAATTTCAAGGTTAAATAAAAAGTAATAAAGACGGATATTGTTCAATTATAAATAGCAATTTTTTTTTTTATTAAATAAATCCTATATTTGACCTTCAAATACTCTTAGATGAAATTCAGAGCATTATTTCGAACTGGCAACGTAAAAATAATCTTAATATAAGCTGGCCTTAATTATATTAAATAAAATATTTTAGTTTTTCTTAACATTTTTTTTACGTCTATGTTTTGTAAATGAAAATGCTGATTCTAGTAATTTTCAATTTCGTGTTCGTGAATAAATAATTTCAAATAAACACAATACCATTATTGATCCTTTCACATAAAATTAGGTTATAGGTGTTATACATATTTAATTAGTATGCATAATTTATGAATTTTGAATATTTGAAAATTTTAATATTGTCTGGTTTGCTTTACTATACACTGAGAAAAAAAAATGAGTAAATTCAAGTAAAAATACTTGACTTAAGTATTTTATATTCTTCAATACTTCCGAGAAAGAATTTTCTTGATTGTACTAAACAAAAATCTCGATTCAAGAATTTAAAAAATTAAAATCTAGTAATTAAATTCTTAGATACAAGCAAAAAAAAATTTAATGGAAGAAGAAATATATTTAACTTAAACATCTTTTGTACTTGTATATATAGCCCATTTACTGAATTCAAACCTTTTTTTAGTTTGAATTTAGTAAATTGACTATAAACATTAGTACAAAAGATGTTTAAGTGAAATATATTTTTTCTTCCATTAAATTTTTTTTTGCTTGTTTCTAAGAATTAAAGGTTTATTTCAAATAATAATTACAATAAAAATAAAAATACACATACTTAATAAAAGTAACTTAATTATTTATTCAGAATATTATTTTTAGCATAAATACATAAATTAATATAAATACTATCAATCATTTAGTACAAGTAACTTATTTTCTAACCAATGTGATAAATAGCGCATATTTTGTCGCACAGGTTCAGACTGGATCCAATGAAAAATAATTTGATCTTCATCTCCTCGATGAGATTGCAACCATTCAACACTTTCTGCTTGTTTTTCGTCTATTTCTGATTCATTAATTTCAGAATCTGATGATTCCGACTCTTCACGGTTTAAATGAGAAATCTTATTTAAGTCAGTTCTGTGGTTTCGATACTTGTTATAAAATTTTTCTTTTGCTGGTTGAGTCTTTTTCTTTCCATTGACAATAACAGTTTTAGATGGCTTATAATATATTGCTGGATTTTCCGTAGGAAAAACTTCCATAAATTTTTCCAATATAATTAGAAAGTCAGCTGGTTTCAACCTGGTGAAATAAATAAAATTAAATAAAACAATAAATTTATATCATGCATTATTTAAAATTAAAAAAAAAAATTATTCAAATTACGGAAATATAAATAAATCAGAAATATAATATATTCAATAAATCTCATGTTGAAAAACCTAAAAAAACTTCATTATACATGCACGGGCTTCAATGATACAGCATAGTTGATGATTTTTTCAATTAAGAGATTTCGAAATTTGGTGTTAAGTACTTTGTTTCTCTCATAACTTTTGAAGTACGCGGTAGCACGAGGGCAGTTTTTTATCAAATCATTCACAGACAAAGAAATTAACAGATTCCCAATAAAACAATTTTGTCGCTGGAATTTTTGAGAGTTGTAGCTGTTGTCAATATTTTCCTTCTGTAAGAATTAATTATTATTTATTAAAAAAATATCAATAAATATAAATGTATAGAAGATAATTTTGAATTTTTTACTCACATCCATTTTAACAGATTCGTGATTGGGAGGATCATCGATTGATAATGAGCTTTCTCCATTATCGATAACTTGAAAATGGGCCTGCCATTTTTTTTTGAAACTCTACACGTACTAAAAGACTAGGAATTAATTCTGGAGTTAAATTTCTCATCGTCTCGAAATCAACTTCATTCCCTGAATTCAAAATATTATTATTTATTAATAATTTTTCACATAAAATTATAAAGTACTTTAGTGTATGGATGTGGATAAAAAAATTTTTAATTATTATGTAAAATGCCAATTGAAATTTTTAAAATACTCGAGAAATACCCAGTTACGACTGTGGAATTCAAGTTTGTATTATACTCAATTTAAAGATTGAAATAATTTTAAATAAAGCAATGACTTTCTTGATGCAAGAAAAAAATACTTGATGCAAGAAAAAAATACTTGATGTAAGAAAGTACAGATTAACTGGCATAATTAACACTCTTTTCTTAAAAACAATGTTTCAGTTTTATAAATAAATATTTATTTACCAATTTAGAAAAGTAAAAAACTTTCGATCTTGAGTTATAGATAGATAGTTTTTTTTAAACATAAGTAAATATTAGAAATAAATATTTATTATATTGTAAGTATGAAAAGTAACCAAATTATTTATGAATTAAAATAAATTTATTACTTACGACGAAATTCTTCTATCAATTGAGACAGTTCCCATTTATTTAGAAGTTCTGCAGTTTTTTCATCCATAATAATTCACTTGTGCGTTATTGTTAATTGTTGGGATTATGGTATGTGATGATGTATAATTTTAAATAATTAAACACTTTATTTATTTTAAGATATTCTTTTATTCAAAAATAGAGTTTTCAGAAATATATGTCTTTACCATGAATCATCAATGATCAGACTGAACTACCTACTACTATATTTACAAAGTTGTTCCTTTTCATCATTTGTCCATTTGAGTTCATGTAACATGTGTTGTATATTTGGGTTATTCCAACATCTGAATATTCAAATGTATCTATCTATTTAAGACCCTTTTATATAAATTTAAGCAATAAATATTTAAAACTAAAATTTTTTTTATTAAAATTTAATAAAATATTCTTTAAATAAATTTTCTTATAACTAACGAAATAAATTCTCAATTGGAGCAAAAATAATTCTAGATTGAAGAATTTATTTACTAAATTGAAGTAATGACTGCTTATTGCAAGTTATTAGAAACGAAAAACGTGAAATGCTAAATGTAAGCAATAAATATTTGAAATTAGAATTTTTTTTATTTGTTCAAGTAATAAATACTTATTTTGAGTATTTTTTCAAACAAGTAAATCAAATACTTGAAAAAAATTTTTTTTTCTCTCAGTGTATTGATATCACAAATTCAATCCCCTCTAATTGCTAATTAAAATATTATTATGTATAAAGATATAATACTTATCAATTAAAGTTTAACACGAATGAACTCCTTGATTATATAGCTTAAAAACAGCTTTATAATTTTTAATTCAAACTGGGGCAACCCGTACGAAGTTGAAAGAGTATATGATCCGAGTCTTCTCAGTCCGGACAGGCTCTATCTATCCTCTAGTCTACAGTCATACTCTTAAATTCACAACATTGATCAGTAGACGTCTTATTATATTTTCCGGCTTTGGCTGATAAGGTTGAAGGTTCACTTTGCGTTATTATACTTGGATAGCATCTTTTTAGCATGCCTTCAGCCTTAAATACCTCCCACCCTTCCCCGTTAAGTGTGTATTTCTCTTAAATATGAATTATTTTTTATGTGCTTGAAATCTAATTATATATTAGATTTGCTTTTGGATATAAATTTTAAAAGCGAATTCATGTATAATTAATTAAAATAATAACCTTAATTTTTGTTCACATTTTTTAAAAATAAATCGTGATATATTAAATTGCATCATTTATTATAAAATCATTTATTCATTGTAATTATGAACTATTATTAAATTTGGTTATTATAAAAACCAAATGAATGCGTGCTTGAATTTTAGTATTATTCTGCAATCTATCATTTTTATACATAATGAATCGTTAAATTATAATCTTAAACTATGTTAGTTAATACAATAAACGTTCATTTCTCACACTGAAAATGTAAATACTGATAAACGAAATGTCTAGACTTTATATACATCCACTAACTCTAAAGCATTGTTCACATTGATAAAGTAATTTAGTCAAGTAGCGAGTAGTTTAGTACTTAACACGTTATCATTTGATCAATAATCGTTCACACTTATGATAATTTAGTCAAGCAACTTGTAATTTATTAACACCATGTAAAAAACGGTCACAATCATGTAATATAATTTCATACCAGAAAATTGTTTATTTTAAATGACTTTGACTGAAACAACAATTAAATGTCAAACAGATTCCTTGTTTTATTCTATGCTGGTGATACAAGAGATATGGGGTATTGCTTGTACACAAAAAATAGTATTCAAGTACACTACTTGACTAAAGAACTCTACTAAATACTTGACTAAAATGTGTCTGTTCACACACGTAAAGTAACTAAACTATTGGCCGCTTGACTAAATTACTTGATTAATATGAATAATATTTAAGGTTTGTAGAATCTGTAAATGAAAAATTTCCCCTAGGTTTTAGTAAATTCAAGCTTATATACGATATTAAAGTAAATTACCATCTTAAGTTTTATTTTTTAAGCTCTGATTCAGTAAAAGATATTAATAAAAAATAAGAGATATGTAGAACATATTTATAAAATAAATTGACATTAATATTATTATTTTATCATAAGTATGTCATTATGCTTTGAGGATAAAATTCACATTTTTTTGTTACCTCTTAAAATTCATTCAAAAAATTTCCAATATTTCACATTTTAACCTGTTAAAAAAGAATTATTAAAATTGTTTAAATTGTATAAACTAATTTTTCTTTAAAATTAAATTACTAATTAACGAGGAATTTCACTTCATTTGCCCATGCATAATTCCACTCGTCAAATATCTGAAGTAATGTCTAACCGAAGCTTCATTGAAAAACTCATAAAATTTTTCATCAATCACGCATCATTTCCATTTTCCATTTCTTTTATGATGGGCATCCTTAATAGTGTATAGTCATATCAAATCTGATTTGATTGTAGATACACAAAATTGTATTCGTTATTTCCAATTTATAAATCAGTAAAGTACCTATACTTATAATATTTGAAAGTCGATTTGTGTTCACTTTAAGTGAATGGTTTTTTAACATGATTAGATCATTGTTTGGTGAATAATAAAAATATATATTTTCACCTCGATACACAGATTGTGTTCCTCCGACATTATAGAAAACGTTATCTAAATTTGTGTTTATAACTGACAGAGTTAAATATTTATCTAAAAAGCATTTTAGTTGCTTCAATGTTATTGGTTAACTATTTATCTGTTGTACAATCAATAAAATATAGTTTATTCCAAAAAAACGCTTCTACAGGAACATTTCATGTTTTTTTTTAAATAAAAAATATGGTGTTTTAAGGTCTTAATCAGATTTAATATTATTTAAACGTATAGCTTTCATTTTAAACAGAATAAAAACCCGAAAGATTAAAACATATAAAGGAATATAAATTTGTATTTGAGACCAAAAACTCATGCTATTAAGCGTGTATTACTTCCTAATCAGGGCATCCTATCTAGTTGTTAAATGTAACAAGTACATGGAGGTGATAAATATTTAAAAGTATTTTATTTTAATTCACAAATTGTCATAACATAATCGTTTAAATGAGTCACTGTGTTTACAATAGTTAATAAAGCACACACCATGATTGTATCATTTTAATATCAATTATTACTATTTATAAAATTATTCATAATATGATGTAAACAAAAAACGTTTAATAGTATAATACATAGCTGTACACTTGAAAATAAATTATATTAACATATAATTCAGTAATTGTAATTTTTACATTGGAAAAAGCAAGATCAAATCTAAAGGTGCGTACACATGTGAAACATTCGCGTGTAACGTAACACCGTAAAGCAACCTTTGTGTAGACGTGAGCTTGCGACACCGTCGTATAACAAAAGTTGATACGCGACGATGTTACATCGCATCCCACAAAATGGCCAATAAATTTTAATAGCATGGAACGATGTTGAATAGTGCGGACTCAATAACGAAACATTTGCAAAGACAAGGCGTAAATATTATTTATTTCTATTTTAATTTTATTTAAATATTTCGAGTGGAACGAACAAAATACAATATAATTTATTGAAATTTATCACCATAAATATACTTAAAGTGAAGGTACTCTGCTTGGTAAACAGATGGAACTCTATGCAATACATAGCAACATTGCAACACCAACAATTCATTGGTCTCGTAACATGTAACAGGAAATAGAATAGATTTATGATACGGTGTTACATTACGAACGAATGTTACATTACTGAATTTACTCGCCTCGCAGATTATGAAAAAAGCATTAAAAACTAAAATAGATAATCCGTTTGATAGCGGTGTCTATCAAAAAATGCATAAAATATTAAGATGATTATCTCTGAAAACTTTTCTATAACTTTTCTCTTTTGAGATATAAGTAAGCTTTATAATATTTTCAATTTTATGATAAGACTAACTGGGGTAGTTTTAAAATAAAATTTCTTTTGTTATCACCAAGGTTGAAAACATTATTCAGTTGCATCCTTATTGGTAATATAAACTGAAAATTTCGTGCCTAATAGTCATGAACAAAACGAAATATTACGATGATAAATTTTTATCAATAAAGTTGAAAAATTTAATAGTACCTCCGTGCGAAAGATTTGCATAGAATCCTCACAATAAACTGATAATTAAAGTAGAATTCACTCAAGTGGTAAAAGAAATCTACTGTAAAGTTTGCTACCTTGCTCCTATGATCCTTACAATCTTTCAATTTAAATGTCAAGTTTAATACCCTGTCATCTATTAGCATTATTAATCGAATTTTATTTTAAATATTTGTTTTGTTTGTTTTCAGGTAATTTATTCAATGCAGTTATTTATTATTTGACATCATACTATTTTTGGTAAGGTGTTCTTAATTAATAATTCTCTTATATTAATTTTATTTTTAACAACTCAGAATTATTATAATTGTCTTCAAGCATTTCACAAATAAGAGGCTCGCATAATAATACATGATAGAAGAAATTTTCAAAAAAATATTGTCCCCTTAAATTTAATAATTCTGTACTTTTGAATATATTTTTCTTCATAATTATCATTAATGCAATGTAATGAATATTAATCTCTGTTTTAAGGTTAATACTTTGAATGGGCTATTTGACAACATAGCTAATAATATATTACAAAATATGGTCATCCTTAATAGCCTAAAATACTTATTTCACTTTATTTAAACTAAATTATATTTACTTTTTGTAAATAACACGAAATAATCTTTGCAATTTTATCTGAAACGGAAACACCTGTGATTGGTAAAAGCTCTAGTGATGTCACTAGCTAGTAAACTATAGAATATACTACATAAATATATTAAACAAGAATGCCGTAACAGATGCTGTACTTTTTTGTTGTATTTATATGAGCTGGCTTACTGGATTACAGAAACATCGTTTTTCACACTGAAAATTTAAATTTAATATTTTTCATTGACAATTCATAATTATTTAAAATGATTTCCAAAAATTATTCAAAGTTCGTGTGAGTAAAGATTTTCAAAAGGAAACACTGTATAATTTTATTTTTCAAATTAAACTGGTGAATAATAATACAATTTCAACTGTAATAAAATTTCAAATACATTGTGACTAAATCCGGTTTTCAAGTTTTTTCATATTGTTTCATTCTATTATACTTTCAATAGTAGAGTATTTAATAATATTACACAATATTAATTATCATGTGTATTAACTGCTGAGGTACAAGTGGAGAAAAAATAACTAATCGACCACCAGTTTTGTGTGTATCATAAAAATTACAAGTGGTGGTGAAATATTCCCATTGTATAATTTCTCAAGAGAGACTTTATAAAAATTTTTTAATATTTTCCATTTAAACAATTTATATTCATTCTTTTATTCAATTTGTGACTCATGAACTTTTTTATTAAACAATAATAATTATAATCCTTGACCTTTTTATAATCATTTTTTGTTGTTTATTACTTTTAAAACTGTAAACTTTCTACAATAAAAAATCATAAGTACTATTTACTGAAAAAATTTTTTAACATGATGTGATAATTATATAAATTATGCGAAAATTACATTACTTTGGTAAATATAATTACGCTTATTAAGTATTTATAAAACAGTGGTCTCCGAATTAGGCTGTAATAATTGGAAAGATCATGTTTAAATTTTATAAAAAAAAATTTTTTATCTGTGTTTTTTTCGTTATAATTAAAAAGTAATATTAAATTTTAAAATAATTTTAGATTCAGTACGGAGCACACCCCGATAGTTTTCAAAATTTTACATAGAAACGATAATATACAATATTGATGATATCAAATGTGGATGCCATCCATGATTCTATACTTTTGAAACATAGACATTTCCAATGTTTGATGCAATAATGTAAAATTTTGGATTGGAAACTATCAGGATGTGACCCGTACTGTATCTAAAAACTTTTTTAAATTTAATATTACTGTTACCATTACCAATGTTATCTAAAAAAATGCTCTTTGATTACATTATTATGTCATTGCGCTTTTTAACATTCATTAACTTTCTTTTTGTAATTGACAACGGATAAATATATCGGATTTAAAGATTTAACTGACCTCGTCTATTAATGTATTTTAATTTCAAATTTATGTTATTTAAAATTTGCAATTGGCGAGACCTCTGTGGATCAGTAGAGATAGTCGGGTGTACGTGTCAATGATGGTGAAAGAAGCATAGATGCAATATAAGTTAGGTCGCCATGTCTTTATATTTATGTAGTGTTCAATAAATAAATTAAAAAGTGTTAATTAAAATAAATAATTAATTAAATAGAACATGCAAGCATTTTTATTAAAATGAGCTCCTCGTGTACATTTTTGAAGGAAATTTGGATCAGACAAGGAATTTAATAATTTGTTTGTAATCTACAATTTTTTTTAAACATAAACTAGGGCAGATTGTGGAAATTATTTTAGGAAAATTATTTATGGGTTGTACGTTTTTCTATCATTATTTCAAAGCATAAGGAACTTTCTTCTAAACTTCATATAATAAATTATTATGATGTTTTTTAAAATGCTGAATGAACTTTATTTCAAATAAAGTCTGTTTAAACTCTGTACATAAATACATTTTTTAATTATTATTTTTTTTAATGAAGGTTTTAATTGAATTAAATATACTCAGTTACATTTAAAAATAACCTAATATCATTTTATCCATTAACTGTGTAAATTTTGTTTTTTATTTGATTATAATATTCATTATTTTGAAACCCTAGATTTAACTAACTACATGTGGCTTTTAGAAAGGACTAAATGATGACGAGGACATAGAAATAAATCCTTTTGGCTTTTACATATTTGATATAGATAATTAATTCATATAATCTGCTATTTAAAATGAAATCTGAAAAAGTAGATTTAAATGTGTATTGTTTTAAATAGTGTATATTGATGATTATACGCATTAATTATAAAGCCCTCGTAATTAATGTTATGAACTTTGTAAATTTTAAATAAAGTATGTAATTCATTTTATGTATTGGTATATTTTTACATTGTTTATCACATTTGATCTAAATCTACATGCATAAATGAATGGGCCTATGTTAAGTACACGACGTAGTATTACCCCACGTATCAACTAAGCGCAGCTACGTTTCTCAGGATGCAGATTCTCTAAATAGAAAGTTGAACTGATCTGGTTCTTACTATTATCACCGTATACATAAATATTTTCGAAAATATGGACATAATTATCTTATTTCATATGTTGTCTAATTTGATGAACATTTTACTTTAACAAAATGAAGGCTGGAATAGATTGGAAATATTAGAAAATTAAATCGGGGTTAAGAAGAAAGGTTTGATTTTCTCACCCTCCATGTTTTTGGGTCACTCAGCATGAATTTGAAGTTTGCGTCGAAAAAAGGAATACCAGAAGAAGTGGAAAGATTATGGCAAATAGAAATTATTTATATATATATTTAGACAACTCCTCTCCCATCACTTTTGTTCATGTATCGGTAACCTTACGCATAGTAAATTTTTCGAGTTTGCTATATTGCCAATACGTATGTGGTTTATTTTAATATCGCTTATAGAAAGGAGAAAATCATAAATTTGTCAAAGGAATCGAAAAAAACAATTTTCATTTTTATATTTAACATATAATTAAATTGATATATACACGTACTCAACTACAAAAAGACACGGAGTTAAAAGATACCAATTACATATAAACGAAAATCATATTCAAAGATTAAAATCTGAATGTAGTAAAATTGTACAAACAAAACCAGGCCATACAACAACAATTTACATATATAAAAAGCTTTGTTGTTTGTTAGTTAACAACAAGCAACGAACGAACATAAACAAAGCGACAAGAATCAAGAATGAATGTTAATAACATATAGCAAAGAGCAAAGCATATTATCATTATGCGTCAGTATTGTTTCTTAATAACTTCACGTCAAATATAATTTACATTTGTCTAACGTTTAGTTGCTATTAAAAGCGCAGGGCACGTTCATTAAAACTATAATTAGAGGTCGGATTTATAAGTACAAAGAAATTTCTATTATTTATTCTTTTTCTTCTTAATGAAATGAATGGCTTATGTATAATAAAAATGTTTTCATAAGAGATAGGTGATACATGATTCTGATACGAATAATAGACCAGGGTCGATTAGTTTTGACATCCAACAAAATTATAGTAGGATGAAACCAATTGAAAATGGAAGAGAATATAACAAAAATAAAAGGAAAAATAATTTACGGTCGATCTGTGTTTGGAAAGTGGACGGGGGTTAGTTTTTAAGGTTTAAACATGGTTTATTTCGATTTCCGACAAAACTATTAGTCTTATGGAAAAAAATTACATGGTAAAGTTGTAGGTAATATAAAGAAATCTACAACTTTTGTATTTACACTTTTTGATCTATGATTCCGATACGAATAATAGACAAGGGTCGATTAGTTTTGACATCAAAAAAAAAAAAATTATAGTACCCATTGGAAACGGAAGAGAATATAACAAAAATAGGAAAAATAATTTATAGGCGATCTGAGGTCAGAAAGTGGATGGGGGCTAGGTTAAAATACGGTTTATCTCGATTTCCGACAAAACTATATGGAAAACAATTACAAGGCAAAGTTGTAGGTAATATAAAGAAATCTACAACTTTTGTATTAACACCTTTTTTAACATCATTCATATTTACAAAAAAATTGTCTAGAAAATTTTGTTCATGAGATATAGTAAGCACGCTGTAAATGCATTTTCACAATTTACCTGTTTTGTAACGTACCTTTAATATATTGAGCTTTCGCTATTTTTATTAATTTTCGTTTAGTTTACGTCACTCTCATGTGGTAAATTCTTATTAAAAAATTAATGGTAAAAATTCATTTAAAAAAATATAAAGATAAAAATTCACTGACATAAAATCTGTTCTTTAATAATAACTAATTATATATATATAGTGTTATATGATTTATTATGATATTATGAATTGAAATGAAGGTCAATTATGAGCAAGCAGATGACAGCCAGCGCCCTTTTATGATTGTCATCAATTTGTAATAAAAGAATAAAAACATAAAAAGAACAAACTGAATTACATATAATAATTGTATTTATGTAAATGCGATGCGTGCGAGTTTTTTTATTTTTACTTTGAATAATAAAGTAAAACTAATTATTAAAATTAGGCCAAGTTATTTTATTTAATTTTTAATATTAAAGTAAACAATGTATGAATTAATGAATGGGGACTATGACTGGTGTGTAGTATTATTGTTATTGTTAAATATTGAGTTTTGGGCTTTTTAACACCTCTATTGTTTTAATAAAAATGTCCTTGTTTATTGTTTTCATAAATGACACATGGGATTTTAGAAAAATTAACTGTATATGACGGCTAAAGGGTGTATATTCATTAAATTTTTAATATATATTCATTTTAATATAAAAGTTTTAATTGCGTTTTACTCGTAGTTATACTTTTAATTGTTTAAAAAAGTGTCTCGTTTATAAAATTGGTTTATAAAAACTGGCCTTTATCGAATTGTATTTACAAATTATGATCGTTAAATTATAGAATCGTCCGTCATTAGTTATTTAACGTTCGACGAATATATTATGTCATATATATTGAAATTTTGCCACTTATATTTCGTGCTTTGTGGTCTGTTCAAATTTTTCAGATATTGGATGGATCAAAAGCCTACAAAATTGTATAAGCAAAATAAAAATCGGTTCATAAAAATTTCTGCTGAGTAGCTAGCTATGCAATCTCCATCTAAGGCAATCAAATTTTATATTCAGCTGACAATTTTTCCACCCCTAAATATTCTCCTGGCTATTTTTTTATTTACTATATTATTGAAACTATATCTATTATTAATTTCAAGCGACCTAAAATATATTTTATTATTCCTGCACCTTGTTATTAGTCCACCTTGGATGCTAAATCGCGATTCGATTATCAACTTCATATAAACTTTCAATAAATTGATCGGTCTGAAATTACCATGAAAAATACAACGCTACCTCCCAGACTATAACATTTAAATCGCTTCTAATTGGTAATTTAAAGCACTTGTATTATCACAGAG
The DNA here is from genome assembly GCA_020423425.1 of Chrysopa pallens. Classification (NCBI taxonomy): domain Eukaryota; kingdom Metazoa; phylum Arthropoda; class Insecta; order Neuroptera; family Chrysopidae; genus Chrysopa; species Chrysopa pallens. Next base: position 70,851,105 of record CM035593.1, on the reverse strand, counting down.
GTGATGCAATCTGGTGAATTTTTTTAAAATGCTTTAATGAAAATTATGAATTTAATGACAGATATTTTGCTACTTTGTAAATGAAAATAAATTTTATTAAAAATTATAAATCAAATCCTGGTAGTCATTAACACGGATTCAATTCCTTTCAATGATAGGTCAAACTATTATTCATTTACATTTATTTACGATTATTATACCGTTAGAAATTCAATTACGTAAAAACAGATTCTGTACAGTTTTTAATAATAATAATAATAAAAATACAGAATAAAAATGATTCTTATATATAAATGTATTACATAAAATTTTTCAATTATTATGCATTATTTATTTTTATTATTGTTATTAAGAAAAACATTATTCTATAATATTTTGTGAACAATAGTTTTTTTTTTCCAAGATATTATTTTACTTCTATTGTAGCATTTTTTTTTTTATTCGAGTAAATATTTTGAAATCATTTTATTTATCTTTATATACACAAAAATGATTTATTAATTGAATTCATTTTTGTTTCCCTTTTGTTTCTTTACTATTTATTTACCCTTTTGTTTTTTTTTTTATTAATTGAAATCAGAAATAAACAAATTTCAGTATTTTATTTTTTAACACTTAGGTAATAGGAATTATTAGTAAAAGGTTGCTAGTTTCGAAATAATAGTCACGAATAAGTGTTTCGCATTTAGACCAGGCTCGAAGCCTTAAAAAATGGTAAAAAGTGAATGGTGTGAAATGGTAAAAGAAAATTATAGTAGGATGAAACGCAAAATAATATGATAAAAATGAAAGGAAAAATAAATTACGGCGATCTGAGTTCGGGAAGTAGGAGGGGTGAGTTTTTAAGAATAAAACACGGTTTATTTCGATTTCCGGCAAAACTATAAGTCCTACAACTATAAGGGAAAAAAGTTAAATGGGAAAGTTGTAGGTAATAAAAAGATCTACATCTTCTGTATTTACACTTTTCACATAACTTGAAAATGTATGTGAAAAATTCGGTTGTTATGATGCCTTTAAAAATGTATGTGTTAATACACCTTACGATGTCTTTAGAAATCCATGTGTACAATACTCCACGGTTGTTATGTTGCTTTTACGCAGACGCATACAAACTCGGATCCTGTAATAAACACTGTAAAATGCCTTCTTTCCCATTCTCTCGCACGTTATATTGGATAGATGTATGTAGTTGTTTTTCTATTTTCTGTCGGTTTTCCGTTCCACCGAGTAGCAAATCACAAAGATAATAAACAAGTTTCACTTCGTTATTAAAATATATATTTCAGCAAACGGCAACAATTAACATATAGAAATTTGAGTCTACCTTTACTGGGTGTAGTCATTTCGTTTGTGGAGAAAATAATGTATCGATGTTTTATCGATTTCATCACCCATATTTTTGACAAAACATGGGTTTTTTTTTTTTTTTGAAAACAGATGTATCTTTTACTGCTAATACTATAAATTGTGGATTCTGCTGTATACAATACTAAAATACTGATGACTTTTATAATAATAATAATATGATACATCATCGTAACATTTTCAGAGACAAGAAAAGACATTTTATATACTTACATATATATTGTTGTCATTTAGTATGTATGCCATCATGCTATATTATGTTCCTACACCTTTTTGCTTTTTATATATTCATATGAGTGTGTTGGAGCACTTTGTTTTGTTTCTTTGTGTCATATCTCTCTTTTTACTTTGAACTGAAAATAATTTATGTGAAACACTACAAAATATAATAATAATAATAATATTGTTCTGTGTACATGACATAAGCGCAGTGGCGGCTGGCGGCAATATAGTCATAGTATCCCTTACTTGATTATTTATTATTCATTTGAGGATGTTGTGATATTAGATTACCGTATAAAATTTATTTGATATACTTATATAGTGTTGATTTTATAAGTTCTATTTTATCTTACATTATCAGTTTTAATACACATAATATTTGTAATTGTATTGCTCATTCAACTTTTAAACTATAAAAGATAAAAAAAAAGTTCAAATTTATTTTATTAAAACAGAACTTTTTTTTGAAAAATTTTCTTGTAAAATGTTTGACTCATCCACAATTATAGCTTAAATTTGGCTAATAAACATTGTATAGATAATAACAATACACATAATGCATATATAACTGTATACACTGGTTATTTATAGTATTTCATGAATGCTAATTAAAAATAGACCAAACAATGAAATTCAATCATATGTAGAGTATTTAAACAATTATTGTTCTTAGTTATAATCTTCACTTGTTATTGAATAAAATATTCTTGGAATGTAACCTAAATTTTCTCAGCAAACAGTTCAAGATTGAAATATTTCTTGAAACATCGATACAAAGACTCACTCTAAGTGTAGATTTGTATACAACATATTTTATCACATCAATTCTAAGAAATACGTTTAGTACATTTTATTGTGTGAACTAAATAAGAATTTAGAAAATAAAATTATGCGATAACCAGACAGTATAAATTTTTCTGGGACTGTAAATTATAAATATGGAATATTGTGCCCGTGGAATATTACATAGAGTATTTTTGCATATATGTTATTAACATGTAAAAAAAAAAATAAAAGAGAATATGATATGTATTCAAAGCAAGTAACCAAAATTACGGTATTGTATCATATTAAGTTATCTACATATTATATCGGTCTTACTTTGTACGTGATATGTTTTATTAATTGTATCTAAGAGTCTTAAAAATATCCATTATTTAATTTTATTCTATTATTTAAGTAATAATTTAACGTTTTGTTTTACATTATGTTGTAGAAAATATTTAAAAAAATTATTTCACGTTAATCAAAAATAAATTACAGTTTAAGATTCATTTTCTTGAATTGAATTGTGGCTGATCTAGTTAAAAAAAATTAAAGTTCCCATGTCATCAACATAAATAATCGTAAAAAACAAGATATTATTAGTTTATATCTCCATTCATTTCAACCGACTTCTAAAAAAGAGGTTCTCAATTCCACTGTATTTTTTTATGTTCGTTACCTCAGAATTTTCGACTGGGTGAAACGATTTTGATTATTCTTTTTTTATTTGAAAGCTGTTGCTTCCCGTACCATTTTAATTTTGGAAAAAAGATATTTCCATGATGATAAGGAAACCAGGATCAGACGTCTTTAATGGGAGAGAAAGGACAAAAACTACTTTTAGTGATTAAATTTCGGTGTCGATCTTATCATCAGCTAAAAAATAGATTGGTTGTCGTTAACTGAGATTGGTAATTGGTCACAACGAACTCTTACTAACAATCGATTTTTCCTGTAACATACATATAATGTTATGTTGGGCTTCTAAAAATTCGCATTTTTAAATAATTTTTAGTATACTTACGTTTTAAAATTAAGAAGTATGAATAAGACAATAATTTTGTATGCAATTTCCATTGTACAATTTATATTTTGATTGGAAACAATATTTATAATCAGTTTCACCTAAGTACAAAATGATATTTTAGTAATGAGTCCATCTAATTTATGGTTTTAGACAAAGTTAAAACTTTATAAATTAGTTATGCATTCATTAAGCAACAGTATATAATAATATGATATTCAAGTTGAATAAAAGAAAATTATAAATTTCAATGCCAAAAGTTTCAAATAACTGAATTAATTAACTGTACTTTCATCATCCATATATACAAATTCAATGTTTAATTTAGTGCAAACAAATTCAATTAGTAACGATATCATTATAAAGTATGTAATATATAGTTTCAAATTGTATCTTCAACTTTCCAAACATAAACCATATTGTAACATTTACGATTGGTTTTGTCTCACAAACACGATTATTAACTAACTTGCTTTGTTATTACTAATTTTTACATATGATGTTCGTAAGAAAAGTAATGCTGAAACCTGTAAAGAGATATAAAGTAATTACACAGCCGGGAATCGAACCCACTGTTATTTCATTTCTCTATACAAGACTATCTCGGAAAGGGAAATGGACTTTTATTTCATATAATTAAGCAAATATTCATATTTATATTGGTATTACATAAATCATCAAAAAATTATTTCTTTCGTTTATATTTATATGGGGTTGCTATCAAACTCGCAATCATAAATCGGATCGTGAATGAAAAAAGTTTAAGAAGCCCTGATATAGAGGATTCCATGGATGCTGGAGATTTTAATAAAAAACGGTTTTATAGTTGTTATTTCCAGATAAAGATCTATTCACACATATCAGTCACGTCATAATCCAGTCACTCTCGTCTCAGTTAGATATAACCAGCCTATCTGTACATATTCGTCTCGTGTAAGTTCAATATTCGTGGTATCCTTGATCATTCAATAGTTTGTGTATTCCCAGTCTACTGTGACTGAAGTTGCACTGAATCACTGAGACTGCACTTTGACGGACAAGATTTCTATGAAGACTATTATTTTTGACTGAGACAGAATGACTTATTAGGTTTTTAAAATACGTTCTTTAAATATAATATTAGGTTGAATAAGAATTTCACATAGATATTATTGTAATTTTACTTTCAGGCAAAGGAAAAGATTACTGCATATTTTCAACTGATTAGTTATTTCATATTATCAATAAGATGCTCTGAAAATATTTAAATAAGATATTTATTAAAAGAATCAATTCAATAAAATTAAAAAAAAAAAATTATAAACAAATAGTTTTAACATTTTTTGTCAATCGACAGATGTGGAAATTATGAAGGGCTTTGAGTCAAAACTTCGTTTATAGCGTTTGAGTTTCAATATGAATGAATTTAAAAATTTTGAATGTTGACAACAAAACGTTTGTAGATTCAGCCATTTATTCCATGAATATTTACACTAAACTACATAATTTTTCGTGTAGGTTGCAAGAGGTTAGTGTATTTTAATAATAAAAATGTTTCGTGCTGTTGTGGTCGCCCAACGTCATTTAAATACATTGTAATAATATTTGTCTTATCCATGTTGATGATTACAATTATGTATAGTGAATTTTTCGGGGTCAAAGCGCGCACACACACACACACCAATACGTATATATTAAATCAGGTTAATTGTGTTTCTATTATATATTTTATAAATGGTATATTGTAAGCGCGCGAGGCGTAGCAAAATTTATTTATATGTACCATAAAAATTGAATTTGTATACTTTTTATACTGTTTAGTTTCACTGTGTATTAAGTCTGTGAATTTGTAAAACTTTTTAAATTTTCCTTGAATAAACGGTATCCATTTTAACAATGAATTGGATATATTTATTAACTCCTTTTACGGATATTCCAAAATGTTCACTATAAATAATTACTGCTGTTTTGTAATTGCAAATAAATTAACGCTTTCATGGCTAAGAAATATTGTATTTATGAATGAGAAACGTTCTCCAAAGATTGTGTTTTAATAAATTCCTACAATTAACTCGGTATAGGACACCATCAATTCTAAATTTAATTGGGTCTCACAATTGGAAGCTGTTCTTGATTTAGTGAACTCCGGTAGCTTTCTAATCACAAATATAATAGCTTATATAGGTACTTTCTGTTTTTCATTTTTAGAAGCTTTAAACGATTAAAATGGCTGCACTTTAGCTATTTTTTCGTAAAGTATTCTTAGCTTATCTAGTCCAGTTTTCATTCAAACAGGTTTAACTGTATTTATAGTTTGTGTTTTTAAAGTCCAATTGAAGTTTTACAAATCACAATATTATAAAGAAGTCGTGATATAGAAATAAATCGATCACACTAAACTCAATATTATTCAAAAATCATTCTTCATCATATTTCTTTAGATGACGGAAATGACAAAGTCTGTGCACACGACAACAAGAACATGTAAACACGTTTTTGAATAATTAATTCCTATATATATTTCAAGTTGCTATTTATTCTAAATTATATATACAGAATGTTTTAATGTCACGATACATATATATATATTGATTTTTTTGCAAAAAAGGAATATTTAAATTCAGTTTTTGTTTCCTAGTAACGAAAAACGATTAAAGTTAATTATACCATAATTAATTTTCTATCGCATTGTAATTTAAACAATATAATGAAGCTATATTTTATTTATACTTAATTGACATATACGTTATTAGAAGTTTTTTTATTGTAATCGATATTTATTAAATTTATTAAGTAATTTATTTCTTATAATCTATTAATTATTGTAATTGTACGTATTATTACCATGAAAATCATCGTTTTGAAGAATACCATATTTCAAACGTCGGTAAACGGTTATTCACAACAAGAGTATTAGTTTTAATTGAACAGTTTATCTTAATAAGAAAATTTTCTTACATCACATCTCTTAATTTCTACTAGAAACTTTGTTTAATATGCTCGAGATTTTAGTGAGCACTGATTCATCAAAAATGAATTATCATTTGTATTTCATTTTATTAAATAGAAAATAAATTTTATAATTTAAAAAATTTAATTTTCATTAAATTTGAAATAGAATTACAAGCTTAAATTAATGTGAATTTGGTATAGAGATTTTAAATGTTTTCTTTAGGGCTTGATGTATTATTTTCATTATTTCGTCTGGATTATTAAATTTATAAATTATTTTTTCCTCCGACATCAGACAGGTACACATTCGTATATAATGTATATGACCCATATACATAAATTGGAAAACCCTAAAACACTTTTCTGGTTTTAATTTTTTTTTTATGTTTAATAATTTTTAAACTATTATTCAATGAAAATTTTTTTCGTTAAGATATAAATAAATTGTAATTTTTGGCTAAGATTCAAATGTATCATTTTCTAAATCATTTCAAATTTATTTATTCATAACAAATTTTATTCGGTGTATTTATAAAAAGTGGTATATAATTTTTTTTTCTTTTTTAAATCTCTTATTTCAAATATTGAAAGTGACATGGCTCCAGGATATAAATTAAAAAAAAAAAAAATGATTAATTACTTTCACTGCCATAAGAAGGTTTTGCTAATTTATTATATTTATTTAAGTTGTAAATTGGTTTGTACTTTTTGAAAATTATTTAACGTGAAGTAATATGAAGAAACATTCTATTTATGTAAATATTTGCAGTTATTTAAAATTCTTTTACAAATTTTTCGTTTAATTTTTATAAAAATGCATATGACCACACAAGCATTTCTTCTATTTGAATAACTCTTGTTTTTCAGAAAATTAAAAATATTTACACACTAATATTAACATACGATTATTAACTTGACCTATATCTACATATAGTTGATTTTCCAAAAAATCTTTTCGTTACTCCAAAAGTTTCATGTGAACATTTGTATTCGACAATTTGATTGGTTGTATGAAGTTTATTATATTCATTTATAAATAATAGCTACAAGTAATTATAGTATGAAATACGGGGTAGTTCGTATTGTATATTTATAATATAATATGTATTAACCAAAAAAAAAAAAGAATCGATAAAACAAGCCTTAATGAGATCAGGCAAAGAATACGGGATCAGTGGACTAACGAAAACGATTCAACTTAAGTAATTTAATTCTTGATACTATTGAAAATGTTAATTTAAATAAGTTTGTTTCATCTCTAACTGGATGTTTTATCCAAACTTGCTCATAGAATCATTTTATTAGTTAATTTCCGCCTGTTTGTCTCTTCGTCATCGACATAACTTTAAAATGAAAAGTGATAGTGAGCTGAATTTTTGGTACAGTATTCTAGACTTTAAGAGTGGTGGGTTTAACAAGGTGGGTTTAAGAGCCTGAAACAAAATAAATTACTATAAGGTTTAATGGATCCACTACTCAACTTTTAAACACAAAAGATGAAGAAAAAACTTTTGTTTGAAACATTTCTGATTTGCCACTTATATGGACTACGTATTTAAAGTATTTTATGAATGCTTATGATTAAAAATAATTCAAACATTGATCGTCAACCATATTTCCAGTACCTAGACAATTAACACTATTAGTTTTATACGCACTTGTTTTTTTTGCAAACTTTCCGGGTTTTTAAAAATGTCTTTAGTACTATACTAGATAATAATAATAATTTGTTTCCTGATCCAAATCATGTTTTAGTTCCGTTATACGTCTATTATTATTTACATAAATGTGCGGTGCGGTGCCCTGCCTTACTTTTTTTGTTATGTTGTTAGTGACTCCACATAATAACAAAGTATTCATACATATATATACAATATGCAGCAATGCTAATGCTAATATGATTGTTGTTTGTAATAATGTGCAATGCAGGTCATACATAATATTTTATTAACTATCGGTAATGGCTATATGAATGTGTTCAGATATATTTGTTTGTGTAAATATGGGCTACTTTAACCTATATTTCCATATACGTAACAATGTAAAATGTTTTATTAAAAATTACTTTCATATATATATTTTTTTTAATGACTCATAATATTTATGAAAAATTATTATTAGAGTGAATGTGATCATCATGTAATAAAAAAATAATAATTAATTTCGCTTTATATACTTTTTAATCTAAATTCGGTCGATACTGATTCTGAAATATTTGTCAGGAAAAAGTCGGGTTTCTGATATGGATAGCACTCATATTAAATGTTGAAATTGCAAGAAATAATGAGGTATAGACCAAAGACCTGAATGGTTTAGGTTGAAATTTGGTACACAAACAGATATAACGACGTATACATTCGCTAAGAAAAGTGTTTTGAAATTTGAACCCCCTAAAATAGTGAAACTGGATTTGTATGAAAATTACATTATTATATCGATGTAGCCATCTTTCCCGATTGATTAGGAAGCGAGATTAGTTAAGAATTAAAAAATAAAATAAAAAACAATGTAAGAAAATACGAAAATAAGGGTGATAAAACTCCTCCGGATACCTCAGGAGAGGGTTCAGCAGCCAATCGAGATAGAAAAAATTATTTCTTTTTATAATTTTTTTTATCTAAGATTTTGTTGATTACTTTGTTGATGAATAAAAATATTTTGGATAAAACACGATTCGTTTGATTTTTAAAGCGTCTCCTAAAATCCATCATTCTCAGACTTACCCTATGTTTAAAAGCTTTTTTTAAAAGCTCGGACTTACTCTATGTTTAAAAGCTGCGTTTACTGTATTTTGGATAGATGACTTTCTTATTCGTCATTAAAATGTTGACCATTATTAGTTTTGTTTTCAGAACAAGGGTTGCAGTCATGTTTTTATTTAAAATCTTTGTATGCTATGATGTAACAACTGATTTTGGCTTCTAACCAAATATGATTACGGCAAACCATTTAAATACTTAAAAGAGTAATTTCAAAAATGCTGAAAAACAATTTTCATTTTTAGTAAAATTATTTCATTCCAATCACAAATTACTTTTTATAATCGTACATAATTTTATTGCAAACTGATTTGTAATTTTATTTTCTTAAAATGTTACCAGAAATGAACTATAAGTTTTTTTTATTATTATTTTTTTTAAATATATTAGCATTCTATTTTCTTCAAAAACAAGGAAAAAGTTGAGGAAATGAAAAACAAACTTTTGTATTATTTCTATTGTTTTTATTTAAAAAACAAAAAACATTTCTCTTAACAAATTTATTTTGTGAAAAATGTATATGTAAATTTTATGTAATTAGATTTTTGATTTGTTGATATTGAATGTATTATTTAAAAATGAAAAAAGTACTTTTGTAAATAACAACAGACAAAGCATAAAGAATATTTGAACAAAAAGAATAAAAATTGAAGATAAAAAAAACTTTTCCATTGTTGATAGTAATTAAAATGCCTTTATCGCGATAGAAACCAAAAACTTTCTATATTTAAATCAATTAAATGTTGTTTTTAGATTCAAATTTTCAACAAAAGTGGCTTTACTTCACGAACATGAATTTGAAATTAATTTTTAAAAAAACTTAGCCAAAATATGTATGTTCGAAATTCTTAATTAAACAAAGAAGGAGATTTGAATAATTGACGTCCTGCATGTTCGTCTCCATAGTGATTATTCGTAAAGGACATTCAACGATAAGAAGTCCTATCGATGTCCATGATACTTATATACGCTTTCCTTCAAAATATAAGATAAATAATGTTAGTGTGCACAAATGAGTTGATTGTGAAGAAAAATGTTATATAAATTAAATTAATATTCAAGAATTTTGTTATGTGATTTTTCTCTAGAAAATGACCGCATATAGTAAAATCAGCCATTAAATTTTTTTTGCAAGAATGAGATGGAAAACAATCTTTAGGAATTTAATAATCTTATTCGTTTCAAATCAATTTTAATTTTATTTTCGAATTTTGTTTGGTATTAAGGCTAGTTTTTCATTTTGTTTTGTGTTAGCTGGTAGACCGTTTCTCGTAAAAACTTTTTACTACCTCAAGGCTTTATCTAGGGAGAGTCAACTCTTACTGAAGGATCAACATTTCCTTCCAACACATGTACATTTATGTATAAGTGAAAACTATATCTTGCTGCGTCATTTTTAATAATAGCCAAAGAGACAAAGAATCGTTTTATATAAAATTTTATGCCCTACAATTTTTATCTCATGCATCATTGATAAAAATTAAAATCTTACAGAAAGTCACAAAAAGACCGTTACTCAAATCGCCCACAAGCTCTTAGACTAAAATGAATTCATGAATCACGCTATCAATAACTATGTAATAACATGCCATCAATAAAACTAAGTTTATAATGTAAGTACATTTTTTTTTTCATAGTATCTATACTTAAATAAAATTGCATATGAAATTAAATTATTAAGTATAATTATTTTGTAAAATCTAGTTGAAATAAAAACAACAACCAACCTATCATTCGCTTGCTATATATAATTGATTGAATGCACTGTGGACATATATTTTGTAAATTAAAAAATGTAAATAAATATTATATTATTTGTATATTCTTATTATTTATGTCTGTTTAGATCAGAGACGGTATTCATCATAATAGCGCATCATCCACGGACAAATTTTTAATGTCACAACCATAAAATACTCATTAAATGTGGAGAAAATATTGGATCTTATATTTAGAGGTATTCTAAAAATTTTTGTCTTAATGATATAAATCGTTCAAGAGTCAAAATATGCTTAGAATAACTCCAAATATAAGATCCCATGTCCTTTTTCCTAATTGAGTTTTCATGTTACATGGATTTTTCGCATTCGTCTAACTTTTAAGTTCGCTTGCTTGCGCACGCGTATTACACTATCACCCTTATAAATCAATATGGCTTTATTATATGGCCGAAATCCATCAGAAATCATATTGTATTATTCCATTCCTACCTTAAATGCTTCGTTTTCTACACTTATTCAGTGATTGACAGTAATGATAAATCAATAAAATAATGGCCGCCTCTGGTTCAACTAAAAGTTCTTTTAGACTAGAATCGTTTCGGTAAGCATATTTAATTTGCGCATGTTCTTTCAACCGGGATAACTAGGTTGCAATTATATTATTGTATTATAAAATTTATATCATAAATTATCTATCATTACAGGTGAATTAAACATATATAACACTATCTAACACGTTGAATATTTAAACTTATGTCACATTAAATAATCATTCGATAAGTACTTCGTAATGTTATATAGAATATATATTATAAATAGATAAATCTAACTGTATATTTAATCATAGATAACGTATTGAACTAATTTACGATGGTGTAAATTGATGTTTATTTGAAATATTAATAAATTTACAGTAATTTTATTTTACTAAATTGGTAAATAAATATTGAACTAAATTTATTTCAGTATACATAACGTATGACATTAACAAATACCACTCAAATTATGCAATCTTTACGTATGAAACATTGAAATTAAATATGACAGAAAATTACAAATGTTAGATTTTCAAATGTTCCAACGTTTTGTCAAAACAACTGTTGTTCAACATTTTCCATTTTTATGCATATATAGTTGACCTGATGAAGTTGTGAAATACAACGAAACGTTTGAAAATATAACACTTGAAATTACATATAATTAATTGCCAAAAAACTTCCTTAAATTGAAACATCCTTTCAAATCATACTTTATATTCTTAAATAGCTGAACAAATATTCTGAAAAGCTGAAAGTTCCATAAACACAAAAATACAATAAATTATTTAAGAAAGAGGGTTATTTTTCGTGCAAGCATCTAAACTAAACTTTCATTAAACGTTAATTTTAAGCTATCAATCTTTGATCATACAGGATGCAATAATATAAAATAAATTTTATAAATAAATAATCTTAAAATAAACAAACTTATGTCGTAATAATTCTAACAAATTAGTTTACTTTCTCTGATTTCAGTTACGGTATTTAAACTTGATTAAAATTTAATAATTGATTCGTACCAGTGTGTGTGCAGTTATTTTTTGCATGGTCCATAGTTATGCAAAATTTATAAATATTGTATAGATTGTTCGGGGGGCAGAAATTGTTCAGGAGCCAAATATTTATTATTTAATTAGAGGTTTTATAAATTAAAAAATCGTTTAAAAAATGAAAAAAAAAATATTACACGAGTTTATTGCATTATTATCGAGTGTAGGTTTACTCCTCTGACTTACTCAAATGGTTAATAGCTTTTATATAAAATATATGTCTTCACAGGGGAAAAACTTATTTGACTACCGAGTTCCCAGTGGAAAAATTTATTTGATTATAAAAATTGGAAGTATTGTGTTCGTGTTTGTATCAAAATAATTTTTTCCTCTGATTTAAAAAATTTTTTTATCGACGTCTTTTAAGTTCATTCTGACTGAACCAGTCTTAGCGTAAGTTTATTTAAATTAGTTAGAAACCAAAATGCGTAAATTATTTATAAAAAATAAATTGTTTTGATTTTCGATATTAATTTTAACATAAGCCTTTTTTGTTATTGTAAATCATTACATATAATTTTCTACACTTTTTTTAATATTAAAAATAAACTTACTATAATATTTATATCACACCTAAAATTTATTTTGCATATGAGTACTATTTTATTTACAGTTCGTGTTGTATTTAATGATTGTAACATATTTAGGCCACACAAACACTTAGTTTATATTAAAATAACTATAAATTATTACACAGTGTGTCCCGATTCAAGTAAAACATCCTCATTTACCGAAAATTTACTGTTGCAAGAGCTATATCAGATGTTATACGATTTTTATTTGAGGTGTTACTTGTGTGTTCAAATTAATGTCACAAAAAATAAGAAACGAATTTATATATAATAAAAAATAACAAATATAATAATAATAATAATATAATAGAAAATAGAAGAATCGATTTTTCATGCCCCAAATACATTAATATGATATTTCATAAAAAAATATCGATATGGTGTTTCAAAATTTATTCTGGTTTTGAGCATAAATCGAAGAAATAAAGTCTTTAAACATCTTTATAACATAGCTTCAATTCTTCAAACGTCTTTACTTCCCGAACACGAAGTTTTTTTTTAAATCTTTAAGAATATGAAATATATATAAATTCAAAGTTCCTGATTAAACAAAAAAGTAAATTACTAATTTATGGCGTCACGTACCTCCATATAAATTACATATTACACATCGTTTTCAAGAGAGATGGGAAATAACCTTTGATTGCTAATAACTTCTTTGTTTTAGAATCAATTTTAATTTAATTTTCAAATTTTGTTATGATATTGAGTGTAGTGTCACATTTGGTGTGAAATATAGCAAATTAAGAATCAGTCCGGTACCCTGTTTAATCTTCAAGTGTCTACTAAGATTCTTTAGTAACTATTCAAATAATAAACGATGTAAGTCAGTTTGTTAACAATTCAAGTAATAAATACTTCAAATCGTATATTCCTTATATCAGTTTCATAATCAGTGAACTTTCTGTATATTTACTTGGTTAGTATTAAAGCTATCTTTCCTAAGTAATCAGGAAGGTTAGCTTTAGATCACTTAACTTTTTTCTTTGTTTAATGTTCAAAACTAAAAACAGTTTATGGATAATCTGTTTCAGATATTTTGATGCAACTTCGCCATTTGTAGATTGTGTTTTTGATAGAGATCTCTTTAAGAAAGACTACTTGATTTTTCTACGCTTACTTAAAATTATATATAATAAACTAATTTGATACATCTCTTCAAGTGGTAGATAACCGTTCATTTCATTTAAAACTACAAAGATGATTACACTTGAAGTAGGTAGGGACACACTGTAATCAATTCGATTATATTATTTATTCCATACGTCAAATTTACTCAAGTGTGATATTATTGTTATATTTGTTTCTTTGTATTATATAGTTAATTCTTCGTCTTCTTGTAATCATATTTGTAAGTAAGTATCGTCTAGCTCCAGATATAAGCTGTATAATTTTATATTTAAATAAAACAGTCAAATAAATTGTGTGTTATTTTAAATAATACCCTAGAGTTTAAACTGAATTGAGTATGTTTTAATTATATGGAATAGAAATTGAAGTTTTTAAAAGTTGTAAGCGAACTTAATAAATTTCTATTATATTTACCAAACTTTATTGTTTATTTCTGTATCCATTTAGTTTGTAAAAGTTTATTGGAAACTATCTGAGCTCGGAACGTCGTCCACAGAGAATTACACTGAAATGATTATGACTGCTTATTTACGTTGCACGATATCATACAAAGTCATCCTGAATCACAATACTATGGCATTAAGAGGCATAGTGGTGAAAACGTTATATAAGGGTTTTGGGTTGACAAAATTCGTTAATTAAAGATATTACACTTTTTTTTTATAGTTGAAAATTCGTTATAAAGAGGTTGTTCGTAAGAAATCTTCGCAATGTAAAGGTATATTTTTCATTGACTCGTATGAACAATTCAAGGGGATTACGAAGAATTTGTTAAATCGAGGATGTCGTTTTATTGACGTTCGTTATATAAAGGTTGTACTGTATTACTTATTTCTAGTATTATTTATTTGAAAATACAAATAAATAAACACAAAGAAAATTACATTACATCAACAAGGCAAAGAACTAACTCTCTGTTATAATAATATTACATTCATTTACTTTACTACTGCATTTTACAACATTCAACAAATATTACATACTCAAATAATTTCAGTTTCAACATATAAAACTTCTATGTTGTATACATAAAATATCCATAACGTGTCTAAGAAAAGGTTCATGACTTTTTAAATTTATGAGACCCTTTGCAGATACTGCCAAAGTTGTTATTCTGTTTTGAGACAGATAAACCCAATTAACGTTTGATAACCTCTTAGCAGACTAGCTATTTTGTTAAAATCTTTAATGGCTCGGTAGACTCGCACGTCTTCGTCAGAACGATTTTCTAATTTAAATAATCGAATTCCTACTTTTTGCCTAATTTGGTATAAATAGCGTGAATCAGAAATAAGTAAAATTGACCTGCAACCTGCTTGAAAAAATTACCCCATGGAAGTAAGAATTTTTTCTTCAAATCGAGTTTAGTACTTTAAAATTCTATTTAAATTTAACAATAAAAAATTAATTAATACAAATATATGTGTTAAAAATCGATTGTGATTCTGTAAATTCAATGACTATACCAAATACGTTAAATAATCGAATGCTTTGAATGAAAAATGTTTATGAATCATAGTTCATAATCAAATTAAAGTAACATACGGTCATTTAGCGTGTGGCGCCAATTTTATAGCATCGGTGAGTCATAGGTAATACTTAAAAATAAACAACAATAAAGTGTTTGTCCCCATTTCTTTTTTTTTTACTTAATTATTTAATTTTCTTTATAGCTGTTACAAAGTAATCTTCGTACTATGTGTGCTATTTCATGTATTTTACAAATAAATTATAATTATTTTTGTTAAAACTATGCATGTTTATTAATTAGTATATTATGTATGTTGTAAAATATTTATAACTTAATTACTTATTTACTTTAGTACTTAATTTATATGATTTAAATAATCTTGAAAGTACGCGTATATTTATTATATTTTACAGCAAAAATTGGGATTTTATGAATATATAAGCAAATATTTTACAAATTTTGGTTTATGTTTTCGTCTGTAAATTGAAATCAAAAATTATTAAATAATTACAAAAAATGGCATTTTAGAATGATATAAACTGTTAATTATTTAAATTACTAAATAAATTGTGGCAAATTTTCAATGTTTAATCGTATACCATTCACAAAAAAAATACTAATTTTGCGTCGTTTCGCCACTGGGTGCTCTAAAACTTGACTTTTTTTATTTATAACGCCGTTTAGTAGTAAAATACAATAAAATGTCAAAAATGGCAAACGTAAAAGAGGTTTTTTTAGCTTTTTTACCTGTAGCGTTAAATTTTACAATATTGTCAAAAAATCACAAATACAATAATATTCCTTCTCGAAATAATCAACAGAATAACAATGACGCACACTTACAAATCATTAAAACGTTAAATTTTGATTTTAATAACGTAAAGGTATGCCAAAATTCCAAATTCCAAGATTCGGCGATAAATTACAATAACTTATCTCTGGAAAATAAAAAAATGGTGATATCATTGTAGAAAAATTAATTTTAATAGTAAATGGTTCAGTTAATACATTTGTTTATTAATTTACAGACAAAACAATTACTTTGTTTTAATTTTAAGATTAAAAAGTGGTTGCTTAATTTATGACAATTGTTTTTAATGCTTTATTTTTTATTTGTTTCAGGTTCGTAAATTTTGGTTGCACGATGCGCTTTCATAAATTTATTAAGAAATTAATATATTATGCTGTATAGGTAAATTATTGCATTCAGTATTTGGTTTGATAGTTATTCATTAAGATAATACATATGTAATTATTATAATTACAAATTATTTTTTTAAATCATTTTATAAGCTAATAATATTATTTCACATTTTCTATTTAGTTGCAACACTAGTCTAAGAAATTTTACAGTCAAGATTATTATATATACTTATAATATAAATAGTAACTTGTTGACCGAACGAAGTGAGGTCTCTATGGTTCAACTAGACGGTTTTTCATTTTGTTTCTCTCTATCTTAGTTTGTTTTGTTGTTGCTTTCGAACATGTTTCCTTTGCTACACGCGTTTATCATATTCAGGAAATTTACTGTTTTGTCTAAATTAAATTAGCAGATCGATTTATTGCCTGCTGTTTGCTTATATACATTTATATTCAAAAGAGTTAAAAAGCGTAAAATATTGAATAATAAATAATAAAATATATATTGGCAGAATTTTTAGGACTTAATTAACACTTCTTTGTTCCTTATTTCTTAAAAGCGATTTATTAGAATGACTAGAATTTCAACCAATTTGATTGTAATTGCAACTAAATTTTTTTTAAATATTATCATATTTAGTTTTGATGAATTCCAAACAATTTTAATTTTTCAAATAAATATATATTTTCTATCTTCAACCTCATAAAAATTAAGTTTGTGAGAATATTTGGGGAATATTTGTTACAATGGCGAAAGGTAAATTTGATGGTCATAATTTTTATAAACCATATTTAACTAAATTAGTAGGTCAACAATAAATAATAATGATAATAATTAGAATTAATAAATAAATGATAATATAGCTAGCAGGGCAGGAGTCTTGCTTGTGTGTGTATATTAAATACACAAACATTTTATTTTATATTCGTTATTAATAATAAATTATATTACAATAAAAGTATACTTAAAATGGTTTGCATGCATATATTTATTAGCAACTCTAATACATATCAAATAAAATTAATATACCTTTTGGTAAATAATTATTATATTTTTCTGTGTAAAACATGCAAACACGATTTTATTACATTGTATCGATGTTAATACAACGTTTTTAATCAAATATGTATGTAGTACAGCGGATGACCGTAAAAATTATCTTCCTTAGCTGCCTGTCTTTCTACCTTAAAAAATGTCGGAACCCTGAAATTTATCAAAATACTTCTAACAACTTTTTTGGAGGAAAGCCGAGGAACTTTGCTATTTTTTCCAATTTGTAGATAGGAGTTGAAATTTTGATAACATATTCTAGACATAAAAAGTGAGTTAAATGAGCAAAATTAGTCCATTGAATCCAATGGAGACATGTCCCAACTTTACAACCATAAAAAAAAGATTCTAAAACTTTCTAAAAGATTCTAAAAGAAATTCTAAAATATACCTTTATTTTGAAAAGAAACAATTTTTTTTAAACATTTTTTCGTAAAATGTTCACCACATTTTTACCTCATATTTAACAAATTCAAATTAGCGCCTATAATCCTACAATACATATTATTATATTTGTATTTATAACTGCATTGACTAAATATTTTATATATGCTTATGACTAAAAATATTTCAAACACTGATACATTACAATTTGTCGAGTACTACACAATTAACTCCGTTCGTTGTTATTTTTACTTGTTAAAAGTATATTTATATTAGCAGTTATTTTTGATATATCAGTTTTAGAATTCAATATAAAAAGTGTATTGATTTAAAAATATAAATATCCAAATTTTATAATTATATTAATAGTTCTAATTAGTGATCGTCTATTTGTTTATTTAGAATTGATAAAATAAATATTCATATAATAAAATGCTTTCTATTAATATAAAGCACTTCACATTAATTAATATATAAATAATTTTAATTACTTAATATTCCGTATAATAATAAGCTGATGTTGTGTTTTAAAAACATTAAACATGCATATGATGTTATTCAAATATTACCCATCATATTTAAACTACATTCAAAAATGATTTTATTTAGTCTCTGTGCTAAGCTGTAAGGAGCTAGCACATTTAAATTAGCTCCATCCATTTTAGGGAAACATTATTTTTAATTTTTTTGCATTTTATATTTTATAAACAAATTTTTTTTGTAGTATCAATAATTACTGAGAAAAAATAATTTATGTTCTAAGTAAGAAATGTTAGAAATAATGCGGTATAAGAAATAATTTGAAATAGAAGCTTATCTGAATGCAGTTTAATGTAGAGATAAAAAAATTTATTTTAATTTATATCTCACAATGTAACCAAAAGAATTGTATTATTTACTTTTAGGTAGAGGGTTTCAACATAAAATCTAAAAAAAATATTTTTTTATTTTATAAATTGGGTTTTACCCTAATTTGACCGTGAAATTAGAGCGTATTTTCGGGATGAATATAATAATCTCCTTTCAAAAAGATAAAAATTAGATACCTAATTGACATTGACATTTAATAATATGTAGTATACAAGCAAGAATGTTATTTATTTAAAGTTTGTAAACAAAATACATCTTTTAAGGTGATATTTATATTTGTTGATATAAACACACAGGCGTAAAATTTTATTATTCACCAAATTTGTAAAACTAAATACATTTTATATCGTCGTCATTTATATGAATGATACAGGTTGAATTTTTTAACTTTGCATATGTAAAAAAACAATTAGTTTTATGGTTACTATTGTTTTAAATAAAAGCTTAATCATTTTAAAGGTTCGATTAAACTTAAGTTTTTGTCCATTTGTTATCTGCCTATGGACCGATTAGAAATTTTTCGTTATCATATTTATATAAAATAGACGTGTTTCAGTTCATACGGGACAGAAGTCAAACTTCAAGATAAAGAGACAAATATAGAATTTTAGAAGTAGGATAATACTAGTAATAATAGGGTTTTTCACATAAATTACGCTTATCCAGTCTGCAGGTTTGAATTTTGATAAATGTTTTTATTAAGATAATGAAATATAAACAATACACCACAATTGTTATGATGCCTTTACGCAGTGCGTTCGTACCTATTCTAACCCTGTAATAAACACTGTATTATGCCTTCTGTCTCATTGTCTCGTACGTTAAATCCTAAAGATACTTCTATCTTAGTCTATCTTTTATATCTTATTGATGTATGTTGTTGAATCTTTCAACAACATGTTGTTGAATCGGAATTACAACGACACTAAAGAAGTTTCAGTTCAAATATATTCAAAAGGGGTAGCAGCGGGTTACTGAAACTAGTTGGCGCTCTCAAACTACAAAAAATTTGACTATTAAAAAATTCATGTGATTTATAAATAATTTTTTATTTAAATATAATGTTTGCTTGAAGTAATTCATTCTATACATAACCCTTTATATAATAATTATTAAGAAGTTGTTTACATTGAAAGTTTAGTAATATATTTTTATTGTCATACAGTCAAGTTTTAAAAGTGCAATAAATTCACTAATTTATATACTTTGTCATATAGTTTGTATTAGAATTTATGAGTAATTACATAATATAATTAAGATTCACATTGTTTTAAATTGTTTTAATTGACAGAAGGATTCAATTTTCTAGTCAAATTGAAATTCTCTTGAAGAGGATTCCTTTGCCCATTAATGGGATAGTTTCGGGCTATTATTATTATTATTATTATTATATTATGGAACTTATTTTTTATATACTCTTCTTCGTGTTATTCATATAATGAAAACTTGTTTATTTTGCGGGAATTCGTCGTTCTTGGTGATAAATATAGTACTAAATTCTGACTTTGATGTTACGACATAACAGACGTAATAATTGTTATTATTTTTTTCCAATTTCGTACCACAATAAATAAACATATATTGTCGAGGTTATACAATTAAATGGACCACAAAAATATGTGACAATGTAATAATAGATTGGAAAATATGATGTTGTTACCAAACAATAGCATCAGTATGTGGTCTTAAATTAACTTCAAATATAAATTAATACCACCTTAATTAATAATTGAAATTAGTTCTATGTAGGTAGACAAATATTATTAAGCCGCGTACACACTAGCAACATTCGTTCGTAACGTAATACGGTAACACAACTTCAGCGCGTAACAGCAACATTTGTGTGGACGTGAACGCGTAAGACTGCTATGAAAAAAAAATTGATACCCGAAGATGTAACATCGTGTCCCACAAATTGTCGGTAAGTTTCAATCGCATCAAACGATGTTGCTAGGGTACGAATAATGTGGACTCAACAATGCAAAATTTGCTTGAGTCTACACACTTGAAGTACACGTCCACGACGTTAACATATTTTAAAACGATTTGGTAAACACTAAGAGACTCAAGACCTTTTATTTGAGCTTCTAAATCAAGGTGGAGGAAAGCACGGCACGGGCATTCAAATTTTCATCAATTTTTTTAATATAGAGATTACAAAAAATCAATTTCAGCGATTTTGTTTTAATATGTTGTCGAAAACCTAACGGATTTATGTTTATTTATTAATTTAAAAAAATGTGATTAAATTGAAATACTGCATTTAATGGAGGACTACTTGAGAACTTAACTTAATGTACCTACATTGATTATTTATATATAGAAGTCAAAATAAATAAAATTAATTGCAAAAATAATAATTTCTATTAAGAAAATAACAAATATAAATGCTAATATAATATCTAAACAAATATAAATGCTAATGTCATCATAATTATTATATAAAGAAAGAAATTACGCATTAAACGGCCATGAAATCATGTTTTTCTTCATTACAACAACACACCAATCAGTTGCAATTATGTGTGTTTATTTGTTGTTTATCTTGTAACTTTCATAATACTTATTATACGGAATGTACTTCGATATGTTCATATCTTATTATTGGCATTTGCACGTAGAAAAACTATAATAATAAGTTGATTGAGACGAAAAAAAAACACTGTTCTCACATAATAACATATTGTCAAGGATTAATAAACTATTGGTAAAAAAAAAAGTTTTAATACAATATAATATTATGTACGCACATCAGAAGTTATACTTCTTTGGTATCATTAAAAACAATTTTTAATTGCATGCAAATCATTAATTACAATAAAATAATAAAAGGACTGTTGAAGAATAGTCAATACAGTTAATAAAGCTCAGTTTAAATTTGAAAAATTAAATATATTTTTTTTTACATTAAGTGTAACATAAATCATAACAACAGCATAATGTATTATGCATGTCAACAACATCTATGCTATCATAGTATGGTATTTTTATCATTTTTACACCCATACTTTAATTAGATATAAACCTAATTACAAAATATTATATTAGTGTTTAGCATAGATAATAGATGGTGTTTTTTCACATTACATATAAAATACAGATTTTTATAAAGGAATCTAAACGATTTATTTATTTTATTTATCAGAAATTTATTTTTTCTATCTAGTAAAGAAAAGGGAATTCACGAACTTAAATTTTTTTATGTTAAAAATACGTCACCAAAACTTCAGTTTGCTATTTCTTTTTGTTTTTGAGTTATATTCATGACGTACGGACGGACAGTCGGAAATTACACATACCAAAATTTTGATGGTGTGGTATAATATTAGGGACCGTTACGGACTGGCGGATAGTTGAAAATGTACTAATTGGGAGTTTCTATGCATCGCTATCAGAATTTTGTATTTTCGATCAATATTAAGTAACGTTACAAACTTTAGACTAAAAATCTTTGAGTATAAAAATTGTTTAAAGAGGTAAAATTAATAAAGTAGATAATTTCTAAATGGAAAACAAACTGGTTGAATTAATGTAGGTAGTAGGTATATATCACATATTAAATGATTATAATTTGCCTTAATTATTTGAATAATAACTAGTTAAATAGGTCACATGTGTAATATATATATGTATATATATTATGAAGACTGACTGTATTATATATACCAATATGTTATTTATTTATTTGTTATTATATTCAATCAAAATATTATGTAATATTAGAAATCAAGACTCACGATTTTCACTTAAAAATCAATTACACAACTTACTTTTTATAAATAAAATATAGGTAAATTCATTTTTATTATTTTCTTTAAGAGTATAAAGTATAGTAATAGAGTAGTATATAATAGTATGTGTTCAAGTAAAAATAAATAACATGTATCAACTATCTAAATAGAAGTGTTCGTCGATTAGCAGAGTATTATTAAATGAAGTAAGTATTATAAGTATATATATATAATAAAAGTATACCGTATGTATATTTTTGTAAATGGTGAATACTCGTGAACTGAGTCAAATTTAATTATAAAAAGATTCGGAATAAAAACAATCCTAAAAAAACTTAAAAATTATCTGAATCAAGTTTTTAATTAAAATGGCAAATACCCTATTATGACATCAAAAGGTGTAAATAGAACACGTTTTCACCTTACATTCATTGACTGAACTCATTGTTTTCCTATAAAACAAATAAACACCCGATATATTTATAATAAGTTTCATAACAAATAAATCACATTTATTATAGAAATTAAAATGTGTTCTCTGTTCTAATTCACTTTATATGTAAAATAAATAAACATGGTACCTAGCTACAATCAAATTTAGTGTTATTTATGAATAATAATATGTTTTCTATATGTGTGTGTGGTTTGATTTGTGTTTATTCTCTGTTTGAGTGAAAATTTTCCACCCTCATCATAATTATAGTTGACGTTAGTAGAACGATCTCTAAACCTCATCTACTATTTTACATCTTCAACAATAAAGGTATGTGATTTCACACATAACTGAACCCATATGAATTGAAACGTTTTGAATGTTTAACTTATGTGGAATTTTTCCTTTGATTTGATAAAATGTTTTGAATATTTATTTAATTTTTTTTTTTTATAAACATGTTAAAAAGGTGCGAACGTATGGAATAAAAATCTCTATAGAAGTTATATGATTCATATAATGTTTGACTATTGACAAATAATTCTATAACGCTATAATCATTTTAAAAACAGCAGTATTCAGCAAACTTATTACAAACGAACGAAAAACAAGTTGAAAGTTATAGAAAAATACATAAAGCTTGGAAAATAAGAAACAAGTAATAACAAAAAATAAATTCATATAATGATTTTTTTTTTTTGACAATAATTATAGCTTAAAATAATATACTTAGTTTTTTAATTTAATAATCAAAAGTTTAACCCTCATTTCCTATGGAAAAAAGTTCAATGGCAAAGTTGTAGGTAAGAAAAAGATCTACAACATTTGTATTTACACTTTTTTAAATAACCTTAAAATTTATGTGAAAAATTGAAATAACCAAGTTTGGTTTTTTATTTTTTTTTTCCGAAATTTGTTGAAAACTTACCTTTTTATATTCCAAACACTGTAATTTTATTGATTTAAAATATTTATTTTTTCATCTTATTTTGAATAAATATCGAAAAAGCACGCTAATTTTCAATCGAAAAATTTTGATTTTATGTGAAAAAAGTGTTAAAACAAAAATTGTAGATCTTTTTATTACCTACAACTTTGTCAGTCAACTTTTTTCCATACGACTTTTAGTTTTGCCGGAAATTGAGATAAATCGTATTTAATCCTTAAAAACTTACCCCCTCCTACTACCCAAACTCAGATTGCCCGTAATTTATTTTTCCTTTCATTTTTATCATATTATCTTGCGTTTCCAATGGGTTTCATCCTACTGTAATTTTTTTCCACATTTTATCATTTTTTAAAGCTTCTACTTTGGTCTATTAATTATAAGGGATATTGTCGTTGAAAACACCGAATTATTTTTTTCTTGAATGCAGTACTATCTTTATTCTGTATTGATTAGAAAACAAACATTTATTAATTACTTGGCAACAGTAGTTTTTTTGTGTGCTTTTTAAAATTTATATTTTCTCTTTTCGTATAAAACATAATTATATTAACCTTAAAAATTACACGCTAACAAGTAATTACTACAAATAATTGTATACTACCCACTTAAATAAGTAAAAACTGACCTATTTTCAGACATTATAAAAATATATATAAACTAGGCATTTATCTTAATAAAACACAACTTTTTTTGTATATTATAATAATATTTTAATTCTTATAAAAGAATCAAATCCAATTCAATTAATGTAAAAATTAAATGAAAGGCTAATGTACTTCAGAGAAAATTATTCTAAATAGCGTCAATGAGTTTAAAATTATATTTTTTTGACCTAACAAAATGAGGTCTTAGATTTAATTACTAGAAGATTTTATTTGACTGTATATTTCTTTAATTTCAATAACAAATTGGTCTGCTAGAAAACTAATAGGCGTAGAGCTTGATACAATTGATGCTTAATAATGGTTCTATGACTTAAATACCCTCGACAAGGATATTTTGTCCGAGGATATAGACGCCGGTTACCAATACAATAACCACGTTCTAGCAGAAATCAATCTTGCACGTCATCTAGAACATCATTTATGTTTTTGATCAACCGAGTTGAATCAAAAAAGTAAGAGCTAGCTTACATAATTTATAGATTTAGGAGTGATGCACACTAGAGAAAC
This sequence comes from Chrysopa pallens, assembly GCA_020423425.1. Taxonomy (NCBI): domain Eukaryota; kingdom Metazoa; phylum Arthropoda; class Insecta; order Neuroptera; family Chrysopidae; genus Chrysopa; species Chrysopa pallens. Next base: position 70,825,820 of record CM035593.1, on the reverse strand, counting down.
TATTTTCTTGAAACTGGTTTCATGTAATGAGTTTCAAGAAAATCGTTTTACTGGAACGTGTACATAGAAGCAAAGGCTTTTCATCAGTTTCGTGATAAATTTTAACGTTTAATGTGCTTGTGATGGTAGCTATAAAAAATGCAACTACTGGGTTCATCCATTGATCAGTGACCAATGTCGAAGTCACTTTTTGATCACTCTTAAGAAATAATGAATACACTAATAACATCTTGGACTGATTAAAAGTTATACTATAGCAACAGGTAATCAATTCCTATAAGAATTTATCGAAATTCTTCCCGTAAGAGGGTTTAAAAAACGGACAAAGTTTGTACGTGACATCGTGATTTTTGGTCAAATCCACTCTTCAAATTTTGCATGCTATCAATGTAATTTCATTTGATAAACTGGGAAAATTGTTTTTCCAAACTTTTTCTGTGAAAATTGTCACAGCAACGCGTGACCGGGTCTACAAGTACAATAAAATACATCATTTAAAAATTGTATCCAGACAAATTTATGTATTTTTCGAATATGATTGAAAGTTTACCTGTTATCAGGAAATTATATGAAAATACTTTTTATTTATAATCACATATTTATAAATTAAAAAAAAAAAAAAAAAAAAAAATTACTCTTGGGTAAAAATTTCAGCTTGTTTCTAGAGGTTTAAAACGTTAATTTCTAGCATGTATTTTAAGTAGTTAAAATTTAGGAATAATAATAATAACCCACTTGAAACCCCAATATTGGGTAAAGTCCTCTACCATCAACTGCCACATGATTCGATCTCTGACGTTTGTATGCTTCATGATAGCAACGAACTTTGTTCATCGCCTGATCCGACTTCCTTACATATTTTCAATTACAAAAGGTACTACACTACAAAATTTAAGAATTAAAAATTATTTTAAAAGAATTATAAATAACAACTTTTCAATACACTTAGTATTTTCATACTTTCAAAAAATTTTACTGAGGGAACTTGCCAATTTTTTATTATTATATTATCAAAGAACACATAAATATTCATATTTTCTTTAATAATTCCTTTCACATTTAAGTGCATAATATAAAAGTTTTCACTGATAAGATTTTTACTTTACTTTTGAATTGATTCTTGAAAACAAATTTACAAATTGATGTTACTGGAAAAAGAGAACGTACCTATATACAGATTTTTATGTTTATGTATAGAATATTTTGTATATTTTGTGTACACAAAACTTTGAACAAAAACATTTTTTTTATTGCAAAAAAAAAACACATATTAGAAATTCTTGGCAAGATTTTTATGTGGTTGTGACAGATTGTGTCTTTTTTTTTAAATGTTTGTATACTACACTCGATTTTATTATATTTAGAGTAACAATTTAAAAATAGGTTTTATTTCCATTTTATTTTTTTTTTTATATGTTATTTGTATTAATATTTTACTTTGTTGTGAAAATATTTTTCATTTAAAAAACAGTTTTTATTTAATGAAATTTTTTTTATTCTAATATGAACTAGTATACTAGTCATTCATTTTAACGTAGTTAATGCTCATACAGTATCTATCTTAATATATATTGTCTAGATTACCAATGATTTCCTTGCTAATTCACGAAAAACAAAAATTTGAAATTAGATTTGTACTTTCTTTTACAACTAGTTAAAGGAAGCATTTCATTGTAAGACAGCGTTGCACACATGTGCAACATACGTTCGTTACGTAACACCGTACCGTAAATCCGTAGTGTTAAGTGTTACATGTCACATGTTACGAGACCCATGGTTTGTAGGTATTACGATGTTTCTATGTGTTGCATAGCGTTCTATCTGTTTACCAAGCAGAGTACCTTCTCTCAAGTATTGGTTTATGTTGATAAATTTCAATAAATTGTATTGTATTTTATTCGATCCACTCCACATCGAAATATTTAAAAAAAATTAAAATAAAAATGGATATTGGTCTTGCTTTACAAATGTTGCGTTATTGAGTCACACACTATTCGTAATCCTACTTAGCAAAATCTTTTGATGCGATTTGATCATAAACGATGCTGAAATTATTTAATAAGCAATACATAAGCAATTTCTTTGATACAAGCAGCTTATATCACTGACAATAAGTAATCATTTGATGAATGGAAGATAGATAAATTCAATACTTTTGAATCGCCTTGTACAACTCAAAAAAAAATAACATCATTGATTTTTGTCATAAATGTCACGGATATAAGTTTTTTTTGGAGCATTATCTTATTGTGTCAATATGTGTCAAAAACGAAATTCTTAATGTAGTTAACTTACCATCACGATTCAATATGAATTGATTAATAGTGAAGATGATTTAAGATATAAAAATATTACACAAAGAACAATTAAATACGATAAACATTTTTTTCATTGTCAATATCACAAAGGTTACGTCAATATTCCTCTCATATTTTCAACGTACTAAAAAAAAATTTTGAAAAATTACTAAAATTTCTCTTGTTTTAATAATATTTATGGAATTTTGTTTTTATTCAAATTTTGATGTTATAAATAACACTATTGTATTCAAGGCGTGACACAATTCTCTTTTTTTTTTTATTATATTTCGAAAAAATGTGTTATTAAATGCTCAACGTTTTATTTTTTTTTAAAGGAATAAATTAAATTATCAGAACTATTAACTTAAAATATCTATATATTTTTACTAATAAGATTTTGCCCGCTGGTTTAGTGGCGCTAAGTTTGGTTTATTGGGTGACGAATTTAAATTCTTGCTTTTAAGTTTAACGTTTTATTAAAGCTTAAGTTGAAAATTCTATTAAAAATAAATGTATTATTTATTATTAATATTATATAACTTAATGTTTTTTTATACAAAAATTTATTTCATTATTTATTTAATCTTATTGAGAATGCAAAATAACATATTTTTTAAAATAAACAGAGAGTTTCTAAAGTGATGAGTGAGATGATAACTAATATTACTTTTACGAGTTTCTCACTTACACATCCACAAGAATATTAGATGCTAATATTTAAAGTAATAATAGTGGAAAAGTCCAACTCTGGTATTATCTACATATTAAAAATTTCGGTTATATTCATATTCGGTTATATTAATATTCGGTTACTAAGCTCCACAAATGTTAAACTACAGGAAGATAAGCACTGGTAAAATAAAAAAATACATCTAACTTTAATCGCTTGAATTTCTTTTGCGTTATGAGTTAAACTCTTCGGAATTCAGAGGTTTCAAGCGAAAAAAATAAACCAAAACGTTGACTAATGTTTTATATAAACTGAATCGCTGGTGATGAATTTTTTATTTTCCATTCAGTTGGACTGATGATGCAGAGCCATCATAAAAACTATAGCGTAAGCTTCTTTGTTTTGTGATAAGTCCTTGTAATCAGATTTCAGGTTTCTATATTCCGTTAATATATACAATTTTTTCTCATAATGAATGTTGAAAAAGGTACAGTTGGTATTACAGTCAGTCATTAACATTCGATATGTTCGGTAATCAATATTGATTATCATTTGGTGATCTGGCAAGTGCCCAATGTGCCCAGTGGGAAACACTGACCTGCGGTAGAGAAGTAGCAGTCCAATACAGTCTATTATTTATATTGGCATATGATTAAACTAAAAAAAAAAATGTCTTATAGACTTTTCTGTTACTCGCTTATAGAGTAAAACTAACCGGACTTGAACCCATTCTCACCTACCACCCAGGTTTAACTGTTTATTTTACCCACTTTCAATTCCTTATAAACTCTGTATAAAAAACAACAAAAGAAAATAAAAGTAGGAAAATAAATAAAACATTTAATATACAATCATAATGTCTAACTTTGACTACGAATTGGTCGATATCTCAGGCTACATTATATATACATATACATATACACATATATATAAATACAATTTATACATACATACACTCGTATATTGAAGAAAATCAATTTTCACAACAACGGTTAAAGTAAACTTGACCTATTTAACACAATTTCAAACACTTTTATATACATATACACCGTACATAGAATAGAACGTCGTCGAATTTTCTCTATTCTGTTGTTCTCTTTCAAACATTTTGGAATTTCTTTTTTATAAAATATCAGGCATTTGTTTTAAACCAATGAGTGGTTTGCAATATTTAAACTTTAAATGACTTAAAACATGAGAGTATCAATTCTCAACCTATATGTAATATATTATCGTTCAATTGCACGAAATTTGTTTGTTTAGGAAACGGTGAAGATTTTATCAAAATCGCTGTAGTTATTTCCAAGAGATAGACGACTAATGTGTGTATATTTTTTATGTATATTCACGCATTTTTATTGTAATATTTATTAGTAATTTATAATTATTTGACATGTGTGCTCTTTCTAGTATTTCTTTTTTTTTTTTAAATTTGGTACCAAAAAATCTTTATTACCATGGAAAAAACATCAACTCTCTGGTTTCTGTAAAGTGCAATATTGAAATATAAAAAAGAGATGATATAAATATTTTTATATTACTTTAAAAAAAAAACCTAGTAAGGTTTCTATATCACCAGGACTACCTTAGAGATAATTTCATAAATAAAGACATATCGAACTTTTTATAATATCCATCCAAAAAATAAATGTTTAGTATCAACGTTTGAACAATTTTTACTGATTAACATTTATAAAATACTCTAAATATTCCATTCAGTCAGTTTTAAATACATATATAATAATAATTATATGTATTACAATTAACTATCTTTTGGAAGTATTTATCATTTAACTTACGCAGTTCGTATGTTTGTTTTATTTTTTGTATATATTGTTTTTGACATTATCTACACAATCACTGATAGCCTTTTCATTTTTTATAAGTTTTCTTACTTGGTGTACGTTTTTACTTTTAAGTTTTTCACATCTCGCCGGTTTTTTAAACTTTCGTTTCGTTGATAAGAAGTTTTTTTCATTTTTAAGAAATATGATTTTTCTACAGAGGATGGAGATAATAATAATGCGTTCCTATCTCAGTTATTAATTTTCTTTTGTTTTCCTCATTTTATTTTCTGAAAGATATTTATTATTCGTATTTTTAAATGAAAAGATGTATTGTATTTTTAATAAGTTTTAAGTGTACATAATAAAATGTTATGATGATAATTTTTACCTTTGTTTTGTTGTAGTATAAAGGACTTTTAAAATTTGGTATCAACAAAAAAATTGCAGTAATTATACTATTTATGTATTTTTTATTCTTGTAAGTTTATACATGTATTTATTCTATATAGGTATATTTTAATATTGATTTTCCTATTTACCTATAAAAATTAATTCCTTCAAAATATATGTATTTATAAATGTATATACCGGGTATTTACGGTATTTTATGAATTCAAACGATTTAAAATAATTTAAATATTGATACTCAATCATGTGTCAAGTATCTAAACAATTAACTCTGTTTGTTGTTATGTTCACTTGTTTTTCTCTTAGTATTAATTCATCAAACATAAAGTTATAACTTATATGAACTATTATTTTTAAATAATTTTTCATAGCTTATTTAATAATGTGATAAAGCTTTAATATTTACTCTATCCACAACGCACGCTGTGATTGAATAAATTAACTTATATAATATTCACTGCACGCTACCAATATTTAAATATCCTTTTTCATTCCTGAAATTCTAATTTAAATTATAACCTTTACTGTTAAAAAATCACATTATTATATTTTGCATTAAAATTTTATACGGAAATTAATTTGCATGTTAAATTCCGACAATTTTGGTTGTAAATAAAGAAAAAAAAATATTTTTTATGTAAATGTCATTAAATTAGGTTAAACACAACACACGTCTTTCTCAGCAGAAAAATGGCTAGAATCCATCACTAAATAAATAATCTCCGACAAACACAAATATTTAGTATATAAAATGTTAAATAAAAACATCATGCACCACCATTGGTTTGAAAAACTAATTTATTTACCAAGAAAAAAGGTTTATATGTAGCACGAAAGGAAGTGCAAATATCAAATAAATTTTAAAACCTGTGTATGTAACTTTTATCTATACAGAATGTTACGGATGTAATCTTCGAAAAAAAAGCGATTAGCTAAAATATATAGTGCGATTTTCATAAAAAACTATTTTGTGTCCCTATTAATATCATCTCCAAAATGTGTGTCAAAACTAAAGAAATAGTTTCTGAGAAATTCGATTGTTTATTTAATAAAACACTTTAAATAAACCTGATTTCCCCACTTCAAGGTGGTCCGATTTTTATTTTGAAAAATCCCCTCTACTTTACACAGAAGGACTGGAGAATGCTAATATTTTTTTTTAATTATGCATAAAAAATACCTTATATCAATAAAAAAAAACCATCGCACATATTGTGACACACACATTTATAAGAGGTGTGGCTTATATTACATACATTACCATACACACGCATATGTTTTTTGGTTTTTTTTAAACGCAGTGAAATTCTCTTTCTAAGAAATTTGATTGTTTATTTAAAAAGACACTTTAAATTACATTTAAAGTTGGTGATAATTAATTTAAAATACTTTACCCCCCACGAAATGATGCAATCTAGCGAATTTTTGTTAAAATTTTCCAAGGAAAATAGCTAATTGTAAAACAATTGGTAGTATAATGAAGAAGGATTGAACGAGTTTTATGACAGAAGTACAAAACCATTTTAAATGTTTTGCCCTTTATTCATTAAACGTAGTTATTTTCTGTACCTTTGGTTTGATTTCATTTCTTTAAGATGGATAGGCAAGCACTCTGAGTAATATACAAAATTTAATCCCGGTGTCCATAATCATATCTGTGAATCAATGAATTTTATATGGACAATCAAAAATTTTACGGGTTCCGAAAAAGAAAATGTGTCACATTTCAGAATTTTTGTAGATGAAAAACTTGTTTCACTAACCATAACTAAGCCATAAATTTATAGAATTGAAAACAAAATAACTCAGTCTAATTCAAATTTTCTTCCTTTCATGTTTCTGTTTGGTTGTTGAATATTAAATTTTAAGAGCAAATATCTAAACTGAAATAATAAATGTAATATTTCTGTAACACTTTGTATACATAAACTTGATTTCAAAAGTTTTTCATATATTTTTAAACATGACCTAAATTAAAACATTGCAATAATGTAGGAATGAATAGTGGGTCAAATAAATGCCGGTGTTTTTATGCTGACAACGAATATTATTTTCACCGTTTTCACCATCATCAACTAACTAACTATAAGTTAGGATATAAGCGCAGACTGTTACCACCTATATATTTATATACAGCGCATTGCTGTTGTGTCTTTTCACTCTAGAATCTATTTAATTTGATATGAAGTAACAACCTCTTTTCAGAGCATCAATGTTAAGGATGAAATATTTTTCATGGCAGTTATAGGTCTAGGTCATGTTACCTTCATTATTTGCTAGTTTTAATCTTTTTAAAACAATCATTTATGTTTAAAAACTTACTACATGAAGATAAATGTCTTAAATGTTCAAAAATACTTATGATTTATCACTTACTTTAGCAGCTTAGTGTCAAGTGCATTTTGTTTCAACTATAGTTTCATTGAAGCAGAAGATTTCACTCATGGTGGCATACCAATCTTATTTGTAAGAACATATAAGCCACACATCTTTATCGCATTGTCATTATCATACTGTCAGCGAGAGGAACAATAATTTTTGAAGATTTGTTATTAGGGAGCCCTTGGAGGGGGGCCCATTGTGGCTCATAATCAAATTATATAAAAATTGGAACACGCATTTGAAAGTAACAGCGGGACAAATATAGAAAAATACATACATAGAAATAAAAAAACATATAGGCAAACGTAATGCAAAACGCCTAGTTATACCATAGACTTCATTTATTGAGTCAATAAATAAGATTGTGTCTTGTTTTCTCAATAACATTTTTCACAAACTTTCATGAAATATTTTATTAGTACGTATTTTATAGTATTAAAATCTCTATCTATATTCTGAAATGATAAATTTTAGTAACTTTACAACTTTTCTTATTACATAAATCTCAATTTTGCTAATATTATCAAAACATTCGAAAAGTTAATTGCTAGTAGAAAAGAATTGCAAAGTAATAAATTAAACTAAAAAATCTATAAAAGATTATTTTATATAAATTTGAATTTTCTAAATCTTTACATTTTCTAAATTTCTTTTGATTGTTTTATATTTAAACAATTTTTATTGTCAAAATGTTGAGCCTTTTCTTTGTGAAAGAAAGTGTCATGTCTGCTCTTTCTTCAGTGCACTGTCGATTTTTTGCCTTGTTAGACGGATTTTAATATACTATTATCAAAGTTTCATATAAATTGTCTTAATTTGTTTGGTGGTTTATTATGAGGTCGCTGAATACGAATCACAAAGTTTGTAGATATTCTAACGATTCCAACTCGCCAAACCGCATTAATACCTGTCTTACTGTGCTTATTATACGCTTATTATTTGTTAGTCACAGCATCGAAAGAAAACGGATGTAAATTTTTTTATATCGTAAAACAATTTACCAAACTTCCGATAAAATTTAACACAATAAATGTTTGACACGGAAGTAAAGTTGTAAACACAAAAATTGGAAATCAAGTTATAATTAATATATTGAATAATGTGTTGAATTAAGTGTACACAGTTAAATACACTTCATGTGGCGAAGCTCAATATTTGAAAAATATTTCATAATAATAATTAATATCCATATTATATCAATAATGTGAAATTATATTTTGTTTAATATTTTATTTTCTCAGCACGTTATTCATTTTCACTTTCAAAAAACGTAGTACAATCTATAATTTGTTTTTATTTAAAGTTGTAATGTAATATTAAAAAACAATTGTGTCTACATAATATATTTTTATTTATTGTAATTTTATCATTATTATTTATTGTTTATAATAAGTAATAAAAAAAAATACAAAGCTGTGCAATTAATAATTTATTTGTATGTTTGTGCACTGAATGAATTTTCTTTATACATTTTTTTAATAGCACTGACGAATAGCAATAAAAAAAAATCATCATGTTTCATAGTTTATTTCGCAATGTCAATACTTCCTTATACAAACCAAAGGAAGTGCTGGAATTACAAAATTTAAAAAAAAATGAGTTTTACGTTTCGAAGAGAAAATTATATTTCAATCATTTTTTATAAGAGTATATGATCGAAATCAATTTGCCACAGAATTTTTGTAATTTTGTTAAATTTTATGCAATGACTTAATATTAAATCTCAATACAGCATATAATTATTTATTTCACAATATAAATTTAAAAGAGAGTTATAAGAATCTTCATTATATGAAGATAAAGAGAAACAGAGTTAGTATTGATGTGTATTTGTTTGTGAACAAACAACACTCACTGTTAAATATCTGTAATTTTCTTCGATAAATTCATATAAACATATTGACCTATTTTCAAACATTTTATACATTATTCATGTTTATGGTATAAAGCCGCTAAGGTATACTAAAACCAGTGATCTCCAAACTTTATGGATTGCATATGCTTATGTGCGAAAATAATCAAAAAATATTGTACACTTATTTTGAAGTTGTATTTCTTGCACACCTCTTTAATATGGTGTTCCATAAAGTAAAGCTTTAAAAAATTAAATGTCATTTATTGAACTTTCGGGAGTTTTAAACATGTTTTTAATTGTTGGTTTTATTTATTGAAATTTATAATAAATTTTTTCCTTTTTTGTTGCAGGTAATTAAAAAAATTTTTATACTAAAATTTTAACAAAATATTTCTACAAATTCAATGGTAAGAAATAAATCCTGTATTTTCAATGTTTTTTTTTTTTGTATAATTTTTAGATGCATTTCTATGATATTAAAAATCGCTACATTTTTAACAGATTAGGGAGCGTCCATAAACCACATGGTCATATTTTACCCTTTCTTAGACCTCTCCCTCTCCTCATGTAGACTAACGTAGCTTTTTCTGTGCAATTATCTTATCTCACTTTGGATACATTAAAGCGTATTCAAATTTTAACAGCGTGTGTAATTATGCATTTAATTACCTATATTCAAAGTTTGAAAGATTTCTTTAACATTTTGCTTGATGACCCAACTACCTTAACTTATAAAATAATGATACTTTTGTATTGAAGTTTTACTTGTGAAACAATAGTATAAAGCTTTCCTTGCATATACTTAATGGATTATTTAACACAATTACAACAATAAAATATAAGATATTTGAAAAATTACTATTTTATACTGTTTTATATTGTAAATGATTCAGTTGAAATATGATGACATATTTTATTTTGTCCCAATAGAGGTTGCCTTGGTATTTTATTATCATAAAATGAAATTCAACACTTGATTTAAGTGTATATGGTTCTACAATTTATTGTGTAACATTTTGTCAAGTGATTTAACGCTACAATCAAAATAATAGCTTACTTTGGTAAAAAGAAATTTTCAAGTATACGATTACTTTCCGTTAAATGATACTTGTTGGAAAAAATCATCAATAGATTTTCCCCAGAATAACATTTTTTACAATATATATGACAACATCAAATATATCCTTGTAATTTTTAAATGAATAAAATTCAAATTTTAATTGTCAACTTTATTAAAAAGTTCATGGTTTAATTTAAATTTATTACAACATTTAATACATAATTTTTTTATATTAATGACATTTTTTTAAGGTTTCTATTTTTTTAATATAAGAATGTACACAAATTCAGGATATTCAATAATTTTTAATGGACTCTTTGAATTTAAATATTAAATTAACTAGTAGTTTTTGGAAAATAACCAATATATATCAATGTTTTATTTTTTAAGCTGATGTTTCACTTTACTCCTCTAAAAACCATGATAAAAACCATATCTTGTCTAAATTTTCAGCCAACATCAAATTTTTTTTTTTTTAATTGGTTGGTAAATAATTTATTAAACTTAGTATATACTTAAAAAATCAATCTCATTTAAGTACGCCACATGATTAACTAATAATTGACAATATAACAATGTTTTTATATTATAATCGTAACAATTAAACTCTCAAATAAATAGTAATATAAATAAAATTATTTTTTCAATCATCAATTTTATATGAATATTTATTGTTTAATTTTTATGTTTCAAATATACACAATTTACTTCATGAAATATAGAATATTGTTTATTTTCATTTTAATAAAAATTGCACAGTATGCATTAATGAAATTTGTTTTCATTACAAAAACTTAGATCATCCTTATGACAAAATATTTTCATGAACGAAAAGTATCGCAACAGCTGTGTTTTTCTGCACGGGCTCAGGAAAATTTTTAACTATTTCACCAAATTTTTTGTTCTTTCTCATTTTAATGCAAATAATAAATTTTAAAATATTTAAATCTGTCCAACAAAATATGGTGCCCAACATTGGAAAAAAAAAATTAATAAATTCTTATTTATTTTCTTATTAAAAATAATTCCAAGACTAATACTTGCTGAAATGATGTGGGCTTATATATTATTTTCTGCAAAAAATTATGAAAACTTACTTTTTTTACCACAAGTTATCCATATTAGTAAAATCCTTTTGGTGTACACCTTCCTATGTATTATAAGTAAAACTAATAAAATTCTTAATATATCTGACAGTATTAAAAGACAAACATGCATTGCTTGATCGGGCCAGAGGATCTGTCAGAACAGAACTTGATGAATACTCGAACCCACCTTATAATGAATAGTGGTAATATACAAATCTAGGTTCGAATCTAAGTCAAGTTGAGTGTTTATATTAAGTCAGTAGTCTCATAAAGGGACTATGCGTATCCTGTACTGCATATTTTGGTGGGTTCGGCTCGTTTCCTTTCAAAAATTTCCAACTAATGGAAATTTTTTTCTATTATAGTTGACAATTGATAGATGTATTAGATTAGGAGATCATCTTTGCCTTTGCTTATCTTGGCTTCCATTGAAAGGACATAAAAGTTGTTAAGAATCGAAGTGCGCTATTTACAAATGGCAAGCTTCTCCAGAATTCACACCCGTACCATTTTAGGAAATATATGTGAAATTTTAAAAATCATGAAAAAATTTGTAATTTTTTCCCCTATTATTTACTTTTCTCGGATAAACATAGTCTAAAAAACACAAAAATAATATTTATTTGACTACGATTGCTTAAATTTGTCCGTTATATTCGCCTCTAGATAGAACTTCAACAGATGGATAAAAAACTATGTCTGCCATTGTTTGATAGATGTGTCTTATAAAATTTATGAGTGTTATCAAATTTTTGTCTCGATTTTTCATAAATTACGAATCCCTTGGTTGTGCAAATCTGAGAAAATTATCTCTAATTTCGATATAAATTTGTTAATAATGTAATTAACAATATATTTAACGATTGAATATGAGGTTTTTGAATTTATTCTTAAAATCGAATTTTGAGACCGATATCTCAAAGCCATTTCAAGCGATATCTCGTAAACTACCCATTGAATCGTTTAATATGTGCTATTTTTGATTTCTTAGATCTTAATTATCCTAGAATTCCAAAATGAGTAATTTTCAAGATGAGTCCAAATAGTGTTAATTTTAGGTTTAATTTCTTTAAGTAAATACTCTGAACTGAAATTAGATTTCCTTGAGCCAAACTGTACTTAAAAAAACAATGAACCATAAAAATAAATAAAACCTTGATAATACTGTAACACGAATGAAACCCAATAATTCATCAAATGTTATTATTATTATTATTATTTTTATTATTATTATTGTAAAAGTACACCTTGAACAAAAAATATAATTAAATAAATAACAATATATATTATTGACAATCAATAACAAAAATAAGCATTCAAATTGAATGTAAGAAACAACAAAAGTGATTAATTAATCAAATGTTTGGTTTAATTAATTTTGTATGGATATTTATTAGTAGGGGATGACTTGGCAAATAAATTATACTGTAGACGAAGTTTAGATGTTTTTGGTATTCGATGGGTTTCGAAGTATTCCGTATAAGTGAAAAATGAAATAATTTATTGACATTCATTTCCAGATCGCTTTGATTCTATGTTAGCTTTAAAATATTATAAATAAAATAATAAGTTTAAATGAACTAAAACCCATTTGCTCGAAACAAGAAAATATTTTGTTGTCCTAACTAAAGGATGTTCAGAGGTCAGTTTTGGCCGCAAGGGATTTTACGTTCCTAATGTTTCTTCTATAGTACAAACAACTCTTGCGGTAAAGTGGCATGCAACCATGGTTATCTTCTGAATGTCACTTTAAAAAAATGATATATAAAAAATTAATTATCAAGATAAAGTCTGAGATGACTTCGAGCCGTATCTTTAAATATTTATATATTATTTTTGAACTTTGGGTCCAATGTCAACAATTGAAATTCAGTTTTAAAATTACAATTTCAGATAAAAATTGTTTTATTGAAATTGGGGAAACAAAAGTTAATTTTTGTTTTTACGCAATTTTCTTAAAAATGACATTTAGATATAAATTAAACCTAACACCACGGTTAATATTACTGGAGAACAAACTCAAGTCAGTAATATAATTTCAAATCAGTAATTACAGGTGGAAGAATGCTCATTACAATTAAGGCTGCAGGGTGAGCGCATTTGCAAACAAGCTCCATAAAATTAGCCATGGGAGAAACAATCCTATATTGAGTCAACTTTATTGATGTCTATGCGAATGAAGGCTCAGAAAATAAACAGTTTGTAGTTTTATTCAGTATAATAAATTTTTAACTAATTTAATTCCCTATTTTTTTAAGATTAAACAGATATAAATAAATGAATACTTTTATCAAAAACTGTCATGATAGTAAGACAATTACGGACTAAATTGTTTTACGGAATAGTATTATCATATAAAATATAAGGCTCGATATTTGCACTTGACCGCTTTTTTATATACAACTTAATATATAAATAATGAATAGTTGTGTGTTAAATATAGGCCACTATACTATATCACTCCACCACCTAGAGTAAACAATAGCTGCTAGGCATCGTTGCTTGTCCTACTATTTTACTTACAATTCCTTGTTTTAATCTAGACAGACTAGAACAGTATGTACTAAATGTAAAATGATATGTTACTATATGCTAAAAATGCTGTAATTTTTATCTAATTGATAATATTCAATTTTCATCAAACTGAGAGAGCGAGCAAAAGTTTATCTTCAGTAATCAACAATTTTACTTTAAGCAAAAATTATTACTTTTTCATTATATTGTGTAAAAAAAAAATTTTAATTCAGCGCCATATAAGCAAAAAATATAAACCACTCATTATTACACTCAGTTGATTATTTCCATAGATAATTAATTATTTTACACGTGCATACCACGGTATTATATACCGTGGTTTATATGACCGTGATACGTACACTTTTATGAAACACTTCATCTATAGAGAACGTGCATCAAAATATTTTCATTCGTTTCTATGGCTACGAAATACTAGTTTATCAATCAATTGATACATAAATCTGTGATTTAGCAAAGGATATTTCTCAAAATTTATTAACTAACTTAAATGAATAATTAATTATTTATATTTGCAATTAAAAATAAATACTAATGCAATTTCTTCAACACAATAACATCAATTAAATGTCATTTTTTGTAATTATTCAATAATTTTTGTATATATGTAACATTTACTATACAATTTACATGCAAACAATTGAACAAATAATTGTATTTTCTAGAATGTGAATGTACAATAATTGAATGAAATACAATTGTATGAGTGTCTTTTTTACTGTTGTTAAAATTTTTATTCCAATTTCACTAATTGAATAGTGTTTATTGATTAAAAATGATTGTCCCCCAAGTCATCTTATAGCTAAATAATATTAATTAAAAAAGTGATCTGAATAAATAATCCCCGTAGAAATTTAATATAATAATTTAATTTAAAAAAAATTCATTCCTAAGAAATTCTATCTAAAAATAATCGAATTCAAACTTTAAATAAATTTGATGATTTGAGCATCATTTTCCACCATACGAAAGAAAAAGTTAGCCACGTAGGCTCTTGAAAACCTTATTGAAGCAAAGCATGAACTATAAATAAATAAATGTGTTTTTAGTATTTGACAGCAGCACACAAAAATATCTCTTATTTGATAATAATAAATAAGAACTCGTAGGTGACAAATTTTATCTGTTTGATATCTTTCGATATACAAAATTTTCCTTTGATTCATTCAGTATATGTGTATTTTGTTTGCTACATTATATTCCATATTTCTTTTGTATTCTTTTGAATGCAAAACTCAAACCAGTGAAGTATATTATACACTGTGAATATCTTTCAATGACTTTTATATATAAATATATTTAGCCTCTTTTTTTTCTATTTGTCAAGGTTAATAACTATGTACACAATCTCCAGAGAAAAAGCCTTAATAATATTTCTGTACTATATTTTCATGTTAATCATTCATTTATCAAATCGTTTTGTTTCTATATTGAAAAAATACAATTGTTATAAATTGGTATACTACTTCCGATATGTCAGATAATATCTAAATCAAAAGATATTTTTATTCAAACACACCCATATTTATGTAATATATTTATTAATATATGTCTCATTTTCAACTATATACAAGTGATAATCAAAGATTGGTTAACATAATAGGAGTACTTACACAATTTCATATAGCTTTCTGGAGTAATTCCTAAAAAAATTCTTATTTATGATTTGAACGTCTGAATTATCATATAAAAGAATATTTTAAGGGGGACTGAACGATAAAAACTACCCTGAACGCCATTAAAACTACCCCTAGAACAGACAGAGATAAGAAAATTAAAAAAATCATCTCTCCGTGGTTTTTGAGGTCGGTGATATGTATATGATGAGAGTAACGCCTCTATCCAAAAAACAGTAAACATTTTTTTATGAGTAGTTTGATTACTTCTATGAAAAATTTAGAAGAATAATGAAAAATTTAGAAGAATAATTTCAATCCAAAGTTTTAATTAATTTATTTATTACGTTCTTGGAAACTCTATTTTAATCATAGATTTAAAATTTCAATTAAAATATTAAACCACCTAAATATTTTTCCAAAAAATAACCTGACAATCAATTATCCCGATGTTTTATTTTTCAAACTGCCGTATATATATAATTTCGTAATTTTTATTTCATAGTTGAAATTAGCTATACAAAACATATATGTGTGAATACGCTTCGGATCAAATTTAATGATAACAAAGATAACTTCAATTAAGTTTAGAAGGAGAAATTGAATAAATTTGTTAAATTGTCATTTTCTTGATTATACACTTTTTTTTTTAAACTCTTCATTATTGTTAATAACTATTAATTAAAACAGTTTTTTATTAATATATAGTTTTAAATCAGAAATTTTTTTTTGAACTCATATGTATAATAATTATTTTTAATAGTATAGAATTACAATTATTTACTTTAATCAAAACCTACATCATTTTGAAAGGTCAATTAATATATTCACATATCAAATTTTATTTAATTTACTCAATAAAATAATTAACACGTGCCTTGAATTTAACTAAACTGAATAAACTATTTTATTTTAAACAAGTGAATTATAAACAGTGTTAAATTGTTTAAGTTTCCAACATATGGTTGAGTATCAATAATTGAACTATTTTTAATTATTATTCAAAAAGATATCTACATTAAATTTCAATACATTGTAAATAGAGTAATGAATCGACAAGCGAAAATGATCTAATTGGGTAACTGTCTGTCTGAACACTTTTATTAAAATTATTTTAGTCACATTAATTTTTTTCTAATCTTAACTTAATAATTAAATATACTCTGCAGTTAAATTAAATTTAATATACTCTGCAATATTCTATACATGTCGAGTCGTGAAAGACTCGAAATATGTATTTTATAAAATATCTTTTATCAAAATTATCTACTTTCTACCAAGATTTGACAAACCGTTTGTGAAGCACCGGGATCTAAATTAACTAGATTATTTTGTGTATTTCATGGTTCAAAACCTTTAATGTTATATAATTTTATGCATATAAAAAGGAGACCTTTGTACAGAATATTTCACACTCATGTCAAATTTTTCGCATTAATCAGTACATGTTTTTGTAATAAAATTTACTTTTTGAATGGCTTATATATACTTCGTTCACATTTAATTACGCTAAAAATGGATAAAAAAAACTATATTATATAGAATAAAGACTCAACAATTTTCAAAAAGGTTAGGAAAACATTTTGAAATCATTTAACTTTTTTATGTTTTTCTTTCGTTATCAATCCGGCCCGTTAGTGCGGTTTTACGATAAATGATAGAATTAATATAATAATTATTTTTAAAGGTCTATGTACTTGTATAGTTTTTTCAAGGATATATTTTTCAATTAAATAGAAAAAAAATCTCAATTAATTTTTTTTACTAGTTTAAATTCAATGATAATTATCACAAATTAATTTTCAATCCATCCTCAAATAATGTTACGTTTTAGCTATCGTATACTATAGACCAGGATAGAAGCCTTTAAAAATGGTAAAAAGTTCCAAAAAATTGTAGAAAGAAACCCATTAGAAAGGAAGTGAATATAACAAAAATGAAAGGAAAAATAATTTACGGGCGATTGGGATAATTTACGGAAAGTGGAAGGGGTGAGTTTTTAAGGTAAAACGCGGTTTATCTCGACGAAACTATGAGTTCTGTGGAAAAAAGTTAAATGGCACAGTTGTAGATAATAAACAGATTATAACTTTTGTATTTAATAAACTTAAATACAACCGACCCCCCCCCCCCAATTAATAGAATTTTCTTTTTTTTATTTCTATACTATTTTCTCTAAGATTATTACTGAACTGTAACATAATATTTACAACAATAACGCCTGTTAATTATTCTATTTCCTATATTTACTGATTTTATTTATTATTTACAAATAAAAACACTAATTGTTTCATTAAACTATAATTTGAAAAATACATTTTTTTTAAATCGTATTCCATTAATTATTATTTTGTTATGCAAATATCTTCACTAAATACAATATATAAAATACAAATTCATTCTTAATACCTATTATACATTTACCTATCACATGTCAAGCTGTGCTAGTGCTGGCAACAGATATGCGGAGGTGTAGTTAAACATTTAATAAGTGGTATTGATCTATCAAACAATAGCTATCATTATAAAATGAATGAATGATTCATTTGGCAGAAGAATATGATGACAATATTATGTTTAATAGAAAAAAAATGATGAAATATTTATAAAATACTTACATGGAAATTAATGATCTTTTCAAGGATTCCTTACCCATAATAATCTTTTCAAGGATTCCTTAACCATAGAATATCGGCTCAATCTATCGGCTAAGTTCGAAATATATCCGTTAATTAAAAGTAAAATTAAGCATGAATTACTACTATCTGTGGTACATCAAATTAGATAAATTAAATTAACACATAGTTTTTTTTTTAATTTTAAACATATTTTACCTACAATAGATCTATATTTTTCAGTAAAATCATTTTTTCTTAAAAATACACACTGGCAAACACAGACAGGCATTACATTTTGCCATGTCAGATGATCATATTAAATTTCTTGCAGTTTAGCAAATTTAATTCTTTTTATAATAAAAAAGAACAGGTTTCATTTTTTCAATCGTATGATTTTCATATAATTAAATTCATCGATTTTAACTGCTGAATCATTTTCATATGCAGACATGATTAGATATATAATTGTACAATACTATTCAATTAAGTTACACATTTATGTTGAATCTATTTGACCAAAATTATCCTTAAAGTATCAAAACCATATGTTTTAACGAGTTTTTTTTTGCTAGAAAATATTTCTGCTCATCCTGCAATTCCTATTTCACAAAAATTATCCTCTGCTTAGAAAAAAATAACAATTGCTATTTAAACATCGTTTGATTAGGTCGCATTATATTCAATTATTTTGATTCCTATTGACCGCAAACACAAAATTTTAGTATCGGTATTCATAGAATGGCCATTTATAGTCCATTTCCGTCATCAAGATAACTCAAAAACAATAATTAATAGAAAATTGAAAGAAATACTCCTAATCCTGTAAGTCAATCTGAATTTCTGGCCTTACGACTTTTTTTTAATTGTCTATTATAAGTAAACTTAATTTAACATGGATTTTAAAATAAAATCTTAGTGATAAATAAAAGAAATTATTGATATTTATCGTATTCAAAAATTTAATAAACATTTTAATTTATAGACTTGATTTTTATACTTTTGGTTTAAGTCGATAATTTTGTACTCCAATGTCCTTGTTTGTTGTGGTGGTCGCAACATATTTGGATTGTTTAAAATTTATCAATTTGTTGACTAAAATAATTTTTAAACTAAACCTTGAAGAATAATTTATTAACAGGTGATTTTTTTTATTTGTATGACAATCGAATAGTACATTCAACATTTTACGTTACATGTTAAGCTAGCAATATCCAATGGGACACTAGCACTTATAACGTAGATCATTTATTAGTGCTAATTTGGAGCCAAAAAATAAAATTTAATGCTCAACTGGATTTCCAAAAATTGAAAATACCGCTAGGTTATTATTACGCTTACAGTGCACCAAAACACCATTAAAATTAAGCTAAAAATATTTGTGATCCGATTTTCTGATAAGAATTTCTGATCAAAAAAATCTTATGGTCTGCATTGGCCCTTAAAATTCAGTTGTAAGATTTTAAGAGAGGAAAAGTTTATAAAAAAAATAAAAATATAAACTTCTAAACATATTTTATAATTTGTTGCAATTTTGAAAACCTGTTTCAAAGGATTACTCACTTGATATAATTAACATTATTGGAACTTCTAAAGAACATTGTTTGGAAATAACAGTATAACTTTTAAAAAAAACTCATTTAATTAATTTTTAATGACATAATTTTGAAGAAAAAAATTTGTATACATGCGTCATAATCGTGTTATTTGAAAATAAAATGGGTGAGACACATTATTTAGTGAAAATAACATAATAAATTCATCATTTAAACCCGACCTAAGCTAACTGAATGTAAATTTAATATGTTTGCATGCCAACATACGATTTTGTGTGTTAAATGATTTTTTTTTTTTGTAATCAAAATATAATATTTTATTCTTATTACTTTTTGTATAATTAATCTTAATAAAAAAATTATTATGTCCAAAATTATTTCATTGCACGCAACTTAACGGAACGAATCAATGCGGCATTTGCATGGTGATATTCAATTTTTTGCAGTATTTTATCCATTAAACTTAGAATAATATTGTAGAGAAAAATAATTATGGAGTGCCATGTTGAGAGTTGCAACCTCAAAATAGCACTAAGTCAGGAGATATCCTTATCCACGCCCGTTCATTCAAATTCGCGAGTGTGTATTAACTAACTGAGTTAATTGTTTAGATACTCAGCATATGATTGAATTTCATTGTTTGAACTATTTTAATTCATTTTTTGTACTTGAAGAACTTTTCAAGTCTATCTTGTATAGTTTAAAAGTTGTGCCAAGAATCCATTGGACCCAATGGACCGATTTTGCTCATTCAGGAACTTACAATCACTTTTTATGTTAAGAATACGTCACCTGAATTAATTTTAAATAGCTCGCTACCTCTTTTTGTTTTTGAGTTATCATGATGACGGACGGACGGACGGACAGTCAGAAAAGGACTAATTAGGTGTTTCCATGAACATTTATAGCAAATTTTGTTTGTGCGGTAAAATCGGACCACCTCGATCTGAGGAATTCAGGATTATTGAATCGGTTGTAATTGTAAAAGTTATTACAATTGAAAAAATCGCCAAATTTGAAAGGTTTTTTATTATTTGTGAAAAAACTTAGGAACCGATTTTAATTATGTCATTTTGTAGAGTTTTTTAACACCAAGTTTTTATGAAGCTTTTTTCCGACCAAATGCCTAGGTTTTTTGGTGATCTGAAAAAATCGAAAAAAAATAATTTTCTGGAAAAATGAGCTCTTAATCGAAAAAAAAATCAAATAGAAATGTTGCCTTGTATCAAACATTAGCAAAATTTCCAACGTCAAATATGCTGATTTTGGCCCAGTGAGTATAATTATCGTGGTCGAACAGTTTGTCTGATTTGAATGTAAACCATAAATATTATTATGTTTTGTTGAGGGTGTACAAATGATACTAAAACAATTATAACTGCAAACAAAATAGAATAGAATTCATATTGTTAAGCTAGCATGAAGGACATTTTTACATGGTTGTATTAATTCTCACATAACATCTAATATTGAAATATTTAATTAGCGCGCTACCGTTTATTACAAGAACATGAATAATGTTTTTTTTAGTATACTTTTAAACATAAAAACATAAATCTCATTACATAAATGATATTGTTAATTATTATATTGGTAAATATTTAAGACAGTTTTAGATTTAAATACCTATCTATCCATAAATTAAATAATTGAATTATTTTGTAAGGTAAGAAAGATGATTTTGTTAATTATAAGTATATTGTTATTTAATATCTATATATTTATATTACTCGTCTAGACTATTTTAAAAGTTATGCTTTGAAAGACATTATAAGGTTAATTAATTGAAGCTTTTGTATCAATTTATTTATAGTTCAGAAAACATTGTAATTAAAATGAATTTTTGTGGAGGAATAATTAAGCGCGTCATATTATCTCATTCGCTGAAACTCCTATTCACAAATAATGAGTACAGCCAAAATAAACTATATTATGAAATTAATTTTTAAAAATGTTTGTGTGTACTTCTGTACAAGCGTTAGAAGTTATACTTCTTTGGCGTCTGAAAAAAAAAATTCAAAAAACAAAATCTTGATGATCATTTTGGTTTAATCAAAATTTTTTTCAAAATTAATAATAATCACAAGTATTAAAATACTTATCAGTTTTTGTAATACACTGAATGCTAGATGTTATTTTCAATCGAATTCCAGAAAATTATTAATGTAATTTATAATATAAAATATAAAGATATGTTAAGAATTCGATTTGACAATCAAAATAATTAAATATTTATTTAAAAAAATAATTAACTAGCAAGGTATATTTCTAAGTATAATACTTACAAAATTAACCTCTAATATTTGAAAACACACTCAAAGATTCTTACACAGTTTTTGCAACTGACAAATTTATATTATAAGTATATATAATTATTCAGAATTGATTATTAATAATATATTGATCATTAATAAAATATATTTCACATCAACTGTTTTATTGAATTTAAAAATAACAACACGTTTTGTTAGATACATTGCGTTCAGTCTGAATATACTATGTACCATACTTATAGTATATACAGTAACTATTGTATATTCAGTTTCCATACCTATAAGTTAACTTAGTCATTTAAAGAAATATATATTATTAATTCTATTCTGTAGCCAAGTTCATCATGTCGTTTTTATGGGATCGTGCTCCCGCAGATCACAAATTCACTCTCATCCAGTCCTATTCTCATATAGGACTAAGATCAAGGCCAATAGATAACGCATATCTATCGTTCAATTGTGAATTTTGATACCGAGTTTATTAAAAAATTTTATTTAAAAAAATTTGTAGCTTTTCCAAATTTTCCAGACAATTTTGCCAATTTTTCTTTCTATATAAACCTTCATAAATATAAATTGAAGCTGAAATTTTATTACAATCTTATGTGTATTTATGCTCGCAGAGTTTCGAAAATGGAGTCGAATTTTATCCATGTTTTTCAACCAATTTTCCTAATTTAAAAAAATTATTTCATGCGCTTACATGCTTTTTATTATTTTATAAAAAAAAGTCTCAGAATACTAAGAATTTGTATGAAGAGCAATTTATTCAATACTTGATGGTGGACCAACAGACCAAAAAACAATAGATAAAAATAATAATAAAATAGTTTAAAAAAACTAAAAAAACACGCTCTATCTTTATTACTCTCATGCAAAGGATCCGTTCAGATGCGTTCTGCAGCCAACTTCAGAGAGTTACCTACAGACAAACAAACATACGAGTGAAGCTAATAAAAGCGTGTTAAAAAAGAACCACTTAACGTCATATTTCACTAGTGAGGCTGAAGTAAAAACTAAACATAAATTAATATAAGTTCTTGTTACGTTAATGGATGTTGTATATATTTATAAAAAATTTATTTTTAAGGAGTTTTGTAGTAGTTTCATTATATATTTATATAGGTTTTGTAGAGAGGGTCAAGGGACGTTTGTTGTAAAAACATCAAGTCACGATTGTTGAGGTCTCGAGGTCATGTGACTGCTGCCATTCAATTTATTTATATTATGTTGGCTTGTAGCATACCTTTATTTATCATGAAGAAGTTCTTGTAAATAATATAACATCATTTGTTATTTTTCGTGTTTATTTTAAATGTTCAATTATTCTAAAATTATTCAATAATTTTTAATATTAGATTTACTCGTTTAAATTCCATATCTATAAAGTACTTTTTTTCCGTGTAACTTGTTTAGAATGTACATTGTAATTTCATCAATATAAGTATGCCAATTAGCGTAAATTTTTATGTTACAGTAGTTTTTCTAGAAAATAATTTGTATATAACAAGATAAATATAGTGAAAATCAAAAAATCTGAGTACATAAAATGAATTAATAATACTTTAATTATCTCAAATTTCTTTATTGGTTTTCATTAATTAGAAAATTATCAGCAACTTTCATTTTTCGTATTTGCGTAAACATAATATATATTATAATCATCTTTTAAAAACCTTCATTTGGTACCTCAATCGATAGGTTTGGATAGAACAAATTTTACAAAACACCTTTTGTCTTCAAAAGTCCGATATTTTGATTTTTATAATTTTAGTATACCAACTGAAACTCTTCAACAAAATCGGTTCAGCCGTTTAGTAGTAAGGAGGAAATATGGAAATGGTTATATTTACAATATACTCATGGAATCAAAAAATACAACGACCTAAATCTTCCACGCTTACTTAAAATTATAAAATACACTAAAATTATGATGATTTTTTTAATTTTTTCAGTCTAAAAAGAATGAATTCTGATAAGCAACTCAACATAACAAATACTTATTGTTTTTAATTAGGTAAAAGTCTTGCATTTTTTTATTCCATGACTGTACATACCTGCATACATACAGGTTAAAAACTCATGGCTGTTATTTTTTGACGTCGCCACTGTCTGGTAAGAAGAAATGGAATTTTAGTAGTAATTGACGCAAATAGAAACAGAACGTGGCAAAATGAATGTTGCAGGAAGAAGATAAATTTCGGTAGAATCAATTTATCGTACACATTATTCACAACTCCGTATATTCTACATCGATTATTTTATATTTATATTCATGAAGATGCTATACGTATTAACATTCTAAATGGTATAATGTCAAATTTTACAAAAATAAATTTGAACAGACATTTAGAAACTAATATAATCTCATTTAATTTGTGGAAGAAAAGACAAGATACATTGAAACAATTAATTTACAAGTTTTACAAATTATTTTTGAAACTGAAATATTTTCTAACTATAATATTACTAAATCTTTCTTTCCAAAACCCTGATTCTAATTATAAATGAAATATAAAACTAAGGCGATGTATATATGAGTATTTTTACGTACCACTGACAGTTGTTACAGGGGAATAACAATGGCGGATTTATAGTAAAAATATAAGTAATTTTCATAAAATATTAAGTAGTTTTTTCAATTTTTAAAAATAAAAAATTTTAGATACAAATAAATACACATGTTTTAAATATAATTTTTATCTAAAATATTTAAAAAATTTTAGCATAGATGTCAAACATGCTGAAAGAGGAGTAATAATGGTGAAAACGTAGGAATACCAACGTATATAGTACTGTAATAAAACTAAGTAATAGTGTGTACATGCCTTAAAATTGTCAGATTTACTTTGAAGAATGTCTATGTCAGATTTTAAAGCCAATATTTATATTGATTAGTATGTCTTAAATTATATTGAAAAGGCAAATAGAATTACCAAAAATTAAATTCCCAAATAAAATAATATTTTGATAACAATTGAATTTTAATATTTAAAAATTTCTACCATTCATGTGTTTATAATTGAATTAATTATTTGATGAATAAATAAGTTTAGGAATTTTATAATTTCCATACTCTTATTTCTATATAATTTATAACAAATTTATGAAAAAACTTTAAAATTCAACATTTTTATTTAAATGATATGACTTCTAATATCATTGTACCAGATAACGGTGTTATCACATTTTAAGTAACTTTGTGTGATTTTAAATCAAATATTCAGCGTTTTTGTAAAGATGTTTTTTTTTTATGTTACAGGGGTCCTGGACATGACAGCTACGGAAAATACGATCCGCTTCAGCGGACATACTTTGGACAAAGCAACCAAAGCTAAAGTCACTTTAGAAAATTATTATAGCAATCTCATAGCTCAACACATCGAGCGAAAACAAAGGTAATTTACATTTTTTTCATTCTTAAAGACAAAGAAAAAAAACTAGTGATGATAACTATCAGTGTTAATTGTTTAAACACCTGTCTTATGATTGAATATCAATGTTTGAACTTTTTTAATCAAAAGAATTTATAAAATACTAGAAATATGCAGCCCATACAGTTTGAAGAGTTTGTTATTTTTTATTTTAAGAAAAAAAATATTCCAAAAGAATATTTAACAAAAAATTAAAATTAATTTATGAATTATTTTTTTTAGGTTAGCAAAATTAGAAGAATCATTAAAAGATGAAGGTTTAACGGAGGCACAAAAACAAGAGAAAAGACAACAGCATGCACAAAAAGAAACAGAGTTCCTTAGATTAAAAAGATCTCGATTAGGCGTTGAAGATTTTGAACCGTTAAAAGTGATAGGTCGTGGTGCATTCGGAGAAGTTAGATTGGTACAAAAAAAGGACACTGGTCATGTATATGCAATGAAAATATTACGTAAAGCTGATATGTTAGAAAAAGAACAAGTAGCGCATGTGCGTGCTGAACGAGACGTATTAGTTGAAGCTGATCATCAATGGGTTGTTAAAATGTATTACAGTTTTCAAGATCCAATTAATTTATACTTAATTATGGAATTCTTACCTGGTGGTGATATGATGACATTATTAATGAAAAAAGATACGTTGTCAGAAGAATGTACACAATTTTATATTGCTGAAACTGCACTTGCTATTGATTCAATACATAAATTGGGTTTCATTCACAGAGATATTAAACCGGATAATTTATTATTAGATGCCAGAGGACATTTGAAACTCTCAGATTTTGGTCTATGTACTGGCTTAAAGAAATCACATAGAACAGACTTTTATAGAGATTTAAGCCAAGCAAAGCCATCAGAT
The DNA here is from genome assembly GCA_020423425.1 of Chrysopa pallens. Taxonomy (NCBI): domain Eukaryota; kingdom Metazoa; phylum Arthropoda; class Insecta; order Neuroptera; family Chrysopidae; genus Chrysopa; species Chrysopa pallens. The sequence continues at coordinate 70,799,382 of CM035593.1, read as the reverse complement.
TTTAGTAAGTATTCAAATTGTAAGTCTATTTTTTATATTCAAACTATACTACATGTACATATCCCATGAATTTCTGTCCAAGTTTATTTGGCATTATATAACTTTTCACTATTCAAAAGTTACAAAGTTTTCAGTAATCAAATTCCAGTTTAGTAGTAAGGAAAAGGGGGGACAGTATAAATGTGTAAAAGAACAAAAAAAAAGAGAATTAGGGACGCAAAGCTAATAAAAAAATTATGCAAAGGTAATCTGAATATTAATACCAAAAAATGTTTAAAATTTATGCATCATTAGACATATAAATAAATCAATTTAAAATCATTCCGAATGGCCTTAACTTGAAAATTTAGTATCTTTATTCGACACAAGATTAACTAAAATTTTAAGTTTTTTTTTCGCAATAACTTCTTTTACTATGTGATCTTTTTTAATTAATTTCTCGTAATTGGAAATTTTTCTTAAACTATAGCAATTGTAGCGTGAATTAAAACCAATTTCCCTAAAATGAGATTTGCCAGTTCTAGCATTTTTAGAAATATCATGATCCAAATCAAACTTGGTAATTTAAGCATCATTTCATTTGATGTTAAAAAATATTAAATATATTTTAATTTAACTTTTTGTCGTGGGTAAAAAACTGTTGATTTAATTTCTATCATTTTCTTTCATATCATACATAGATCGGGGTGGTTTGTGAAAACCCAAAAACGTAAAATCAGGGGTCGGCTAAGAAAAATTTATACACAGTTTAAACTTAAATATTAAATATTTGTAACAAATCCAAATAAACACATTATGGCAAATAACATTTAACTATCTTTTACAATAAGCTTTAATTTTTAGCATTATTATACGAAGGAGCAATTATTTATTACGAATAGACACGAAATGTAGTTCAAATTTCCCAAATTAAGAAATTTCGATTTATTCGAAAATTTGCTATGACAAATATACAATCTGTATTATATAATAAAAAGTAAATGAAAATTTAACGATTTATTTTTAGTTTTAGTTGTTGAATTTATTGTGTGCCAATAACTGGATAGAATCCTGTGATTTGTATATCTTTATTAATATTTTAATTTGGAATGATTTTTTACAAATAATTTTTGTTTTTAGTATTAACATCTTCGAGTCCAATGGATAGCAAACGAAGAGCAGAAAGTTGGAAGAAAAATCGAAGAGCATTAGCCTATAGTACAGTAGGCACACCTGATTATATTGCCCCTGAAGTGTTTTTACAAACAGGATATGGACCAGCATGTGATTGGTGGTCGTTAGGTGTAATAATGTATGAAATGTTAATTGGATACCCACCGTTTTGTAGTGAAAATCCACAAGATACTTATAGAAAAGTAATGAATTGGCGTGAAACATTAACATTTCCACCAGAAGTACCGATATCTGAGGAAGCAAAAGATACAATTGTAAGATTTTGTTGTGAAGCTGAACGACGATTGGGATCACAACGTGGTATGGATGAATTAAAATTAGCACCATTCTTTCGGGGTGTTGATTGGGAGCATATTAGAGAACGGCCAGCTGCCATTCCTGTTGAAGTACGATCTATTGATGATACGTCTAACTTTGATGATTTCCCTGATGTCAAACTTGAAATTCGTAAGTTTAATTTTCTTTATTTATTATACTTAATTATATTTTCTCCGAGTTTCAATTTTTAAATAAAAAAACTTCATTTAAACATATTGTTAGAACAAATGTATTATATGAAACGAGGACTTCAAATTTTATAAGTTTAACTTTATTATTATATTTTAAACTTATTTAATTTTTTCAGCTGCAGCACCGCTTCCTCAAGATGGTGAAGTGATATACAAGGACTGGGTATTCATAAATTACACATTTAAAAGATTTGAGGGTTTAACGCAAAGAGGTACACCTACCAAAAAGTAGAATGTGATATAAAATAATTTAAAAAAAATTAAAAGTATAAATAGTGGCTATCTAAAGTGCATCGACAAATATAGCAAACCTGATAAAGCCTTAGAAACTCTGGTGCCTGCGTCGTGTCTGTGCGTCGTAAGCGTACAGAGCTTTCATAATATTTCATTAAAAGAAAAACAAAAATGCTTATTCGGATTCACGAACACAACACCATCAATCAACCATTCACTTTCTCACACATATTATAGTATTAAAATACACCAAAAGAGAGTTGGTCTTCTTTATCCTAAAAAAACTACTTCCTTAATCTTAAAAATACACACAAAAATTTATTCATGTTCATGGATTCGAACAAAAAATTATGTAAAATTTATACGATTGTTGATTTTTTTTCGTTTTTTTAGTTAATTTCTAAAAAATAGTGATTGTTTTATATTTTATAACGTGATAACACTAATTTTTCAATTAAAATAAGTTTTTATGTATTTAATTAATATTGTAAATGAAAAACATATAAAAATTGTCCTGTCTTTAATTCCAAATAATAAAATATTTTTTTAATTAAATATTTTGATTTGTTCAAAGTATATAAAAAATGAGTCGGAAGAAATGAGCTACGAAAACAATTTATACGATAAAATCTAATTAAAGCTAATTACTCCAATATTGAGAATAACAAAATGTTGATTGCATTGACATGAAATTTATAAAAAAAACCGACACTAAGAATCTTATGAAAATCGTTGTGTTGCAATTAGTTAATAAATTTCCAGATTATTTTTAAAAGTTTATTTTATAATTTCAACTGAATGTTGTTATCATTCAACTTGATATTCATATTATCGAGAAAATATTTTTAAAACATTAATCTGAAAAATTTTAATAATTTCTTAAAACAAACATAAAAAAAGAAATACAACAATGCATTTCAAAATGATTGTCGGAAAAAATTTTTACATATTGACATACAAAGTTCACGACAATAATATTGAATTTTTATAAAAAAATTCAACCTATTTCGATGAATTTAGAGTCGTTAAAATTGTTAAAAAGTATGATAACCCAAAGTATTTTAAGCAAAATCTTCAAACTCTTAACATCAAATTAAGGAAGTTTCTTTAAAACTATTAGACAGAAAAATCTCCATTCTCTCAGGATAATTAAAAAACATATTCCAGACTACATAGATTACAATGTTTAATCCTTCATCCGACTCATCAGTTATTTTTTCATACAATTCAGAAACTTTTTTTAATTAATATATTTTCATTGATATTAACAAAATGAAATTTGATGAAAAATATTTATAAATAATAATTAGAAATTGTTTAGTAAAAGAAAAGGTGTATGAAACATCGCTTCAATAAAAAATTGATTTTAGAATTGTACTCTAAAGACTTTTGTAGTTTATTTTTTGGTAATAAAACAGACCTGGATATGTGGGAAATCCAATATATTTATAATTGAGATATCAATGTTTACTTCTATAATTGGAACATTTTAGGTCAATATCCTATGTAAGTCGGACAGTTAATAAAAATTTTCCATTTTGAATATTGATATGAATAAAACTGCTTTTTTCAACATGTCTATTTTAAAAACTAAACAAACCTCTGATAAAAAAATTAAAAGTGAAACAAATTTCGAGGTCTATTGAGATTGCAGCCTATCTATGTTCCTCTGTAATACATATTTAAAGCATCTTCGAGGATTCCCGTCATATTTTTACAATCTGGACTGCATGCCAGTTTAATAAACGTACACGGAATTTAGTATTTTGTCCTAAATATAAAATAAACTACGAAAGTAATAAAAATTAATATTGATTAATATGTGTGAATTCAACATTAATTTATTACGTTAATATGGCAGGACAAATATAGTGTGTAAAAAATTCCTTCAATAAACGTTACAACTTTTAATTTATTAAAGCAAAAATCAATTTATTTCAGTTCATTTGAATAAAAATAAATAAAAAATTTGTTGCTTCACCCGGTCACTTTATTCTAAATAAAGCAGAAAGAAATATTTGTAAATTTACCAGCTAAATTATTACCGTAAAAATTCAAAATTATTGTATATATGTCAGGTTTTGATATTTCCTCAATCGATCTACATGCTGTTTCATGTTGTACTTATACAAATAATGCATATATTTTAATCTACATTGCTCATAAAAAAACCAATCCACTTTCTGCATATAATTTTTTTGTCATTTTATTAAGAACTTCTTAGCAATCGACTTCCTGCAAGTTTGATATTTTCTATTTCATAACTTATCATTCTCAAAAGAATGTAAGTTAAAATTTTTAATACTCACTTCATTTACGGCAAGTATGGTTTAAAATGCCACGTAATTCAGACTATTGGACCTTAAAAATCGAAGAATTAAACAAGCGGTGGCATTCTCAATTTTTTCTTTGTTCTTCAATTAAATCAAGTTTTCGAATTATTTGATACTGAAGAATATAATATTGCATTAACCTAACTTTTATTGATGGAATTTGTGTATTATTTTTGTTTTATCTGAACAAATGATTGAATAGTAGTGCACTTCATTTAAAAAAATACTTTTATGCGAATAATTAAAAAAAAAAAAAAAAAAAAAAAAAAAAAACAATATCAGCACAATAATAGATAGTTATAATCCTCCGATTTGAAATCCAACAAAAAAAATATTATTATAATAATTGCTATATTTTATTTATATAAAATATCAAAAGAAATAAGTAATTGTAAGTACTATAAAAAATAAAAATGTGCAAACTCATAGAAACTAGGTTAATCCTTCTCCCATCAAATAGAAGTATATACCCAATATTTTAGCCTTGTTTCTATGTAAAAAAAATTTCATTCAATTGACGATTAAATAAATGACGACTGTGTTTTCAACCAAATTAATTCGTAAATAAAATATAAAAAATAAATAAAAATGTTAAAAAATAAACATTTTAATAAATAGATGACATATTTTTGGTATGAGCGCTCCTAATTTTGTTTCTCAACTTCATTGTGATAAATCTATTCTTCTGTTTGAACATTTTTGTCATTAAAGCATATTTAAGCTTATCTTTTTTTACCGCTAAACATATCATAAAAGTCAGATTAAATAAAATTTTTTTCAACTTAAAATATATTTTAATGTTTATTAGAGCTTTCTGTACAAAAAATTATGTGTTAATAATCATTCATTAAATATATTAAACGTTCACATTTGAAATTTTAAAAAAATAAATATTCAACAATGTAATAGATAGACGATTCATTAGCTACAAGAAATCCATGATTTGATTAAACTGTCGAAAAAAAACTTAATTCACTAGAAAATATGCTTCTAAGCTATTTTCAAATTTATGCCAAACATTTATAGCTTTGAACAATGTTTTGACACATTTTGTAATATACGTTAACGTATAAAAAAAGAAACTCTTTTAAATATCAACCTAATTTTACTCAATTTAACACATTGAGCGCTATGAGTCTACTGGTGGCCTTTTTTGGCTTATTATTGTCGACACGTTTTATATGGATATTTCTCATACGCCAACCGATTTTTCAGCTTCCCATAGTAGAGTAATGAATTATTTTCAACTTTAATTGATAAATAATTTTTAACTTTTTCCATTATGAATTCGTTAATTGAAAATATATATCAGATAATTAATTTATGTCTGAAATTATATTCATGATATATGTAAATTGAATTCGTAGAATAGAATAATTCATTTTCTATTTAGAATTTGATCACATCAAATTTTTTTTATCTACTTTTAAAATTTTTTACAGACAATAGTGGTCAAGAATTACTGATTTTTAAAAATAAACTTGTTTGACTCATAGGTGCTAGAATAAAGCAACTTCGGTAGAGAATACTAATAATACAGTTGATTTTAATATATTTTTAGTCAGCAGCTTGCTGGTCTTATAAATGACGAAATGCATTTCAAATGTTCACGTTTAATTTTAAAAATTTGTATCTTTATCCAAATAATATTTAAGATTAAATTATAAGGAATTCTGGCTTTTGGAATGATAATGCATATATTAATTATAACAAGCGTGTAGTATTTTTATATCAGGTATAAAAATAAATTACGTGTATTGTTATTACACTGTTCGTATTTTGAATTGATTAGTGCGTATTTGCATTGTGAGACAGTTATTTTTTGAAGGACCGCTTGCAAAATTTGGATATTTAAATAATATGTACAAATTCATAAATAAATATTAATGGTAAGAACTTGTGAAAACATTTATCCATTTATAATTCGTTCTTACAAGACCTTACGAATATTTGATACGATTTAGAATTTTAATAATATAAATACGTATGAAAATTCTATTGAACTGCATGTCAATTTTTCGTAATTGAACACGATTCGAAATTGTATGTAAAATTTTATAGTTAATTTCGGGATATATTCTTTACATAACTAAAATGTTGCTGATCGACAAAAATTATGATGCATTACGACAAAAAAATTTAAATTTAGCATGCGGTTCGTATGTTCGTATTATTCTTACCTGAATATAGACAATATTCATGATTTTAGATATATTGTTATGAAAGCTTAAACGTATGTTTGCCAAAGAGAAGGGAGTAAATTTGTTGTAAATTAAAGAAAAAAATGGATAAATATACATATTATTACATTTCCAAGTTTAATAAAAAATTTGTCTATTTTTACTATATTCAGAAGAATTTGAAAATAATTTATAAAGCTTTCCGACTAACAATTTTATGTACAGATGAATGTATAAATTATTGTGAAGAATAAATATTAATAAGTAACATAAAACTTAAATGGAATATAAATTGCAAGCTTGTGGGTGTCTACCACACCTATTTTAAGTTTTTGGAGAATACAACTAGAAATTTCAGCATAATAACATAAGTAACTACAATATTCCGCAATTTAATTGTGGCGGCGGCGATATTTCACTTTATAGCAAATTGTACAAAGAATGAAGTTTCACATTTTGCGAATTATTACATGTTCCAATAACACTGAATAGATATGAAATAATATTTCTTGGTTTAATTGGACTTAAAAACATATAGCAGCATATGTTTATATGCTGCTATATCAAGAAAACTTGAATGAATAAACGTAGTTTCTAAAATCATTATTAATAATTGTATTCAGGATTTTCCTTGCTTATCGATATTTTCAAAAACAATAAAAAGTTTTAAGTTCTATTCACATTAATTTATTTTCATACCTGATAAAAAATGATTTATACGAGTAGTAACAAAAAAATAATAATAAACTGCATTTAATCGGCAAATAAGTTTGTATGTTGTAGATCAGAACAGATCTCTCAAAATAAAGAATATTGGCTGATTGATTGATTTGATTGGATTTGGTGTGTGCTCTCTACTGTTTTGTGTATTTTGATTGATCATAAATGTGAATAATAATGATGTATTGAGTGACGATTATAATTTTTAAATTACGAAATCTGTCACTTTCAATTCAAACAAACAAAATTATATTTTTATGAATTTTCATTTGTTTATTTCTATTGTGGTGCAAATATTTTTTATTGTAGCATATTTATCTTTTCTTTAGATTTAATTTGTTATTTATTATAATTCGTATTTTAAATCAAAAAAAAAACGTCTGTTTACTGCTGTGTATATAATTTTCCTCACATCAAATGTGTAAAATAAAATTTAAACAAAAAATAATAAAACTGGTTTAATTGCCCCGAATCCTACCTTATCATTCGTTTATATTTTTTATAATATTGATAACAATCATACCTCTGTTCAAAGCTACCTACAATCTTGATTCTATATGTACATATATCAGTAGGTTGAGTGTTCAAATCACGTCGGGGTCATCATTTTTAGATACACAAGGAGCTCGTTAAAATTACTCATTACTCAATACTCATTGCATGTTCTATTTAATTAATTATTTATTCGAATTAATACTTTTTAATTTATTTATTGAACACTGCATATATATGTTACATTACGACATGGCGACTTACTACCTATACTAACCCATAGACGCCTCTTCAAACGCACATTTTAAATAACATAAATTTGAAATTAAAATACATTCAATCAATTATCACAAAAATTATCAATTTCATTCTTGTGCGTTCCTACAATTCCTTTCAGAAACTATATCTTCTCTGAATCCTTTTATCTTTTATTGTTTTCGGAGAAATTAAAAACTGTTGTACTAACTGTTGTACTAACTGTAACTATACTAACCCATAGACGCCTCTTCAAACGCACATTTTAAATAACATAAATTTGAAATTAAAATACATTCAATCAATTATCACAAAAATTATCAATTTCATTCTTGTGCGTTCCTACAATTCCTTTCAGAAACTATATCTTCTCTGAATCCTTTTATCTTTTATTGTTTTCGGAGAAATTAAAAACTGTTGTTTATCAATTACTACAGTTTAAACTTTTTGTTCATAAAACTTTTTTACATCATTTACGTTATATTAAGTTTTTTATAGAATTTATTAGAAAAACATTCCTGTAAAGTAAATTTTTTATAATTTGGATTTAAAATAACGTGCTTATTAAATACGTTCAGCATGTTTAAAATTTTTAAAATCAATACAAATTTGCGAGTGTAATCTTTACAAGCCTTAATTAATTTTTTAATGTTTCCTTCCAAAAACACGCGCTTGATCCGCTAATTATTTTGATAAAGCAGTATCTTTTTTGACATACTCCTTTTTTGATATTCAATCACGAAAATTTTCTTCGTATACCTTCCCCTTAAGGCTGGATTTTATTTATAAATTTATATGGGACCCACTTCGAATTAAATTCTATCAATATAAAAGAAATAAATAAAGAAATGCAAATCAGATTACTCTATGATATACAGTCACTAAAAATTTGTTTTGTACCCTCCTGTTTCTTAGAACTGGAATTTTATTATTAAAATTTTAAAGAAACCAATTTCGAAATACTCCGTAATCAATAAACGGAGAATCATTCAAATCGGACTATGTAAAATGTTATCGCACATAAAAATTATACGGGTCGGTTGCAAGTCTACACAATAAAATACGAAATATAAAAACAATTATACTATATTATTTTAAAAATATGTATGTACATTATAAACAGTTTTAAAATTTATAAACAAGAAATACAATAAATTTTAGAGTTACATAAAAGAAAAATTACAAACCCTGTACTTTCATAGAAAATATCTTGATCCCTCTTTAAAATTATTTATTAAAAAAAATGAGCAAATCTTCGTCAAATTAAATAAATAGATATTGACAGTTGAATAGTTTAGAAAACCGACATTTAAGTTCTTAATACATTTGGTATAGATAAAATTTAATAGTTTTATATTGTTCGATTTGAAAGTATACATTTAATTTTAAATGGAATAAATAATTACATAAAACATATTAAAAGCTCAGTCAAAAGTTTTAAGACGAATTATCAAAGTTATTTGAGTCTTTTGTAAATGGAATGTCTTTGAATTCACGCCCAATATTCAATGATGATGTCATACTGAAATTAAAAACAAAACAAATGTTACAATATTATTACTAATAGCTTCGCAAGTAGTAACAACATAGTATAAATAAAATTTATACTATGATAAAATTTATTTAGAAAAAATATAGTATAAATAAAATTTCATTTAAAGGCTTCATTTTATTCCCTTTCTTCGAAGGATACAGCTTATTATTATCAAAGATAAAGTTGAAAAAGTTTCCAAATTCATTCGGTATGTTTTATAAACAAGAATATTTTAAATTTATTAGGTAATAAGTTTAAAATTAACTTTGATCTATGAATATACTTACTTAGCTGGCCAATAATAAGTAGTAGGACTATCTTTATTCTCTTTTTGCAAAAACGGTTCTACATTAATTCCAGCAAGCTAAAATAGTACACATTTTCAAATTCATGCTTTAAATGCTAAACAAAAATTTGTATAATATTTATTACCTTGGACGGATGTAAAAAGCGTTTTGGAATTCTAGCAGTTTCATCTTCTTCGAATGATGGTCCAAAACCTAAACCGATAAGAACTTCTTCAGGGTCCGGCCTTCGAAATTCTAACACCGATTCGACACTAGAACAATGGCTACAAGCATCATCTGATTGAAATGATGCATCACGGCTGAGTATTCCACGAAAATTAACATTAGCACTAGAGCTACCAATTTGATTACTATTCGTTGTTATAGAATTATTTTTTGCTATATTATCATCAGTACTACTTTTTTCAGTCGTTGACATCGTTGTATCACTATTATGGGGGCTATTATCACTAACTAATATTTTATTATGTTGTGCTGGTGGTATGGGCAGTGAATCTACCCATTGTTGAATGGTTATTGGTGATTTTCGACGCATTGTTTAATTAAATTAAAAATTTTCTATATTGATTTTTTTCTTATTGAATGATTATTTATTTTTAACTTATTTAATGTAAACAAATTGTTCGTTCATTTTATTGCTGATTTTCATTATTTAGTTTGTATTATTTTCCACATTTTGATACCACCTGTTGAATTTTTTTTTTTTTTGGGACTTTGGCCTAAAATAAAAAGGCAAATTTCAAAATTACTTACTACTATTTTAGATTAATAAATATTGTTTTTTATCCATAACTTTGTTAAAATGTTATGTTAACATTAATGTATAATGATTTAATTAATTAATTAAAAATATGTAAAATAATAATTAATTGATTACCTGGTTTGTTTTTTTTGTCTACATATTACATGACACTTTGATTTATACTTTGTCTACTAAAAGATGTCTTTTACGGCCGATAACCAATTAAAATGCAATAACATGAGTTTTAAAATTAAAATATATAAGGGATTATTATGAAATATTTTGGTCTTTTTTAGAATTTGTTATTGGGAAATTTGTTTTCATTTTAAATGACCTTGTCACGTTATTCAAATATAATAATGTGGTAATTTTGTTAATATGTAATAACCAATCTTTAAATAATTATATTTATGAATCTATTTTTATATGAATTATTCATTGTATTCATATAATATATTGCCTAGCTGGAATTTTATTATATTCTAATTTTTTTCCAGTACTTAACGTTTTACCTGTTATAATCTCATAAGAAATTTTTTATCAATTCCAAAGTCTTAAAAGCTTTTTCATTGATTTGCATACGATCATTTAATTATTGGAAGTGTACGATCATTTAATTATTGGAACATTTATCTCTCTCTTTCTCTAAATTTCCAAAAACTTGCATTCAACCATTACATGATTTTAATTAGTTTGAATTTGAATTTAAATAAAAAATAATTTAGTATAAAAGTATTTTTTTTTAAATAAAGGGGGATTTTAGAGAGTGAAATACCTATTAATTACCAGTGCATATTACTTATAAATTTTACCATACACAATAGAAAAAGGAAGTAATGTTTTTGAGTCGCATTTTCGTTGTCGATTTTTTACTGGAAATACATGTTTTAAGAGGGTTTATCAACAACTGTTGGAAGCATACAATATTCCAGCTTAAATAAGTCAAAAAATACTTATCCAAATGTTATGAAATTTGATATTCGATGAGAATATATCGCAAATCTTTTGTCGCTCGTCGCTATGGTAAATCCTGACTGAAAAAACTATCGCTTTTCTCTGTAGAGTGCATGACCTATTACGAGGGTAATTATATAGCCCATGGTCTGAATTAGACTAAATGACTGTCACAGTCATCACAGCATCCTTGTCTCGCTTATGTAAAACTTATATATCCTATTCACACACTAGATACATGTTCCGCCATGTTTTTTATAAAAAGAGTCAAAAGTTGTCCATAAGACCGAGCTGCCAACATTAAAATCATAGTTCTTTTATTTGATAGTTGTTGGCTAATAGTATATACCACGGACGATGGTAGTATATACAATAAAATTGAGCCAATCTTCTGTCTTTTGTTTAGTTGTTATTTAAGTATAACTCTGTCTTTATGAAATTATCAACGTATTTCTGTGCTAACATTAGCTAAATACATACGTGTCTACTATGCTGCATGCATATTGATGACTACGAGGCATTGGGTGATAACTAAACCGGCTATTCGAATTTTTTAATTTTGATTGATAAATGATTATACATTGAAAAATGTTAAAACGTATGTGGAATCTCTTTGTAAATTAAAAAAGTGTTTTTAATTCAAACAAATTATTTTATTTTTATTCATTATTATTTGAACTTTTTAGGTTTTCTTTTAATATTTTTCACATTAGTTGTCATCACAATTTCTGTGGAATCAAGTGTAACAGGATATATTAGACCATTAGATATCCAAAGATTTGAAAAAGTCCTAATCGATGGTATTGCTAGTGGCAATTTAGTAAATATAAATTATGGAGTACGAGGTTTATCTTTAATAAAAAAACCTGTGCCTGAAAATTTAATAAATGGATTATGTGATTCAATTCGAAAAACATTGTTAGATCCAAAAATTAAAATTGAACAAATATATTATGCATCGTCTGCTCTTTCACAAACACCAAGATGTAAACATATACTAAAAGATGAAAAAGATAAGGTATTGTTTAGAAGATTTATAAATTGATAAATAGCTATCATTTAAATTGTGTAATAGGTTTTTACAGATATATTGAACGATGATATGTCTACCATTCCAGAATTATATTATGCAACGGAGAGCTTAAGTAATTTAGGTAGAGCAGTTCCGGGATCGACAAAACTTGCCCAAAGTATACAAACAAAGTTAAAAACAGAAGACACATTATTGAAGTAAGAATTTTTCTTCAAATGAAATCTTGATACTTTATTATGATTAATATTAAAAAGCTGATAGATGTTTAATAATTCAATTATCCTAAAATTTTGTTTGCACATTATTAAAAGGTTTTTGAAACATAGTTTTTAAATTTTAGATAATTATTTTTTATTTTAAGCAAACTAAAAGTTGACATGTACATTCGTATACCTGATTTGTGAACATTAACAATTATTTTAAAGCTGTGTAGTGTTTAAACGGAGCACTTGTGTTACGATAAGTTAAGCTATATATTAAGTTTAATACAAGTTGCTTTATAGAATACTGTACAGACCGTACAGAAAAACCTACCTATATGTTTAAATTACGATAATAGAAAAAACAAGGTCATATTCAGCTAATTTAAAATAATGATAATAGAGTATTGGACAATTTTTGGAAATCATTTTAAATAATTATTTTTTGTATAACAAGCATACTATATTGATATTTCTGAGAAATATACTCTATTACTAACGAAATTATATGTAAAAATTTGAAATTTTTAAATAGCTCGAAAAACAATGTTTTTGTATATGACGTTTGTCATGTGGTATGACTGACGTAGCTCGCTAGTAAGCCTTTTCATATAAATACAGTAAAACAGTAATTGTCATAGCATCCATGTTTAATATAATTTATATACATGTATATTTATATGTAATATATTCAATAATTTACTAGCTAGTGATATCATTTGAGCTGTCACCAATCACAGGGTGTTTCCGTGGCAGATACAATTTCAAAAATTATTACATATTATTTCGTGTAATTTACAAAAAAATAAAAATAATTAAAATAATTTAGTTTAAACAAAGTGAAATATGTTTTTTTAGCCTTTTAAGGATGGCCATATTTTCTAGTTAATTTTTAATAATGTCATATAGCCTATTGTTATAATAATTAATTATTAAATATCTCCCAAGCTTGTATTATTATAATTTATATAACCAAAATTAAGTTATTTATTTTGAATAATCATGTTAGTAAATTATTTTTAGCCTTGGTTATACTTTTCATATTGCTTCGCGATTAGGCGCAGCTGGAAAATTTGCATTAGATCGAGTGGAGGAAGCATTAGTTCAAGCTGATGAAGTTGATGGAAAATTTTTACAATTTGAAGGTGGATTAAGTGTTACTTCAACAGTTTTAGTTGGTATTAATAGATTGCATGCAGCCCAGAAAGTACCTTCAATTATAACAAAAGAACAAGTAGAAAAGTTTTCAAACTACCTTGTTTCAAGGCGAACTGTTCAAACACCAAAAGGAGTTAGTGCTTTAATTGAAGCTGTACGTACATTTACCGATGATCCACAAGTTTCGCCAGCTAGTATTGGATTGGCCGGTTCAGGGCAAGTTACAGCTGCTGTAGCCGTTAGAGTATGTGATATTCTTGGAAATAACTTAGGTAAAAATTCTTATATAATCACAATTAGAATTAAATCAATTGGTATCAAAAATACTCCGAACTAATTTTTTAGTATTTTGAAATATTTTTACGAATTCTTAAACTTTTGGTTATCAATTTCAAATTTTTAAAATAATAAATGTATTTTTATTCATAAAAGAGTTCTTCAATTCAATGACTGAAAATTTGTATTCGATTTTGAGGTTTATTGCAAATAATTTTGAAATTGTAATTTACGATTACATTCCTATTATGATGACCGATATAATAGGAGGGGTAAAATAGAAATAGAAAAATAGTTAAATCGGGTAATGAGTTTAGTCATTAATAACGTTGTCTAATGCGGAGCTTCTATTATGCATCTTACCAAAATTAAATGATTTTATGTACATTTAACGTTGATTGCCAATATATTTAGTAAAATGTAATTGTTTAATTAAATTAGTAAAGTTAAAAATTTTCATCTTAAATTTTAATAAAAAATAAATTATCTGATAAAGGAGAGCAGAGTACAGTATATCCAAAAGAATCTAGTATATTCTTATATTATTTCGAAGTTAAATAATCAAAATTCGCGGCATTTCAAATGATTAATAATAATTGTTGAAATTTAAAATTTTTAGCATTGCCTGCAGATTCTGTGATAGCGCAATCGGCCACCAGATTAGGTGATGATGTTGTTGTTCTAGCTAAACAAAAACTAGTAGCTACATCAAATCCAATCATTTACAATTTGGAATTACCAAGAGATCGTATGGCTGCTGGATTGTATAAAGTGGTAATATCAGCGGGTGCACATACTGCTTCACTTACTGTGACAGCATTGGCTAAGGGAGCTGTATCTTCACTAGAAATTGGTGTAGCTGATACCGATCAACTATCTGCAGCTCGATTAACAAAACTTGCCTACCCAAATAAATTACCAACAGTTTTAGAAGGAGATTCACAACAAGTTTTACTTATTAAATTTGCTTTTATTGATGTATCAACAAAGAAACCATTAAAAATTCAGCAAGCTTTCTTGAAATTAACCTGTTCAACGAGCAAAAGAGAAATTCTTTTTGCAGCTGAAACTGAACCTGGTACTAACTTATACGTAATTACTTTAGATATTGGCAACAAAGCTGCATTACTTGGTGGTGCGTCATCTTCGTTTAGTTTAAGTCTTATCTTAGGTGACACTGTACTTAGTAACCCAATTATATGGAACGTAGGAGAATTGAATGTAAAACTTACTGGAGTCTCTACAGAAGTTATTTCATCACCACCTAAAGGCCCCAAACCAGAAATCCAACATTTATTCCGTGAACCAGAAAGGCGCCCACCACAAACCGTATCACTGTTCTTTACAGGGCTTTCAATTGCACCAATACTATTATTGTTTGCTTTATGGATAAAGTTGGGTATAAATGTATCTAATTTCAGATTATCGATTGGGGCTATTGGTTTCTATTTAGGTTTAGCTGGTATATTTGTTCTTTATACCATATTTTGGTTAAATTTAAATATGTTCCAAACTAGTCGATGGTTATTGTTATTAGGTGCAATTACATTCCTTTCTGGTCATAGATTATTAAAATCCATAGCAGAGAAACGTAAACATTAGTATTTAATTTACACAAATTTCTATGTTATACAATTTATATAAAGCGAATGTAAAAAATTAACGTGACATTTTTTTTTTCGAAATAAAATTTTAAAAATAAATAATTTGTTTGAATTCATTTTTAATGAAATTTTTTATATGAATATTATCAAAGAGAACTTTAGAATTTTCCTAATAAATTTCGATTTTTTGCTCCAATTTCCCAAATCAAAATTTTTGTTTTTCGGAATAAATACGTATTTCGACTACAAAGTAGCGATCATCGAAGATATGTTACTCGTTTATTATTTGGTGACGGTCTGTATAATGGTATTAGAAAATATATCGAAAAAATAATTTTTACTGATAGTATTTTGGTGGTGCGCTATTAAGACTTTCCAAGTATCAATCAAATGAATCAGATCATGTGTTTAGTGTTCGACCAAAAATATTACTATTATTTCATTTGTTGATGAATTATTTAAAAAAAAAGGAAATTAATGAAAGGTTATTTACATCATTATGACCGCGCAAAAATACAATGTTTATATCAATTTTTCTGAAAATAAAATTTTCTTTTCAAAATATTACTGTAATTCAATTATCCCGACAACCAGATATTAACCTGCGTAAGCTTAGTCATAGTGTAAATTAATTATTTTAATTTTATTGTTTTTTATATATTATATTTATTAGCCAATAAATGTAATAGCAGTTTAAAATAAAATCAACAAACAATTTTCTATTGAATAGATAGAAAATATATAAAAATAATAGATTTACAATTTTTTTCGC
Organism: Chrysopa pallens; assembly: GCA_020423425.1. Lineage (NCBI taxonomy): Eukaryota > Metazoa > Arthropoda > Insecta > Neuroptera > Chrysopidae > Chrysopa > Chrysopa pallens. The sequence continues at coordinate 70,782,905 of CM035593.1, read as the reverse complement.
ATATTTCACATAAAAAATTGAAATTATTTATAACAAAATAAATAATAAAATTGCATCCAAACGATGAACAATTCGATAAAATAAAGAAAATTTTGTTCGTTAATATCATAGACCCGGGATATATATCCTTGCCAATCAAATCCAATGATAAACATAAACACAAATTTGTTTTTTAATATGAATTTTACTTCTATTAAAAAAGACTAGTTAACACTTCAAAAATAAAATTTTAATTGATAATAATTTGAGCATTATCGTGGTATTAAAAAAAAATAAAATATTATCCATAGGTAGAATATTAACCATGTAAAGCAATGTGTAAGATAAGGACAACGAAAATTTTAACTAACAGAAAACAATATGTATTCATGCAGGCACAGTTACTTCGCTAGTTTATATCCATATATTCTGTGTATTGAATAAATCCTGATATATATTTGTCTAACCAGTGAAGAGTTACTCTGTCTTTTTTCTTTAATGTAAATGAGGCTTTCTTCAAACCATAGAAAATGTTAATTTATTTATACATATCAAGAAAATGAGCCATATTATAGAGAACAAGTAATGAAACTTCATTGACAACAATAAAATTGAGTAAATATGTAGAATTATCGAAACATATTTTTAACGAATTTATAAAAAAAAAAAATTTTTAATATGTCTCGACATCGAAATATACGTTCCATGAATTATTCTGAAGGTAATTTTTTAACAATGTCAACCAAGTTGATAAAATGTGTTGTGTAGTACTATTTATCAAATTATTTTTAGAATGTGATGGATATGATGATGTTTATGGACATTCCGTTGAAGATGATTATTGTATATCACCAAGTGATGCAGCTCAATTTATGTACAACAGAGAAGGTCGAAATCGTAGTATGGGGGCATTTTTTAATACAGAAGGAACTATAGCTGAAGGGGATGAAAATGAAACACCACGAAAAGAAAATATTGAGGATGATATTGATAAAGTTAAATTAGAATCATGTGTAGAAAGTATTAAAAAAATTGTTGGCGAATCTGTATCACATAAAGTTTTGGTTGACACTATAATTAACTATAATTTCAACACTGAAAAAGCTTTGGATAGTCTGTTGACACATATGACCGATAAAAATCTTTCCACAAAAACATCTAAAGGTGACTATTTACAATTTTTTATCAATTTGTTTTAAAATAATTTAAACTTTTTGAACCATTTTGAAAAAAGTCAAAAAGATAAAATATCCAACAGTTCAGATACAATATTGAAAATGCTCATTGAATTTGACTCGGTTTCCTTGCATAATTAACAAAAATTGTTTGAAGTTTGTGTTAAGAATGCCTACTCATAAATTCCTGGATGAATAAAAAGGCCGTTTCAGGCTTTGATTTCTCTTAAGTTAATGAGAAGATAATAAAACATCGTTATTATATTATCTACCATTCTTTGAAAAGACCTAATAAGTGACAAAAATTGCACTTTATACATACTTGGTTACTGTTTGTATTCCATGTACCCAATAAGTTGCTTTGAAGTGGAAGGTATTCTATTAGCAGATATTTGTATAGGTTTACTTTTTAATTTAATATTTGCTACAAAATAATCCAGAATATTAGACTGTTTTATAAAATAGTTTAAAAAGTATGATCAATAATAGTCTAGCAATATTGAGCTGACAATCTACTATATCAAATTAACTAGTTTATATGTATTCATTAAATTTTTTTCATTTCATGTACCCATTTTGTTCATTGGCGTCTACATTTCAAAATGAAAATAAATTAAATTCGGGAAGGTAAGACTTAAATACAGTTATTGATAAAAATTTTTCATCTTCGTTAACTTCATTAATCAAACAGCATAAAGAACTTAAAATGAAAACACCTTCAAAATTTGGTTTAGGAAAAAAAATTAATTTTAAAAAGAAAGTTATAGATGTTACTGATAGTATTGATGCTGAAACAAATCCCATAAATACATCAAATACTTCACCAAATATATGCCTTGATAATTTTAAAAGTAATTCGGGAATTCATACGGATTCGCATGACTCATTATCCGAACTAGTACGAAGTCATTTACAAAAAAATGCCAATGAATCAAGTAGTTTAGTAAATTTACCTACAAAAAACGATCGTAATTTTACTCAAAAACTATCCAATTTAAGTTTGTATTCATCTTCTCCGGAATCGTCTTGTACAAAATTAAATGAAAAATTAGATTCATTACAAAAACTCGTTGAACAACATTCATTGAAACCAAGAAGTATTTCACGTGTAACATCCGATCCCATTGAAAATGAAAAATGGACTATTGATTTAACGCTGGCTTTAAAACAAAGTGATATCTCACTTCCAAATATAGTTGTACAAAAGGAGGATGTAAAAATTGTAGAACATTTTATTCCACAATTTGTTGATTGTGAAACAACACCCGAATTTGATATTAACAAAGCTATTGAACCTTTGAAAGATTGTTATTTGGATATTAAACAAGTATATGAAGGTGTTGAGTTAGATGTAAAACAATGTTCACATTTTGGTAAAATTATTTGTAAAAGTTACATAAGAACAAGTCCATATAATTTACCACCTAAAAAGAATTATAACACGGTTCAATGGTTTCAATTTAACGTACCCTCTCCTGATGATAAAATTAAAGCTGTTTTTCAAAATATTAGAAAGTAGTTATTTTTCAATAAATTGTACCTAAGTAATTTTTATACTTTTAATATTAATGACAATTATTGATGTGTAATAGAATATATTTTATTAAAATATTTTTTTTGAATCAAGAATTTTATTTAATAACAAAAATTATACTAATGGCTACAAATTCAAAATTTATAGAAATTATTATCTAAATTTTTATGTATCATATGTAAATAACTATTTCTAATTTACTATATTTTAACTATTAATCAATATATAGTATTTTTACTAACCTTACATGTAGGCAAATTTCCAAAAACTAATTTTCGATTGTCTGAAATGCGGCACAACATTTTTATCCACTTAATACAACAGGCTAATCAATAGACAGTTTTTTTTTTAAAAACAAATTATAATTATTTATACTGAAGAATGAGCTTAAATATGTTATCGAAATGTTTCGATCTTGGTAGGATGTTGCAAGCACTACCGGGTAATTATGAATCATTATGTCTTACTAATTATAAAAAAACATTATGCCCGAGATTTACTACTTTTAGGGTTCTTTGCTTTTTGAGGGCATATCAATAGAAGTTAGTTAATGTGTGTAAAAATATATTTCATTCTCCTTTTTATCAATTCACTACTGATGAAATACCTATGTAGTATTACCCACAAAAATCATTTCAAATGCAGTATATTACTTAGCTGAAAGGACGCACATTATTAAGGGCTGGAAAATTGTTTATTTTCAACCATTAAGTTTAATTTAGTTTGGACTATCTTTTATAAATTAAATAAAGGATTCAAATTAACTTCGCCTTAATTAAATATTGCATAAGACTCAATTCTTCAAAAATTGTTTCATTTGGCAAAAACAAGCTTAATAGTTGTATATATATTTTTGTTTAAAATTTTATGAGTATTATTTTTATATATGGATTTTCACCTTAATTAAATATTGCATAAGACTCAATCCTTCAAAAATTGTTTCATTTGGCCAAAAAAAGCTAAATAGTTGTATATATTTTTTCTTTTTTTAATTTTATGGGTATTATTTCTGTATGTGGATTAAATTTGTGAAAATGTGATCGTATACAAAATTTTGTTTTTAGATTGTTAGTTTCTAATAAAATTGGGGGATTTTATTTAAAATTGAAATCAACCTTGTTTCTAGAATCCTGAAGGGGTGAATTTTTGAAATTTATTTCGAATAATTTATAATAGAAGACAATTTTAAACACTATACCTGTAATCTATTTCTGAAACTTAATTTTATTTATTTTCTAATAATATTTCTAAAAGATATTGCCACAGCAGAAGTACCAGTAAGAAGTGTGAAGATTGTACCACAAACGTTAAATGTAACAAAAGGTTTTGAACTTCCGCGCCCAGATAAAGATATTTCTCGTCCGAATGTATTAACACCAAGATCTCAATCTCCAGCGTCGGGTGCTGTAACGCCTTTAGAAGGTCGTGCAACACCAGACATTCAAAAAACAAAAGAATCTAAGATTGATCCCTTAGCTCTGTATCAAAAAGAAAGAGAGGGAGAAAAAAATCATTTATATATGATTATAATTGGACATGTGGATGCTGGAAAATCAACACTTATGGGTCACTTATTATACGATCTGGGGCAAATTAATCAACGCACAATGCATAAATATGAAACAGAAAGTCGTAAATTGGGAAAACAAAGTTTTTTATATGCTTGGGTGTTGGATGAAACTGGTGAGGAACGAGAAAGAGGAATTACGATGGATATTGGACGATCACAGTTTGAGACGAAAACGAAGAAAATAACGTTATTAGATGCCCCTGGACATAAAGATTTTATCCCCAATATGATATCTGGTGCAGGTCAAGCGGATGTCGCGTTATTAGTTGTTGATGCTACTAGGGGAGAATTTGAGACTGGTTTTGATTTAGGTGGACAAACAAGAGAACATGCTCTATTAGTTCGATCTCTGGGAGTTGGTCAACTAGCTGTAGCTATTAATAAATTTGATAATGTTGATTGGGATAAAAATAGATTTGATGAAATTAAAAATAGTTTGGGATCATTCCTACGTCAAGCTGGATTTCGAGATAAGGACGTGACTTATGTTCCAGTTAGTGGTTTAACTGGACAGAATTTAGTTGGACCGCCAACTGAAAATGCTCTTTTACAATGGTATAATGGACCTTGTTTACTTGATGTTATAGGTAAGATACACATTTTCCTTAATTAATCTATTAATCCTGTTGTAGTATTTAGAAATAGAAAGCTTTTAGCTTTGAACTTTGAAATGTATAAAAATAATGCCCCATATGAATAGGTAATTCCTGAATGATAACTTATATGTAACGCTTCTACTGTGTATATACACTCCTAGTGAACATATTTTTAGAATGTTTAATTACTTAAATAAGTAATTTATTTTCAATTTTAAAATTCTCTTTAGACTAGTTGAATATTTCAATTATTTTTCTATTGTTTATTAGAATTTAATATTAGTACTTATTTTATAGATAAATTCAGTGTGCCCGAACGTGCAGTTTTGAAACCGTTTAGATTTTCTATTCACGATATTTATAAGGTAATATAATTATTTAAAATATTTTTATTTTAGAACTTACATAATTGTTTTAATAATATTATACTCAGAAATTATTATTTCAATAACCTTCAATGTTGTGTATTTTGAAAATGCTTTTACCAATAAAAAATTTTCAATTTTTTTAGGGAACAGGTGCAGGCCTTTGTGTTTCAGGACGAATTGAGACTGGTGTATTAAACGTCGGTGATCGAGTATTAGTGTGCCCTGTAAAAGAAGGTGCTACTGTACGTAATATTACTCTCGATGAAATTCCAATGCAGACAGCTTTCGCTGGAGATCAAGTGTCTATCACTTTAACTGGTATCGACATACAAAATATTACAATTGGGTGCATTCTTTCAACTCCGATTTCTCCAGTACCTGTCGTTCAAAAGTTTGAAGCACGTATTGTAGTTTTCAACGTTAAAACTCCACTTACTCGAGGATATCCGGTAAAACGTTTAATTTATTCTAGCAAATTTTGGTTATTTTTAATTTTTTATGTTAATATAGGTGCTCTTACATCATCAATCATTAATTGAAGCCGCCAATATTTCAAAAATTAAAGCACAATTACACAAAAGTACTGGTGAAGTTATTAAGAAAAAACCACGTTGTTTGGGAAGCTATTCGAATGCCATTGTTGAGATTGTAGTAAATAAACCCATATGCATTGAATTATTTCGTGATGTGAAAGAGTTAGGACGATTTATGTTACGCGTTTCTGGTACTACAGTAGCAGCTGGGCTTGTTACTGAACTGCTTGAATAAAATTTATTAATTTTTATATTAAAATTATTCAAATATTATATGTATATTTTATTTCCTTAATATTTAATATGATTATATTAAATAAAATATATAAAAGTTTCTGAATTGTTTTATTAATAAAAACTGGTATACTTAATGTTCTTGTAAGGTTTAAATTCCCGCTCTTTTTCTAAAAATATAACTATACAGAAAAAAAAATCCCTAGGGTCAAATTAGACAGAACATCTATTTCATTTGTTATTGACAGAGACGATCTCAAAAAAATTGAAGTGTTTATTTATTAATTAAATTGAAAATATGTTAAAAATTTTAAAACAAATGGAAATACCTCAAGGAATATGTGTTTATTACAATTTGTGAAATAATAATTATTAGAAATAGAATTTTATTACAAATTCATCAGCGGCCATTTGCTTTTGCCTGGTTGGACATTGTCTTTTAGGCGTTACTTTCATATTTCTGTTGTTAATTTGTATTTGAAAAGTTTACAAATATTGGTCATAAAAATATTACATTTAATTTCACCTTCGTGTTAACATTCATCTTAAATTTTATTATTGGAGGTAAGTTAAAAGTTAAAGCTAAATTTTTTTATAGAATATTCTCTTAAAAACATCAGATAGTATTTTTATCAACAAAAATTGCTAATTTTTAATGCATTTTATTGTGAAATTCTAAGTTAAATTAGTTTACAGTTGTCTGAAATTAATCAGTATGATTACAATTGTATAAAATAATGTATACAAAGGGTAATTGGGGTACAAAAATCAATGAAGAAATATGTTCATTACGTAAGTAAAAATGGCGTCTATAAAAGCCATTTAAATGAAGTGTAACTACGTAATTTAACTGATCATTGAACCCTAGAGGTAAGTTTAGAAGAGTTTAGATACAAGTTTTGTGTCCGTTCATAGTTTTAATCGTATAATTTTTTGAAGTTAGATACAGAAGTGAATATTTGTGAAACTACGATGTTCAGTTTTAATGTTTTAAGGACATAGGTGAATTCATCTCTTGTTGTCCACAACATCGTCTTTGTTTTGAAGAAGAGGACGTGACGTTATCAAAATGGAACAATGGAATTTATTATCAACAGATCATTAAATACGTTTCATCTAAAATGGCTAGAGGCTGTTTATAATTATTTCTCATTTCTGTATCTTATCTGTACAGAGGTTATACTCTAAAACCTTGACCTGACCCAAAATTTATAAACTTTAATTGCGAAATACTAATTGCAGTGTAAGAATTTATGAATTAAAATCTATTTAATCATGCTCTCAAGTGAATATAAATTATTTTCATTAGTAATTGTGGAGATCAATTAAAAAATCAGTTTAATGTGTAGTTGATTGCCGGTACCACACGATATGACATTACGTTTGATTCAAATGTTGGCCTCCAACATTGGATCAAATATTCGACTATTCTTAATGGCATGCTACACCATAGGATCCAATCCATCTGACACAAATTTTGGTTAATTTTTGTGTGGGAATTAACATAAACTTAAATAGTAATTTTTAATAATTATAAATAAATTAAAATGAAGCATAATGAATTAAATAAACGAAACAGTAAGGAAATAACAATAAGGTAATTTACAACAAAAAACAAGCAAATATTAACTTTAATTAAATGCATCGTGTAGCAGTGAAATGTATATTTGAGTCCTACAACAACACTGATGTGCATTTTGAAATGTAGAACGTTGGTGTGTGCTGGATGCATCGTGTGGCACCGACTTTTTTTGTTTTTTGCGATTAAGATTATTTGTACTAAATCATGTGTTTATGATCACTTCTGTTGAGTTAGTCGAATAAATTTTATCTAAATTTTGGATTTTACAAAAATAGTTTTTTGAATAGCCAACAATAAATCTTAATGATATTTTATATTTAATGCTATAACATATTCAGGTAGTCAGTCACATTTTGTTGTGCCCGACTTTTCCTAACGTTTTTTTTTTTTTTGAATTAATTTGTATATCAAACAAATTTTCTGATTAATACTGGTCGTAAAATTTGCATGGTATTACAATTTGAATGAACCATATTCCAAATTTTAGTAATATTTTAATTACAAAAAATATTTTAATAAAAAATTGAATTACTTTCTATCACTGTTTATTCTAAACAAATCACCGAATAACATTTAATTTCATTTGTTCATTGTTTTTATTATGTAATTCCTAAAAAAATGCTTCAAATTTGAATTTAATTAACGATATTTTAAAAAGTGTAATTGTATGATGATTACTGTCTACAAGAGCTTCAATAATTTTTCGAGATAATACTTGTGTAACATACTTTATTTTGATCAATTAAATAATTCTCTGTTTATTTTGGGAATATCTTCAAATTTAATTTTTATTCAATATTATGAGATCGAATTAGTTAAGTAATGAAATCGTCATCCGATATTCATTTATTTATTTTTAATTGGATTTTTTGATTTCTGGGGATATTTTTTACTATCTATTTATTACCGAAGAAATTTTTCGAGGTTTATTCACTTGTAACCTTTATCTAAATACTTCAAAAATATAGAATTTTTAGACAATAAGAAGATTGTATAACATGAATTAAGCGCGTTAAAGTGTATTATCTTTCAACTAATAAGAAAAGTAGTACTAAAACTCATTACATGTCCCAAATTTATATAAAATGTGAAATAGTATTAAAGTTATGAAGTTACCGCCTAATATTTCACATTCCTATCCTTTCATCCTTGATGATATCATTGCAGTATAAACTAAATATTGATTTAAAATGGAGGTTTAAATTTGCATGGTCACCAGATGCCAACTCTACAAAGTGAGTTTTACTAGTTTTGATGAAACGTCTTAAGTCTAACCTTATAGCTCAAATCTTTATTAGAAGCTTTTATTTAATTTGTCTTGTCAGTTAATGTATGTGCATAAAATTTTGCAACCTAATTTTAAACCATTTCAATCAATTGAGCTGAAATTGTGTATAAACTTTGGTCTGGATTATAATGCATGATTAGTTAAGTGATCTCATTCTGATTTCAATTTGGCGGATCAATTATTTTGTATGCATTCCCATTATATGACTACCAAATAAGTTTACTGAGAAGAACATGAAAAATAAAATAACGATAGTGTAAATGCAATAAGGTGAATGTCTCAAAGTGGCGTCATCAAATTTTCTTATCTACAGCCATGAGCAACAGATCATATCCGAGAATAATTTATCCGCGGCATTTTATCCAGAGATTTTTTCCTAAAAATTTTAAAATTATTAAATAATAACTTATAAAAAACAAGTTTTTATTCAATTTTCCAATTATACTAAAATGAAAAGTAATAATTTTATGAAAGAACTTAAAAGATTGTAGCGGAAAAAAAAGGTAATTTTAGTTAAATTCTTACGCCTTAAAAACTTAAACCCTTTTATATAAATTATTTTCATGTTAGTACAATTGAAAAATTTAATAAAAGCTTTTTTAGAAGAATATTTTCAAATTTACTTTTTTCCACTGGAATGTATTGAAAGAAGAATATGAAATTTTTTTAATTGTAAAGATAATATTATGGACTAATTGAAAATTAAATAATCTTATTCACAAAGTTATCTACATACGAATATTAATAATAAAAGCTAAAGGTATTCAACTTAAAATTTGTTTATCAAACATCCTTCTTTTATTTTAAACATATTTAAAAAGTGAAAAGTTTTTTTTTTTTTTTTTAAGTTTACTTTATAATTTGCTTTTATTGCTATCATTTTTAAGGTTAAAAATAAATTGAGTTAATAAATCAAATTGGATCACGTTTGATTAATGCTTGTTATGATCGTTTTATGTAGAATATATTGGCTACATTATGAGATGGTGACAATTTTCATTTTTGTACATTCGTTTATTTTGGTTTCGAAATTACGATGTGTAAATGATCGCGACTACATCTCTTAAATCAAAAGTTAGTTTTTTTTCTTATACGTATGATAAATCAACATTAATTTCTTGGTCGTTTCACATTGATAAAATCATATTAAGTTATATGTTACAAAAAGAAAATCATCATGGTATGTGTATGACCTAATAAAATGCTCCAACGTATCAAAACTCCGTTGCAAAAAGAGTGCTCCAACGTATCATAAAAGTTGATTTCAATATTATATTTAGTAATTGTAATGTAGTTAATAATTGTTTCAATAGCAACTCCCGTTGACATGAGTTTACGAAGATTGGTGCACTTGTTTTGTTTCCGTGAAAAGAAAAAAATAAAGTCATCCAGATTATAAATTAAATAATTTTCAATGATTTAATTTATATATCTTAAGAAAAATATGTATTTCATCATTTAAAACATAAAAAAAATTGGATTAGTTTATTTAATCGTCGCTATTTTAGATTTGGCATCAATAACAGTTATCTCGTTACTAGAGTTGCTTTTACCTAGTGTGTCAGCATTTAAATGATGTGATACTATAAGGCAGATTTCTAAGAAGGTTTATTGGCAGTAACATCAAACGTCATGTGCCTTGTTTTCTGACCAAGGAACAAAAGAAATAATAAAATTGTTCCCTACAGATTGAAATACTACTTATATTATTTCCCCTTTTATTTGGCGATATCGTCAATATGTATGTTTGATTCATGGTATTTGATTCAGATTACATATCGCGGTAATAATATTGATAGAAGCTTATGTGTGTAGTTTTATGAAAGATGTTTGTCCTACACGAACTAATGTTAATTTGCGATATTTATTCTATTATAGTTTATATGAACAAAAAAGCGAAAATAAAAATGGATAAGTTTTCATTCAATTGCAACATACTAAGCTCAGTGACAAAGATTCAGTGACAAATATTATCGAGTTTAGATTTTAGTGGTATTTAATATCAAATACCTGTGACTTATTTATCTATCTAGTTTTTTAGATACGTACCTAACCTAAAAAGTAGATAGGTGGGATAAATAACACTGCATACATTTTGACGCACAAACTAAAAATAACAAAAATAAAAAATCTCGTTCAGATTTAAATACATGATAAAATGTACTTGCTGGCTTATAATTATTATAATTATCTTTTGACATCAAAATTTACGTTTATTAATTAATAAAAATTGTATACAATCGGCATGGTCTTATATATGGTATAAATTGTTCTTATATATGGTATAAATTTCTGAACCCACCCTATATTTAAGCAATAACAGGTAAGTATTAAACTACTGTAGACAAATTTAATTATCATGTGTGCTTAAAAATATTCAAAAATTTTTTTAGTTTTTAGTGACTGTTATTGATACAATTTCTATATATCTTTTAATAAACTAAATCCATAAATAAGAAAAAAAAAAGTAAAATAAAAAATTGAACAGAAAATTTTGCTACAACGATTGTATTGGTGTTTAAAGCCAATTGAATCTGAATCCACTTAAAATTTTTTAATAGGTTTTAATTGAATATTTTTTCCATTTAAAACCAATTCAAAAATTTTAATTCCAGTAAATTATTTTTAAATGTATATTTTTTTTAATTTGAAACCAATTGGTAATTTTCATTTAATTAAATCTGATTCAAATTTAATCATATTAAATTGGAATTCAATCGGATTGAATTGGAAATTTCCATACGATTCCCATTGAATCCGGTTCAAATTCAATCGGATTTAATTTGATATTTTTCTCAGGGTTTCTATTTGGATTTGTATAAGCTATATTCTTTTACTTGTTGCGGTATAATGTAAGGTTTACGAGTTATGGACGAAAAATTAAAAAACAATTGTTTAGTTCAATCGACATTTTTAATTACTCATAACTAAAAAAACGTTTTGACTTTTCGAAAAAAAACTTAAAAGAACTTCTTTTGCTTTATCGCTTATTTTTAATGTTTATCCTCTCAAATAGGGTGACACCTACACCCCGAGAAAGTGGGGAATGTAGAACACTAAATAAATTGGTGAATTTTTTTGGTATTTAACTTACATAATTGAGATCTAATATAAAACATAATTGAGATATTTCCCTCACTGAATACACGTTGTAGCAGAATTTCTTTTCCTACCATTTCATATTTTAAACTCTATGGCATTAATTCGTAATATCTCAGATGGTTTATTTTTTGCTAAAACATTTATTTCAAGCTATAGTTATTAAGCTACATTTCTTGTAATAATTAGTAGTCAATTAAATTAAATGGTAATTCATTACTTGGTGGTCAAAATAAATTTCACGCGACTTTTCGCAGTGGTATCAAAATCACAACCAAATTGGACTCAAGGAACAATGTGTTCTTAGGTTTAGGACCAACATCACGTTATCACGAACCCGACTACAGCATTGTATCTTCGACTTACGCGATGTTTTGGCAATAAATGTGTTAAAAGCCTAAAATTATCGCCTTCTGTTCCTAACCGTTTTCTTGTAAAGTATACAGAATTACAATTAAGATATGGTAATATGCGGGTAGTATTAGATAAGAAGAATAAGAATACGGGAATCGCAGATGCGTCCCTTGCACCTAAATCTTTTGGTCCCCTGTACCCTCCATTAGAACACGCACCTGGAGACAAGGATGCCTTCTGGCTCTGCGGTTAGTTTTACGAAGGAATGTTTGTAAATATGAAAAAGTTTGAGTTTCCGCAGGTTTTAAATGCATTAATAGGTTTCTAACTAAATAATTGGATAATATTAGTAATTGTAAGTATGCAATTATTAAAATAACCTAAATATTGACATTTCCCTTTTGCATTGCGATACCTGAAGAATCAATGACTATCTTAATGTTTCTGTTTCTATTTTTCAATCATTTTGGAAATAATAGGCTAAAAAAAATTCAACTACAAAATTTTCATCGAGCAATTTATTGGCTTGGAACACACATTTTGCTTCACAAAATGCTTGAAAATGACAAATTTTTGTAAATGGTGAAATTTTAGGACAAACAATGTACGGCGAATAACACAAAAACAACAAATATTAACATATAAGTACGATCATGGTTTTTTCCGCCCAATTTTTTTTTACAAAAATTGGGCGAATCTATTTTATTCAAATTAAATTTTTAAAAAATTATCGAATCGTTCCATAAAAATTAAGGTTTCAGAAGAATTAAGAAATTAATTATTAAGGATAAAGAAACGATTTTAATCTGAAATTAGATTATTAAATTTCAACCTATTATTAAATGCCAGAAATTACGCAAGATAAAAATTTTAGGATATGCTTTGTTTGCCGGCTACGAAATTAGACCCATTCTGTTACACTGTTTCTTTTAGTTCCAACCATTTGTCTAATAGTAAACAATTATTATGGTGCATTGTTGATGACTGACACGTTAGATTTAACGACCTTAAGTTTTTATATGACTTGATGATAAATTGGCTATAGAGACTCTACTATTTAGCCACTGTTAATTTTTAGCATAAGTTCTACAAATTTCTTTAATCGCATCAGTTCGCTTTTCTCAGTTATTTATAGATCGTTTTAGCATTTGTTCCAACGTCTTGTTTACAGTTCGAGAAAAGTTAAGTCAATTAATAAATTTCGATTTTTTCCCCAATTTCCTAGATCAAATTATTTTGTATTTTATAAATACGTATTTCGACTTCAAAGTACTCATCATCAGTATGAATTAGCTAGTTGTAAAGATTCTCTGAGGAGATGTTACTTGTTGCTAATTTGGTGACGGTTTGCACACTTGTTCGTTCGCATATGCACAATTTATACTTTTCAAGTATCTATCAAATTGCTACGTCAATCAATCAGCATCGATCACATGTTTAGTGTGCGGCCAATGATATTGGACCACGTGGTTTTTGTCAAACAATCTCAAACTAAAAATTGAAGAATCATTACAACTAGCTAATTCATACTGATGATGACTACTTTGTAGTCGAAATACGTATTTATTGAATACAAAATAATTTGATCTAGGAAATTGGGGAAAAAATCGAAATTTATTCGAAAAATTCTAGAGTTCTCATTAATAATTATAAAATTAAGTCAATTAGTTTCTTAAGGAAGTACGAGCGCCAGGCGGTATGGGGATATGTTTCGACTCTAGCGCGGTAAGGGGAACGCAGTAACCATATGATTTTTTTCAATATATAGATATACATTTAACATTGGCTAGTGGCGGCATTTATTTTTCTTTTAATTAATAAACTTTAATTAGTCGGGCAAGTGTAAATGTTTTTGAATTAAATTTATCACTAATATATTTACTTTCATCCATAAGTTTTTTAAAAATATTCACCGACAGTTTTACGAGAAAAATACAGAAATGTATCAATGTTTGAAGGTTACCCCATAAGACCAATGTTAAATTGCTCAACTTTAAAGTTAATTATTTATTTAAATGATCGGGCAATCTCCTTCAAATTTTTGGAATTTGTTTAGACATATTTAAACTTTGTATTAAAAAAAAAAATCAAGCCTTTTATCAAAAGTTGCCTTGGTGCTCGTACTTCCTTAAAAGTTTATCAATCGGATTATCGGAAAGTAGTTTCATCATATTCTGCAGGTGCTTGTATCTAGATTTAAGAACATATACTGAAACAACTTCTAAACGTTATTAGGCGACTCTTAAATTTAGTTTTCATGATCTTAGCGATATCAAATTATATATGATTTTCAATCTTTTCAACACACCAACAGACTATATGGTAATTATGCTTCAATTAAGAATATTGCTGTGATATTCGCATTTTGCATCTTTTGTTATAATATGTTTTACTTGTGGTTTAGGTTTCTTTGAAGATATTCAGTAGTAATAACATTTGAAATCAGATTTTGGTTTTATAGCTGTCTTCTTGTATCACTTGAAGAATCAAATTCTTTCGTCAACCTGCAACAAGTAATAGAAGTAGTGGATGAAAGGCATATGCCTGGTAAGTAGGCCTGTTCTAGGTTTATTGTACTTACTACTTTCTCACCAACCCAGTGTAATAATAATTATTGCGACAGCGGTGGAAATCAAACCCGTACCCTCCTAATCTGCGTTGCGTTCATTATAAGCTATTTTTTACATTTATGTCAAAAACGATGGTAATGCGCTTGCGTATGACTATCCGGTTGTCTAGAACGGCATTAACTAACTTACCGAAGTCGGTACCTTGCAACAAACTTATATATAACTCATTTAAACTGTTAAAGGTAGTTAACTTCTAGTTATATTTGTATCCAAATTGATTCAAGGCTCTATATAGGTTATATATTTTTTCCAACGCCTGATCTAAATCGGATATGTTTTTACAGGAAAAATAAATATAATTATATTCATGAATGGACACAAGTCCTGAAACCACTTACAATTGTGAGCGAAGGTCTGGCAAGTGTCGTCCTTCGCAATTTAATGCTTCGTAAACATCAGATTATAGCGGGACACTTCCCAAATTTATGTTAGAATTTAGTCATAGTTTCCACAAAATGGCGGTTGAAACCTGTTTTCTTTTTGCAAAACTTGGTCATTTTTTGGCCAATTTAAAATCTTTAGTTTAAAATGGGATATTGGGTAAAAAGGATACCATTTGACATTTTCAAATAACAGTGCTCTTGGGTACCCTTTAATTTTTTTTTGTACAGGGTACCTACTTACAATTTAAAGGGGAGGAGGCAAAATAAATTTTTAGTGATGGAGTATCAATCAAATGACAACTTTTTCAAGGTAGTGCAACATTCAAAAGCACGGTTCTTGTCCAAAGTAAATAACAAAAAGTTTCTAAAAAATAATACTGATCTCAAAAAACAAATTGTACTAAAAAGCTACAAATTATTTTTGTATATTTACGTATAATCTCTTTGTTTATAAACTGATTTTAATAACTCTATGCGTTGTGTTCAATATAGCAGTGTTTGTTCCTTGGTGATGCAAACAACTTCAAAATAGGAGAAGGTATAAAAAAGAGTTCCTTGTTCGCCTGTTGTAATTTTTTTATATGTTTGTTCGGTTTGCAATTTCTTTTGTTTAAGCAGCGATTTTATTTAATTTTTTTCTTGTAACTTTCTTTAATTTCTTTTTTGAAAAAATTAACCATTTTTCGAAATATGTATTATATTTACCATGAACTTGGTATAAAATATAATGTTCATTCTTCAGAGTAGATAATGACTGACAATAAGTACCTTTAAATTTTTCTACATTATCAAACTGATGTTTATTATAGCATGATGTTGGATAGGCGACTGAAGCGAATATACAACCAGGTGGTCACAAATTGTGGGAGAGAAGAGTGTTATTTAAAATTTTGTTGTTTGATTTTTTGACTAATTGAGGAATTATGGTGAATTTATATCAAAGGGATGAGTGTTGAGGCAATGTAACAACCATAGTTCAATGGACTGTATTAAATCATGATGATTGACAAGTCTGTTATGCACATTATAGATTTCATGTAGTTCAATGGATCATAATACTCCCATCGAAGCATCGTTCGCCGCTTTTATAAGAATTCATCATTACTAATTCTATCAACAGCTTTTATTTTTTAATACTCTTGACTTTATTTTCATAATTTTTTTTTCGTTATAGTCAATGCTAGTTAGGTAAGTGAAAACTTTTCACGTTTATTGTAAGGTGAATATACTTGGAATGAGATATCCCGATTGTTTATTCACCTTTATTTTCTGAGGTTCTGCTAGGTTGCTACAATTATTAATTAAAATTTAGTAAACATATCATGATATCCAAATATAAACTTAAGAATACCCATACTCTCATTTCTCAGGAATAGATCTTTTGCCCTTGTGCATCCTTTTGCGAACGAAACACTCAATTCTATATATTTTAATAAAATATTTATTCAGTTTGGTTTTTACAATTAAATATCAAATCAAAAGGTAAACAATAATAATAGTAATTAAACAAAGACAACTGACAACTTAAAACATAAATATTAATAAACAATAACAAACACCATAACATGTAATATTGCAAGCGGAACTATTATCGCAATTAAGTTAGCGTCAATCAAATCTCGAAAAATTGCTCCCAAAATGCTTTATCAGGATCAGTAATTGCTCCAGTGAGACTATGATGGCGTCACACCTTAAGAGGAGTCGCACCGCACCATAAGAATCAAGGTCATCATAGTCTTACCGTGGCTATTTAAATCGTAATTAATAATTTTAATTAATTATGCATAAATAAAAGTAATAATGGATTTAGTTTCTTTCTCAGTTTTTGTCCTATCCTTATCAACAAGTTATCTGAAGGGAGGAACATTTAACCTAACAACAAAATTGATATTTAACTTTACATCGTGCTCTTTCTGAGTCGAAAAAACTAGGAGCGTAATAATTGTATCGAAGTGATACAAATGATAAATTTTAATTTAGATCGTCAATTCATTTGAAGCCATTTAAACGTTATCCATAAATACCTTATCCTACGAAAATAATAAGTTTACGATACAAATTTATTAATAATTTTAAATTTTGTTGAGCATAAGTTTGTAGAAATCCAAAATTTTTATTATCTAATCATCTGTGTTATAAATCCAAGCATTATTTCAGAATGTAAAATAATAAGCTCTGTAAAAATGTTAACAACTTTTTGAGACCACAGTCTCAGGTTCTGGCGAAATGATAATATTATTAGTTATAAATTATTATTTCACTAGCAGAAAAGGAGACTATGTTTTAGAAATGATATTCGTATATAAATAAATTTTACGAATAGTCAACACTATACATTAAGAATGAAAATTTTGAAATCTTTATAACTGTAACGAGAAAGATTTAGAAAGCTGAAATTTTGTATGAATGTTCCTATAGTAGTATATTCCTAGCCAAAAGCATCTTAAAAATTCTTAGTCTAAAGATGTAAAATAAAGGATAAAAATTCATACTCCTATAATTATTTTAGTATGAAGTATAAAGAATAATAAAATTTCTTGTTACCATGGATACATTTCAAAAGCATCAAATATTGATATATTTTTAAGATAAAATCTCTATAGTAACTACAAACGATTTAAGTAAATATTTCATACTCTACCAATTCCCGTGTTTAAATTTTTATAAAACTTGTATAATATTTCATCTCACTCAACATTAACATATTGCAACGCTTAAGTAACAGATTCTCATTTAATAATGAATTCAGCAAGACAATGGCAAAAACATTTGTAATTAGATTTGTAAAAACATGTAATACAATTAAATTCCAATTGGATTCTAAACGGTCATTTTTTTGGTATTAATCGCGTTACTAACTTATTCATCAACGCAAATACACATGAGCGCAGATACATATCGAATATTTTGTGGTAGTCGACATTCGGAGATTACAGTAAATTACGTTATCTCTCCATAATCTTCTTAATAAGTTATCACTCCGTAAGTTAATGAGCTAGCAGCTTCGTGAGATTTAGACCTTACTCAGAGATAAACAAAAAAACGCATCTATTTTGATCGAACAAAAGAGAGATGGGGGGGGGGGTCTTAAAATAAACCATAAATTTTTACTATAATATTTGTCAAAGAATTCCATTTTCCTAGCATGCAAAAAGTTGGTATTTTTAAGAATTTTTCAAATTGAGAAGGAGTTTGTTATGTACAGTTCAGTGTACAAATACAATTAATATAGTTTTAGTTCAGTGTAGTGAATTTAGATCAGTAGTGAATATAGGAAAAGACTATAGAGATTATTATTATTAGGATATTATCGATAAGTAAGGGATTGACAAAATGGAGTAATGATTTATAACACAAGAATATATTTTATAATTCAATAAATAATTATGAACAAATTATTAACGTTGTATTTATTTAAATACACATCAGTTTGGCGACGAGTATAAAAAAATTACAAGTAAATAATAAACAAATTTTTGTTATTAATTAATACACGTGGAAAAATAGAAAAAAATGGCGGAAATCGAAGCAATATTGCAATCACTCAAAACACAAGGAGAAGCACTTACAGCAATCGTTAGTCAAATGGCTGCAACATCAACTCGTCATACTACACAACTGCCGTCAAGAAACCTATCAGATACATTACTTACACATTCGATAACATTTGAAGCATTCAACGAAGAAGCAGAATCATTCACAACATATCGAGAAAGGTTAGAAAATTTCTTTACTTTGCGTCAACTCACAGGTTCGAGTACGGAAGTCGCGTCAGCAAAGGTTCAAATTCTTATAAATTGTCTGGGTAGCAAATATTATCAATTAATTTCGAGCTTAACAGCACCTCAAAAGCCAAATGAAAAAACATATTCAGAGCTCATATTACTTTTAGAAAAGCATTTGAGCCCTCCCTCAAACGTCCATACAGAGAGACATAAATTTTTATCACGTACACAACACACAGACGAATCAATAGCCGGTTACGTAGCCGCTTTAAAACTTCTTTTACACACATGTAAATGGATTTGTCCGAATGGAAATTGTAAACAACCCATACTTGCAATTTTACAAGCACAGTTTATTCGTGGACTCAAAGACGTAGATATTCGCGAAAAAATTCTACAACAAGAGGAAACAGTCAATTTTGATAAAACGCTTGAAATAGCACTAGCTATAGAAGCTGCAAAAAAACAAAACAGGGAAGACTACCAAAAATCTTCTATATCCGTGAACCGCATCGGTAACTCACAGAAACATACAAAATACAATGTTCATGATTCAAATCAGCGAAGTCGTTCGAAATCTCAACCGCGCAGTCAATCAACACATAAATTTTCACAGATTGAACGATTAGGACTCAAAAATAAATGTTTAGCTTGTGGAAAGTCTAACCATAAAACACGTGAATGTAGAAGCAAAGACAAACTGCATTGTACAGCATGTAACAGATCTGGACATTTACGTAAAGTGTGCTTATCAACAGCGTTAGGTAATCAAGTACCAAAATCGCCATCAGTCAATATAGTTGAACAAAACTATGAAGACGACTATGGTGTCAACTCACTTAATATCG
Organism: Chrysopa pallens; assembly: GCA_020423425.1. Taxonomy (NCBI): domain Eukaryota; kingdom Metazoa; phylum Arthropoda; class Insecta; order Neuroptera; family Chrysopidae; genus Chrysopa; species Chrysopa pallens. The sequence continues at coordinate 70,763,007 of CM035593.1, read as the reverse complement.
CGCACTCTCAACAGGAAATTATATTAAACATAAATTCCACTAATTTCGATAACAAAATTTGTGTTCCAGTTCTAATCGGGAATTCGAAACAAAACTTTGAAGTCGATTCAGGCAGCCCTGTAACTATAATGTCACGCAGGGATTTTGATGCATTATCTCTTAATATTAAACTTAAACCGACAAATGTCCGATTCCAATCTTACACTAAAGAGTCTTTTTCACCACTAGGTGTGGCTACTGTGCCAGTTCGTTACAATAATAAAAGTTCAATAGAAGAACTATACGTAGTACAACGCAATTACGCACCCATTCTTGGAAGAGGATGGATTAGGAATCTAGGGATTATAAATCTAAATCAAATTGAAAATCGTTGCGCCATAAAAAACATTATATCAAACCCTGATACAAAAAATCAATCAGATATTCTTATTAAAGAAATCTGTTCCAAATACGCCGACATATTTAAAGAACGGATAGGCAAAATTCCGAATGTTTTGTGCTCATTAAAATTAAAAGAAAATGCAAAACCAACATACATTAAACCGCGCTCAATTCCATATGCTCTTTTAGATCAAGTCAATGATGAACTTGATTCTCTCGAAAAGCAAGGCATTATTGAAAAGGCAAACTATTGTCAATGGGGATCACCGCTGGTTGTAGTGCCAAAACCGGGCAACCAGGGCGTACGTCTATGCGCTGACTATAAAGTTAGCATTAATCCATTATTATTAGAAAATCATTACCCAATACCAAAAGTGGAAGATTTATTTAACCAACTACGTGATGGAAACTTTTTCTGTGTTCTTGACATCCACAAAGCTTACTTGCATGTAGAATTAGACAAAGAGAGCTCCCATATCGCGGCAATTTCAACACACAAAGGAACATACCTCGCTAAACGTATGTTTTATGGACTCAAAACGGCGCCTGGAGAATTTCAAAAAATTCTCGAACCAATTCTATCAAACCTTGAAGGCACCATAGCGTATTTCGATGACATCCTTATTCAAGGTGAAACACTTAAAATATGCAAAGATCGTCTTGAGAAATGCTTGAAAAAACTTCAAGAATTCAAAATTCAATTAAATAAAAAGAAATGTAAGTTTTTCGTTAAACAAGTCAAATATTTAGGGCACGTAATCAGTAAAAACGGCTTACACAAAACGCAAGATAAAGTGCTTGCCATTCAAAATGCTCCGATTCCTACAAATATCGATGAACTACGTTCATTTCTTGGATTAGCGATGTATTACCAGCGTTTCATACCAAACGCCTCAACTCTTTTCTATCCTCTAAATCAATTATTACGACATAATGTCAAATTTAAATGGACACCTGATTGTAATCAGGCTTTCGAAAAAATTAAAACAGAATTGGCTAGCGAACGTGTATTGACACCCTACAACCCAAAATATCCTTTAATTCTAGAAACAGATGCTAGCCCAGTCGGATTATCGGGTATTCTTTCACACGAAATCAATAATGAAATACGTCCCATTGCTTACGCATCTCGATCGCTGACAACAGCTGAAAAAAATTATAGTCAACTAGATAGGGAAGCCACCGCTGTATTTTGGGCATGTAAATACTTTTTTCAATACATTTATGGACGACATTTCACACTCGTAGTAGATAACAAACCTTTAAAAATGATCCTCGAACCCAACAAACAATTACCTCAGCTTACAGCACTTAGATTATTACGCTACGCATTATTCCTCCGAGGATTTGAATATTCTGTAAAACATCGAGCAGCTAAAAATCACCAAAATGTAGACTATTTTTCACGCGCTCCGCTTCCATACACTAATGTACTCGATACCGATGAGATAAGCAAAGTATACGATCTAACCGTACAACAAATAAGCACGTCACATACGATCACCGCAAATACCATTCGCAAAGAAACTAATAATGACAGTGAACTTTTAACAATCAAAGAACGTTTACTAAATGGAAAAATACGTGATCCGGAATTAAATTTACACAAAGGAATTATTATGAGAGGACAACGAGTTTTCATACCTTCTAAATTACGTCCAGCTATATTAAAAGAATTACACTCTACACATGTAGGGATAGTTAAAATGAAGGCTATCGCACGATCAAGCTGTTATTGGCCAAACATTGATCGCGACATCGAATCACAAGTCAAATCATGCAACGCTTGTGCATTAGTGAAGAAAACTCCAAACAAAGCTCCATTACATCACTGGGAAACACCAAAATATCCTTGGCAACGAATTCATGTGGATTATGCGGGACCTTTTCAAAACCACCACTTCTTAATAGTGGTAGATGCAAAAACAAAATGGGTGGAAATCGCAATACAAGTAAACGCACCTACATCCAAATCAACAATCTCTGCTTTATCAGAAATATTTTGTCGTCAAGGTCTACCATTTGCCATGGTCACCGACAATGCAACTTACTTCAAATCGGAAGAATTTAAATCTTTTTGTAACCGAAACGGAATAACACTCCTACATTCAGCACCAAACCATCCGGAAACAAATGGACTAGCTGAAAGAAATGTACAAACATTCAAAAACAAAATTAAAAGTATGATGGACGAACCTGGAACAATTATAGAAAAATTACAACGATTCTTATTCAAGTATCGTAATACACCGTTAGAATGTAAAAAAACTCCTGCAGAATTACATCTAGGTCGAGCATTGAGAACCAGACTAGATTTAATTAAACCAACACCAGATTTACCATCTACAGCATCGAATTTCAATAAATTTTTTCGCCTGGGTGAACGCGTACAATCACGCAACTATCAAGGAAATGTAAATTGGAAATTCGGTAAAATTATACAAAGGCTAGGTCGTCTGCATTATATTGTACGACTAGACAATGGATACGAAATTAAACGACACTATGATCAACTTAGAAGTACAGAAGTAATACCTGAACCAGAATTTCGATATAATCAAGATAAGCGACAAAATAATACACCTTCAACAGAAACTAAACTTAAGCGAACGGTTACGTTCTTATTGCCAAATCAAAACAATACGCAAAATTCAAATTTTCAAACAACTAGTATGGATTCGCAACCAACTTCTATCGATACACAAGCAACTCCAGAAACAGTGGAAAATCCAGCAACTGAACCGGGTAATCAACCTGTACGTCGATCTACAAGAACAAAGAAGCCAATTAATAGAATGAACTTATAAATAAGTAGCGGAGACTGTTATGTACAGTTCAGTGTACAAATACAATTAATATAGTTTTAGTTCAGTGTAGTGAATTTAGATCAGTAGTGAATATAGGAAAAGACTATAGAGATTATTATTATTAGGATATTATCGATAAGTAAGGGATTGACAAAATGGAGTAATGATTTATAACACAAGAATATATTTTATAATTCAATAAATAATTATGAACAAATTATTAACGTTGTATTTATTTAAATACACATCAGAGTTATAATTTGTTTATGTTAAAAATTGCAGGTTTTCTATGTCCTTTCAACATTTCATAGATTGCAATAAAACGAAACTTCCTAGCTTGCTCGCATAAAATGAAAGTTGTTATTTATTGAAATTTTATAGAAAAGGAGAAGTGATTTCTAATTATTTCAAATTGAATCCAAAAATCGCATCTAACTTGCATAGAGAAACTTTGCTGGTATTTATGCAGATTTTCTTCGAAAAGAGAATATTTCAGTGAAAAAATTAAAGTATTAATATTTTCCTTAATTATACAATTTCATTTTACATCGATTTCAAAAAACAAATTTTTTCCAAAATTTAACAAATTATTTCATGAATTCGAACACAGAGTTCGAAAGTTACAGCAGAATAAAAATACATAGGCAGAGAGATACAGACAAATGAAATCCAAAATCGATATGAAGTGAAATATATAATTTTCAGAGTATGATTCAACAAAAATAAGGTTCCTCATCGAGAATAATATTACTGAAAATAAATTATAATAAATAATGCAGTTTTTAACGTTTTGTTATTATTTCTCATTTTCACATTGGCCCCTTTGACAATGTGTGCAAATAGCAAAGTCAAGCTAACAATATGAGCACTCTTTGCAAATTTGGAATATTAAATTATTTTAAGGATGTATTCCAGGTCAAGTTCCGGAGTTCATTCAATTAATTTTTTAAACTTCTATTTAAAATGAACAAAATTATTAAATTTTTTTTTTTAAATTAATTTTTATTTAAAATAAAAATCAAAGCATTAGCATATATAAAGGAACCAAGACATTCGGGGGCTTTTATTGTAGAAATCCGTCAACGCGGTCAGGACCGCGGGGTATGTTATTCAATTAAAGGTTGGAAATAGAATAGAAAGTTGAAAATTCATCCTTTTCTGTTTTATTCCATACATAATTTAATTAAAACTTCCTTTAGAGAAATGAATTTTCCTTCGAAGCGGCTTATTTAAAAACATTTTTTGATGCCGAAAATCTTGAAACAAAAAATGAAAAATGCCAAGTTTTATTGGGTCAGAGATATGTATGGAAACTCGAAGAAAAAAAGAAAAGTTTTCTGTAGAATGTTGGATTATAAAATTTTCTTAGTTGAAGCCATTTTTTTAATCAAAATTTCTGGCGAAGGTGATGCTGTTCTGCGAATCGCAATTAATTCATTATTTATATTTTCCAACCCCTGTTGAAAGCAAAAGTTTTTATGTTTTACTTTCTTAAACTATACTGTTCAATGGTATCAAATTGTTAGTAATTACGCCAGATAAAATTTGGCACTCTTTGATTATTTGGAAAATGGCTCGAAGTGAAAATTGCTTAGGATTTTGTTCAACTTGTTTCATACAAGGAAGCTGCAATATATTCCGATGAAGAACTATATTTCTTCTTCAGTTAATAATAATTTTTTTCGACAACAGAAGTATCCTCGTTTCAATTATGCATTTATTTATTTGCTACGATGTTACATCTGCATTTTTCAAGAATTACAAAAAAAAATTATGAAATTCATAAATTTCCACTAGCTCACGATGCCGTGTAACAGCATGGCTGAAGAACGTATATCCAAATCCAGCAGTGGCATGAAAATCATTTAAATCCTTTGAACAGGGATTGGAAAAATTCAAAATATGTAACAATTGCGATTCACAAAACATTATTTCTGTGCCAGGGGTTTTGTATAAAAAAAATGGCTTGGAATTGCACTACAGGTTATTATGCAAATTGTGGTTATCTTGGAAGCTGAATAATTAAATAATTAAAATTTCAAAAGTAATTTTCGCACACAGATAACTTTAAAAAATAATTATCCAAATTTTATAAAATTAGGTATGCACAATCTTGATTTATAAAACTAGGGCGATTTATAAACAGTTTTTTCCAAAAGAAATTTCTTAAGTAAAAGTATATGACTTTCTACTTTTTGAGAATTTTCTAATTAATTACGTATTATATGTTCTTTATTATATTGAATCATAAAAGAGTGCTAACAAAACATGATTATTAAAATTAAAATAATCATATAGACACCAAAATGTTGGTTTAGTTGAGCATCAAACTTTAGCACCACCATCTTGCCACCTTTCCCCTAACATAAGGTACAAATTTTTCTTGTATTATAGAATGGTGTATTAATAGATTTATATATTAAAAAAATGTATTATTTTACACATCAAATTGCGAAACTAGACTCAATACCATAACAAAATTTTAAAATTAAAATTAATTAGAAAACAAAGAAATTTTAAGGTATTATTAAATTGTGATTATTCGCCTCGTTTTTGCAAAAATAACTTTTATGTATAATAACTATGGTATGATCGAATAAATTTCATATTTCCCTTCCTTTTTAATTAAGGTATAAACGTCCATATTTGGGTTATTTTTTAAGATTTAAAAAAAATATGGCCTCAAATCAATGTTCGTGAAGTTCGTGAAGACGCTTGAGATGAAGTAGTAACAAAATTTATGCATCATCACTTTTTAGATGATTAAACTTTAAACTTAAAATTGAGTATATATATAAAATTAAGTTAAATAAAATGCATTTAGAATGAGTTAATTTTTGGATTTTTAAGTTAAAGGCTCCTTTAATGAGTTTATTAATTTTTGAAAACAATAGTTATTGTATTTATTGTGAGTAGGATCTTTTTTTCATTTTAACAAATTTTTCTCATTTCTTTCTTTCAGATTCCATGAAATATATCTTTAACTCTAGACAAACAAAAAGATCACAATGAGTGTGATTATTAGATTACAAAATTTACCATGGTCAGCAAATGCGCTTGACATCCGTCAATATTTTCGTGGACTCAGCATTCCTGAAGGAGGTGTACATATCGTTGGAGGAGAATTAGGGGATGCCTTCATTGCTTTCAGGTACCTATATGTTTTATTTAAATAAGATGATTAAAATTTTATTAGGAAACAAAAGTTATTTCTATTTTTACAAAGAATGTCTGAATTCATAACTCATGGACTTAGAACATAAAATAAAATTTTCGATGAAAAGGGATAACATTAACGATATTTACTCGTAGAACTAGAACATAAAATAAAATTTTCGGTGAAAAGGGATAACGATATTTTCATTTGTTAATGACCATGGGATATTTTATTTTTTAGTTATCATAAATTTATCATAAATATAAAAAAAAATTAATAATTTAAACATTTTTTTCTAGTCTCTCTGTTTTTATTTTACCCTCTGATTACCACTAAATATTTTTTTATCGGTTTTCAATTAATAAAAAACTAATTTAAGTAAAAATCAAATTATAAAAATAATAAAATAATTAATCACAAAGCCTTCATACAAATCATAAAAAGACCAAAATTTTTATACATTTTGTTTATTTACAGTACCGATGAAGATGCACGCCAAGCATTTAATATGAATGGCGGAAAAATTAAAGAAGTGCAGATAAAACTTTTGCTAAGTTCTCGTACTGAAATGCAAAAAGTAATTGAGGCTGCTCGCAATCCAACACCGTTTATGCAAGTAGTAGCTCCTCAGCCATTAACTTTACCAGCTCAAGTCGCTTCAGCTCTCACAAATTTAGATTCTAAAACTGACTCAAAGAATTCTTTATCTCGTGATGATAAAAGTGCTGATAAGAAGAGTAGGCGGAGTCGATCACGTTCACGTGAACGTCGTGACCGCCGAGATCGATCAAGAGATCGTTCACGAGATCGTAAAGATCGTAGACGACGTGATAGAAGCAGATCACGTGATCGTCGTGATCGTCATAGGCGTGATCGTAGTCGGTCCCGTAATCGTAGCCGTACAAATGATAGAAGTCGTTCCAGAGATCGTGATCCATGGCGTGGACGTGATAAAAAGAAGGAACCAAGCGAAGAGAAACTTAATGGTGGTGATGTATCATCTACTAGTACTACAAACACTGATATTATTGAATGTACTGGTCCAATTCCAGCACCTGCTACAAGTCAAAATGTTTGGGATGTACCCCAACTGATGAGTGCAAAAACTAATATAAGTAATCCTGCTCGTAATAATTTACCAAGTTTATTAAGTGGTTTTGATCAAAGCCGACGATCAGCTTCCATTCTTCCTATGACTGGACCTATAGATGTTGATAAACATGTACCGGGTGATTTTAGAAACAGAGACAGTTGGCCTCCGACTAATCAATCATATAACGATCTGCGATTCCAAAATCAAAACTTAAATCAACAGAGTAACATGAACTTCAGAGATTCTGATAGATCATCATTTAACAATCGTGGTAAAAATTTCGATTCCTTTAATAATGACAATCGTTTTGGTAACATGTCGGCAAATAATAGTATTTCTAGACCTTTATTAAATCGACCCATTAACTTAACTGGTGCACCTTTTAGTCCTTATGATAGTTGTTCTATGGACTCCAATAGTAGTATGGGTCAAAACGAACGTAGTAATGACAGTTTTCATCGCGATTCTAAGCCAAAAATACCCAGACCTGGCTGTTGCGTAAAGGTTCATCTTGGACGTGGTGGTTATGGTGATGTCAGGCGCTTTTTCCAAGGGCTGTTTATTGCAAATGATGGGGTAAAATTAGTGAATGACGAAGATGGTAGACGAACTGGCATCGCTTACGTACGATTTGTACAACCAGAAGGTAAACGAGAAGCATTACAACGTTCAGGCACTTCATACCGTGGAAATTCTGTTGAAATAACACATTGCGATGACTCAGAATTTGATAACGCAATAGATTCATATGTTCCACCACATAATAGAGAAATTATTAAAGATGATAGACCTCTAGATAGAGCTAGTATTTATGGTGAAAATATAATTCGAAATGCCGAAGATAAATTATCATGTATTGCTGTTTTAAATTTACCACCATATACAAAAGAACATGACATTATTACAATGGTGGGTGATTTCCAAGTAGTTTCCGTTTTAATGGTAATGAACAAAGACTCTCAACAATTAGCATACTTACAATTTACAAAATCAGACGATGCATTAAGATTTTATAATATGAAAGACAAACATTTTATCAATGGCAAAAGTATTACAATACAATTAGTCTCAGAAAATATATTTTTTGAGGTTAAACGACAACATAATAGTGGAAGTGGCATTGTCGATATTCCAGACGAAGCATCATTAGCAAGCAAAGGATCTTCCACAAATGAGAATATTGTTTCTGATTGTGTTGTATTGAAAGGGCTACCTCAAAAAACGTGTGATCGTGATATAATAGACTTTTTCTCCGATATTGGTTTAATACCTAGTCGTATACATGTTCCATTTGGTAAAGCTAGTAAACAGAGTTTTTGCTACTGTGAATTTTCTGATCCCAGCCAAGCTATACAAGCAGTTACCAAAAATGGTACACAACTTGGAATGTCTGAAGTCATTGTTGAATTGATACCTAGAAGAGAAATGGAGCAATTAATTGGATTAGCACCATCTCAAGAAAATCGATTTAACAATTCTTCTAATGGGCAACATAATAATCAAATGAATAATAGAAACTTAAATACAAACGGTCCCCGACGCCCTCTTTTAAATGGACCTCCATCACAGAGACAACAACAAACAGCATCACCTCAATATGTACCTGAAGCGTTTCGAAATCCTGGATGTGTACTATCACTTGAAAATGTACCATTTAGAGCGGGCGTTAATGAAATTTTAGATTTCTTTCGCGATTTTAATATACCTGAAGAAAATGTTATGCGACGATTTAATGATCGTGGACATCCAACAGGTGATGCCCGTGTTGCATTTAGTAGTCCATTAGAGGCTCAACGAGCTTTCTCTGAATTGCGACATTGTAAGATTCGTGATCGAACAATATTTATGCATTTACAATAGGAAGCACTACCGGCCATTATGTTGGCCTATATACAGGAAAAAATAAATCATGAAATAACGTCGAAACGTAATAAACGAAGACGTTAACTTTATTTTCTACGGTAATTGAATATAAAAAATATATACTATTTTTAGTCTAGATTCCTGTCAGCATATACTTTCAGTCATAAAAACACCTCTAGAAATTCTTGTGTACCTTAAAATGTTTTCCATTGTTCAAAGAACTTAAAAATATTATCATCTTACTTTTTTTTCTGCTGTTTATTCTAGTTCAGAATAAAGAAAAAACGAATGTTGTAAAGCTATAATGACTAAATTGATAATTATTCACGCGCTTTGAAAGAGTTCTTTGTAGCACAATTAAACTTCACTAGAATTTCTAGACGTTTAATTGTAAATAAATGTATATGTGCTGTCAAGCATCAAGTCTATTTAATATACTTAAACTTTTCAGTTACCCGCTTTTAATAAGCAGCCAAATTTTTATGTTATGTGTATTGTGTACATTGTATAAGTGGAAAATGTATTGTGAATATTGAACGTTTAGTATGTATGCTCATTTAGGCTCTATTACTAATGAATAATAAATAATATAATTTAATTTTTCAAATATTATTTACGGAGTATAATAAGTATTATTTAAATTATATAACATTACTTTGAAAAACTTTTAATTATATAAACAATAATTAAAAAAATTTATGTTATTTTCAAACAATTATCATTGAGAGATATAATACATTATTTTAACACATTCAAGATAACTTATTGTCAATTTAGGTTCATGATTCAGACTCAGAAGACTCAATTTTAATAATGAAAAGTTACATATTTATACCAAAAACAAGATTTGTATCTCAGTTAAATTACTCAGAACCATAAACAAAAACAACTTAGTTCTATAAAATCTTAATTCACTTTTGGAAATTTTTATTTCTGGCATATAGTTATCGAATATGTTATATGTTTTTTGTATATGGGGTTTAAAATAATGAATTTAAAATATTACTTCGATGCATTTGGTTAAGAATATTACCTTTGCAAGATTATTCATACGCTATCACATGACTGATTTGATAAGTGAATAAATAACTTATGTAAATCAATCTAACTAAATTCCAAACAATTTTAAATGTGCGTATAAGAAACTTGAGGGTTCAGCAAGCTATTGATAACATTTTACATTATAATGATTGAATTTCCCACTCGATTAATATATATAAAAAAATAGTTATAAATTTAATATAACTTTATAAATTCATATTTCTCAATTTAGTTTTATCTAAAAACATAATAATTTATTGATCTCTTAAAGACATTAAAAATAGTTAAAATCATATTGTCCTTAATTGAAGTGGAATTTTTTTTGTCAAAACATACAAAACACACATTTTCAAAAATAAATTTGAAATGTGTGAAACTTTTTTTTGATTCAATGTTCATATGTTTATTAAGTTTATTATAGTAATGTAAAAACATTTATTTTTTTCCAAATAAATTTTTTTCTACAGTAAAACACATTTTTTTTATTTTTTTATTTTATTAGTTATTTTAACTTTCAGCCGTTTGAATAGTTTTTTTTTTGCACATCTCTAAAAGATCTGTGCAAACATCCTTAAAAGACTGCATACATTAAACGCCTATGGATGACATACATGAACAATTTTTGGTGTGCATATTTTTTCTATTTTTCTTAATAATTTCATTTCACATCGATTGTAAAAAAACACCGTTTTCATAACTTGAATAGGAAATGGTTTTTAAGGATTTAAGGTTTTTAAGGTCCAAAATGAGAAACGCCTGAGATTAACAATAAGGAAATTCATATATAAGTATATGGGTGTCTTGATTTTCTTTTCATATATATATATATATATATATATATATATATATATATATATATATATATATATATATATTCAACCACTGTCATTGAAAATTAGAAAATAGATTATTTTCTTACTTGGAATGAATACAATAATTAAATTTATCAGGAAGTTAGTTATTGAGTGGATGATCCCCAATAACAATACATATTTTGCCAATCTATAATAATATATAGATAATATGATAAAATCAATTAAAGTAATCAATAATCTTTTTGTTAGTAATAAATTACAGATATTCATAAGAAAATTGATTTATAATCCAGATACTTAACATTGAAATAATAAATAGTAGTGTAATCATGCCCATTAGAGGGCAGACAGTAACTTGCTGATGTAATTAATAAATATAATTAATAAGTTAAGAACGATAGCTACTTGCGGACTTTACGGGTAACCATAGAGTATTCAGCAGACCATATATTATAATATACGAAATATTGCGAACTTAAGGGCCATTTTGCATAAAGTTTCCCGAAAGTAAAAATTTTTTTATTTCAATTGTTTAAATAATTGTTAAAAACAAATATATTGTTTATGAGATTATTAAAATTTTTTTTTTTTTAAATAATTTTATTGAGGGCTTGCGAAAATATTCCCGTTCACATCACAGTTATTTTCGAATAACTAAATACCTATAAAAGTAAATATGTCATCCAATTTTGATTTGTTTTTCGGAGTTATAACCATAATTTTCTATCAGCAAATTAATACTATTTTGAAGTAGTAGATTCTGAAAATCTATAACTTCTGTGATTACAAAAATTGGAAAGGAGTATTATTTATCACAATTGTTTAATACTGGCTCCGGAAGGATTCGGAGAGGTAGATTGAGACCAAATATTCCCCCTGTGTTTTATTTAAGCAATCAAAAAATTAAAAAAAAATATATTTTTATGAGCTGTTTGAAAAATGTTTGTATTACCTATTTGTGAGCAGGGAAATCCTCCGGGAAATGAAAATCCTTCTCCTGTGAATATCTTTTCGTTGGCGGAACTGGCTCTTCCTCGGATTGAAAACGCGAAAAGCTTAAACCGAGAGCCAGGTGATTTCTACCCAAAAGCAGAGACTCTGCACAAGGTCTCAGAAAACAAGAGACCGCTCGCAGAGTTTCTCCGCAGAACACGAGTTCTGCCAGACTTCGAGACAATTTAAGAAGGCAAGGAGATGGAAAGTCAAACAACTAAAGCGGTAAAAGGAAGACATGCCTCAGATCGCTAAAGTCGCGTCCAAAAAAACAAAGAAGCAGAAGAAGCCGAAAGCAGCAAGACCAACACGGCCTTATACTACCTTAATGGTGAAGGTCAAGGATGGAAAATTCTATTCTGACATCCTTAAGTCGTTGAAGAATGATTCAACACTGAAGGAGATTGGAGACAGCGTGGCCAAGGTACACAAGGACACGGAGGGAAACCTGGTGCTGGTTCTTATCAAAATATCATTCATGCGTTTTATTTTATTTATATTTAATTAAATAATTAACAATTACGTAGCCCGAGAAAAATAAATAAAAATACGGTCAAATATTTAATTTTGTTGAAGCATAACGGACTTTGATCAAACATGGCGCAATTTTCGTCCTCTCCCTTAAAAATCCCCCATTACATCTATATTTTATTGAACTACCTCCCTAATTTTAACACCCAAAAGAACAAATAAAACAATTAAAACAAATAGTAATGACACTAAACGGATTAACGAAATTTTATAGAAAAAATTATAAAAATTCTATAATTTGCTAAACTTGGTTTATACTGTACTAAAACAAAAAACGAGTTTGTTGATTTTTTTATGAATTACAATTTTGGTTATTACAGGTTTTTAATATAAACAATAATTTTTAATTATTTGTGAAAAAAAACGTGAAAAATTTTTCCAAAAAAAAAAATGTCGTTTTCAAACATAAATAACTCGAAAAGTATAATTGATTTTTCGAAAAACTTCCTTAGTATTGATTCTTTTATTTATAATTTCTACCCCCTAAATTGGGGTGGTTTTTACCCCAAATGAAAAATTTACCCAAAATTTTATGAAGTTGATTTTTTTCTAAATTTAAGAAAAAAATGAGACCTGTTTGAGTCATTATAAACAGAGTTGATTATGACCGAAATGGACGACATGTGTCGCAAATTGGTGTATTGTGAATTTTTTAATTAAATGCAAATAAATTAAAATTAATTAGAGCATAGCAAAATATTGGTTTTTTATTTTTACAAATTCAAAAGTTTCTAGAAAGTAACGCTCCAAACCATACATACTTCGTATACTTTTTAAGTGGATCTTTAAAGGGATATATATTTTTAGTTTTAGAAATAAGTAAAAAACCTTAATTTTCAAGGAATAAATTCAGAAATTTTATTGTTGAAATTTGGAATCAAAAAGTTAAAAAAAAAATACAAAAACAAAGACAAGATAATAACTTGGATGGAATATAGTTATCCTGACTTGCTCACGTCCACCACTCTGGAACTCGACTACAAAAATTTTATCTTGAAGAGTTTCATTAAAGTTTATTACTTTTAATAAATGAGTTTTGGCAACAATTATTTCACATATAGTAATTTTGGTGTTGTTCTGTGAAGGATAAATATTCTACATTAAAATATTTAAATCTTTATTAATAATTTTAAAATGGTACACAATACTGAAAAGATTTTTAATAAAAATTACTTACACCAATATATTTCTGTTATTGCAGGTAATTTTTTTTATTCAAATAAATGCAAATGAATTTAAATAATTCACTCAGTCATTATAACTCCCTTTTTTTTTTTAATTTACAATAACTAAATAGTAGGCTATTTCAGCTTTATTGGCCATTTACCTAAAGAAAAAGTTAGTTAAAATTTAAGTATTATTTATAAATAAAAAAAGTTGTATTTATAAAATAAAAATAAAAAGTTTTCTATTTGCAAAATTTGTTTGCTGGCTTAGGATAGATATCGTAATTTATTGCCTAATCCTATAGGCTACGAACCTATTTCGCGGTGAAAGGAATTTTTTGGTCGATAAAAAATCGAAGCTTGTAAATTCGTATAAAACACAAACAAAATAATTATATTTTATTTCAATTATTTATCATAAATAAATTAAATAAATATTCGCAAATTACAAAAGGCAATGCTTTTCAAAAGGCAAGCAATTTTCACATAAAATTTCCTCTTACACAGTGTAATTATGATTATGAGTTGTCAGTCGCCGTGTTATTTCTAAAACTTTTATTACTATTGAAATTATTATGTCCAGTTACATGTGTTCAGGAGTACTGTAAAATGTTTTCATGATTTTATTTAAGAATTATTTCTTATAAATGATTTTTGTCTCAATGTATAATTTAATATACAATTAAAATATAATGGCGGTTTTTAGTTGGTTTAACCAGCCATTCCTTATTTTAAGTTTACGAAATTCGTTCTGATGAATTTGGTTTAGTTTAGTAAGCTTCATTTACCAATGATACACATTTTCTTTTTAGTATCATTAACGTTTTTTAACACTGGAGCACAACTAGGATTTCTCAGTCCATGTTTGGTAATATTGGAAGATAATGGATATAATCAGATACCACCAATAACAGTTACTGATAAATCAACCATAATCACGTGTTTAACATTAGGAATAATTCCTGGTGCAATATGGGCATCATACATAAATGATTTAATTGGTAGAAAATTTTCGATAATGTCACTATTTATACCACAAATATTAAGTCAAATTTTTGTTTACTATGCAACCCATATATACATGTTTTGCATATCCGAATTATTACGAGGTTTTTGTATTGCATGGGCATTTTCGGCTGTACCAATTTACATAAGTGAAATATCATCACCTCATTTACGTGGACCCTTCACAGTATTTTGCATAGTATTGCAACAAGTTGGTGCTCTTGTAGGTAGTACGATCCAATCCACATTATCAATTGAACAAACAGCGATTGTCTGTAGTATAATGTCAACGATTGTTTTGCCAATATTGTTTATTACTACAGAGTCACCATATTTTTATGTAATGAAAAATAAAGAACATGCATCAAAAAATTCTTTAAAAAAATTACAACGAATTGACAATGTGGATAAACAGTATGAAGAAATGAAATCAGCATGGATTGAAAGCCGGAAAATAAATCAAACGAGTTGGTTTAAAATTTTTACAGTGCCATTGAACCTTAAACTATTTTTAATATGTGCTGGTGTACAAACAGCTCAACAAATGTGTGGTCAAGTATATATGATTTCAAATGTGCACTCAATAGTACATAATTCCGCATTAAAATTATCTTTAGCAACTATATCAATTATAATAAATGTCGTAGGAATTACAGCTGCAATTACTGGGATATATCTTATAGAACAGTGGGGACGCAGACCTTTATTTATGATAATATGTTTCGGAACATTTGTCGGCCATTCAATGACTGGAATTGCGTTTCTTGTTGAAGATATTCAGTCTGAAAAGTCAGTATTGTGTGGTTCTACAGAATTTGCTGGAATTATAATTTATAAAGCTATGATTGGAATAGGATTTCAACACATGCCTAATATACTGGCTTCAGAATTATTTGAGACAGAAGTAAAGTCAAAAGGTTCTTCAATATTAATGCTTTTATCATCGTTAGAAGGTGTACTGGCAACGCAGATCTATACTCTTTTGTACACCATAAGTGGTTACGTGTTATTTTTCAGTATGGCAGGGGTTGCTATTTGCTCTTTCATATTTGGATATTTTGTAATACCAGAAACGAAGAATAAATCATTACTAGAAATTCAAAATAATTTCAAAAAGAAAAAAATACTCACGTGAAATAATTAATGTAAAAAAAATGGAAAATAAGTTTAGCTTAATTTTAAAATTAAAAATGTCTTTCCACGAGAGCTAGAACTGAATAAGAAATTTCTTAAAAGTTAATATTTAATTTAAAAGTCTTAAAGGTATGTGAAAAAAAGAAATTAATGAATTACAATGTTAAAATAGCTGTAATATATTTAGTTAAAGACTCGAAGAATTCACTGAAAATAAGGATGGATATCAAAATGAGAAAACAAGATGAAAAATATAAGTACACATACAACATATCTCAGACCGTTTCAAATAAAGGTTCGAAGAAGTAAATATATTTATAAATTTTATATAATAATTGTCTAATAACAAGGATTTTCGATTCAGTGTAGTCTGTAAATTATGAAAGGATTGATCGATTTTTATTGTTAAGCGAAATATTACACTCATCATTATAGTATTATTCAATGTCGTACTTACTATTATTATTATTATTGTAGTATTACGCTGTCTTAATTAATAGATAATAAATATAATTAATTATGTTATCTATTTTATTTTATCAAGGATTCAAAATTTTTCTTAAGATATGATCTATCTTGGGCCACTTTAATTATATAAGTAAATTGAACAAATTCTTACGATGTTAAGAATAGTTTTATAAAATTTGTTAGCGACTCCATTACTAACATAACTAAACATTAACCGACATTACTAAATGCGTCTTAGTAACAGACGCTCTCAATCTTATAACTCAATTTGGAAGTATTACGGAGGTCCATAAACCTTGAAAAATCACAAAAAACATGACATTTCGTGCATAAGATAGGGAGACAGGGAACTGAGAAGTTGACTTCCGCAGAATTCGCACTAACTTATCCCAGCCTCGAATGTACGAACTTTTGGAAATGGGGCTGAAATTTGATAGTAACGCCTCCTCTAACCATTTTTAACGTTTCTGAAAAATAGTTGCAAAAAAAAAAATCACAAATATATAAAATTTTTTATGACCGGCATTCTTTAAAAAGTTTGCACTTTTTACTACCTTTTAGATAAAAACATTTTCATTTATTTGTGACATTAAATTAAATATTGAAAACATAACCACGAACGACAATCAAGACAATTCCTCCAGCTTTGCATGGCGTACTTTCTTTTCTACCCAAGAATTTATTAGCTACGATTACGAGACTAGATAGACACTCACAGTCACAGATTGTAGATAAAGTAAAGTGAATATTTTAGATATTTGCGGATTGTCAGCCGCTATATTTAAAATTATGTGGCGTTTGAAAAAGGTGAAATTTCTCGTTGTGATTATTTAGCATAAATTGATTTAAAAAAAATTATTACTTCGAATTCGAAACATTTCAAAACGGCCTTTAGGGATGAATTTGTATATGGTTTAGAGGGTATTTCTTATTCATATTTTATGATATTCGTAGTAAGTAATTTCAGCTAGGCCGCTTGAGGCAAGAATAAAGAAGTAATATAGTTGTTTGGTTTTTAAAAATAAAGGAAAAATTATTAAACGATATGTGAAGGAGAAAAGTTTCTCTTTTGCTACCCGAATATTGAGTCATTAACGTGGTTGCGATATTCTGGCTAGGGCAGACAATTTTGGTACAACGCCATGGGACATGTGTATTTTTTTTAAGTGATGGGATAATATTTTTGCTAAGTGATGGGATATAATATTGATTTATGGTCAATATTTCAAAATCCCTGGACTATATACAAATTCATGGCATACAATGGTTTGAATTAAATGGAAATCATATACTAAATTACGGTAATTTTGTGTATCGATCGTTCCAAATTCACTGGTTTACATTTATTGCAATGTGATAAGTAATTTTTTGTAGTATTAAAAAATGGCATTTTTTAAAATCGTATAACATAATAAATTAAAAACAAATCTTATGCTATTTCATACTTTATTATTTCTTTAAATTGAAATTCATACTCTTTTATTTATTACAAACAAGACTTTTTAATTTAAATTATTATTTCTTAAAATTGAAATTCGTATTCTCATTTATATAGTCATAAATTTTATTATAAACACTTTCATTCTGATTGTAGGATATTTATGTAGATTTATATTATTAGTTAATCAAATTATAGTGTATTTGATGAAGTAATAGTTATATATAGATTGTTATTTATGGAAGTTTAATATTCTTAAGATTTATTTATCTATTTTTAATTGTACACCAAATTTTTATCTTAATTAAAAATAATTATTCAAAAATCGTATTTGCTTTTATCATTGTTAAACCACTCCGAATGGTAATTTGATTACAGGTTTGAATTATCAGGAGGCTACTTATAATAGGTAGCTTAATCCACGATCTCTGGACCGATGATGATTTGTTTTTTAATTCTGTAATTTGCCTTCATCAATAAGTCCCAACTCCTAATATAACTAAATCGTAAATCTGGCCATATTTCGATTTATCTCACTTATTTCCGTTATAAAGCCAATTTCGCTACAAATTTCAACGTATAATTCAACTGTATTTTGTTCTTCTATTCCTAAAATGTCTCTACTGTTAACCCTTTCGTCGTCTTCTGCCTACGTGTTTAATGCACCTCCCCTATATAAAGTCTTCACAGGACTCATATTTTTGCTGATCATTTCCATCATTTAGCATTATGTCTAAAGGTTTAGAACTATAGACTTTTATACTAAAAGTATAGTTATAATTTTTTAAAGTTTAAGGGTGCCTAGCAGGGGGTTACAACTGTTCTTACCTGTGTTGGGAACATACACAGAGAAAATTGCGGATTTTATAAAATAACAAGAGTCTAACCGTCACGTGCTTTTGCTCTATAAAGTTGTATACAAAATGGATTAAAAAAAAAAACATTTATAGGATTAAATAGAATAGGAAAAAATAAACAAAAATATAATATACTCAAAAAACAAAATAGTAAATTTATTTTTCGTGTGTATCATTATTATAGTATTTTTTTTTTTTAATTTTATTTTTTTTTAATCAATTAATTAACAATAAAAATTTATAGTCCGATGATTACAGATTTAGTTACGTTTCCATTACAGACACATTTTCATGATTGGCATCTGACATTTGTTGTAACGCTACTGAAACTTGAGATGGTTCATTTTCTACTTGTTCTTGCTGTGTTTGAAATGGTTGTGTTTTAGATGGCTGTGGTTGACTTTGTTGTGACAATGCAATAGCTTGTGATAATTGTTGATTAGTTGGAGCTACAATTTGTAATAGATTCAAAGAATTTATAAGTATTTCATTTAATCCAATAGGATTGACTGTACATGATTTAGTACAATTGTGTGTTTTGTATATACCAACTAAACGATCAGCTAGCTCAAACATATTTGAACGTAGTGAAATTATAATAAATTGAGCATTTTTAGTACGATCTTTTATATAATTTCCAACAATTGAAACATTTTTAAAATCTAGTGCAGCATCAATTTCATCCATAACATATAATGGTGATGGTTTATAATAATGTAATGCAAACACTAGTGCCAATGAACTTAATGTTTTTTCCCCACCAGATAAATTACATATATTTTTCCAACTTTTCTTTGGTGGTCGAACACTAAATGATATACCATCATTAAATGGATCTAACGAATCAACCAATTCTAATTCGGCATCACCACCTAATGTAATCATTTGATACATTTCTTTTAATTTTAAATTAATTATTTGATAGCCAGTTAAAAATTCCTTTTCACGTTGTTTTTTAGCTTGATCTAATGCGTCACGATATTGTTTACGAATTATTGTTACTTGTTCTACTTCACGTACACGTTTACAATATTCAAATTGAACTTTTATGTACTCTTCTATTATATTTAAATTTGGTTTTTTTGTTAATTTATCTTGTTGGAATGTAATTGTGTATTGTATGTCAGCAACATTACAATTTTCCAATTCTTCATCGGTTAATGTTCTTAATTCTTTCTTTTGGGATATTCTCGATGTATTATCAATTGTTCCTGTTTTTACCGATGCACCTATAATTAAAATTTTTTTATAAAATTTTAAACTAGATAAGTGAAAATGATGAACAGAAAATACAGTACAATCATAAAAAGATTTAATATACACCCTGTAATTTAGAGGTTGTAAATGAAATTATGTACTATGGCATTGTGCATCAAATTTTTTTCTTTCGTTTTTATAGTTACGAGATATCACTTTATCAATAAATGATATTCTGTTAATACTGTTTAACATAATCGATTTTTTTTCAATTTAACGATAAACAATAACCATAAATACTGTATTTACGCTGAGCGAGTAATTTACTAGCCGCTTACCACAATAGGACTTAGTACTAAATTTTATACAAGAGAGTTTATCATATCTAGTATTAGAATACGACACTCAGAAATAAATAAAAAACCGCATCTTCCTTACTGGCACAAAAGGGAGAGACAGTGAACAAAAATAAATATTTCCTATTTTTGCTGTTCATTTCCATCATTTAGCATCATGTCTAAAGGTATAGAACAAACCGCTGAGCCAAAAGGCTTAGCATTTGGAACAGATAGATCCTTACTATAAATGAAAACTAGGAAATAATTTGTTTAAATCCAACCCCCAGAGTGTTGACAGATTCTTTATAAGTGGACGCAGCTCGAACAGTTTGAGATTCGTGAAAATATTCTAACTCTTTAGATCTAACAGAGAGTTCTTGGCAAGATATATGCTGCTTTCATATTTAACCAAATTGAGTTCTTTATGTTAAAAATTACAATGTTATAATTAAGTGTACCTACTTATTTAGACAAAAATTAGCGAGTATTTTGGCTGCTGATTACTTAGTAAACTCGATTACTTAGTATACTCGAGCGAAGTCTGGGCGGATATTGGTAGTTAATTATAAAAGGTATACACAATAATTGTATGATAAATAACAGAGTGACAAGAGAATTTAACGAAATAGAAATGTACCTGTAACATTGGCGCTTGATGCATTTGAAGTATTATTTGTGACATTTTTTTTTGATGCATTTACACTGTGTTCTAATCGTTCAATTGCTACTTCATTATCCGGTATATGATGTAAAGTTAATTTCGATAACGCTTTTCTCCAATGTGATAAATTATTTATAAATTCTTTTATTGTTTTTTCGATTGTACTTAATTCATGTTCCAAGTTAATTTTATCTTCTTTACATTTATGTTCGTTCTTTGATAATTCATTTATTTCGTTTTTAATTTCGTTATCCGCTCCTTGTATTTTAATTTCATTTAAATCTTTTTCTATACATTCAATTTTTTCAACTAGTTTCCTTGCATCAGCTTCAATTTCATCTCTTTCTTGTTGCAACTTTAATATTTTGTCATTATCACTTTGAATACTTTCTTCAATTCTTTCAATAGTATTTTTACATTTGACAGTATTCCTTTCAGCATTTTTAATGCCAACAGTTAATCGTGTTGATTCTGACTTTAATTTATCAATATTTTGAGAAATTTCTTTTATTCTATTTTGTACTTTCTTTAATTTACCACCATCTTTTTGCGTAATTTGTTCGGATAATTCATCAACTTCTTCTTGTAATTTTCCAGCAATTTTATTTTCTTTTTCAAATTGTTTTCTTTTTGCTTCAATTGTTGCTTCTAATTCTTTTACACGATTTTTATCGCTAACTGTACTTTGAACAACTTTTTCCTGGTTTTTAATTTGTTTTTCTAAGTTTGGTAAATTTATTTTGATAGCCTAAAACAAATAAATAATATATATATGTGTATAGATTTTAGTTTTGAATATTAGAAAATTCTATTCCCAGTGCAGCTTTGCATTTTCTTTGCGTTAACCAAAAACAGGAACTTAATTTAATATATTATAGCATTACTAAAGTGCATGTTACAATTACGTATTCATAAAAATAAAAAACTCACTAAAATAATGTTGCAAAATGATGTTCTGTTTACTGTTAACTTATCCGTTTAGTGTTATAATAATATCATGGTTTAGTGTAGAACACAAAAAATTATGTGATTCAAGTGAAGAAAAATACGGTACAATTAATATTTACTTGAGATATTAAATGTATTAGTGTTTCTAAAATATATATTTAATAGTAGCTTCAGAATTGGTAGACTTAACGCGAAGTAGACGCCCTTCTCATCTTAATCAAAGTATATGCCTCATCTATTTAACAAACTGGTTTAAATGTTAACTAAATTTCATTATACTTATATTACATTAACACACTATATAGAAAACAAACAATAATTTTTGTAATTTATTATTGCCCCGACTCTGATTGCAGAAATGAGACACAAAATATGCAGTACATTTTCTGAATGTGATAAATGCGTTTACCAAATTTCATCAAAACGGACAACACCTTCGAAAGTTACAGTGGAACACACATAGATATAGATATCGACAAAAGAAATTTCAAAATCGTGTTATTGGAAAGATACATAAATTTTTTTATCACTTTACACTAAATATCTTTACTTTAATAAATTTTTTTATCACTTTACTTAAAATAAAATTCTACTTAATTCTGAATGGAGACCATTGGCACAAAAAAACAAAGTTCGATATACTCTGTTCTCCTTTGTATGTTTACTAGGTATTTAATTTTAAAAATATTGAAAAATCTCTTACAAAAATAAGATTGACGCTGAGAAAACATCCAAATTATTATTTGTAGTGACTGTTTTTTGCCTAAAATACCATCGAAGTGATTCACCTGCTTTGCGTGATCCGATAAAATCTTAAAACTAATGTATTTTCCTTATTAATATACTTACCCCAATAAATCCTTCAAAAAGCAGATAAAAAGAATCACAGAATGTTTACTTCTATATGGGTCCACGGTATATTTTAAAATATTTATATGTATACTTACTTCGCATTCAGCTACATATTTCCGAAAATCTGATCTCATTTTTTCGACTTCTCTCTTGAGTTGATCCACTTTTCTTTCCAAATCATACTTAGTATTATCCATATCCCTTAATCTTTCAGATAATATTCTTACATTTTCTTCATATTGCTCAATTCTTTCCGGCGTCTCCGTTACATTTGCTGTTGTGTCTACTAATATTTTTGAACCCATTCGTCCACTTATTTTTGTTCTACCACCTCCGCTCATTGTTCCAACGGTCTCAATCAGGTCACCATTTAATGTAACTACACGATAACGTTGTTTCCCATAAGCTATACGAGTTGCTTGTTCTAAATCATTCGCAACCAAGGTTTCGCGAACTCCATAATAAAACGCAGTCGTTAAACGTTGATCTTTAAATTGAATTAAATCATAAAGTCTTGGTATATTTTCAGGACTGTAATAGAAAGTAGAAATTAAAATTTGATTCTAAATTATCTTAAAAATGTAACTAAATTTAACACTAAATATAATAAATGAAAATATACATGGATTAATTTATTGTAAAATAGAAAGATCACTATATTAAATTGAGTAAAGAGGAAAAAAGTGGGCATAATATAGTGGTAAAAATTTATGAGCTGAGTTGAAATTAGCATTAACAATTTTTGTCCATAATATATAGTATATTATAAAAGTTACTCAGTTTTGTCCATAATATATAGTATATTATAAAACATATTTTGATCCCATTAAGGATTAATATACGATATTCAATTAAGTTAATTAAAGGTTGGATATTGCAGGTTATTTTCGCAGATATTAGTAAAATCCAAAATAAACTTTTTATTAAAATATTCATGACATTGAATTCAAATTTAAAAAAAAACAAAGGTGCCTTTTATGTCAATCGAAACAATTTAAAAAAAAAAAAAAATTATTTGCGGACACCACAGTCCAATTTTAAATTAGTTAAAAAATGGAAAAGTTATGGTGTACAATTTAAAAAAATATATATGTTTTGATATTAATTCCAATTAATTACTCCCTACTATTAAAATTAACCTAAAATTAAAATAAATTTAGCGTTATTACTAACATTGTGAAGTGATATATTGGAGCGAATATAAAAATAAAATAATTAATAAAACTAATACAATATCTTTACAAAAATAATATATATAAGCTGCTACCGTGATTTTTGTGGAACTATTTGAGTTTTATTTGGCATTTAATAGGTATTTCCTGTTCATTTGATTTGAACTCATGGCAGTTGATTCATAAATTTTAGTTTTAATAACTAATTAGATTTATGTAAAAAATATATTCATCCTTAAGCCATCAATAGAAAATTGAATTTTGATTGTTAATCAAAATATATTGGTATTTAGCTAGAAAAATTAATCGAGGCATACAAAAATTCTAGTCTATTCCGATAATTTTGAAATAATAATTATAAATTCTTAACAACTTTTTAATATTATTGGCGATCAAATTTTTGAAAAGGGATGAAATTAGGTAGAAATATCTACACGATTACCAACTATCTTTCTATTATTTAACTTACTATCTTTCTTTTATTATTAAGTAGAAAAAGTATATATTACGTTTTAACTCGTTGTTGTATTTGGTGTTGTACATAGTCTAATTTATCTAAAGCCATAAAATTTCCACGACCAATATTTTGTTGTTTTAATGCATTAACACATTTGTTTGCTGTTTCAATAGTATCGACAACAATGTAATCTAATGGGCCACAAGCTGTGGATACAGCAACATCGTACTTAGGATCAATAGCGCCAAGATCACCCTAAAAATAAAAATCATATTAGTTATCCATTTAAAAGAAATCAGGATTAAAATTATCTGCAACATTAAAAAATTTATGGGACACAAATTATAACTCACAATTCGTTTAATTTCATTGAAAAAAATGAATTCCAATCTAATAAAAAAAGTCCGATTATATCTTATTGAAATCGAATCGAAAATGAATAGGATTGAATCGAAATTTTGAATATATGTTAATCGGATTTTGTCTGCCTTTTTTCACAAATTTAATCTGAGTCATAGAAATTGGAGCGGATTTAATTTAATATAAAGAATTAATAAACTTTCAATTTCGAATTTAAATAAACAGTTTAGATGTTCATCTAGATATTGGAGATGAAACTGTCACCAAACTAGCGTTTAATATTTTAAAATAAATTGTTATTTGAGTTATTTTAATAGTAATCATGATTAGAAAGTTTATACTGATACTGATTACATTATAATCGAAATACGTCTTTACAATAACAAAATTGTTTTATGCATTGAGCGGAATTTGAAATTTAATTGGAAATACCTATAGTTTTCATCAATTATTATCTTTGATAATTTAACAATTTTTTATTTGATCATTAAAGATTATTCAAGTTTGCGAGATATCCCTGAATATGAATCAACAAAGAAAAATTCATCACTCAAAGAGTAATTCAGCTCTGAAGATCTTAACAAAAAAAAAATCGTTGATAGAGTAACAGTGAGTTTAGAATTTATGTCGATAAACTCTTGATTTTTTTCCGAGATATTTCTGGATAATGAATGCGAAATAATTAATTTTATAATAATTTACCAATCGACCCAAAATTCCAGGTAGAACGCCTTGGTCCTTCAATTGCATTAGAAAATTAAGAACACGATTACGAAACTGAGCTCGTTGCATAGACGAACGTGACTCTTCAATTTTAGCAGTTAATGAGTATACTTTATCTTGAATGCGTTTACTTTCATTTCTTAATTCTAACAATTCAATATTAGATTGTTGTAATTCTGCTTCTTTAGCTGGGAAAACTTGGTTATGGTCTTCAACAAGTCTAAAATTAAAAATTGTATTGGATACTTTAATCAATAATCAAATTTATTAATAATATACTTTTGTTTCTCTTCTAATGTTTTTTTTGAATTTTCATAGGTTGTGCGAATTTTTTCTAAAGTTTGAGTTGCATCTTTTTCATTCTGCAAGAATACCTTCAGTTGAGTTTCAGCTAGATTCAACTAAAAAAAGAAAATAGAGATTGAAATTATTATTATAAAGTTTCTAGTTTTTACCATGATATATTTATTTTTTTCAAGAATAGAGAACCTGTATATTTTGTATTTTTTTTTTTTTTAGTGAAAGTTTTTTAGAGAATTTAAAGGAAAATTATTGTAGCAATAAAGGAGAACAAACAGTATACGCTTTTATGGTAATATTGTGTACTAATAAATCTGTTAAACGATTAGTTCATATTTTATAGATATTAATAGATACTGTGTTATTATTTCACCTAATTGTAAACATTTTTTTTTAATTGTTGAAAATGACTATAAAATATTTCATCAATGTTACATTATGTTTGGATATATAATATTTCTGGTGGAAATTAAAAAAGATGGAACATTAATGAATCAAAAGAAATATATCAAATATAAATCAAATAAACTGTGAATTAATTATTTTATTATTTTCAATATTATAATGAACCCTATTTACATTGCAAAGCGCTATAGTTATTGCCTACAATGTTTTATGTTCAAAATGATTTTTTCATTTGTAAGTCAATTAAATTCTTTTTTGGAATAAATATAATCATTTTGTAATTTAAGCTGAACTAGTAACTCTCAAGTATCCCCAACCTTAAATAATTCCAAATTAAAGTACCAATATTTCTTGTCATGGTATTTCAAAATAATATTGTTAATATTTATACTTTTTCCTTACCTTTCAATTTTATTAGTAAAGTTTGAATTTAAAAATAAACTTATTTCTAGAAAGTTACAAGTTAAAAAATAAATAACTTACTTCAGTTTTTGCTTTATTCTCATTTTCTCTCAATTTGATTAACTGACTTTCTTTCTTATAACGTTCATCTTGTAATGGTTTCGTTAATTCTGCAATTTCTGCAATGATCACTTGCTTTTGAGTTTCCAAACTTTCTTTTTCTTCCGCTAACTTTGGCAATTTTTTCTCAATTTCTTTAATATCTGAGGAATTTGATTCGGGTACTTTTTCCAGCTCAAGTAATTTTTTTTTCTCTTCTTCTAGTTTAGTTTTTGATTTTTTACGTCGTTCGTTTGTTTGAACCATATCAGCTTTTGCTGAATTATCTTTTGTTTCAATTTGCTTATAGAGATCTTTTAAATTTTCCAATTTTCCTTCCATTTTTGTTTTTTCCCTACACAATATTTCATATTTTACAATTAACAACTGTCAATCAATGTATTATGAAAAATATTGCATTAAAACAATTTAATAAAGAACCTTACTCATATTTTGAATTTAATTCATCTTCTAATTTTTTTCGTTTTTTAATAAATTCCTTGATGCTTTCCAATTTTGATTCCAGTTCCGTTTTAATTTCATTTTTCTTTTCTTCTTTTTGTTTTTTATTTATTTCCGTATCGAAACTATATAATTGTTAAAATAAAAAAATTTTTAACATTTAACTTATACTGTAAAGACTACTAGTAAAGGCTATTTTGTGAATAATTTTTCCAAATTTAAAGCCAATAAACATTAATGGAAATTTTTATCTTTGCATTTTATGTTGACAAATTCACGTCATTATAAATTATTTCTTTTTGGTGACAAATACGCATTCCTTACGATACGTCTGTGTGGTGATCAATAGTACTTTAGGAAACAAAATCTTCCGAAAAAGTTGTGTTGTAAATAAAAGATATCGATAATTAGACAAAATAATTTATTTCGGAATTTGTTTATACTTACATGTATTTTTGATACTCCGTATTTCTTAATTCAGTGATATAATTTTCAGTTTTCAAAAAGTCAATTGCTTCTTCATAAGCTCCTTGCATATCGTTTCTTTCTTTTCCAACTAATTCTACTTTTTGTACTTTTGCTGCACGGTCATCATTCAATTCACTAACAACTACAGCTAATTTTTCGATTGGTTCCTGTACGAAATTGATGTTATATAGTTATATATTTATTTATTCAACAAACTGTTTTTTCAGAATATCATGCATCTATTTAGAAATAAAAGTGGGAACTAGGTCCTATTAAATAAAATAAAATAAATTAATGAGTGAGCCTCACAGACATAAGGTCACAATAGAAGTGAAACTTCTTTAAGCCAAAATTTGAATAAAGTCGAAACCAAAGCCAAAGAGGAAATTATTTTTATACAAAATTTTAATATAAGTTTAATTTTTCAAAAATTCCCTTTTATTATTTTCTAATCAGAATTAACTCTATTTAATAAGTACCTTAAATCTAGATGTTCCAATGATATCTTCTAAATATTCCAACATTCCTGAATCATGTTCAGTGAGCCCTTTTGGTTTCATCATGGCAATTTGTTCAACTTCACCCTATTTAGTAAAAATTTTATGAAAATACATCCGATTAATTTTCTTACCACGAGTCCATTATTTTATACAAGTACTAAAATATAAGTGTAAAATAATTCGGGAATACTCGCAATCAAATCAATAAAAAATGCGACACTTTAAATTAGAAACAAAGTGTCTGAAATTACAAATAATATAATTTAAAACGTTTTAAATGTCTAATTTCTTTTTTCACAGGTTATTAATTTTGTACAATCAACAATTTGCTATTAAAGAAATCCAATATTGAAGGCCTCGAATTTTTTAATAGGTAAAACGAAAAACAGTGCAAATGTGTAAATCAAACATAAATGTGACATTTGTCTAATGGGCAAAAAATTTTGTTCGAATTGACGTAATAAGACCTTGAATAATTGCAAATTGTTCGTAAACGTTTTCAAACCATTTTAATTAAATACATCAAGACTCATTAATTTAATTAATCAATTCGCAAGTTTTTTTTTTTTTTCATTTTTGCATTTTGAGAGCTTAATTTTCATATTCGCTGGCCTAACGTGTCGTATATTACAGAATATATATCGGATAAATCTTTTCCCCTACTACACCAATTTAACCATATTTTAAAATCTTTGATTTGATAGTATAGCACTCCGACGAAAGTCGGCGTCATATATTGCTAGAAATCTTGATTAAAGATGCCTTCATGTAGTGACAATGTTGCGCATGATTTATAAATTTTCAAAATATGATATGTATAAGTTAAATTAACATATATTTACTTGCAAAATTAAAAAACGATTATGATCTAAATCAATTCCAAATTTTTTTAATGTTATAGAAACTTCTTTAAACGCAACCCGGCGTCCATCAATTTCGTATACTGAAGTATTGTCTTTAAAGCCAGTACGCGATACATAAAATTGTGAGTTTGGAACTTCTTCGTAATCTTCATCCTAAAAAACAAAATTGAAAATTTAAATATCATGTACAAATAAACACAATTTCGATAGTATATATAGGAATTGTAATATATATTAAATTTTAATAATTATGTTTACATCATAATTTTCTATTCTATTTGCAACATGCATTTCGAAAAAATAAAAGCTTCAATAATTTTCATACCTTATCTATAATTCGTTTAAAATACACGGAGACAGTACAAGATTGGATAGTTTTGTGATTTTCAGAACTATGGATCAGAGATGATATTTTTTTAGTACGAATTTTACTTCCACGATAACCAAATACAAACAACATCGAATCAATCACATTACTTTTACCACTTCCATTTGGACCAATAATTGACGTAAAACACTAAAATAGACAAAATAATTAATAAGTGATAAAAAGTAGGGAAATATATTTTACAATATCTACACAAAATCTTCAGTTCAGAAATTTTTTAGTCTGATATTTCAATAAAAATTTATACGGTAATTTTGACCCAAAAATTTCAAAAATAATATTTGTCAACAATTCAATGTGCAATTTTTGTGATGCCGTCTGAAGTAATCGCTTATCACTTTCATGCGATATTCTAGAAACTAGGCGATCAATTATAAAATGAATATTATTTTCGTTTTTAGACTTTTATCACCCTAGAAAATCCAAAAACAGAAATATTTTTGTAGTGATTTTTCGGGGTTTCTCATAAAGTTAAACTAGAAAAAAATCTAGAAATTCGTATTAAAGCCTATGTGTAGTAAAAAAATTTGAATTTTGAATAATTCGACGTTTATAAATAAAATTGCATCGATATCTCTTCTAAGTTTTCTTTATAATAGTGAATTTCTCCACCTGTGGCAATATTGAGTTAATTGTATAAAACAAAGATACCTTATGAAAAGGACCCAGTGTTTGAACTCCAGCATAGGATTTGAAATTTTTATTTACAATTTGGACAATAATTAGACGAGGTGCACCGGTATCCATACTACAAATTGGAGGTGGTGGGGGCGGAATATATATATCGCCGATTTGAATGCCACCTTCTTCGACAATACGTTCTGGTTCTCCTCCGTCGGAATCATCGCTGCTGGCACTTAACTGTGCAGTATCACTCTTGCGTTTTACAGGCATCTAAAAATTATCCCTTTAACATAAATTAAAACTTCGTGTTTTTATCAGTTTTGAAATATAATTTGATGAATTAAAAGGCTACCCAATTAAAACATACCTTTTTGTACTTATTTATATATTCAAAACCAGAATTATACAAATTAAAGAGTAAACAAGAATAAAATTTAAAACAGTTGAAGTACACAAATAAATTGTCAGTTTTATTTCCGTTTATGAATAATATCTATTTTATAACGTCTTAACTCAACTAGCCAACATAAAATTCAAAAAAATTGAAATTTTCACATGTCGTCTATGCCAATCGTTTATGACAGTTTTCATTTCGTTTGTACCTTAAATTAATCACAAAGTCGTTTGTGATAAGCTAGCTTTCAAGGAAATTTTAAAAATAATTTTTATAGTGCCATCTAGCGGTATAATCAGCAATTATTTATTTAAAATTAAAGTTTGTTTAAATTGACTGTAGACCCCGGACTGACGTAACGTAATGACAGGCTTAGACCAATCTATAAAGTTTTTTTTTTCTTCTGGCTTCAGCTACTTTCAGCTATATAGCCATTAACCAAAGGGGATTATTATTACATAATTTTTATACAACAACTGTATACAGTACTGCTAGGTGGTCACCCATCCAATTACAGATTGTGACTGCTGTTGCTTAACTTTATAGATTTGTCTAAGCCAGTCATTACGTTACTTCGGTCCGGGGTCATCTATAAAGTTAAGCAACAGCAATCACAATCTGTA
The DNA here is from genome assembly GCA_020423425.1 of Chrysopa pallens. Classification (NCBI taxonomy): domain Eukaryota; kingdom Metazoa; phylum Arthropoda; class Insecta; order Neuroptera; family Chrysopidae; genus Chrysopa; species Chrysopa pallens. Next base: position 70,732,022 of record CM035593.1, on the reverse strand, counting down.
TTTGGATGGGTGACCACCTAGCAGTACTGCGTACTGTTGTTGTATAAATAATAATAATAATAATCCCCTTTGGTTAATGGCTATATAGCTGAAAGTAGCTAAAGCCAGAAAAAACAAAAAAAAATTGACTGTACATATATTCAGGGTGCTCAATCGATCAAATATAATCACGTAAACGTTTGTGGCAACGTAGTTTTCAATAAAATTCAAATAAATTGTCACCAACAATTTTTTGATTATATTTGGAAGTCACCAACTATTTTCTATTGATTGAGTACCCAGAAATATATGCCACAGCCAATTAAAATAAACCTATAGTTAATTTTTAATAAATAATTGTTTATTATACCGCGTGATGGCACTATATAAATTTATTTTTTCTAATTTTCTTGAAAACTAGCTGTCAAAAACGATTTTATTTGGAAGTCACAAACGATTTCCGTTCGAATAAGTACACAGAAGTTTATATCACAGTAAATTTAATTGGTGGGTGTTCTCTCAGGATAATTAGTCATATACGAAATGAAAATTGTCAAACGTTTACAAACGATTGGCATAGGCGATATATGTAATCGTTTGTGATTCGTTTGAGAACGTTTGCGACTAGTTTCATTTCGTTTGAGACTAATTAGTGTAGGATAAATGATAATTTTTGGCATCCGACAACATTTTTTTTAAAATTAATTGTTACATAAGCATCTTTGCGACTTTCAAATATAATCACAAAATCGTTTGTGACAACGTAGAAGAAAATTCGAAAAAATAATTTTTTATTGTGCCTAACGATATAATTAGCAATTATTTAGTCAAAATCATTATTTATATTCAAAATATCGGCAAAAATTAGAAATTTTAATTGTTCTGCTATTCCAATTGTTTTTTTAATCCTTAGCAAACGTTTGTAACAAACTTAATTACACAATCACGGGCCATTTCATCTACTATAAATTTTAAGTTTTAAGCACTAATGTTAGAATAATATAGCAACGAGAATAAATAAATGTTAATTTTGTTTGAACAAGATGTGATATTTCAAATAACGTAAAATGCATCTATTTCTCGTTGGTATTGTTTGAATACGTTTCTAACGATATTCATTCCTTTGTTGCAAAGAGACAATGTATATTACAAGAAGACATTGTTTTAATGACTTTTTATACAGATAAATTTTATAAAAATTTACCTGTTAAAATTTTATAAAAGTTTAATTATTGTGGTTAGGTATTTATTAATTTTATTTATTTCTTGAGATCTATAGTTTAGAGAATTACTAATTTTATTTTGTACAATAAAATTCAAATTTTGTTTGAAATAAATAAATAAATAAAGAAATAAATATTGAGCACACATTTTATATTGAATACACCATGTGTATGTCATAGAAGTAATACATAATGCCTATATATATATATTTTATTCATACAAAATAAAAATTATAATTTAATTTAATTAATTTTATTTTTGGATTTGCCTTATGCTTTTACCGAAAAACAGATAAAATGAATTTGTATATTTTATAAATATAATTAAAAAATAAAAATTAATAGATCTATTATTTATTTGTGAAAATCCATTTTTATAAAATAATAGAAAATTTGTCTAATTTTTACTTTAAAATTTTTTAAAAATTACAAGTGCACTTTCGACTTATAAAGTCATTATCAAGTAATTAATAATTATCCATTCATTTTACCAATACAGATAAAAAAATTGATAGTGAACACAAGTCAGAGGTGTTACATATTTGCGACAAAAATTAAATTTGCTTGAAGCCCTGGAGATACATAAATTAAAAATAAAAACCAAAATTTTACAATTTTAAATAATTAAATAGACCTTAATAACTTCCCTTTATTAAATTTGAAATTATAAATATCGTAAAAATATTTATCAACTCCACCCACATATTCTTCATTCACAATAATCTTATATTTCCAAAATAAACGAATAATCATTCATTACTTGATAATCACTTTATAAGTCGAAAGTGCAATCGTAATTTAAAAAAATTGAAAACTTAAAGTGAAAATTAGATAAAGTTTCAATTATTTTTTATAAATATAATTGAATTACTCTGCTTGATGGCGCAAATACAATTTCCTCCTGCGAATAATGGATCTTATGATAAATTAAAAATAAAAACAGAAGCCGAATTAGGCTACGTTATCCAGGTACTCGTTTTATTTATTCATTTTTACCAGTCGGCTATACATGTACGCTCAATAATAGATTCTTTTCCAATTTACAAAAACATTCAACGTTAAATGGTACTAGTAAAATTTTCCTATAGGTACACCAAAAATATTCAACAAATATTTATATCAATCCTTTTCATTAGAGTGTTAAATTTTACACTATAAAGGTTGAACAATTTTATTTTACTACATTTAAAAAAAATCGGAGTAGTTACGAGATAACACACTTTTTTTGTTGAATTATCTTATCTTTTGCTAAAAATACTATTTTGCGTTATGAATTCTAGTTTATTTTTAATTATTTTGCTGGCAATGTTTTCGGCATATTATACCAAACTTGTTTTCAGAAGATGGATAAAACAATCAATCGAAAAATAAAAAAAAATAATCCATTTTTTTAATGAAATATAGAAGTTTATTATAATAAATAATATATTAAAGAGGGTGCAAAATATTAAATTTTTTTTTATATTTTTATTATGAACACTTTAAAACTGATAAAATTTAAAACACTACAAATGCGTTATGACGTATTTTTGTAAAAAAAAAAAAAATAATAATAATAAAAATTTCAATGTTTTTATGATATCCTTGTAAATTATCACATATTATATATACCTAAGAAGAATAATAAACACTCCAAAAGAATTAGAAGTAATATCGACGTTTCGGGCATATTCAATTTCAGCTACACGACCTAGTGGAAAAGGTACTTTTTAGGATTCCTAATAAACGTCACATTATGCCCAAAAATAAAAAAGGGTAGATTCTAGGGAATTTTTTTCAATTTTTTAAACTTTACCAAAAACTGGAACACTCTGCGAATTTTTAGAGTATTTTTGTTTAACAACAGTTCATTCTTATAGAAAGTTTTCAATTCTACAACTTTGATTCTTATCATTTTTAATCCAGTGTGCATAATTCATCCGTAAAATAAGAAAACTTATTTAAAAATTACGAACTTTTTTTAAGAGGTTCTCCATCTTTGTTTACTTGTACTGTGAGAAATATATATTTTAGGTAAATGTAAATGTTCTAAAGCATAAAATTTTTTTCTCAAACATAAATCGAAAGTATTTTACTTTTATAAAAAGTTCGTAATTTTTGATATTTTTCGTATTTTACGGCCGAAACATGCACTCTGTTAATTTTGCACAATTACCGTTAATTTAACTAAAATTTTCTACGTACATGTCTGGTATAGGTTTTTTCTACGTCATTTAAACTTTGTTAAAATCGAATTATCTGGAAAATCGTTATTAAAAAAAAAAAAAAATCAATAATTGAATAAAACAAACGTGAAAATATCAAACTCAGCTTAGTGTCACAGAAAACACTAATTCAGTGTAATCTTACGCGCCAACCACTTTATGGATAACAACTTAAGAATTTAAGCGCCAACCACATTAAAGCTTTAAATAAAAGTACATTTACGACAAGATCTCGTTTCAATTTTTGATAGGATATACTTATAAATGAATCCTTACGACGTTCTTAAGTTGTTTTTTGTATCTCAATTAAAGTAATAAATTTTTATTGGTTGTATAGAGCACTAAAAGTTTAGAAGAAAATTTATGAAAAATAGTCAAATTCATTAAAATGCCCTTAAATTAAAAAATAATTTAAAATTCACTCTATAAATCACTTCTATAAATGATTTTTTTGTGACCAATTAAGAAATTTGAAAGTCGAAACAAATCGTATTATTAGCGTAAAATTGATGTTTTAAGAGCATCGACTTCCGATATCTCTTATATAAGAAAATAATTTATATTAATAATTTATAAAATAATTTGGTTTAATTTTTTTCGAAAATTTATTATTTCTCTCAGGCTTAGAGTTTTCATTAGAAATTTGATAAAAATTATATTTTATACTGCATAAATATTTAACAAAAATACAATTGTGCCTTATTTGCAAGAATGAAAACAAATTTTTTTTTTTTTGATAGTAGCGCTTTATCCTGTTTTACGAAAATAAATAAATTCTATTTATATGTAAATATAATTATATTAAAACAATTTTCTAAGTATTCATAATCTACTTATTTCTACCGATTGATGATAACTGAAAGAAGAAAAACAAAACATTTAGTTTGTTATGAATTAAATAAAAGTACAACAATGAGACCGTAAGTAAAATAAAAAAAAATGATATTTTACATGTTGCTAAAACAAAATTTGCGAACTTTAAGTCACTTATAATAATATTCATATAATAAATATAGGTGTTTTAATCGTTCACTTCTATAGTTATATTACTTGTGATCTGCCAAATTCTAAAAATAAAATACGAATTCAATGTGGGGTACTTATCGTCGTTAACTATATCGTATTTTTGTAATATTGTAGGCATTAACGAATGTTTCAAACGTTAATGTTAGTTTCTCTAGTGTATTTTAATAAAATAGTGCTCGTTCTGTGTGTATCGACTTTTTTTGTGACTATAAGATTCAAAGTTAATAAGGTTAGTGTGTTACAAGCACGTTTTACTTTCAAACTTTTATTTCGTCTTTTAATTTATTCGTTAAAAATTTTCAATTTCATTTTTTTTTTCAATCAGATTTCTTGATTGATTAAAAATTATTTTCTGCCGGTTTTAAGCTAAATTTAAATTTTTGCTTTTTATTAAAATTATTTTTTCAAATTTATTTTCTTTAATTAAGTTAAAAATAAAAATAAAATATTTCCAGAAAAATTAAATCATTACTTTTTTTTTTTTTTTAAATATTGTGTGATCTATAAATGAACATCGATTCATCATCGATAAAAGCTCCTTGAACGTACATATACACACTTTCGTTATGTGTGCCTGTCTCAACGTCGTTATGTTGACGTCACATTTTGTCGTCAATGATTCCATTGCAAAGATATGCAAAAAGACTTTTATTGCTATAATTATAACTAAATGTCGGTGAAATTCTTTAGATTTCTATATCGAACAAACATCTTTATTTTATTTATTTTTTTTTTTAATAATAAGTAGGTAATGTTAATTAAGATTTGCTTCTTTCAAATCAGCAATTGGATAACACTATAATAATAAAAATAAAAACATTTTTATATCAGAAAATAAATTAATAACTTTCTGAAATATTGAAAATAATTATTTATTTTATATATTAGTAGATTTTATATATAGGGCTATTTTTCATTGATCATGATCATAATTTTATATGAATATAATCAAATAAAATTCCATAATTATATCCATAGAGATTATAAAATATTATTATTGAAATTTTGGATCCATTTTTATCTAAATTCTAAATATTTTTCTCATCGGGCCACCCCAATAATATAAATTAGATTTCAACAATTTGAAAATTTTCGATTGTGATATATTTGAATCACAATAAAATCACATTACTACTCACTGGAATTTTGAAGTTTTTCACTCTTGTGAAGTTTAAAAAAAAACATGTGAAAAAAACAACTAACATAAATAAATATTTAAATACTCAGCATATGGTTCAATATCAATGTTATAAATAGGTACATATAATAATAATATATATTACAAATATATCTGCTAATTAGCTGAATTTGATCTGAAATTATGACGAATTTGAACAAATTTCCGAAAAAATGTTTCAAACAAAAGTTGGTTGTTTTTTAAAATTATTTACCTTTAAATTTTACTTTTATCTTTTATTGTTGAAAATTTGGATTATGAATCTTTTGAATCCAATAGATCGATTTTGCCCAATCACGCTCTTAAACTCAGTCTTTGTATTTTAAATACGCCACCAAAATGTCAACTCGCTATCGCTTTTCGTTTTTGATGACGGACAGGCAGATGGACGGATTCCATGAATATCCATACCAAAAGTTTGTTTATTTAGGTTAAACGGTTAACGTTGCTTTAGCCACCCCATGCAAAAAAATGCATCAATTCATAAAACAAATATGCCAGAATTTGTTGCTATTTCATTTTAAATGTAGAGTATTGAGCACACACTAATCATAAAGCATTGAAAAATTATCCAACTTCCACCTTTCTCAAGTTATTCCCTAACTTGATTTCCCATAGCTTTTTTTTTTTTTAAATCGAGGGGTCCAATTGAGTTATGGGATTCATTTTGATCTAAGAACACTCACGGAAATGAGCTCTTTCATTTGACCATTTTGTCTGATGCGTACAGGTCTCACTCTTATTTGTTTTCTGAACGAAACGAGCGCTGAAGACGAGAGCCAATACCAAAGTCCTACATAAAACCAAAGATTTTCATTACATCCCTTTCTAGTCAAGCGGCTGCCAAACAACGTAGCCTGGGTGTTCTAGTATAATATTAAAGAATTAAAATTTTTTTTCAGACCTAAATCTGACGCCTCTAAATTGATATTAATGAATGTGTTTGAATATTTATTTTAGATATAAAAATAGAAAAAAAATATTAATTTAATATAAATAAATATATAATTGAAAGTATTCAGAAAACATTAAATATTAAATATAGATGTATTCTCGTACGTGTGTATGGACTTATATACTTAGTAGTGTATATTGTGAGTACGATGCCCGAGTCAAAATACATTATGTATATGTACAATAAACTGAGTTATTTTCGAACTCTTGACATAATCTCGATTGAATGATATGCACTAATCTGACTAATCAATCGTGTTTATATAAAGAAAATGTTCCTTTATTATTGTGTTTGAAATTTTTGTAGACGTTGGAAAAAATTCATATAAATCACTAGCAGACCCGTTCATGCGTTGCTGTTAGAATTGCCATAGTAAAAAGTTTTAAAAAACAATTTTCTCGTTTTTCACTCCCTTGAATTGGCCTGGAACACCCGGTAGCTCGCCCCCATAATCTCCTGGCCGGTTTACGGTCTTGCATATATCACACTTGGCTGCGACACCCGTTACTTCGTAATGTGGTACTCATACACTTGATAAAAAGTATACGGATCTCCAGAATCATGGAATGGTTTCTTTGATACTTGAACGTGTAGTGGTACTAGTAAAAGTCTCTTTATTTCATAAAATTTAAATTGCATATTTTAGTTAAATTATATACTGTGTGAAAAATATTTAAACGATGCGATATGCACTCTTTAAATAGTTGACAGTTCGACATACTGCTAGGGAGAAGAGCAGAACTGATTCCGATAAAAAAGGCCTTATAAGTAAAAAATAATTTAAAATTAAATAGATCTATAAATAATATCCTTGTTCAATTAGATATCTTTTGAAATCGGAGACAACGAAGCAATTTTAAGCTAAGCATATGATTGAAGCCAACGGTAAATATAATTGGTCACTTTTTCCAAACAACTGCTTACATTTTGTGTAAGTAAATGCCATACCGAATATTATTTAAACAATTCCTGTATGTGATTTAGCGTTTGCTTAAAAATTAATGTCTTAGTATTAAATTTTATTAATTTACATTACTAATATAATGATTCTCTTTTATTTCAGTGTATTTCAACGAAATGACATTTTAAAATTCCTTTAATAATTTGCGTGACACCGAGTTGTAAAAACAACTGTCAGGATGTCTGGTCATCACCCACCCCCACAACCACCTGGTGGTGGTGGAGGTCGCGGTTGGTCACCTTTACCACCACATATGGTAGGTGCACCAACACCACCTCCATTAATGTATAGGCCACCATCTCCATACACTTCTTCGCCACCACCACGATTAATGGGCTCCCCGATGAGTCCGATGTTTGGTGCGCGATTACCGTTTATGCCATGCCCGCGTCCGCGATGGGCTGTTCCACCACCTCCTGGTATATCACGATCACCAACACCAACTGGACCACGGCCGTTTATACCTATGCCTCCGGTAAGTTGTTTTTTAAATATCTAATAGTAGTAAATAGTATTTTAACATTGCACTGTCTTTTTTTTGAAATTGTTTAATTTTTGAAATTTATAACTATTTTGCCGCCATGGCTTAATCAAATATGGGCACGTTGTAATCACTTTAATACATTCAAAACACTTCCGGATCTTGAGTTTATTATACAAATGCATTTGAAAATTGACAAGTATGGCTTTGTTTATAGGAAAGAAAAATAATTTAAAATATATATTTTAAAAGTTTTGTAATTAAAAAAAAAATAATATATTAAAAATTCAATGAACCGATTTTTTTATGATTCATAACTATCGAAATAGAAATAATAAGAAATGTCCGGAAGTATACAGTTTATGTATATAAAAATATCGACAATGTAAATAAATAAAAAATTTATTTATATAAAAATAATATAAACGAACGAATTATTATTATTATGATGCATTTCACTCACTTTATTAATACTTCTCAGCATATGCATTTCTCATCAAAAAAAATTAACTATACTTATAATAAAACTTTTGATAGGGCTAATTCTGTATATTGAAATTTCTGAAATTGTACGAAATTAGGATAATGATAAATTAAGATAATGCGTCTGCACACGCATCTAATGGGCTATAAACGGCGAGAGATAGAGAAAAAATGTAAATACAAAAAATGTTACTTGCAAACAATACATTAATGGACACAATAAGCAAATATTCAATAGTTTGAGTAAAAATTTGTGTAAATATATTTCCAATGAATACACTCGCTATAAATGGCTTGTATTTGATTTTATTCTTATAAATATTGGTTAGAAATTGGAAAAAAAATATAATTGAACTAAAATTGTGGCGGGTCCAAACATTTCATTTTGTGTTAATATGTTTCTTCTATCTCTAATGATTAAAAAGTTGGGTCATGGATCCATTGTATCTAATGGACCGATTTTGCTCATTTAAGGCATTGATCTTACTTTAAGTTCTAGAATACACCATTAAAATTTCAGCTCGGTATCCCTTTTTGTTTTTGTATTATCTTGATGACAGATGGGCGGATATGCGGAAATGGACTAATTAGATGATTCTATGAAGACCTAGACCAAAATTTTGTTTGCTGATATTTATCAATGTAGATATTAATTTTTTAAATAAATTAAGCATAAGAAATGAAAGAAATACTATATAAATTGAATTAGATATTATCATTATTATAGATGTCTCTTGTTGATTATTAGAAACCAAAATAGGGTGATCTATAATACAGAAAATCTTAAATGTACGATTTTCGCTCATAAATAGCTAAAAAATAACTACCAAATGTTATGAAATTTAGCATGTACAAACATATAGTGTATATCAATATAGTATTTTAGAGATTGTTTATATTATAGATGTCCCTTTTTTTATTCATATTCCACTTAAGACAAGTATATGAAAACACCATGGGCATAATGATTTCGTATAAGTATTTTAGTTCAAAAATTTAATATACTCTACACATTTTGTATTATGTAATCAATTAATTTATAAATAAATTAATTAAAGCATTTTCAATTTTAATAATTTTGAAGCTATTCATCAAATAATGATAATTAATTTTAACACATTTATTAAATTTCGTGATTATGAGCAGTATAAGAAGTGATACACACCTGCCAATATAATAAATTAATTATAATACTGTTTCAAAATAAATATTATCCAGAAAAAACAATTTATAATGAACGATTACAGATAGAACCGATATTTTTAGAACAACATTTTTTTTTTCACTAATACAAAAAAAATATTGATGAATGCCAAAAACTTATGATAATATAACACATGTACTAAAAACATTATCTTCAAAATATTTTTACATAAAAATTTATATATTTGGCATATATTATTAACAGAGACCACCCACACTAAATTATCTATATAGTGATGGCGCCAGCACAACATAATAATCTAAAAGATATGTACATTTTGCGGTCAAATTTTCATGGTTGTTGGTACAATATATGAACATCATTTAAAAATGAAATATAAAGTAGACGATAATGTTAAATTTAATATTTAAATATGGTCTAATTCATTTTGGAGCCAATCATATCCATAGCTAAAAATTGATTCGTTGGCGTCAACTTCGAAAGTTAATTGGTAAAAAAAAAATTGCTTATAGAAATTTTAATTTAATTTAATTTTTTCTTTTTTAGCCAATTTTATTGAAGTCTATTTTATATTATGATATAACGTAAGATCTTTATGTTAAAATGTTTCAAATGTTTCAAAATTTTCATTCAGATTTTATTAATTTATTCACTTTTCATAAATGATGTATCCGATATTTCAAAATAAGAATATTTTAAAAACATTAAATATTATCAGTTGAATTTTCTGAAGAATATCAAATGATCAGAAGAATTATCAGAAGAATCATTTATCAAGATATTGTGGGCTTAGTTATAACATTTCATATAAGGGTTAAGTTGATCGAAATATTCGAATCAAAAATTAAAAGTATGGACATAAATTAGAGGATTTAAAAATAAATTTCACTCAAATCGATTAACATTTGGCCAAGATATCGAAAAAATTAAATTTTTAAACTTAATGACGTCATCAAAACCCAAAATATTAGTTTTGCCCTATAACACACAATTTTATACCAATTTTGGCAAACAAAGTATGTAATTCTACTAAATTTGGGTCAAAGTTTTCAAATTTTTGGTTAAAATAAACGTATCAGCAATAATTATCAAGATAGTGAGGGTCGGGTTACAATATTTCATATACGGGTTTAATTGATCGAAATATTAATATTAAAAATGAAAAGTATCACCCAAATTACGTGGGTTAAAAAAAAAAGTTCACTCAAATCGGTTAACATTTGGCCAAGATATCGAAAAAATTAAATTTTTAAACTGAATGACGTCATCAAAACCCAAAATATAAGTTTTGCCCTATAACACACAATTTTATACCAATTTTGGCAAACAAAGTATGTAATTCTACTAAATTTGGGTCAAAGTTTTCAAATTTTTGGTTAAAATAAACGTATCAGCAATAATTATCAAGATAGTGAGGGTCGGGTTACAATATTTCATATATGGGCTTATTTGATCGGATTATTAATATCAAAAATGAAAATTATCACCCAAAATTAGTGGGTTTAAAAAAACAGTTCACTCAAATCGGTTAACATTTGGCCAAGATATCGAAAAAATTAAATTTTTAAACTCAATGACGTCATCAAAACCCAAAATATTAGTTTTGCCGTATAACACACAATTTTATACCAATTTTGGTAAAGAAAGTATGTAATTCTACAAAATTTGGGTCAAAGTTTTCAAATTTATGGTTAAAATAAACGTATCAGCAATAATTATCAAGATAGTGAGGGTCGGATAACCATATTTCATATATGGGCTTAATTGATCTGAATATTAATATCAAAAATGAAAATTATCACCCAAATTTAGTGGGTTTAAAAAAAAAGTTCACTCAAATCAGTTAACATTTGGCCAAGATATTGAAAAAATTAAATTTTTAAACTCAATGACGTCATCAAAACCCAAAATATTAATTTTGCCGTATAACACACAATTTTATACCAATTTTGGTAAACAAAGTATGTAATTCTACTAAATTTGGGTCAAAGTTTTCAAATTTTTGGTTTAAATAAACGTATCAGCAATAATTATCAAGATAGTGGGGGTCGAGTTACCATATTTCATATATGGGCTTAATTGATCGGAATATTAATATCAAAAATGAAAATTATCACCCAAATTTAGTGGGTTTAAAAAAAAAGTTCACTCAAATCAGTTAACATTTGGCCAAGATATTGAAAAAATTAAATTTTTAAACTCAATGACGTCATCAAAACCCAAAATATTAATTTTGCCGTATAACACACAATTTTATACCAATTTTGGTAAACAAAGTATGTAATTCTACTAAATTTGGGTCAAAGTTTTCAAATTTATGGTTAAAATAAACATATCAGCAATAATTATCAAGATAGTGGGGGTCGGGTTACCATATTTCATATATGGGCTTAATTGATAGGAATATTAATATCAAAAATGAAAATTATCACCCAAATTTAGTGGGTTTAAAAAAAAAGTTCACTCAAATCGGTTAACATTTGGCCAAGATATCGAAAAAATTAAATTTTTAAACTGAATGACGTCATCAAAACCCAAAATATAAGTTTTGCCCTATAACACACAATTTTATACCAATTTTGGCAAACAAAGTATGTAATTCTACTAAATTTGGGTCAAAGTTTTCAAATTTTTGGTTAAAATAAACGTATCAGCAATAATTATCAAGATAGTGGGGGTCGGGTTACCATATTTCATATATGGGCTTAATTGATCGGAATATTAATATCAAAAATGAAAATTATCACCCAAATTTAGTGGGTTTAAAAAAAAAGTTCACTCAAATCAGTTAACATTTGGCCAAGATATTGAAAAAATTAAATTTTTAAACTCAGTGACGTCATCAAAACCCAAAATATTAATTTTGCCGTATAACACACAATTTTATACCAATTTTGGTAAACAAAGTATGTAATTCTACTAAATTTGGGTCAAAGTTTTCAAATTTTTGGTTAAAATAAACGTATCAGCAATAATTATCAAGATAGTGGGGGTCGGGTTACCATATTTCATATATGGGCTTAATTGATCGGAATATTAATATCAAAAATGAAAATTATCACCCAAATTTAGTGGGTTTAAAAAAAAAGTTCACTCAAATCAGTTAACATTTGGCCAAGATATTGAAAAAATTAAATTTTTAAACTCAGTGACGTCATCAAAACCCAAAATATTAATTTTGCCGTATAACACACAATTTTATACCAATTTTGGTAAACAAAGTATGTAATTCTACTAAATTTGGGTCAAAGTTTTCAAATTTTTGGTTAAAATAAACGTATCAGCAATAATTATCAAGATAGTGAGGGTCGGATAACCATATTTCATATATGGGCTTAATTGATCGGAATATTAATATCAAAAATGAAAATTATCACCCAAATTTAGTGGGTTTAAAAAAAAAGTTCACTCAAATCAGTTAACATTTGGCCAAGATATTGAAAAAATTAAATTTTTAAACTCAATGACGTCATCAAAACCCAAAATATTAATTTTGCCGTATAACACACAATTTTATACCAATTTTGGTAAACAAAGTATGTAATTCTACTAAATTTGGGTCAAAGTTTTCAAATTTATGGTTAAAATAAACGTATCAGCAATAATTATCAAGATAGTGGGGGTCGGGTTACCATATTTCATATATGGGCTTAATTGATCTGAATATTAATATCAAAAATGAAAATTATCACCCAAATTTAGTGGGTTTAAAAAAAAAGTTCACTCAAATCAGTTAACATTTGGCCAAGATATTGAAAAAATTAAATTTTTAAACTCAATGACGTCATCAAAACCCAAAATATTAATTTTGCCGTATAACACACAATTTTATACCAATTTTGGTAAACAAAGTATGTAATTCTACTAAATTTGGGTCAAAGTTTTCAAATTTTTGGTTTAAATAAACGTATCAGCAATAATTATCAAGATAGTGGGGGTCGAGTTACCATATTTCATATATGGGCGTAATTGATCGGAATATTAATATCAAAAATGAAAATTATCACCCAAATTTAGTGGGTTTAAAAAAAAAGTTCACTCAAATCAGTTAACATTTGGCCAAGATATTGAAAAAATTAAATTTTTAAACTCAATGACGTCATCAAAACCCAAAATATTAATTTTGCCGTATAACACACAATTTTATACCAATTTTGGTAAACAAAGTATGTAATTCTACTAAATTTGGGTCAAAGTTTTCAAATTTATGGTTAAAATAAACGTATCAGCAATAATTATCAAGATAGTGGGGGTCGGGTTACCATATTTCATATATGGGCTTAATTGATCGGAATATTAATATCAAAAATGAAAATAATCACCCAAATTTAGTGGGTTGAAAAAAAAAGTTCACTCAAATCGGTTAACATTTGGCCAAGATATTGATAAAATTAAATTTTTAAACTCAATGACGTCATCAAAACCTTAAATATTAGTTTTGCCCTATAACACACAATTTTATACCAATTTTGGTAAACAAAGTATGTAATTCTACTAAATTTGGGTCAAAGTTTTCAAATTTTTGGTTAAAATAAACGTATCAGCAATAATTATCAAGATAGTGAGGGTCGGGTTACAATATTTCATATATGGGCTTAATTGATCGGAATATTAATATCAAAAATGAAAATTATCACCCAAATTTAGTGGGTTTAAAAAAAAAGTTCACTCAAATCAGTTAACATTTGGCCAAGATATTGAAAAAATTAAATTTTTAAACTCAGTGACGTCATCAAAACCCAAAATATTAATTTTGCCGTATAACACACAATTTTATACCAATTTTGGTAAACAAAGTATGTAATTCTACTAAATTTGGGTCAAAGTTTTCAAATTTTTGGTTAAAATAAACGTATCAGCAATAATTATCAAGATAGTGAGGGTCGGATAACCATATTTCATATATGGGCTTGATTGATCGGAATATTAATATCAAGAATGAAAATTATCACCCAAATTTAGTGGGTTTAAAAAAAAAGTTAACTCAAATCAGTTAACATTTGGCCAAGATATTGAAAAAATTAAATTTTTAAACTCAATGACGTCATCAAAACCCAAAATATTAGTTTTGTCCTATAACACACAATTTTATACCAATTTTGTCAAACAAAGTATGTAATTCTACTAAATTTGGCCATGATTTGTATCATTGCAGTTAAATTTTAGTTTTTTTGGCAAATTTTGCCAAGTTTGAATTTTTATTCCATTCTTAATACACATATCACAGCTAACAGATCAGTGCCTCAAACATTGTCTTTGTTTCGTAGACATTCCCACATCCATTTTTTTTAACTTCTCAGGGGGGAGTTATTGAATAGGACCGATTTTGTGTATCATGAATTTTGACACATCTTTATGTTTGAAGGTCATTAGATTCCAAATGGAACGTTTTTATAAAGATCCCTGTGTATGAGTATCTACTCGTTCGACGCGTAATTACGTAACATAAACGCGTAAATACTGATACTCGTTAGAATAAAAAATTATTAATTTTTATTCTCCTTATTTGGAAGTTTGTCATGAGGAACTTACGGATCGCACCTAGATCACTTGTTGGTTCCCATTTCTAAGGCCAATAGATTCAATACGCAATGAAAAAATTCCATTTGACGAATTTGTTTTTACAATTTGTACTGGAGTATGTTGTGCAAATACAATATTTTAATTTGTGTTCAGTTTATTACTATAATATTTTTAGAATTGAATATATTTTTTTTTTAAGTCATATTGATTTGAAGTTTTTATTATATTTTTTAATTCGATTATTATTAATTAGTGATATTTTGTGTATGCTTGTGGTAAATTTTTTACATATTACGAAATATTATTTTATTTGACATAAGAATGTCATATTATTTTTTTAAAATTTAGGTACTACAGGTACCCCAGAATACGAATGATATTAAACAGGTTTTATGATTTACATGAGGAATTTACTAACAGTGGTTAAAGTATATTTTAAAAAGCCTAATTTTGTAAGAATAAAAATCGAAAATATCAATAATGAGGTAAATATATATTAGTCAGGGAGGAATTCACAGCCAAGTTTAGATAGCCACATATCAAAATTGTGATTTATAAGTATATGGTGCAGTGCATTCGCCATTAGGGTCGAGCAGAGACGCAAAGACAGATTAATCCCAATCAAACATTGTGTAAATGATTTCAAAATATACCATTATAGTTGATTTATATACACTGAATACTAGTTATACATCTTCATCTACATAACCAGAGTAACGTAGTCCCTGACTGTTCAAGAATCCAATACCATAACGATTTTAATTTTTATTTCTGTTTTGTTTGCAGCATTCACCTGCGGGATCTCCTATATTATGTCCGTCACCTGAATTTTATTATTCTGGTATATCCCCATATAGTGAGGTAGGGCCCCCCTGTCACGATTACGAATACGTCGGTGTACCTTTAGAACCTCCAGGTCCACCACGTCCACCTCCATTGCATATCGATGGAGATGAACCACACGATGGGATGTCCACTGCTGATATTATTGCTAATCAATCACAAGACTATATTGATGAAAAATTGGCAGAATATCAAGCAACTATACAACAATTACAAGGTAAGTGACTTAATATTTATTATTTAATTTTGTTTTGGCCTCCGAAGTGGGCGAGTAACAGCTATTTGCCAATAAAATAGCCTAGGTTATTCGAATTATTATATCTGCAATCTTTCAGTGAAAGTCGGAGATAATAAGGAACTAAGACTGAATTGTCCAGCAAAGCGGGTGGGTAGCAGCTTTTCTCGCTGTTTTAGTAGTTTATCTGCTATTCGGGTCGAATATTAATTGAAAAAATCACACATCGAAATCGGTCCAATCGTTCTTGAGTTACAAATGGTAACACAACTTTGTTTTATATATATAGATTAAAAACTTTTTAATTTCTTCTCTATTTTCCAATAATTTTATTTAGTTATCGTTCAGATATGAAATATAATTACAAATAGTTATTTTTAAATATGGATTAATTAAATAGGACACGCAGTATTTTGTTCTATATATATTTTTTTTTAAATAGAACGCCATCATTTTGCACACCATATTAATCTAGAATATAATATTGAATATATTAGATTAAAATGTTTTTGAAACTACATTGAACTGAATTGAAATTTTAGGGTTTTGTGTTAAAATTAATTGATTGAAAATATAATAATTTGCATATACAAATATAGTATTTTTTATTGTTAATATTAAGGTATTTCCAGTTTTAAGGACAGGAATTCATAGTTTTTAGTACATATTTTTGAACATTTATATTTCGTGTTTTCGAAATAGTAAATTTATTTGTTAATAAAACTGGTTGCATATAAATAAATAAATTCGAAATCTTTTGAGCCTAAATAAGATATAAATACCCTGCCGTTTACGAGAAAAAAATAAGAACAGATATTTTTTTCTCAAATAGCAGTGAATTGTACAAAAGGCATCGTCACCTTTACGAGCTGTATGTAAATAATGTAAATAGCCATGTGTACTGACTGAAGTACAATGCGCAAAGAAAACCAATGTGTGTATTTGTTACAGCGTTGTTATATTTACTTCACCAATACAATTACTATTAAAGCGTTGTCTTTTCTTTTAAGAGATTGCGTTCTCTCTTATGTCATGAGAATTACCTTAAAAAATTATTGATATTCATCCATATGTATATGCAGCATATAAACAATTAACTCAGTTAGTTGTGATATTTATTTAATTCAAACTATATTTATTATTCTGCGACAAAAATTATATAATTATTTTCAAGAGACAAAAAATTTGGAAATAAAAACAATGGACTGTTGATTCCTCATACTAAATTATTTTTAAATGAGTATTATTTTTAAACGCATAAGTTACTGTGCAAAATAACACATTTTTCGTACAAATGTGCATTTAATTTATATTATTATTATTATTGCGAATTGTGTGATGGAGTCAGGTTTTTTTAAATAAAATGTTTTTTATTTCGTAGGCGTTTGTTACAAACTAAACTCCTACGCGTTGCTGTTTATAAAAAAATAAATATAGAAAATACATAATGGATGTGTTGTCTACACATAAAATAATTTTAACTGTTTAAGAAATGAAATAAACTACATATATTAGTACTGTACAGATATGTATATTACTGTTAATTGTTATTAAAATTAGGGATGCAACATCATTCATTAAAACTTCGATGTCAGAATATAGATTAAAAAAAAAGGTGTTAAAAACACTGAGGTTCTAGAACGATATTTTCGATAAATCTCTCTCAAACTAATTAAAATTATTTTGTGTTGTAGCCAAATATTTGAGGGTGTAAGCAACTAATAAACAATATAATTTATTAATCAATGATTATTTTATTTTTTTTGTTCGTTTAATGCGTAAGTCTCTTCTTCCTAGTAAGAACAAAGAATTCAGTTTATTTGTAAAATCATCCAAATAATCCAGTCAATTTGTTCTTCGGGCAATAAATTTATATAATTAACAGAATAATTCTTACAGTTTAATTAACGCTATTTTATTCCATTTAAGGCCCTGAAACCGACTGAATGCAAGTCCTATGGATAAAATGCACTCATAATTGTTGGTGTGCGCGTAATATTACTATAGATCTAAAATTGTCAATATTGCCTACATGTATGTTATTTCCGGTTTATGAAGCCATAATGGGGCTCAAAACGGTCCATTGAAACTCAAAATTATTTTCAGTAAATTTCCTGAATGTGATAAACGTGTATAACAAATTTTATAAAATTCGAAAAACTTGTTCGAAAGTTCAAGCGGAACAAACATAATTAGATAGAAACGTACATTCTGACAAACATACATACATACAGTCAAATGAAATTCGGAATCCTTGAGTTATGCCACAGAACTCTCATCGTTATATCGATGGCATCATGTTTTATTATATGTATAAATCAATCCGTATGATTTTGATTATCCTGATTTTAGGATACTTAATGATTCCACATACACTACAATCGCATAGACACATATTATATAATTATATTTTTACAAGCATAGCTCAATAATTTTTGTATATTGTTTTATGTTTTGTTAAAAAAATGTCTGGTTTTTTTATATTTGTTTACTACTACCTTTGAACTTTCTTTGAAAATTGGCCAAATATCATAAAATATTTGTCATTTTAATACTATAACTCTTATTATTTACTATGAAATGAATTGTGAAATTGTTTTTATTTTGTGTGCTAAATATATGATTCGGCAGTTCGCAGGTTCCGGGTTCGAACCTCGTACAGCTCTAAAAGAAAATTTGATCGTAATAGGAGTAAAATGTTTTTGTTTTCTCTTTTCTATATCCTTATAGTTTAGTTTTTATTCCAATAACTTTTTTATTCTTAATCAGAAAGTTATTGGAATTAAATGTTAAACTTATATGCACCACATTCTAGTGTTATGTTGTTAGGTAGTCGGACCTGATTATTTATTTAAGTATAGTAAGTAATACATATGAATAATAAAATTATTATATCTAATTATAATTTAAAAGGATTGTTGAGTTATAAATGGTTTTATGATTATTATGAATATTGAAATTTTAAATATAAATACCATAAATTATTTTAGTTGAACAGTTCTAACCGATATATTTGTATATATATATATTTATTATATATTATAAAGAGAATTGTTGTATGAATTCTATTTTCAGACAATTAATGTATATTTTTAGATTGTCTATAATAATATATACAGTTTTTGAAAAGTCTGCCATTTGGTCTACAAAATTTTAAGTTCAATTCATTTTTATATCATCATTGAATTATAATAAAATATATTTTATAGGATATTTCATTTTGGCTTTATCAAATTACGCTTAAGAGAAAGTTTCAGATTATTTGAAAATGGTATGCATAAATAAATTTTGAATTTTTTCGGCTAATAATGGAGTTACATAAAGATTTCTTTCAGAAATAACTTCAGTATATACTCTGCTCGAAAATAACCAATTTCACAAGTTTAAGATAGTAGTTTAATTTTCCTCCGCAAAATTTTAACACCAAATAAAAAAAAGCTAAACTTTATAAACTGCCTAGAAAAAATCTACAAGAGTTTTCTCAAAATAACTGTTTTTTGATC
This sequence comes from Chrysopa pallens, assembly GCA_020423425.1. Classification (NCBI taxonomy): domain Eukaryota; kingdom Metazoa; phylum Arthropoda; class Insecta; order Neuroptera; family Chrysopidae; genus Chrysopa; species Chrysopa pallens. The sequence goes on along the minus strand of CM035593.1, from coordinate 70,712,264 downwards.
GATTTCTGATTAATGAAAACTTGTGGTTAATACTAGTCCTGGTGCCCGTAAGCATATCATACTACAAGTATTTGAAAACAAAAGTATTTAAAAATATTACAAGTATTTGAAAAAACCAAGATCTTGGCCGAATAAGCAACCAAGACTAAGCAACAGCTGGCCTTCTTTTGCTCATCACAACCCTATGACTTGTATTCTGTAGTATTAAAAATAACAACTAAATTCTCACAAACAGTATTTTTACTCAAAAAACAACGGTGCTCTATTTAATATTTTTTTTATAGAAAAATTCATTTAATGACTACCACAATTCCTTCTATAAACTAGCAATAAATAAATTCAATGAAAATGACATAATCAATATTGTTTATGTATGAAATGTGGATGACATTGACGAGAGTAAACAACAATTTGATCATCAAAACTTTTATTAAATATTTACAGGGAGATTTAAAAAAAAAAAACTGATTTCAGGGTTTATAATAAAACTTTAAAATGGTACAGTCCTAAAACTATGTAAGTTATAGACAATTTTTTAAATGAATTTTATATGCTCATACAAGTGTATATAACTATTTTTAATCATTAGCATTGATAAAATACTATAAATATGAAGTGCATTTAGTTATAAAAGTTTCTTATATAATATAATAATATGTATTATAATTATATATATTATTATTTGCAAAATTTGAGCTGAACGAAAAAAAGTTACAATGAGCAGTTATTTTGAAGACACTAACTTGTATTTTATCTGAATTTTTTGTCTCTTATAGCTTAAAGGTTGCATCATTGATCCATTGGTCTCACTAATCGATTTTAACCATTCACAAATTTAAGCTCAATCTTTTAATGAGAATACACGTTCAAAATTACAATAATTCCCGGAGTTTAACGTAATGGAAATTTGGTTTAATATTTTGAATTATTTAAATGAAGTAATAATATTTTCTATTGATTGAATTTCGATGACAATAAGTAATTGGATTTTTTATTTTATCGAATTACATGACCTAATAATTTGGGATTGATGAAGAAAATTTTCTATAATTCTTCTATAATTTATGGTTTTTTTGAAAATGGCTTAATGAAATAAATTATATTAAATAAATATTTTATAGAAGTTTACACTTAACGTTTTTTTTTTAACGTCAGGGTAAATTGATTACATTATAGGTATTAAAAATTTACAATTAAATTCAAATAATGTATTTCTATTGAAAATTTTTTATACTTGTATTTTATTGTTTGCCTTGCCGTTAAAAAAAATAAATTAGTTCAAATAGCACCTTGTAGTTTTATACTATAAGTAATTAAAGAAGTATTTTAAAACATATAATTATTTTATTGATAATGATATAATTACCGTTCTTAGTATGCCGTAAATAGACGATTATTTCATCTGATCTAGTATTTATTTATAGTCATTAATTATATCAATTTTTGGTATGTTGTCACAACAAACTTTCATGATCAACATAATATTAAGTGATATGAAGGACGGAGTGAATATCTTTTCTTCTTTAGCACAATTATTGCTAATTAAATTGTAGCATCGAAGTTTTTTTGAATATTTAGCTCCATGATTAAACTGAACTTTTATACTTATACCTTGATTCAAAATTATTATTAATTTTCATTGTAGAAAATTTACAAGAATTAAGAAATATTGACATACTTTGGCGATGCTTATTATTATTAAGAATACTTAACAACGATTAATGCGTAAATGCAACGGACTTAAAAATTTTGAAGATAATCTATTGAGTACTTCAGTTTTACGACCTTACACATACGAAAGGTGGCGTATCTTTCATTTTGAAAATACTTCTAAACAGTAAGTAATAAGGAAAATGTGTAAACAGGTTGTAAACCGGCATGAAGTCCCTATGAACGATTTTTCTTTTACACCTTGCGAGATTCGAGGCCGTAGATCTTTTTTGCTCGTACTTCTTTTGCGGTATCAATGCTCCGGGTACCAGCCACAACGAAGCGTAGTTAAACTTAGCTACGTTAGTACAACAATGAAAACTATTTAACTTATTAGTGCTATGTTTTATATTATCTTATTCAGAAACAATTTATTATTTTGTGTTTCAAACGTTCGAATTAAATACTCAACAATACTCGTTTGATACTCTACAAAGAATATTTAAAGCTTACTTTTACAGTACAGTGCCACATTTTTATTTCCTGAAAAACGGCAGATTGTTTATACACTTTACTTTTAGATAGTATTATTGGATTCTCAGTCAATCCTTATTACCTTTATTCGATTTTGCAGTCCTGTGTCCTTAAGTATCACGTTTTTTGAACTTTTAATTCACGGTATAATCTTTCACCTCATATTTTTCTTATTTTTGTTTATATTATATTATTATACAAGTAATTGTATTAATAATATTGTAACTGTACAGACTGAATATTTATAGCCATGAATGCTAATTAAAAACAGTATCTAAACAATTAACTCAGTTGTAATTTTCACTTTTTGTCTATTATACATTTTAATTGATTTTTAAATTTTGTGCAAAAATGTTTCTACAAATTAAATAATAATTTTTAATAGAGACAGACCATCATTATGATCAAAATGTAGAAGTGTTTGACTCAAAAATAAATAAAGTTATTTTAATAAATGTAGGACAAAATATTCTACAGTATCCAACTCTAAATGTAGGTATATTAATACTTATAGTATAAAAAAAAGAATTTTTCATGATTCATTTTAAACAAACCACTTTAAATTAAAAATACATGATATATTTAATTAAATGTGTAATAACAAATTGTAGTATGTGTTAGGTTGAAAATGCAACAAAAATATATTTTAAAAATAAATATGAACACAATATATTTTAATATCAAAAATTTGTTTATTTTTACCATATCATCTCTCATATGTTATAATTGAAAACACGTCGTGGTTGGTATGACTTCGTGTTGAAATTAGATAAATAATTTTCTGACGAAAGTCTTTTTAAAAAAATTTAGTTTCTAATCGGTTTTCCGCGAATTCGCCCACAAAGAACTATAATTAGTCGTTGAAATATCTTACATAAAATGTAATTTTCTTCCCGAAATAACACGGGGAAGAGATGAGAGTGCAAGAGTTAATAACCGGCGTCATTCCCAACAATCTTCTCTTCATTCTGCGTGTGGCGTTTTCATATAATGTTTAATCCCCCTTAATTTTTATGAGTAGAATGGCTATCTGATTTTCAACAACTTTCTCTTCAACATACTGCTCTTCTAAATAAATTTTGTTGAAAGTTGTTTAAACTTTTGGAAGAGTATCGTCATACAAATTTGAACCACCTCCCCCAACTGTAAAAAGGTATTTCATAATGCTCGTTTGAATACTTCAGACGTGAAAGCATAACACAGCTTCGTTTGAATGATTGGGTTATAGAAACAAATTATTAGAAAATAGAAGATAGTCATTGAGCTAAAGCTTAAAATTTTCCAATCATTTTGAGATTTAAATACCAATCGAATAGAAAATAAATTCCAAAAAAACTAGCCATATAATTTTATCGGGTCTAAACATAGGCCAAGGGGATCTAAAATTTAATTTTGTTTATTTAATTTTTGTTATAAAAAGTTTTAGTGAATAACTTTCAGACGTACGAATTTGTGCTTAAACATTGTTAAAAATTATTTCGTCAAATTTGCAATCTTTAATATCTACTCAAGATTGTTCTAGAAGTTTCGAGACTAAAATTAACACTTTGATACTATTATATAGATCAAATTATCTCATCAATTCAGATTGCGACATTTTGAAGAGTGGTTTTCACATATTTTATCAATTTTTTTCGCGATAATATTTTATAAAAAAAACTTTTATCCTGTTTTTGGATAGTGTAATAGCAGTATTAATATAATAATAACAATAAGACTTCTATTAACGATTTCAACCTACTTTTAAATGTTGCATAGACATTACAATTAATAATTTTTATTTACAATTCAATTCATCATACCTATATGATTCATTCATTGAATAGACTTTAATTGTATATTAAAAATACTAATGTCTCATCTCATGTTCAGTAATAATAAATATAAAATAATAGCTTGCTTACATTACAACAAAGTAATGTTAAAAATGAAATGTTACAATTTTCAATTGCCAAAAATTAAAATACTTTCAATACAGTATCAATCATTTATAAATAATAATGATTCTAATAATTATTGTTTGTATACATAATTATTTTTATCTATTATATCATGTAAACAATATTTTATTTTTATTATTTATAAAATATCATTTGACATTCAGACTAATTAAGTAGATAAATTACCAAGACCTCAAAAATCCACCACCATACAATGTCCTGATCGAGCTGCTTTTTTGCATATAGAAATTATTCCCCAAGCTAGAGCTCCGCGATCTTAGCACCTCATGTGCGGAATTTCGATTAACCAATTATACCATCTGAAAGGTCAGAAATTGGTCATAAAAGGTCAGTTGGTCTCATTAATTGGTCAGCATCAGAAAATTTATTATTATTATTATTATTTTTTCTATCTCTTTCTCCAATATTATATATACATATATATATATATATGTATATATATATGTATCTACATATATATGTATATATATGTACAGGTATATATATTTATATATATATATATATATATAAATATATATATATATATATATATATATATATATATATATATAATATGTATATATATTTGATAGCAGTTCATATCAAAGAAAAATTATAAAAAAAATATTTCCCCTACTCTGTCTGGTTTATAGTAATGAGCTGTGCGTTTTCTGATGCTGACCAATTAATGAGACCAACTGACCTTTTATGACCAATTTCTGACCTTTCAGATGGTATAATTGGTCAATCGAAATTCCGCACATGAGGTGCTAAGATCGCGGAGCTCCAAACTAGTTTTTATTTTTTACAAGTACAAGTAGCATTTCTTACTTATAAAGTTTTAAAACTAATATTAGTTAGTTACACAGAATTTAAGAATAAGTCAAAGTAGCACATGTTATAGAGTTCTGCAAAAGAAAATTGACTTTCTTTGAAAATAAAGGTTATTGTTGATTTACTTATAGGAATTCTAAATAGTTAAAAGAATGGGACCTGATAATTGCTATCATTTGTTCTCATTTGAATTTTTTATCTTATCCACATCTGACTTAATCAAGATATGGTTTCATCTAATGTTTCCATTGATTATCAATTGGTTTTCACCTCCAATCTCATAAATAATCGGTAAAAAGTATATTTAAAGATGGCCAAATAATAATTGAACTTTCAGGCATTGACTTTAATTCTATGAATATTATTTACTAACCTATGACACCCGTTACATTTAAATATATTAATATTGACCTTTTCTAATATTCGTTCGTGTTTTCGCATCACCGAAATCGAGTATAAATATGTAAATTGATACCCAATGTTCAAAAATTTAGGTAATAATAATAGTGCGTTGGCTGGACATTTTAAATTAATATGCAATTTTATTAAAGTATACTTAAAAACGTCCTTGATCGCGTTCGGCCACTTTTAATTTTGTTGAATTAAACGATACACTTGACCGCGTAGGTGGCATCTAAATTAGTAACATACAATGTTTGACGTAATCGTAATATAACGAATATTCACACTATAGAACAGACTGTAAGTGGCAAATGTGAAACTTTGAATTTTTAGTTGCAGAAGTTGATACAAATGTTTAAAAGCAGCAAATTTATCAAATAAAGGCGTATTATTATGGTGCAAAACCGTGTATTATCTCCGATTTTCAAGGTTGTTTTCACAAAACTTGAATATTTTAAATCAAACTATCCTTTTTAGACATTGGAAATGAATTGAACAAAAAGTACGTTGAAAGATGCATTAATTTTGTAATATAAATACAAAATTTGATTAATTATATTATATTGTTTTGGCTATAACTAAAAGTACTTTTAATACAAGTGCGAATCAAAGGAAGGGTCATGGTGGTTCTTGTCCAAAGGATCCATAACCCAAATTTTAAACTATAAAAAAGAAAAGAAAAATTCAAATTTAGCTAATAAATACATAAGCAATTGTAATAAGCTCATATTATTTTTTAATATGTATTTATAACTGTATGAGCTGCATATTTAGAGTATTTAACGATTTAACATTGTTCAAACATTCATAGTACGCCTTATCTCGAGTATTTATACAATTAACTCGGTTAGTTATTTTCAATTGCTTTTACCACAAATAAAATTTCAATGAATTGGCCTTTTTTCTGATGACCTTTGTATGTGTGGATAAATTTTTAAATTCTATTTAAAAATATAAAAATAATTAATAAATTTGCTTGTTACTATCTACCCCCCCCCTCCCAAATTTAATTCTAATATTAGGAGTTATTTTATAACTTTAAACTATCAGCAGGCATCTTGAATGTGGGCCGTATTAGTCTTGTTACAGTTAGTTCTAGGCCCAACTAAATTTTAACGAATCATTTTACTTATCTATAGAAGAAGATAAACCGAGAGATTGTCTTATCATAGACAAACAGCTGCTCGATTTTTAATGTGTATCTATATTATTATATGTTAATTCGTCTCATATAAATCATAGTAAAATATATACAATATAATATATTCGCATTTTATAAAAATAGAAAACAATAAATTTTCTAATGTGAGGTAAAACATCAAAAGAAATCAAAAACATTATTACAAAATTAAAATAATTTTTATTATTATAAATAAGATGGTAAATTAAATATGTAATTTAAATTAATTATTTATTTTCTATCATTATATTTTTTATGATCAAGACAAAAACAATAATGAAGCGGAAATTCAGTGGAAAAATAAATTCTTTATTTAGAGAAAAAAAAACATTCTTATGTCTACTGTTTTTTATTTGGTGGCATTCGATATAGTTTCATAGTTTTCATATATTCGGCGATTATAGTTTTAAGGAAGGTCCCTCGAAAGTAATAGAAAAAAAAAACTAGAAGATAACCATCCGAATTTTTAGTATGTTATAGTTAACGAAATATATTATTATATAAGACTAAAATGTGGGTACCTTGCCGATCAATTAAGAGGTTAATTATTAATTGAAAATACACTAAATTATCTTAAAAGAAGTTTGTTAATTAAGATTATTTACTATACAGTATTTTTAATTAATAATAAACCTCTTAATTCATCGAAGAGGAACCTAAATTTTTGTTTTATATAATAATAGGTTTCGTTGATTTAACATACTAAAATTTCGGATCACTATCTAATAATTTAATTTTTTTCTATTAGTGTCGTGGAGCCTTCCTGAAATAAGCTAGCATCATTTTATTAATAATAAATCGGGGTCTTTACGGGGTTGCTGTTTTTGATGGAGTTCTCTATAATAAACTGTTTGCGCGAAAACACACTGTTTTCGAGCACAATACACTCGAAAAATGCTTATCCGAATGTTATGAAATTTGATTTGCACAATCGTAATATAAAAATAAATGGAGGAGATGTCGAAGAGTTTCCCTCGAAAAAAACTTTTTTATCTAAAATTAAACATTTAATTTTATATTCAGAAACGTTTTTCGTATTTAACTCTTCGGCATGTCTTTCGTTTTCATGTCAAGATTGTGCCACCTAATCTCTTTTCTTCTGAAAAAGTATTTTTTGAGAGAGAAATATCGGTTCTACAATTTTTAAATACAAATGGCCAAGGCATGTAAATAGACCGCTTGATTTTACTTACATTTACGGATAATTTAAACAATTAAATTTATACAAAGTTGTTTTCATGACAGTGATACAAATTGCTTGTATTATTTATGCAGTCAAATTAATTGATTTTAAAGGAACAGATAATAACTAATTGATTTAATTGTTTATATACGCGAAATATGATTCAGTATTATTGTTTGAAATATTTCAGCATTCATAGAATACTCGAAATATTCAGTCTACATAGTTTTAAATTATATATAATTATATATATTGTAAATATATGTATAATTTTGTTCAAATTTAACTAATAATTAAATTTGAACAAAATTTATTTTGAAAAATGTTGACAAAATCGGTTTTTTTTTTTCATGCATCAAATAGCTTACTACGAAGTGTTATTAAAAATTTCGTACAGGTTTCTAATTTTGAACTTAAAATGAATAAATTAAATTATTTTTTATTATTTGTGATAGAATATGAACTTAAATTAATTATTTATATACCAAACATTCAAAGTAAGCCCTAATTATTATTTTAATTTTATCGTCAAGTTGTCAAAATGACTTTATTTTTTCGTTTTATGACAAAACTAGTACAAAATTTGAAATAAACCTGCACACAATTTTGGATGAAACTTCGAATTAATACATTTTAGCAGGACAAAACCAGATTTGCTAAAAATTTGCAAAATAAACAAAAATATTATTTATATTATTTCAAAATGCTTAAGATAGTTTTCTGATTTTAGTGCTATTTATTAACAGGCCATAAAGTGCTATTTATTAAAAGCGTAAAAACAATTATAATACAAAATACTAGCGCTTTTTGAGTAGCATATTTTGTGGGTATAAATTATTTAAATAATTCTTTCTACTTCTAATTAAAATGGTGGTTACACTTGAACCAGTATACAGTGTATATTAAAACATCGATGGGACATCACATTATTTCTTTAATAGTGACCGTGAGTTGAAACCAGGCCTTAATTTATTATTTCATATATCGTATAATTTCTTGAAATAGTGCCAAACGTCATTGTCACATAAGGCCGACTACACACTACATGATTCTTATAAGAAAATGTAGCCAGCAGAAAGTAACGCCACATACTTGATAAATATAATAGTTTAAAAAACTATTTGGGCTAAGAATATCTCAAATATTAAGCTCCTGGGTGCTGCTGGATAAATATAGGTCCATTTTTTGCGACCCAAACTCTACCATTTCAATGGAATATATAGTGTGAAGTCATTTGAAGATTGGTTTTTGTATATTGAACAAAATTCAATACTTTTAAACTAAATTTCAAAATTCATTTTTTTCAAAAAATCATCAAAACACGTCATTTTAAATTCCCAGTTGCCGATTTTCCGAATCCAGAATTTTTACTCAAATTTACGGTTCAAGGTCACAAGAAACTAAATTTAATGTTTTTAGGCAGATGTTTATGTTCATCATATGCGTTTTCCTTTTTCGTTTTGATTTTCGCGAGATCGAATGATGCTATCGTTGTGGAAACATTTTCAAATGACGCTTTATTGAATTACTTAAAACAGCATGATTATAGTAAAATCGACCCAACCGTTTTTGTTTAGGATAAAAAAACCCAAAAAATATACATATTCGTAATCATATATAAATTATTGTTTTTTAATCTCCTCATTACAAAGTTCGTCGTGGAAATTTTTCTGATTTCAATATTCTTAAAATATCATATTTTTGTGCTATTTACTTTTTACCCTGGTGAAGTTTTTGTCCTCATGTAATTTTTGATTTTTGGTCCCATCAAACACAAGAAATTTATTGATTGTATTTTCTACAGATATTCTGTGTGCGATTAGCCTTATATATGACAAATAAATTAATATTAAACTACGAATAACAATTGTTTTATATTGTTTTTTTTTTGTCTAGATGTTTTTCATAAAATTACATTTTTTAAATTCAACATTATTTTATTAATGGAAAATACGCGTCTAGTCTCTTTGCTGTTGTTGAATACATGTTATGCACACATATAACGTCATCGTCAATTATAAATATTGATGTCAAGGCTGTACGCGTTCGCTATTTGTAAAGGACTTTATTAATATGTATTAAATTTATAACATTGTGTGTATATTAATGGTATTATAATTAATTATTATTTTGTACAAGTGGAACGCACTGGATGGGTTATCTGTATATTTTTTCGATGATATTAGGTATCTTATGGTGGTTTATCAGCAATTATTGTCCTGGCATAAAGGAGTGTGCTTCTAAATTGACTTAAATAACATCTAATATACATAGCAATCCTTTCAATTTTCCAGCACACATAATTTAAAAGATATTTATTCAAATTTGGTATGCTCAATATTGACATGAAAATCTAGTGTAAAAATGAAATACCGTTAATGATTGGACTTGACTGCTAAATAGTTAAGTGACTTCTTGATTGCAGACTTTTCCGTAGCGTGAATTTAACTTACCAATTATTTTTCAAGGTTAATTAATTATTAATTTTAATATAACGAGATTGTTGAAAATGAACATTAAAAAAAACTTAATTGCTTTTAAATTATTACTTATTCGCGCTATATACGTTTTATGCAATATTAAATTAAGTATAAACTTTGAAACGTTTTAAAATATTAACGGCACTAAGAAAATTTTTATAAGGGTGTTCATAAAATCATCTAATTAGACTATTTTTGTATAAGGCATATTTGAATTAGTTGAAGGTAGCGATTGGCGTCTTTAGTCGGAGTACCAGGCTTTAGATACAGAGACAGACCAGCTAATCGGTGGACAGGCGACATTTCAAAATTGGCTGGCGATCATTGAATGGATACAGCAGTAAATATAGACACTTGGAAATCTCTAGAGGAAACCTTTACCTTCGATTAACGAGCATTTCTTGCTTTTTATTTCATTTTAAGAGTAAACATGTTATTTTCTTTGTAAATTTTTGGGTAAAAAATATATGGCTTTTTTATCTAAATTTTATTATTTTATATATATTTTATATTGCAAATATTTTATAACCGTGTCTTGTTTATTTTAGTAATGTTAATAATTATAAGTCGATCAAATACTTTTTGATAATATGCTTGAAGTCCATTCTGAAAATACTTCACGCTATATTTTATTTTTTTAATAAATCTGCTTCTTTTTTTCACACGTTGCGACAATTTTTGTGAGTCCTTTTTACATATTATATCACGAAAACTTGATCCTCTCTTCCTTACTCTATGCTACAAAAAATTCGATTTATTAAGCATAATTATTAATATTTATTTTTTTAGTACCTAATAAATTTTAAATAATAAAATTTAAAAAAATGAATACATATTAGTACAAATAGATAAGAAATCTCCAAAAATATTTAAGTAGAATTTTATGATGAACTGCGAACATCACATTTTCTTAATTGTCGTTCCCCTTTGTCACATTTTGTCAATATTTATTCATTCTTGTTTTAACAATAGCCATAATGCACATTGCACAAAACTAGTTCAAAATAATGGATAGATTATATGAAGGCATGTGGGTTGTATACACCTATGCCTTACTATTGGCAGACTTTGTTAGGAATTATCGAAGTCATTACCTTTGTGCAATAATCTAAATGGAAACTATAGAAAACCATTGATACGATAGCCGGCATCCAGTACCAAAGTGCTCAAAGAATAATTCGTTTTCAATTCTACTAGTCTAACAAGTAACTTTGACCCTTAAATTTCAGAAGTAATATCTATTAAACGATTTTGATATATTTAATCCTATACAAAGATCTGTCTGAGATATTGGACAGATTCCTAGTAAATATAACAGTGTAGAATGATTTTATGCTTCCCAATTTATGTTTTCTAACAAACTTTTTGATTTATGAACAGTTGTTCTTCCATGGAGTAATTTTTGTCAAGTTTGGTATTTTAGTTACTTCACTTGGTATTAGTGTGTTAATATAATGAGATTTTAAAGTCATTTAAAATTTTAATATAGTTTTTATTACTAAAATTAATTAACGCTCGATATATTTTTTTTTGAATCTGATTATATATAAATGCAGTAGTTTACTAATTTTTGTTCATAAATTTTTCCAAATAACAATGATTCGTGGCTTTATTCTATTGATTTTATTTATTTTCTTATTGTGGAATGTGATTGAAAATATTCAAGCAGCAAGTTCGAAGAGCAAAGACGAAATTCGTAAGTTTTCTTTTAAAAAAATTCGTTTTGTGATGGCTTACATATCTGAAATTTATTTATTATTTTTTAAATGACTTATCTCGCCATAAAAAAAGACTTAATTGAGTGCATAAATCTTTGGAATAAATCTTATAAAAAAAGCTAAGTATTGGTACTTATAGATAATTTGCCATAATTACTCTTATAAAAATATTACTTATCAGGCGATAAAATTGTGATAGTAATACCGCGGTAAGAAATGAAATACCAGTTTTTCTTGTATTAAATTTTATCATCAAATACTTGGGCGATATCAAAATATTATTAATTTATTTGGTTTTCAGAACGATTATTTAAAGAGTGTGATAAAGACAAGAGAAAAGGACACGCACGTTCCTGCAAGATATCCGGTTTGTTTATGTTTAACTATCAATCATGTATAACCAAATATGCTCCATCAAACGATTTGTTTGCCAAACGCGTTTGTTGTAAAATAACGCTACCAAAAATTTAAATAGAATAAATGTTTGTCAACTTGATAAAAATTTCCTATTCAATTTCTATTGGTACGAAAAGGTCAAAATGGATGAATAGGAAATCAATAGGAAATCATTTTTGCAATTAATTTTCCTATTCAATCCGATTGATTTTCTATCAGATTTTCTATTATACGAATTTTCTATCAGAGAAATCATTCACAGAATGGCATGACACATAATATATCTTTGTCAGGAAACATTTTAAAAACAATACAATTAAATATTAGGTATTTTTTCATAATACCGTACCGTATTACCGTACCGTAGTGCCAAAACTATTTGATGGACGAATTTCATTATAATAAATATTATTTTAGTTTGCTGGTCAGCTGATAGATTTGCTGAATACGGTTGTGTCTCTCCTTGCGAATCATGTTGGTTCAAGAAAACCAATCAAAGGAAGTGTCAACGTCGTTATTATTCGCAACCAAAGAGATGTAAAATGGGATGTTCATGTCCGGATGAATATTGTTTCAATTGGCTACATCAACGATGCGAGCCAAGGGCTAATTTTACGGGTCGAATGTAAAAAATGAAAATATTTAAAAATAAATATTAACTGTTTTCAGTTTTTTTTGTATTATTCAACAGCCGTAGAACCATTTTACCATGTTTCTGTAATGTTCAGGAACATTTGAATTTCAAGATTAGTCGAATTTATTCCATATTTTAAAACGATATCAAGAAAGTTATTTTTCAATGTTAGGCCAAAGGTGTGCATTAAACCCTCTCACATGAAGGACTTTTTTCTCATTTGAGGCGTTGTACAGCGATGCAACATTATTTAGTATAATATTGTATGTGTTCCATTTGAACTACAGCGAACATTTTAACCAATTGTATATGTGAATAACAATTTTTTGATAACTTGTATGCAAAATGGACGTTTGTGATAATAATTTGGCAATAAGAATTTGGCAAACTAAAAAAAGGCATAAAATATAATAGAATTTCATTCCAATTATTGGATATTTATTTTGCTGTTTACTTATGATTTTTGTACACCTTAATAATTATTTTTCAATATAGTTTTTATACGTAAAAGATAAAAGCGATGGTAATGGTAAGTTTCTATTTTTAGTTTCAAACGACCATATTTGTGTGATTGAGTATCTATTTATAGCATTTACATACAATTAAAAGTATAAAATTACTATAACTATCAACATTACAGATTTTATTTGTTTTTTATATTTTATATTTAAAAAAAAATGAAATCTCTGACAATATCTGTAGATAAAAATGAAGCATTCAGATTTTCACTTTATTCTTACGTTTAAAATATGATAAAAACATTTAGAATAAATATGATAAATATGTCTATATCATTATATTTAACGTGAAATGGAGAATGGAAGTTTTAACGATAATATGGTATACCTCTGTCTTCCCCAAATAATAAATATTTTTTGAAAGTTCTTTTATAGGCAGATCTAAACAGTTTTATAATTATTAATGAGAACTCTAGGATTTTTTCGAATAAATTTCGTTTTTTTGCTCCAATTTCCTAGATCAAATTATTTTGTATTTTATAAATATGTATTTCGACTAAAAAGTATTCATCATCGGTATGAATTAGCTAAGTGTAATGATTCTCTGAGGAGATGTTACTCGTTGCTCCGTGCTCCGTTTGCACCTTGCAAACCGTCATCACCACCAAACGAATAAATTTTTGAAAGATGATTTCGCCATTTTACTGGTCTGTAGACTCTTTTTAGATTGAGTTGACATTCACTTTACCTGCAAATAATTTTTAAATATAAAATGCACGTATTAATATTTCCTTATTTGTTTCTATGTCAAGTTATTCTGTGCAATATACATTTTTTTTGCTTAAATACAACATTTTTTTCATAAAACGTAATATTTAAAGAATTTTTCTTGGCCTATTTCTAGCATTTGCTCTTATGCGCTTAATTTATTTAATTATTGATTTGAATTAATTTCAGCAAAAAAATCATATTTTTAATATTAAATGTAGTTTAAACCATGTTATTAGTCTCGATGTGTTCTCTCTTTGTTAGACCGCTTTTAAAAATTTATTTTGTTGAATTCAAAGTGGTCCCATATTAATTTTAAAGAAAGCTTTCAACCCTAAGAGGAGAGACGGGTTTAAATTTCAGTGATTTAATTTCATCTAATTATAATATCCTTCGCCAAGTAAAAATTTCTATAAGTATTTTCATTTTAACTAATGACTTTTAGCAGTAAGGGCTAATAATATACTTAGCTAAAAAATTGATTCGTTGGCGCAATGACTTCGAAATGTAATTGATCACAATCTTAATTATATTTTACTTTTTATTTCAGTTTTTTGAAGGCGATTATTTAGACAACTGTTTGTCAAACAACAGCTCCATTTTCTGAATTTCTATAAAATATTTCTAATCCGCTTCTTAGGTCTTATTAATCTATAAAAATAAAAAGTAAAAACACGGCAAAAAATATTATTAGATTAATAGTACAAGATTATAAAAATTTATTTTACATTTGTATTCCGAAAATTGTGAGTTAAACAAAATTTATGTAATTTTATGAAAAACTAAAATTTGTTTACGAAATATGTTATATCCGAATCTATTCGTTTCAAGTAGTATTTGATATTTATTTTATTGAGAAAAACCTGTCTGAAATGCGTCGTTTTCGATTCAACATTTATAGATTAAAAATTAAAAATAAAATTAAACGAAAATAAAAGACTAGATAAAAAATGAAATGAGTACCTACATAAAAATTTTATTCAGTTTTTAATTATATAGATAATAAAAATATTTGAATAAACTGAATTCTAAAAGAATTTAGGTGAATTTTGCAACTTTTTTAATATGGAAATAAGCCAAATAAAAAAATAAATATGTATTTCTAAAATTTTATTTTACATATTGTTTCAAAATGGTAATTTCATATTTTATTCTTAATTTTGACATTTTCATTAATTGACTAGTTGTCAATAATTTTGTATATCTTGAAAATGTAACACTAATTTAGATTTATTCTAAACAAATTTGTAGATAAATATAATAATGTTTTTTTTTTAAATTTTAACCTATAAACACGTGTGCCATTTTTTTACAATAACAAAATTATGTCACACTTTTAATTGTTTTATTAAAAAAAAAAAAACAATAGAAACATAAAACTATCACGTCTCTTTTTGTTAAGGTGGGTCCACACGATACAGACTTTTTACTGAGACTTCAGACTTTCCATATAAATTTCTATAGCTAAGTCTGTGCAGACTTATAAGCATAGACTTACTTCTATAAAAATTAATATGGAAAGTCTGAAATCTGAGTAAAAACTATGTATCGTGTGGACCCACCTTTACATATACTTTTATCATTGGTTGTGTAACTTCATATTTCAAGTTTATAAAATTAAAAAAAATGGAAAATCAGAAAAAGTTTTTTTAAACTGAATCAAAATATGAAACAAACCCCATATTTTTTGTGCAAAATAACCAATAGAGATCGATGTTTTATTTTATGAGCACCGGTTTAACAAATTATTGGACTAAGAGACCTCTGCCATTGTATAAAAGCTCAATGAGTTTTAATAACAGCGAAAAAATACAAAGGACCCAAAAAATTGTATACTCTACAATTTGTTTGAAACCTTTTTAAGTAACTTACGTAAGCGTCTTTTTTTGTTTCTTTGAAATTATTAGAATTTTTATGTGTTAAGTTTAGATTTTGATTGTAAAGGTGTTTATATAAAATTTTTGGTAAATTGTTTTTATAAGAATACGGAAGTATTATGGCGGTATTCTCGTAGAATTTTTTCACTTCACCAAAACTGGTTTTCTATTATTAACTTCTTTTTAACTTGATATTCAATTCTATGTGCATGTACATCTGACAGCAATAATAACTAAACTTATACAGATCGTCCGTAGAATCAGTTTTCATATAGAAAACAATGTTAAAAGAAACCTATATAGAATTCGTATATACGTAAATAAATATATGCACATATTATAAGAGTACATACAAATATATGTATGTGAGTCAACACATTTTTGTATTGGGAACTCTAATTGTTAATGTTTTACTAGTGGGGATACCCACATATACATGTAATATGTCTATATGTATGAATACAAATTCTAAATAGGTTTACATTAACATTGCTTTTCATATGGAAATTGGTTATACGGACTTCCTGTATAAAACACTAATACAACTGTCTTTCCAACGTTGTACTTAACATGAGAGCAAAACATCTTGTTTAAATTTAATGACAAATAGGGAAGCAATGAGAAAGTAAGATTGGCATATACCTCTATTGAATACCAGCGATTGAATACTAGACACCGACTTCAGAAAATTGAACTAAAATGTAAAAAAATAATTATATAAATATATAATTTTATTAAATATTTCCATATAAATTATTCTCTGTTGTAAATGTGGTATCGACTTCGAAAGGTAATTGGAGCAAGAAAACAAATTATAGAAGTATTTAATTTAAAGTTTTTACTTTTTAGGTCTTATTTCTGCACTGAATTAAATTCGACACTGACATTTTCACATCAATAAATAAAATAATTCATAATTCATTTTCCTCTATAATACTTCGTATAATATGCTTTAAACTTGAAAAAGAACAACTTGATTTTTAATTGCATATAGTTCGAAAAAACATCATTTTTCGGAAACCTAACAAGAATTTTACAGAAAACCTCCAATCATTAAACTGGCTAAAAATCCTATTGTTTATCCAAAAAGAAGAAGAAAATCATAAATAAAGTTCTGACCAAAAATTGGTACAGCAACGTCTAGAGCCTTAACATTTGTTCTATTCTTAACAGAATTCTATTAAGAAAAGGTGTTCTTCCATTTTCCCATACTCAAATATCTCCGTATCCTGTTCTAAAATAAAAAATATTTAATATGAATTTTAACCATGTAATTATTTTTGTAGCCTTGGTTTGAATTTATATATTGATATTGGTGGTATTTATAAGTTAAAATTTTTGGTTCTATAAATAAATAATTACTCTTTCTATCTTGATAAATTGTATGTATTGTTTTTAATTAATTGTATATTTATACAATATAATTATACATTCAATTTAGAGTCAAACAAAAAATAGGGAAGGGACTACTTAATCGATTAAGGCTCCATAATGTATTTAGATATCATTCTTTAATATGCCTTCGAGTACAGGTTTATATTTTTACCATAATTACAAGCCCGGGTAGCTCAGTCGGTAGAGCATTGGACTTTTAATCCAAGGGTCCAGGGTTCAAGTCCCTGCTCGGGTGATACTTTTTTTCGTTATAAAAATAATGTCTTTAGATATCCTTCTTTAATATCCCTTAAACCGTATTGCACGGGTAGGTCAGTTGGTAGAGCATTAGACTTTTAATCCTAAAATTTGTATTAATACTACGCATTCTAGATAGCAATTGTTCGCATGTAAATTGTATAGACAAAATTTGGGAGAATGATCATAAAAATTTTATCAGTATTTTTTTTAACTACGACAAAATTTCAATACACCATTCACAAAGTTAAATATCAATTGATCGATGAAGTAGAATTTCATAGCCATAGCGAAGTGAGAACAAGTATTTTGCAAAATTCAGTGAGTAGACAAAATGTTTTTTTTTTTTTACATAAGGGAAACATCGATGTAAAATGAATTAAACAAGTTCCTATGTAAGCGTTTGTGGAATCATTCACCGGGTTTTTATTCAGTTTAAATAATAATACATGCCCTAAAGTTCAAAAATGTTATCAATTTATAAGTGATTTCTTCATATACTGATTAGAAGTATTTATATGCATCTGTTGTTAATTTATTATAGTAATCAGAATTTCAAATAAATGAAATTAATCATAGAATAAAATGTCATTTCTATAATTAGAATTTCTTACTATTTTACTTTCCATTTGAAACTCTATTTGAAATTAAAACAAACACATTTTTTTTTATTGCAACCAATTATATTATAAGAAAATTTAAATTTTAACAACACTAAATCGTACCCCTAAGAAACATCAATAAAGTACCACAATCTCAACTTTTAGGTACGCGGTAGTAAAATACTTCGAAAATCTGGAAGATTTAAAGTCTATTATAAGATTGAGCTGACAATAAATCTTTCTTCTACACTAATAGTAAAAAGAAGTTAAGTTTATTTGTTTGATTGTTTTTTTTTTCATATTAGTTACGTCACAGTTCAGTCATTCTGTCTCCGTTAGAAATAATATTATTCTGAGAAATTTAATATAGGGTATCTACACTTCCACCAAAGTTCAGTTTCAGTGATCTAGTCAAGCTTCAGTGACAGTTACGTCATTTTTAAATTCGTCGCCAAAGATATTTTACAATTTGAATGACGGCATTTTTTGTTGTTTATTAGTGTGGGAATACACAAACAAATGAAGGAACAAGGATAGGACAAATACTGAACTCACACGTGACGGACATGACGGAAGTGTGGCGTGACTCATATGTCTGAATAGACCCTTAAGCGTCTCTATGTGATTTTACTCAATCAGGTTTGTAGAAGGCATGCTTATACAAAGTCCTTGTACGTGTATACCCATCTATTGTAGTACTCAAATTTTCCGATGGGTAGTGCTCCATGTTCACAAAAATCTATTACAATCCCTAAGGTTTATATTTTTGAAAGTATTCCTTATAAAATTGTAAATAATTATATTTGCATAATGGTTCATATCCTTTACAGGATGTTGGAAATAACACTTTCACAATTAATTTTATCCATGGCTTTCGTTTTCAGTTCATAAATTTTAGAGCACTTTGCCCATAATTTTTATTGTTGACAGCCAAGTTGTACGTTTAAAAATAAATCAACTTACATAATCAAATTATATTATTTTAGATAGTGTGACATTAATATTATGTAATCAGAACCAAAATACCTGTTTTAAGATCATGGTGACATAGTGATTTTAAAAATAGTGTATCTATTCAATTCAATAAGTATGTTTAAGAGATAAATAAATATTTGTAATTTTTTTCTTTGGCACAACATAATTAATTATCATATAAAACTAATACATTTCTTAGAATAAATAATGATATAATTTTTATTATTGGAGAAATTTATAATAGTATGAAAATATATTCTGATTATCTATTCCAATTTTATTCTGTTTTTGTACCGATTATCATCAGTATGTTGTTTCTTGAAGATGTGAATGTATAAATAGGCATTAGAAAACCTTTTTTATTTAAATGGAATCTTTTAATTTATATTAAATATGTTATAGTAGATAATAATAATTCGACCAATTTTGTTATATGTTTACTGAAGAATATCGCTTTGTCCGCATTTTAATACTCGACATATATAGAATATGTCTGAGTATATTAGTTTTAGAGTAAAGTTTGTATCGCCAGCGAATATTGAAACCACAAACATTTTGGTATTTATAAGTGTTTGTAGTCTAAGAGCTTGTGGGAGATTTGTGTTTGAGAATCGTAGTTTGAGAAGTTCAGAAACCACTTTATACTAGAAATCAGCTCTGCACGTCATCAGCTTTTACACATTTAAAAGGGATGAGAACTGAATTGAGCCAAAATTGTAGGAGTTAGAAAAAGTAGTTCCAAATAAAAATTCTAGAGCATAAAATTTGACATAAAAAAGGTTCCTTATATTTTATGGCTTTTATTAAAATAACGGAGCTTTTTTACTCTTGCCATTTTCGCCAATTCAATTCTCAACTTTCAAATGCACAATTAAGTTTTGCTTTTTATTTATTATTATTTTTATATTACTTACTAGTTAAAACCGGCCACGCATCTTTTTGTCTGATATGAATTAATGGTATATCGAGGATCGTTTTAGTTAATATCTTAACTATAAACATTTTTGGTTCACGGTGCGCTGTTAACGCAGTAGGAGTATGTACGATAAAGATTATCTCTTTCTCAAAGTGGCTTGTTGATGTACAATTGCATGTCAATGCAGCCCCTGATCTAAGAAAAGTGGAAACTGGGACACATGCCCCAGTCGCAGTTTCAAAGTTCGTCGAAATAATAATCTAGTCGCCCCCCTGAGCAAGTACAAGTTGCTACCTCCCGTTTGTCTACCTGTCTTTTTCAAAATGAAGCAACTACGAAAAAATAAAAGGTATCAGAACAAATTTGCGAATCAAAAACGCTGCATGTGAATGATGTATTTTCCAAATATATAAAAAAAAGTGTTGGACAAATTTTTAATTGAAACAATTATGTAGATTTAAGGGTATAGGATTTACCCCGTTTGAAAAATTGTAGATTGGTGTCTGTCTTAATGCTCTTATCAAACCATTAGAATAAAAATTATAAATAGGTAATTAATTTATGCAGTAATTTACTACTAGACCGATAATAATAATTAACTAAAACCATAATTTATTAACTTGATTGTAATGAGTTTTCATATTGAGTAAAATAATTAAAAATGCAGAATATTTATCTTAAAATTATGTAGGTGCATTTAAAATGTATATATTATTAGCAAAGATGCATAGAATTGTATTTTACTTACTTTACGTGTATTTTTTAACGCAGTAGTGGCGTATCGAAAACTCTTCGGACTACTTGCTGAACAAATTGAGCTTAACTTGAGTTAACTTAATTTTTTTACTTGTGAAAACTTTATTCCCTAAAAACAATTTTGTTCACTCATAACAATTTGCTTGTGCTAATTAGTTTACATTTAATTATTCTTAATATGACAACGAGAAACTTTCGGGTTCGGGATATATAACCGTGTTTTTACCCTCTTTAGACCATTGTTATTCATACACTTTTTGCACAGATATTAGATAGCCTTCTTTGGTGGCACAAATCTAAACTAATGATTTCAGCGATCTTGCAGAGTAGTCCAGAATTTTACTATAAGAACTTGGCTTTATTTACGCTACGATTTTGGTGCCTAATTTAATGGCATCCCAAATGACTTTGCAACAGTAAGAAACTTTTCGCTGTTTATATTTGACTGTTATAGCATTTATTCAAGAACTTTATTGGAAGTTTATTGTTCATATTGAATACACGTGGTACTGTTTCTAGTGTTTATTAATCTCATTTTAATAACGTATATACTTTTCATTATGCCTCGAAACAGTTTACAGGTCCGTTTATTTTATCACGTACGCCAATGGGATTTTAATAATATTTACAAATATAAGATATCAACACTAAAACAAAATTGTATCAAGATTATTTGGTTGACGTCAAAATAATTTTACTTAGATGTTAAATGACCTAAATTAACAGCTATTTAAAATTGTAATAATTATAGATTAAATTTCTGGCAAATTTCTTTTAATAAAAAATTACAGATTAATAAAGTATTTAATTTATTTGACCGCACCTTTTTATAAGATCTAAAACCACAAATAAAATGACAAATTTCCTACCAAGTGTAATATATATTCACTAGCTGGTACCTACCGCTTCGCTGCTATAAAAGTACAAAAACATATATGATTTAATAATATTTAGTTTACTTGTCAATTTTGTTTTAGTTGCTTTTTATTCGAGCGCTTACAAGGTTCGATCCCCGCTGTCGCCACAAAACTTAATTGTTGCAGGTATTATTTTATGCATACATAATGCAAGAGTATGCATGAAAGAGGTGAGGAAAGTGGATTGAAGAAATATAACTTCATATTTGACTCTATTATTATAAATTTTAAAATAAACAAAAAATCATTTCAAAAATTTCTATTTATAAATCACATAAATATGAGGAAACATTTCTATATTAACGAAAGTTTGCTAATTAACCGTGAAAAGTTTCTGTAGGTAAATTTTATTCTAAATAAATCTATTTATATCTGTACGTTAAATTAATATACTTATAATTAAAAACAGTGTTTTATAGTTCTATTTAAAATTAAAATAATAATGAAATAAACGCTTTTCTTAGAAATGCAAAAGGGCTTAGAAAGGTTTTTTATAAGTAGTATTATGGAAGCTGTTGTTGATTTTTCCAAAAATGGGTTGTAGTAAAATTTTAGTAGTTAATCTTACACTTTCAACAAGAATATTATTTCCGTATTCCGCTAATATTCTAATTAAATGTTCTTGATCATAAAATTTTATTTTTTTTATGTCCTATTATATTATATTATTATTAAAGTTTTATTTTATTAAATATATTACTAAAGTTTATATCTAATGTGGTGTTATGACCTGATAATGTCTATACTGATTTAAAATCAAATAGTACTTTTAAAATAGATTAATATGCAAATTTACCTCATGGGCGGATTTAGAAATGCAGTTTAAGTGTTTACTATTTCTTTAAATAATGCAAAAAAATTATAGACAATTGACAATTTCCAATTTTTGTCTCAGTTAGTGTTTGTTACCTAATTATATTTTCATTCCAAATCATTCTACATAATAGGCTTATATAATATTGTTTCAACATATTATTAGTGAGAGGATTAAAAATATATTCAAATTGTTAATTGACATTTATTATTAAGTATGATGTTAATCCAACGTAGAAATATCCAACCTTCGTATGAAATTGCCTGGACTCGTCTTCTGCTTGATTGCCCTCAATTTATACTTGTTTTAAGGGAGTTGAAAAAATTCAACTCCCTTAAAACTACTCATCTAAATTCTTCATTGAATTTATTTACCTCTGTTATTTATAAAATTTTTATTTTTTATTTACAATACGTTGAGATTGCATGAGTTTATATTATGTGATATTTAAAAACCCCTCAAATGAAATAAAATAGTAAAGCCTCTGAACTGGTGCAAGTATCAAATAAAAAATGTATATCATTATAAAGTCGTGATATGCGACAACATATATGTACTCTTTGTTAAATTCTGTATTTGGTGCATTTAAAACGATTCAACAATATATATATATATATATTTATTTATACGGCATAACGAGCAAAAAACATGATTTCATATTTATGTCTACCATATTTGGATTCATTATAAATGTATGATAAAAAATATAAATAATTTATCCATTTTATACATATACCAAGAAACCTAGAAATTTTCGTTGTGTGTTGAATTTCTATCAAGATATGAATTATATATGCATAGATCGCTTCAAAATATGACTACCGCAGAATAAGTCTTCAAGAAAATGTAGACGATCTCTACAAAAGTTCTATGAAATAAATACATAGAGATGGTAACTCTAAACTTGTATTGTTATCAGGAAATAAGCATGTATCTTTATGGTAAATTCTACGAGAAAAAAGATCCACCAATCAACAGTTAGTTCATTTAAAGTACAGAAGTCTTAGGCTTTTCCATCAAATTTCGAAGTTGTGTTTAGTTAACGATTTAGACGAAAAGTGTTATTCAATAAATTCCAAAATTTTTTTAAATCATTTTAAACGTTTTTTAATTAATTTATTTTTTTATTTGTTACAGGTAAACAAATGTTACGCATACAAGTCGCTTTGATTTTATTGAGACTTTTTTAAGGTAAAATATTTTATTAACAATGTTTGTTATTTAATTTGAACCAAATCAAATTAATTTTAACTAAAACCTATCGAATCAAAAATGTGTCTAAATAAAATGCTTAACAGCTAAAATTTTCTAAAAACTCATACTATATACTGTTTACACGCACAGTCACTTACAATAGTATATATAAACACATGACAAAATAATCTTTAATAATGATTACGTGCTAAAAAGTGTTAATTTTACTTATCTGACGATTTGAGCCGAAATTAGATTATATTAGTATTATTCACTTTTCAGTAAGTGCAACCTACCATATTTTAATCTGACCCTCACGATTAAATCGAACTATCGATTTTTTCGTTTTAATATCTTTTCGCGCGGCTCCATATAGAGAGCTAAGATTTGGTGGAGGTACTAAACACGGTTTATGGTATCGCATATCTTAATCTTACACGCTCGAGTAAATCCAAAAAACGCCGATTAAGAGCCCCTTCCATGATTAGGCATTTTCAAAACATCTTTATACTAGCGGCTCAATTTACTTTCCGCAGATTTTTTATGCGTAGATAAAATATTATTTAGTAATAACTAGTAGAAAAACAGTTACAATAATAAGATAATCGTATTATTTATATTAAATATTTTTTTGTATGTGTTTAACCACAAATAATAGTTTTCAAGTAAATCTTTCAGAGTAACTCGTGCGTTAATTCAGTGAGTTGTGAATGTTAGGTATATAATTATTATGGTTATGAATATGATTATGACCATGAATTTAATATACATATTATTTACCTAAATGTAGGTGTCCTTCGCAAAAAAATCTATAATAATAGCGAACAATTCACATATGATATTTTGATTAACAAGTGGGCGCCATCATTAAAGAGAATTATATTTGTTAAAATTATTTGATAATCAGAATAATTGTAGATACTTTTTTTTTTACAAGAGAAATTAATTAAACATTTATTAATAATAGTGATTTTAATCTAGATATAATTTTGAATTTAGACACGAATCTATTATAGTCAGACTTCCTTGTTAAAAGCGTGATAATTAATGATATTGTGAATTAAAATATGACTAACAGGTTAATTCAATAAATAGAAAACTTCTAAAAAAAAAACAACTAACTTATAAAAACCAAATTTCGTATACGCCTTGTCTTTAAGTTTACCATCATCACTTTTTTTCAAACGAAATATCATTTACATTTTGATCATTTTTAACGTGGCAACAATTCTGCAATTTTTCAAGCTCGACTGATCACGGGAAAAGGTTTTACAAATCGATATAAAGTTTTTTCGACATACAAACAGACAAGCAGCCACTGCGAGTTAAAAGAAAAGGGGTAAAAATATGAAAAATTTGTATATTTATATAAAAGCAATTGCTAAATTTATAAACGAATAATGGTTTAAAAAAAAATAAATACCCATACATTTTGGAAAGATTGCGAAAAGTAAAAATTTGTTAAGAGTTTCTTCAATTGCAAAATTGATAACATGCCAGGTGCTATAGAAATTACAGGAACTTAAATTAGAATGAATAATTATATTATTTTATTAAATTCTTTAAGGAAAATATTTTGTTGAAAAAACTAATATAATCCAATATTTCCAGTATATCCAGTATGAAATATTTCATTGAACCTCGCAGTATTAAATTTAAAATAAAAAACGTTCGTTGACGAGAATTTTAAGAATTTCAACGCATAATTTCTGTTTAATTAAAGTTGTCAATTCAGTTAGCACTAAATAATATGTTATTGCACTTAAATTTTACTTTACTTTGACTACTTAACGGCTACAAGAAGGCAAATGAAAGTTATGAAAATTTAGAAATGCTGACATAACTGAAGTTGGTTGAAAATATTGTTGGTATCCTTAAACTCTTGAAATCAAGGTTTGTCCATTAATTATACTGAACTTAATTACTTTTCATTTGTCCAAAATTCTACCCTGTTGCCGCACAACCCAATTTTAGCATTTTTAAACTGTAAGATGGTATATTTCTGCATTTATAAATTTATATACCTATAACTATAAAATATAAACACATACTTTTTATGGACGAAACTATAAGCAAAATTTTCGAAAACGCTCTTAAAAAAATTATGGATCCGTTTATAGAACACCTTGTAAATTTTAGACACATTATACAAACCATATTTAAACCAAAATTTTCTTATATAATTGTTTTAATTGGTTAATAATTATATGTTTATAATTTTGTTGATATTATTTGAATATTTATATTTAATACATAAATTAGTTTAATAAAATATATAATTGTAAGGTAAGATATTACTATAAGGTATAAATTTTAATTTGATCAAGGTTTTAACTCATTTTATATATTAAACTTTACATAATAGTAATTTAAATGTTTATAATATATTATCTGGTGTTTAAGCAACCTGTAAATTTAATAAATCAGCCTTAAAAACATTCAAATTTATTGTCAAAAATAAATAATTTTTTATAACCATGGAAAAATATATTTTAGCGCTTTGTAACTATTCGATGCAGATTTTATAGCTTATAAAGAAGATATTAAACCCTGGACTGACGTACTATTGTTGTAAAAAAATAATAATCCTCTTTAGTTAATGGCTATATGGCTGTAGTAGCTGAAGCCAGAAAATAAAAAGAAGATATTATTTATTCAATGATGAAAATTTTAACTTTTTCTAGTTTTCACTTTAAAATTTTTTTTTAATTACAAGTGCACTTTTGACATATTAAGTTGTTTTCAAGTAAAGAATAATTATTCTTTTATTTTGAAAATATATAGGGAAAGTAGGTAAGATTATTGTAAATGAAGAAACTGTGGGCGGAGACAATAGGGATTTATGTATTTCATACAGACCAATGGTTCGTACAGCTAAATTTAAAATTTTGAAGATTTCTTAAAACGTAAATATTTATTAAAAATTTATTGTAACTTTGCAATGAAATCTGTTACCTCTATATTACTTAGAATTTGCAGGTAAAAATAATGAGGTAATAATGGGCTGAAAATTTATTGTAGTATTATTTTAATAAAAATTCATTCATCCTGTGTCTGTTCAATACAAAGCAAATTGACTTTAAACCACAAATCTTGTTTAGTTAATTTCATGACCTGACCTAAAAATTAAAAATGGTATAAAGTACTATCTATACTAATATTGTTATCTGTACATGAGATAGACAAATTATATACCATAGTCTAGTAGAAATCGGTGCATGAGTACCAAAAACTTTCTCTTCACCTCGAAACATACATCTCAATTTCATAACGCGATTCTCTGTAAATTTTACTAGGATGGTGTAAGACAATGTCGTCATGAGGCAACTCGGAGCCATATTATTTAAACAATTTCAAGAAATTGTTATTTTCGAACGAGATTAAAAATAAATATTTTTTGAGGAAGAATACTAATAAAAATGGTGTTACGACTTTTTACGATAAACCTTATATTTTTGTATATATGAATTATTAAAAGTTTGAAAATTCCGAATTTAGTTACATTTAACCCATTAAAAAAAATATAAAGAAGAAGAATGAAATATAAAATTTAGTTTATTCTTGACGAATACTGTGTAATTAATAGTTAAAATACAGTTATAAAAAATAAAATTGTTTTTGCTTAAGGATATTCTTAAGTATTGTATAAATATTATGTTTAAATCTAAAATATTAACTTTGTCGTAAAAAGTTACAGAACCTTTTTTATTCGTTTTTCATCAATGGATATTGAAAAACAAATTTTATAAAATAATTATTCTTTGCAATTTGTTTAAAGTTTCGGATTAAACATTATGGCACCAAGTTGCCCCCTGGCAACATACATTTATATCATCAATAGGACAATTTAACAAAAATCGCGTAAAGAAATTGAGATGGAATAGTTTTTGGTACTCATGCGCCGATTCCTGCTATACTTGAATGTTTATAGATTTTTCAATGTTGTAATATAGTTTGAAATCTATAGGTCAGTATGTATGTAATCATGTGATTATTATTAACTATGTAAATTTTTTGTTACACAGAAATGATGATATCATTTTTTATTTTAAATGTTCAGAATATAAATTACCGACTGCTATTACATGCTCATACAAAATATATACACTTTTGATCATAATACTGCAATACTATTATTATACAGTAGCCGAAAGAGAACAGATCTTGTATATATAATATGCATGCAATGTCGTACACCGAAAGAAAATACCTAAAAATCTGCTAAAGTTTTGGAATATGAAGTCTATGGATTAATATATGGCGGTTATTAAATGGCGGATTATATGTTAACACATGGCAATTTATGACAACTTCTGTAATAATATGATGATAATAGAAGAATTAGTAAATAATTTCTACTATATCTACAATATCTTAACACAAAATCAATCAGGATTCAGATTAGCAATTCGAAATTTAACTTCCTTTTAATTCAATAGAATGGAAAATATATAAGCCAGACTATTTTATCGAGCTAAACTTTGTTTAAAACATTTTTTCGTAAAATATTTAGATTCGCCAAAATTTTAGATCGCATTTAGATAATAAACATATTTAAATAAATACAAGACAGATTATTATTACATATATTTATAACTGTATAGACTGGATATTTTATGAATGCTAATGATTATAAATAGTTCAAATATTGACTCAATGTTGAATATCTAAATAATTAACTTTGGTAGTTGTTCTTATATTTTTCTGCCCCTTTACACTCAAATTTATCTATACTAACGCCGAAATAAGCCGACCACATCCTGAGAGCGAGTAAATCAATAATGTGTTTCCATTCCTATTTTTATAAACTGATGTTGAGCCACTGTTATGAACCGTACACTTTGCGTTTTTTGGACCCTCTTTACAAAATGCATGTAAAGTTCAAATTATTAAAAAAAAAAAAATCAATTCAAAAAATGTTCGAAATAATTATTAATACCGATAATTTATAAATTTTACAAATAAAATAAGTCTATTAAGTAAGATGACATTTTACAATGCAGTACCACCTGTATGTAGACTTTTTTTTTTGTATTTATTAAAAAAAACCGGCTTCACACTATCTTCAACAATATTATTTATATACCTATGTATATATCAATGTATATGTATTGTATTACCTTTGAATATGTTTACTACGATAATTTAATGTATTTTCCAAGGACAATGATGTCATCTTTGTATATTGCGTGTTACGTCATAATGGTCAATTTAAGTTATAATTGTATTGGTTGTAGGCTAGATATTTGATAATGATTTGTTTATTTATTTTGATGAAAACATTATTCAATAATAAATATTTACAATCAAAAATTTTAAATATTCATGTCTTTCAGTTTAGTTGCTGGTCGTGTGCATATAAAAAAGAGGAGGTTCTGGAGGTAGTACTTAAGTATGCAAAAGAGAACTGCTTGCTCTATTTACTGCTAACTAGTTACTTTTATATTTTTTCTATACTTATATTTTCAACATTGTATGCACCTAGATTTTCTGTAAATTTTGAAAACTTGAGATTTTTAACTAGTCTCCCAAAGTATCACCTGTTTAAGGGGGATTGTTACCGCTATAATAAGTACACTCTTAAAATATACATATCCAAATATCATGAAATATGGTATGCACAAACAAATATTAAATCTGAGGGCTGGTCGAAAAGATTTCTCGAAAAACACATGTCTAAATATAAAATCAAATTTTGATTTTGAGTTACAATTTTTTTTTTCTTGATAAGTCCCTCCATTTTCATGTCAATATTGTGCATACCATTTATTTTTTGAGTTATGAGTGCGCAAAAAATGAAAGATTTTATATAAAAAAGTGTGCTTGTAACTCCAGCTTTGGATAATCCGTCTTAAAACTATTGATTCCTACCAAGACCATTTCCACTACATATACATCTATCAGTCTATCACATTGTATATTGAATTTTGGTAATGTGGACAATATTAATTTGAGAAACATCCCACAAATTCAAATGATATCATTATAAAGGAATTGCTAGTTGTTAATATAATTATATAATTTATTTAAATTAATATAATTGGACAGTAATTGTAATTTAAATGATATAATATTAAATAGATACATTTGTTGGTTAATTTTAATGTTCATCAGGTGTTGCCAAAATTGATACTAATAAATAAATTACAAATTCTTTTAAATAATTGTACTTACACTTGATTTTAATCATTTTCTATTGATGTTATTATTTTTTTTAAATGTTTATTTTTGTTATTAAAATATTGTAGATAATTAAAGGAATTTTGATAAGAATAGAAAAAATGTATTGTTTATTTTTATAAAAAGATAATATTGAATAATTTCCTATTTTCTTTACAACATATTTTTATAATCGACATAATTTCCTATTTTCTTTACAACATATTTTTATAATCGACATAAATATATATAAAATAAATATGAAGAGATGAGGGCGTATTCATTTTAGTCTAAAGTTTGTAACGTTAGAAAATACTAAATTTTGGAATGGTTATCCATCGAATAACCTTATTAATACATTTTAGACTGTCTGCCCGTCTGTCACTTGACCGTCGTTCACAAAACTATGATATAAAAATGAAAAAAGCAAGAAAAACTAATTTGAGCAGATGAAAGGAGGTATGCATACTTAAAATTTTGCTTTCGACTTGTCGTAAAGTATCGTAAAGGGTTAAATTTGGAATCGGCACTCTTTAGCTTTTAGCCCTGTAATGAATCCAGACAAAAATTTGGTGGGCAAACTAGTATGGGTTTTACAACGCGATAATCACTGTTTTATCATTTACTTATATCTTGTCATTGAAATATATATAAGGTCACTTGTGCAAGAGGGTCACTCTAACAAGTACCACAATCGTGGCGTTATGTTAACAAAATTAAAGCAAGGTCCGTAAGAAAATTAAACATTCTGCGACCAGAAAAACTGATCATACTACAAAGCGTCTTATAAACAACACAAAGAAATTTGTGTTGTTTTTATTGACGTTATTTACTTTATAGAAATGGAGAAAGAATTCAAAGCTGTAATAATGGATGAGATATAAATGCACTTCCAGAAATAAACTTCACAATTATCATAAATGAAAGGATAAAATATATCCACCTTAATATAAAAAAATTATTTTAATCAAAATCAATTTGCAATAAGATTCCAGATAGTTGATTCATGTTTGTTATCATTAAATTCCTCATTGATTAAAAAAATTCTAATAATTACACACCTATCTACACATTATTAAACAATGAGATTATACAAGCGGTGAATTTGGTCTAATATTGAATTTAGTCCAAACTTTGCAACGCTCTAAAATATTGAGGTCACTAGCAACTATTCGGGTGTTCATAGAATCATTTAATTAGCCCAATATCGATTTATAGCAATCAAGATTTATAAAAAACGAAGAGATAGCGGAAATTTTGATGGTTTATGAATGTAAAAATAAGTTTAAGTTGTAAAATCGGTCAGATGGGTATACAAGTAAATTAACGTGAATTTGACAAATATTTTTAGGCAAACAAAATTTTATTTCAATATTTTTTTGAAAACTATTTATACTTGTTGGCACAGTTTAATTATAAGTAATTAATACAATAATTATAATACAATAACGATTATCTAATTATCTAATTATCATTAATATAATAATAGTTATTATATATCTAATAAATTCTTAAATACGAGTACGTATTTAGTGTATTATAATTTCAAATATTTCATTGAAAGAGATACTCAACAATATGATTTTATTTAAACAATTAATTAACCATAGCAGCTTTTATTATCATCACTTTTTTTAAATTATTTACAGTTAGTTCATGTTCATAAAAAAATAAAAAAATAAATGAATAAATAAATATATATATATATATATATATATATATATATATATATATATATATATATATATATATATATATATATATATATATATATAATGAAATAAATGAATCAAAAATGGACCAATTAGGTGTCTATATACCAAAATTTTGTTTGTGCAGTAACGGTATCGTTACAAACTTTAGTCTAAATTTAATATACTCTGACATATTATGTATGTCGAATATATCTAAACTAAAATCTTGCTATTATATAAATTTTTTGTATATTTTCCAAATATTTCTCGTTTTTTTTTTTTTTTTTTTAAATTAGTATCACGAATTTTGCCTTAAGAATATTTGCAACGTACATTGCGAATCTAATTTAATAAAAGTGCATCCATCCATACAACTCTGATTGTATAAAACTGCATATATCTGCGCATATAAGTTTATAATAATATATACACTACAAAGAATTAACCTTTCATCTCCTACTTATTTTACATTTATACATCGTCATATTGTAGTTTTCATTATCGATATGGATAAAATCTAAACTGTTGTCATAAAACGCACTCAAATAAATGATTTTCAATTTGCATTGAGATAACACCTCAACAATAATAGGCACGTAGGTATTTTTAAATCGACTACAATTGAATTGAACCGTATCTCGATGATACTATCTGAATTGTATTGTTTGGAATAAAACGTATAAGATTGAGAATAATTTTATAACATGGTATTGTTACAACTGACAACAAAGATAATATTATACTATTGTAATTTAATATGACGAAGATATCAAATTTTATTTTACTTGTTTGAGATATGCACAGTGTTAAGATTAGACTTCGTATAATATAGACGGTATTCATTTAAATAAATTTTAAATATTATTAATTTATAATTATTTTGTTATTATTAATACGTTTTGCTTAAATGTCAATAAGTAATTTTTGTTTACATATTAGATAGACTATAAAACTTTCATTTTCATTTTTTCAGTTTATAATAATTAAGGAGATTTATCAATAGCTATAAAAATTCCCAGACCAAATTTTTCAAAAAATATAAATGTTATGAAATTTGCTATGCATAATATTGGCATGTTAAAAAAAAACATTTCTAAATATAAAATCAAGTTTTGATTTTAACCTTAGAAATTTTATTTCGGGGAAAACTCTTCGATAAGCACTAGGTTTTCATGTCAATTTTGTGCATGCCAAATTTCATAATATCTTATTCAAATATTAAGTAACTTTTGAGTAATTTGGGATGAAAATTTGAAAACAATAAAATGTATTACATGTAAAAAATAATAAAATTTAAAATAATAGAAAAAAGTATATTGATTCGTAGAAATATATATTTTAAAATTATTTTTGGAAACCGGAATCAATTAAGAATGGTATCTAATAAAAAATGTGCTTAAAAGATTATTTACTTACATATTTTAAGAGAGTCAATAATTACTAGTATGTCTAGTTAAGATTAACGTGATTAAATTCCCTAACAAACATTTAACACTTATTTAAAAAATAATTATCTCGATGAATCTACAAAATTTTGTTACCTGTCACAAAATATTTACTCATTTGTTACAGAGATAAAGTTACACTCTCATAACTTTAATTTTAAGTTAAATTCCAATTCAAAACAGCATTCTCAACGAGGATAATGCTACAATAAATACAATTGTTATCAGTCTTATAATATGAGCTATCAAGAGAAAAGCCAATTTGCGTTTACTCAATCCAATTAAAATTGGTTTTGGATTTTTTAGGAGCCCGCTTAATTTTTGAGTGGTATTTGAAAAAAAATTTAAAACCTTGTAGTAAAGAGGGGAGTTTCTATAAGAATATCTTAAATTTATTAATTTATATTTTCTTTTCTAAATATTACCAAGTTTATCATAATCATTCTAGTTTATGGTTCGAAATATAAAAAAATTATTTCTAATCACTTCGCCGTCCCCTAAAAAAATAAATATAAAAAAAAAAATATGAGCAATATTCATATAATGCCTAGCATGCCAACAGACTGACGCCCCATTGCAATAATCAATTTAGATCGGTAGGTAACATAAGACTTTAATACTACTGCCGAGAAATGGTAAAAAGAAAGTTCAAAAAATGAATTGTATATTTGGAGTCTACGTAATTGATATTTTAATTACGAAAAATCAGTAAATTATTTTTAATTTCAAAAAAAATCATTCTTCAAATGTCACAAAATTATTATTATTGATACCACAAAAATTATTAACAATTGTTTATTACTCCTATAATCCATTATTTATTGGGGAAATAGAATTACTCAAAAATGAACAGTAGACGAAAATTATCTGACTATTATTTACTAATTTACAACAAATTTTTACAAGATTCAAAAAATAAACTTCAAATATAAATTTTGAAATTAAATTATTTTTTCTTTCCTATAGTCCTATAAATTTTGAATATAATAATGTTATTAAAAAACAGAAAAATTTAATTTACTCAAATGCTTCTTAAAAACGTAAATTATTAAATATTAAGTAATTTTATATATAAATTGAAATATGAATGTGATTTGTGTGTTATCACTTAGCAGTATTATTTGTTTTGAATATTAATGAATTTCAATAATAAATTTTAATTTTGATTGTGTAATTACTGATTAATATCTTATGATTAGGTAGTCAGCTAAAAGAATATTTAGCTCACTATTTCATATTAAAATTATTTAAAACTATTTTCATGGGATTTAACAGTATTTTATTGCTACCTTTACTCAAAAATTCATATACGTAATGAAAATAAATAATGCAAGAGATCCGTTTAAGATTCTTTGTAAAAGAAACGGATACAGACCTTTTTTTGGTAGCCAGTGGTATTAATTTCTGATATGCATAGCAGGTAAACCTTTTACTAATTATTCAAAATTAAAGTTATAAAAATTCTTCCATAAGCTTTTAAAGTTTCGATTGAAATTTTGATAAAAAAATAATTTTTCTTATTTCGATCCTTAAGAAATATTTTTAAATTTGAAATTAATACTTTAAATAATATTTTTTATTTATTTTTAAGTCACTTTTCACCTTTTTCAACTATTACAGTTATATAGTGACTACAGTGAGTATATACCAATCTATACAAAAACAGTACACAGCAATCCTAGATGTTCAACCATCCATGTTCTGACTGTGCCCGTTGCTGCTTAACTTTTGTGATTGGTTGATATCGGTAATTACGTTACGTCAGTGAAGGTTTTTTATATTTTAGTGTGAAATTTTATATACATTTCCGGTGACTTTTTTAGCCTGATAAAATTCATATACAGGTATAATAATCTTATTTTCTCCACAAGCAAAACTTTTTATATGAAAAATAAATATAAGTTGTATAAAACAAAAGACCATGGATCGAGACCCAGTTTATGACATCCTAGTTACTAACAATGAGTACACTAATATCATTTTTGAATGGATCACATAAAATTGAGACAAATAATTTGAAAGATGCCATAAAACATTTTTTTCTTAACTACCTGGTAAATATTAAAAATAAAGATTAGTTAAATAACGACATGGACTTACTAAATGCTCTAAGACTGGCGACAATTGACTGATAACTTTTAATGACTTTTTGTACAATAAATTTGAATGCATATTTGAAATAAATGCAGACGCCACTACCAATTAAATAAATTATCAAGGTAAATATAAGAATGATTACACTTATTAACATATCCGATATATGCCGACTAAGTGTCCTCGTATGGTGTTATTTTATAACATAAAATTCAATCCAACATTGTACTTCATTTCATATACATATGATAAACTTCAGTATCGAACCGGCTTTTGTTGTTGAATGTGAACTGAATGTGCGCGCTGCGTTTTTTTTTATACAATTTTATATATCTTCAAACATTTTCTAGTTGTTCTTGAATGAAAATTTTTAAAATACTTTTATTGTGTTACGTGAATTGTCCAAAATATGTGTTACATAAGTGACATTTGTAAAATATGAGTGATCCGAATCAACCAGATCCCGGGGGGACACCAAAACGTCCCCTCGATAGTCCATCTGAATCGCGAACAACAAGTCCAACGTTGAAAAAATTACGAGATCGTGTGTCATTTTTTGAAAAAGTATGGTCAGGTGCAAAATTAGGATCACCAACACCACCAGATGACGAAACCGATCACAATGTTGGTGTTGACGTTACTGAAATTGAACGTCGTTTAGAGGAAGAACGTAAAAAACATTCCACTGGTACGCATATTGAATATTTTAAATTGCGACAAACACCGCAAGGTAGCCAAAAACGTTATGATGGAAATAGTAGTAACAGCAGTGGTTCTTTTGAAGAAACCGTTGAGCAAACTGTCGAGGAGGGAGACCTTGGCAGTGGTTGTAAAATGGTAAAATTCGAAAAAATTACTGTACGCAAATCGATTCGAGAAGTAACCACCACAAGTTCCACAATACGAACTTTAGGGGATACTAGTCGTACACCATCTTCAGAACGTTTACTCGAAGATTCGGCATATCAAAGTCATGGTAATGGTGTTTCAAAATCGTCTAGCATAACTTCGCTAACAGGACGTTTTCCATCAGAAGAATGCCTACAACGAATGTCCCCATCAAAAGAAATGATACGATCTATTGAGGAATGGGACACTGGCAGTAATTCAAGTGGTAAAAATACATCCGGGTCACCAAGCTCCGAATGGTATACTGAGTATCGTACACAAAGTTTTCAAAATAAACCTGGACGTATTGAATATTTTCGAAGTAAATCTGAATATGATACTCACATTGCTGAAATTCGAGGTAAGATTATCAACAGCAGTTTTTTTGCCGGCCGGCTTTATTTTTACATAGTGGTCGCAAACACATGACTATGCGCTTTAATTTCAAATCAATATCATTTATGTCACTAAAAAATATTTTTATTCTTTAATTGTGATGTAAACTTATTTGTTTTCCTTTTTTATTGTTGTACAAAAATATATGTCAAAGTTCACGATATTTTTTAATACACCTATATTATTTGTTTTTTGCTTTAGACCGATCAATAGGTACATATATATTTAGTTTCCTTAAACTAAATTATTAAAAATTTATTTCAAAGAAATTTTCTTCAATTCCTTCTTCAAATATTTGTAGTTTTTTGGTAGTGAGATAGCTCGTGAAACATATGGTTTTTCGCTATTAAATACCACGCCCATTAATTTGTATAATAAAAAAGAATTTTCCTAAGCTATCGATATTTTAATACTGCAGAATTAACAGTATAAATATAAATATCTACCTTAAAAGTTCCTCTGTTATTCAACAATCAAAAAAGTTTCAAAAATGACTATTTTTCCAATACATCAAGTGCGTGTTACATTTGATTTTTCATATTATTATTAGAAATTTGGAAAAGAGCTCATGATTAAGACTCCAAGGGCAAAACAGAAAAGAGAGATAAAGACATAAAGCAGGATCTTTTGCAATTAAATAAATTAGTGTTTTTCACGAATATCACTATTTTTGAAATTGAAAAAAATATATAGAATAAAGTTACTTATTGTAAATATTTATGTAAGTTTTCAAAATGTTACTGGAAAAGTGTAAAGATGTGTCTAAAAACGTAAGTACACATAAAAGGTTGAATTAAAAGGTCAAATGTTGCGTAGTTTTTAACTTTACTGACCTTGACTTACATCTTTTTTTTGAAATTTAACTTGATGAATCAAGAAAGCAAAAGCTCTTTTAGCTCACTTGAGATTTTCAAGTTTTTTTTTAGCTGAAATAGGTACATGATAGTTCTACTTAAGGACATAATATTTCTAAAGCATTATCTATTTAGTGACAAATATAATTATATGCAATGAAACATACCCAAGTCTATTGAGCTTTAATTATTTGCCCGATTTCTGTTGAGATAAATGTGTAGTAATTCGTAATCTTGGATACAAAAGAAAATATACAATTTAACTAGATTTTCATCCGATAGGGTAGGAGTTAGAGGTACTTGAGTATGCAAAAATTTTTTTTGGAACGTAGTTTCCAACACCCCACTTCCATTTTGATAAAGTATACGGTATGAAGAATTTTTTGAATTCTTGAATTTTTTTTAAAAATGTTTCCTTTTAGAACTGCATACGATTTTTGACCCAAAAACTGCCTAAACATGCCATTTTGAGATATGGTTTACAAATCCTCTACTGGAGAACTTTAAATATTGTTTCTTTGAAAATGCTTGTTATTTTTTTATGCTTCATTTTTAAAGAAATATGGGACCGACCAAAAATTAATTTGGCAACATCTGCTCAAATTGTTTTGGGTGAACTTATAATATGTCAAATTAATGTCAAGGATAACAATTTTTATGTTAAATATCTAAAAATATAGTATTTCATCATAATTTTTAAAAGTGATAAAATTTAATTTTCCTTGATCAATGTCATTCATAATCATTGTTTCAAAATGGTAAACATGAAATAGGTAAACATGTTTATTCTTTTGATGAGCATGACTGTAAGATTTCAGTGTTCTTACGAACATAATGGTAATACAAGGATCAGCTTAAAATAAAATGTTAAATAATTAACTAACAAACAAATACACACGTATATTAAATTATATTTTGTAATGTTGCGATGACTGAGCAATATACAATAGAATCTAATAATGATTTTAGGTACAAGTTACTTAATTAATTACAAATCTGTCTGGTATTCCTTAATCGATCAGATAATTTATACAACATATTGCTTGTGTGATATGTTTTCCATTAGTTTAATGTAGTACAAATAGGGTGGTTGCTTTCTATCCTATAATACGCTTATATATTTTCTGAAATCAGTAAGTTAATAATTCTTAATCTGTCCGTATTCCAAGTTATTAAATTAATTATTTACAAGTGGGTTGAGTATTTGATTTTCAATTTAGAAATCTTAACCAATATACAATTTTTAATAATGAATTATTTCATTGTCTTCATGTTGCTTTAATGCATATTTTATGTATCATCCACAATAATTTGAAAACTTTTATTTTTGATGGTTCTTAAAAATGATTTCATTCTTTGAGAATTCTATTCGCGGAAATGTCAAATATTAAAAAAAAAAGTAATCCAGTATATTTTTAAGCCTGGCTCACACGATGCTAATTTGCTGGATAGCTTGCTTGATTTTGTAGCTGATTTCAATGCAATCTGTCGTGCTGGGTGTTATGATGGCTTCTATGCAATGTTCGCTTCACTCGATGCTCAATTTTAGCAATTTTCATTCTCAGTCTACTAGCGGCAAACTTAGCGCACGTGTCTGTATCTTTCAATAATCATGAAAATAAGAATCCGGTAATGAAAATTAAATAATCTAATTGAACATGAAATATTGCTAAATTCTAGCAAGCGCCAACGCAATAGAGCCCAGCAGTGATATCATTTTCCATTTCAACTGCCATCACAGCATCCCGCAGGTAATCCAGCGTGTGAACCAGCAAAATGTGAATCTAGCTTTAGCTTAATCACAAAATCTAAAATAAAATACAATTTTAAATGATTGCCTAACCTTTGGATTCAAAAAAAAAGTTAATGACAGTTAGATAAAAACTAGAAGCCCAATTCTGCCCTCAGACTGTACATTCTACATGACTTGTTGTAGCGTCATATATTTTTGACAATCAAGACAACCACGTAAAGCCTAGACGTTTATCTTCTTTCATCTTCATGTTGGATGGCAAATTTTGTTATTTCTTTTCAAATGTCGGCCTTTAACATTAAATTTGTGTCTTTGTGGTAGGTTTGTTGGTGCGATGCTTTGTACACTGAAGTTTGCGAGAGATAAAATTGGTATCCTCTCCTGATTTAATTACCCCTGATATGTTCTTATAATAAAAAACGTTCATAAAATAATCAGAGGGTCGAAATATTAAAATAAACCTTTATTACAGTATATTTGGAGTATTTAATAAATTAAGTATATTGGTTGTTAGAAGCTTGTTGGTGTAATTTATTTTAAACCAAAAATAAAAAATTTTGTACTTTTCAAATTTCTGTTCTGAATGACCTCATTTTCAACTATAAAGCTTAGCCAATAAACATTGAACGTTATTTATGGCATTACTAAATATATATATCGTTATTTTATTAAAGCACTTGTATTGACCATTGTTATATAGTGGTCTAGTAGTTTTCCACGACCCACCTACATTTTCATCAGTAGTATATTACTATAGGAGTCAAGATCAATATCGTATGTTTTAAATGGTATATTTAATAAATCAATAAAAATGTCAAATGTAAGCTATCGGAGTCAAAAAAGGGTCAGAAGATAATAAAGCCTATATTCAAAACTTCAGGACTAAATAATTTGAAATAAAATAAATTTAAAGACGTTAGTGATTAAATTTTATGAGAAATGAACGATTTGACACAACAAAAGAGAGAAAACTTAAATTGTCTAAAAGAAAACCGGCTTTTCATGAACCATATGAGAAGCAAAATTTTAAAATTTTCTATAAACTTTCTGAGTTTGAAGAAACCTATTGGTACTATTTTTTTAAAAACTTTAAAAACCTCAAAATTATTAGAATTGTGTCCGATTTTAATCAAAAATTTCGTGACACAACTAGAGGATTTACGAAGACCGAATATCAAGTTTGGTGAATTTATTGATAAGGTATGCTTATGAACCTGTCGCTGTCACACATCCTCAGACTAATTACTGAAACCTACTTTTTTGCATTCAGGGAAATTCAAAACATCTGTTTTCCATGAAAAATTGATATCGAAATTTTGGCAAGATTACATATTTTCTATTACAAATGTTAAAAGAAAGTAAAAAGCGAAGCAAAATTTTTATATCGTGCTAGTCTTCTATCTGTGGTCTACCTGATTGTGGTGTGGCTAAGATGTTCATTTATATTTTAAGTTCGTATTTACATATTTAAATTTTATGGCAGTGATCCACCCATTATAGTAAGGATACTTTTCAAGATTATTCTTGCCCGGTGGAAGTCATTAACGTTTAACTATCTTAGACATTTTTACAAAATTCATCAATCGAACACAGAAAAAGAATCCTTGAACAGCAAAAGTCGAAATCATTGACGCATTACTTCCATCTAATTATTCTTTTCACTTTTTAATTTAATTCTGGGGAATGTATTTTTATCACAGATTTCTACTAAAATAAATTTTAATAGGTTATTGTTTCTATGGCATATTTTTTTCCTTGAAATTTAATGTATTATGTAAAAAAAAAAAAAAACATTATAAATCGTTTTATATTTAAAATATATTTAAAAAAAAATAATTTTGTGTTATTGCACTGAAGAAATCCTGTTTCAAAAATTTAACATACACAATGTAATGGTTTTAAAAACTGGTTTTATATGTTAATGTATACAACATTTTTTTGTTTATTCAAAAGTCTATACCACTTTATTATTCATTGAAATGGTCGCTAAATATTTTGA
Organism: Chrysopa pallens; assembly: GCA_020423425.1. Taxonomy (NCBI): domain Eukaryota; kingdom Metazoa; phylum Arthropoda; class Insecta; order Neuroptera; family Chrysopidae; genus Chrysopa; species Chrysopa pallens. The sequence goes on along the minus strand of CM035593.1, from coordinate 70,671,122 downwards.
AAATTAAATATTCTTATATTTACATAAATAAAATCAATATAAATCGAAAATAAGTTTTCAATAATCATTTTGAGTTTTCAATAAGTTTTCAACAAGTTTTCATAATTTTATTTATATTTCACAATACTCGTTACTCTTAGAGAAACTTATTTTTCAGCTTTAATTATTTAATTTTGACGGACTCTTGAAACAATCATGCGGTTAATTTTTCTTGGTATTTAGTTTAACATATATGCGCTCATTTTTACGTATTACCTACCAATGTTATTTATCTGAAAGTACACGAAAATTTTTCAGAAATTTTGAAAGGGATATGTATTTCTGACAACGAATTGGGTATTGAATCGCTTCGCTTAGTTTTTGATACGTCTGTTTTAACAAATAAAATTATGTAAAAAGTGACAAAAAAATGTTTTAAATACAATGTATAAGTATATAATAAAACTAATGAAAAAGGGTTCAATTTACCAAGATAACAGTTTTTATTTTCGTGAGTAAATTGTTCGTAAATTTAGGGGACTAAGTTAGACCATCTGACGCCAATAATTAATTGCAAACATGCATTCAAAACACTTGTTCACAAGAGGTACCTATATTTTATTTAAAATGTGTTTTATTTTAAAAATATCCAATAAAACAACGCCTTAAGGGCATACTACTAAAAAAAATATGCGAAATGTTCAGTTTGCAATGACTACTTATTTTAACTTTTTTTTTTTGAGTGTAAGGTATAAGTTAATTTTAAGACCACAAGGGGCATTTCGAATTATTGTTTTATCCAATTGAGCTTACAGGTGAATCGTAATCGTGTAAAAAAATTAATTTTGCTGACGAACAAACGGGCGAATGGACAAACTGAAATGGACTAATAGTTGATTCTGTAAACACCTATTCCAAAATTTTGTGTGGTCAATAAATACTTGCAATCAAATTAAAATAAAATCACGTCAGCTAGTAATTGGTTAAAGTGGATATTATGATGTTGTCAGTCGTTATCATGAGGTTGATAGTCTCTTTTATTAGACAAGATTAGGAATAATCTAGTAAGAATTTACAGCAAATGGGTACAAAGACGTTAATTTAAAAATTAGTCTAAAATATAAAAAATAATTGAAAATAGTAGCAAACAATATATTGAATCAAATTATGGAAAAATTGATTGGAGAAATGATCTAAAAAATCAAAAGATGTGGGTTCGCCCCCGAATGTAATGCCAAAATAATAAATGCTACTCTCACCACGGTTAGTTAGCGTATCATTCCATAGCAAGCGTAAAATATTATCTACATTATGAATTTTATTATATAAAAAGTACTGAAGGAAAATTTTATCATATCAATGCGAAGTTTCCATCTTGCCTGTAGGTATTATAAATAAATAATTTTTTATTATATACCAAAATTACTATACAACATTAATTTAATTTATTAATAAAATATTGATTGAAATGTTTAAAACCATTAAAATATTTTAATGTTTAATTTAATAGCAAAGTTTCCAATTACAACATCTCTATTAGTTTTTGTATTAAACTATTTTATGAATAGCAGCTCTATAAGTTAATTTATTCATTTTTATACTCGACATATAGAATAAGGTAGAGTATATTAGTTTTATTATACTTCACGTAAATAGAATACATCAGAGTATATTATTATAGTTTTAGGGTAAAATTTGTAAAGCTAGGTAATATTCAATGTAAGTACAAAATTTTGGTATAAGGTGTGCATCATGATAACTCAAAAACAGAAAGAAATGAAATGTTTAAGTTCGAGAATGATCAAAATCGGTCTAAATCGGTAAACTTTAAACCACCAAATATTTTTTTTTTTTTAATTTTGAAACATTTTTTCTTAAACGGCTTAGATTCAATTTTATTTTTAATTATTCTCAAGAAGGAATTGCTTTAAACCATATTTTCATTACAAATTTTAAGTAGATCTTAAAAAGAACATGACCACGGAGTTTTTAAAAGCAGAAACGTTATTGGATGATTATCATCCTCATTATAAAGCTCTATACAAGTGTAAGCTTTCGAAGTGTATATGCTTTGATTTCTTTAACGAAAAAATGTAAATTTTTAAGACGTCGTATCTATGTAAAAAATTTTATGTCATAAAAATTCCTAGCATCCAAACTTAACAGTATACTTGACCAAAAGTTATTTCTTATCAGGAAAATAGAACGAAAATATCATTTCTATGTTAAAACGTAAATAATATGAACTTTCATTTCAAATTAAAATTTTTAACAAATCAAAGATTTTAACTGAAAAAAAAAATCTTTTAGTCATAAAAGTTATAAAACAAGAAAAAATAAATAAAACAAAAATGATTCTCAAATTTAAATACAATTCTTAAATTAAATAACAGCAAAAATGCGAAATCTTACATCCGGTACCTTGGTTTGCAATTAAAATGGAGGTTATCTCTTTTATATCCATGTAATAAAATTAATATCTAAATAAAATCTTTTAATGGTTTACTAAAGTAAGTCAGTATTTTTTTAAGGAGTGTACAGTGTAAGGTTAAATCTTATTGATTTTACTTACTAACAGAAACTTTTTTCAAATTATTTCATGCCATATCTGTTGCCACTTATAATGAACATTTAATTTATTATGTTTTGAATCCGGTGCGGTAAATTTTTAACAATATAGTTTTAGCTTATTTTTTTGATATTGATTTCATTGACTTGATTTCGACTAATTTTTACTTCATCTCCCTAATTTCTTGGATAATGTTTTATTGGCAAACTGATTTGTTATAATGTTTTGTAATTGGAAATTTATTTAATTTTATTTTTATTAATTTTATTTTTTTGGATTGACAGTAATTCCAAAATGTACCCAATGAGAGTAACTGTCTTGTAGTTTATGTCTAACTTAAAATGAAATCTTGTACTTAATTACAATCTATTCTGATTCATTGTATTCACTGCATGAACAACATAGTTCATTGTAAATATTTATTGTTATTATCTAGTCACTTAATAATAAATTTCATCTCGTATTGACCGAATATTAAATAATAGTTTATTATTTGCTACCCACACAACGCCGCAGTATACTTATATTGTTTTGTATTAAATTAATATTATTAACCATGAGTAATATAAAATAATATAAAATTTAATTGTATTTATGGTTGGAGCATTCGCACACGATGCGGTTATTTCATTTATCGTGTCTTTATAGTCGAACGTTCGTAACGCGTATTTTTTTTTTTTTTTTATAATGAATACAAAGTGTCGTTAAGCATCACGGGTCAATATTTGATAGTCTATTATGTATGCAATACAAAGTAGTTCAACCATATTAAATATTCATATAGTGTGAAATATACATTTTACAATTTTTACCTCCGTGTAAATGAATTAAGTGTAAAACTGCAATGAGTCTCAAAAAATATGCAGAGTCTTTTAAAAAACTTTGGGACAATTAGATTAAATTGAAAAGGTGCTTCACATTATATAACAAACTTTAGTAGGTATAGTTTTTTGCTTCGAATTTCTAGTCAAACCGATTCTTAATCAACAATAAAGTTTGTTAGGAATTGTTTTCTTTATTAAACTTCAAAATTTATACATAAAAGTAACCATCGTTCAATATTTAATATGTAAAGCCTGGCTCACACGATTTGTCCGCTGGATTGTTTGCTTTGTAGTTGGGTCCCACGCTGCCTATCGTGCTTGATGTTATGATGGCTTCAATGCGATGTTCGCTTCACACGATACGCGATTTCAGCGATTTTCATACTCAACAGACTAGCGACAGTTGCGGCAAACAAAGCTTACTTGACATATTTTTAAGTGAATCACCTATAGGTAATTTCTTTATCTCTGTATTCATTATTACGTAACTAATAAATTTGCAAGGAATTAAAATTTTATGTGTTTGGTTTATGGAGTGACGATATATACGTGAAAAGGTAATTCCTCATTCAGGCCTTTTTTCATTATTCCTACCGATACCATATTGCTAAGCTCGCATGTAATCCACGCCTTTTTTCTGCCACCAGTTTGAAAATCCAAAATCGTTTTATGAATTTATTAAATAGTGCAATTTAAATACTTATGCAATCTAACCTAAGATAGGCCTGGGTATGTGGGGAAAGTCACAAGTGAGATTTATTGAAACGTATCATCATTTGAACCCTCGAAAACCTCTATAATTAACAAACGGACACTTTGTCTACAAGACAAAGCCATTTTTATCCCGTAGATTTCTACAACTCAGACTATTATTTGCATTTATTGAGTATTTGAGTATATTTAGCATTTGCTATTTTTGACCCATTTATAAATTTCATAGTATGAACCGTTTTTTTTTGTATTCTTATAATTCGGAGATTTAACTTGAATTGATTTAACGCTTCAATAGCAGAGGAATGACAAACCTGTAGTTAGTTTAAGGGAAAAAATGTGTAAGGGGAAAACCTCCATAAGCGAAAAGGAAATAACACTCACTTATGTAGGTTGGATATCACTGTTTGTTTAGACTGTATATAATTTCGATCTCTACTATGCATTTCATATGATCGCTACCATATTTCTTCATAGTATACCACCGGTCCGAACATTTATATAGTGTTGTGTGATTAAATGTAGAAATATATAAAGAAATATTTGCATTTCTTATTGATTTATTTATTTAAGCGCCATTTAACTCTATTAATTGTATTAATTGACAACCTCATTCCAAATACTTTTTTTTTTATATTATTAAATATTTGCAATAAACAGGCGTACAAACAAAAATATGCCTGCTATAATTTTTTATAAATAAATGAGGCCATCAAGACATCATAATATAGACTTTTACTTATTAATATATAAATTACTAGTATTTGTTGTGAGTTGTCCGTCGTCTCATGGACAGCCAGCCACCAATAAAGAGGACTTGGTGAAAAAAAAAATTAATTATGTGAATGATATCATCAATTTTATTATTTTTATTTATTTTTACATTCATATATTATTATTGTGTACATGTACATGGGTATTTTTTAAAAGAATATATATATATATATATATATATATATATATATATATATATATATATATATATATATATATATATATATATATATATATATATATAATATTTGCATAACTTATTATACATACATATTATTTTCTGTACTATAGTTACATAATAATGATGAATTTTAATCTTTTTTCATACATTATTATTATTATATCAAAAAAGTTAATCTAAAAAAGTGTGCAAAGTTCTTGTATAGGTCAGAGTTGATAATTTTTGAAACCAAAAAAAACAATTATATCGGGATGAAATCCATTGGAAAGAGGAAGAGAATATAACAAAAATGAAAGGAAAAATAATTTACGTGAGTGAGCTTTTAAGGGTAAAACACGGTTTATTTATATTTTCGGCAAAACTACAAGTCCTATAGGAAAAAATTAAATGACAAATGTCAAATGGCCAATTCTAAAAACTTTTCATACTTACCATAAAGAAAAAACAATGAATTTTCAGATTTTTCCATCATTCAAATTTCAAAACAGCATATCAAATTATACAGTTTGAAACATCATACACTTGATATTATTAGAAATTTTGTAGGATCGTTTCTTACACACTCTCATGTGTATATTATTGAATGAATATATGGAATAGATAATTTTTCAAGGTTGTTATACTATAAAAAAATTATTATTATTTATTAATTTCGACTTCAATTTTAAGAACAATCAGAGGTCATCAAATAATATAGACAGTTTAGTATATTTTTAGATCATAGGACTGAAACATTCACATTGTTGATGGGTGGGTGATTGATTTAAAATGAATAAATTATTGCTTTGTGATTATACAAATGTATATAAAATAAATTTAAATCGTATAAAAATCAAATAATTCAGATACATGAACAATTAATCATAATAAATATCGACTAAAAAATAGCTTTTATAGAAGTTGAACATAGAAGCGAGCAAATGAGAATGGAAGTACAGAAGTATCATTGTCTTTTATGATGTAATGCTACATCGCTTTGAGAGGCAGATTTCAATCCACTTTCAATGTTTCATCCACTTTTGTCGAACTTACCAACATTTAAACCAAGATATGTAGAAATTATTCGAGTACCGTACGAAAAAAAAATTAAAACTCCACTATATTTTCATATGTCGTGTTCATTTTCAACGAGGAGAATTTTATCAGGCTACATTCCTTATTGAGTTATTATAAAATACCAAATACAAAAATATTTTCTATGATAATGTGTTCAGACGTAAAACAATTTATTTTAACGGATATATTATAACTTTTTATAAAATTTTTGAATACTTTTATTGCGATAGTTGTTATAAATGAATTGAATGATTCATTTTATTCTATGACAACTATTAACTTTTTTTTTTATATAAAAAAAAAAAAAAAAATTAAGTAAATATTAAATTTATGTATGATGCAAATGTTTTATCAATAAATCCTCTTCAAAGAAGTTAAAATATCATAAAATTATAGAATTTAACTGAAACATGTATTGTTATTCTTTAAATGTATGCATTATATAGAGTGTTTATAAAATTGGATTAGTAGAGATGAATATTTAATTAAAAAAATTAAATTAAAAGCAAGTAAAAATACCTCGTGGTATATCTATTAAAATATAAATTAAATTTACTTTAAAATTTTCATTTTCAGAAAGGTTTCTATTCAAGAATAATTTGATAAAGTAGCTATGAAAATATGTTTCCTTCCCTTTCTTTAGAACATTTAATAGACCAAGACCTTTATAGACTTGAGTGTGAAAAAATTGAACATCCGATACATTCCGTATACATTCCGAATAGAATTCCAATTCATTAATTTATATTTTTTTATGCGACATGTTTCGGATATTACTCCATATTAATAGCAAAACTTGAAGTGTGAAAATTTTTTTATTCGCATAACATTTTTAATACTATCGAATACCGCAAATGGAATCTCTGTTACTAAAAATAAAAAAAGGGATGTAAATATAATAGAATCTGAATAATATGTATGCATTTTTTAAAAACTTACTGTATATGTTGATTTATACATCTGAATGCTTTCTGTCTACACAAATAATTTAAATGATTGTATAAATAACAATAATAAAATAATATACCTAAATATAAAATATTTATTAAAAACAATGACAAAATAATATGAAACTATGTGAATTTTTGTGTGGATGTATAAATATTTTATGATCAAATTTTTAGTAAAAAATATATCGAAAAGTTTACCATAAATTCCTTAAAATATTCCTAACAGTAAATAAAATGACTAACAAAATCAGGACTAATATATTTCATACTATTCTTAAGAGACCACGATACATATAGGAGACCTGTAGTCTGCTCTTAACCCTATCGCCTTGGATTTTCCTCATTGAAGATCTTTTGTAAGATTCAGAGAAGAACTTTGTAAATTGAAAAAAATTAGGACTTTAGCCCAATATTTTGCAAAAAAACTATAAATAAATATATATCAAAAATAGTTAACCATCAAAAGTTATAATAATAATTATCAAAAGTATAATTGTAATTGTATAAAAGTATAATAAAATATAATACATAATTTTCATCATTAAATGATTAAATTCATATATCACACGTAATGCACGAATACTGTGTACTGTAGTGAGACACTTTCATCAACTGAACTACTTGAGTCGTCAACGGCTAAAATTGAAACGAAGAAAAATCATAAAGTTTAATTTTCATAATTTATTAGGGAAAATTTTAGTTATTTTTTTAAAAATAGAAACTTTAATTATTATTTTAAAAGTGTCCGTCATCTATATCGACAGACTTTTATAGTGTTGATGATTATTAAAAAGAAGTATACTTAAAAATGAAAGTTATTTTATTGTATGTAAATATTTACCTGATCTTTATTTATTTATATTTTTTTTATGTAAGAGGCCCCAAATAAGTGTCTCTATATTGCTTGTAATGCTCGACATATTTGGAATATACGAGAGCAAATTAATTTTAGCATAAAGTTTGTAACGGGAGAAAATATTGAATGCATTGAACAACATCTAGATATGGGTTGTCATACAATCACCTAATTAGTCCATTAGCTCACTCACAAAAACTAAATATTATATTTCCTGGATATACATATACAATGATTAAATCGGAAAACGTGTTCAAAAGTTACAGCGGAATAAACATAGGTAAATAAATAATAGGTCAATTAAAACTAGTAGCTAAAATGAGCAATAAACCTCATTTACAGTGACACCCTAATCTCATTAGTAAATATAGGCTACACTTCTATATCGTAAGTTTTGTTAAATTTTGTTAAAAAATCCTTTTGTAGAAACATTTTCATGAAAAACAATTTTCTGTAAAACAAAATTTAGTTAAATATCCATATAAATGCCAATCTATGTTTGTGTGTTAGTGTAAATGTTATGCTCTATAAATAAGTTAATGATAACATACCATTAAAAGTTTAAATAATATATTTTTTTTTTTTTTGATTGTTTAAATGTCATAAGTCAAATTTTAAATAATAATATAATAATACACAGATAATTGTAAATAACAATACCAAAAATATGCCGACTCTATAGCTATCTCTAAATAAATAATAGTCTGCACGCAAAATATTTTGTATAAATTTTCATTTTCTTCAATAACTAATTTACATTTTATTTATGCTAACTTGAACATTTTTCTATATCTGATTTAAATTTTAATATGTACTTTAACCTTTTGAAATAATTCTTATTTTTAGTAATATTAAACAGAGATTAGCTATTTTTATAATATTAATTATTATTTATAAAACTATTAGTCTATTACATAACTGAACAAGTTTTACATAAATATTGAAATACACTTCTTGAGATCGCTGTTTTCAAATAAAAAATATTTGATTTAATTAATTTTAACTTTTTGAGTTTTCAATAAAATTGATTTTTATTTTGTGTGAATAATACCTAGAATATTTTTTTTGGGAATCGAACATTTTCGGTATAAGCAGATAAAGTGTTCATAATTTGGTATTTAAGAAAACTAACAATTCGTAATAATAATTAAAAGTCAAGTGTTAGTGGAGAGGTTCCGGGAAGACAAAACAATTCAGTGACGTTATCTATAATATAAAAATGAATCGCCAAAAACTTTGCTAAGCTCAAAAATCGGGAACGGCTAATCCAATCCAGCTAATTATTTTTTAAATATGCGTTATACTCATACCTTAGAATCTTGTTTAGTCAATTCGACGTGAGGACTCACAGTTCGCCGAACGTTAACAAATTTTAATCATTCTAAAATAATATTTTATAAACCGGAATGTGTATTCGACCTATGTATGATCAGAAAAATAACCGTAAACTGCTACAAAATTTCTTTGATGCGGAGCCAAGGTCAAAGAACCACGTCATGGGTAAAGGGGGCGTGGTGCTAGGTGTCCTAAATTCAATACCGGATGATCCATATTAAATACCAGGTGTATATATAAAAATTTCGTTTCAAGTGTTTTGTACTTTTGTCTGACGTAGATTTAAGGTCGAAGGCCAGTCCGGGTGTACTGGGTGCTCATACCAAATACTTGGTGAAATATAAAAGTTTCGTGTTTCTTTTTCACGGGTTTCCTACATCAAATACCGGGTGACTCACAACAAAAACCGGTTTTTCGAAATTGTCATAGCATCGTGTAAATGGGTCTGCTAGTACTCCATAAATTTAAATTTCAAAAGATTTCTTCGTATATGAATGGGACGGGACGAACAACACATAAAATAATATCGCAAAATCATTACATGTAAAATAAATACAAATATTTACAAACAAATAAAACTTTCGTTTTTCGTTGTTGTTGTTGAGTGCGTTTCTCTACAACAATAAACAATAAACAGAGATCGTGAAATACATTAAAATTTTAATGGTGTTTATTTTTTGGAGGCAGTCATTATTAATTCACAAAAATAATATATTCTGCAAAGTGTACACATGTCTCTTGTATGTTTAAGTCAGTTGTTATAAAAATAACAATAATTATGTACACATTATATATATTTATTTATTATATGGCGTACGATTTTATTTATAAAAATGACATCATGTAAAACTCTTTGAAAAAAAAAAAAAAACAATTTTTTTTCATAATAATTATAAATAAAATTACATTAAATTATCGTTATTTTTATTAATTACCGTAAACAATTTAATCTAAAAATAATCAAAAGAAAAAATATTTTTATACTTTAAATAATTTCATCAAACTATAACCTTTGTCTTCCTGGAGTAGCATTTTAACCAAATGATATAACAGGATGTACGATATAACTCTTCCATATGCATAGAAGTATTATAGGCAGAGTAAGAAAGCCAATTATCCAGTTATTAGACAGATAGAGAACCGGGGTACCTCTATCTATTTCTTTTATCAATTGTCTCAATCTAAAGTCATTTTATAATTCTTCAAGTCGAGGTAAAATTAATGCAACAAAATTAAAACGAGCGGTTTTTCTCTATGCTTTCTACACATACGTCAAAAACATAGGGTACCTTCGTTTTCAACAAATTATCGAAATAGTAGATCTCATACCTCGTCCACTTATATCGTTTTCTCTACTCTGTTTACGAATTCACTCCAATTAATTTGCGAATGTAACAACGTCAAAAAAATTTAATTCTTACAATTCATGTTAATCCCGTATTTAACATGATCAGTACTTGGCTATCTGTATATAAATAAATTTAGTACATACTGGTTTAATCTTTGAACAACAAAATAAAAATAAGGGACACCACTAGTTAGACGGCCTAGAAAATGAAATTTTTGGAAATAATTAAAAAAATGTTTTCACGTTTTAAGGTTATATTTGTGGATATAATATGATAAATATTTAATAAAATTTTATGTCCAGAAACTTGATAATTCATTAATTAGCGATTAATATATTAAATTTTTAATATAATTGTATTTATTGAATCTAAATGAATTTCATTTTTCGTGTTTATAATTCTTAAATGATTCTTAAATAATATTTTTTTTACCTTACCTCCTTTCATAATAATTTACTTGACATTGAATCATGAATATTTAATCAATTAAATAATAATAATAAATCTTTACATACCTATACTTACTTTGTTTATTAATTAAGTTTATTTTTAAACTATTCAATTTGCATAATTATTTTTGTCCTTAATAAAAGTGATGCTGATACTTATTACATGTCAAGGTGTAAGAGGTATATCTTACTGTGAATAATATTGTACTTGCCTAAAGTAAGCAAATGTAAAAATTTCAGACGCTTACTTTTCTTTGGCTGTATCTTTACTAGCGAATTAATTTTAAAAATTGTTGGTAATCACCATTTTGAAACAAGAAAATTTGGTAATAGATTGTTCATTAATAGGAATATGCCACATTTTGGTTTATTATATGGCAATCTAGCATAAAAATAGGCTGAAATATGTTGCTTTAATGAAAAGTATTGTCTTTCAGTTTCTAAAACGCACAAAATGTGTAAAATTTACAGTTTCACGAATAGCTGAAGAACCTTAATATTTTATTCTAAAAATAAAATACCAGCATAAAAATAGTTTGTTTTTATTCCAATAAAAACAAAACTTATCTAGCTATGCGTTTTTGAATTTTGTACTTTGTACGGTGAAAAGGGCAATCTGGCCGTTTATTTGATTTTCCAATTTTCAGCACCATGTAGCAATTGGTAAATTGTATAAACTAAATATAATAAAATTTTCAGAAAATGTTATAAAAATTTTTTGGTATTGTTGAGAAATTTTTGATAGCATTGAGATCTTTTATAATTTTATCTTTTATATTCCACGAAAAGGTTCGGAAAATGATTTATGTATAAAACAGTTAGACTCGTAATTTTTTAAAAACTTCTAACGAAATACATAAGGGATGAAATTGTTCGAAGATAAAATTTTGTTATTTAGTTCTGTGCTTACCAAATAAATTAGCTTACAAATAACACCTATATTTTCTTTCAGAAATGTTACTTATAGCGTAATTACGTAACTACCATGCTTTTTTTTAATGACTCCTTCGACAAAACTGCTGTGATGCAAATTAATTAAAAAAGTTAATATAATTAAAATTTTCTGATAAATATACTAAATATTAATTTTCTGCTAATATATCAAACTTTCAACATAGCATTGGTTATCTCAAAAAAAAAAAAAATTGAGTTATAATTTCAAGGTAATAACAAAAATCATCTCAAATTTGTGTAGGTGCAACAATTTTTATATTTTGTGCTTTTATTAATATTGAGTTTTTACAATCCACATAATTTCTTACTAATCAGAAAAAACCTTGACATTAAATAAATGTAAGAAATATATTTTATATGTTTGTAGTAATAATAAATAATAAAAATTTTTTTGTTGAAACCCGTGAAAATAAACAATTCAAATATACGATTTTTGTAAAGTCATAAGTAATGAATGCGGCACACTTTTTTCGGAAAAGTAATTGCGGTGAAATCCTAACAAATAGTAATAATTCGCTATGGTGAATGGTTTTTAAACTTTATATCTGAAACTCCTTGATTAAAACACTAAGGTCATCTAGACTGAGCAGAGGACGTAATTAGTAATTTGTATGAAAAAATTAAAGTTGTATTTTAAGACCAGATAATTAGTACTTTAAAAGCAGAGAGTTGATAATTTTATCATTGTTTATTGACTTAAAACTTAATTGGTATTTTTTTAGTATTAAAAAAAAATATAATTATATCATTATGTATTTATAATCAAAATGTTCCAATTAAAATTAATTCACAGCATGCAAAAAAATAATTCGTATTTTGAAGGATTATATTTTTACTACTTAAAAATATTTTCGAATTTCGAGTACAGTGTTGTCCTCATCAGCATCAATTATGATATAAAATTATATACTGCATATAGGTGTCATGGTCTCTTTTACATTTTTACTAGATAACTTGAATATTTCCTGTGTTTGAGAGCTGTGTGTAGGTGGCTTTAGTCTACTATTTCAATTTAAACTTTCTAACTCAACCTGATTCTACTTAAACCCAAAAATAATAATTTAAATACAATATATTTGTCCTGTTATTATAATTGCATGCTTTAAAAAATATGAATGAAAAGGGAGTGGTGCATTGAGAGACAATGAATTGCCAATTTTGTTCTAGTGAAACAGGCTATCATTGTTATGTATATTAACAATGATACAGTTTAATACATTTATAGTGACATAAATTTGACATTATCAGATACTTCATCACTTAAATTTCTTGGTATTATCGTTAACAAAAATAATTAGTAGTTCTCTGAAACTTGAAATCATTTATAAGTAGTTTTTATTAGCTGCAAATCTATTTTATGCTCGACATATGTATTTTATGCTCGACATATTTTGGTGTAGGTGTTTTAGAATCACCTAATTAGTCCATTTTCATCAGTCTGCCTTTTTGTCCGTGATTAAGATAACTCAAAAACGAAAAGAGACGATTTTAGTTCGAAAATGAGGAAAATCTGCGGGGTGTCCAGAGGACCCATTACCACATTTTTAAACAATAAAAAACAAAAGAAAGAAACTATGAGCTAAGCACAAGACTTAAAGTTGAAAAGTTTAAAAGTAAAAAAAAAAAGAAAGTGAAGTTACGAGTTCCAGTTTTTTAAGCCTGATGAAAGAACAAGCCTGATGAATCTGGTAAATATTATCGATTATATCGAATATTTTATTTGATATAAATGATCTCTGTCTTTTTAAACAGTTTTCATTGTCTTTGCATTTATAATAATTATTATGTATAAAAGACGCATGAGAAATAGTCGTTGACCTAGTTTGTTTTCCCTATATTATTGTGTGTTTCTAATTCACCAATAGACGTATTATCATTCACAAAAAAACTACGCAATGATATTGGAATTACGTGTACCTATACATATTGTTTGTTTGGTTATTTTTGATGAAATAACGTTACGATATAAAGTTACATTTATCCATCATTATTTATTACGGATATGATATATACAGAATGTCTCTGAAATGTATAAATCAAAATTATGGTTAGTATCGATCAATCCATTGGCGCAGGAGTTATTTAAATCCTAAAATTTCTGCGCGAATGTACGAAATTAATTTTAATGAGTAAATTAAGATTAATTAAGTTCGTGGGAGATGACAGTACGAGAGAGATAATCAGTCCCATTATTTTCGAAACCAATACGCAGATTGTAATATTTTATGCTTTGTTCATTTCTATCAACGTAAGCACTAGCAGCACGAGCAAAGTGATTTTAAATTTGAATCAAAAAGTAAGTAAATGTCGGCTCATGATTTTCTAATGTGTTTCCATCAAATTTAGCGGTGATAAAATTTGAATAGAAATTCGTACTTTATTATTTTACGCTAATTGGTATTGTAGATGTATTGCATTTGTCACCAATGTCTAATCATTCATTTTTATATTGGTTTGACTGTCTCTGTTTGATTGAGGGAAGGTGACCAAAGGGAACGTGACCACATTTGGTCTGATACAGTCAAATAGTATTAAGGATTACTTTAACTTTTCAAACATATATAACCAAAGAATAGAAAAAAAAGCACAGAGGATAAGTTTAGAACTAATAAAGATAAATAAAAAATTAAAAAAATCTGATAAAACTAACATGGTCATCACCCCCGGATGCCTCAGGTGCGTAAGAGAAAGTAAAAAAGTACTGTTCCCGAGGGTTAGAAAAATATCTTTTCAAAGGTCGTCATTTTTTCAGTGAACACCAAATTTTTAACTTGGTAATTATTATATCTTTGTTTATAATTACTTTACAAAATTTAACCAAATGCGTGTGAGTAAATAAATAATATATACTAGCTTTAAAATTTGAGGTAAGTAAAATAAAGTGCAAGGACCTTTAAATTGCTTTTTGTTAACAAAGTTACAATTTTTTACTATTATAATCCATGTTAGAAGAAAAACTTCAATTTGAGGTTGGGCTTTAATCTTCAATTCAAGTTTTTAATAAATCTCTCTGTAATCCCTAAATAGATTAGGAAACACTCCCATGAGAGTAATCCTGGCGGCGCCCATAATGTACATATTTAATTCTTGTTTAAACTATACTAGACCAAGTACTGGATGACTTGAGTATTAAAAATAGAGCATTTCTCATTCTGTCAATATATTTGTGTTAAGAATAGCATAAAATATTAAGAATCTGGACAATTAATTGTAAAATTTTTTTTATTGATTGTTGTATGTAAATGGGGTAAAAATATGCTTCGTTTTCGTGGAATAAGCGAGTTATCCAGATTCTAAATTTTGTAAACGAAAAATTTAAATTCTAGAAGTTAAAAGGGTGTTTGTTTTTTGCCTAATTTATATAAAAATATAATTAAAAAAATAATCTCAAGCATTATTGTCTATTAAAAAAGGTATGGGGATCCTTAAAAAACAGTTGGTTCAACAGCATCAAAATCCTTATTATTTAAGCTATAACACACTTCCATTGCAATATCTATTTTTGCATAGTCAAGTCGATTCAGATCCTGGTATATACATTTGCAGTAAGTTTTTTATTTTTATTATGTTGCAAGATAAATATCAAAATTGTAATGTGAGCAAAGCCACTACATAGAAATATAAATAATAAAACCTAAATAATGTTTGATTTCAAAATAAATTCATATTTTTATCTATAATATGTATGTATGTAAATTTGATCGATGTTTTGTGGTGTATTAAATGGAATAAATACTGCATATATATTGGTGGTGATGTAGTTAGACTAAGTAATATAATCTTACAAATGTATATAAAGTATTCAATTACCAATTATTTATATCATTGAAATAAATTTATATTTATTATTTATTCATTGTTTTTTTTTTTTTTTTTTTTGAAATTTATATTATTTGTTTGTTTTAATGATTTTTTTTTATTTTCATTGACTTCTACTTTGTATTCAACCACTTGTTTTTATAAATAAATCTTGGATTTGTTTATACGTTGCGTGCGATTCCATCTAATGTATAAAAAATAATCGGTTAATAGTACCTTTTTTTAATACCTATTATTCCAGTTTTTTGATACCCTAATAGTATCGTATTCATATTGTATTATTGGTACTACTGGTATGCTTTTTTTTCTTAAAATTTTGGTTTTGTGGTTTTATAAGACTCAAGTTCTGAATGAAAATAGATACATAGAATACACCAAGTTCCGATGTCCATATCATTGATAAATATACATCTAAATATTTGTATATGTTTTAATTATGATAAGTGTTTTCAACAACTTTTTCCTCTACTAAAATTTATCAAGTGTGACGATTGTATTTTCGGAACCCGAAAAATTTTCCCGAAATAAAGCTTGAAATTGACGTTTTTTTTTTATTATTATTACAGGAAGTTCATTAAAAAATAAATGCAAAAATCGTTTTGTCCCACATGTGCCAAAATGGGATGTCATTTGTCCGACATCATAATTACTATTTTTCACAATTTGATAAAATAGTTTTTACATTTGTTATTTAATGTTCATTCTACTACAAGAACAAAAAAAGCGGATATCTAAAAATGAAAACGGCCCCACTTTTCAGAATTTTTTCAGGGGAAGAAGTTGTTCTACTAATCATGACTAAGTCATATATAAATTTTTAGAAGTATATTTAAAATGATATATCCTTATGGGTAACCAGCCTTACAAATCTAGTAGTCTCAACTTAGATAAAACTTTATTGATTTACCTCGAAAATTATCGTATTTATTGCTTACTCTTAAATTATATTTAACCCAATACATCGAAGGTATTATCAAAAAATTATACTTTTTTCAATGTATTCCAATCCAAAAGTTTCACATTTTAATGTGAACTATAATAAATTTATAATCAATCGGGTATCCTAATGGCAATTGTTTTATAAAGCCAAAAATCCGATCTTTAGCTAGTTTATACTTTTTATTTATTAACATAATTTCATATTTCAATGCGTTTCTTATTGTTAAGGTTATATCATTAATGCGTGAATTAACAATTACTTTTTGGCGGTTGGCACCTGTTTATTTTGATTATAAATTATATTACGCAATGTACCTTCCTATAATTATTTATACTGATTTCATGCACAGCAGTAAACGCAACATCTACCGGTGATAGACAGAGAGAATAAGGAAAAATATATTAAAGAATCAACTCTCGTAAAATTTTCTCTCGAAAACTATGGTAGCTTTTAGACTATACATTTTAACAATAAAAGTTGGTTTTATAAATGAATTCATTCTAGCTTCAAGAAAATGAAAAATCGGCCAAATGCCAGTCAAATTCACGCACTACGTTTTCCATACCATTATTTAAATCTATAAATAATGGTTATTGCATTGTGGTATTTTGCCCTCTCTTCTTTTTCGAAACATGGTGTGAAAATAAAAAAGTAAGGATAGATGAAACTTGCTTCGATTTTTGATTCCAACAAAAGCTTTTAATTTCAATAAAAAAAAACAATACCAGTTAAATAATTAAAAATTTTACAAATTACTTTTAAAAAAACAGTTGTTGCAAAACACAACATTTTAGTTCCAAGAAACTATAATTATGAATATCTTCGTGGATTGCAATTGCAACATGCAATCGTATGTTTCATACAAACTGGATTTTCCAAGATAGTCATACAAATCAATTTACGAGTTGTATAAAATTTTATTTAATTATTATAGATGTTCTTTGCCTTTTGGCCATAAGACAACTGAGGATATCGATGAACACAGTTGTTTGGAAACTAATGAAATAATTAAATAATTTCATCCCAAGGCTCATTTTTGAAAAATTTGTTTTGAACTAATTAACAACCAGTTCCATGTCAGGCCGTGTGTTCAAGTGATATGTTGATCCCATCGTCTACAGAGGTGAAGTGTCCATACAGTCCATAAAAGTCCATAAAAGTATATTTTATAATACGTTTTTATACTTCCAGAATATGTCAGATTATATTCATTTTATAGTTTATCAAGTTTGTGATGCTAGTAAATATTGAAGCACTAACAAAATTTTAATATAGGTGCATTACAGAATCACCAAATTAGCCATTTTCGTCCAGACCATCCGCCCGCAAATTTCTTGGCGTATTCTAGACTTAAAGCTTCAATCAACTCGTTTCCATAGATTCATGATGTTTTAAACCAATTATAATTAAACTAATTTATCTAATAAACAAAACTTTATAATAGGAAAAGTAAAATAAAAGAAAAAAATTTGCTATTTGCTATTGATGCTCAATCATATTTAAACAATTAACACTATCAGTTCTTATCTTGTTTCTTGTTACGTTCTCAATTGAATAAGTATATAAAAAATGTATATACATATATTATTTTGTTACTCTAATTATTATAATTAATATTATTTAAAATGATTTAAGTCATGTTTTATTTAATTAATAACAATAATTTACGTTTAGTTTGATGTATTATTATTATTACATTCTCTCATGTCTGTCATTCATAAATGTGATTATTATTATCATTTCGACACTTCAATATAATTACTTACTTAACCAGTTTTTTTTACATGAATTAAGTATGATTTAATGTATTTTTTTTTTTTTTTTTATTAATGTCTTTACATTTTATTATCTGTGCAAATTATTCAATTTACTCACAGTAGGTACATTTAATAATTTTTTTATTCTCAAAACTAAAGAACCAAGTGATTTATACTTGGACGATGTATTTGTATTATTATTACAAGTATTATTGTATTATTATATACATTCAATTTATTATAACCATATATTTTATGTATATCGAATATGGTTATCATTTTTCCTTTAATTCCTAGGGGGGAGGTGAAGGATTGCAACTTAAGATCTCCATCGTACACGATTCTGAACCACCCGCTTGCATTTCGTACTAAAATTTTTAACGCTAAGGTTCCAAAAATATTTGTGCATGGGTTTTTATAGAATAACTTAATTAGAACACACTTTTAATCAATGAAAACACTACATAACTTAATTCAAGGCTTTTTTTTTCAAATTAAGAACAAATTCAAGACAAAGTTAATAAACCACAATTTGTCAAGCAATTTTAATGTTATATTGATAAAAATTGCCAAAACATGTAGCAAAACATCAGGTAAACATTATGTTATTATTCTCTTCAGTTACTTGGTATAATATTCATATTTTCGATACATAAAAAAAAATAAAAACAAAAAAGAAAATTTATTATATTTTTATGAACTTTGCATGCGACTTTTTCTTTGAAGAATAAAAGTTTATTGTTATGATAAATTATGGTAAAATCATAGTAAAATATTTTTTATGGTAATTACAAACGTAATATAATTCTGGAAAAGTATATTTATAATTTTATTGTCTTTGTCTCATTGAATTAACCTACAAATAAATAAATAACATGCGACTTAGTTGTTCATCCTAAAACATTTTTAACAATTTAAATATTTCATTTTTTTTCCTGTTTTATTATTAAAGTATTTCCAAACATACATAGAATTGGTAGTTAATCCTTTTGTACATCGGCTTTACTTGCCAAATCAAGTTTTCGCAATTAGTTTAGTGTTTGCGAGTTCACACCTCATCAATTCTCATAGAGCGATAACCACGAGTTAATGCTAACCACAGTTTGTTCAAGATTATCGCTCCAATATTAGTGAAATGGTGCAATCCAGATTAAAAACTATTATAATTAATAACATAAACTTGTAAAATCACTCCCAAATTATTTGTTTTGGTCTAGTATATAAAATTAATGTACATATTTTTATGTATGTATGTATACAAATTTTAATATTCTTTATGAGGTATATTTTATAATGGTTTTTCGCATGCAAAGAGAAGAAAAAAAACGATCTGTATATAATATTATACATTATCTAATAATAATTTATTCAAAAAATTCTGAATCAATGGAAATTTTTCTGTAATAAGGTAAAATTAAATAATAATCAAAAAAGCTTCACAAAATTTAAATGCCACAGGGCTTCGCGTCTGCTATTGTTGATCAAAACCACGCATAAAAATAAAAATTGTTTGTGGATATTTTGTTTAATGTTGTCAGACGATTTAACGATCTTTATTATTATTTCATATTTGTAAACTTTTGCTATATCTATCTTTCTGTATATGACTAAAAAATAAATATAGATGACGAAGGCTGAAAAAAATTTAGGCAAATAAGCATTTTGTTCCACATATTATGATATATAGTTTGTATTATTCCATACAAGCTGGACGTCCACTGGTCAGGGAAAATATGGAAAAACTTGTAGAGTCATAGAATTTAGAATTTGCTCAAAAAGTCATGAACTATTAATGGAAAATGGCAAAATACACAAATACTGTTGAGATTCAAATATTGTGTAGAAAAATATTTTTACGTTGTTCATACAAAAAAGCGAAGAAAAAATAGGTTTCTGACTTCTCAATACAAATACAAAAATTTAAATCACTGAGAAAATCCGTCATAAATCATTTTCTAATCAATACCTATATTTGTAATGAAGGATAAAGCGGATTTCCTGGATTCTTTTCAATTAATATCGATTTAAAATATAAAAAATTTTTTTAAAAAATAAATCGAGATAAATTCTATATAGGTATGTACTTTCGTTTTGCTATTTGTCTAGTCAAAAAACTATCTTCCTGAGTTGATATTGTATATGCATGCCAAAAATATAATTATATACTCATATCTATTTCTGTGTGTGCTGATAGATTCCTACAGGTATTACCTGGTACCAAACCCTTATTTCCGTGTGTCAATAAACTCGGGATATATAAGGATGAATCTTTTTAAAAAGATGACGATGATAGACTGAACTAGAACTAAGTCTTGTTATATTTAAACACACACATTAAACACGCAAAAAACAATTTAAAAGTATACTAGCGACCCGGACCGGCATTGTACGGGTTTTATACAGACAAATTATATCGAAACATTAGAAAAAACCGAATCCTTAATCATTTAAATCCAATGAAAGATTTTCCAATCATCAAAATATGAAACTTTCAAAACAAACCTACATACTTTTGTATTGTAAAATTAAGTTTTCCAATCAAAAGAAAAACCAATCAGCTATCTAATTCTGTTTAAATGCATTATCGATAATCAAACAATAAAAAATTTCAAGTCAAACAGGTAATATTTTTTTGACTAAACCAATACTTATCAGATATAGACATCAGAAGCACTCTAAATCTACAGCCGAATTAAGTTTTCTATACGATACCCAGGAAGCTTGTCTTATTAAATACAGGCAATACCAAAGAAAACCGGCGTAAAATGCTTCATAATCTACAAAGGGATACTACTAACCTACAAATTTTTACAATAATAAGTGGCATTCATAAATAATACAAAATATAAGGGCTTTTAAAATAATATCGCATTTGATATCATAAAATAAATATTGATAATTTATAGTAACAGAATTTAAAATATCATCGATATTTATATCGATTATGTTCTTTAAAAATATCGATATTTCGATATATCGTGCCCATCCCTAGGTGTTTGTTCTTGAAAGTATATTGTGAAGTGACGTGCATAACAAAATCTGATAGTGTAATAGTAATCTATAATTTAACAAATACTTTTAATATAATTTTAATTTTACTTATCGATTTTTGCAATATAAGCAACATTGTTATTTTTATTACAATAATACTTCTTATTATGCATAAATAAATATAACATGATGTCAGTGACCTTTTCGATTCCAGATTCATTTCGTTCTTGAATAATTTCAGATATTTCAATATCAATATTTCTACAGAATATCAATTAGAACATTATTATTATTATTACAGCATATGCATTTGTTTACTAACAAATAAATAATTTTCAACTGAATTTATATAGAGTGTTTGAAAAATATATCTTAAATATTAAAAAAAAAAAGTATCATCTTTTAATTCTATAAAGTTTAGCTTGTCTTGGTTTAATCTTATCCCACAAAATAAATCCAATTTTTCGGTTTGAGATTGTGTTGAAATGTTACAAATAACAATGCAATATTTTAATAAATAAATTGATAAACATACAATTTTTGTGTTAGTTATATTATTTTTAAATAGTGGAGATCCCCACTGTTAATAGTGGGGATCCCACATCATATATGCTTAACAAGATAAATATTTCTATGTATGTATTTATAAAAATTGTAATATTCCATATAAGTGTATTTTAATATTGTTTCAGCTAGAAAAGCGATCTATCGCTTGTAAATTCCGCTTAAAAATCGCAGCTGTATCGTGAATTTTTAAATTGAAAGTAATTTTTATATAAAGAAATTATTTATTAACCTTTTGTTTTAAAATGCAAATTTTTAGACAACATTTTCTGTATCTAATTTTTCTATGTCACGTTTTCTCGTTGTGTACTTCAAAGATATTAAATAATTAAATTAGAACGTATAGACAATTCGACTTGCATGCTAAAATAAAAATCATTTAGGTATTATCACAAATAATATATGTATAATGTATAATATAATAATCTATTTAAAAATTAAAATTAATAAATAAAATGTAATATCGTACAGTTTTGCGTGACCTATTTATAAATATACATTACATATTTATATCGAATATACAGACATACATTAGTACCTACACACATAATATGTATATCTTACATGTTACATGATCGAATGAATTTAGTACGTGAATTTTAAAAGAAAATGAGTTCATAATAATTCTATTTTTTTTTTTTGTATTTGTCTACAGACATCATATTCATGTGGAATCATATTTATTTTTATAAATTTTATTTTTTTGTTCTAAACTATATTTTGTCAACGTTGTCATTTCATTTCGTATTTTTAATTGATTTATTATTGTTATTACAAATATTAATTTACATTTAAAATATTATTATGAATGTTATTTGTGTTTTTATTCATCAAAATAAAAAACTTCAAAGCAGCACGTTTAACTTTTGAAATATTTGTGTTTATAGTAATGGATATGATGAATTGAATTAGTTGCTGTACTGATTCATAAAACTACAAAGTATTTCTATAAGAAAATATGTGCTAAAACGCGCCACAGGACTTTCTTTTACGATAATGTACTTAATAAGGATATGTCGGATATCCGTATGCGTATCCGCGGATATTCAATGGAAAAAATTGATCCGTATCCGTTACTTTATTGATGGATTACGTATATATGAATGTACAAGTAAAGATAGCAATAAAATACTGTTAAATCCCATTGAAATAGTTTTTATTTCTATATTGAAAAAACTTAAATATTTCAATCTTATTATGGTGGGTTAAGTGGGATGATTCTTATAATTTCTTATCTTATTTACTATTATTACACCCGGTATTGAATGTGGGGTACGCGGTATTCACCCGGTATTAGGTGTATAAAACTCGGTATTTTGTATGTATCACTCGGTATTTTGTTTGTTATTTGGTATGGACAACCCCTCATTTCTTGAGGGAAAAACGTGACATGCCATATACACCCGGTACTTTGAGCTGTGGTACTCATATAGTTGATGACAAGTATATAGACGTCCAAAACCACGAATGGTTTGGGTGGCACTTGAACGATGCGACATTAATACTTTATATTGTTGACAGTTCGACATACTGCTATTGAGAAAAAATAATTAAATTTTAATTTGAATTTTAAATTTAAATTTTGGCTTCGATGAAGATGATGTTAATATGTAACATACTTCAAGTACGAATTTGTATTAAAGCCTATTCTTTCTCCTGTTCTGGGCGAAGATAAATCCAAAAACACAAAAATCATAAAAATTTGTCCAGCCGTTCTTGAGTTATAAAATGGTTTAACTAACACGACTTTGTTTTATATATTTATAAATAAATAAGATAGTGAACATGGGTATTTTTTCTTTATTAATTAAAATTATCAAAATCCTATCAAATGCCTACTATTAAAGTTAATTACTTATTTTAGGCATTGAATATCTTTCCCTTCATAAAATTAGTGTATTTTATAATTTTAAGTACGCGTGGAATATTCAGGTTGTCTTATTTTTGTTTATTTAATTGCACATATTAAAAAAAAATCAAGTATTTTACAGAGTCAAGTTGCTACCGTGCTCGTAATTTAATCCTATGTATTATTTCCCAGAAATTTATATCTAATCAATGTTGAAATTGTTTCAGATGAGCAAGAACGTGTCCAAAAGAAAACTTTTGTTAATTGGATCAATTCACATTTATCCAAGGTAAGAATAAACTCAACAAATATTACTATATCATGTGTAAAATATTATGTTAACACGAAAAACCATAACTGCTTTACATAGAAATACCACAGACAAATTAGTTGTTGATTGTCAAAACATCCATTCATTAACTTTGACGAATTTCCTATGAATTATTATTTAATTTTAAACTTGATTTTAACTAAATTTGAAATATAAAGTGCAAAAAAAGAGTCGATAACTCAGATTGAGTATGCAAAAACCGACAAGCGTTTTTTTTCAACTTGTGCACCACCTATAAATATTAAAAAAGGTTTTTTTGTAGATTCTATAATAGCAGTAATTTGGTAGATTTGCCTTAAGTCTCAAAATTTTTCCATCTCAATCAATTTTGAATTTCGAAAATAATTTAAATGAACTAATTTTATCCAGTATCTGAAAGTAGTTTTTTTCGGGAAAGTATTAAACTAATAGGAGATGGAGATCAATTTCTAATTGAGATTATTATGATGAATTCTTTCTCAATAATTGGATCAGCTGACATGTAGGTACCACCATTCATTGGAATAAGCCATGATTAAATCCCAATACTGGATATAATTCAATATAATCGCATTTAAAATATAATTAGACGATTAGTAAAAACAAAATTATATCTTTCATTGCACTTTTAAACATCTGCCCAACGATTTCCACCATAATAGGTTTTGCGAAAAAAAAAAAAGTAAATATAGTTTTATTATTTTATATAGGTATTAATTAATTTATACAACATTAAATTGAAGTATGATCGGTTCCCAATTAACTTTTTTTCAAATAATTGTGCTGTCTGGAACATTATTGTGATAAAAAAATCATTTCTAGCTCAATTCTAAATACACTTTTATTGCTTTTTGACCAGTGGTCGAATATGGGTGCTTTTGATGTTATGAGCATACAGCAGTTATTAGATATTTATTTCCTTTAGCGCGTCACCTAAAAAGTATTGCAATATGTAAAAAGTTGCTTTAGAAATTTAAACAATTTAACGAACGATTCATTGAGCTAAAAGATTAAGATTAATTAAGATAAGAGTGTTTTTTAACGATCCGGCACTTCTCGGGTACACTCCAATAGCCCAAAATATATAGTAACCTTCTTCGTTTAAGTGTACTTTATACCCAGCATTGATCTCATAAACGCTAAAAATCTTACTTACTTTTGAACATTTATTGAAGATAGAATGTATTTGCTCAAAATATCTGTATTAATTCCATTTTTTTTATTATTTAGTCAGAAATATTTGTTTGTTTTTGTTAACAATAACACGATAATTGTATTAGAGGTAGTAACAAACTGTTAAAGTTTCTGATACTAGTAAATATCTATCTCAAAGTATAGGAAATAATTTGTAATTATTACAAACATTTAACATCTAATATACAATTTTAATTTTTAATAAACACTATGGTTCACGCAAATCAAAATTTTAATAATTATTATAAGTATTCAAGAAAGGTGCTATATTGTAAATCTATTTAATATTGCTCAATACTTGTATGAACGGTTTCAAGTATCTATAGAGCAAGAGCTGGCTGCAAGAAACCTGAACTATCGAGTAACCGGATGAAGTATTTTTTTAATGACACTACTATTAAATATGGTGCATAACATTGCTATATTTTTTCTATGGTTCATTTTTTGGACATAAACGGTACCAATCGAGTAACCGCATGAAACTGATTTTAAAATTTAGTTTCGAGTGAGTAGAAAATAATTATGAAGAAGTGCGTAGTGAAATCTGGAGCTAAATCCATGACACGAATCTTTTTTTAATTTTCTTGTTGTTGTGCTACCGTACCTATCGAGTAACCGCTTCAAACTATAATCAAAGCTTAAACATTTCTTACTAAGAAAAACATTAGTTCCATTTGTATATTAGTGACAAATGCCTGGCACGATACTTTACATTCTTTCAAATCTTTATCAATTTAACGCTTCAATATTTGTACATTAAGAAAAAAATTTGTGTCTTCTAGTGGACAACTATGATTTACCGCAAATTTTTCTTTTGTATCTCATTTTAACGTTTAATCATATCCAAAGAAATTAGCGCTTTTAGCTTCTTTCATTACCGGGACGCTGTTGTTGATCGTAACTTTTATCTCTGTTTGATAATTTTTAAAGACCACCTTGTATGATGATTTGATTGTAAAAATGAAAATAACCAACCATCTTTGAACTCTCCATGTCATGATGTGGTACCATGCACCATAATTTATCAACATAATATTATATCCCCTACAGCTAGCTTTAGCTAGGCAAGCTTTAACATACTCTGCTAGAAAGCTTCATATAAAATTCTTTACAGCAAGTAAAACTGTACAATAATCATAATAATAATAATAATACGAAACAAAACAGTAGACTTTTATATAAAATACTAATTCATTATTTTGATCACGATAAAATCGTTCATTGTAGGTATGGTATAATAATCGTCTACGTCGCTCAATTCTCTGTTCTTTATTGGTTTCGTTATTATGAAACTAAACCATATCCTTCAGTCACACGTTGGCTTTAGTATATGCTTAGATCGTTTAAACATAATAAACTTATAGTAAATTATAATACTCAAACTAGCATCATATGATGCGAGAGTACCCATCTTTTCTAATGGGTACCCAGAGTTTCCAATAGGTCAAAGACGATTCTGTATGTGAAGATTCGAGTAAAGCTTCCCAAGAACTTATGCTCAGGCATATAATAACAGTGAGACAATTCGAAAATCCTTGTTTTTAAGCATATACAAAAGATGGAAATAATTTCTAGTACAATTACTTTAATTCCCTTACTCCTTCGTCACGTTGCGTCATACTCTCTGCGATCCAGCTAGGCCCACGATAAATAATTATGTATTAAATAATTATATATCGTAACAGAAAAAAAAAACAAGAAAAAAATTAAATAAAAATTTCCATATTATAGAAATGAACTAAAAAGTGAAAAATAATTTTAAATTTAAATCTTCTATACATAATTTCCTGGTGGCTAATTACCTTTCTCAGTCAATGCCAACCAAACAATGATTTTTTTAGCTAAAGTTAAGATTGGCGCTGATTTCGAAAAGTAATTGGTCACAAGGCGGTTCTTTTTTTGAAAATTTTTTTTTTCTTTTTTTACTTTTGAGTGTTGTATACATTTTATTTTTATTTATTTTGCCCCTTGGCTCCCGTTAGAGGCTTCAGATCCAGTTTTCGTTATCATAATAGCACCCTTGGGATATCTTCTTTTTAAAATTGGTTCACAAACGACAAAGTTATCCGCGAACACACATAAAATAAATTATTTGATGAAATACGAACGTTCATTTTCTTAGATCCACGGATCTCTTTGTCACATCTTGTCACACTAATCGAGATCCCTCCTCCCTCTTAGCAAACGTATTTTATAAAACTCTCATCTGTCACTGGAGAGAGGAATTATTTCCCAGGTATTCCTCATTTAAATGGAAAAACTTTTACAATTTTATACTATTTGTTCCTTAAAGATATCAAAAACGGAGGCTTATATAAGGGAATTGAGGTTTGGGACCATAATATCTTTCGTTCATTATGTTTAAAAGAATATTTATCCAGAATAGATTGTTAATTATATAAACTTATAGAATTTTCGTTGCACATTTACCATCTAATTAGCCTATCCCTTGTGAAAAAGCAGACATAAAGGTTTGTATCAGGAATCAAACATTTCTGTTGTAGGTACTTTTGTTTAAAAGTGCCCAAATAACTATTAAACCGAAAAGTGTGTTTTTTATATTAAGCTATCAAAAATTATATTGTAAGGAGCGACAATTTGAACTGATAGTAAAATTTATATTTTGAGACCATTTTGGAATCATTATGAAAATAATGATTAAAATCTATCACCTATTATTATCGCATCGTGAATTATGTACCATATAAATAGAATTATCTTGACGCTATCGTATGAATAAACGCGAAATTATTTATACATGTATATAATGATAATTCTTATGAAGAAGTGGAGTTTATAAGTGTATCAGTATTTATATATCTAACAAACTTGTTTGTTTCTCAAGATAACATTTATTTTTGGTTTTAATATTATATTATTTTTATATGTAAAATAAATTGAGACTTTGTGGTATAATCGACCGATAATCATTTTTACACAATGTTCCAAAAATCCTATCATTATGGTCCCCAAAATAGATAAAATTGAAACAGATCCAGCCTTTCATTTTTGTTTTAGCTAATATTCTGTGAAAATAATCTTTCTTATTTTTTGCGAAAATTTTAATAACGGTCCTTACTGATAGAATAAATGCTTTCAGCCACCAAAAAACAGTTCAGGGTCGTAAAATTCTGATAAGTTAGGGAAAAACTCTGTGTTAGTTTTCGATATTAATTCAAAATCCAGTATTTTTCGTATACCATGATAATCGAAATTTATGCAACCGTTTGGCAGAATTTATTATGTATCATGAATTGTGTAAAAATATAAAAATAATTTAGATCTTAAACAGTTTTAAACTAATATATCGCCAAATTTTATCAGCGTGAGTTAAGTTGGAATGCTTGAAAAGATATTTTTTTAAATTAAAAGCTAAATTTTCACCATTATATATTCGGAATACACAAACTCTTTAAAAATATTTTCATTTCATTTGAAAGTATAAAATTCCTTATTAACATTTTTTGTCTAACATCTTATTACAATAGTTACCCAAAATTTTTTCAATTTTCGCGCACAAATAATAAGTTGCGGGGGGCGTGTCGAAGAGTTTTTCTCGATAAAAATTTCTATAGTAAAAATCAAATGTTTTATATTTAGAAATGATTTTTTGGCACGCCTTCCGTTTTCAAAAGATTCAGATAATAATTTTTTGATTTATTTTTGGGCGAAAAATTAAAGATATACAATTGATATTACTCTAAAGATTGTCTTTGTGAAAATCTCATTTTTGTGACAATTACTTTAATAAGGTCAAAGAGATGCCATTACGAATAAATGGTATGAACAGAATTTCATGATATGAGCATATTGATTATGTATGATATTTTAAATATTTGTATCGTATTCATTCGTACGACAGAAATATATGCAGTTAACCATATGCTATTTTTTATTAATTTTATGCACAGTAAATTTATATTCAATAGTATTTATAAAATAATTCTAAAAATGTTTATGTTTCTTATGTATCTTATATTTTTATATGCGGCATTTATACAATATGTCAAAGTACATTAATTTTAGTCTAAAATAACGCATAGAATGTATTTACCGCACAAACAAAATTTTTGTGTTCATAGACTCATCTAATTAGTTAATTTTCGCATGACCGTCCATCCGTCTGTCACCAAGATAGCTCAATAACGAAAAGTGTCATCGACTTTTGGTGTTGTACTTTAGATATAAAAATTAAGTTCTTGAGTGAGTAAAATCGGTCCATAGATTCCAATGGATCCATGATGATCCATAAATTCAATTTTTGAACCATTAAAGATAGAAAAAAACTCCAAAAACAAAAAGTTTGTTTTTTTCAAAACAGCGTTTGTTTAAAACATTTTTTCGTAAACTGCTTAGATTCGGAACAAATTCAGCTCAATTTTGCTAATGAGCACATATAAGTATATTTGCAATACAAATTATTATTATAAATGTGTTTATAATTAACTGTATGAACTGCATATTAAGAGTACTTTATGAATGCTTAAATCATTAAAAATAGTTTAAAAATTGATACTGAACCATATGTCGAGTATCTAAACAATTAACTCTATTAATTATCTTCACTTATTAATATTATTTAACAACAGACTTTCTTGATATGACACTAAAAAATACAAAATAATTTTAATTGCATGGATTCCTAATCCATATTCTTCAACACAATCACACTCTTTGATCCCAAAATTTTTAATTTCTAAATTTTTTTAAAAATTTTATTTAATACGAAAATGTTAAATTAAATTATTTATATTGGTAAACTTTTAAAAGATATACCTGTAGATCGGAAGTACAGGATATTGAAACCCTTTTTCTAGCTCCATTGCCTAATTTCTCCCGTATCATTCATGTAGGGCAGCATATAATTCAAATAAATACACCTTCGGGTTCGATTTGTTACACATAGTAATATGAAGTTGACATATTTTTTAAAAATAATTCTCTAACCAGGTACCAATCACACGAGAATATTTAAATATTGAAACATGCAAAAAACATAAAATATATGACATATTATTATAAACGTAAGTCGTGGTAGATACGGCCTCTGGGATTTGAACCAATAGCTGTCTGATTCAATAAACTATGATAAATATTTCGATTTCATTATTGAATAAGTAGAAATTACAAATTTGGAATACGAATTCGGGAAATTGTAATTGTATGAATATCATTCAAATATACAGACTGCCATAAAAGACCAATTTGTCCAATATCCAATATGCAATATCTTTCCGTTATCCATTATCCGTTATGCAATATATCAATGTAGTTATTTGGTTTCATTTTGTCCATTTGTATACAAAGAAACCTATTTTGTCAAATTTCCGGTCTACAAAATGTATCTCTATATTCGAAATTATAAAATCTGCAAAACAATATTTACTCTGAACGTGGTTCGAGAGTTATTGGCTGACAAAAATTTAGTCACATAAAGATTAAATATTATTTTTGCATTGTAATCATCGCAATATAAAAAGAAATACATTTTTCAATTTCGTTTCTTCGAAATGAAAACAGTATTTTTCTATCAGTTAGTTAATATATGGCAAATAATAAATAATATGTAAAATTAGATACCTTTACATGCCCCCGACATCAAAACGGAAACGTTTGTTTAGTAACTTGAAATTCGTGATTATAATTTTAGTTCTTTTATTACTTTTCCAGCGAGTTCCACCGCTTCGGGTAAATGATTTGATTGAAGATCTTAAAGATGGTACGAAATTGCTTGCCTTATTAGAAGTGTTATCCGGTGAAAAATTGGTATGTTTTCATATTTTTTTTTTTTTTTTTTAATTAATTGAAAATTGTTTTACATATATACTAATTTTGTTATTTGTAGCCTGTGGAGAGAGGGCGAAATCTTCGTCGGCCACACTTTTTAAGCAATGCAAATACAGCATTACAATATTTAGCAAGTAAAAAAATTAAACTTGTTAATATAAATTCAACCGATTTGGTGGATGGGAGACCACCAGTCGTACTTGGCCTTATTTGGACAATTATTTTATACTTCCAGGTAAAATTTTTCAAATTTTATTATGTTTTTTTTTTTATTATTATATTTTTCTAGGATTTTTTATGTTAAACAATTTTTTTCTATTATATTATATGTTGTTGAATGAATGTAAGATACAAAAATGTAAAATTTTGAACACCAGAACATGATCTGTGAAAAACTTTTTTAAATCTTTATTTTTAGCGTACATCAGTATTTGTTGTTAAAATAACTGCACTTGATGAGAAAGATAACGTATGAATTAATTATTAATATTATATTTAATATATTTTTCTAGACGCTTTTCTTTCCCAATATTGTAGAATTTTCTATGGATTTTTCAATAAGTTTTTTACATTTTTCGTATTTATGCAGATTATTTTTTTTTTTTTTTAATATATAGGATGTTCAGAAACTAAGTGGCTAAACTGTTTCTAAACCTCAACTTTTACTAGAAATACACCTTTCGGGGGCCTTTATGCTCAAAAATTGATTTTTAGATTTTTAGTAATGTCAATCTGTCTGTGGTCAAGATATGTTCCAAAACAAAAGAACTACAATCACGAAATTTTCTATTAAAGTCAAATTTGTAAAACGATAAGTAT
The DNA here is from genome assembly GCA_020423425.1 of Chrysopa pallens. NCBI lineage: Eukaryota > Metazoa > Arthropoda > Insecta > Neuroptera > Chrysopidae > Chrysopa > Chrysopa pallens. The sequence continues at coordinate 70,639,105 of CM035593.1, read as the reverse complement.
TTCTTAAAAATTGACCTATTTTCCACTTTATTCGAGAATCAGGTTACAACTTTTATTTGAAGGAGTAGAGGGGATGAATATTATTGTAAATACTTTTATAAGTTTTAAGTTATTTAGAATTATCATGTTTGTTATTCGTTTTGTGTGCATACAAAAAAAACATAATAAAAAGAAATATTCCCAGTAAAGGTATAAGTATTGTAGTAATCCTACTGCTTTGTCACTTGGTTTCTGAACACCCAGTACAATTAGTTGAAGTGCATTTAGGGTAATTGGAGTAAATAAAAGCACATAAAGGATATGAATAAGTAATTGGCTATTGTATCTTTGACACAATATAGATAATGGTATTCTTAAAAAAAATTAAACTTTTGAGAGATGGCATTTGCATGGCAAAGAATTATAAGTAAAATAAATCTTATCTGTTTCGTGTTTTTCCCAAATTTAACAATAATAAGAATTCAGAATAAGACATCTGCATTTGAATAATTGGTTAGAAACATGAATAAAAACTAAAAGTAATACACACAATACACTAAAATGTGAATAAAGACGGCAAAAAACAATTAAGATGCACAAATCTCGAATGTGTAGCAGCAATTGAACAAGCATTTGCTGGAAAGCCAAATGTTGTAATACGAACGTCTGTTACCTACTGTAGCATTACTAACTCTTTTCTTTTTTGAGTAATGATGCTGACTGCCATTTCCCCATTATCCTCTATTTTTTTATACGGTTTAACACAGTTTCGGGTTCACTCAAAAAAACCATTTCTAAAATCAAAATCAAAATTTTTTTTTGATAAAAATTTCTTTAAGTATAAATCTTCAGTGTTCACGTCAAGATTGCATTAACCAAATTTTAGTATATTTGGATAGTTATTTTTTTGTACACGAAAATGTTTTCTCTAATGTAGAAGTGTCCTTTTAGTTCTTATAATCCTTATGATGCGTTTGCACCAGCCGAATACTTCGCCGAGTAGATAGAGCGAGTGCAAGTGTACTCGTAAGAGAACTAAGATTCTACACACTTTGTAATGTTAGAATGATAATGTTGAAATAAGTTTATACCGACTGTTTTTTCTGTTTGAGTATTAGAAAGTCGTACAAGTACGTTCTCAGTTTGTCAGGCGTCTCAATAGCTATCAATTTGTAATCCATTTCAGAAATGTATGAAATAAATGGCCCCACATAGCGACTCTCCGTAATTTATCCCCATGACATTGAAAGATAATGTAACTGTATTTTTAACCGGCTCAGTGGTCAAATGAGTAAAGGAATTAACTCATTTGATAACTTAGAAATTTTCTCCTGTAATTTTATCTAACCATCTCCAAAAGTTTGATTATGCTTAATTATTATTTCAAATATCAGAACATCATTGGAATAAACAAAAATAGTTACATTTAAAGCTTTTAAATTATTAAGAATAGGGCAAGCTTAAATTTAAATAAATAAAGCTAGATTATTTTTAATAGTATTATTTAAATTTAGAAATTTTTGAATTAGTGATATTAATACCGCACAATGTATATAATAGTTCTTTTATTTATCACACAAGCTTCGTAGTAGGAATTTTGGAATAAGACTGGTAAGTGTTTATATTTTTAGGTACATGTATACATACAAAACAAATATTTTTGCAAAAATTAATTACAATGTACCTAAGATGATATATTATTGACACCTTTAGTGATTGTAGTAACTATCGACAAAACGGTTAAGATATGCATTATTGTGGTTTATATCTGAACTGTGGTTTATAAAATGACTTAGTTTTGCATAGAAACTTAATTTTTATAAAAACCAATTTTTGATTCAAAAATGAAACATGGTTAATTTAGGTTTCATGCCGCTAGTACCTACAATCATATACATTGTACACCCATAGCTTGAATAAGTTATCATCTTATAGTTCGCAAAGTGTAAAAGTAATATATTTGAGCTTATTGGTAAATAGAACTTTTAATGCCAACAAATAGTAGGCCAATTTTTTGTTTCATTTGTAATTAATTAATTTTAAACGAATTAATTTAGATTGAAGAAAATAGTCGAGCGTTGGAGTACTTAGGACAATTTGGCAGTATGAGCAGTTTGGATAGTGCTGGAACTAGCTCATCAGTGACAAAGGATAAATGGAAACAAGGAGCACGGAAAACATTGTTACAATGGGTAGCAAATGCTTTGCCAAAGTATGTATTCGAATAAAATAGTTAAGATTCATGTTGGAATAAATATATTAAAATCTTACAAAAATGTTTGATAAACCGGTAGAATTTTATCTTAGAATCAAAGCGAATTATACTTCGTTAGAACATTTAAAGTCTCATTTTGTACCTCCAGATTATTGTTTAATTTATGAAATGATCTAGGAAGGAAAGTTTTACAAAAATATAGATATGTAGTAAATCATTATTAACTTTAAAATATTCATTTCACAGAGATTTGGGTGTGGAGGTTAAAGATTTTGGACCAAGTTGGCGTGATGGTGTTGCATTCTTAGCCATTATCGATGCCATCAAAGCAAATTTGATAAATATTGCTGACATGAAAAAAGAATCAAATAGAGTACGTTTAGAAACTGCATTTGATGTTGCCGAAAGTGAACTTGGTATAGCACGTCTTTTGGATCCAGAAGATGTAGATGTACCCAAACCAGATGAGAAATCTATAATGACATACGTCGCACAATTTTTACATAAATATCCAGAACCAAAGAGTACTGGACCCGATGCTGTTGCAGCCATACAAGCTGAATATAATGAATTGACTTCCTGGCTATTATTAAAAACACAACATTTGGATCATTTGCAACAAACAAACTCTTTACCATTAAATTACAACGAATATAAAACATTTAAGTCTGAAGTTGATGAGAAGTTTATTATTTATGATAAATTACGTAGTTTACTTGAATCACAATCAGTTATTTCAATAACAATTGAATCATGGCGAGAAATTGAACGATTATGGACAAAATTAGAATCACAATTGCGTTATTGGTTATGGCTATTAGATGCTCGTTTACCTGGTGAATTTGGTGAAATTGGTAAATGGTTAGCAGAAGCCGAAAAATTAATTTATAATGATGAAATACCTACTATAATGAATGAAGAGACTGCTAGTATTATAAGTAGAAAATTAGAAGAACATAAAGCATTCTTTGCTCGACTTCCAGAAATTGTCGATAAATTTCAAAAAGCTGTTAATGCGCCAATACCCTCTGATATACCAATTGAACAAATTAATAATATGGCTGCCAGATTAAATGCAATTGGACCAAAAGCAACGCAACGACGTATTCGTTTGAAATTCTTAGAACATAAATGTTGCCTTATTGCATTCTTACAATTAACTGAAACAAAATTAAAAGGTTGGTCTATTAAATATGGCCGTGTTGAAAAAGTTGTACAACTTTTAGAACAATATAGGAATTTTGTATCGCGTAATCGAATTTTCCAAGAATTTAACAAAGCGTATATTGACATGCAAGCAGTTGTCGAAGAATATAAACGTGATGGATTAATCGATCAAAAGGAAGCTGTCTCTACTGATAAATTTATGAGAGACACAGCTGAACGATGGAAAAATGTCTCAATGGAATTACGGTGTGTACAAAGTATGCTAGAAGAAGTTGTTGCCTATTGGAGACGTTGGGATAGTTTAATCCCAGAATTTGAAGAATGGCTTAATAGAGCTGAGCCTGCTTTAAAATTAGACGAGGATCCAAAAATGGAATTCTTCCAAGACATTAGCATTTGGAAAGATAAATATCAATTATTGGGGGATACTGTTAGTTTTTTGATTGCAACTTGCGAAGAATCAATAGCCTTAGAATTAAGAACTCAATATGGATTAATAACTACAAGGTGGGAAAAAATATTTGCTAATACTAAACAATATATGCATGCCGGAAATTTAATTCGAAATAAGAAAGAATTTAGATTAGGAGTAGACAAATTAAGTAAATGGTTAAGAAACGCGGAAAGTACTTTAGCGTCACAACCATTTGGCTCTACACAAAAAATTAAAGATCATACTGAAAAATTGCAAAAATTACAATCAGAAATCGAGGATATTGAAGAATTATTCAAAACAATCAGTAAAACTTTTCAAACTTTGATACAAGATCTATCAAGAGATGAAGTAGACAGAATGATGAATACTTTGAAAAAAGAAAAGGAGTCGTTAGTAAAAGTTCGAGCCTTAATACCAATGCAAATACATTTATTTAACCAATTACTCGTACAACAAGAATCTTTAGAGGCAGGCCAAAAAGAAATTCATCGTTGGCTAGATGAAGCTGAGCTGTTATTAAGTTCATACACTTTGGCCACTGGCAAAGATGCCGTACAAAGTCAACTTGAAAGACACAAAACATACTTCTCGCGAACCTTATACTACAAATCAATGTTGGACAGTAAAAATAAAGTATTTAACAGCATTATTAAATCAGTTGACAATAATGCCGAAATTGACACTAGCGAAGAAAAACATAAGATGAAAGAGTTAAACGAGAGATTTGCTTATGTCTCACAAAACGCACACACTTGGGAACAAAAACTTCAAGAGGCTGTACGATGTTGGCACAATTTCCGTGAAAATGAACGTTTAATTTCTGATTGGTTAGGTAAAGCAGAATCACTTATTTCTGAAAAACATATTGATAGCAAACAAGCTGTTGAAACGCACAAAATATTCTTTGAACGAGTCAATGAAAAATGGATACATGATTTAAGTCAAGCTGCACAAGATTTGAAAAACTGTTTACCTACCGATCAACAAAAACCAATTACAAAATCTGTTGAACGTCTTCAATCAAAATGGAAAGAAATTTTATCATTTGCTCCATTACATTTAATGCGATTGGAATTCCGTTTAGATGAATCAGCATTTTTACAATATTTAAAAGAAATCGAAAAAGAATTGAATACAGAACAACAGGCATTCACAAAACAAGAAGATGTGGAGACAATAATTGAACGTAATAAAGAATTCTTTGTTACAAAAGGCACAATAATACAAGTAGAGAAATGTCTTAAGAATTTAGAAAAAATTAGTACCGCATACTCACAAATACAACCCGATGATACAACATTAACTGATGCGCTGAATCAAGCGGAAAGTCAATGGGAAAATTTAGCACAAAAAATTGATACAATGCGACAGACATTACAACAAATACCAGAACAGTGGAAAACTTATCATGAGAAATTCACATCAATGGTGAAATGGATGAATTTAGTAGATGAAACTCTTAAAAATATCTTAAACGAAGTCAATACCATGAAAGAATTTGAAAAAGAAAAAGCCGTGTTCCAGGTAAATTAAATTACAATTCTTTTTTTTCAATTATGTTATTATTCTCATATAGTTCTCTATAATCTTCGATGTATATACCTTAAATAGTAGCCTACAAATATTTAATATCTAAATGCATCTATAAACTCAACGTAGATAGCTGTAGGCAGTTTCCTAAATTCATTTAAATTCCTAAATGTATATTTTTAGAAATTTTTACCAAAATTACAATATATATGAATAAAAAAGGAAAACCTGGAATAATCTAAAAATTTTAATTGCGTGTAAATATTGCTTTTACACGATACAGACTTTTTACCCAAACTTTGCATATCAATTTCTGTAGGTAAAATACATGTAAGAAAATTAATTTTCGATGTTTTCTGATCCGCAAAAATTATATCAAATTTACCGTTAAATTAGTTTAGACAGGCATATTTTGATATTTCAGTTATGATAGTAAATGGTTATTTTTTGAATAAAAAATTATTGAATCAAAAAATACTGGCATATATGCTAAACGGAATTCAAATAATTATTCAGGGAATTTAAATAATTAACACTGTTAGTTGTTATCTTCAATTATTTTTATTTAGTATGCAAATATTGAGTTTAAAAAAAACACATTGTAAAAGTAACCAAAGGTAATTTTTTCTCAAAATAAGTTTAAAACACTAAATTCTTTTTATTTTTTCTGGCATACAGTTAAGGATACTAATGGTAAATTTTATTCTAATTATTGATTATTTGTATTTCACTTATAATTCTTATTTTTATTGTCAATAATTGTGCTTACAGAAAATTTGTCGGGAAGCAGATTCAAAACGTGAAGATATGAAGTGGTTAGTACAAACATTAGATGCTTTATCATCACATTGTACAGAAGCTGAAGCTATTTCCGAACAACAAAAATTGGAAGCATTAATAAACCGTTACAAAAATTTGATACCAACTATTGAAGTAACTATGGTAAAAACTGAAGTTTACTCAAAATGTTATACATATCGTAAGGAGGTACGTGAAGTTTGTAAACTATTGAAGAAAGTTAAAGAAGATTCGAATATAAAAACGCAACCAGAAAACTTAGAAGGTGTAAACCAATCAATTATACAGCAAGAAACTGCTGTAAGTCAACTCGATGAACAAAGAGTGAATATTATGTCTATGCTTCAACGTGGTAAAGATTTATCAAAGGATGTTAATGCACCCAAATTTGTCAAGGAAGAAGTACAATCTTTAGAAACTGGATGGAACGATGCATATGAACAAACTGTCATGAAATTAAAACATTTGAAAGAGACTCATAAAGTTTGGACTAATTATACAGAACAAAAAGATGATATAATGTCTCTCTTACAAAAGGCAGAGCAAGAACTAAAACGCATTGCTCCTGGTCAACATAACTCTAGTAATTTAGCTTCAGATTTACAAGCTAAACAAGAAATGAGTGTAAAATTACGGAAAGCAACTGAAGAAATGCTTAAACGCTTGCGTGATTTATGTGGTAATTTATGTTCAATCGCAACCCCTGAAAAACAACCACTTCTACAAAAAGAGGTCACCGAAATAGAAAAACGTCTTTTAGTGACACTTGAAACTGTTCAAGAGAGAGTAGTATATTTACAACAATTCAATACAAAATGGACTCACTTCCAATCTCAATTAGGAGAATTACAAACATGGGCTCAACAGACTGGTCCAGCACTATTGCAAGCTTTACAATCAGAAGATATAATGCCTGAAGAAAGAGTTATAAAATCAACTAAGTTGCAAGAGCAATTACAAGAAAAAATACAAATTTTAGATGCATTAAATAACGAAGCTGTTGAAATATTAAGTAGTGATGATGAAAATCTTGAAGCGCAAAAATTAAAAACAGAAGTTGTTAAATTACAGAAACAAGTTGTAGCCCTAAATACAACTGCACAAAATCAATCTCAAGCTGTTGTAACAGACTTAGAAAAATGGAAACAATATCAAGCTGAAGTACAAACTATTAAACCATGGATTGAAGAGGCTGAAGTCAAAGTTTCAATGGGGATGCCAAAACCTGTTAGTTTGGAAGAAGCTATTCAACTTCAAATTCAAGCAAAAGAATTCGAAAAGCAATGTGACAAACAATTAGTGAAATTACAAGGTGTTGCAGGAATTACACAACAAATGGCTATTAAGTCAGGTTCAAGAGATGAAGTAGATGCACTTCATTCAAGATGGACTGTTGTACAAAATAATGCAGCTCAATGGGCAAATAAATTAGATAAATTAGTTGCAAACTGGCAACAATTTGATGCAAATGCAAATAAATTAGAAACATGGATTACAGAAAGTGAAAAATCGATTTCCCAACGTAGCATTAATTTAAATACACCCCAAGTTGATAAATTAGAAGCGGAATTATCGAAATTGAAAGCTTTTAATAATGAAATATCTGAACAACAAGCAAAATTAATTACATTAACTCAAACTTCAGACAAAATAGGACATGGAATTGCTTTGCAAGGAGCAAGTGCTGTAAAAGGGCGAGTCACTGAATTGAAAACTCGCGTAACACAATTAACGGAAGCAACTAGGGCTCGAATCAATGAAATATCTGATGCAATTCTGGCACGCCAAGAATTTGATCATAAACTCGTGAACTTTACAAATTGGATGGATCAATTACGTGTTCAATCTGGTCAAATTGATCAAATAAATGCAGATAAAGTTGATGGATCTTTGCAAAAAGTACATGCTCTTTTACAAGAACATTCAGAAAAACAACCACTATTTAATTCAATATATGATGAGGTTAAGAATTTAGCACTTCATAGTACACCCGAAGAAGCTAAAATATTAAATGAAACTTACACAACCATGGTAAATACATATCAAAAATTGCAAGGTAATTTAGAGCAAAAGAAAATTGCTTTCCAAAAATGGTCAGAGTTGTTGAATTGGAATGATGATGCAAATCGACATTTGCAACATGTTCAATATCAACTAGAAAACCAAAAATTACAACCACAAGATATTGAAAAATGTGTTTTAGAAATTGATGAAATTTTGTCAAAAGTAGAAACATGGAAATCTGCGGTACCTATCATTGATTCAGTTACAGAAATTCAAGTACGCGATAAGAATACTGGTAAACCATTATCAGCAGCAAATTTAATTCGAGATGTAGAAGTAAAAGCCGTTAATCTAAAATCACAACTAGCTTCTAAAAGTGATGTATTACAAAAATTAGGATCCCATTGGAATCACTTCCAACAAATACAAACGAATATAACCAATAATTTAGATAAAGTTCAAACACAAATTGATAATCTTCCAAAACCAATTGAAAATTGTGAGCAATTGGAAGAAGTCATACAAACAATTACGAAAATATTAGTAGTACTTCATGATAGTCAAAACGAAAAAGATCATTTGCATGAAGCTGGCACCCAACTAATAAATGAAGATCAAGATAAAGCCACAACGATTCAAAATAGTATCACTATAATTGATGAAAAATGGGATACAATTGAATCATCATTAAAACAAAACAAAACTAAATATTCACAAATTTTATTATCATGGAAAGAATTTAATCAAGCCAAACAAAAAGTGGAAAAAGAAATTAATCGTGCTGATGAATTGACAGCAAACACAGAAATTCCAAACGATCTAACTCAAGCAACCGTGACAAATGAAGGCACCAAAAAAGCATTAGAAGTCCTTAAAAAATCAAAAATTCATCTAGACAAAATGGATGTAAAAAAACAATTAATTGTTAAACAAGCAGAAACTTTACCAGAATTTACACCTAAAGTGATTTTACAAGCTGATAATGTCCATAAAGCTTGGCAAAATACTTATGATAAAATATCTAAACGTGCACAAAATCATGAATCTCAAGTAATTATTTGGAAACAAATTGAAGAAACAAAAAATAATTTATTACCTTGGTTGAGTGACATGAATGAAAGTTTAACAAATATTTTGAATAATCCAAGTGAATTTAAAATTGGTCAAGCTAAATATTTGAAATATAAGGAAGAATTGCCATCAAAACTACATTTAAAACAAAATATTGTTGCAAAAGGTACACAGCTAAAAGATATCAATAATGGAGAATCAATACCAAACGTTGAATCATTAATTAAATTATTAAATGAAGAATTTGCCGATTTACAAGTAATTGCAAATAAATTAGATTCAATAACAGCGACGTTTGAGGAAAATGAAAAAGATGTACGAAGTGAAATACAAAAAACTAGTAAAATAATTAATGACTTACGTGAAGCAATTTTGCAATGCGAAGACTTATCTGGTGAAAATACAGCAATTTTAGATAGATTACGTAAAGTTAAATCCCTGAAAAATGAATTAGATAATTGTTTTGTTATTATCAAAAACATTGAACAAAAAATTGGTAAAGTAACCCAAGACTATCCAGCATTCGGTGAGACAAGTGTTCCAAAAGAGTTAAATATTTTGCAAAAACGTTGTGAAGGTGTTTTAACTCATTCAAATAAAATTGAAGGTGTCTTACAAGGATTTTTACGAAAATTCCATAACGAAAAGGCTGGAGCATTACAACGAATTATTTCAACACAAAAAGAAAAAGTACTTTGGTGTGCACCTGAATCTGGTAGTGATCGATATAACTTAGAAGTAAAATTGAATTCCTTAAAAGATGTAACATCACTCTTACAAGATTGTGAGCAAAGGTATATTGATTTAGATGAATCATTGAAATTATTAACTAATGTAGAATCGCCTGAAATAATTAAACAATTAACTGAAGAAAATAATGCTATTCATGAGGATCTTGAAAGTTTAAAAGTTGCACATAAAGATACTGAAAAACAACTACAGAAAAATATTGATTTATGGCAAAAATATGAGCTATCCTCTGAAAACATATCATCATGGCTGAAAGATATTGAAAATAAATTACGTTCCGAAACTATCAATCAAATTGATGTTGGAACAATTGATAAGAAAATAAAAGAAATAGAATATTTACAAAATCAAGTTCACAGTCACGAAAATGAAATTCAAGAGCTTACACTTTTATCTGAACAAATACCTCAAGAATCCGATTCAAGAATAACACAATATGTTTCACATTTGAAAAATCGTTATCAAACAGTAGTGAAATTTATTTCTACATCACTTGAACGATTTGAAAATTTAAATAAAAACAAAGATATTTATCGTCAATCTGTCAAAAATGTTGAAGATTGGTTAAAATTAGCAGAAGAAAAAGTTAATGGATTTTCGAAATTGGCAACTGTTTCTGCTAAACCGAATCAAAAAACATTAGATCGTTTGAAAGAATTTGTAGAAGAACGTGATAAAGGGCAAAAATTATTAAATGAAGCTGTCGACGCAGGAGAAGCTCTATTTTCTGGTGTAACTCCTGAAAATCGTGAAGAAATTAGATTAGAATTGCGTGCACTTCGCGACGCTTCTGAAGCTCTTGTTGATAGAGTTAATTCAATTTACAAAGAAATTGAAACAATTTTATTAAAGAGATCTTCAATTCAAGAAAACCACTCACAAATACAAAGATGGATTGTAGATATTCAGCAAAAAATCGGTACAAGTTTACCGCTTGATTCAACTTTACCTGAGAAAAAAGCCACTTTACATAACTTAAAAACACTTAGTCAAGATATTGACGTTCATAAAAATTTATTAAAACAATTAGAAGACAAAATTCAATCTTTATTAGAATCAGATTCCGAAATCATATCTGTGTTTAACAAAAATTTAGACGAATGTAATAGTTTGGCTACAACTTTAGTAAGTCAAATCGAAGAAGCTGATAAACGTATCAATCACCATGAAACATATCAAAAAAGCTTAGAAAAAGCAAGAGACTGGTTACAAGCTTTAATCGCTGAAGCTAGTTTAGTTACCGAAGAAAGTCAATTAGAAAAAGACGGGGCAGACACAAAAATTGCAATTGTACAAAATCTTTTACAACAAAAAGAAGAAGGTGATAAGATCTTAAAATCGTGTGGTGATCAATTACAAATCGTACTTGAAGAGACTAATATTAAAGGTCATCCAGCGTTATTGAAAGGACTTGGTGACCTTAAAGCAGAATGGGTGAATTTCTTAGAATCATGCCATGCTACACAATCGAATTTAAATGAATTATGTTCGAAGTGGAATAAATTTGAAAAATTAATTGAAGAATTAGAAACATTTGTTAAACAAAAAGAACTTCAAGTCAAAGATCAAAGTTTGCGTAATACGCTCGAATCAAAACAGGAACATCTTGATAAACTTCGAGTTATAGAAGACGAAATATTGTCGAAAAATGATGTTTTTAACAATGCACTAGTTCAAAGTCAATCAATTGAAGGTGATTCGGAACTTCAAACAAAAGTTTCACATTTGATGACACGCTACCAAACATTGAAAAATAATTCCAAAGAAGCCATTGGACGCTATGAGTTGTTTGTGAAAGAACATAAAGCATTTAATGATTCATACGCTAGTTTTATAGAATGGCTTTCCACACAAGAAAAGAATTTATTAGAATTGAGTCAAATAGTTGGTGATTTGTCAGTGTTACAAGATCGACAAAAATCAATTAAAGAATTAATTGAACTACGTAATAAACATAGTGCCAAATTCGATGCTTTAATCGATCAAGGTGAAAAATTATATGTGCATACATCACCTGACGGCCGAGAAATTATACGACAACAATTAAAGAATTTGCGTACAATATGGGAAAGTTTTTCAGATGATTTACAAAATGGAAGCAATAAATTAGATTATTGTCTAACACAATTTGCTGAATTTACAACATCACAAGAACAACTTACCAAATGGTTGAAGGATGTTGAGAAAGCAATGCAACAGCATACTGAATTAAAAGCATCATTACAAGAAAAGCGTGCTCAACTACAAAATCATAAACTAATGCACCAAGAAATTATGTCACATCAACAATTAGTTGAGTCTGTATGTGATAAAGCTCAGCAACTTGTTGATCAAACACAAGATAAATCTTTGAATGTGTATTTACAATCGATTAAACATTTATTCAAGAGTATTGTACAAAAATCCAAAGATTTACTTGACAATTTGAATGAGTGTGTTGAAAATCATGAGAAATTCAATAACCAAACAAAACAATTCCGTGATTGGATTAATACCGAATCGGAAAAATTGATTGAATGTGATGATATTACTGGTGAAAAAGCTGATATAAATAAACGATTATTAACTATTGCATCACTGAAAGAGAATCAAAATGAAGGCTGTAAAATTTTAAATAAAATTGAAGAAATATTTGATACGGTCGCCAAAAGTACATCAACTACTGGAAATGAAATGTTACAACATGAAATTGATGAATTAAAATCAAATTTAAAAGAACACCTTCATGAAATAGGTAAGTTTAATTTTCTATTTATTTATTAAAACTCATAAAACTAGAAAAAATATTTAACACAGAATAAACGAATTTTTCAGAAAATGTTGAAGCAAAACAACGTAATGCTTTACAACAATGGCAAGAGTTTGAAAAAGAATTAGATAATAAAACAAAATGGTTCCGACAAGCTGAAGCTAAATTCCGTGATCAACAATTACAAGCAACAATCACAGAAAAAGAAAATCAATTAAAAAATTTGAAATCACAACGTGATACTATTATTGATATGGAAAAAGAAGTCGATGAATTTATCGATCGAAGTAATGCATTGTTGCATATCAGCGGAGCTGAACGAATAAAACCACTAATCTCGCAAATAAGTAATCGATATCAATTATTACATGTACTTAGCAAGGAAGTTATTAATAGGTGGCAAAGTATTGTTGATTATCATCGTGCATACAAAGATAAATATGAAGAAGCAAATAAATGGATAACTCCTTTAGAAGATCATTTAGTTGCTTTAAAACAAGAATCACAATCTGAAAGTACAGACACCAAAAGCAATAGATTACGTGTTTTATTTGCCGAAAGAGAGCAAGGCGAACAAAAAATTAGTAGCCTTATCACATCCGGTGAACGTCTTTATCCAGAAACGGCAGCAGCAGGTCGTGAAGTAATTCGAAATGAATTACGAGAAATACGAGAACGATGGGAAAAACTGGAAGAAGGTATCAAAGAACAACAAAAATTACAAGATGCCCAATCATTGCAATGGAGCAGCTACCAAGAAACTTTGCAACAAACTATTGCTTGGCTAGATTCTATGGAAAAATCATTACAATATGACCCGAATTCATGGACATCGAATCAAGAGGTCAAAGCCAAATTATTTAAATTAAAAGCACTTTTACAGGAAGTATTATCGTACAAAAGAGTAATTGAAACAGTTACTGAAAAAGCTCAAGTCCTAATGCAACTTACACAAAACAAATCACAAACTGAAGACGTTCAAAAAACAGTGAAAAATATAAATCAACGCTACAATGATTTAGTTCAAAATTCTAACAAAACTATTCAACAATTGGAAAGCACTGTTGATGTATTCCAACAATTTATTGATTTACAGAAGGCACATCAAGATTATCAAAAGTTATTATGGGATCAATTAGCAAATTATACAGATTACAGTGGAAATAAGGCCGTGTTGGAAAATAGATTGACCAAAGTCAACGAAATTTTGGATAATCTCCCTGAAGGGAATGTTAAATTACAATTTTTAACCGAACATGTTAACAAAAATAAAGATACAGTACCACCACGTGCTAAGGACGTTATGGAAAAAGATTTAAATAATCTTAAATTTGATTTTGAAAAGTTTTCAAATTCTGTACGAGATTTAAAACATAATTTAGAAGAAAGATTACAACAATGGATCGACTATGAGAGTTCCCTAAATCGACTTCTATCATGGCTTACAGATGCTGAAAACATTTTAAAGAATTACATTTTAAAATCAACTTTAGAAGAAAAACAAGAACAATTGGAAAAGTATCAAGTAAGAATTCATTTTTTTCCTTTCTTTAATTGTATATACTTTTTGTTTTTGTTATTATCGTGTGAACTGAATATTTCCCAAATTTTGCATTAAAAAGAAAGTGTTAATGAATTTAACCATTCCACAAAATTTTTGTGTTCATCATCGTTAATCTTTTACAATACATTTCATTTATTTCAAGTTTTTAAAAATTTCATTAACAACATTTTACAACTGAAAAAGATTATCCAGGTTTTTTTTTCAGAATTATAATTTATAATTTTTAAACTATTTTTGTTTGGATTTTTTAACATCGAATAAAATATTCATTTAGGATCTGGTAAGGGTAGTTGATTCGCGTGTGCGGGATGTCAAGGAATTCATCTCGTTGGCCGATCACCTCGAACAAGTAAGATAAATAGCCAACTTCGTCATTTTATTTAAAACAACATTACTGCATCTTTGGCTCTTGACATGTTTTCTTGGTAGTACTTTGGTGGCTGTTATTCTATATACTTTTGTGTCTACTCCTAAAATAAATATTATATTTATATATATATTTTTTTTTAATTATTAAATTTATTGAATTTAAATTTGTTGCTTAAACATTTTATACATGAAAGTTAAAAAAATAAATGCTGTTGCATTTTGTCGTAGAAGCAAATACATAGAATGTTTTTTTTTTTTAATTCGTAGATCGTTATACTAACAATAAATTACAAAAACTATTTTTTAAATTAGTTTTTTTTTTTAATTTTTTTTTTTTTTTTAATATTATGAATACGTTATAAAAGTTCAAATAAAAGCTATGAACTAAAAAAATTTAAAAGTGCATTTAAGAAATACCGACGCTCGATGGAAATACTTTTTTAATTAAAAATTTTATTTATTTTTTATTATTCCGGATTGAATATTTTTAATAAAACATTTAACTTTAATAACATAATATTGGATTTTTCTTAAAATATTTGTATAAATTTTCCTTTTACAAATTTTAAATTAATTTTTACATTTTATTGTTGCTTTGTTATTACCTTCATATGTCTTATTTACTGCTAAGTTGTCTCAGTTTTCCAAAAATGTTAAAATTTTTTAATACTTGTAAAAAAAGTAAATTAGTAGTTATTTATTTATCTAATTGATTATTTTTGTGATGTTTCTATGTGATGAATTTCTATGTGCTTGTAGTAACATCTTTTTTTTTTTTTAAATAATTCCAAAAAATTAGTAAAGAATTAAAAAATATCTTAACAATAAATAACATAGAAAGATTTCTACGAAAAGTAAATAAAAGTGATTTTTTTTTATTCATTAAATATAACTATTTCTTGAACCCAATATCTAAATCAAACATTACGTTTAGGTAATAAATTATCTAATTACTAACATATTATAGTCGAGAACTTTCAGGTAAAAAAGCCTTACAAATTACGAAAGTTCAAATACCAAATCTTTTGCACGAACAAAAAGACTGGTATTTGTTTAATTTAATTTAGTTGTTAGACTATAAAAAACATTTTTCTACTAAAGAAATATACATAAATTTATCTATTTTTCAATAAAACTATACAGTGTCTATTCATATTTTAAAACTAATATTTCAATTAAAAATCATTTCTTATTTTTCTTATAATTTTCATAATATAACCGAATAACGTTAATTTTTTTCATTTTTCTTCTTTTTATTCCAGATTGCATGTTCAATGTTTGTTGCTTACAAATTTCATCTGCGAGAAACAGATAGCAATACAATCTTTATCTATTTTTACCGCATTGTTAATTTGCTATAGGGTGATACATAATAGGATAGAACTCGGAAAATTCAGTACAATTCAGAATTTTGGTATAAATGGTGGTTGAACTTGTTCTACGACCACCATTTTGGAAAATGTGAGCTAGAAAACATTGAAATCGAAACCTAAATGCATGGATAAACCATCCTTCTCAACTTAAATAAAGGACTTGAAACTATAGGAAAATATATACAATTAGGAAAACAACAGAATTAGTTGTTGTAATCAATATTGTGTGAAAAATAGGGTACTTGATAGAATATTCTGGATTGTACTTATTTTTTGGCTCATGCTATTTGTATAATAATCTAGTTTAATATTTTTCTAGTATAAAGTAGCAATCTATTTTTGGCTATCCCAGGGCTACTAGCATTTAACAATTTCAAATAAGACCATATACGTTCCGATACCTCGTTATAAAGAATTTTTTACGATATATTGAGTTAACATATCTATGAATAGATTAAATCTATGCATATTTGTGTATTTGGGCATTTCTTTATCAGTATATTTTACATTCAAAAGACTGTCTGTGGCTCGCAGTACGAAATACTTCAGAAATATATATATATATTTTTCTAACTATATTAAATTACTTTTTATAATTGTGGCAATATTAACTTTAATAAATTTTATTTTACAGTCACTTATTTTAAGTTTACGTCAAAATGAAAATGAATTCGATAAAATATCGGATGAATCATCAGAGTTAGTACAAAATAGTGGAGATACACGAATATCAGTAAATATTCAACAAATCAGTTCTCGTTTCCAATCTATACAAAACACAGCAAAAGAAATTGTTAAGAAATGTGAACAAGCTGTTGCCGATCATGTTTCATATAATGACAAGTATCGTCAATGTTCTGAATGGATTCAAACGGCACAACAACGATATGAAAAATCTGCAGATAGTACACAAGTTGGTGCCCGACAAGAGTTAATCAAACGTTTAGAAAATTTACGAGAATTAATTGAGCAACAAGCAAGTGCAACGTCATTATTAAATAATACAATTGAACTAGGTGAAAAATTATATCCGAGTACATCATTGGAAGGACGTGAAATAATTCGACAACAACTTCAAGAATTACAACAATCCATTGAAAGCTTATATGATAGTATCTCAAGTACCGAACGTGAACTTCAAGCAAAACTTTCAAGGTATAAAAAGGATGAGCAATTTTTTTTCATTTAGGGTAGCCTTCTTATACAAGCAAAAATACTCATTGAATATCATCCACCAATTGTCTATTCGAGTGGAATGTTTACCCGATAACAAATTTATCCAAAATATTTAAATATATTTTGAAAGATCTGTTGTTCAACAATATCCTGTAGAATTCTCGCGAAAAATTATTCACTCTCAAGTTTTTAGTAGAAAATTACGTATTCATACCTAGATTTTGTTCGTTTGAACCTATTAATTTAAATTATTGACTATTTGGTCAGTCTCCAAACACTAATGATTTCTCTGATAACAAGAACAAAGTTCACGTTGAAATGCGTACTTAAAACAAATAAAAGTACAGTTCACGTGAAAATATGTACGTAATTGTATTTAAGTATCTGAACGAGTTTTATAAACGACGTATTTTTATGCTTAAAAGTAGGCGTAGATTAATAAAATATTCGCGTAATTAAAATAATAAAATTTTTTAATAGATGGTCTGGATTTGAAGAATGCTGTGAAAATATTCGTCGTTGGTTAAAAGAAGCTGATTCACAATTACCGCAAGAGCCCGAAATGAAAACAACACTGGATGAAAAGCGAGCTCAGCTTCAAATCTATCGCGCTTTGTTGCACGATGCTCTTGCACATCAACAAGATATAATTGACTTAAAGGACAGAGCTGAAAATCTACCAGAACGTAATAAAAAAATTGTAAAAGAATTAGCGTCACTTACTGCCCAACATGATGCAATATTAAAACGTGCACAAAACTTTGTGGAACGTTATGAAGCAATTGTTAGTGATCATCAACAATATAGCAAAGCTGTATTGGATGCCCATGAATGGTTGGATGCAACACATCATACAGTTAATTTATGGGGTGACGCTGATGTGGAACGAATTTCCCTACTCACAAAATTAGAACGATTAAAGGTAAGGGGGAGAGACCATATTGTATTATGTTGTTTTTTAAATAATCTAAGAACAACTTACATATTCTGCAGTTTTTTCCCTATCGGATTATAATTGAAATTATGTAGAATGTCCCAGGAATCTGTATTAAGGTGGAAATATTGAAAAATTAATCTTAATTCCATCAAACCTCGCATTTATTTAGAATAATATTCTCACCTTTGTTAAAGAGTTTTAATTTTAATTTATTTTATAGAATCTGCAAGCCACATTACCTGAGGAAGAGCCACGTATTTCACAAATACGTGATTTAGGATTGAAAGTAATACCTGGTACAGTAGAATCTGGCCAAGTAAACATTCGATCCCAAATAGATTCATCACAACAAGAATGGGAAGGATTATTATCCAGTGTACAATCAACAATTGAATCATTAGAGAGTAAATTACAAGCATGGAATGAATACGAATCATTGAGAGATCAATGTTTGGCTTGGATTAGAGATACTGATACTAAATTACACGCTGTAGATTTAAAATCAACATGTAGAGAGAAAGAAGAAATGTTGGATACATTAAAAACATTACAGGGTGAAGTGAGAGCCAAAGAATTGGAAATTGATACTGTAACTGAACGTGCACAGCAATTACACAAAGGTGTAATGACGTCAAGAAGTTCACAAATATCGGAATTGGGCTTAAAATACCAACAAGTTGCACATAAAGTGAAAGATTTAGCAACACGTTGGAATCAATATGTGTCAAATCACCAAGAATTTGATTCAAGTATTACTGAATGTTTACAATGGCTCGGTGATATTAAAAATAAGTTAACGTATTGTAGTGATTTAAGTGCCACTTCACAAAAAGATCTTGAAGGCAAACTTGAAACTATTCAAGATTTATTGTTATATAAAGATGAAGGTTTTGCACGTGTACAAAGTCTCGTAGAGCTTGCACAAAATGTACTAGCAAATACAGCACCAGCTGGCCACGAAGCAATCAATAAATCACTTGAACAATTACAATCAGAATGGTCATCACTTGCATCGAAAATGATTGAAACAAAATCAATATTAGACGATTCAATAAATCGTTGGTCTGGATTCTTAGAACAAATTCAAGGATTAAATAAAACAATTGAATGGATGGAAAATACTTATGATGAATTATCTCAATTCCAAACAACAATGACTGAAAAGCGTAATCAACTGGAACGTATTAAAACAGTTGAAGAGAAAGTACGCTGTGAAAAAATTGAGATCGATAATTTAAAATCAAAAGCTTCTGAAATGATAGCGAGTGGCCAACAAAGTCAAGCTGCATCACAAGCTCAACAAATATTAAATAAATTTGATACAATGGCTGAAAAAATTAAAAGTCTTCTATCAGATCGTGAAGATCAATACCGTGATCATAGATTGTATAAAGAAGCTCATGATGAGTTATTAACATGGTTATCGCGAGCTAGAGAAAAATTACCATCACTTAAACAACGAAGTTTAAGCGATAAATTAGCTATTGAAAATTCAGTTGCACCTTTAGATGCCTTATTAAATAAACAAGCCCAAGGTGAATTATTAGTTGAACACCTACAACATACAGGAGAAGTAGCCGCTGCTAGTACAAGTCATACTGGACAAGAGACAATTCGTAATGAAATTCGTGCTTTGCGTGAAAGTTTCGAAGGATTATTTAGAGAAATTAAACAACAAAAGGAATTACTTGAAGAAACTGTTATTCATTGGCGTGATTATAAAGAAGAGTACGAACGTCTTTCTGATTGGCTACAACAAATTGATATTATTGTTAAAAATAATAAACTAGCCTTAGTTGCAACGTTAGAAGAAAAGAAAAAACAAGTTGATGAGATGAAAGAAATACTTGAGAAACTTGAAAGAGGTAAAGCTCAAATTGATAAATTTAATGCGAGTGCGTCACAATTGTTAACATCACATTTGGATACTTATGTCAATAATCAATTACGTCATTTGAATTCACGTTATCAAGTACAAGTAAATCTTGCTAAGGATGTTTTGAATAAAGTTGAAACGAATTACGATCAACATAAACAATACCAAGAAAACTTAGAAAAGGCACGAGCATGGATTGAAAATGCTAAGGAAATCATACGCACATGTTCTGAATCAACATCAACAAGTTCCAAAGATGAATTACAAAAACGTTTGGAATCAATACAAAACTTACTACAAAAACGTGAAGAAGGGCAGAATTTAATTCATACAACCGTGAATTTAGGTGAAAAAGTATTACGTAATACAAGATCAGATGGTAGAGATAAAATCAATACTGAATTGAAAGAAATTCAAAATGACTGGGATCGCTTAGTACGAAAAATTTCAACCGCTAAAGTTCACCTTGAGACCAGTTTATTGCAATGGGCTGATTATAGTAGTTCTTATGATCAACTGCAACAATGGATTACAGATCGTGAAGCAAAACTTCAACAAGTGTGTGAACAAAAAGTCGTGAAAGCTAAAAAAGGGCAAGCTGGACTTAGTTCACTTGCTATTGGCGAACGTAAAGCAACTTTAAGACAAACAAATAGTATTGTTCAAGATATTGTTTCATTTGAACCAATGATACAATCAGTAACATCAAAAGCAGAAGGCTTAATGCAAGGAGCGCCTGCAACAGAAATTTCAAACAAATACGAAACTTTAAGTAAACAAGCGAAAGAATTGTTTGCGAAGCAAAAGGAAACTGTTGAACAACATCAGGCCTTCATTGATGCTGGTAATGAATTTGTTCAATGGATACGTGCTGCTAAAGAAAAATTGAGTAAATGTTCTGAACCAACGGGTGATAAAGAATCATTGAATAGTAAAATATCTCAATTGAGAATTCTACAAAATGAATTACCTGATGGCCAAAAGAAATTAGAACAAGCCTTAGAACAAGGTGATTCAGCTTGTCAGAATGCAGACGATGAAGACAGAGACATCATAGAAGAAGAAGTGGCTTTACTTCAAGAAGAATACGATAATTATGTGTAAGTATTTTGCTAAACAATTATCCACCATAGTGTAAGATATACAGAACCAGCAGACTAATATTGTGCTTACTATCCTTTACTATGTGTAAGCATTAATATTAAATTTTGTTTTAGCGCCACTTCTGTTTCAGGCTCCTTAGCAAAAAGCATAAGATATTTAAAAATTTCACTTACACTTATATTTCTGCATTTCCTCCATACACTCTTTGCTATACAATTTTAGCTGCATCTTTTATCACGTAATTCTTTACATGAAGCAATAATATTTTTTTGCGAATTAACTGTAAATTACAAATTAACTTGAATTAACTGATATTAATTAAATTTGTCTTATTTTAGAGAATCTCTAAATCATACAAAGACATTGTTAGAAGTTGGAATTGTAAAATGGACAGAGTATGAAGATCAATATCAAGAAGCTACTGATTGGCTAGTACAAACTGAAGAATTAGTACAATCATATAATAAATTACAGAATACTTTGGAAGAGAAACGTACTGTTTTAGAACAATTTCAAGTGAGTATTTAAAATTCACATTAAGATTGAAACTATAAGACTATTTAAGCCACTATGTTGAATAAGCCACAACGATTGAGTAATTCACACATATATAATTTGATTATGTAAAATTAATATAGAATAGTTGACAGCTTGTGTGTTTGGTCTATTTTTAATAATTGCAAAAAATTATTTATTTCAGATTCAATTACAAACTTTGTTTGATTGGCAGAAAGAACTTGATCGTTTAAATATGAAAGCACAAGTTTTACTTGAAACATGTGCTGATACAAGAATTAGCAATGCAGTTACACAAATGACTACAAAATACAATGCACTCTTATCAATGGCGAAGGAAATAATGAGACGCCTCGAATTACATTATCAAGAACATCAACAACATTATACTCTATATCAAGAATGTCAAGATTGGTTAGATCGTACTCGTGATAAACTAAATGAATGTCAAGAAATTCCAAATACTTTAACTGAAGTGAATAATAAACTTCAAACTGTGATTGGAATTCGACATTCTTTAGAACAAGGGCAAAATAAACTTCGATATGCTTTAGAATTAAAAGAGAAAGTAATTATGAATACTGAGTCAGTTGGAGCGGCTAAAATCCAAGAAGATACTGAAAATTTGAAACAAGATCTTGAGAAACTTCTTAATGATGTACAAGAAATACGAACGAAATTAACAAATCGTGCAAGTCAATTAGAAGAAATTTATAAAATACATAAACAATTAACTGATTGGTTAAACGAATTAGAACATCAAATTCAACCAGATGATCAATTTTTGAACGATTTAAGTGAAAAACGTGCTACATTAGAAAAATTCCGTGCTATTCAACGTGAATTTAGTACACAAACAGAGCTTGTTGATAAGTTGAAACGTAAACTTGACGAAGATGAAAGCGTTCCACGTACTGAATTTGAAACTAGTTTGAAAAAGTATGAAGACTTAAAAACACAGCTTGCAACAAACATACAAAATTTAACAACCCAAGTAAACGAACATGAACAGTATAAGCAAGCATACAGTGATACTTTAGATTGGGTGCGTAAAACACGAATTGAAATTCAACAATGCTCAGACACACACGGTGAAAAACAAGTTACAATTGAAAAGGAACAAAAAGTTTCAAATGTAATTGAAAATATGACTCATGGTGATTCACTTGTTACTCGAACAATCGAATTAAGTATCGTTGTAATGAAAACAACTGGTAGTGAGGGTAAAGATGTAATTCGGCAAGAAATTGAACAATTGAAACAAGATTGGGAAGGGTTACAGGTTATTTCAAAAGAAACACACAAATCATTAACAAAATGCATTACATCTTGGAATGAATATAACGAAATTTATAATAAAATGAAACAATGGTTAGATACTTATAAAAAGAAAATTGAATATGAAAGTGCCATTGAAAAGAAAACACCAGAAAATTTGGAAACATGTAAACAAATATTACAGGATGTTATTGCTCAAAAGCCATCCATGGAAGAAGTCACTGACCGTTGTGAAGCCTTAATGGAATATAGCGCATGTTCATGGGTACGAGATCAAACCGTGACTTTACAAGGAATTTATACTACTTTATTAACAACTATTCAAGGTTTAGTATCTTTAGTTGAAAAGAATTTATCCGATCATACAGAATTCTTAAAAGCAAAGAAAGAACTAGAGCAATGGTTGTACACAGCACATGGCTCAGTACAAGATTGTATTGGAGTTGGTGATGAAGATAGTACTAAAGATAAATTGGAGACAATTCGTTTAGTATCAACTCGAATGACGGAAGGTCAACATTTGCTGTCTTTGTTAAATGATGCTTTCACAAAAGCTATTAATACAACACCAGCGGAAAAACAAGATAGCTTACGAGAAGACATGACTACGTTAAGAAACAGTTGGGATCAACTGTCAATTGATATCCAATCAGTGTTGGCACAATTGAAAGCCACGTTAACACGTTGGGAAGATTATAATGATTTGAAAACTCGCATCGATAAATGGATAACAAATGTTGAAGATACATTAAAACAATCGCACGACAGTAAAGGAGAACTCGGTGAGATGAAAACCTTACAAGAGCGATATAAGCATTTACAGGATGAAGTTGTTAATAAACAAGTTGATTTAGATCATCTTTTATCTGAAGCAGCAGAACTTGCTAACTGGGCAAAACGTCCTGCTGTATTAGATGATGTTAAACAATTACAAGCACGCTTCGATAAAGTATCAGCACGTTGCAAAGCACGTAAAGAACAACTTGACTTGGAAATGCAAGAATACACGTTGTATCATCAATCATTACAAGATACTGAAAAATGGTTGTTACAAATTTCATTCCAACTGATGGCACATAATTCTTTGTACATAACGAATCGTGAACAAACACAAGAACAAATTAATCAACATGAAGCTTTATTGGATGATATACAAAAATATCAAACAACTCTAGATGATGTGAAAGCTAAAGGGCATAGTCAAATACAACGATATGTTGCAACCACACCTAGTATTCAATCAACAATTGAAACACAACTTGGAAATGTACAAGATAGCTATAATTCATTATTACACACTGCCATTCAAATTAAAAATCGTTTATATGAATCGTTAGCGAAATTCAAAGAGTATGAAGATACTTTGGAAAGTATTATGAATAATCTAGATTCATACGAACCATTGTGTGTGGAATTAGATGTTCCTGTATCTTCAATTGAGGAAGCTAATCAACAATTAGAAATTGCTAGGGTAAGTTTACCATTTTTTAATTTTTTCTATTACATAGAATTTTAATTATATAATTTTTCAATAAACGAAATTCCGAATTCGCAATCATTTTCTGTATTCGATTCTATTTTTTTCAATTCATCACTACGTAATTCGTTTGCATACTAAACTTTTAATTGCAAATGTGCTTTAATTCAGACCTGTACTCACCATGTTCGTTAATTCGTTTCAATGTGTTTTTAACTAATACATTTCGTTCGAATTGATTCAAAATCCATATTGAATCATATTTTGATGTATAAGAAAAATTCGATCTAATATAGAAAATTCTCAAAATTTGGGAATATTTGTTTCAAAGTAATCACCCAGTCCCGTAAATTATTAATCTTTTCGGCTATAAGAAACTCAAGTCTTTGTACAAGTTTTTAGACGGTGAGTTGCATTTAGTAGTGAAACTATTTTTCATTCAATTCTGGTACAAAGTTTCTTAAAAACACAATTTCGGGTAATGGATTTAATAATTTTCTGAACCATAAACTCAAGTATAATTATTATCAACGTATATTATTATTTTTTTAATTTCTAATTCAACTTTAATTTTTTCTAGACTTTACATAATAAATTACAAAATGAAAAATCACGTTTAGCAGTGGCAGTTCAAGCATGTGAAGCTGCTACAGCTTGTATTAGTCGTCCAAGCAGTCCACAAGATCCAACTCCAGCGCCAATCCCCGAACGAGAATTGATGGTACGAGCACGCTTAGAGGATTTAATTGATCAGGTAAATTTACATAAATTATAGTATTCAATCTAATTTTGTCTAAAAATCTATTTTTTGCATGTATTTTTTTTAAAAGATGAAAAAAGTTTTTCGCACGATTATGTTTTTTAATTCTTACATTTTTATTATAATTTTTATGTTTCTGATTTTCTAATTGCATTTGCATGTGTTTTATGATTTTGTTATGTTTAGCCAAATAGTAAATTTGCCGATAATGAAAATGGTAATCAAACCGAATTATTACTTGAACGTTTGAAAACTCAAGGATTTTTAAAAAAATTGAGCATTATTACAGAAAAAGTAAGTATTATTTTTTGCTTTGCTAATTGCATGTACATTTATAGTTTCTCGTTATTATTTGAATTTGGTGGAAACTTATGACAAATTAACTTTTTCTTTAAATTATTCGAAAATCAAATTGCATCTTGAAAACTTATATATATATTTTTTTTTTTTTTGTTCTATCTAATAAACTATAATAATAATTATTATTTAACACCTCTTTAATATCTAAACCCCATTTATAAACAATTTCCCATTTATCCATTTTGCCTGGCTACTGTAAATTTCTAAATGAACTTGATTTTTTAGGTTCAAACACGCCTTAGTGCAATTACTGCAACTGTTCAAGAATTTGAAGAACAAGAGAAACAACGTAAAATTCTACAAGACTGGATTCATACACAAAAAACTGCTGTGACAGAATGGCGTTCAAAACCATCTAAGTTACGACCAGATGCAGCGAAACAAGAAATTAATACTTTCAATGATTTAATCAGTGCTATTACTGAAAATAAAAACCGTTTAATTATTGAAAATGCTGCCACTGGGGAAAGTGATACAGATTTAGAAAATGATTTGAAACAATTAGAAGACTTTCTAATTGATACAATTGCAATTAAACAAGCTGGTCAAAATACAATTGAAAGATACCGTACACTTATACAAGATACCCATGAATGGTTTGATAATTTGGCAAAACGAATGGAAGTCTTAGACAAAGGTTCCGGTTTAAGTTGTTCACAAAAGCAAGCACAATTGAATGAAATTAAATCAGAATTTGAGGATAAAGGACCTAAAACATTAGAACAAGTCAAAACTCTTGGAAATGAAGTAATAAATATTGTCAGTAATTTAGATTCACAACAAGTTGAGGAACAAATCAAATCAATTGAACGTCGCAACAATGACATTGCCAAACGAATTCAACGAAAATCACAAGTACTTGAAATGACACGTAAAGGAATTGAAGGAACTCGAAATGATATTGAACAAGCCCGTGAATGGGTTAATGATAGAACAGAAGAGTTAAAAGCACCATCAACACTTAGCTACGAGAGTAGTGCAGTTGATGAAAAATTAAAGAAATTAAAAGCATTACTTAAAGAAAGTGAATCGAAACACGTTTTGCAAGAAACTTTAGAAAAACGTGTATCAAACATGATCAATGAACTTGAATCTTCCGAACAATCGAATTTGGAAGTAGCTTTACGCAGCTTAGTGATTGAACAACGCGAATTGAATAGTTTAATTAAATCCGAAATAGAAAAAGCTAATACTGATGGAAATATTCGTAAAAAATTCGAAATTGATTTGGAAAAAGCACAGAATTGGTTAAAATCCAAACACAATGAACTACAAAAATTGTCGGGATATCTACCACTTAAAGCCATCACAGTCGAAAAAGAAATACAACAACATAAAAATATTGAAAATGAAACAAAAGAATTTAATAATTCCGCTTTGAATGATTTAACTAAACAAGGCAATGCTTTGTTGAAAGAATGTAATGAAACTGATGCTGCTCGATTACAGTCTTTGTTGAATTCTGTTAACGCTGACTATGATAGATTGAAAACTGAAATTGAAGACAAAATACAGTCATTAAATGGTATTCTTCAAGGCAGAAAACAATTTGAAACAAAAATTAACAATGTTCAACAATGGTTGAAAGAAGCAGAAGTTGCTACTTCTTCAGATATTCGAACCACAACTGTTGAATTATTAGAAGAACAATTAGCAAAATATGATAAACTTAAACAAGAAGCAGAAAGTATTTCTGAAGAAATCGATCAAATTAATGAACAAGGCAAGGCTATATTACCAACAATAAGCGATGCCGATAAATTATTATTATCGGAACAAATCAGCGATTTGCGCGATAAACATACAAGGATAGCAAATATTATTCGAGATCGCGCTGCAGATTTACGTGGTAAAATTGATCAGTATCGTGAAGCTGCTAAAAAGATTGCTGAAAGTGTCCAATTTATGGCACAAATTCAAAATGAAATAAAAGATTTAAATAAACCTGTTGGCAGTAAAGTTGAAGATGTTCAAGGAATGCTTGCAGCTTACGAGAAAATACTAAGTGAATTAAAAGCAAATAAAGCAAAATTAGGTGATTTATCATTAGATAATATGGGTGAATTACAAGGTATTGTTGATCAACAAGACGATTTAATACGTATTATTGAGGATCAAATATCAAAATTACGACAGTTATTATTACTACGTGAACAATTCCTCTCACTCATTACCGAAATTATGACATTTATTACGAAATATACCGAAATTGTACGAGACATTGAAAAATCTGGACATACAATTGAAGAAAAAATTAAACGTTACGATGATGTTATTGTTAAAATACAAGAATGTGAGGCAATGTTAGCATCTGCTACAGATAAAGGTCAACAAATAGCTGCAGAAGGAACAGCTGCAGATAGAAATAATGTCACTGAACAATTGCAATCTTTGAAACAATCTTTACAATCTTTAAGACGGGCTGTTGAAAAACAAAGACAACAACATGAATTAACTGCTGCAGAACATCGTAAACTTGCGGCAGAATTAGAAGAAATTTTAGAATGGTTACATGCTAATGAAGCATCAGTGAAATCACGTCCATTACTTAACCGCGATATTGACAGCGTGAATAATGAATTAAAGAATCATCACGCTTTGTGTACGAATGTTAATAAATATCTCGACAGAATAAAAAAAATTCAAGAAACAAATCGGCATGAGGATGGAATGCCTAGTTCATTGCTTGAACAATTATCTGAAGCGTCCTCATTGTTGCAAACATTACCACGCGAAATGGAAGAGCGTGAAAAATATTTAGAAAATAACAAACAATTGAGAGTTGAGTATTTTGCACTAGTCGAAAAATTAAAATCATGGGTACGTGAGGCGGAAATACGACTAGAAACTGGAAAAGATGGCGTTGATTTCTTAAATATCGTCAGCGATCTGGAAGAACATAAAATATTCTTTAGTTCTGAAAATGCAATGAAAGAATTAGTATCACAAAAATTACAACAGGCTGCTGATGCAATTTGGCCCAGTTTAACAGCAAGTGAACAAGAAGAACTTGGAGCTGAACATCAAGCACATAATCAATTATTGAAAAACACATTGAATTTAGCGAAATCAAGGCGTGCACAGCTAGAACAAGATGCAGAAATTTGGAAAGATTATTGTCAAATTTTGGATAAAGTGCGACATGCAATTGCTTTATCACAATTTACGGATGAGCCTGTTACTACACTTGCTGGTTTACATTTCAATATCCAAAAAATTTCACATGCTTTAAATGATATTCAAGTGAGTTAATTTTTATTTACTATTTTATTTATATTAATTTTATTTATGTTATTCTAAACCCCACTTTAAAAAAAAAATTTTTACTTTTAAAATCGGTCAAAAAGTATTGAACTGATTAATTTATTTTTATTATTAATAATTATTTGTTTTACTAATCGATTTACAGATTTCTTTAGAGTTATTAAAAAAAATAAATAATATTTTCTAATAAATATATATTTGAAAATCAACTGCAAATGTTACGCGTAGTAACGCAAAAAATTAGGGATCCGTACTAAAAATACACGTTCTAATATTTTATTAATTATGATTTTCTATAAAAAAAAAAAAAATTAAACTTATTTTAAAAAATAGTTAACTAATTGCTTACATTTGTTTATATAAAAAAATGAAATGAATGAAACAAGGGAAATATATCCTTGACATTCCATTTCAAGACTAAATATCCTACACTTATTGAATTCTATAAATAAAAATTCACCAATTTCTTTTAGGCAGGATGTCAACAAACTAATAATTTATGTTTGAAAATATGATATCACCCTTAAAAGTTAAAAACGATGAAGTCATACATTGAATAAAAAATCCTTTTAGAATATTAATGTGTATATTCGTCATTGAATTAATGTTCATTTATGATTTGTTTATTTTATCAAACACATGTGTACTATAGTGTGTTTATAAGTAAAATTTTATTGCTAATTCAATTAATTTTTGTATATTTTTCTTAATTTTTATTTTAGAATCAACAATTAGATGTTGATCTACTAAATGAACGTGTTGGTGAAATAATGAAACAGGCTGATAGTTCAAATCGTGAACGAATTCAACGTGAAACGACTGATGTTACAAGTGAATGGACAACATTAATCTCAAGTTTAGAAGCACGTCGTGATGTTTTATCTAGTTTAGCGTCACGTTGGGAAGAATTTGAAGCTTTGTGGCAAGCATTTGAAAGTGCATTAACATCATCCGAAGAGAAATCAAAACATGTGGATACGGTTGTTCGATCACAACCACATATCATCGAAGCACATAATACATTAAAGGTAAATTTTATATTATTTTGAAATTTTGAATATATTTTTAACTATTGTGGATTGTCAGTTTTTGCAAGATTTGTTTATTTGAAAAAATTTGAAAAACATTGGAAAATATTTTGAAAACGAATATTTAATTCAAATAGACAAGTATCCTTTCAAAAAGCTAAGCAAAATGAATGTTTAAAAAAATTTAAACTTATTTTAACTTTTTAACTTGTGAAAAATAATTAGAAATTTCATTCACCGTAACAATTTTTTTAATATATTTGGATAATTTTTTCAAATCAAAATACAGTTTTAATACAATAACACTTTTATTCCATATTTATCCAGGAATAAAAAATTTAACAAATATTGCGCTTTATCAAAATTATAAACCGGCAAAGAAAATTTAAAAAAAAAAAATGCTTAATTAGTAGTATGTAGTAAAACAAAGTTATTTGACTGGAGATTTTTTTGTTCGAATTAACACTGTGAAAATTCAATCAAATTTTACAGATATTTTTTTTTTTATTTTTCATACAATTTTATAATTTTAAAGATAATTTTTTTTTGACATGACTTTTGACTTGACATGCTTGAAATTATCGAAAATATCCGTTAAAATTTAAAATAAAAATAAAAAAACTTAAATTTATAAAATTTTTGTTTCCAGGTTTTACTCACAGAATCTGAATCATTAAAACCGCAATATGAGGAAGTTGTGGCTTTATCGGGAACAATCTTGGTATTTTTACGAGAATGCTCTGAGTCATCAGCCTCAACTCTATCAGCGAGATTGCAACAATTACAAGATCAATATACAAGGTAAATGATCGTTTTTTTAGACCTTTTCTGAATGTTATTATAAAAACTATTATAAACATTTCTATTATTTGATAAGATTTATTTGAATGATAAGAAATATTTTTTTTATTGAAATTTTTGTAAATAGTATAATATTGATTCCGTGATAGGTGGTAAAATTTAAGTAATAAAATTATTAGAAATTTGTGATTTATTAAACTAATAATATATTGTCACTGCACATAAAAATATTTTTCATCCAAATAATTACATAATTTAAAGTGATTTCAAATAGTTTATTAATGATAATTTAATACCATTGTTGTAGCCAATTAAGTAAATGTAATTAATGTTATTTATGATTAAAAAAATGTCTGTGTGTACATGTACACGCGTTAGAAGTTATACTTCTTTGGCGTCTGAAAAAATAATCACATATATTCAATTACTTACCAGTTTTTGTAATACAATGCTAGCTGGTATTTTCATTCGAATTCCAGAAAATTATTAAGGTAATTCATAATATAAGATATAAAGATATGTTAAGAATTAGATTTGACAAACAAAGTAATTAAATATTTATTAAAAAATAATTAACTCTCTAGTAATATTTCTAAATATAATACTTACAAAATTAACTTTTAATATTTGAAAACACTCTCAAAGTTTTTACACAGTTTTTGCAACTGACAAATTTATATAATAAATATATAATTATTCAGAATTGATTATTAATAATATATTGGTTATTAATAAAATAATATATTTCACATCTTAATTGGCTTATTAAATTTAAAAATAACAACACATTTTGTTAGATACCTTGTGTTCAGTCTGAATATACTATGTACCATACTTATAGTACATACAGTATATACAGTAAGTATTGTATATTCAGATTCAATACCTACAAGTTAACTTAGTCATTTAAATAAATATACATTATTAATTCTATTCTGTAGCCAACTTCATCATATCGTTATTATGGAATCAAGCGCGCGTAGCTCACAAATTCACCCTCATCCAAACTATGTCGAGCTGCTCCAATTAAAAAAAATAACTATATGTCGCTGTATAAACTATTCAAAGTAATTTCTAAGTAATACTGGGTATATGCGATTAATATATTTTGTTCATGATTCTCATAAATTATACATCTAATCCAAAAATATTTTTTTTTGTTTTTTGATAATTTGGGACATTTTGATTTAAAACAAATTGGATAAATTACATTTTTTTCGAAAATTCCTTGACACATATTTGAATAAAATTTGACAAAAGTTGTAATAAAAATATTGTTTTTTTTTTTTTCGTTCAAGAATTTATTTTATAAATTTTTGAATAAATTGTGTCATTGCTATTATTATAAACTACATAATGACCTTGATTCTATATATGTTAAGTATATGTGTTAAAAATCAACACATTTTTTAGCATAGCTCATTAATCATTGCATCTGTAGTTTTAATAAATTTATTAATTAAAAATCGGGTGTGAAATGCTATATAAGTTCTATATAACTATATCCACACTGAAATTGACAGTAGTCAAACATTATTAATTTTTAAATAGAAAGATGTTATTGTTATCGCCTTGAAAAATAAAAGTGAAAATTCTATTATGTATTTACGTTCAGACGTGTATAAGGATCTTTCTAAAATAATCAAAGATTTAGTCCTAGTAAAAAAAAAAACTCGCTAATACAGAAGATTCAATTAATTATTAAAGAATCATTCATTAATTACTAAAGAATAAAATTTATTAATTCTACATTTCCACTTTGTCCAAATAAACATTACTACATTAATCAATAGAGTGGGAAAAATTAATATATGTAAAATATCAAGAAAATATACTTTTCTCAGTTTTCATTGTTTTTTAGACTCGGGCTTACATAATATGTTAGAGTATATTAATTTTAGTCTAAAGTTTGTAACGCTAGGAAATATAAAAACACTTAATTAGTCCATTTCTGGTTGTCCGTCCGTTCGTCATCACGATAACTAAAAAACAAAAAGAGATAGCGAGCTGAAATTTTGTTGATGTATTCTAAACATAAATATTAAGTTCATGAATGAGCAAAATCAATCCATTGAGTCCAATGAATTGGATTGGTTCAACTTTTCAACTAGAAAAGATACAAGAAAAATTCAAATTCAAAAAATGTTTATTTCTTTGAAACAAAAAATTTTTTCATAAAATATTAGAATTCGTCAGGAGGTTAAATTGCTAATTATCACATATTGGTAATTACAATACATATTAAGTATATATAACTGTATAGGTTGGATATTTATTGTATTTCAATTATAGAATGCTAATTAAAAATAGTTAAATAAATGCGGGATGCTTTAAAAATTTTTACAATAATCATTTCACCAACTTTTTCATCGATGTCATAATTATATAGAATTTTGCACACTTCGTTGTGTTTAACAGACCCAAAGATTTTCCTCAGGATATTTTTTTTCGAAAATCATTAAAATGCCTTTTTCTGTTAAGGATCCATCATTCGCTTTCATAAAGTGTAACTGTTATAAAAATTCTGTTTAATATGATTTTTAAGCTAATTTATTTTGATTTGATTTCTAAGGCCATAGAAACATCTATTAGCCATAGATAACCTAATTTTTATTCAATTTTTATATTACTCCTACTAGAAAAAATATTTCCAAGATATTTAAATTGGTTTACCGCCTCAAAAGTGTAATTATTAAATTTTAGAGGGATATAACCCCTATTTTTTTGCTGCATTCTCAAGCAAATACGTCAATAAGTGCTCGTTTAGTGCGTCCAATAATATGTATATATATGTATATCGGTAAAAGCCAACACTTGAATTATTCTCTGTAGGAGTACCGCTTGTTATTAATTTCGAGTCTCATAATTTTTTACATCGTTGACACAAATGACCTAGCAGTCAAGCGTCATTACATTAACAAAAATTAAAAAATTAATAATAAAAAAAAGGATAAAATCTTAAGAAATTTTAGAAAACGCAAGAAGTTTGTCTGATTAAAGATTTGTGAACGTGAAAGGATATTTGATTTCCTTGCTCGTATATCAAAGAAGAAGAATTGTTTCTAATAAAATATGTTAATTTATTTTTTTATTTAAACTTATTTTTGTATTAAAAAATTTTTCTATCCCTTAAGTTCCACGACATTCTAGTCTGGTAGGCTTGGTATGTTTTTATTACGTATTGTACCTTGAAGTACAAATAATAATATAGGATTAAATTTTTTAATTCAATTTCTATGCCCCTTATTAATCAAGGTAATAATTTCATATTTATAATATAATGTTTTAATATTTTACAAAATATTTCTCATTAAATATTAAAATGACCCAATCTATATATTTCGGAAGTAAAATAAGTTTCTTTTTCGTTGATTACATCATTAGTTGACTAGACAACCAAATGTATGCGCTTAAAATATCTTGTATATAAAAAAGAAGTGTTAGTTGTCGCGCACAATAAACATAATTGAAATATTCACGTATCACGGGAGCATCATCATGTAACCGTTGATCTATATTTAAAAATTTACTTGTCCTCATTTTCTTTAAATCTATATATCTTTGATAATAATAATAATAATAATTATGTTTATAATAAATACATTGACATTAAAATATATCATTCACGGCATCTTCTTGTTGGTATAAAAATGAATAATGAGTCATTTTTTAAATTAAAAAGTGTATGATGAAACTTGAAATAGAATGTCAATGAATCAACGCACAGTTATAGTTTCCGCAATTTTTATAAAAATTTTAATTTTTGACCGAACGTAATGAGGTCTATGATTTTGCATTTCGTAGTTGCCAGTATTTGTCTGTCTATCTACCTATGTTTATTTCGCTGTAATTTTGATCGCGTTTTCTGATTTTGATCAAATTAGACTAGTTTATCCCTATTCAGGAAATTTATTGTATTAAAAATATGCGGTTTGTTTGATTTTGATGAAATTTATTAGATATATTCAGCAGATTCAGGAAAATTATTTCTACAGTTTTTAGAAAAATTTCCTACCCCACCTTTCGAAAAAATCTCCCACAATACACAACTTTTTTTTTACACTATCGATGTAAAATGAAATAACATAAGTAGGGGAAATAGGAAACCCTTGATTTTTTTATTGTATCCGCTTTCTATTTGGGGAAAATCTCCAAAATTACAATTCATTTTTCTATGCAAGCTTGAGAAATGCGGTTTTTTGCAACCATTATGAAATAAACAAGAATTGTAATATTTTTTTATTGCACTTTTTATAGAATAACTAAATTATTTTTTGTTTCTAAAAATTATTGTTCTATGCAGGAAAACTAATTTTTTGAGCCCCCCCCCCCTCTTTTTGGAAAATCTTTAGAAATACAAAATTTTTATCTATGTAAGCTAGGAAAACAGGATATTTTGCAATCGATGTGAAATGAAAATATCAGGGCAAATAGGAAAAAATTATATTTTTTTTCGATGAATACTGTGAAAAACACTAGCATTTTATTGAAAGTATATGTACCGAATCTTAGGAAACAAAGAAACGCAGTTCTTCGCTTTAAAATTCGCACTCTAAAATTATTACTTACTTAATTTATATTAATGCTTAACCATAAGGTCTTATTTAAAATGCCTGCATATAAAAGGGGGAAACTTGCCTATTTCCACGAATTGTTATTTAGAGATGAAAATTATTGTAATCGAATTGGATATTCCAAACTTCGTAATGCATTGCTTTTTTTTCTTACATTAGATTTTATCAAGCGACATGTTAAATACAAAATCGAGAAGAAAAAGTTCAGATTATCCTATCTACTAAACATTGAGTTTAATTGAAATTTTGCAATAAAAAGTCTCCTAGTAGTATCGGTGTATGTGACAGAAGACAGCCACAATCAGCCAGCATAATAATTTTACTTCTTTCATTTTCGTTAACATAAAAAATTACAAAATTTTTATATCTACAGCTGTATTTAATACACACACATTTTTAACATTAAATTGAATATTGTGGTTGAAATTCAAAAAGCTATCCCACGAAGTTTAGGTCACCATAATATAAATAAATATTCGTGCCAAGATATAATGTACGAATTTATATAGTCAACGGTGTAGCAAACAAATGTAATTAGAATTAGTAAACTAATAAATGCAATTTATAAGAAAAATTAACAAATAAAATTAAATATTAATAAATTTAAAAATACGACTATTTTATGGTCACGACTGGTACAACTAATTACAAGTAATTCTTAACATTCCCAACTTAATCCCTTTGGTGGTTTTTGTACTTTTAGATTGTAAAATAATTGTTTATGTGATTAATTGCAAAACAAAACTTGAATAAAAGATATCTATATTATGCGATTTGCTCTGCTTTTGCGAAAATTAAATGGATCTGGATCCCATTCGAAGGGTTACTAATTTTTGAATCAGTACCATTCTTCTATTATAGTACCATATTCTATTGCTCTATATCAGTAGGTTAAAATTGAACGTGTCAGAAAAATTAGCGCTATATTTTTACGAATAGAAACTTCAAATCAAAATTAACATTTTTATATTTGAATAAAAATGTATTGTTTTGCTTGAATGAAAAAAATTTTTTTGGTTTATTATTCATAACATACTTATTAATTATTTAAAGAAAATAAATATCGTCAAAATAAAATATAAAATTTATATTCAAAATATTAAGACACAAAATAGTTTAAATATTAATTTTTATTATTTTTATATTTTTTTCTTGAAAAAAGATTTATGCAACTTCAACCTACAACCAAATACTATACTTATATATAGATAGTATTTACTACAATTTATATTATACTGAAATCATCACTCGATATAAAAACATATAATAGGCCAATGCTAATATATTAACATTATAAACTGAAAAAATTTGACAGAATAATCTGTTTTAAATTCAAAATTAGCTGTAAAGTAAATTTTTTAAATCTTACTTTTGAATATAAGTTAATTTGAAAACTCTCTGATTGATCACAAAACTTCTTAAATCCTTTTTGAATAATTAGGTTACTTGACCAAAATTTGTTTACTGAATTAAAGTTTTTAAATGGTTTTACTAATAATTGAGGTTTTTTATTTTTCGAAACAATTTTGGATAAAACATAAAAAAATAACATAGCCTAGTCGGTTTGAACACTATGCCATTTGCGTAATGTTGTTTGCCAAGGATTTACATCGACTATGAGCTTCTTGCTTTGGGTATTTGGCCGTGTTCTTCTTTAGAAAAAAAGAATTTAAAGACGGTAATCATTTTTGTCCACAATAGTCTACAATTGAGCGTTTTTTAAACAGAAATACTTAGAAATTTCGATTTTTTCCCCAATTTCCTAGATCAAATTATTTTGTATTTTTATAAATACGTATTTCGACTACAAAGTAGTCATAATCAGTATGAATTAGCTAGTTGTAATGATTCTCTATATATAAGTAGTCATAATCAGTATGAATTAGCTAGTTGTATTGAACTTCGTAAATCTAACCAAAAGAAAGTAGGAAAATTAAGAGATTTGTGGAATGAATAATAAAATTATGGGTTTTAACCAACAACAGTTATGTAAACAGAATTATTGCATTAAATAAGAATTCCGAAACATTCTAATGTATCTACTACATATTCCTTGCCGTTTGATACAAGTGTATACTTTGATTTGACTAAAATAAAACAAGTATTTATATTTCACATACAAACTCGTGTAGGTAAATACAACGAATCGTACATGTTAACGAATTTATAAATAAATTACATGATTTATATGACTAAGAGGGCGCTAATGTTTTCTCTAACTTTCCCAATAGTTTATTTCATAAAAACGATTCGATTGAATACGATATCAGTCTGGGTGGCTGGAGATTAAATTTAAACTATATTTGAAGTATAAAAAATTATATTGTTTAATTTCATTTAAACATTACTTAATTTTTTTTTTCATATTTATTTTTTCCTGTTATTGTTTCGCCGAATATTTGAAAGGTGCGCATTATCAAGAAAGTGTTTTTTGAATCACGTGTATTATTTATTTTGAATTTTTTGTGATTAATTTATCCAAATTAAATTAATTTTTGTAATTGTTTTTACACATGATGTTAAAATTGTATTATATAATATTCTTTTTTTTTTTAAATAGTAAGTTCGAAGCGTAAATGCATTGTTTTTTAGTGGTACGAACGTGAACAGGTGCATTAAAAATACTAATGTGTTTTAAACATGCAAATACTCTAGTGGTTATTTATTAAGTCTGTGTAAAATACCATCCCTGTATTTATTTAAAAAAAAAAAGCTATATTCTAATTGAAAATAGATTTTTTTATTTATTTAAAAAAAATTAAATTAATTGAAAGCAGAGTTTATTTTAAACTTCAGGGATTTTTAAAGTGTATAATATATTTATAAATAAAGATAATCCTATTTTATTCTCTACTTGAGTTAAAAAGAGAAATCCAATTGAAATATTTTATTCAATTTAAAACGAAAGATCACCAAATTAAAAATAGGTTTTACAAGTCGCAATTCGCAATAGTCTTAAAGTGTGTCTGCAAATAAAATTTAATTGATTTATTTTTATAAATATTTCTTTTTTTAAAGTGTTATACAATTTTTTAACACAAGTAAGCAGCATTTAAATATTCTTTATTTGATATTATTTATTTTTTTTATCGCAAAAATTTTTCATCCTATTTTTTTGCTTGTATATTTTTTTAAATATTTCTTTGAAATAACGTTAAGTAAAATTAACGTTTATTCAAATCAACAGTTGATTTTGAAACATAATAATTTAAAAACTACGAGCTAGATTTTTTCATCTAAGAAAACATTTTCATGTTAATTTTTGTATTTTGGCAACCTATTTTCATTTATATACTATTGTATTTGTAAATTATTAAAAGTATGTGCAATATTCTTATAGGACATTCATGCTAAAAAAGACTCTAACTACCGGTAAAAATAAGAACTATTTCAAAAATCACAACAATTAAACACCATAGACATAAAAATTATAATAGATGTAGTGCTTTATAATAATGTACAGTGTATAATTAGTCGAATTTTTGTAGTCTTGTAATGAGCTTAGTGTAATTATGACGTTTATAATTTTCTTCTACGACACTGTTTATATATTGCTATATTGTTTATGTGGTATGGATCAAGAGCCCACCGTTATTAAAAAAGATATAGACAATGAATGACAACTGAGTGATTAAACAATTAAATTGGTACAACTATGCATACAAAAATTTAAACCATTTTATCAAATTTTTAATATCTAAAAAACACAGCCAAAGCTGTGTCATATTTTTTTATGTATAGTTGTGCCAATAGCTATCACTCATCGTCTTTAAATTAAGCTGCTAAATTTCGTAACAGCTTATGGGCAAAAACTACTTCGACATGTGTTTCTACTCTATAAATATTATCTTTTCCAATAAAGTTTATTATGTAGCCGATCAGGTGCCTTTTTTACAGTAGACTCTTAGTCTAGTACATTATACTAGAATAATTTTTAAAAAATAATTTCAACAAGAATATAACAATCGATAAAAAATAAGTCAATAATATACTATTTTAATTCAAATTAATTTTAATTGTATTTTAAAATATATATTTGTATAATGATGTATTGATTTTTAAAGGATTTATAATAAATTAATGTTTTTGTTGGCAGGCTTTTAGATACACTCAAAGAAAAAATAAATACCACAAATTCAGAGGTGGACTATATTGATTCTACATTGAAAAATATAGACAACTTCGAACAACAATTAACAAATTTAAATAAAGAAATTGTTGAATTTTATGTATTCAGTGAATATTTAGATAACACTGAGAAAGAATTAACAAATATACAAGAAAAAGTTAATACATTCGTTGAGCGTGTTAAAACATTAATTGGACAAATACGTGAACGTTATATATCACAACAGCAATTAATACCATCTGACGTCAATCAAAAGTTAACTGCATTAGAATTGTTAGCTGAAACAATTGCAACTTCAATGGAAGAAAAAGCCCGTGAATTTAAGCGTGCACGTACTGTACGCACCGAGTACTTACAAGACGTTGAAAATGTTCAGAAATGGATGCAAAGTGCTGAATTAAAAATTCAAGATCGATCAATTGAACCACATCAATTAAAAGATCACTTAAAACAAATTCAATCTGAATTTAGCACTGTATCCGATCAATTAGAGAAATTAATTAAAAATGGCAAAGTTATTATGGAAAAATCACGTGACGAAGAGGAGAAGGCTTTAATACAATCAACTATTAATAATTTAAATGAACAATTACAGCAAGTGAAACAATGGCTTGAAGATAAAAAACAACAAGTGAATGATGCATTAGATTCATGGCAACGTTTTATTACATTGTATAATAATGTTATGGTTTGGGTTAAAGAAAAGCGTACATTCTTAGTGGAACCATTACAATTGAGTACAATATCTGAAACTAAAAAGAAATTGCAAGAATATTCAGCAGCTGTTAAAACAACCAAAAATATTACGAAGAATTTAAGTGATATGGGTAAAGAATTGGAGAGTATTGGAAAAATTACAGCTGTTGGTGACTTACCAAATAAACTTGAAGAGGCTGAAGAAGCTAAAACCGAAGTTGAAGCTCAATTATTGGAGAGGGTATTTAATTATATTTCACTAATTTATTTTCTTTATTTTTAGTTTTTATTTCTCGAAAAATCTTCTTATCTTCGCGACAAATACTAATAAATCTCGTATAAATTTAAACAATTTTCCTTTACATCTGCGCCATAATTTTTCTCACTTAATCAAAAAGTGTGTTTCAAAACATGATATTGTGACTGAACAGTAAGGTATGATGTCATCAGTATTGTATATTGGCAATGTTAAATATCATATTTGATGACATCATACCTAATTGGCCACTACCAACATTATGGTTTTGAAACACAAACATAATCAGAAGTTTTCACGTGTTTTAATAGACTTTTTGAAACTTTTCAACAAAAAAATATCCATTAGTCAAATATATTTAAACGTAATATTATGAAACTCATTTTATATATATATAATTACAGAACGCTTTGTTACAAGAAACATCTGAAGAATGGGAACAATGTGAACGTAAAATGAAAGAGGTGAAAACATGGATTGAAAAATCAAATGCCACACTAGAATCACCTCAAAATAAGAAAAAACCATTGCGTGATCAATTGGCAATACGTGAAAAAATGCGTGCCGATGCATCAATTCAACAGCGTAAAATATCTATATCAGTTGAAAAATTACAAGTAAATGTTTTGACAATTTTATTTAACGTTTTATCGAATTTTCTATTCAAAAAATGTACACAAAATTATTTTTATAATTAGTGACATGAAACGTATAATAATAATTGTACATTTTGCTAAATAAAATTCGTTAAGCTTATGCAGGTTGAACGTTTCAAATTTTTTGCTGAATGTAATGTTATATTTTTTCATTATAGGTACACTTTAAATCTGGTATTGGTGGTGATACAAAAATTACTGATGAAGCCAACGCACTTATTAATGAGCTAGATGGTGTACATACCGAAATTAATAAAGAGATAAAAAATTTGGAAGAATGTTTGGAACAATTGGAACAATATCAGCATGAAATTCAACAACTTCAACAACAAGTTGTACAAGTGGAACAACAATTGCGCACAACAATGGCTCCAACATATGCACCTCATGATCCTGAGAAAGCTCAACAAGACCAACAGGTAGGTGATCTCCATTACATATTTATCATAATTTTTTTAAGTGACAACAATGAAAAAAATTCAAAATTTAATGTAACAATGTATTTTCAAATTTAAATTATTGAGTTTTTTTTCGAAATATGTGCTAGTTTGTAGTATAAATATTAATTATTAATCTTTAAAGTAAATTAAATTAATTAATAATTTGGCAAATGCAAATGTATACACCATTTTATTCTCACTATTTTCAAGAAAATTAATAATAAATTAATTTTTTTATAGACATTTTTTTCAAAATTAATATTAACTCCAGTTTTATAATAAAAATACAGATAAATTAAAAAAAAATAACTCAATCAATTTGGAAACATTTTGATGACAGAATAAATTCTACGAGACCTGGAGTA
This sequence comes from Chrysopa pallens, assembly GCA_020423425.1. Classification (NCBI taxonomy): domain Eukaryota; kingdom Metazoa; phylum Arthropoda; class Insecta; order Neuroptera; family Chrysopidae; genus Chrysopa; species Chrysopa pallens. The sequence goes on along the minus strand of CM035593.1, from coordinate 70,597,407 downwards.
CAACAAAATTATTTAAAAAAAAAAAATAAATATTTTTGAAAAATTATTTAAAAATTTTATGGTGGTGGCTGGGACGATTTTCATCAAGGTGTTTCCACCACTCAGCTACCATTCCTTTGTATATCACCTTAGTGCAGCCCCAAGGTGTTTGGTTTTTTATTTTAATTTTTTTTTGTTAATTTTTGGGTTTCACAACACACGGGTTTCTCGGGAATATATTCTTTCGCTTTTAATTTATAATTGTTTTAATATTTACATATGTTTAATTGCTGCTTTCTATACACACAACACATTGACACCAACAAAAATACTCACCGCTTATTTTTCACATGCATTTTTATTTTAAAAAAATATAAGGATAAAATCAACAATATTTTTAAACGAATTTATCCTTGTATTTATTAATTTAGTTCAGTATGTAGAATAAATAGACATAAAAACTCGATAAAACAAACTATTGTTGATAAAATTACCTAACAAACGTTAAGATTTAGATTAATTATAAAAACACAATTTGCTTGTAATATCACAA